>JAFREQ010000039.1:1445000-2890000 GCA_025331565.1 Holacanthus passer
AATATAATGAATTCAAACACCAACAAGTACAGGCTTCAAATACACTGGAGTCCAAAACTAGTCGAAAAACATTTTGCATTTGTTTTGAATGTAATTTATTGAGTGAAAAGTTGAATCTTGGAAAAAACACTTGAAGAAATGTACATGAAGTTCATAATATATGGTGTTTAATGTGTTCCCCCTTTGCTTTAATGATAGCATGCTTAAACTGGCATGGACTCCACAGTTTTCTCAAATAATGTTGGGATTGCAAGACTCATTAGGTTTTGCACAATGTTCCAAAGAGGGGTTGTCCTTTATCCTGCTGCAGTCTGAAGATGCAAACTACAGAGTATAGCATGTCTCTGGGGAAACGAATGGAACTACAGGTCTTCAGTCAGGGAGAAGTCAATTCCGTCCAGGTGTCTAACTCCAGAGTAGCCAAAGTGCCCCTAGACCTGAGCATTTCCACCACCATGTTTCGCATTTGGTTTGATACACTGCTGTTATTCTCTTCTTGTTTTTGTTACTGCAACTGATCTCAAACTTGGATCCACTTGGTTAACATGAAAATTTTTAGAGATTTTCTATGTGGACTCCGCTAAAGTTGTTTTCATATGCGCTAGAAGAGACATAGAAAAGTAAAATTGAGAAAGTAAATGGTTAAGTGCTCCCAGCCCTGTGGAGCACAAAGTGTGAACCACTAAATGTATACCCTCCAGCTTTAAAATGGCCTGAGGCATTATTCAAAAAGTCAGGTCTGGACCCTGATGACCCCACAAACTACCAGCTAATCTCCAACCTTCCCTTTCTTAGCAAGATTCTGCAAAGAGCTGTTGTTGCACAACTCCATGAGCACATATCCTACCATGGGCTCACCACAGCACAGAAACCAGCCTCATCAAAATCACCACTGACCACCTCATTACCTCTCTGCATTCTTTGACACACTTTCCCCCACACCATCCTCCTCAACTGCTTATCTGAATACACACATCAAGACTCCACCCATCACTCTCAGAATCTGAGACCGTTATCCTTTTGTCCAATGCACCCAGCAAAGCCTTGAACAGGCTTCAGAATGTGCAGAATTCAGCTGCTGGGTTCTCACCAGTACCAAGCCCTGGCATCACATCGCCTCCCACCCTCATCCACCTTCACTGATTCCCGGTCAAATTCCATATCTCATACAAAATTGTTCCCTCTCACCTATAAATCCCTTCATGCCTTTGCGCCTCTGTACCTGTCAGACCTCCTCCACCCCTGTACTGTTTCCCAGAATCTGCTGTCCTCAGACATGGGTCTGATTACCATCCCTCACACCAGCCTGTGGACTCCTGTGGGGACAGAGCCTGCAGTGTGGCATTCCCCACCCTTTGGAACTCTTTCCTGGCAAAGATCCACAATGTTGCATCTATCGTGACTTTCAAAAAAGCTCCTCTTCCTAAGCAACCTGTTCAACAAGCTTGTGGTCTTAATTGATGCTGTCATCCCAGCAATCATTGCCATAATTGTTTTCGTCTGCCATTTTTGTCTCCCTCCATATGTGTAAAGTGTTCTAGGATCCTCTGAAAGGTGCTATATAAATGCAAATAGTTTTGTGTGGAATGTGCTTGAATGTGATCTGTTTCTCCTGTTCAGGTGTCTGGAAGGGTCTGGTTGCCCGTATCATCATGATTGGTACCCTGACTGCCCTGCAGTGGTTCATCTATGACTCTGTCAAGGTCTACTTCCGCCTGCCCCGCCCCCCACCCCCTGAGATGCCTGAGTCCCTGAAGAAGAAGCTTGGCCTCACAGAGTGAAGCCCCTCTCCTGCCTCCAGTCTCCAGTCGACACCTCTGAACCCCAAAACTTCCACAGCGCACACAGCAGTTTTCTATATTTATGTCCTCAGCTCCTGCTGCTCTGCACAGAACACAGGGCTGCTGCTACTACTCATGTATATTTAAGAACAGAAACAAGAAGCAAGGGGAGAACGTGGAACTGTAACTCTTGGCTTACCAAGAGACAGAAAATATTCTTCAGTAGAAACACCTGTCTGGTTTTATCATTTCCTGTCATTAGAAAATTGTTGAAATTCTAATAAAAGAATTAAATTCCCTCACAAATGGTCTATTGATTTATTTTCTTTAACCTATGTTTAAATTTCATTTTATATTTACCACTTTATTAAATCTGCTTATAAGGAAATTCATTTCTGTGTGATACATACATTTCCATATTATCAGTTCAGGTGTCTGTTGTCCAGATAATGCAACCTTGTTCTGTACATAATGTCATGTCATTTCTTGTCATGAGTCGTACAATCTGTGACATGAAATTTCACTTGTGGAGAAGTCAAGTTTTATGTTTAATGTATTACTAATGTAATACTTTTTGTAACTCTTGGTAAACTCATCAAGTGAAATATGATTTTATCCCTGTGCTGTTGTTTAGATAGTGGGTTTTCTGTTTAAATGGTCATCCATTAAACATCTTCACATTGATTTCCAAATCTGGGGTTTGATCATTTAAAGCACAGTGAACCACAGTGCTGCATGAATCGTTCAATATAAATTTATCATAAAAAGTATTTATCACTGAAATCTGTGATATAGTTATCGCCACCTGGTGATCAGTGGAACAGTGAGAGGAGTAGCAAGCACGAGACACAAAATGTTGCCACTCATAGAAAAACAGCTGTGTAGTGTCTATAGAGGTCAAAGGTTCTTCAGAGAACCTTTAATCTCTGTCAAAGTAACATTTGTTGTGAGGTGATGAAGTGCAGATTTTTAAATCAGTCTGCAGTTTAATTGCATTATCAACCAACTCCAATGTACACTGTCAAAAGTAATGTAGACTTTGTGTTTACTTTGTAGAACTATGCCAGTTCAAGAGTCTGCTGATTGATTGAACATACAGAAATGGTAAGGATAGGATTGTCAGGAAAAGTGACATCCAACACATCCGAAATCTAAAATTGCACAGAATGCTTCTGAAATGCCTTGAGTATCCTTTTTTTGTATTTAAGGGTTAAAGACTACAAACACAGTGGTATGGTTCTTTAAGTTCTAATATTGAAAACTGAATCCCTCAAGTGTCAGTAAAAATTGTAATTCACTACATTGCTGGGATCCTGTCTTCACAGGTTGCTTTTGTTATCTACCACTAGAGGGTGTGATTACTCCACTGTTTTATGTTTGGTGGCCAAGCTACTTTACCCTTCAGTTTAGTTGAGCCGGAATGTACAGAGTATTCAGATCCTTTCCTTAAGTAAAAATAGAAATAATGTAATGTTACATGTCAAAATCCTGCAATCAATAGCTTAAACAACTTATTATTTTATCAGTACAGGGAGAATATTTCAATGTGTTTTTAATTTGGAGGAGGATTTTCTAGAAATGAGTGTATCTTAAAAAGATGAGAGAGGTAGGTACGAGTTCTGAAAAACGAAATGAAACCAAACAAACCCTTATTTAAGATAAGGCCCACTGGCTCAGTATTTTTGATTTGCATGCATCCACTGTACCTGCCAGTCAGTGTTGAATCATACCACCACCTCCTAATGATGCTGGCAGTAACAGAGCTCTTGGTCAGATTTGAGGGAGGAGAGGGGCATCATGCAAGTCAGACACCACATTTCAAACTGGATTAGAGGCATCTAATGCGCGCATGATCTCTAATGCATCGCATGGAAAGAGGAAGATGAGCAGATTTACCTGGCCTGGGTCACAGCAATCACACACACACAGAGTCTGGAGATGTACTGCAGCTATCATTAGAATCCATTTGTTTGCTCATAAAATAGGCAGTTTTATATACTGACAACAATAGTGTTGTCTTCTGTTAGAAAAAGGATGCATCTCAGTGCTTTTGTGCTTAACAGGGCTTGCTGACAGGGTAAGGTTGCAAGGGGTCATGGGAAATGGATTCCATTTATGTATCCCCTGTTTGTGAGATCACAATGTCGTTGCTGTCTCACTGAATAAAACATCAACACTATGAGCGATAAAAAGGTTTCACAGAGATTTGCACAGCCCCTCTTTTTGGGGTCTCATCACAGCAGTAATTTCCACACGTAACCTAGAAATATTATGTTCTATATTAGCAATCTGCCAGCCTGACAGCCTGTCTGCTCCCCCCTTAGCATTGTTCTTGCTGCTGACTTCCACACAGCTCAAACAGTATCTGTGGTCTATTTTCAGGCTCCATCTCCAGCACGTCTGACCGCTTACGGAAACAGCTGAGGGCTCCATCAGGGACAGTTAGGCTTCAGCCTTTATTATCAGGCCAATACAATGTTTCCATCCCACTGTGCCAAATCCAGACAGGCCGATTGAGATATGACACACCAACAAGCTTTAATGCTCTTTCAACAGGATTTTTGCTTGTTTCTCAGGCTGAGTGATATTTTTCTAAAACAGTAATCTCTATTTTGCAGGGTATTATGGTCATGATTATTAGTTTTGATTTGAGATCATTTTCAGCTACATACACGTCCCTCTAAGTGTTTTGATTCTGACAATATAGTTTTCATTAATATTTTAAGGGACTGTTTGAAAATGTAGGGGGAGAGTGAAGTTAAGGTATTGGAAAGTTACTTTTTTAGGGGAGCTGCGGAGGGTCTTTCAACTTTTTCACATACCAGATTTGTATTTTATTTCATTCTTACATTGAGAGTTATTGTGAAAAAAAAGAAGTCAAGAAGATGCGTAGGACACCAGTCTTCTCTCTGTATCAGGGTTTTACAGGTTTTTTTCCCATTACAGTCAAGTAAGATAAGATAAGATATACATTTATTCGTCCCACAGTGGGGAAATTTACATATAGTAGGAGTTAATAGGACCGTTATGTCTGACCAATATGTCAGTTTGGAGAAACAGTATGGACGTGGATCTCTACAGCTTTTCGGGATTGAATGTTGTCCCTCCAATATTCAACAGCGTGCAGCCTCATTTTCTGCATCATAACGGAAAGCAGGACTACCATAAAATCAAAGTGTCATAAAACCAGCCTGTCCCACTAAAAGACTATGCAAAAATTACTGGGATGGGGGGGGGCTATTCTTACATTGACATTTTATGAAAAAGCAAGACTCTCCCCAGTGTTTTTTTTCTGTTTGTGGATGCTCCCCTTTACTTAGAAAAAGTTTGACACCCTCCCCCCAAAATAATGATAGTTCAATAAGGAAATACTAAATAAACACCTTTATATTATAATATATATTTTTTAAAAGATAAAATAAGTAAATAAATAAATAGACAAATAAAAGGTTCTGCCCCATGCCACACATAGTTTGAGGCAAAGTTATGAGTTGAAGCACAGGATGAGTCACAGTTACTAATGCTCCCCTTCCTGCTGCTGTGGTTACGTTTCACATTCAGAGAGCTCAGAATTTCTACAGGATTGGTATGACAGTTCTGTGTCTTTGAACACCTTTGACAACGAATAGGTGTCATTGAAAGTAAGGCAGGGAAAGGTGAGTTTATTTCCAGATTACATTTGAAACACAAGTTCAGGCAATTTAAAAGGCTTTATAAAAGGAATACAAGTTTGTTCTAACTGCATTCACATGGCAATGACAAGGAAAGCACAATTAGGACAGAGAACTTAATTAAACAAAGTTAGAATACAGCAAACATACGCCAATTTACACATCAGCATTTGCATTCATTGGAGTTGTGCCTCTGTTCACCTGATCAATATTCACTCTAGCTTTGATTTGGTCTCCACCCATTCCTGAGAAAAACATCAGGCTCTTTAGCTGTTAACTGCTCCACTATGTTCACCAGCCAGTCTCTAACTGTGTCCGTCCACTATTTGCTGCTGAGCAGGTGCACAGTGGGTTCTTAGGACTTTTTCAGTGGAAACAGCTGCTGCTGGGAAGCAGGCTGATGAGAAGAGAGTTTCAGGCTGTAAAACCAAAACAACGAGCTGGAAAATGCTAAAAAGCTCCTGTGGAGAGAAACGGCAGAGTTGGTGATTATTCTCTGAAGGTGCCAGAGTTCTCTAAGAAGAAGGAAACCAGCCGGCCTCAAGTACGTCTTGGTATAAGCCAAAAGCCAAAAATAATTTAAAAACAATTGGGCCTGCAACTAACAATGCATATTATATTGTTATGGACAGAATTTTATTTTATTGTTTTATTGTATTCTTTTAATTAATAATTTCATCTGTAAAATGTCAGGTAATAGTGATGGGATCCCTGGAGCTCCATGGCACCTTTTTTTCATCCCAGTTGAGTTTGCAGGCCTGACTTTAGTGACAAATTAATCAAATGATCAAATGCAGCTCTCATGCAGTGATGGGGGTCACTTGTCAGGAGCCTAGGTTTTGATAGTCACACGATACTTGGCCTGTAATTTTGAATGATCTCACCTCATCTTCACTTGACAAGTTCACGAGTGATGAGTCAGCACTGACTCCGCCGCTCCACAGAGAAAAGGAACAGGGGCAGAGGAGACAGGATTGGCGCCTGCGCAAACATATTCATCTGTGCATTCATGCATCTAGCCATTGTCCTTCCAGCCCCGTGCTGAGTTTTGGAGGTCACTCTGGAACAGCAGCCAGTGTTCCTGGTCACGTGAACGAGGGGGCCTGGCTTGGCTCGTTGTGAGGAATTTGCAGTGGGAGAAATCAGCTCCACAGCGGGCCTGGGAAGTAGCAGAGAGAGTGCTGCAAAAGTCAGCTGGACTACAGACTAAACAGGGTCACCATAAGGACAAGATTGTCCTACATCCATGGCGCATCCATACACTGCTGGGCTTCTGTAGCCTCACAGCCAAAATTTGTGATACTTTTGCAACCGGTGTTTTTTATTTTTATTCAGTGTTCGATGGTACAGAATGATTTTAGGAATCACATTTACAGTGTCAGGGCTTCACTGTGGCCTCATTAATAAAAAAATATGTGATAAAAAATAATGATATATTAATTATAATAACAATAATATATAATAGATTTAAAAAATGACACTAAGAGCAAGGAAACACTAAAAAAAAAACTCCAACATCAGAGTGAATTTGTTCAAATTTAGTAAACAATTTAGTACCACTTACTAATCATTTAGAAACCTGTTTAATTAAACTGCAACAAATCTTGGGGCAGGTGGTACACCAGGAATAGAAACAATGTACACACTGCACAGAAAGGAAAGGAACAAGGGGGCCCCCGAGCAGGTTAATCTGGCCATGCACATCGGTCTTTGTCCTTTTTTTCTGAAAAGGATTTTCAGGCCCCTGTAACTTACAAAGATGGTGATGAGCAGTAAACTCCAAACTCCAGGGTTCATAATAATCGTCCCTTCAGAAATGTTTGGCGGATGGCACTGATGAAATCCAGGTTTTCTTTACTTCTTTTAAACCTAACCCCGTAGCAGGAACCAAAAGAAGGAAAGTAACACAGTAACACTTGATCCTTTTTGGCCTGTGGAGGAGCTTGAACTAACATTTTGTGCTTCACTTAAGTGAGCACCACAGTCATTGATATGGCTTAGCTTTACAGCCTAAGCTCCAGTTGTGTAAGGTCACTTTGGTTATCTAGCGATGGAATTGTTCTGTCCCACCCAGTTGGCCCCTCTGTCTGCCAAACTTTATCCCTAACTGACAAAAACACAATTGGTGCTTTTGTCCACATGCTGCTTTATGATTGGTGGCTGCTGCTGCTGCCTGGGAACTGCGTGCATCCTGATTGGTTGGAGGCTTTAGCGTCGCCTGTCCAGGTCAGCAGGCTGACCTTGCACAGTGTTAGTAAAGTGTAAATATTGGTACACACAGTTCATTTCACTTCCATATTTACAGTGATAACTGCACAGCTTGTCGTACTCAAAACCTCAGCATACATGCAGCAGCTTACCTCTCGTTATGTAAACCTGACCTGTATGTGATTTAGTTTGTCTTAGACCCAGCAGTCACACTACATTCACACATTCACTCTGCTGGTGACCTTGCTGGTAAAGTGCAGAGATGGTGGTTATAATGCTTACCTGGCTGTTCGCATGGAAAAACAAAGGAAGCCAAAGAGAGACAGGACAGAGTCAGCAAGTCAAAGTTTGAATATGGTTGTTTTTAATAGTATCGTGATTAATAAAGCTGTAAAGAAAGAAATATAGAGAAAAACAAACCTGTTACAGGTCACTTCCACTTTGATGTGAAAGTGTTATTTTACATAATACAGAATACATAATGCATTCTGCACTCTGCAAACGAAATAATAATCTCTACACTGATACAATGTATTATCCAGTAAATACTAAATACTAAAATGCTCTTTTTTTCTTTCTTTCTTTCTTACTTTCGAGTGAGAGGAGAACATGGGTATCACATATTTGCATGTCTGTAAGTGAGATATAGAGCTGGAATCAGGAACTAACAGGTGCTGGTGTCTGTTTTTTTGAACTCTGGACAGAGCCAGGCCAGCTGTTTTATCCAGTCTTTATGCTAAGCTAGGTTCATCACATCATGTCTCCTGCTCCGTGCTTAACACACACACACGAGACTGACAGTGATCTGAACATGTCACTCAAAGAAAGACAGCCAAAACTAGTAAGTGGACTTTTTTCCCCCAAATGACTGACCCGAATTTTGCAGCCATCTTTGACTGAAGCCTATTAATCAAACCTAAACTTAAACTCAATTAGCTTAATAAAGAAGATAATATAGCAAAGAGGGTTTGTGTTATTGTATAACCCCCAAACCCAGAAATGAAAGCAAACATTGCAAAAGCTTGAAGGAAAATGGCGTTCCACCAATCTGGAAGAATCTCCTTTAGTTTGGCTAGATAGTCTTAAAACATATAGGAAAACCCTCCACAATACCCAATATAATAGAGGAAAATAAGAACAACCCCAGGTTTCTTTTGAATGACTTCCTAATTGCATCAGACAGGATTTTCACGTTCAAGTTAAGTTACTTTTTCAAATGGTCAAGCTGTCATAATTAGTTTTTAAGGTGGAGATTGTCCTGCTGTGCAGTACACAATGAAGAATGTGCTCTATGTTTCACTCCTACACCAGTAAATATTCACACATACATCTGAAGAAACACACAGACCAAACAAGTCACTATCCACAGTGAGACAACACAAACACAAAGCTGCACACGATGACCTTGCAGCTGTGCATCAGCTGGTGCGGTGGTGCTGCACAGAGGCAGATGACTAGGTTCTTTCTAATGACTGGACCAAGCCACAGGACTCGGAGTTTCTTACCAGTATGCATGCTGAGTTTACACTTTGTTTATATCCGTTTTTGGACTGACCTTCGATCTTTACACCTCAAATTACAAGTCTAAGGTTACCAGACATGAGGACAGACAATTTATAAGCTTGGCTTGGACTCATGGTTCAGTTTGCCTTTACTTTGATCACGATGTGGTCAAGTCTCTGAAATGGTCTAAGCTGCTCATCCATCACAGCTAGCTGGATAGGAAATGAAATGTAGTTCATTAAAGTCATTTAAGTAGGCCTATCTGATAATAAGGAGCAGGAGAGTTGCAGTGCGCTGAAGAATGACAACATGACCATATTTAATAAGAGATTGGATTCAGTTTTGACAAGGCTGGATTGCCAACTGGCCAAAGCAGCCTCAGGACTGTGTGACAGATCGTAATGGTTTTAACTGTGAATTTGTGGTGAATACTGAATGCATTACTAAAGCAAAATGTTGAATGGCCCTTTAAGGAGCCTTGGGTCCTGTTTGGGCCCTGTATTAACATCTATTCTTATGACCTTCATTATTTTATCGGACACAGTAAGTGTTTAATAAAATTACCACACAGCAAACCTGGAGCTAGGTTGTATTTCAGAATAGGAATACTGTGCACGATTAATTCCCAAAATGGGGGTAAGGGCAACTTGAGGAGTCATAAATTAAATTTGAAGGGCCGGGAGATGATTAACACGACCGGAAAGAAGAGGAAAGAAAAACATTACTGCTACACAAAGCTTTCTTTATTTTCTCTGTTTTCTTGTGAAATCCTGCATGTTTTCTTCAGGATTAAAAAAAAAACATATTTAAAGGAGGATTCTTTTTGATCTAGCCATATGTTTGAATTTGTCCTCAGAAAAAGTTGCTGACTGATTGATTTTGAAGTTACATTAGAGGAAATAGAATGATCTGATTGGATTATGGCTTTTGCAGTCACCAAACGCAAATGGTAAAATGTATTAACTGGTTTGGGAATAACATGGGGGGGGGGGGCACATTGAGGTGAGCTTTTAGCTCCTTTTTCTTCTGTAGCTACTTTATGTCCAGTTGGAGACCTTTAGTGTTCAGCCTAAACAGCCTAAGTGCTGCTTCAGAGGCCATTCCACCCACACCTAAAAAAAAATCTGGGAAAACAGTGAGCTGTTGACAATTGTGCAAAAAAAAAAAAAAAAAAAATTTAATTTAATAATTTAAGTGTCTCTCTCAATACCTTTTATACTTCAGTGTGATAAAACTAACACAGGGACTGGGCCGTCTCAGCCTAAATCTTTACACTAGTGAGGCCAAACCACAAACTAAAACACTCACATATTCAGATTTGCAGATGACACCACAGTCCATGGTCTGGTCCACAACACTGACACTCGGCCAATTCTTTAGGTCACATGAAAACAACTAAACAATCTCCATAACGACAAAAAATAGACATGGTGGTGCACAACTGTACACACTAAAGTATGTACCTCTGCAAATGGCAAATAAAGTCACTTGAAATGACCTTGAAATGAACTTGATCTTGACATACATATTGGTTGCATCCACAACCTAATAACAACCTTGTTTTCTTTCCAAGACGCCTCGTTCTCTCTTAACTCTAAATCAGCAGCCTCAAAGATAAAGCAAACTGTTTGCACAGAATACTGTGAGAAATATGTGAAACCGTTAAGGATGTTTGCATGTGAGAGATAAAGAGGCAGAGTGAGGCAGACAGATAAAGAAAGAGAGAGAGGCTGCTTCATGGGGGGTGGTGGGCTTTGCGTTATGTAACAGCCTGTTAGCCCCGCCTTCTTCTACTGGCCAATCTAATCCCTCCATCATTATCACTCTCCTCACTCTTCAGACACAACAGCCACACACACAATGGTCCGCGACGCAGCTGAGTGGGCACCTTCAAGGGATCAGCATCCGATTGGCTGAAGAGGGAGGCATGACTGCAGCGTCCTATTGGGTACCAGCCTGTATCACCACCACCATCGTCATCATCACCACCGTCGTCATCACCATCATCATCATCATATGTCACATGTGCAACATCATGCGGAGAACAGCATGTTCACATGTATCGGCTACCACTGCTTGTCATTTTTACCACGGGAGCAAAGTGCAATGCATACATTTACATTTTTACATTGCAAAATGTAATAAATGGCCAATAATGTGGTTCTAAGGTGTGAAAGTTAAACATTTAATGTTTTGGCAACACATACCGTACCAAAACAAGAGCTTGCATAAGAGGATCATTTGTGAATAAATGAAGATGAATGTAGCAAATGATTATATAAAGATGAACCAGAGTTGGTGTGAGGCAGGCGAGGAGGGAGGAGGAGAGAGGATCTGTGGAGATAAATATTGAGTCTCTGTTCACAGACGTCCTCTTTTTCTCTGTGACCCAGTAACCATGAACCCAGAAATCTCTTAAGACAAACCTTGTCTCACCTCCAAACCTCATTGATAGGCACAAAACCCAGAGGTGACTGATTGATATTTTGTTATGTAATTACTCATCTAAGCTACCAGGTATGCCAGGGTAAATAAAACTTTGTAGAAGGACATGACTGAAGAGGATGCTATTCACATGGTCACTGTCCTCGAGAAGAATGTTTCTCTGTGAGCTCTCTCTCTGAGCCTATCAATGAGCATTCAGACTTCACATGCAGTGTCCTCTGTAACAGTTTTTTGCCCATGCACAGAGGTGATGTCACCCTGCAGATGATGTTGAAAAGTATCAGAAGGGAACCTGATCTGATATCATATAATATGATGTAGGCCACAATATATTAACAGTTTTCACCACATGTTTCTGCAGGCTGGCCAAAGTGCACCACTGAAGGGAGATAAATATTTGATCCACTAGAATAACACTCTTCCTGAAACATTATGAATGTTCAATGCAGAGGTGAAAGTCCAACTGTGTCCGGGTCCACCCAGACAAGGTGTGAACAGACCTGTCGAGGTAACAGCGAGGGAAGTTTGGCATTCTCAGTCAAAATGTGTTCTGAAAGCTTAGAGACGAGGGAAGAGGGATCCAGGTGCAAGTAGAAGCAGAATGAAAAGAACCATAACAACTAATACAGTAAATATATTGTAAAGTGACTATAGCTGATAGAAAAATGTAGTGAAGTAAAGAGAATAATATTTTGCTCTGGAATGAACTAAAGCACAAATGTAGCCAAAAACTATAAATACTCAAAGTAGTTCCTCAAAACTGTAGTTAAGTACAATACTTGAGTAAATGTACTTGGTTACTACTGCTGCTCATCAGTATCAGACAAAAATATACCAATGCTTTTTTTTATTTATTTATTTATATGTATATATGTTTTGGGAAAACTGCTGGGAAAGCAGAGAGTGAACAGAATGAATCTTAACAGTAAACATCCCATTTATGAAGACATCCTTTTTAAAAAATCTCTCTGTCATGCATGAGGATATAGTGCATTCAGGTTTATGAATCTCCTTTGTGTTACAGTAAAATGGAAATAAAATGCAATCTGTCTCCCACAGATGAAAGCATGAGGAAGACTTTAGTTAAAATGTGATACTCTATCTGAGGAGGAAGTCTAACTATACTACACTCATGGAATCCACCTGACTGAGGTGTGAAAACTATATTTGAAACAAATCTTAGGGACAAGGAGGAACATTTGGAGCACAGGTGTATATAACCTCCAGCCAGCCAGCCTGGCATGCTGCTCTGCCCCCTCCTCACATGTGATCCCAGCCTGATCACATTGCTCACCCATCACCTCCTCCTCCTCCTCCTCCTCTTCCTCACTGAAACCCTTTCAGCTCCAGCCTGCTCTCCATCTCTGTGCCAGCCGCTGGACACCGTGTTTCCTCCTCCGGACCGGATCACGAACCTTTAGTCCCATCAGCGGAAATGTAAGTATTATTTAACATGCGCGTTGCGTTTGTGCGGTCGGAGGCTGCCGAACACTGATACGAGCTGAACGCCTCAGCAGCAATGGATGCTTTCAGAGTCCATCTTCAATTTATTCCAAGTTACACTCAATCTCCTTTCACTCTACTGAAGGGCACTTTCACGCGTGTTTCCGTCAGATTAGATCGTTATAAATCTATGTGAATTATTTTTTTTTCAATTAGGCCGACGGGCGACATGTGGATGATTTCAGCCTCTGTTACAGTTAAGAGTTGGCAAAGTGCGGCTAGTAGCTCATTAAGCTAGCTCTGTACTGTAATAAAATATCGTCGGGTTATTATTTTACATTCCGCCTCAACTTCGACTCACATTTTGACTGTATTTCCCGCCGTGCACTTGACTTTCATGGCGGATTGGGATGCTGTGTTACTGCGACATTTCGAAATGTACCTACAAATTACAGTGAAGTCGGAGGGAACCTGAACTCATCACCGCTAACATTTTGATATTCATTCATTGTAGTGTGATATTCATGTCCTTTTATTCATGTACGAACACTTGATGTTGCTCACAATGAGTCCAGCTCTCTTCCCTGTGTCTCTTAGCATCATGGCAGGGCCCAGGCTCTTACATAACCTCATTTCCACTAAAATCACAATCAAAGAAAAAGAAACAAAAGAAGAGAACCTTTACTAAAATCATGTCTAACAGGCTGGGCTGATAGGACACATGAACGTCCTATAAGCAATAGTGATCCATCATGTATTATGTAATGGATTTCAGGAGGCCAAAATGGGACATAGTGTATTTCAGTAGCCCTCCTGTCTCCTGAAGAAGTGCCAGATAGCCGGACAGCCCACTTTATAAAGCCACGACGTGTGTCCCTTTATGGACACACACAGCTTCCCCTTGACCGCCTGTTTCCAGCCCCCGTCTGACCTTGATACGAGCTGATATCCGAACTTGAAATATTACAGGACAACAGGCCTTTGTTCTTAATTCGTTCTGATAGTTAAGGTCAGCGAGTCCTTTGTTTATCTCAATCACTGGGTTTCTAAAAAAGTGGTTTAATTCTCACAGTGTCACTCTCTCGGAGGTCACAGTTTTTCCGTCTGCGCTCAGTTGTGTAATGATAAATTATATCTCACAACTATTACTACAACTAACAACTACTGCTGATTTTCCTCCATTTAAATTTGACCTTGATATGATATGAAATCTGCATGATGCTATTTCAGAATGGTGTTGTGCTCATTTATGCAGAATACGATCAGCTCAGAGTATTGCTAATTCAATTCAGGTATTTTTTATTTATTTATTTATTTTTGCTCGAATAATTTTTTTGTTTCTGTCTCTAATTATAGGTCCATTCAACCTTTATTATGGAAGGCGATCTTCCTGTTAATAGTGAAACTTGTTGACAGAAAACCACATGATCAGTGCTGTCTAGGAGGAAGTTCAGCACTGAAGGACAAACTGAACTTGTGACACTTTGACTAAGTTTGAAATCCTTGTTTGCTGGAGCACACAGGCAGAAGCCAAAGTTTCTGTTGATAAGTAGGAATAGACTAGAAGAATGTAGTTGTGTGCAAGTGGAAACCTCTTACGCTTGGGTTAGCCCTTGAGCAAGATCATGCATGCTTACTGCTACGTTGACTGTGTTTCTCTCTGGTGCCCAGGGGGGATCTCTGGGGATCTCCTAAAGTCAAATGTGTTATAATTTAGGATGATAATACTTTTGGATTAAAGGCGTCTGTGTGAGGTTGGAAATAAAGGTCCACCACACTAGTTAGCTAATGTGATGTAATCTCAAACTTGCCAGACAGGCAATCTAGCATTAATGTAATGTTGTGCTGGACTTTTCTAAATTTTACAATATGTCATTGGTTGAACTGGAGTTTATTTTGAGGCTTTAGGGTAAAATTTGTCAGCCTTAATTGATATATTAATATTACTGCTAAAACAGGCATTTTAAGTTTATTACACTCCAGAAACTGATTGTTATACTGTTATAATGTTACACCTGCATTTCAGGAGAATTTATGCAAAGTAGCGTAACCAGTGCCAAAGTGGGCCGGGACCATAGGGTAGCATACAGTTTAGCTTGTTAGCCGTAGCTAGCTTGGTGGGTTTGAGCTAGGTAGGTGAGTTTCTCGTCATTATTGAATATAAAACTGAAGTTGTGTTAGCTTTAAAAAAAGATTCAAATATATAACTATATGTTATTTTGTAATAATACATAAAAAATACTTTTATTTATTATTATGATACCACATTTTTTACAGCTTCAGCACCTGTAAAAAATGCAACTGTTTAAGAACTGGCTGACAATCATAATATGTCAAATATGTCAAAATTACACAATTGTTTTCGTGTTACTTCTCTGAATATCAGCTTTGTAAAAGTGACTGTTTTTCAGAATAATGCCGCAGTTTTTTGTTTTATAGCTGCAGTCTGTGTGAGAGATGGTGACTGATCAGAAAACTCTCTGATAATCGCAGTGTGTGATAGATTCAAGTGAAAATATTGTACAAGAATTTGTGACAATTTTTTGCAGCATATTAAACAATTTAACAAATGCTGTTAATGACTGAACTTACATGTAATCAGGCAGCAAAAAGCAAGAAGTAAAAGTAAAAAAAAAGTATATATGACTACAAGAAAGCTCTCAGGACCTCATGGATAAGCTGCTAGCTTGTGCAGTTAGCTTGTCAGGAAGTCGAACGCTTTAGTGTAACTTTTTTCTGTAATGCAACTTTAAAGTTTCTATCATGCCTCCTAGCACTGCCAAGTAACAACTGTCTTCCCAAACAACAAACGGTTAATTTTGGATTAGAAATGGTTATGTTCACTTTATAAAAGGTGGTGGTTGGGGTTAACTTGGGGGCAAAGCTGTCTAAGACAAGATAGAGGATGAATGTTTCTATGCAGAAAACTGCTTTGTGCAATTGACACGCTTTCAAGGGGACTTTAAAAATGAGCATTTTTAAGTCACATGGCTTCACCAGACCTCATGCAACATCACAAAGAACACTATATTCCTGTGATAAATGTCTGAATCAAGCATCGTGTATCAGAGGATGACAGCATGAGACATGATAACTACTGTTAATGACATACATACAGTGCAGACTCTGCTGCAGGGATGGATGCGATAATGGCCGTGATAACCTACACGAACACGTCATGTACAGCACGTACAGATTAGTATGATGTTCGAACCACGTATTCTGACGGTGATGATGCTGTTGCTACAAGTGAAGAAAATGGTGACCCTGAATGTGGCGGTCCTGATAAGACTTCAGTATTTAAAATGGACACTGAGTTTTAGTCAGTTGTGTTTTGGGTTTGGTTCCTGCACTGTCGCTGCGCTGTCATGTCTCGTTTCTTGATGCCCATCTGCTCGTCCTCCTGTAAGTGTTTGTGACATCGTCCTGGTCCTGGATCAGTTGTGTTGTTGGTTAGGGACTCTATTGGACTTTATAATCAATAAGTTGATTGACAGAAAATTAATCAAATTAAGCAATTTTGACAAAATGATCATTTATTAGCGGTCATTTATTAGACAACATACCACACATGGTGATTACATCCTCTCAAATCTGAGCATTTGCTTTTTTTCCCCTTTCTGTTCAACAACAGCCATTTACATCCATTGTAAATCAAATACCTTAAGCAAAAACAAACAAAAAAATGCATTTACCGCTTATTTTTGTAATGTTTGTGTCAACAGAAATATGTATGTAGTCAAGTATTTGTTGGAGATTGTGAAATTGAGTGCTAAATTGATTCATACATTAATCAATTAGTTGATTGAAAGAAATGAGTCAACAATAATTTTGGTAGTTGATGAATTATTTGATTAATTTATAGAGGAAATATTTTCTGCTTCCAGCCTATCCAGTGTGATGATTTGCTGCTTTTCTCTGTTTGACTGAATCTATTTGGGTTTGAAGTTGTTGCATTGAGCTGTGAGAACTTATTATGGACATTTTTTCAGTTTTTATACATTTTGTAGACCATTTTATAACTATTGTTCACCAGGAGATGTCCTCCTCTCTGTGTCTCCCTGCAGCTGTCATCATGTCCTCAGTGCTGCAGAAGCTTATCAGTCCTCTGGCCAGCAGCGCTGCTGAGCCTCCCAGGAACAAGGTGACGGTGGTCGGGGTGGGCCAGGTGGGCATGGCCTGTGCCATCAGCATCCTGCTGCGGGTAAGACATAACAACAGCAGAGGTTCAGAAATCTAACAAGTGATAAATAGAAAAGAGCCCATACAAAAATCTGATACATTTCCATGTGTCATGTGTAAATTACAAACAGTATGTGCCTCTTACAAATATCCAATATATGGCAATATATACTATATGTATTTCAAAATATAACATAAATAGCCATTTTCACTTAGTCCAATGTATCTTTACACAAATTGTTTAGACTATAAAAACTCATATTAGAAGATACATTGTTTTTTTTTACATTAACTAGACCTTAGTAGATTCTAACTCAGGACCTGCTGTCTTTTGTGTGTATATATTTAAAACCACATTAAATTTTAAATTTTGTGAATGTCAGTAAAATAAGTGTGGTGAAGAAATTAAAATTAAGGGACCTGTTTTCCTTTAAATGTTTGTAATACAAGAATATATATTTACATTATAAGTTCATTCCATTTCTCTTAAAAGTTCCTGAACTTAAATTGCATGTGACATTCCATTATCTGTGTGGGCTACATAGTTGTAAATCATATTGTACATGCACTCAATGTCTAGCTCTATGTTTTAACAATTGTAAGAGGTGATGAATATTTATAAAGGTATAAACATATTAAAATCAAATATGTCATATAGATATTTTTTCATGTCAGATTTATTGTATGGATATATACTGTAAAGTATGTTCAACAAGTAGATGAAATGCATGTGTGCCATAAGTAATATAGTAAATGTATTACATTACTACATTAACTACATTAATGTTTTGGCTACACATATAGTTTTTATGTATGTCAAAAGCAGATATTGAATCAAAGTGCATGTCCCTATATGATAGCACGCAAAGTGAATATTAGCTGTTATGTGTAGTGAATATAATATATGTAGTATTAATTTTATTAATTAATTAATTTTCCCAGTCGATCTCTGATTTGATTATTCTGTAAAATTGAAATTCCATTTTTCATGTTTGTGCACATGATGTATGATAAATTTAAATTCAAAATGTTGATGTTTAAAAATGCATCATTACAAATTGGTCATTACACTGGAAATGTAATCCAAAGTATAACCCTGCTAAAATGAATGTGAAATGGACTGTCCATCTCATCATTCATCTTCCTGCTTTCCGTCTCCTTGTCTTTCTCCACCTCTGGACAGGACCTGTGTGATGAGCTGGCTCTGGTGGATGTGATGGAGGATCGTCTCAAGGGAGAGATGATGGACCTGCAGCATGGCAGCCTCTTCCTCAAGACCTCCAAGATCGTTGCTGACAAAGGTCAAGACCTCCTGCTCACATACAGCTGCACTCTACACGAGAATGAGAAAAACGTCTCCAGACATCACACATCAGATTTTGTTTCCCATTCTTTCTTCCTCCTCCAGACTATGCAGTGACAGCCAACTCTCGTCTCGTTGTGGTGACGGCCGGTGTTCGCCAGCAGGAGGGAGAGAGCCGCCTCAACCTGGTGCAGAGGAACGTCAACGTCTTCAAGTCCATCATCCCCCAGATCATCAAGTACAGCCCCAACTGCACGCTTATCGTAGTCTCCAACCCTGGTGAATACACTAATACACACGTGATCATCTGTGGGTTTGTTTACATGTGTGTACTTGTGTATATTACATATTGGTAAACCCTGGTTGTAACACACCCTCCACAGTGGATGTGCTGACCTATGTGACCTGGAAACTAAGCGGTCTGCCCAAGCACCGCGTCATTGGCAGCGGCACCAACCTGGACTCAGCCCGCTTCCGTTACCTGATGGCCGAACGTCTTGGCATCCACGCCAGCTCCTTTAACGGCTGGGTGCTGGGAGAGCACGGAGACACTAGTGGTGGGTACACATAGGAACCAGGCATACTATCATTTAGCAATCATATTTGTCAGATAATAATTGTCAGATCCAGTATGTTGTCATCAGGGTAGTTTTTCTCTGCTGAGGCTGCACTGAAAATGTGATTTTACGTGAAAGTCATACATAGTGCTGTATTAACTGTATATGTTTGTGTGTGTTTTTATTTCAGTGCCAGTGTGGAGTGGTGCTAACGTGGCAGGAGTCAACCTACAGAAGCTGAATCCTGAGATCGGCACTGATGCTGATAAGGAACAGTGGAAGGCCACACACAAGGCGGTAGTGGACAGGTAGGTATGGGTTGTGTGAGTGAATGTGAGAGCAGTATCTAGAGAGAAAGAAGTCTGAGCACAGTAAGGATTGCAAAGAAAAGTCTCCGAAGTCTTTTTCAATTCATCACAAAAACATTTAAGTGTCATGTTGTTTGGATAACTGCTAAACATTCGATTAAATATGCAGTAGACTGGACAAATCTGATCATAGGATATTTATAATGATCCACAGTGCTGACATCACTTCCCTGTTGGCACTGCCATCTGTCTACCATCTAAAAAGTGTGTTCCTGGGTTTACTGTTAATATTGGATGATAAATGTACTGAGAAACCCACCGAGTATTTTTGTCTCTCCGTAGCCATCTGTTAGTTCCTAACTGTCAGAGGGAGTTTGTCAGTAGTTAAGATTTCAAGGTACAAAAGTTGATTTATTTATCATTTTACAACACAAGGTTGTACTACGAATGCTGGTTGTAGTCCCTTTATCCTACTCACTAAACAAAAATTATATAAATGGATGAATACCAGAATATGAATGAATGAATGAATACCTTACCAGACAGCAGCAGAGTGAACAGGCTGTGGCTGGAGTGGGTTTTTAGTGTCTTCAGTGTCTTTTACTATCCTTTGGGCTCTTCGATGTCACCTCACCTTACTGATATCACTGATGCTCAGTAGATGGTACCAGTGATTCTCTGGGTGGTTTTAATCTCCCACTGCAGAGCCCTTCTGTCCTGGCCTGTGCACACCCCAGGTTTCCAGTCAGGATGCTTTCACTTGCTCCTCTGTTAATGTTAACAAGAGCTTGGCAGATTGACTTTCTTAAGTTTCCTGCTCCACCTCAGCTCCACTGATGTAGATAGGGGTGTGTGTCTTTGCCTCCTTTTTCTAAAATTAACAATCAGGTCATTGGTTTTGTTGATGTTGAGCAGTGGGTTTCAGTGTCACTTTTAGGGATTCCTTCACATGTTAGCTTAAAAGTTAAGTATGAAAGTTTATCCTTTACCCTAGTTAAGGTCCACTCACTGGCTTCAGAACAAAGTTTCTTCCTAAAACAAAGTCAAAAACTTTGGAACACTCTTGGTTTTGTCGCTGTTTTTCAAGCCTCAAACAGTTGAATTCTTCTAAACTCTCCTTCCACCTATAATATTAGCCAACACTTTGCTTACATGAGCAACTTGTGTTTATTCTCCAAAAAGTTACCCTCAAATGACCTCTTGTCAGTTTACATACCTTTCAGAGAAGAGGAAGCAAAGTGCTTCCATTCTCTTCTCTGTTAAAGAACCAAATAGAAATCCTCTCTATGTAGGTTAGTTTGTCTTGGATGATCCTGCTGTTCTTTACATAAATCCAGTTTAGATTAGAGGACACAACCAGAGATCTGGGGCTTGAACCTTTCTGTGGTTTTATCTCTCAGAGTACACACTGAATCTTGTTACGGCTGTTTAATGGTGATAACACGAGACAAGAAGATCATGTACAGTACATGAGCATTGATTCGCTGTGCCATTATTAACATTGCCAGTGCTTCTGTTATCTGAGTCATGAGTGATTACAGTTTTACTTCAAGTGGTCCCAGTGGGAATGTAACCTCCTGCCCTGGCAGTGTTAATGAAAGCTTCACTCACTCACTGTCTGTCAGAGCTCAGGCTAATGTGCATTAAGGGCTGTGCATCATAGACGTCCACTCTGTTGAGTCATTCCTTGCACACTGAAGACCAGTCAGCAGTTTGTGTTAGCTTAAATAGCTTTGGCATAATGTATTGACTGTTTAACAGCTTATGGAATTAAATTTTACGAATGTCAAATATTCTTCTTTCTTCCCTTGAAAACACACACTGTGAAGTAGTTATTGCTAATATGATGTAACTGCTTACACGATAGCAGTGGCTCCTAAACTGGGGGGGACACGGAGTGCTGTTTAGGTTGTAATAAATAATTCCATTTCAATTATGGATCTGTATTTAAAGATATTATTAATGTAATTTGCATGCAAAATAGGTTTAACCAACCAGCGGACAAAACACTTAAAAAGTAGCCCAGTTCTGTGGAAAAAACGCAGACCTGGCAACCCTGCTGTGCGATGCTAGATGTAAACAAATGATGCACGTAGCGGTGCAGCCAGCAAAGCATGAAGTTTGTGACAGGACCTCCAGGTAAATGTAAAGCAGACGATGAATCTAAACCAAACCTCACAACTGGCAAAACAAAGACCATAAATATGACGAGGCAAATCTCTATGTGCAGGTTTTTGTTTCTTCCCAGAGTTGTTTACTTGCCTTTTCTGTGCAGAGAGGCAACTTTGAGAAAATCTACTGAAAGCAATGAAGACTGTTAGATATAAAATTAGAAGATGCAGCTGCAGAGGCACTTTGAATGCTTCCACTCTTAAAAGTGATGTGTTCCTTTATTTTCACTGAGATGTCAGAAACTAAAGTTGCAGTTTGGGAACCGCTGCACTATAGAAAGGTTATAAATGACTTATATTAGTAATACACAAACAAATAATTACACTGTATTATATCTATAAAAATGGAAAATTCTATTTCTGCACTTATGAAGTCCAAGAAATTGACCACGCCTTTACTGGGGTCAGAATTTTTCCAGGGTTATTGTAAGATTATGATAATATCATATACTTTTAATAACCGTTGTGTTACTATGTGTTTGCAGTGGTGTTTGGGTTAGTTGCTTGGGCCATGCAAGGTGGTTGCTAGTAAATGTGTGTATATGTACATATATGTTAGCAGGGCTAATAGAGCTGCTTTGTGTCTCAGTGCCTATGAGGTGATCAAGCTGAAGGGATACACCAACTGGGCCATCGGTCTGAGTGTGGCAGACCTGACTGAGAGCATCGTCAAGAACATGAGCCGTGTCCATCCTGTGTCCACCATGGTCAAGGTCTGACGTGCACGCACTCACACACACACACACACACACACACACACACACACACACACACACACACACACACACACACACACACACACACACACACGCGCGCGCGCATGCGCGCGCACTTGAATGCATGGACACAATCGTGGCCGGGTTAATCCACTACAGTGTCCCAGGGCGAAAATCAGCTGTTGGCCACAATTGACCCATTCTGTGGACTTTCAGTTTGTAGTAATTTGGTTTAACTGTTTAACAGTCCACAATTAAAGTTTAATTGCGTGTGGGTAATGTGGGTAATACATAACTTATTACCCACAATCAGTTGACACAGTTTGCTTTTAAAAGAAAGGGAATATTAATATATAAATATAAATATAATGATATTGTGCTTTAGTGGTGGTTGGTCTGGTTGGTAATTTCGAAATGCATGTCATATTTTTGCTTTTTGTTATCCTTCTATTTTGTCTGGCCCAAGAACATTGAGAGTGAAGGTCTGAAAGGCACACACACTGCACCAGTTCTCAATGGGATTGTCTCATTTTTCTACTCAATAAAAACCTATGCTTGCTATGCTATGCTTATTTGGTTTCTTGTTCTTTGTTCAGATGGATATAAATCTCATGTCAGTGTGTTAAGCACAGAGCTATAGTCAGGGCATGGCTTGCCTAGCTTACTATAAAGATGGAAGGCAGGTGGAAATGGCTAGTATGGCTCTGTCCAAAGTTCAAAAATACACCTACCAGCACCTGTAAAACTCACTCATTAACGTTTTGTGTCTCATTTCTTAAGTCTGTACACAAACAAAAGTGTAAAACTGACAGTATCTGGTTTTAGAGGGAGTTATATGATGAAAGTATTTTATGCCAGGTTTGGTACATCATGCCTGTACAGAGACCAAATGTGCACACAAACAGTATCTGACAACCCACACTATAGCCAAAGGCCCTGCACAGGAGTACTGGCAGATGGACAAAGTTTTGTTTGTAAAAAAACCACAAATGAACATTTTTTAAATTTCTTAAACTAATAACACATAATTAATTACTGAGGAGATATTTTAGAGCTATTGGTAGGTGCATGTTTTAACTTTAAAGAGTTGTGTTTGCCCATGCTTCCAGTCTTTCTTCTAAGCCAGGCTAAGCACATCCTGACTCCAGCTCCATACTTGACTCACAGATATCCATCCTCTCATCTCATTCTCAGAAATAAATCGCATAAGTATAGAGTCGTAAATATTAAATATTTCCCAAAACATTAACCTATTAAATTCATAGCCTCTGGCGATTAACACTCCCATGTGACTGTCTTAAAATGTTTAAATGCCTGGTTTTTGTTATAGTTTGTGTGTTTCTTAGAGTTTCCTCACATAACTGTGTCTATATGTTTGTGTATTTCCGCAGGACATGTACGGTATTGGTGAGGAGGTCTTCCTGTCTCTGCCCTGCGTGCTGAACAGCACCGGCGTGAGCAGCGTGGTCAACATGACCCTGACAGATGCCGAGGTGGCCCAGCTGAGGAAGAGTGCGGACACGCTGTGGGGCATCCAGAAGGACCTCAAGGACATCTGAACCCACGCGCGCACATAATACACAGCCATGATGCAGAGAGGCCTGTCGACACGCACACACTCCTTTTCTAATGTCCCTCTCTCTTAGATGGTGTCCCTCTTATTTTGAAGGACAATACCAGTGTTTTTTTTTAAATTATGCTTTTGAGAATTTCAGTTTTACTTGTATGTCATCAAGTCTGATTTGATTGTTTTCATACCAGTGCTGCATTAAGTTACCATCTATGTACTTCCTGGTGTCACCCGACACCTTTTAGTCTGAAAAACACTGTTATGGTCCTTTTAAAAAAATAAGCACATTTGCTCCCAAAAGCTTGTAGGCTGAAGTTGCTATGTTACTATGTTTGTGTTAGGAGATATAAGCTGAACCTGCGTTACTGTACTTTTTATGAAGTCATGTGTTTCAGTTGTTTGGACCAGGATCAAACACAACCCTCAAAAGCCCCAAAATGCCACTGTCTACTTCCACCACTAACTGTACTGAATTTAGATTTAGTTCCCTGCAGGGAATCACAGAGAAAGATCCTAAAAATCCTAAAAGACACTGTTTTCCTCAGGCCTTTGTATAAAAGTGGTACCCTACAGCAGACAGACCACCGCACACTTAGGTCAACACAATGACACTGTGACTGTGAAGATGGATATTTCTTCCCCTCCTAGTTCCTCAGTGTTAGCAAAGTGAGATGGAGCTGTTGGGAAGAGTGGAAACGTCCAGCTCGAGTTGGGTTGCTGTTAAACAGTTGTGACTGTCTGACCTCGTGTTGTAAAGTGTGTTGAAAACAGCAACTTAATAAATTTGAACCTCTTCAATGCGTGTGTTATGTTTTTCTAAAACTACTCAAATAGCACCACCTTTTCTTAATAATGCATCCTGGGAGAATTATTTGCTCTTGATTTTTTGTGTAGAAAAAGTTGTGAAGAAAGAAGTGCTTTAGATTTATTTGAATTGCACCTATAAGATCAAATGGTTATTACAAACTTTGGAATCTATACCACATAAAATATTTGAAAGATAAAGTGATTCTGTAGCTCTAAACTGCCAATAACTGTGTTATTAAAGTTCCAAGAGCATGCTTTATAATCCTGTAAATTGTGCTGTGTGCCTATTAAGAAGGTCATCATTTCTATTTCTAAGATGTTTCATGAGTTGTTTATATCTAACTGAAGCCACTGCTACAAATACAGCAGAGTTAATGCAATGTTGAGGTCATCAGGACTCTGTTGACTCACTGGTTATCACCTTTTCCATTTTCTATTTTGTATTGTGACATGGAGCCAGAGTTTGAGAGATTCTGTCATCAACAGGTTTTGGAAAGATGAATAGGAACTTTTTTAATAAAACATGGCTTTCTACTGCAAGTGATGGGAAAAGCATAACTGAGTTTAAATGTAAAAAGGCAGAGTTCATTAACTCTGCCTTTTATTATAAATATCATACTGTCTTGGGTGAGTCTTCCCCTCAAATAGCAATGATGATTGACAGTTGAGAACTTATGTATTGAATGTATTATTAGTGTATACATACATTCATGTACTATGAAGAGGTGTGTGGTCAGTCCCCTGAGCTCGGCCTTTTATTACATATCATTTAGCTGACTAATATTCAATCATTGTTAATTATTAGTTTATATTATAATTATTTTTGTATTTCTCGTTTGAACTGCTGATGGACTTCTGTTTATTGTCTGTAGAGCTATTTAAAAAGGCACTGCAGCGCCATCTTATGGTTGCAGAAATAGAAGTGAGCTTTTTAATGTTTCCATAAAACACAGAAATAAAAGTGTATTATTTAATTTGGATTTCTTATATACTGAGATGACTGAAAGCAAATGTCACAAAATGTAAATTCTGTAGGTCTTAAATTAATTTCGGAGTAAAGGTTTGGTACAAAAGTTTTATTGACAGAAACATCATTTTATCTAAAGTAAAAGGCATATTTTCAACACATGGGCATGTCACATGATGACTTTTCACCAATGGGATACAGGTCCTCAGAGGAAGACGCGTCTGTCTCAGGTAGGCACTTCCAGTTCTCGCGAGAAGAGAGACAGGGGCGCAAACTTGTTTGTCCTGGCTCTTTTAATGGCTCTTTTGTAAATGTAGCTGTTGTAGCGTTTCCCAAAGCGGAGGCCGAACGGGTTGAAGTTGAATTTACTCCTGCGGTCATTGCACAGGAGCTGCCGCTGGTCTTCATTCTCTCTCAGGGAGAAACATGGGTTGGGATCCTCTGCCAAAAACTCTCCTGCAGTTCTTCTCCTGAGTGCAGAGAGGACTGATCCTGAGGAGAACACCAGCAAACATCAGTTCACAGCTGGATGCATACTCTGCAGCTGCAACCTGTAACACTCATCCAATCAACAGAGAGCATCAGGCATCCAATCAACAGAGAGCAGCACACTCATCCAACCAACAGAGAGCAGCACATTTATCCAACCAACAGAGAGCAGCACACTCATCCAACCAACAGAGAGCAGCACATTTATCCAATCAACAGAGAGCATCACGGCATCCAATCAACAGAGAGCAGCACACTTATCCAACCAACAGAGAGCAGCACACTCATCCAATCAACAGAGAGCAGCACACTTATCCAATCAACAGAGAGCAGCACACTCATCCAACCAACAGAGAGCATCATGCATCCAATCAACAGAGAGCAGCACACTCATCCAACCAACAGAGAGCAGCACACTTATCCAACCAACAGAGAGCACACACTCATCCAATCAACAGAGCAGCACACTCATCCAATCAACAGAGCAGCACACTCATCCAACCAACAGAGAGCAGCACACTCATCCAACCAACAGAGAGCATCAGGCATCCAATCAACAGAGAGCAGCACACTCATCCAATCAACAGAGCAGCACACTCATCCAATCAACAGAGAGCAGCACACTCATCCAATCAACAGAGAGCAGGGTTTCAACAGAGGTAAGGGTTTTAATGTTTCTGAACTCCAACCAAATGTTATTATTTTGTAGAAATTCATGTTTGAAAGTGAATCATTACAGAAGTCAAGCACTTTAATTTAATATGTTAATTGTAAATAATGTTTTTTTCCTTTACTGTCTGGTTTAATGTTTCAGAGGTGGCTGGGTCAGGGGAACTTCTGTATTTAAAAAAAACTATATCTGTAATAATAATACATGATCATCTATTTTGTATGTAAAATTGTGATCATCAAAGTCACCATAGCTATCAAAAATGTAGTGGAGTAAAAAGTACAATGTTTCCCTCTGAAATGTAGAAAATAGCATAGAAAGGAAAATACAAGTACCATAAAATTACATTGAAATACTTGGGGTATATTTAGTTACCTTCCACCTGTAAATCTTTATCTTAGTTAAATTTCATCTCGTTAGGTTTCCCACCTGTTGCATGTGTCCTCTGTGCAGAGTCAAATCCCGGCAGAGCTGCATCCTGACCAACAATCAGCCCACACGCCACAACCAGAACCAAGAGTCTCATGTCTGGACAGAAGATACTGAAGTCTCTCTGTGTGTCCAAACAGTGCAGATATGGGTGTGAAGGTTCACCAGGTACTAGTGCATTCACTCCTGTCACACCTGTTTTATATTCCCACTAGGTGACCTCGTGCTCCTGCAGCTCGCAGCCAATCACAGCCGCCTGCGTCTCTGCACTGGAAATTGCGGAGCTGTCCTCTTCTGGAGGTTCTGAAATGCATCATTCATCAGCTCTTCTGGGAAATGTTGACAGCTCACTGTGCTGCTGGGATCATTCATCCGGTACTAGATAATATCTTACTGCATGTTGAAAAATGGTGGAGTGATGAACATTTTAAAATCAAATAAGTGACGGAAACAGGGTTAAAACGGCAGGATGCTGCAGTCTGGCTCTGATGGAGCCACTAAAGAGCAGCAACAGAAGGATGCAACAGAGTAGAATGCTGTTCTTCAATGTTCCCTTTTCCAGCCAAGAATTCCATGTATGTAACACATCAGTGTCCCAGTGGCTCAAAGCAAGGCTGCCAGGTTGCCCCTTTTTATAGATTTCGATGGAATTATAAAGATGATTAAATAAAGTGAATGCATTTGGAGGATTTTATCTGACATTTAGGAACTCTTTGTATTTCCCTTATGGAACATTATAAGCCTCACAAAAGCTTTCAGGTATTGCAAAATGATAATAAACAGGACAACTTAACCAGCTATGGGGTGCAAACACATTTAGGCAAAGTCCCTGAAACCCAGCAGTATTCAGTGGAACAGTACCCTCCCCAGGTTTGGAGTAGGTCACTTAGTTTGTGATCATTTATTAAACACTAAACTATGTCAGAATATGCACCATGTGAGCATCATATCAGCACTCACAGCTAAAATAAATGATTTCATCAATAGACTGTTTTCTCCAGATTCCTACAGATTTATTCAGACACACTGTGGGCTAACGTGACATATGAGAAATTAAAGATAGTGTCATGTTGGTGTCATCATCAGGTTTGACTAAATGTGTTTAGTTCCACAGTGTCAGAATTGTGCAATATTTTTCTGATTTCATTTTCAAATTCTCTGATTTTTAGTTAATACTCCGAGGTTTTATTCAATACTCTCAGTTTCCCACAAACTCTGTGTGTGGCGTTCTCGTGATTTCTGGCATGTTCGGAGGTTTAGACATTGTTGCACCACATTTTTGCCAAGCCAGGGGGCTCCACAGGACTGCAGCACAGACAACAACATGACCGTGATCGTGTCCTTCCTGGCTTGGTGGTCTAGTCATATGCATACCATGTGTCCCATATGTCTTACCTATCTCTACCATGTCAAATGTTTCATACTATATTGTATATAGTTTATTGTAATATAATATTATATATTTATTTGTGCATTTAATATTATATACTATTACACAGTATATATGACTTTTGCAAGTTATGTGACTTTTTTCTGTTTTTAGTGTCCATTTCTAACCTCTGGTCGGGGAAAGATGAACCTTGCAGGCTCAAACTGGCACATTTACAATAACATTGAGAAAAAATTTAAAAAAAATCAAATGAAAGTAAAAAAGAATCATGTTTCAAAAAGCACAAATGCAAAGCAGGCAACAGTACTGTAATGATGATTCATGGATATATAGTGACATCATCTGAGAATGTCTGTCATTGGGAGTGCTTACCTGTGTCCTAGTAGACAGACCTGTTTTCATTCATCTGCATTTCACAATCACTTTCAGTTCGTCACACACAAGTTCACCCTTTCACCCTGATGTCTGTGTGTGTGTGTGTCTGCACATGTGTAGAAGGTAAACGTCCTCTCCAGCTCACTCACCTCGGTACGTGGGGTGGAAGCTCTTTGCCCCCATAAGTCTCTTTCATCTTGTCCTGTTGTGTCCTGGAGGACTGTTACCGCTGAGCCCAGGACCTCCACCTGCAGGTCTGTTCGAAGGGTTTCTCTTCAGACCTCTAGACGTTTTAAGATGCCGTTGTCACGTTCTTTGTCCATGACGTCCTTGAGTGGGCTGCTGCCGGCCTGGGAGGAGGACGAGCTGCCAGTGGAGGATCTGCTGCTCTTTGAGGTGGCCTGGGAGGTCACCAACAAAGGTATGATCACACGTGTAGTGATGATTTGATTTCTGACCGAAATTTGATGTTTGAACTGAGGTGACCACGCAGTAAGTATTAGTTTGCCTACAGAAGGCCTTCCAAATTATTGCACAATTATACAGTGCAAATGTTATATTTGACATATTATTATTTTAAACACAGACACGCTGTTCATTTTCATTTGTATAGTCTTCCTTTTGGATCAAAATCAGGCATACTGAAGTTTTAATTTGGCAGGAATTTCTCTTTGATTTCTCTAAAGATTTTTCTGATTGCACAATACAACTGAAACACCTGACGAATCACTCTGTACAGAGCATTTTATTAAAAGTAATAGCAATAAAAGTAAGTCTAGTAATGCTTATAATGTGGCATCTTAAAAGTCTGTCTGGTTGGCAGTGTTGGTATTCTTTTGTGTAAAACCTCTTCGGCCCATAAAG
This sequence comes from Holacanthus passer, assembly GCA_025331565.1. Lineage (NCBI taxonomy): Eukaryota > Metazoa > Chordata > Actinopteri > Pomacanthidae > Holacanthus > Holacanthus passer. The sequence continues at coordinate 1,474,850 of JAFREQ010000039.1, forward strand.
AGCAAATATTGAAATCCAATGAACATAGAGCCAGAGTCTGCCCCGTCTGAAGAGCTAAACATTAAACTACAGATAAGTGGCAGAAGTTCGAACAGCTATTGCTTTGGCTGATGCGTCAATACCGAAATCAGTGGCACAAACATGAAAAATGTATTTGATGGTGAACAAAACAAACACCTTTGATGATGTAATGATCATCATTGTGTCCACAGGGTAGTGTTATCCTGCCTTGACTTTAACCTTGACTCTCAGAGGCTGAGGCAGAGACACAGATACCATATGACTGAGGACGCCGAGATCATGATTACTATGTGTAACATTCAGTTTTGGTGGCACATAAGGCCTGATATAACCAATTTAAGGGTATGGTAGGAAGATTAACAAAATAATATAATTCATCATCAACTTTGTTCTGTTTTAAGGGGCCTGCTTTTTTTGTTATATGTATATATGATTGACATTTGGAAAAATCTGTTTATCTGGTTGGTAATTCTATGTAATAATGTATCAACTTATCCCAGTCATTGTTCAATATCTGTAAAGTAGAAGGGACTCACATGTCAACACTGGTTTATGTTTGAGCTCTCCGTCGGTTTAGTTGCTTCCATATCGGACTCTTAAATGTTTATACAGGAATATGAAGTAGTTGCATTGTTGCATTGTTGCAACACAGCCTTTCTTTCCTGTCAACTTTGATTTTGACTCAGCCGCAGCACTTGCAGCTGTGAAATCTGCATGTCCAACACTTCAAATCTGTGCAATCATCTCATTACCATAAACCAGAAAAAGTGAATATAAGTTTGTGAGTTTCTGTGCTTCTGTGCAGGACATGGTCATGTGTGTCAAACAGCTGAGAGGTTATCGGTCATTCTGCTGTTCTCTCTTTCTTATATAATGCCTGCTCTCTGATGCAATCGCACGTCACTATGGGCTCACTGATTGTTGATAGTCTTTCATACCAATATTTGTCTTTTCGTTGCCGTGTAAGAGACTGGGAAAAACATTTCCACGTGTTTTGGTCTGTTACAAAACAGAGTATTCTTTTCATCACAAAATACACAAAATAGACCAGCGTCGCCTTCAGGATTACTGGAAACCTGTTTGAACATTTATATTTAAAGAGCTTTTTAAAATCACTTCCCCTCATAAGGAGAATGGGACACCACCAAGCTTTGATGTGCACATGTTGAAGCGCCTCAACATCACCCAAGGAGGGGATAAGCATAACAGCTACTTTTGCTGATGAGGACCAGGTGCTCTGCTGCATCTAATACAGGAAAAAAAATCTGGAAGCAGAAGCACCTCCTCCTCTCCCCGAAACTGTGTTGATGTCAAAGTTCAGATTGTCATTGCCTCTTGTTCCTGGCTGTCAGAAGCTGTCAGCCCTTTTGACCATCTGACCTTTGACCTTTACTGTTGTGTTAAGGTAGAACAGGGTCCAAAATGTAAAACTCTTTCCTCTTTGTCAATTGTAATAATATTTAAATGCGTGACTTCAGAGCTGTCTTTTCCTTTTTCTGTGTGTGAACCTGCAGTTGGAGGAATCTACACAGTGATTCAGACCAAAGCCAAGGTCACAGTGGATGAGTGGGGGGAGAACTACTATATGATGGGGCCCTACTTCGAACACAACTTTAAGACCCAGGTGGAGGGCTGTGAGCCACCAAACCCTGCCATCAGGAAGGCCATGGACGCTCTCATTAACAGCGGCTGCCAGGTGGAAGAGAGAGAGAGAGCGACAGAGAGAGAGAGAGAGAGAGAGAGAGAGAGAGAGTGTGTGTGTGTGTGTGTGTGTTTGTATTTGTAATATTTAAGAGTTGGTGACTTCCTCAGGTGATATAAACTGATATACACAAGTTCAAAATCATCTTTATTAGTAGTACTACTGGTATTATAACTAGGTCTACACCTAATACCCCCATACCACTACTGCTAACTTTACAACTACTTCAACTGTACTAGTACTACTACAACTACTGCTATATAATACCAATACTAACACTACTGCTACTGCCACTAGGCTAATAATACTAATAATAATCAACAGATAATCAGTGTCTTCTCTCAGTAAGTGCAGTGCATGGGTCTTATCAGCAGAAAGCATTTATCGAGCTGGTGTTTTTTTTAATGATTTTTCCTTTTTTTTCTTTTCCAACAACTCTACAATTTCATTTAGCGACATACATTCACATACCAATGGAACAGCCATGTGGGGCAATTTTGGGGTTCAGTATCTTGCCCAAGGACACCTCGACACATAGACTGCAGGGGCCAGGGATCGAACCACCAACCTTCGGATTGGTGGACAACCGCTCGACCTCCTGAGCTACAGCCGCCCCATTACAATATTATTCATACATATATTGTTACATAGTTTGCATAAATACAATATCAAGGTTAGTTGCTAACCTCACGGCAGTAAGACAGACTCTCACTAACTAACAACGGACTGAGGTGTGATGCAGTCTAGCTCTATCCACCAATCACCACTAGATGGCAGTCACACACACACACGCACACAGTGTGTGTTTTCGTCAGCAGCTGTGTGTGAACAAGAAGTTGCTCATATGCACTCTGAGCACAGTTTGTATGTTCATGGGTTCACAGTGCCCACGCAAACTGAAATTTTGCGCGGGAAAATCGATTTCTAAAACACATCTCTCGATGGGTTTCCTTTGCTGATGTTGATTCTGCAGGTTCATTTTGGCCGCTGGCTGATTGAGGGTAGCCCTTATGTGATCCTGTTTGACATTGGCTCTGCAGCCTGGAACCTGGACCGTTGGAAGGGGGACCTGTGGGAGACCTGCAACATCGGCCTGCCCTACCAGGACAGAGAGGCCAACGACTCGCTCATCCTGGGCTCCCTGATCGCCTGGTTCTTCAAAGAGGTCAGCTGGTGTTCAGCCTGCGGAATTTCAATTTCATAGCTTTAAGTTAGTTAAAGTACAATGGGAACTGATGTAAATACTGCTGTTTTCCAGTTAACAGATCAGCTGGGAGACAAGCCCAATGTCATTGGTCATTTCCATGAGTGGCAAGCAGGTCCAGGGCTTATTCTCTCTCGCTTTCGCAAGATTCCCATGGCCACGGTCTTCACTACACACGCCACCTTGCTGGGACGATACCTCTGCGCTGGGAATGCAGACTTTTACAACAACCTGGACAAGGTGAGAGGTCAGGAGGGTTGGCCACACATTACACAGACACAAGCACATACTGCTGAAAACTGTCAAATGTGGACAGAAATCAGGTGATTGCCACAATATTACTGCAGGTAACAATGTACATCCTGCATTATTTTCTCACCTGGAGGCCATGTTTTGCAGAGGGACTTGGAGTCAGAGGAGCTTTATCCTTTCTGTTGACATTGTGCTTACATTGTGCATATTCCTAAATGATTCCCTTTTAGCTGAATAACAAGCTAATAAACAAACTGATGAACATCAATCGGTGAAACATTTCCAGCACACAGTTACTAGTTAATTGTTGGTTTTCCAAGGAAATACAAGGAAGCCGTCACATGTATCTGCTGTGGCCACTGTGCTCGCAGGTATTTTAGGTGACAGGGTACACACACGATTAATAGTTGTTTAAGATAGAGCACTTAGATCTGAGGAAACATTTTTAGAGTGAGGTCATGTTTAACTCTTGTCTCCATATTTACTGGAGCAGCTCACTTGTTGTAACAAGATCTGGCTGTGATAGGCCAACACTCCCGTAAGCCATAAGATCTCCTTGGTAAAACAGTCATTTTTAAAATCACATGCAAAATGATTAATTGAGTAAATTTGAGCAATGGATAGAGCAAGAGCAATCTGGAGGTTCTTTTTGATGAGACTTTTTCTTGTATTCACATAAAAACCCTTAAAAATTTTGAACATTTACGTATGCACACACACACACACACACACACACACACACACAGTCTTTACTTATGTCACTTCTGGGGAATTTACATAGACTTACATTCATTTCCTGGAGACTAACCTGAAGGACTACCTGACCTTAACCTAACCCTAACCTTAACCTAACAATAACCTTAACCTAACCCTAACCTTAACCTAACAATAACCTTAACCTAACCCTAACCTTAACTGTTGACCTAAAAATCACAGTGTTCCAAATTGAGGACACCACTTTTTGTCCCCAATTGCACCGCTGTCCTGAATCAACTGGTCTTGAGTCTAGTGTATATCCCCAATTTGGACATAAGCGAACCCACACACACACACACACACACAAACACACACATACAGGTGTTTCTGTTCCCTCAGATTCATTTTCACATTCAAAGTTTCAGGCTGGAAAGCACAATCTTTTACCGCCACTTAGCGCATCATTAGTAATGTTGAGTTGTGTGTGGAGGGGTCAGTGTGATGTTTGTAATTGGCTCTTCGCCGCTCACATCCTAAAGGTCAGCATGGCGCTAAAGGCCACTCACTGGCTGACTGGATCATTGACAGACAAGGTGTTTGTAACCATCAGCCAGTCCAGAGGAACTTCATCTGTTCTATCGATAGAATCACGTCAATATGCATTTTCAGCTTTGTTGATTGTTGACACACAAAGTAGCCAGGACAGAGGAAACAAAGAACTGTATTCAGTCTTGAAAATAAATACTAGCAATAAAATCCAAATAAATTGTTTAAGTAGTAAATCAGTTGAATGTTGTTTTGTTTTTTCAATGTGGGATTTAGGTGTATCTCCTATGCTCCTCAAATTTGACTATATGTACAGTATATGCAGAATATAATTAAATCATTTTGAAGTTTAATAAGCGGTGTGATGCCAAAGTTGTAGTTTGAGTGACATCCATGTGTTCATCCATGTTATGTCATTTCCTGTTAGTAAACACATTTTTTTACATGCTCCACTCACCTTTAGACTCTCACACAATTATACAAACACACACACATGGCATCAGTGCAAAACCTGTTTCACTCACGTATCAGTCTTTATTGTGTCTGTCTGTGACATACTGGAAGTCAAATTTCCCATGCTGGACATCAAAGATTTAACAATATAGAATTGGGTTTAATTTGGTTATTAACCAACGTTAATTTAATTTCCAACTGGTCCAGAAAGATTATGATGCTATGGTAGCAGAGTAAAACTATAGGAACATTAGTAGAATGTTCATAAAAACTGTTTTGAATGAATTGAACAGTTTTAACCATTTATTCATCATTGTGACACGTTGCAACAGTAACATTTCTATTTGACCTACTTTGGTCCAACTATATTTTTAAAGAGACAAGGACCAATAAAGTTCCACTGTACGTAAGTGCAATAGCGACATCATTTTGAGAGGGGGAATCTGCATTTACTGTGATAAAGCTACAGAGTGGCCCTGTCAGATCATGGCCCTCGTGCTGCTGCACTGCATCACTGTCTGTATTTCAGCCAATGGTGAGTAAAATGTAGTAGGGACACAGTTCATGTGCAGTTACAGAGCAACTCCTTTTCTGCATCACTACACAAAGACATTTGATAGCATTTTAGTATCTTTATGTTGTAAATTTAGGTTGTAAAATATCACAGTAATAAGACTTAAGACTGATACTTACCACACCAAAAAAACATCAGCACAAATATTAGAAGTGTCTTTAATGCTATCCCATCCTGACTCCTCCAGCAAGACACAGTCTATAAAATCTGTATAATTCTATATTTTACCAACATTAAAAATGAGAATATCTGAAATAATTGCTGCTCACGCTGTATTGACCTGCCCCCTGTTTGTGTGTGTGTGTGTGAGTGTAGTTCAACATCGACAAGGAGGCGGGTGAGAGGCAAATCTACCATCGTTACTGCCTGGAGCGAGCAGCGGTCCACTGTGCTCATGTCTTCACCACAGTCTCCCAGATCACCGCTGTGGAAGCCAACCACATGGTTCACAGGAAGCCAGGTGGGGAAGCTTGTCACCGTTTTGTTTTAAGGACGGTGACAACTCGCAGTTGCTCTTTTCATCTGAGTAAAACAAAACCACCAGCCAGATTAGGACAGAGGACAGAGGACAGAGGGCGAAGTCAGAGATTTTTCCCTTTCTTGTCCTCCAGCACCATTATAAGGACAAACTTGATGACCTAACTGGCCATTAAAGCTCTCCTACTGTTGTGTTGATGCTACAGATGTGGTGACCCCGAACGGTCTGAATGTGAAGAAGTTCTCAGCCATGCACGAGTTTCAGAACCTGCACTCCACCAGCAAGGCTCGCATCCAGGAGTTTGTCAGAGGACACTTCTATGGGTGGGTGGGGTTTATGAATGTAGTTCTGATCCATCCCATGTAGAGGTAACTCAGTGTTTGGTTTTTGGCAAATTTGGCTTTTCTCATTACTGAAGAGAGTCTTTCATAGATCGACAGATAGATGTACTTTATTTGTCCCAAACTGGCAAATTCTTTTGATGGAGCAGCTACAGTTGAGACAAAGTTAGTTCAGAAAAAGATTCATTCTTGACGGGAGAGTTGCTCCCTTTAAACCTGATTGTAATTCTTGTCTTTTTGGCAGTCATCTGGACTTCAACCTGGAAAAAACCCTGTTCTTCTTCATTGCTGGACGCTATGAGTTTTCCAACAAGGGAGCTGATATTTTCCTTGAGTCACTATCAAGACTCAACTACCTACTGCGGGTCAGGTCCTTTAGTTCTCTGCATTCAGTAACTCATTGCTATATGATCAAATGTGTGAAGGTTGCAAACAGTACACCTTCAACAGAATTATATTAGAAATGCATAAATATATAAATATTATTAAATGATATTATTATAATAAAAATCATTCATTATTCATCACTTATTCATCCTGTTCCTCACTCTATCCACAGGTTCACAGAAATGATGTGACAGTGGTAGTTTTCTTTATCATGCCAGCTAAAACCAACAACTTCAACGTGGAGTCACTGAAGGGGCAGGCGGTACGCAAACAGCTCTGGTATGCCCTGATGTGCTTTACATACTGCCAACATAATCAGATGACATGCAGTACATGCACATTTTTACATTACACATAAAATCTGTAACACCCCGATCCACTTTGAGTCATGCTCATGATGGAGGCAGCATTCCAACCTAGTAGCGTTTGTGCTTGAACCTAATCAAAACTTACCCACAGCAGTGGCAGAAATAGATCATATAAACCTCCTCTGGTTTGGGGATCCTACTGGCAACCTTCCAGTCCCAAGCCAGTCTGTTGTTGATCTAGGCTTACAGCATGGTCTCTCAAACTCAAGGCCACTCATGTCATCCTAATAGAAAATTCATGATTGCTGCCTCAGTTTCCCATTTTAATATCATTGTTGTGAAATCCTCAGCACATGAATTTGGGTTTGGCTCACAAATGCAGGTGAAGTTCATGAGTTGGGGGTTAAAGATAAATTCTTAAAGAAGGTTTCCATTTGACTTTTACAGGGATACAGCTCACACTGTGAAGGAGAAGTTCGGCAAGAAACTGTATGATGCTCTGTTAAAGTAAGTGTATGGACACTGTAAGTGAACCCTGAGCTTTATTGATTTTACACTTCCCAATTTGCTGTGTGTTGCAGTAGTGCCGATTCTCTGTGATGAATGGAGACCATGCATGTTTTATGTTCTGTGTTTTATTGTTTCTTCATCCTCAGAGGGCAGATCCCTGACATGAACTCCATTTTGGACCGAGACGACTTCACCATTATGAAGAGAGCTATCTACGCCACTCAGGTACTGGAGCCTTTCTCTCATTATTCTGTTTACAGTAAAAAAAACTACTGGTATCATTTTCAGTTGTTTTTCATTGTCTTCTATCTGTTTTAACACTGAGACATGACAAAACATAAGTGAAATGGACAGAACATCAGCTGTCAGTCCTTTCTAACTCTGAATTTTTTTTGCCCTCTGTGCAATGTGCACACCCTTAGTCACCCATCCAGTACAGTGCACACAGCAGAGTGCACATAGCAGCTTTATTATATTTTGTCTGGAGCCCCAGATGGATGCCCCAGAGTACCTACTGCACATGCAAAAGTTCTACCCGGCCCTGGTGTTCTGATACCACACAGCCGGCATCTGGCTTTAGCCTGAGGCTAGTTCATTAGCTGGCATTTAACTAGTAAATGACAAAAGAGGAGTGCTGACTGGACAGTCTGTTAGTACAATTAACTGCATGGCAAACCATATTATATTTCCAGTATTTGCATTGAAAATTAGCCCAAAAGGGAAAAAAACCCACCACAAACAGCTGGAATTCATTGACTGAATGAGCTCCGTGTTCAGAGCTAACAGCCAGACAGCTGTCAATCAAAAAAGCTGCGCTCTTAATTATGCACAATTTTAGACTTGGCATATTTTAAAGCGTTATGTAAAAATCCCTGAATTTCCCCTATGGGGGATCAATAAAGAATTATCTTAAATTTACCTCCCGTACACTTGTCATGAAGGAGAAATAAGCTATAGAAAACAAACCTGTTTTTTGTACCAAGCTGTAAACATGTTTATTTATGGTGTAAATTTGGGCATTTTAACATGGGAGTCAAAAGCAATCGACTCCCTTTTGGAGCCAGCCCCAAGTGGCCATTCAAGGAACTGCAGTTTTTGGCACTTATGGCACATACTGTATTTCAGCCACGGAGGTTGTCGCTTCATTTGGTCCCATATTTAGGTTTATTGTTCAGCAGTGACCTCTAGTGACCATAGTAATTATGATAAGGGCAAAGGAGGAAGCCAGGTGATGTAGTATAAAGAGTCTGTGTACATAAGAGGCTGTGATGGTCAGACATTCATCAGACTTTCATCCGGATGACTGCAGTTACTGTCCTATGTGAAGCCAAAAATTAACACTGACTAGTTGTAACTTATCTTAACTTGTGTCATCTATGTATGTCATGTAACTATTAGAATTACAGTATATTATAGATATATATAAAAACACAGTCTCCTTGTTCATCTCAGCGAGGCCACACTCCAGGCTCAAATTTTACCCTAGTTTGTAAATAGCATCTAAGAGATACCACTGGTTGCTGAGTAGTATGCAGATAATTTTGGTTTTATTTCACTAGGTTTTGAGATATGAGATTTTTTTTTTGTATAGTGGATGTGAATTTCATTTGTAGTGATAAAAGTACTTAAAAATCTCCTTATGTGTGTCTCTTACTCCACAGTTACTTTGGATAATAGAGCTCACTGTAAACAGGTTTAACTGGAACTACTTTCTAACAAAGAAATATGACCTGATTGATAACTGTTGATTTTTTGTGTAATGCCAGATGCATTTGCACAATATAAAATAATAAACAATTCTAAATCAGGTTTCTTGTGGCTTTAAGGTTTGGATCCTCTCCATCATTGCACAGTTGCAGTGTAAAAAAAGAGAGAAAAGAGAGAGAAGAGAAAAAAAAGAAGCAAATGTGGTAAAATATAAATCTCCACCAGCACACTCTCATGTCCTCAGCTCTAGTTTTATGAATGGATAAGGCATTTCCCCGGGAGTGATCGATGTGAGTGATGGCCCTTGCTTGAGATGAATTATATAATGACACCAGGGGGTTTCCCCTGAGCGAAAAGCATGAATGAACATCACAGATGCAAGCAAGCTGAGTGTGAGTTAATTACCTTCCTCTACCCGAGCTCATCGGTCAACAGGCCGGCTGTATCGAGCTGATGTATGTTACAACCAGTGGTGGAGGAAATATTTAGATTCTTTACTTAAGTAAAAGTACGAATACCACACTGTAAAATACTTTGTTACAAATAAAAGTCCTGAAAAAAACCTGAACATTATTAAAAATAAATTCTTAAAATGATTGCTAAGAAAAGCAGTAACTTCTCACATTTGTCAAACTGGAACCATGAAATGTTTTTACATGAAAAATGACAAATGATTATCAAAATATTTGTCAATTCATTTCCTATCAGTCGACGAATTAGTCAATCATCTAATCATTTCAACTGTACTACTGGGTAGTTACATTTATAACAAAACATATTTTATATGATCTTCATTTGTTTTGTATGAAAATTGTAATTTGTAAAGTAACTAGTACCTAAAGCTGCCAGAGTAGAGAGAAAAGAAGTAGAACGTGGTATGAAAAGAAAAGACTTAAGTAGAGTACAAGTACCTCAAATTTGTTGAGTAAATGTACTTAGTTACATTCTACCACTAGTTATAGCACAGTATTACAAGCAAAATAGAAAGGTCTTTCTCAATTAAATTCATTGATGCCAATATCAATATTTTAGTGGTGGGAAAAGAGTGAGACTGGTATCGACTGCAAGTGTGTGGAGAGTGATGGAACAGAGACTCATCCTGGCTGAAGTGCGCTAGTCATTATTTCTCTCTTTGTCATTTTTCAAGCGTAGTCCTCCACATTTTCCACGGACCCCCACTTTTCAATTGCAGCTTTCTTTTTTCCACAGAAATGGATGCAAAGTAGAGTATTCTCTCTGACTGTCCTCCTTAAATAGAAACACATTTCAAGACTTTTAATACCAACAATTGATAAGATTGTCACACTTCAGGTTGTAGTTATTCATATTTCAGCTGTTGAAGAGTTGCTTCTCCCAAATTATACTTTCAATTAATTTGTGGTGTTGCAGCATTGAAAAAGAACGTAAAAATTATAAAGCATAATTTTCTTACTTTTTTACCTGAAGCAATGTCCTAGATTTCCTCCTAGATACTCCAAAGACTTCACTGTGAGCAGTGACTACTTTCTACTAAAGATATATATGTCCATTGTAGTACCACAGACATGTCCGTTTGTGTTGTCTATATTAGTTAGAGATAATTAGTCTTACCCATACAGCTCACATGACAATACTGGGGTTGAAGGTGTCCTCATTATTTTAGAATAATTACATCCCAGGAATTTCAGGATTTCATATTAGATGACTTGATAATATTTTAGTATAGCAAAAATTAAAACTACTGTTTAAAGTGGGGAAAAATGTGTTAATATGTTTTTCAGCATATCTTTTGCTATTTAATTAGCTATTACTGTGTGCAGTGTGTGTGTGTGTGTGTGCGGGTTCGCTTATGTCCAAATTGGGGATATACACTAGACTCAAGACCAGTTGATTTGACAGCGGTGCAATTGGGGACAAAAAGTGGTGTCCTCAATTTGGAAAACTATGATTTTTAGGTCAACAGTTCAGGTTATTGTTAAGTTAAGGTTATTGTTAAGTTAAGGTTATTGTTATGTTAGGGTTAGGGTTAGGTTAGGGTTAGGGTTAGGTTAGGGTCAGGTAGTCCTTCAGGTTAGTCTCCAGGAAATGAATATAAGTCTATGTAAATTCTCCAAAAGTGACGTAAGTAAGTGTGTGTGTGTGTGTGTGTGTGTGTGTGTGTGTGAATATCCATTGGATGCCATCAACATGTTATCTCACTGGTTTAAGGAACCAAGTTAGGGCGATCTCATGCTCCACCTACTAAATGGCCCACTGCAATCAGACATATTGCTCTGGCCATGGAGGTCTGCATGCCTGAGCCAACTTGTCCAACCATCCAAATGGTTTCATTTACAGATTTTTGCAAGTTCAGTAAACCTATTGTGAATGTATCAGGGGGCTCACTGGACTGATTGTATCTGTTGCCCATTTTAATCGTACTTCTTAAGTTTTGTCCCTCTCTCTGCAACCTTCCTCTTACAGTTCCTAGATATTGACAGGAAACTATAGGACATATAGAATAAACTGCTACTGGCTTTCATGATCTGTTATGAGGCAGCAATGACATATCATTAGCCTAAGGTTTAGATAATGCCTGAATTGATCAGTGTGCCTCAAAATCAAAGTCTGAAAGGTTACTAGTTGCAGACCACTGAATCAAATACTCATGTCATTACTCCTTATTCCACTGCTTTAGGCATGCATGTGTGACATGTTGTATGTGAATGCAGTCACGTAGACATTTACATTTATGGAAATACAGCTGATACTTCACAGAGACACACATACATACATTCAGGAGAAACCAGAATGTATTGACACACACATTCATTCTCTCTCCAGTGGCATTCACAGTAGACTTAAACATGATTCAGTCTTTAATCCTGGTGCAATTGATTAACCTTGTTATCCCTGAAGGGAAAATGATTTGCTCCAGAGCAATATCAAAGTAAAGATCAATTAAAAAGTGGTCATAACCTATATATATACCTAAGGTTTGCAAATGTAGCAATTGAAAATTCCATCACATGAACACACAAACCAGAGACCAAACTAACCCATCTCCTCTTTTAAACAAAAATCACCCCCAGAGACACAGCCTCCCACCAGTGACCACTCACAACATGCTAGATGACTCAACAGATCCCATCCTGTCCAACGTCAGACGCATCGGCCTCTTCAACTCCAGGAACGACCGCGTCAAGGTAGAAAGCATTTCCTGTATTCTTCCTTTATGTGTTCATCATCACTGTGTTCTCATCTGGAGTCAGTTTGTGGAAATTTCTTAATCATGACTTGCCTGGTGACGAAGATGCATAATGTTTGACAATATCTTGGCCAGAACTAGAAGGACTGAAGAAGTGACGGGCACTTTGTAGAAAGAATTAATGTTGACCTCACAGTGTTGCTAAAGGAAAAGTCAGGGGATCACCAAAGCCAGCAGGATTCATTGTTTTAGAAGCATCATCACCAAAATCAGGGATTCACCGGGAAGTCAGACGGATTCATCCACTGGCAACCATGAATGTCCGTTCAAAATTTCATAGTAATCCATCAAAGAGATGCTGACATTTTAGTCTGGTGGACTGGCACACTGCCTTAGTATTATATTATTATGAGCAATAATTGATTTTTGTTGTTGTTGATGGGTACAGATACAGTAACATACAATACAGAAATACAGTATATTGTCAACTAGTGCAAAACTAAGCTGCAAATGTATCAATGAATAAAATAATAAGAGTTTTATTTTCTATCACTACATTTACACAAATTGAATGCTGTCTTCATGAAGCCACTGAAGCCACAGTTTATTCTGTGAATTCTGTCAGGTGAGAAACCAGCTGTTCATTACTCCATGATATGGAAAAAGATTTGGTTAGCATTCAGCAGGTTCACTTTTTTTCTTCTGGGGATCACGGATGTGTTCAGTAAATCCATGGCAATCTGCCCTTTACATTTTGAGATACAGTTGTTGTTGTTTTTTGTTTAAAAGTGGTGATAATGGTCAGAATTAAACAGTAGTCAGGAGGGTTCTTCCTCTGTTGACTACAAATATCCACAACAAAGACACGAGACATCCAGCAGTTAAATATATTGTCTACAAAGTTTGGCTGTAGCATGGCACTAAATGCAAACTGGGGATAGATTAATATGTAAAGGGTCCTCTTGGAAGCATGGGCTTGCCTGGTAAATTTTAGGGTGATATGTCCATTTTATTATTTGTTATTTAATGTGTACAAGAGGCACAAGACACACTAGCTAAAAGGTAAAGGGAACCATGAATATCTACAGCAAAGTTTAGGTCATAAAAGTCTAATCTGTAATCTAATCTGTCCCAGTGGTGACTGATGAATATTTTTCTTCCACAACCTTGTATCACTCAGTAGCTCTCTGAAAATGTCTGTCTGCTCTCTAAGATTATCTTCCACCCTGAGTTCCTGTCCTCCACCAGTCCTCTGCTGCCCATGGACTATGAAGATTTTGTTCGTGGCTGTAATCTTGGAGTGTTCCCCTCCTACTATGAACCATGGGGCTACACACCTGGTAACCATCTACCATCGCACTGTAACCTTTGATATGCAAGCTTGCATCCATCCACACACACAAATGCTTCATGTCTGCGAAGTACAGAGGCACTGCGGTTGTTACACAAATCTCCACAGCAGCCTCAGAGTCTATGGTGGGGTTGTACACTTTGTAATGAGACAGCTGGTATTCTAACAATTGGGAGAACTTTCAAAATAGCTGCTTGCTTGGTGTATTCTGTCAACTCGTACCAATACAGATGACAACAAACATATTGTACCTTTACTTCCCCAGGTGAATGTACTGTAATGGGCATTCCCAGTGTGACCACCAACCTGTCAGGTTTCGGCTGCTTCATGGAGGAGCATGTCTCAGACCCTGCTGCCTATGGTGTGGACGCACACACACACACACACACACACACACACACAAAGACATCTTGTCATATAATCAGTGCCATTGCTGCCTCATGTCAAGACTCCTTTCAATTTGAGGAACGGCATGAATGTCCACATGCTGACATGGATAATCTCTGTGTTTTTTTGTTCTCCTCTCTCCTCTACTCCCCCGCTTGTCCCTTACTGTTTCAATCTGTTTAGGCATTTACATTGTGGACAGGCGGTTTCGTTCAGCCGAGGAGTCCTGTAACCAGCTGACCCAATTCATGTTCAGTTTTTGCCAGCAGTCACGGCGCCAGCGCATCATCCAGCGGAACCGAACTGAGAGGCTGTCTGACCTGCTGGACTGGAGATACCTGGGACGGGTCAGTTTCTGCTGCACCAGCACCACACAGCTGTCTGATAGGACAGAGCGTACACGTACACACTCTATCAGGCAGAAAACTGTATTCATATGTGCACACACAGTTCACATGGTGATAATATCAATTAATAAAAAGAATCAATCTCCTCTTTCGTGTTGCAGTTTGACATGTTTTCACGAACATCTCTGATTTGTGATTTACAGTTTTACATACACGCCCGTCATCTAGCACTCAGCAGAGCTTTCCCAGACAAGTTCAAGATGGACCCCATGGCCCCTCTCAAGGTGAGGAATACTGCGGTCATACTAGTGAGACAAAAAACTACCACAAAGAAGCACAAAGTGATGCAGAACGACCACAAAGAGACTCAAAATGATTACAAAGAAGTGCAAAACACCTGCATCCCAGTTAGGACGCTTGGGATCTTTCCGTGTGGAGTTTGCATGTTCTCCCTGTGCAGCGTGGGTTTTCACCGGGTACTCCAGCTTCCTCCCACAGTCCAAAAACATGCTGAGGTTAATTGAATATTCTAAATTGTCCATAGGTGTGAATGTGAGTGTGTGTGCGTGTTTGTTTGTCCTGTGTGTGGCCCTGTGATGGACTGGCGACTTGTCCAGGGTGTCCCCTGCCTTCGGCCCAAGTCGGCTGGGATAGGCTCCAGCCCCCCCGCGACCCTGCAGAGGATTAAGCGGCGTACAGATGTACAGATAATGGATGGATGGATGGATGGATGCAAAATGACCAGGAAGAGATGCGCTGTGTCTCTTTCTCGTCTACTCTTTCCGTGCTTCAATCAATCTGAGTGTCTTGCTCCTATATAGAGGGAATGGGGGTTATTTAACAGGAGCCCATTAGCATGAAGTTGTTTATTTGGCATTCATTTATTACACTGGATAAACAAAGTAACTCTTAGTATATATATAATATTAATCAAATTCTGATAATTAATCATTATAATATTTATATTAATTTCCAAAATGTGGCCTCCTTTTCTGAATGTGTGCCTTAGTCTGCCCCCTCAAACATTTCTAACCCCACCCCTAAGAATGCGATCATGTCTGCCAGGCCAATTATTTGTACGTGTGAGTTTTCACTGAAAAAGAGAGCAACAACTTCACACGCCTTTGCATTGTTAAGCACTGTTGCTCAATGGCACTACAAACTGAAGATCATTTGTTGGGAGCTCCCAGTGAACTGCTCTCTGAGAAGCTCTCTCTGTGAAGGCTTCCTCTAACTGCACATGCATGTATATGAGAACACCCCTCATGTGCTGACTGACACACAGCAGATACTGTTGGATTTTACCCATTTGCCAAGCTTTAATTGACAGGCTAACATTTGGATGAATGACAAGACATCATCGTGGACTGTGCTGATGCTGATCCCTGCAGTGTTACATAGAACAAGACTCCTCTTTCTCCTGCTCATCTTTGTTTGATTCAAGGACAATGACTGATACTATTTCTGTGATAGCACACAAATTTGAATTTCAGTCAATTGAAATTAAATTTCAGTTTATCATTCAAATGTCTTAATTTAATAAAAAGTAAGTAAAATAATAAAAAGGGGAAGGAGGGGAAGAGAGAGGGAGGAAACCATGGAATAAGGGAAAGAAAAAGTGAAGCAAGGAAAGAGGGAAAAAGGAAGGAAGAAAGGAGGGAAAGAAAGGAAGAGGGAGAAAGGATAGGTGGGTGGTAAAGAAAGGTGGAAATGAAGGAACGTGTGCAGAAAGAAAGTAAGAACAAAAAAATGAGGGGGTAAGGGCAGTGGTGCCCCGAGAAACTTTTAATAGGTGTGGCCACATGGAAAACAAACCAAAAGCCATAACTGAATTTCAGATATTTTAATATACTGTTGTAGTATATAGACCAGTTGAAAAGTATGTTCATGTCATAGGCTGCATAAAACATGGATGTCCATGACATAACCAATGGACTTGACTATGACTGAAGCCCATTGTGGGTGGCTCCGCCATCGCCATGACTCTGCCTAACTCCAGGCTAATCCAAAAATGGGCAAAGAGGTGGAGAGTGGGTGGAGCTGAGGCAGGCTGAATTAAGCCTGTTTGCTGAAACACACCCACCTAGCTTGAAGCCCACTTTGGCACTGGTTCTGCTACTTTGCACAATTCCTCCTGAAATGCAGGCGTACCATTATACACCGACGTTTTACCCTACATCTGATCACAATCAGTTGGTTTCTGGAGTATAAAAAACTTAAAGTGGCTGTGACATTTGGGTTAACATTATTTCCATAAACATGCTGAAATATGACATTACTATTTTGAAGTTACACGCACCTTATTATATTTCCCTCAGACCCCCTTAGCAGCACCACTAGGTATGGGAGAGAATGAATCGCAATAGGGGAAATAGAAAAGAGGAAAGGGACGGAAAGGAAGAAAGAGGAGAATAGAATTGAATGAATGAGAAAAGAAGGCAAAAAGGGAAAATGAGAATAAAGGACAACAAAATGTTAAGGGGGAGGGTAAGTCTGAGAACACTGATGTTGCAGTGTCTTACCAGCACGTCAGTACAAGCTGAAGAATTCAATATAATCCATGCAGCAAATGCTTGTGACGGATAATCTATTTGCAGCAAGTCTGACTTCTCTTGAAGGTGGTTTTCATAGAACTGAAAGTGAAAATCTTGTTGGTATAATGGTATAATTTGTAATAACTGGGAGTCTGTTGTGTCCACAGACAGAGGGTTTCCGTTACCCCCGGCCCTACTCAGTGCCCCCTTCTCCCTCTGCCTCCCTCCACTCCACCCCCCATCACAGTGATGTGGAGGACGATGACGACGAGCCCTACGATGAAGAAGAGGAGGCTGAGAGGGACCGGCTGAACATCAAGGCTCCCTTTGCACTGGGTGCTGTGCCGGAGGGCAAGAAGAAGCAACCAGGAGAGTCAGGAAACTGAAATTTGCCATAAATACCTGCAGATTGTACACAGGTTTGCAGTCGCAGTCACCCTGCTGCTGCTGGATATGTACAGAGTAATGACTATCATATTCCCAGAAATACAGTAGTGAAGGAGATCATTGGATTACTAATGAGAGAGATTACTTCTACTTCTAGTGGAGAAGGTTGCTTAAAAAAGAAAGTTTTTGAAAGTTTTAAAGTCCTTAAAGTTATATCCTAGTCCTGATCGAGGTCCATCACAAAACCCAGGCTCCTGTTCTGAAGCTCAGTTAAATTTTGGTGTTCTCCAAGGCTCAATTCTTGGCCCACTGTTGCATTCAATTTACATGTTTCCTCACTTAGGCTACAGAGTAATGTTGTCTTCAATCGCTATGCAGGTGACAGACATTTATTATGTTCTACTGCAATCCAATAATTATAGCAGCCAAACGTATTCTGTCTTCCTCATTGACAGTGAAATAAAAATATGAATTTAAGTTCAAATCCTGTGTTCTTGTGTCATTGTCAGGTCATGTTTGGGTTCCTGCATTACATAAATGTACTGTTTAGCTTTAGTTTGAAAAGTCATTGAATTTTATGTCCATATGAGTTTGGGAGTTTGTGAATCTTGTGAGTTCTTTAAACATTCTTGGATGGATTTTGAGGTTTTGCTGAAGCTGTGTAGGCGACAATAACGGCTCCTCCTCTCCAGAAGTAGTTTCAATCGATATTATGCACCAAATTTTAAACTGATTTTGAATGACACAGCCTTCAGTATGTGTTATTTCTCTGTGTAGTACATTGTTAGCATATGGCTACTGTTAGGTGAAATGCTTGTATCTATGTATACTAATGCTTATCATAAGACTGTTGAGCATAGTAAGGGTTTTTTTTGCGGTTGAAACTAAAACATGACACTTTCCCATATGACACGAAAAAAAAAGTCTTGGATTTAAAAAAAAAATGAATATTTGAGATTAAACTTCTGTTGCCAGTGAGATATTCTGTTAGAGATCTCTTTTGAGCAAAATACACTGCAAAGCTAAAGGTTTATAGACCCTGGATTCCCAAACCACGTTCACTAATGTGCAGCTATAACAGCCTCCATTCTTGTGGTTGCAGGCTTTTGGCCAGATGTTGGAACCTGGCTGCAGGGACTTGCTCCCTTTCAGCCACAAGAAGAAGTGTGTATCACCATCTGATTACCGGAAATATAGTAATGAGAGAGATCAAGGTTTAAGGTTAATTTATTTATTTGTTTGATTTCTGATGAATATATGTCAAAAAATATATTTTTGATCATTTATGTATATGATTTTCCTGTTAAAGAGCACTGTTAATGACTCATCAACACACGAGCATTAGCGAGATTCAGTACTGATATTGGATGATAAAGTCTGCTATGTATGTTTATGTGGACAGAGGTGTCCTCATACTTTTGGTACACATAGTGTATCTGTATGGCCAGATGGATATGTAATATATGTTTCCTCTTTCTTCAAGAAAATTATTTAATTTAAAAAATGAGAAATATTTGTTGCTGCAAGACAAAAATTCAGCAACTCTCTCATTTGTTGTCTTTTGATTTACATGGCCAGATCATCATAAATACTGTATATTTATCTGGCTCTCTGAGATCAAAATAGTATCTAGATACTGTCAACAGTTTGTCAAGGAATTAAAAAAAAAACTCAGACATTCTCAGACAAGTAGTGCTATGAATTCAAACTTTTTATTAAAACCACATTTCAAACATCGTCAGAGAATTCATATTTACAAAACGGCTGTTCTTCTCCTTCACACAGAACCGAACACCTTGCATTCAGAAACAAAGACGGTGTTGTCTCGCAGATTTACAAATGTAGGAAAGACTATCAGAAATATTCTCTCTTCCACACTGGCAGCTCCTGGAAATACACCTCATCTGGGTTTTCATCGGCTACATGGGAGAAAGAGAAAATGGACATGTGAGACCAAGACAGAGCAAAAGATACATAATCTTTTATCAGAAATCCTTAAACGTCGTTAATAGTGTGTGAATTATAATTGTTGTGCTTAGAAGTGAAATTATTGTGAATTCCAGTAACCATTTGGATATAAATATATATAAATTCACATAGTAGTTTTTTTTCTTGACTGTTCCCCCGACTCCAACCAATCCTCAGCCCTGGTCCAGCTGTTGGGTCTCAGCTGATCCAGCTGTTGTTCTCACCTCCTTCTCTGGCTTGCTGCAGGAAGTTGAGCAGGACGGTGGCTGCCTGATCCACGCTCAGCTTCTCTGTGTTCTGACTCCGAGTCTCTGACGAGAAACAAACACCAAAGACACATTATCTGTCCGCTTCATTGGTCAAAGGTGATTCTGGCTCCAAGGCTGGTTTGGGAAACTTTTTTTAACAAATTAAACTACACGACCAATTTTGTTTAGTAATATTCATTATACCTAAGTGTAATGTATCGTAGACATCTCCTTCTTTTCGGTCCTCTGAGATGAATCTACGGCCCTCTGGGGAAAAAAAGGGAAAAAAAGCAGCACTCAGTTTTTAGGGAATGTGATGTCTGGAAACAAATGAGAAAGGACTTATTTTTGTATAGGTGTAATATTTGTTATAGTAAGAGCAATATGGAGACCCATTGTTCGTCTTGATTGCCAGATATGGAAAAATGTAATTTTGAATTAAAATGTCCTGATTACATTACATATTGAATCTGTATGTATTCATATGATTGTTTATTATTTTAATGTTAAACACTTTGGGTCTCCATACAAGCGTGGGTGCAGCATCAGCGGGTGAATACATACGAGTTCCCTTGAGATACAGCATAGCCTGCGGGGTCCAGTTCCTCCGCTGGAAGGAGCCCTTCAATGAAGAAAGAGAGACGGGTTTTGTTTCATCTTAAAGCTGCATATGTTATATGACTTTCTATTAGCTAACAATCAGTTGTTTCTGAGTCTGATCTCTTCTTCAGTCAGTGTAAAACTCACTCACAGTAGTTGAATAAAGAGTAATAAAGCAGCTTTACCTTCGGTGCGCTCCACGACTGTGAGATAAACGACGCCAGCAGTAAAAGGGTGAGTACATAAGTTAATGTGATGGTCCTCAAAGCCTGCCGGAGGTAAATAGAATTTCTTTATTTTTTCATTTTCATTCACAACACAACAACATCCTTCTCAGAGAAAGACTTAATCCGACATGTGTTCCATTCATGGAGTAACTTTGAAAGTTTTTTGTGATGTAGTATATTATGAATATAACTGTAGAACATCAGCAGTCAGATGATATGTAAAACAACAGAAAATCTTGGTATAAGAATAGTTGATTTCTAGTAAGAAATATAGTGTTTTTAAATCAAAATCTGAGTTCTTTTAATGCAGCCCAAGAGACAAGCACATTTCATTGTTTTACATTGCAAATCTGTCTGGTCTACCTCTAGAAAAAAGTGAACTTAAGCTCCATGAGCAAATATTTAAACTGAATTAAACCTAAACTTTTCATGCATCGGACTTACTTTCATGTTGTCAGAGATCCCGTGAGCCTGCTGTCCAGCTGAGAGGATGAGAGTAAAAGCTTCAGAGTTCTTTCTGCCTCTCTCCCTGTATTTATATCTTCTGTAGCTCTTCTCATGACGCCAGCAGCAGATAGGTCACGCCAATCTGATGAACCGGGGGCGGCTCGGAGAGTGAATGAACAGAGTCGCAGATCAATTCCTGCTCCTTTCATTGAGAGCGGTAGTATACTGTAAATAATTCTGAATTAAAACAGCTGTCATCAGCACTTTCAGCTCCCGGCTGTAAGGCTCTTTCCAAATCACTCATGTCGCTGCTTATTGTAAAATGTGGACTGGCTGTTGGTGATGTCACTGTCAATGAGCAGCCATATTTCCCCCTTGGCGGGGATATTGATATGTTTACACCTTGCTCACTGGACCAGAACACAGGGAGATGAGAGGTGGATTTTATAAATCAAAAGGCCACACTTCCAATAATGAATGGAACCACAGTAACACTGTATCAATAACTGCCAGGGCAGCTACCAAACACTGAAGCAAGGAGATAACCAGATTTTTAAAAATACTGAGGTCATGAGTCCAAGTCCCCCCCATACTGCTCCCCACCTCATTCCATCCCATGATGACAAGTGAGGTAACTCCAATGGGGTGGTGCCTGGGGCTCCAGCCCTGAATGCTTTCTGAAAATCTCCCAAGTCTGTTCTCTGCACATCTATCACAGTGTGGTTTGGATCAGCCACCAAACAGGACAGAGACAGACTACAATGGAAAGCCAGTACTGCAGAAAGAATCACTGGGCAGAACTGCCCTTCATTCAGGACCTGTACAGGTCCAGAGTTAGGAATCAGGCAGGAAACATTGCTGCAGATCCAACCCATCCTGGACATAACATATTCCAACTTCTCCCCTCTGGTAGGCGCTACAGAGCACTGCACACCAAAACAACCAGACACATGAACAGTTTCTTCCCTCAGGCTGTCACTCTGATAAACAGTTATCCAGTGCAATAACCCAGTAACACAAACATTCACTTGGAAATAATATATTATTATGGCAGTGGTGACCTAGTGGTTTGTGAAGTGAACTCGCCGTTTCGAGTCCCTGGACTGGCAAGAGGTTGAGGTGGGAAAGTGAGAGTGACTGTTTGTCCCAGTCACCACCACTGTGGGCCCTTGAGCAAGGCCCTTAACCCCTGACTGCTCCCTGGGCACTGCACCGCAGCAGCCCTCTGCTCCTAGTATGTATAGTTAAAAGGTTAACTATGAATAGAATGGGTGAAATGCAGAGAAGGATTTTCCCCAAGAGGATCAATAAAGTATAGATTTAGATTTATGTTATTACATATTGTCATAGTTTAAATACACACTGTTTTTATCATGTAAATATCATCTGTTAGCACAAACTATGCACACTATGTATACTGTGTCTACTGTCATATCCACCTACCTCATGTATATAGAGCAACCTGTTACATTAATCATATTTATTTCAGCCTCCTTTGCACTCTGCTCCATAGTTTGCACTATTTACACTATCCTTCAGTCTCTGACAGGACTGGCAGCTCAGTGGAGCATGGGCAAATATCACCACAATAGGTCCTCCCTAACATTGTCATAGGGGGCTGCTGTCTTGTGTGTTCCATGTTTCATTCAGTCATCCCACCTCAGTGAACAAGATTGCTAGCTACCTAGCTAACTAGCTTATGGACTGTGGATATAACAAAGTTTTTAACATGGAGTCAACCTCAGACACCATCCACAGAAAGTGGTGCAGCAGCATCGGCATTAGCCAGTGAACCACGGACAGATTGTTTGTGAATCTGCAGCTGTAACTTTCAGGTGTGATGTAGTGAGTTGGTGTGGTGACTAGCCGAGTATGGATTGCTAGCTAACTAGCTAATGTTACTGTAGCTGTGATTAGCTTGATAGCTAAGGTTAGCTGATTTGACTCTGTTTGAGGGTCTGTCTTGTCACACAGATGAATCTGCTAGGGAAGAAGAAGAGCAGGTATCGCAGCAAGGGACAGCAGGTGGATTAACTGTAACTGGTGATCAAGGGACTCCAGAAAGGGGCTCAGAAATGGAGCATCCGACACAGTGGCCCCTCAGTCATTTTGGAGCTAAGCAAAGAGCATATAAAAAGAATAGGCTTGAACATTTTAAATGGCTGGAGTGCTCTGTAGCAAGCAATCAGCAAGAAATCCCAGAAAGCATCATCAAGCAAATAAAAATCTTAAAAATGTGATGGCAGATGAGCCCAGAGACAGACAGACAGAGCAGCTTGTGGTCTGCATATGTGACTTTACACAAGAGAGTATCGTGTTTAGTTGGGCTACAGAAGCTACAGGGCTTCGATGCACAGTTCATTGCAGATGTGATAAAGGAAAACAGTTGCACAACCTGGCGCTGGCGATAACAAGCCTATGATGGTCCATACAGTCTATGGAGTGGAGCAGTGGAGGGTGTCCAAGCCTGCTTCAGAGAGTGACACCCTGAGTTCAACCTTGTTCTATGCTGCAGAATGTGTACACATTTTCATCAATTCCCGTGTGAACTACAAGTTCGTAGAAATCCAGAAACAACTTGGATTAAGGCCATTTGAACTTGTGCAGCTCTCCACAACAAGGTGGTCATGCCAGGTGATGTCTGTCAATGCTGTTCTGAACAGCTTTCCTGCCATTTCAACATGTCTCTGCCTATGAACACACCCTGGGGATTCAGTCAAAGCTGGGGCAAAGCAGTTCACTACAAGATGGCAGTCTGTTCAACTTTGACAGCAGTATGCAGAGACTCTGGTGGTGAAGACGTGTCTTATGTGCCTTATGTGAGGCAAACGACATCCAGCTCCCTGTTCCAGTCCAAGGCAGAAACAAAAAAGATTTGATGGTTTAACCCATAAGAGCCCAGATCCATTTCATAACTTTCTGGAAAATTATGGGGGATATACCACAGACCAAGTGGAGCACATAGAACACATTTCTGATGTTTTTTTAAAAAATATTTTTTATATTATTTTTGTTAATTATATTTATATATTGTTTATATTAATTTGTTGAATAAACATGGTCAGAACAGGTTAAATGTAAAACAGGACATCATATTAAAGCATTGGAACTGTTAAATGCCTTTTAAAGGACCTTTAGTATCAAAAGACAAACTTTATGAAATTAGCTGCTTCCTTCACTTTTGCTACAGGTCACACCACCATTTTTGGGGAGGTCATGTCACACCACCACCGCACCAGGATGTTTAGTATATGTCACTTAGGAACTTAATGAATTAAGGTCAAGCATAAAGCTGTATAAGGAAGAGTTTAGGGCATTTGAAGTGTTTGTTACACCCGTGTCACCATGGGTTCTTATGGGTTAATTGTGGAGTCAGTCATTAGGTCAGCCTCCAATCTGACCACCTGAAATGATTTCAGACAGCTTTGGTTTCCAGTCAGCACCTGCAGCTGTGAATGCTCCTTTAGTGCCTTGTGCTATCTTCACACACGGTTAAGGAGTACCATGGGCCAAGACAGAAAAAGGAAAAGGACAATCTGGATGCCATAAACACCCTGACATTATTGACAGAAATGCTCAATTGAAACAACATCAGCACAGTCTCACTGTATGCTGCTGCCACAAAAACAGAAAAGGAGAAAAACTCCCTGCACCAAACAATTGGGAGGGCAAAGATTAAGAGGGGATGGGATTGAAGGAGAAAACCTGTGGAGCAGGAAAGGAAGCAGGACCAGAGGAGGAGAGATGAGTGAGAAAGGAGGGAAGAGGACAAAAATGTGTAATGAGGAGCCAGGAGAGGGAAGTGGATGTGGAAGTGTGAATCTGAGGAGTGAGGGAAGTTAAGAAGAAAAGAAGAGGACAGGAAAACAGAGGGAGCAGGAGTAGATGAAATGACGTACTGTAACATAATAATATATGTCCATGTTAATTATCATACCACGCTATTCCCAAAAGAAACCTAATACAATTTGAGCAAATGTTCTTCTGTTGGCCTAAAATTCAATTCAAAGTATTGTTATTATTATTATTCATAGCAATGTTGGGGATTCTTGATTTGAAAACCCAACAGCCAAAATTTATTATGGCATGGATTCAAATGTAGCAGATGTATTAGCTAAACATTCTTTCTGTGATCTCTACTCCAGCATAGTAGAAGAAAAATTGGTTTAGTAATGCTGTTTTTGCCACCCTGCCTATGTTATGCAACTTAAAAATAGTAAGATCAGACAATTCATGTCTATTTTTATGAGACAGGAGTGAAAATTCTTGTGTTACGGTTTCAGAATGATGGAGACAGCTGGAGAATAGTTAGATACAAAGTAGGCTCTACAGGATCATGTTTTTCCCAAAAGATGTACAGTCTTTTAGGCAAGTTAGGTATCAGGAAACAACATGCAAAATTGTTTCTGGTACTGGGGGGGGTTAATGACATGAAGAGGATTTTACATTCTGCATTCATTGTATTTCAATATTTTATCCCCCCCAAAAAAACATCCAAGTCATTTTTATATATTAATTAATATATGGCTATATTGTCAATGCAAAGTACTTCTAAACCTCAGCCAACTCAATCATACAGCTGTCTTGAGTTGATGACTCAATGTCAACCATCCAAAGAAAAAAAATGACACAGGGTTATCAAAATCAACAATTTAGATCCTCTGGCCACTACGGTGATTCATAGCAAATTTCTTAATGTAGTAGTTTCAAGTTTAAGTGCTCCATCTACAAAGTAAGAATATGTGCAATAAATGTTATGCCAATTTGACCATTTGATTTCGGGAAGTCTTGTTTTCATCAGAAACGTTGGACCTGACAGTGGTGCTAGAGAAAAGGTCATGGGTCACCAAAAACATTAAAAATGTATCCTATGGAGTACCTAAATTATAATATGGAATTCAAAATGACTGGTAGTTTCGAGAAACAGATGAATGACAAATGAAAGGAAATGCCAACATTGTCTGATAATGAGGTGCTGTTAACACTATGAGCCTCCATAACAGCTTCAGTGCTCCTTGTCATACTCTCTAGTCAGTGAAAGTCTACTGGAGGAATGAGCAGCATTCTTCCAAAAGACATTCATGTCTTCTCGTGTAGATTTGGTAAATTTGTAGATTTGGTTAATTTGTTTGTTAAAATTGTAAATACTTTTTTTCAGCTTGTTTATACTCTTTTTACTTTTTTACTATTTAACTTGACTATCCCCTTGCTGCTGTGCAATGTAAATTTCCCCACTGTGGGACGAATAAAGGTTTATCTTATCTTCATATCATTTCCTGTTTTGATGATGGTGTCATTCAACGAGCCCTTTGCTCTCTGTATTTAATATGTTTCTACACTTACTTTGTCAGCCTTGTCTATATTTTGCACTAAAGTGATGGTTTGGCAGTCTGACTGACTTTTTATAGTTCAGGTTTGCACCATCACTCGAAGATCCCACTGCTTGAACTTGAGCAAATACATAGGGTGTATGGATTTTAAAAATCTGATTTTTAGTGTGTGTACAAAATCAATGACAAGGCAGGAATAAATGACCAGAAACATACATGAATGGCAAATACACAGATAACTTCTACAGTATATTTACAAAAGTGCCAGACAAGAAAGCGTCGTCATTTAACAGGTAACTTCAGTTTTCTGGATCTGAACAAAAATACCCACAGTTAAAGAAATAATTTATTCAGTTCCTGGGCTGTGGTGGTTGATTATGAAGCATTTTCTCTCTCAATAAAAAAAAAAAATAAAACATTTAAAGCTCAACGGAGAGTTTAAGGACACTGGATGAACAAATACATGAGAGGACTCTAGCCCCTCAAAGGATTAAGTGGCACAATCTGATAAAACTAATGTTCATTAAATAGAAAAGGTCTGTAGGTCCACAAATATGTAAATCTGCAGCTGCTTCATATTTTACAGTATGATAGGGTTACAGGGTAGAGTGTAAGTTCTTCTGTTTGAAAAGCATTTGTTTATACAAAAACTTATTTGACTGCTCTAAACCATGGAAATAACTGCTCTGAATTCTTCGGGTGAGATGTTTCGTGCTAAAAGGATCATACCAGTGTTTTACATGTTTTAGTCCATTCTAGGATAAGTTTATTACAACTTGGGTCTTATTTTATTTAATTTTGGCTTGAAGACCTGAGTTTAAATAAACCCAAAATATGCTTAAAAAACAAATGGTGTACACTTCATATAACTGACCATTTTCCAAAGCACACTATAGATTTTTAGATTACGTTTCTACCTTCCAGGCAGCTACTGGTTTCATTTCATTTCAGTAAGCTACAAAAATCAACTTGCCACCACACTGCCAAACCAAACCAATTACATTGAACATTAAGTTTTGAAAATGTCTGTGTTGTTATGTTAAAGTGCTTTTGTGGGAAACTTCTTGCATCAAATTGGTTGCTACTCACCATGAAATAAGCTAACTTTGCCAATAACAATGACAAAATGTTTCTTGTGACACACTAGGTGTAAGCAGCAAGTAGTTGCTTGGAAGGTAGGAAGTCCCAAAACTGATGACATGCTTTGAAAAAGAGCAAGGCAGGCCTGGTCACACCAGCATTTAAAACAGCTGAAGTTTGCACACAGAGTTAAACTTTGGTGAACTTTTACACAGCAGTAAACTGTCTTCACAATGCTGCCTATAATGTGTTGTGTCATCCACTTTCATTTAATGCTGCTCGAGTGTAAGCTGCTCTACACAAGAGGCATAACATGTAGACAGTTATGAGACAGAAGATGATGGTACAATGTGTTTCTTGAATAAATGGTGTAAACTTACAGTATTTTCCGGTTCACGACTGAGCTACTTAGCTTAGCTTGCTTTAGCAAACGAGCTAGTTTGATGAGCTTCTTTGATGGATTAGCACCAGCACATTCCTTGCTGGCTGCTCTGTTAGCCATTAGCTCACCAGCTACGGTAGTTTGCTAGCTAGCCTTGTGAGTAGACACCACATTACCAAGCTTCCACCACCACCTGGATGAACTTCACCAACCATGTGTCATCGGAAATTAGGCGTTGCAAATTTCTGGTGTGACCAGACTTTAATAGTAGTAGTAATAATAATAGTAACAAATACTAGTATGATCCCATTGCACCTCACTTTAAATGATCTTTTTAAAAATAATATAGACTGAAGTACTCTTGAGCTCACCATAAAGAGAAATGTAATGCATCAACAAAGGAAAAAAATTACAACAGCCACACTTGGTATTCACATAGCTGCAAGACAAGAAGAAACAAAGTGGCAAAGAATCATTGCAAAGAGACAAAATGCTGGACCTAAAAGCTCTTGTCCAAATAAAGTTAAAGCACAGGCACAGAAATGTGACAACATGGCAAGCTGTCGGTCCACTCCTCATCCTTGTGGAGGGTCGGTGGTTTTGTCTGTTTGTTCCACAGAGTAAGAAAGTCACGCAGACAGAGTCTATGGTGCTTTGAGGGACTCTTCCATCCTCCATTTTCATGCACTCAATGGCAAAGGGATCAATAGCATTTGAAATATTTATTGTAGTGACCTCCAACCTTTTGTAACAGACTGGTGGTGCAACGCTCTGATAAACCTTTGATTGGTAGCGCTGACCAGCGAAATTACAGAGAGAAAGCAGTCTTTGCCTGCTGGAGGGGGGAGGAATCTGAACCTATAACATTAGCTGCTTTAAATCAGCCCGATGGGACATTGTGTTGCTTTATAAAACTGCTGTATTCAAACAGCCTTCTCAGGGTACAAAAAGTCACTGTTATACCATGGTGTTGCTCTCGCCCACTTTGTCCACATACTGAAAAAAAAAAGAAAGAAACAGTGTGAAAAGTGTCATTTGGTTGATTTTCTCATGTAAAAGATATGATCTGACACAAACCTGTCAATGACTACGTTTATATACATAAAATATTCTGGTGTTTGACGTAATTCCAAAAAAGACAATGTTCCTACAAAGCTCTTTACATGATTAATGAAAATGAATATTCCACTAATATTCCTGTTTACATGCAGCCATGTATACTCTGATTCATGTGACAATAATGACATGACTTTCATTCGTTCAACCACCTTCTTGAAAAAGTCGGTGTTGCGATATTTGTGCATATCCAGAAAGCTGTTGATATCCAAGTCTTTTAGAATTAAAAAAAAAAAAAAAAGCTCCTTCCGACCAAAAATGTGGGCTTTTCTTTTGTGCATGAATCTCTAACCCCGGCCTTGCAAACTGTTGGCAAGTTAGGCTGTGTGTCAGAAACTTCAGTAAAAACCCCAATTGAGATGCGTATTTTGAATGTGCTGTATACATGTACAAAGAATGTTTCTAATACTCGAATAATATCGGCATATTCCACATGTCTGAATCGGAAAAAGCTACATTAGGTGAAAGGCCTAATTCAGAATATCTACACAGAACATATATATATATGATGATAGTTGAAATGATAGTGTAACTGTGTGTCCGTGTAAACGTAGTCATCGAGTGGTTAAGTAAGTTAAGTAAGTGTTGAATTAAGTTGTTGCCTGGACTGCACCATTTGCACGCTATCCTGAAGCATGTTATAATGAAAAGCATGCATGATTTAAGGGGACACACCACAGGTGAACAGGACAGACAGAATTACTTCCTGTGATATTTGGTTGTTCTGCTATTTTCATTTGGAAATTATTCAGACAGGATTTTGTTGAAAATTTGAAAATTTGTGCAAAAGCTGAAAACTGTTTTGAAACTTTATAACAATATATCTGAAAGCAGATTTCAGTTTTAAAATGTCCCATTTTGACATAGGATGTCTGATACTCATAAAAACAACAAAACAAAGTCTTGCGATGATGTCTTCAAATTTAGGGCCTGGTAACACCAGCATTTATGACTAACGAATGGAAAAGCAGTGATCAGTGGATTCATTCATTGTTTCATTTAACCAGGTGAGTCAAACTGTAGTCAACCCTTCTTTGCAACCGCAAAACATTAGCTTTACTGCATCATTCTCTTTAATATACAGTAAGTCTGATCTGCCAGTATGAACTGCTTCACAAAGAGACATGATTTAATTTCAATTGTGAGTTCATGGTACTTTGACAATACAATATTACAAACATTACAATTATATGTCTCTTGAATAAATTATTCAAATTGTGTTCATGCACAGCTATTATACCAAGCTAGCTTTTGTGACAGCTTATCAACCAGTACGTCATCACCCTTCCAGCACTACCTAGACACACAGATTAATGTTTTGGTGCAACTGTCCACACACTAATTCTCAAAAATGGCTCAGCAAAGATGTTAAAACTACCATTAATTGAATAACTTCATACTTGCATGTGAATCTTGTTTTGTACAGTTAATGAGATTTACTGATGTTACCGATCGTTACCAACTCAGAATTTTGTCAGTCGAATTGGATTAGGTTGTTCACTATGAAGATTCGACTACTCGTTCCTTTTTTTTCCCAGTTCAGAGCCACACTAAACTGTCTAATCAGCCTACACAAGTCTCATGATCTGATTTCTACATAGAGAAAGTGAAAGTGTGTCCTGCTCATAGTTTAGCTTTAAAATCGCAGTGCACCATGGAGTGTTTGTCCTACTGGGCTGCACATGCACCGACTTGGTTCAGAAAGGGTTTAGTTGACTTCACTGACAGTCACTGGAGCAGAGAGCGTCAGAGCAGCCAACAGACTGGAGTTGTGCTGCTTTGCCTCATGCTGCCCTCCATTTCTATCACCACTCTCTGCTTCCATCACAGTTAGTTTTGTGGTCATTTTGAGACTTGGGTTTGTAAAGTTTACAGCCTGCCATGCTGTTGCTCCTGCACTGCTCTGTGCACAATGATGCAGCTGACCAACAAAATGCAAGTCAATTCAGGGTCTTCTCAACTGATGGCTTAAATCAGCAACTTTTTGGGGGCACCTAACAAAATTGTGTATTCTTTAATAGATGGAAATGTCAAGACTGACCAACTTACGAATCCCCTTATTTACCTGTAGTGCGTGCCTTTAAAGTCAAACAAATATAGAAAAAATTAAATCAAAGGATTACCAGCTCCCTAAACAAAATACAGTATATGTAGTATATACGGTTTCTCTTCTATCATGAGAGACTTCTTTTCTCAATATTGCAAAGCATGTTAAATATGTTAGCATGCAAAGGAAAATCGGCAGTGACTGACCACGACTGCTGATTGTCCTCAGAGCCTTACGAAGGCTTTAATAAAAAACAAAGACAGAGAGACATTCACCTCAAAACAAAGCTTCCCTCACAACAGCATGGTAGGAGCATGTTCATTAGCCACAAAGCTAACTATGCGTCTGCTAACTTGAAGTACTAGATTTAACTGTAACGGTCCACATAGCAGACCTCAGACATCTTAAAGACAGGATCCCAGATGACCCTGGCATCACTGCATTTCTGAAACTGCCTTTTGATGTATAAATTTCACTACATTCCTGCCATGTATACTCAGATTAGGGTTAGAGTCCAGGCAATCTCCAGGTGGATTAAACCAGGCAAACTGAAAGCATTGTTTTATTAAACCAGCTGTGATGTGCAGGAGCTGAGCTATCATTTGATTGGGGCAGTTTGGTTAATCTGTTGTAGTTGTGGTGTTTGAACAGGGTGATTAATAAACATGAAAAAGATCCATGCTGCAGGTAAACAAAGCAGAGCTGCAGGGTTGCTGCAGTGCTGGTAATACTTACTGCACTGATGAAGGGCAGGTTGAGGATTGAGCCAAGAACAGGTATTCTTCTGATAAAACCTACAACAACTGGGAAGAAACCCCTTGTGATGTGAATGAAAGAGAGAGGGGGGTGGAAGAGACAAAGACACAGAGAAGTTAGGCAGAGTCTTAATACAAATAACTGCATATGAACATAGAAAAACAATGAACCAATAATAACATCTAAACATGCACAAAATGATTTGTTGTCAACATTCTCATTAAATAAATACAATTTCTAATTAAAATAAAAATGTTTTATGTGTTGTTTACCTTGTGTTCTAGTCTTAATAAGCCATGTGAAAGTTAAACTGTATGTCGGAAATGACTTCAAGTCTTAAGTCATGCTAGAAATCACTGGTTGCTGTTGTGCTGAAATGGCTTAAAAGGCAATCTTTATCTTTAACAGTAGAATTTAACCTGCATTAAATTCACCTCAGGGCACCACCCTTCGAAAATGAAAAGTGATAGCCTGATATACCAAACTATCAACTTGGAACTCTGATTAATAATTAAATTAATAACCACAACCAAAGTTACCATATCAATAGCTAGTAAAGTTTGAAAGGGTTTGGAGTTCTGAATAGTAGAGGTTTGCAATATTAAACAGACCAGCACGTATATTCGAAAGCACATATTTAAAAGATAAACAGACAATTAATCGAACTAAACATACCTAACTACAGAAGAATAGGGTGTGCATGTCAGGTGTGCGCCAAAAAGAATTTGTATTTCTTTGTTCTGTCTCTGTTTGTTTAGTGAGTGACATGGGCACTTTGAGTTTCCTCTCCAGGTATTATTAGAAAATGACACCGGGTTATAGAAGAAGATGGCTAGTTGCATGCAAGACCCTGCATCTGTGTGAAGGATGACTAACTAACATCAGACTAACCGTTAATACATAAGCAAATTACCTAATAACCTGACTACAATCAGATCCCAACAATAACGCTCAGAAACAACGC
Source organism: Holacanthus passer (assembly GCA_025331565.1). Lineage (NCBI taxonomy): Eukaryota > Metazoa > Chordata > Actinopteri > Pomacanthidae > Holacanthus > Holacanthus passer. The sequence goes on from JAFREQ010000039.1 coordinate 1,507,366, forward strand.
TCAAAAGTTAAGCAGCTCTGTGCTCAGCCGTGTTGGTGATGCTATGACATGCCCAGTTAGTGTCACCAGTCCACGAAGGGAGGGGGGCTTGCTTTGGTGTGCTGCTTGTAAGCTGGTGACTCCATAGCTGAGAGCCATCCCAGGGGCAAAGAGAGAGTAGACAGAACAAAGGGGAGTTGCACTTTTGTTGACCTGGTCAGGGGCGTAACCCTGGGATATCAGGTTAACAGTTACAGGAAGTGATTGGAGGAGAAGTGTGACTGTTTATGTAATGGCTTACGTATCATAGTAAAAATTCAGTTTTAGGCAAACGGTAAACAACTTTGTCTGTTGGGTGTTCATGGTACCTACACTGTAATCCAGAGTAATTCAAGCAAACCCTCCATAATCAAGTCTTTAGCTGCATCTCAATTTAGGACTGGATCCTGGCTGGTGTGGACCTGAAGGCTTGACTGAACGTGTAACTCTATAATTGACAAAAAAAATCTGGACTGCATTTAGGAGAGCTTTAAAATGTGACCAGTCTTGTTGTCTTGTGTGTCTTGTCTTGTTGACCTGTTATGATGGAACTGATGTAGGTCTGTTGACCTTAGATGATAGAGACCCTAAATCTGGACCCAGCTTCAGTCATCGCTCAAATAAAGTCCTTCTCAACATTAAGTCCCACCCTAACATCCTGTTTTTCATATTGAAACAAGATGACAAGATCTGGTATTTTAGTGTTTCATGGGACCTTCAGGTGCACCTGAAAGTCAGTCTGCTCTCTTTATTTCAAAGCTTGTGCCCCCATTGTTTCCTCTTACCTGAACAAGAGAAAAAAGCCATAGATCTCCAGCACAACTCCGATGATGGGCCAGCCAATCAGCACCACAAACACACCTCCTAAGAAGAAACTTGTGGCCTTCATCTTGTGCTTCTGGAAGAAGAAGCGGAAGGTCCTCTCCAGGCCGATGACAAAGGCAAGTCCAGCAACAAAGAGGATCTACAGCAAAAAAGGAGGTGGTCCAATATTAGAGAGTGGTCCAATTATTAGTCCTTTGACACAACAGAATTTTTTTTTTGTCCCTTTTTCTGTTACATCTTGTGTACAACATCTAATCGCAAAAGCAAAAAAGCACGGAATGGTGCTAGTATCAATATTAGGACTACGGACAAATTTTTCCTTTTAATAGTATTAATCTTTAAACGGCAGTTTTGCAGCCAACTACCTGAATAATCTAAAAACAAGGGAGCTAAGAGAGAATGGGTGAATCAGAATGGGAGAGTGCAAATGAGAGAAAATAAACTGAAACTTAAAAGGGTCTGTAGTCTGTAGATCCACCAAACTAATCAGGATGTTTTTTTCTGTAAACTTTTTCAATGCTGACCACAAAATAATTCTATTCACCTCCATCGAATTTAGTTGAGAAAAGACTAAGAGAAACAATAGTATGAGATATGCATATCAGAGTGTCCTCTTGGTATGCCTCAGTCGTAAAAATATATTTTATTTTCAAAGTCAATATTTGGCCCCTTGTATTATTATACAAAATATAGTATTATATTCATTAGCAACATAATGAAACAAAGTAAAAAGGGGCACTCAATGGATTTTACATTTCAAAACAGGTTTGCTAATTTACTATGGCTACTGCTACCTGTAAAAAGAGTTATAATGTCTTCTGTGGCTCTGGAGGAGCTTTGTCAAGTCAGAGAAAACAACCCTGATGATGTCATAATAATGTCAGCAGGATTATCTCAATTTGGGCTTGGAGACTTAAGACTTAAACAAAAGGTCTGCATTACAAACTGGGGGTGTGGAGCTAGAGGACATCTTAGTTTACATGGCATAGAGAGTTAGGGATATGCTATCAAACTGCATTATGATAAATGTAGGATCATGGGATTTTGGAGCATGATTCAAACTAAGGACCTAAAGTTAGAAGCACCTGCTGCTTAAATTCTGACCATTCCTTTTAAATCTGCCTCCTGTGAGTCCCTCTGTGTTATAGAAGTGCAATACTTAATCAGTGTACTACACCTTTAAAACTGAAATCTACAGCTGTTTGCAGATTTTCTTCATTTCCAACTGTGAGAGTCAGCTGTGGTTAGAAGTACAGCAAAGGCGATGGAGCTTTATTTGAATCAGTGTGGCAAAACTAAAAGAACATACCAGTTCTCATGCTACTGAGGGCACATGCTGGTGGTTTTAATGCACAACAGACATTGTAGGAAAACAGTTTCTTTAAGTGTGCTGAGTCTTTAATTGACTTGACTGGCTCATCATTTGTCAAACACAGAGGGTCAATCTCTAATCATGACAAATGATCTCATTTCTGTGTTTTTACTTCTCATGGTTAGATAAGGTTAATAATGAGAACATTACATGTACTGTACTTTAGAGTATGTAAGACTGAAACACACTTTATCAGTGTGAGCAACAGCTGATATGGAGGAAAGAAAGTTGCACCTGTATGCTTTCGCAGCATCACAGATAACATCAGTTCAACGAAGCACAAACACTCACATTTCCAATAGCCAGGAGTGCTTTGTCAAAGAACAGGATCATCCCGAAGAAGAGGAAAAACACGCCGAAGCCTGTTAATCCCATTCCAATCTCTGCAGGACAAACACACATACACAGAAAGGTTCAGTTATTACATCTGTTTGTCAGTTGGCTCTTATGATAAAATACCCTTCACTAAAATTTGATAAAGGCCACAATCTCTTTTTCATCTCGATAAATATTTGATCTGACAGGACACAATGACAGAAGTGTTGTCCTGCATGTTATTAATGAATATAATCAAACTTAACTGAATAGGTTCGGTATTCTAAATGACCTTTATAAGTACCCCAGTTAAACAGTTAAGAATTAACCACTTTGATGAAACTGAAAACAGTCATTTCATTGGAGCTTCCAGAGGAGCTCGGTTGTTCACTCTCCATTTGAAGCTAGTCAAAGCTGTTAAGATACTGAGTTACAACATGAATTATGTTACTTTAAAGTCAAGGGCTTGTCAGGAGCCGCATATCGAGTAATAAAGATAAGCTGTTAGCTATTTGGAACACAGTTTCCTTTCCTAGCACTGAAGGCTAATTGCTAGTTAGCCAAGTGCTGAACATAATGCCGGTTTCTTTGGGAGGGCAGAAACCTACAGAGATGCTTTAAAATAAAGAATCTTACTTTGGGAGTCCGTTAGCGAAATCATGTTGACGCCGTATAAACGGGTAAAGGTAAAATAGAAACAGACAAAATATTTGAGTAGCTATTCAAGTACTCCTCTAAGAATAATTTGGATTCCAGCTGCCACTGCAGCAACAGCCACGTCTTCCGGAAACACACCTTCTCGCGATGTCATCTTCCGGAACAGCGTCGTGTCGCATTCAATGTAGCAACTTTACCATCGTTCTTTAGAGTTGCAAAATGTGAGGAGCTATTTCGGAAACGTTCATTTTTCCCATAGACAAGGTTATGCGACTCACAATTGGACCACTTTTACTGCTTGGATGGGGATGAAACTCTCCCAGTAAAACCATCAGTACAAAAGATTAGGAACTGTGTAGGAAAAAGTCTGATTCTTTGAGAAAAGGTCATAGGTACACGTTTGTATTCATAAAATTTTTGAGGAAGATGTTAACCAAGACTCAAAAGATGACTTTTTGGCAAGATACCTCCAATCACCGATCATAAAATTCTGTTGTTAATGGTGGTTGAAAGCTAAAGATTATTGTGTTGAGTTCAAAGTTCAAAACAAGGTCTAGTTTAATCAATTGATTTTTACATTCAGGGTGAATTCAGCAACTATGGCACCATGTTTTATTTTCAACTTCTTCCTCCTCTTCTTTTAAGTTTTAAGGTACATCCTTGATGTTGCATTGTTGACTCCAATCTGCATATAGTCCTCCCCATTGTCCATTTTTTAAGTCGTGCAAGTAGTTGTTACCTGGATGTAACTCCAGGTCTTTGAGTACATGTGAGGGTTGGGTTATCCTTCCCAGGCTGTGCCTCAGAGAAAAACATTTGTCCAATTCAATGGTGGCACCCTCCTTCTCTGACCTCACCATGATGTGCTTCTCACTCAGCTGTGGAGGGAAAGAGTGTAGTACCATCAGTGCTGCTGTGAGCTCCAACAGGTTAATGTGGCAGGAGGAGCTTGGCCACATGCCTCCCTTACCTGGTTGAATGACCTGCCCCAACTAGCAAGACATCCTGCATGTCTTGGCCTGAATGCAGCCATAGCCACACAAACCAGCGCAATAGATTTCTCATATACAGCAGCCCCAAGTGTACCACCTGGTAGGCTGCTGACATCATCCCGAGAAGCGACATGACACATCCAGCTGGTACCATGGCAGTGGATCTCAGGCATGGACTCAGTTGTAAAATCACCTCCATACACTCCTCTGACAGTCGCACAGTCGTGGCCTGGAAGTCCAAGAGCAGCCAAGGTATGGGATCACCTGGCTTGGCTGCAGGATGCTCTTGCTGGGGTGGATGGCCCAACTGCATGATATTCTGAGCGACCAGCGCTGTGTGGAAGCAGTTGAGAATCAGCCATCATTGACCCTGTGCCACGCAAGTACAATACCAGGAACACTATGTTGTTTGCCAGTGCCACCTCCTGGGCAGTACAAGCATAAAAGTGGCCAAAGAGGCTAGCATCATCTTGTCCCCAGGTGGAGGGAATGAGGTTGATCCTTGTCCTCCATGGGGGGCACCCCATATGAATATATATATATATAGAGAGAGAGAGAGAGAGAGAGAGAGGGAGAGAGAGAGAGAGAGAGATAAACATATAAACTGGATAGATAGATAGTAGATATAGATAGATAGATATAGATAGATAGATAAATATATAGATATACATATAAACTCTTAACTCCCATAAGCATTTCATGAATAAGAGAAACATTTCAACTCACAAAAGGTATTGACGTTCTTCATTGAACATGTTTCTTGAATGCGTCCCACGCGCTTAAGGGGAAACTACTGTCCTGTTTTCATGCTGTAAGGCAGCGCTGATGTCGACCGGAGGTAATGGGATAGTTTTTGCTTTAAACCAGGCCTCCCATATTATGTAGTAAGCATACATTACATCCGTTTTAGTCATGAGATACATTAAAAACGAGCCATGGTTGGTGGGTGCGTAATCCTGCAGCAGGAGGCGGAATTTGTCGGCAGCCTGGCAGGTTGAACCCAGGGCGAAAAACCCTTCCGGAGTTGGTCTCACCCTTTGGTCCGGCGCGGTCTGTCTAGTCTACACTGGCAACCGTGAAGTGGATTCACAACAAACAGGCGGCCTGGACGGAGCTGGCGAATGGTTAGTCACTTGGACGTTATGCTTTTAAAAGTCTTGTCCCAGACGTATAAGCTAATTTAGCCCAGACACAGAGGGACGTTTTTCGAGTAGCGAAGCTTATCTAGTTAAGAGAAGAGAGTAAGTTACACGACAGTGAGATGCCGCTTAAATGTGATGCTTCAATAATCCTGTGTTCATTAAAGTATCCATTAACAAGCTGAGCTGTGTGTGATGAAGCAGGTGCAGCTGCCGAGTCCTAGCTAAGTTAGCTTACTTTACATTGCGATACTTTAATTGTGTCTAGAATGTGGCTTGACATTAATGCAGTAAATGTGGCATTTAAGGTCACTTGTAACCACAGTTGAGTCAGAAGTAGCCCCAGTTTGTGCCTTTGATTCAGGGGGAATTCATCAGCTACGGCGCCATGTTTTGGCCTTCTTCTTCCTCTTCTTTTAAGTTTTGAATTAGAAGTTTAAAGGTATTAGCACTTCAGAACTATCTGAATCTGTTTTTCTGTCTTCCAGGGAATCGTACAATCACACATCTGTGACAGTAGAAGATTGGCTCCTTTCTGAGCAAACCAGTCTGAGAAACATGGATGGTGGTGGCAGAACCAGTGGTAAGTCTGATATTTCAGCAAACTCACTGTTGAGATAATTAGTTAATGAATTCAATTCTAAAAACTTTATTTATCCCCGAGGGGCAAATTTAGGCACGAAGAGCAATGGAGCCAAACAAAGGCAACAAAAGTGAAACAAACCAAAAGCAGCAATAGCAAAAGTAAAAGCAAGACGATGACAGCTTTTAAAAAAAGTAACAGTGTAATGCAATAAATATTGTGTCGATTTAAAACGGTAAACAAATACAGAATCAACTCATTTCCATCAGTTTAATTTTCATGAAAAAAATGATCCAAACGTCATTAAAGACTAAAACAGTACAACAGAGTTGAGGTGTAAGCAGTCACAGGCTCCTCTGTTGTTGCTGGCAGATCACATTGTGCCTTGGCTCTAAAGTGACACTGGGGAGGTACAGAGAGAAGGAGTGAGCTCATTAGCTGTGGAGGTGTGATCCTCAGAGGATCAGTACCTGTGCAGGTGTGAGACAGTGATGACAGTTCCATCCCTCTGCACAATCAAGTTACCTGCTGCATATGTTATCTGTAAACATCTTGTCGATCAGTGCCTGCTGTCTCGGGTTACATTCATGCACTTGAAGAAATCAAAACTTTCCAAAACACCTGAATGTGTCACGAGCAATAGAAAAGCTCTGGCCTGCTGCCAGGGCATCAACTTGTAGGAATTATTATAAGTAGATTATACACATTGATAATTACAGATTACAATAAAACCTGTCACAAATATTGGTTTACTATACATTCCTGTAGAAATGGGGAAAACACAAGTTTAAACTTTTACGTTTAAACTTAAGCCTGATATTAGGGGCTGCTGCACCCCTCTGAGCAACCTTTGAAACCACTCAGAAGTGCACTATTTCTTTTTTGTTCTTTTTCTTTCTTTTCTGTAAAATGGGAATTAAAGGCTAAAAGGTTATAGTGTGGACAGAAAGTCAGTGTCTGTAGAAACTGAATTTGAATCATTTATATTTTAATTTGAAGTGCTGAACTTTAATAACTGCATTCAAAACTTTACATTTGTAATTTTGAATAATTGCAAAAATTAATCTGAATGGCTTCATTTGAAATTGAATTAATTAGTTTGGAATTGAATTCCAATAAACTTGAAACTGAATGTAATATTATGAAAATTGAATTAATTTATTCAGAAACTGTATTTGATTAGGGAAAATTTTCCACATTACTGAGACACACATGAGGTCGCTGAGGAAGAGCAACTGAGTGCATTTGAACAACTTCTTCTTTAGCAATTAACATGAATGTTTTTAACCATGTCTCTCACGTAACAAAAGTCAAAACAAGAGTCATGCCCTGACTTTGCCACAGCACAATGTGTGGTAGTACAAGGCAGTAAGTCTGGGTGGTTCTAATTTCTTATTTTTGGTAGTTTTACATTGCATTTCACCATTGCTTTCATTTGAAGGGGAGTTGCCAGAGAAAGTGAACCTTGAGTATGTGTATTACAATGTGATATGCCATATGAGAGAGCTGCTCTCAGGTGTTTCTGCTGTCAGAACATGGACATGGACATGGACGTATGGACATGTTGCTGCAGCAGGTAGAGGAGTCAGAACATGTGGGAAGAAAAATTCTTATGGGGAGGAGTTTGTCATGGTTCGATGCATTGTACATTCAGAGATGGTCTTCTGCATGCCTTGGTTATAATGAGTGGTTATTTGACTTACTGTTGACTTTCTATCATCTCGAACCAGTCTGGCATTTCCTCTGACCTCTGGCATCAATAAGGCATTTTAACCCAGAGAACTGTGTAGGGTAATTTTTCTGGACCCAAGTCTCAGGCCAATGGCCCAAAATCAGGCTTTAAAGGTATTCAATTGATCAAAAAACTTCCTCAAAACCTTCAGTAAAATCTTGTTGGAAAACTGCTCCAAAACACCTTCAATCTGGTCTCAAAAATCTTCAAACGGGAGTCCAAGATGTTGTGACAATCCTTTATTATCAATAATAAAGTGAGAGAACAAATAGCATGTACACAAGGCACAATCCAAGAGCTCTCTGAGCTAAAATGAAACTTACATTTGCTTTTATAGTGTTTGAAGGGTGGATTTCCACACCTATTGTCCAACCCACAAACCTATAGCATTATGGACTTTACACCAATAAAAATTCGTTGACTCTTAGTTTTGCCCCCTAGAGGCTGGTCCAAATGTACTTTTTCTTTACACCATTATAATTTTGTTGAGTTCATATCCGCCCCCTAGGGGCAGGTAAATTACCTCATCTTTGGCTCCGTGACACCAATATGTTCGGGTTTCTTGGTACTTTCCACGGGCCTTTTGGTCTTCCCGGTATTTTTTCATGGCCCTTATTATTATTTTTGTATTTTCATAGTACTTTCAGCCACCATTATTTCTGGCTTGACTCACTTCCTATTTTTTAAAAAGAAATATCAAATGGTATAACAAATCATGTTGTCATGCTTCTTAATTAAAAAACATACATGTTCTTAATTAAAAAGGAGCATCAAATAGTATAACAAATCAAGAAACAAGCCTGCTAGTCTGAGAAACAAGCCAGCTAGAACGTTCAGATAGCACAGTGCTTTCCTTGAAACTTTCAGCTCGAAACTTCAGATTGCACCGGTGGCTGACACTGGATGATACAGTCCTCAATTAACCTCTGACTAACATACATTTTTATGATCATAACATATCTTTGATTAAACACACAATATCATTCAGATCATTATGCTTACATGTGGTTTTTAGCTGCTATATTTATTGCTACACAGTCCATGAGAGTTTTATCATCTCCTACATTACATTCAGAGCCTACTTATGTAGTGTTTTTACACTACAACTGCCACTCACTGGATATGTTCTCTTTATCAGACCATTCTCTGTAAACCCTAGAGATGGTTGTGCATGAAACTCTCAGTAGATCAGCAGTTTCTTTTTTTTTTTTTTTTTTTTTTTTTTTTTTTAACCTGTTCTGTACAGCAACTTGGGCAAATAGTGTGATGTTCCAGATGCCCAGTCGTGCCACACAGATTTTCTCTGCTAGAGAGAGGTCTGAGATACTTCTCCCATAGTGTGATTTTTATTTTATTTTATTTTTTTTTTTTTTTGTTTGCGTGACGACCGGACCAGAACAGGAGGGAAAAGGATAGAGATAGAGAGAGGGGGATGTGGGGACAAGAGACAAGAGACAAGAGACAAGACACAAGAGAGAACATAACAACAACAACAATCACAACTACAACAACAACAACGACAACCAGAGTATGGCAAACTTCAACATTCCTAATACCTACCGAAGTAAAAGGTCGTGGAACAAACCGATATGAAATATAATATATAATATATAATTAGTGTAACGAAAGTGTAGTAGAAAGAACTCAAACAAGCAAGCAAATATAAGAAAAGACAGAATTACCACATCACTAAAGCCAGTGGTGCCAAGGCTGTGTATGTGTGTGTGTGCATGTATGTATGTGTGTGTGCGTGCGTGTGTGTGTGTGTATGTGTGTGCGTGTGTTTTGTGTTTGTCCCTAAAGCCGAGGGTTAGTGTGAGACTACCGCATGCACCCCCTCACCCGTGAACCCACCCCAGCCAGCAGGCATGAACCCCCAGCACCGGGAGCCCACCAGCCCATGGAAGGGGATAGGCCCGGGCAGAGACCCCAAGTCCGCCCAAGCAACCCCCCGCCGGGAGCCCAGCGGGAAGCCACGAGGAAGAGGCCCCAACCGAGGACAGACCGAGAGAGAGACAAGGCGACGACCAACCCCGAGGCCAGGCCAGAGCCCCCCTCCCAGGAGCAAGCAAAGACAAGGCCCTACCCCCGCGGACCCCCACCCCCGGCCCCCAGGCGAGAGACCCACCCGCGCACCAGAAGGCCCAGCCCCCACAACGCCCCCACCCCACCCCCCCCACCCCCAGGCGAGCAGAGCACGGCCCACCTCCCGCTGCCCCCCACCGCCCGCCATCCCGGGACCGCCCAGCACCCAAACGCAGTGAGGCGTCCCCGGTACCAGCCCAGACACGTCCCCGTCCCCCTGCCATCGGCGCCGACCCCCAATACCCTCCTAACTCCCCCACCCGTCCTACTTTAAAAGAGAAGTAAAAGAAGTAAGTAAGACCACCCTGGGGACCCCCCCCGCCTCACCCGGATCGCAAGGCCACAATCCGACCAGCACCCCCGCCCCCCCCCCCCCCCCCACCCCACCCCAGGGAAGGCAGGCCCCCACCCGGCGCCGCTGACAAAGCCCAAGGTGCGGCGGGCCAGCCCCCAAACCGCAGGCCCCGCCCCAGCCGCGTAGGGAGATTGGGGGGGGGGGCACTACCCACATCCCATCTGTAGGACTGTGTAGGTTGGAGTGTATGTGGTGGTGCGAGCAAGTGTAATGAGGTGGGAGTATGAGGGATGGGTGACTATTGGTGAAGTTAAAATTTGGGAGAAAATTGGGGCATGGATTCCACACTGCTTGCAGACAGTGGGTCTCAACATGCCCCCTTCCCCAAAGGCCCTATGTGACTAAGGTGCAGATAAAATTGGAGGGCAGCCAGGCAATAAAGCAGGTGTAAAGGATGGGGCCACCAGGAAGCAGCCCCATCCCCCACCCACTCGGCACCACAGCCACCCCCCAAGACCCTAATGGTGTATGTACTGAGACCCAGTGGGAGGGGTAGGGGATGTTGTCTCCCCCAAGGTAGCCAGGTCCCTGACTGGCTCCTGAGGTGGAACCCCCATTGCAGATTCCCAAATGGCGGAAGGACAGGATCATACGGCCCAGCGACCGCACCGACACACCCCAGGACCCCGCCAGAGCACCAGGGCAGAGACCGACCCCCCCAGGGGAGGTGGGGGGGGAGGGGGGGCAAGGACGCGGCAAGCCAGCCAGACCACAGCCCCACGACCCAGAGCAAGAGCAGGGGGGATCATCCAATCCTCCCTCCCAATCCTCCCTCCCTGGGATTTGAAACAGGCAATTTAACTGTTAGCCGTTAGTGTGCCATGGGTTCTGAAGAGGCCTCAAATGGGAGTTTTATGTGTACTGTGGCCAGGGGACCTCAGGATGTGTATTTCTAAGGGCAGTAACACCTAATTAATAAAATGTTGTTTTAAACTGTGCACAAAATTCTCTATCCTCATAGTGGAGCTTTTGTTAATTAGTCGCAAACAATTGTGATTTGAAGAGCACTGAAGAACACTCAAGTCAATTGAGATACTCTGTTTCCCATCTCTTGCAATTTTACCCTCACTCACATATCCATGTCAATATTCATGTCAGTTTGGAGTCATTGTTGCTAACAGTATTCCTGGTGTGTTGTCCCTGTGCAGATGTGCAGGTGGAGCTGGACTCAGTGGAGGCAGAGCTGGAGTTGGTGGAGCTGCAGATCACAGAGCTCCTGCAGAAGCAGGCCGAGCTGACTACTCGTAAGAATGCTCTGCTGCAGCAGCTGGAGGAGGCCTGTGACGCTGCACTGCCGTCATCCTCTTCATCCTCATCTTCCATAAAGTCATCTGGAGCTGGTCCAGTAATGAGCAAGCAGGAGATGCAGCGCTATGATGGCACAGGTACGGTACACACATGGTTATACAATTCGTCAATAGGTTTCTGTGTAGACCTGTGTTAATCTCTTGATGTTTGGTAGATTTTCCATGGTCCAAAGAAGTGGAGCAGCACCTGAAGGACTCGTTCCATCTATCCAAGTTCAGACCTCTGCAGCTGAGGGCCGTCAATCTGACCCTTTCAGCCAGAGATCTGTTCCTGGTGATGCCCACAGGAAGAGGAAAAAGCCTCTGCTACCAGCTCCCAGCATGCTGCTCTAAGGGTATGGTTGGATCCAAAACTCATGTCCTCACACTGCTTGTGCTCACACTCACACACCACTTTACAGTTTATAAGATGATTTTGTTTGTTTGTGTGTGTTTGTTTGTGTGTGTATGTATGTATGTATGTATGTATGTATGTGTGTGTAAGGTTTTACATTGGTTGTCACTCCCCTTGTGTCCCTGATGGAGGACCAGCTCATGTACCTGAAGTCCATCAATGTGTCAGCAGCCATGTTGAATGCATCCAGTAGCAAGGTAAGAACTGGCTGCTACTGTTCTGCTTATTTATTTCACTTCACCTCACCTTCTTACCGTCAGATTCCAGAGAAGGTGCTAATAAAATGTTTTGTAATTTTAAACACTTTCCCCCTGGACTATGATTTTAATAGTTTGTAAAAGTAAAGCTTTAATATCTAACATTTCTACTTTTGTCTGAAAATGACCAGACCTATGTTATCTGTATATTTATACATACACACACTGGCGTCCTAGCATGATTTGACTGCTTGACTTTCTCAGTCTTCAAGTGCCCCATAAACATTAAGTTAAGTCCATGTCCATGACAGTCATGACAATGGCATGAAAAATACCTCAGAGATGATTCAAAATTTATTTTACTACATTTGTATTTACACTCAGTAACTGTGCCCTATTTAATATTTATTGTGAGGTGAGTCTGAGCCTGTATTCTCAGGCTTTTCTGCTTTATATTACAGGCTATTGTGCCTCTTTATGCATGTCTGTTGTCAGTTTATGTGTTTGTGTTTAGGTCTGTACTTGCACACATGCATTCGCTGTGTTTGCATTAAGCTATTGATATTGGCTATTGTCTACAGGCTATTGGTCAAAATGTGTCACTTGTCTATTTTTGCTTTTTTGCTATGGCCTTGTAGTTTCTCCCACAGAAAGTATAACCTTCCAAAGGTCCACGATCACCACGATCACATGTGTATATCCGCCATAGTGGAGTCATTTGACAATACAAGTTGTATTGTATCAACTGTAATGAAACAGACACAAATGAAGGGAAAACGCTTTTTCTTGCTGAGGCCTAACAGAGTAACTTGATTTAGATTGCCAAAACGACTTTAGAAAGCAATTTTAAAAAAAATGAATGTACATCTGTATAGATAATAATCATGTTTTGGTGTGAAGTGTCGCCTTTCTAAGAGTGAAAAGAAGGGAAACCCAATGTATTACATTCTTCATAGGAGCATGCTAAGACAGTAATGGCTGGAATGACAGATCCCAAGGCCCCTTTCAAGCTGGTGTATGTGACTCCAGAGAAGATCGCCAAGAGCAAGCTGCTCATGTCTCGTCTGGAGAAAGCCTACAACGCAAACCTGCTCAGTCGTATCGCTATAGATGAGGTGCACTGCTGCAGCCAGTGGGGACATGACTTCAGACCAGGTGAGAGGTCTGCCTCACTAGGATGTGAGATGTGGAAGGAAGTGTAGGTCTTCCAAGACAACCTCCCTTCAGATCAAATTCCAGGTTTAACTTCAGAGTTAATAAAGATGTGTGTGTGTCCCTGTACAGATTATAAACTGCTGGGCATCCTGAAAAGGCAGTTCCCTAAAGTCCCACTGCTTGGGCTCACAGCCACAGCAACCAGCAGTGTCCTCAAGGACTGTGAGAAGATCCTGTGTGTGAAACAGCCAATCACACTCACTGCATCCTTCAATCGGACCAATCTCTACTACGAGGTGGTAACCATGGCAACTACACTCACACACACACACACATACACACACACACACACACGCACACCTTTCAGCCACCTGGCTCATACACAAGCAAACAGACTGAATGTGTCTGTCAAGCACATGCTCCCACCTGCTCTGCACACACCTGCTAACACACCTGACCTTTCAAAATGATCTGCACTGTTTGGCACCTGCTTAAAAAAACATAGAAGACCTTACTGTTGCTTTTGCATGTTTAGTGTGTTACAACAAAATACTGTAATCTATAGTAATCCTCTCTGGATGCAACCTCGCACCTTTCAAACTAAACAAATTTAACAACTCAACATCACACCTCGACAGAAAATCTTACAGTTACACTAACAGTCTGCTTGTTTCTTAGGTTCGTATTAAAGATTCTGACAATGATGCTTCAACAGATGACATCGCCTCTCTGATCAAGAACAGATACAAAGACCAGTCAGGTACTGTAGCAACCATCGCTGACAAGACTGAAAATAACAATAAATGTAATGAAGGAAAAATAAAATGCAATGCATCATATAAAGACTAATATGCTCAGATCTTGAAGGTGATTTTATACATACAGAGTAGTCATACTATCTAATGTCTGTGCCACAGGGATCGTGTATGTGTTCTCTCAGAAGGATGCAGAGTCAGTGTCGTCTGAACTCCAGAAGAGAGACATCCTGGCCTATCCCTACCATGCTAACATGAGCCCTGATGATAAGTCCCGCGTTCACCGCAAATGGACCTCCAACAAAATCCAGGTATTTGGTTGTGACACATCTACTGATACTTTTAAGAACATGTGTCTACAAGCACTGGGCCAAGATTTGCTTTGTTCTTTGCTTTATGGTGACTGGGAAGATCACAATAAAGGAGTATGATTTTGTTGGCCTCTTATCCAAGTGAATGGTTGAGCACAAAGTGTAGGGTTGCCACTATTTTGTACACACACACACACTTTTGACACATTTCAAGGACTTTTTAAGCACTATTCAAGGTCAAATTATTTCAGAATAAAGAGTCAGTAATACATATAGATGTTCACATACAACAGTCTAACCCAGCACAGTACTATACAAAGACTTGAATGGGTTACCTTAATTAGATGGTGGTGGAAATTTAAAGCCAAACACCACCTGGCAATATGGAAAAAAAAAATCTTTTTATTCCATCGGGATGAAACTTGCCTGATTAATAAAGACCCAAATATAAGACTTTTTTATATTCGGACTTATTATTTTTTAATTATTATGTGAATTAGGTGATACCTCCTTAAATATGTGCTAATTTGCACATATTTCATATCAGTTGAAAAATAAAATCAGAACTTTTTTTCTTGCTATATTGTGATCAATAACTAAAAAGATAGTAATGATCAAAGGTCAAAATATTGTTTTAAAGGTTTGTGTTGGAAAAAGTAATGTAAGCAAAAATGACCGTAAATAAACAATAATTATCTTACCTTTTTCTGGCTATCCTGTCCCTGGCTACTTCTTCGTGTTTTTACATTTGTAACATGCCACTTCATACAAATGCCTGTCCTTCATCAGGTGTAAACAACACAAAAGTCATTTTAATCTAATTCTAATCTAATCTAAATCTAATTTTAATCTAATGGGATAAAACTGGTAGTTCAGCCATGACCATTTCATCTGTGTTCACTATAGTTCTGTGGTGTGAACATGAATGGGGTGTGCCATATCATTTTGTTCACTGTAATACCGGTATACTTTTTAATATGATAAAAAAAAATTGTATTGTGATGTGATAATTGCAATAGTCCTCCTCCGTGGTGGGAGGAGTTAGTTCCAACAAGGGGAGTGACTATTCTAGAGTGGAAGTGGTTTACTTCCCAAAGATCAGATTTTTTTTTTAATCCACATACATTCCAGATCCATGGCCACCCTGGAATCAATACACAGTCAAAATGCAGCAACTACATGTTTGGTTAAAATTGACCGATCGATTCAAAATTTTTGACATTTGATTTACCATATAAGAAATTTGAATGTCATAGAATTAGGGCTGGTACTTAGTACATTTCATTCAATTAATTGATTTATCATTCACTGAAGGATGATGAGGGCTACATGTGTGGCTGCCTTATAATTGGAAAAATAATAAAAATACACACCTACTGTCCTAATTGAACATGTTACAGTAAATGACTGTGTTGTCCTTTAGGTGGTGGTAGCCACAGTGGCGTTTGGCATGGGCATTGACAAGCCTGACGTCAGGTTTGTCATCCACCACACCATCAGCAAGTCCATTGAGAACTACTACCAAGAGAGTGGGCGTGCAGGTAGACACTGTTTCAATTCTGTCAAGACAGAATACTTGTTTATACTGCTCTAGTATTTTTGCAAATATACGTCTTTTGTCTTTGTGTGTCTCCAGGTCGAGACGACAATCCAGCAGACTGCATCGTCTACTTTGGCTTCTCTGATATCTTCAGGATCAGCACCATGGTGGTGATGGAAAACGTTGGTCAGCAGAAGCTTAGGCAGATGGTTGACTACTGCCAGAATATTGACAGGTAGTGCATGAGCACACACACACACACACACACACACACACACACACACACACACACACACACACACATGCATTCTCAGTACTTCACACAGTGTGATTAAATAATGGCTTACACACCATGACTTGAATATCTATTGAGTCTCATGTTTGCTGTCTGAAGGTGTCGACGTTCTCTTATGGCTGTTCATTTTGATGAGGTGTGGGACGACGAAGGATGCAACCAGATGTGTGATACTTGCCGCCATGCAAAAGGTGTGTTATGTGTATGCAATGCGTTCTAATAAAATTCATTGTTGCATGTGTAAGCCAAGTATTCTTTAGGGATGTGAAAAGCCCTCTTCTCTAAATATGAGTTGGTGAGCATCTCACTTCTCCCCCTCCAGACTTCACCTCAGTGGACATTACCCAGCATGCCAGGCAGGTGGTGCATATCGTTGAGCTCGCAGCGTCCATGGATGAGAAGCTGACCCCTCTGAAGCTGGTGGAGGCATGGAGGGGGAAAGGCCCAGCAAAGCGCAGGAAGATGATCCAGACCACCACACTGTCTCGAATGCATGCTGAAGCTGTGATTGTGCGGCTGCTGCTGCAGGAATATCTCAGGTGAGAGTTTGCAAGCAATGGTCGTGTCTGAGAGCGTGTTTATGCGGGTGCATGTAGGCAGAGGGGCCCGAAAATATTTTTATCTTCCAAAGGGGAGCCCTGCAGAAAAAGTTTGGGAACTGCTGCCTTTGTGTATCCCAGACTTGAAGCACATGGAAGCTGGTAGTTTGAGATTGGTGTGGTCCAGCTTGCCAACAGAGTTCCTCTGGGTTCCAGACATTAAGGCCTCTTTTGGCTTCTGTCTTTTGCTCTCAGCGAGGATTTCAGCTTCACTCCATATACCACCTACTTCTACCTGAAGCTGGGCCGCAAAGCTCCTCTGCTGAAGAACCAGACTCACACACTCAGCATGAAGATGAGGACAACAGGGACTGGGTCGGCTGTGGTGAGTAAATGCTGCCCACTATGGTATATCTCAAACACATATTCCACTCTACTGTAGGTATAGTTTGCTATAATTAAGGAGAGTTTAAGAAAAAAAAAACAAGTTCATTGTTGGTCAAAATGAAAAATTAAAGACTATTTTGAAATATTAGACTTAGGCAATATTAGGCAAATTACTCTGCCAAACGTTTCCAGCACTTTTTACTTGCTCATGCTCTCAAAACACTTCAATGTGGTATGAGTGAGTTTTTAAAAGCCTCTCTTCAGATAGAGTTGGGTAATATGAACAAAGGATAAGCAAAAGACCTTATGGTGTTATGGACAGCATCTAAGTTTAGAAAATCAACAGTTGAATATCTGGGTGTAGGTTTGGCGTCTGATAACCACTTCCAATTTGGATCAGGGCCTGTATTTATCATACTTCTCTGAATCCGTCCTGGGAGTCACACTGAAAATTAATGCAGGACTGGAAACTCCCTAACGCCTGGTTAAACCAAATATGGGCAAAGAGGTGGAGCTGAGACAGACTGAATGAAGCCTTATTGCTGAAACATAGCCCCCTAACTTGAAACCACCAAGCTGGCCACATAACCCTGTGGCACTGGTTATGCTACTTTGCCCAATTCCTCCTAAAATGTGAGTGTATGCTGATATGATGGTTCACAAGTTGAACCGACTCCAAACCAGCACTAGCATGAGACCTGGGGCCTTGGTGGAAAAGGGGTTCAATAAGTTACTCCTAGTCCTAATAGGAGGACCAAAATGACTTCAGTCACAAGTGATTTCCTTCTCTGACATGCTTGATAAATTCAGTCCCTGATTCCCACTTAGCAAAATACTCTCTAAGCTCAAACTTTCTCATTGAACCTTTTTACTTTACATTCAGGTAAAGTTAGCTTTCATTTGTGTATCTGACATCACTCTGGGAACCATCTCATTTTAGAATAGTTTTCTAGTGGTAATTTGAACATTTCTGTTAATATAAATGTCATAATGCTCAACCTCACTCTATGTGAAGTAGAATAATATAAAGTGAACATCTGGCCTGGTTCAAATATCTTTTGCAGCTTTTACATTTTACCCACTATATCATGACAATTGACATAATTTAGCATTTGAGGAGTCTAAAATACATAAATATATAAGGACTGCTAAAATATTTGAGCAAGCTCGGTAGTTCACATGAGTTCTTTAGCAAAGTGATGTGACTTTAGTAGTGTCCAACAGATACTGCAGTCATGAAGACAACACTATTTTTGTGTAAAAACATTCTGATTATGGTACACATAAGTAAATGTATTGCTCTTCTCTGGCACACTGGTCACCATACTCTAAAAACAATTTATCTGTGACAAACAAATTATGGACAAAAATACTGTGACTGCAGTAGATGTTGGGCTCTTTTTAGTGCTCCACTGAAGATTGTTTTCTCCATCTCCTGTGTTTGTGTGTTAATGTGATTTTTCTTCCAATTCTCTCTGTTCTCTTTGTGAAGTCTCTCTAACCAGTTTCTTCTTCTTCTAGTGTGGATCTGATGTGACTTTCCTCCATGTCATTTTGAAACGTTCCATATTTTGTAATTATCTAAAAAAAATCATAGAGAACGGTAATAATTGAATTGAAGCTAAATGTTGATGGGACTTTTACACTACACGCAACTCCTCCACCACCTCACAGCTACTGATGACCATTAGTACTCTAACATGATAAATCTGAATAATTGTAGTTTATCTAGATTTCGCTGCTGCTTCATGCACATGAAAATAGCTATTTTCAACCATTACTACCATAGAATGCTGCACATTAATGAAGAAAAATTGCAGGTGCAGTTAGAATGAAACCCTAAGTTAAAACGTGACATACTAACAGTGATGCTTAAATTACTATTAAAATGATCAGTTCAGTAATTTGACACAAAAATCATATTTAAAATAATCAATTTTAGACAGTACATTTTGAAAGCTTGAAAATTCACTCTTGAACTTATGAGTAGTAGTTTGACAAAACACTCTTAACTCAAAGTTCACTTACTATTGTTTTTGGACTCAGCAAATTGAAGTTGGCTCATTGCCATAGATTTGTATGGAATCATATGATTATTTATATTGTATACACTACTCACAAAAAGTTAGGGATATTTGGCCTTTGGGTGAAATTTCAGGATGAACCTAAAATGCATTATAACCTTTACAGGTGAACTTAATGTGACCTTCTGTAAACTTTTGAATGCACATGTCCAACCTAACTGTGTTTCAGTACTTTTTGCAGCTTAACAGCAAAATTCACAACAGGTATTTGATCCATGAATTGACCAATAAATTTCCTGGTTCAATTAGAATTGGTATTTAAACAGTCCTCCTCATCATGCTGTTCACATTTTGACATCATGAGACCAAGACTACACCTAACAATTGATCAACGGTACTTCGCCATTGCGAGTGTCACCGAGTGTCATCAGCAGCAGACAATAAATTGGCTTGTGAACAGCATGAGACGTCATTGTCAAGCTGTAATTAATGCTCAAAGGCACATGACAAGTTATGGAGACGTTGACATTTTTTGTTGTGGTATACCCACCACTGTTGTTGGCTTTAGTTTCAATAAATTGTTTGAGATGAGGAAATCACCAGTGCATGCCTCTACTTAAATGCCCTACTTTCATGATATAATATCACTGTGTGTGAACATTTTTACATTTTCCATAAATTTCACCCGAAAGCCAAATATCCCTAACTTTTTGTGAGTAGTGTATATTAAATGTGAATGAAAGCTTTGGAAATAGTAAAAGCTAGTAAGTGGACCTTAAGGTGATTGTTTTGTTCAAGTACATATTTTAACCTTAAAGTCTTTAATTCGTGCTTCGATAATTTCAACAGTAATGCGGTTGTTAGTTTTGGCGCTCGCCTTGCGTTCACTGCATTAAATACTGACTAGCAGTGCAGAAATCCGCAGGAATGTGGTTCAAGTCTTTTTTTTTTTTTTTTTTACAAATGGAAAACTCAAAATCATCACCTCTGGTACTAAAACTGTTCCATGTTGATCTGGAAAGACTGAGCAAGGAACCTGAAAGATGATGTCATCTGAATACAGAGTGGCCTTTGGAATCCCCAGCCTTGGCTGTTGATGATGAGGTTGTTGTGATGATGAAGGGGAGATTCTGTCGTTTATGTCCATGTCTAGACTTGAGTGTCCCATGTCCTCCCCTCTAGTCTTCCCTCATCCAGTCCATGCAGATAAAGACTGTTGTTAATGACCTGCAGGTAAAAGCTGTGAGTGGCCAGGGCAAAGCCAAAGAGGGAAAGAGATCAGTTCAAAGTGCTGGAGACGCCCGTGTGTCCAAGAAAGCCAAGACAGACCTCCCCTAACCCCCCACCATGTCCAGAGGACGAGCTGACAAAGTACAGTCCATCATTCTTTATTCTGTTTACTTCTGCTTCTGTTGGCATGGCACTGTCCAGATTTTTATTTCATGTTTCATATTTGGATCAGACTGAGTGCTAGAGGATTGATAAATCACAAGTATCACGTTGTTAGAGACATTACTGCCACCACAACCAGTCAAATCCTAAACTACACTGTAGAATAAATGTTTGGTTCATTTGAGGAGTCTCCGCTGCTTCACTTGAGTGAGTTGATGTTACTGCAAGGTAACTGCACTTTACGAACAGCCTTCACATGTGTTAATCCATATTGTCCTATTTTGTCAAATGCAAAATATTTCCACTTATTACTTTTCATACTGCTTGGTGTCATAATTATCTGTTCAGCACGGCTCACTAATTTTCTTTTGTGTTTGCATGTCCTGATCCTGTCATGCGTTTTTTTTTTCACTAATGCAGTGGGTCAGATGGACAGCACATTTCAGGAGTACAAGGCACCACTTTGTAATTATATACTTTTTAAATTTTAAATTCTAAAACATCCTTACAAATCAATTATTTAATTAATTTCAACGTGTGAAGAGTAGTTGAATTTTGAATGAACAGTGACAGCCTTAATATAAACCGTTACTGATGGGGTAACACTAATGTTGTGTTCACGTGGATTCAGTAGATGGACAACACCTTCTGGACGGCACTGGAAAAACAAACAATCAAACGATGGAATGGCAGGTAAATCCTGTTGCAGAGGATGGTAAAAAGTTAAAATATTTCAACTTTGACAATTACTGTTGCCGGTATTCTCTGCTGGCGTCACCTAATTTTACCGTTCTGCTCTCATAACTCAAATGAAAATAAAATGATATCTGATTTGCTGTCTACCGTCAGCCTGAATCCATATGAATACAACATAAAGCTGTCACGTTTTCATGAAATACAGTTGATAAATGAGAAGCAGCATGTAATTTGTTCAGGTTAATTGGAACTAAACCCCTGAAGCTTAATCCTAAAATGCATTGTAAACCTGATGTTCTGTTCATTTGCCTCTGCTGGCCTCACTAAGTGACAAGCTAACAGCTGACTCCATTTTCTTGTTGTGGTAATATCACTGCAGGCTGTTACAGATAAATTGTGGTCATGATTGTCAGTTCAGTATGGCTCACTAGCTCTCTCCATTTTGCGTTAACCATGAAAACAATAGCCTAGTTCATGATAGGAACAGTCCATTCATTAGAGAGGCAGTGCAGTTTACGAATGCCCTTCACTAGGGCGCAAGACACAGCCTGTTTCAGTTCTACACTACATTTTGAATGCAGACAAATTACACATGGAATATTACATTTTTTTCACATGTTCAAAAAAGTTTTTAGTAGAATTTGAAGTCAAAAGTGACAGCCCTATGACACACTAGGCATTTTGTCTCTTTTGTTCTCACGGACACCATAGAGGTAGGTTAAACTGTACATTATGGAATCTTTTTGCCCATCTGTTACTGTATGTATTTTAGTTTTCATATAACTCTAAAAGGACCATCAGTAGTGAATATTACAGTGGCTGTTTCTCTTTTTAAACATATCCTCTGGGTTATACCAGGATGACGATCTACTGTTGTTCACTCACACTACTTTTCATGGTTATAGGACACATCTGCTGTTAAAGCCAACGAGGAGGAGACTGAAGTGATTTTTGACCCCACTGCGGACAACAGCCGTCCCTCACAACCCAAACAGAAACTATTTCTAGAACAGAGGAACTTGTCCCGGAAACAAGACCTGAAACCAGACAGACAGACAGACAACTGGACAGAGAGAGCAAAAGAAGAGCTGGCAGACACACATGGTGAGGACGAGGAGGATGAGAGGAGAGCCATCAGTCCTCAACATGCAATTGAGGTTGATATTGAAATCAACATTATAGATAACCGTGACAAGAAAACGCCATCACATCTAGTTAAACCTTCCAAACGCAAATCCACCACCCCTCAGAGAGTGAGGAGTAAACCCCACGCTTGTATAGCAGCAGCAGGTGTTCCCTCTCCATCCCCAGGTGGTGACACTACTACCAACACTGTGCCTAGCTCTCCATCCCAGACCTCCATTGTCTCTGAGACTGCAGTTGAAGAGCTCTGTAACCTGAGAAACTATTACAGTAAACAGCTGAGGAGAATAAACTACATTTCTCATGAATACCTGGGGCAGCCCACAGAGCCAGGAGTGCTGGCGTGTATCAGGGAGCCTCTGAGGAGCCTCCATCTGCCCCACAGGGCGACCATTGCCCAGACAGCCCGCAGCCTGTGGACACGGGTCAGCGGCCGGAGGAAGCTGCTTCACCGGTGACATCACAGATGTTCACTCAGCTGTAGTTAGATGTGATGTTGATAGCACTGATTGTACTATCAAAAAACTGTCTGCAGCTACTGTTGTAAACACAAATGTTTTATCTACTGTCACAGTTAAAGAAGCCACTGTGTGTAGACTTTGAAAATGTCAGACTTTGCAGCCACCTGGTGGTGGTAGTGCCTAGTGGCTGCCAAATCCTTTAACCCCACGAATCTCACCTGGAAGCATTGCGATAAATGCACTGAATGCAACACATAAAGTGATTGTCTTATTTTTGTACAAACAAAAACATGCAATGAGAATGATTGGAAAGATGTGATAGAAAACCTAAGAAATCTACACATAATGGCTTTAGATGCCCTTCATTGGCAGATAGACTTTTTCATGTTTATGTGTTTCATACCTCAGCCGCTGTGTTGCCAATTGATGAATGTCTTCAATGAATGTAATATGAAGTTTTCAACCTTGATTTAAAGCTGTACTTCTGTCTGTCATCTTTGTGATAGGAATATCTACTGACTTACTAATTAACTGAAAGCCCATAAGGGGAAGGATTTTGATTAGATCACTTGGGGTCATTGAAAGGAATTGGGATGAATTGACATACATGCTGTGGAAAAAAATAGACTGTGAATTGAAACTAAAATTAAACAGCATGTTTTTTTCTGCTATCACACAGATTTGTGAATCACACATCCTGTGTTGTACTTTGAGAAATCAGAACCCAAATTGGATCAATGTGTATTTTTTGATTTCGTAATGGCAGCCCCTGCCCACAGAAATCAGAAATGCTGCTGGTTCTCTGTCCACTAAAATGGATAACATCTTCTTAGTTAATGAAATTATTTCTTTTTTAAATTTAGTGGCATAAGTCAGTAATGTACTAATATCACGCCAGAGCTGCCTACCAGGCTTTATATATTATGTAATATTTCCAGAATTGCCACATGTTTCTGTTTAATCAACCTGTGAAGAATATGTCTTGAGGTTGAATATGGATTTCTTCAATTGTATTGACTGTACACTGTTAGTAAAATCTCCCAAACCCTCACTTTTCATCAGGAGATGGACGTGTACAAAAAAGTAGAATTGAAATTGAAATTGTGTAGGAACTTGGTTAATTATATGTTGTTAATAAGCACTAATGCTCAGAAAACTACTGTATAAATACATATTCTGATTTCCTATTAGTGACCTAACCTAAAAAATACAAAGTTCTTTTGTCATGATATACGTTATATCTTTGTTGATATGCTCTTTTGTTATACAGGTATCAACTGACAGTTCCACTCCTATGTCTGTGTTTGGGTCAAACTCAAAGAGAAACCATATTATAAACATGCATTTATCCTCAAATATCTGAAAAATTGTGGTAAAACACACACACACACACATTGTTTTTGTTTTTTTTATGACTGTTCTAACTAACCATTATCTGGTATATGAAAAAGCATGGATGATTTCTTGGATGATAAAATTATCCAGAAAGGGGGCCAACAAAAAATTGGTCAATTGATGGCTGATGCACTTTGAGGCAAAACACATTGATATCCAAGTAATTAGGAAAAAACTGACAAAATAAATAAAGATTTTTGAGAAATTTTAAATAAAATGTGTTTTTATTTTCTTCTTCTTCTACTGGACACATATAAGAGTATATTCTATACTAGGATTTAAATCATAGCTTTCTGTGAGTTTGGTTAAAAAAAAAAAGTCAAGCAGGTCAAACAGTTTCCCCCTGTAAGTCAGAGGGGACAAGATTGTAAGGAAGGCTGGAAAAATAGAGATCCTTTTTAAGTAGCAACAATGTTTTTTTCTGCTTTCCTGTCCTTTGTTTTCACCATCTCGTTGCCACTCGTGTCTGTCCTGCAAGCAAGTCAGGAAATACTGTTGAAGATCCCATAGCCACAAAGAAGCTCGAACAGGTTGGAAACGACTAAATATGGATGTGGTCCTTTGCAGTTCTCAGTGAGGTGAGAAATCACACAAATGGTTTGAAAAAATGTAGACAAATGTGCTGAAACACTACATAACAGTTCATATTTGCCACTCTGAGAAAGTCACCTGTGCGTGGGAGTTGGGTGGCCAATGCATTTATGTCAAATCAAGACATAAGAGTATACTGGCTTATTCTATTTTTGTCTATACTTTCTTTGTCTATACTTTATAACTTTCTGTCTGTGGCTCTCAGCACTGGTTCCATGAGAGACATAAATCTAAAAACCTCACAACTATATAGTTTAATTTTTTAAAAAGGTCCTAACACAGCTGGCCACTGTAATAAACAAGTAGAGCTCAAAACTGAGGGCTCCCTGTCTCTGCCTGTTGTAGTTAGTCTGCAGCACCATCACCTGTCAGAGCTGCGTATCTGCAGTCTACCTGTATTCTCATCCCGAGCCACAGCCACAGACCTCTTCTTTCCACAGAACACTCTGAATAGAGTACAGGCCTTAAAACACGCCTTGGTCCTTTCTGGTTTCCAAAGGACAGACAAACTACAAGACATTAAAAGAAAAGATGCCCTTGCTGTATAACCATGGTATCATTTATTCATGTCACATATAATACCACTCTGACAGTTCGCTCTAATCTGAAGCAGTAGATTGGTTTATGTGATAATCTTTGGTTCATTTTATATGATTGTGGGTAAGGTAGCAAACCAAACCTAATGAGAGCTAATAGTGAAAGCTGGTGTGTGAGGAGAGCAGCTCTGTATGTCCTGATAAAGCCCTGATAACACTGAGCTCATTATGAGGCTAACTGCCTCCAAAGCACTGATAAGAGCCGGAGTGAAGAGTTCAAGTCAAGGAAGTGGAAGGAGTCGAGACAAGGCTTGCAGCATGAACAACGCCAGCATACTGACAATTCTGGATTGCAGACACATAAAACAGAACCATTGTTTTTATCGCAGGTTTTGAAAAGCCTGTAAAATGTCTCCCTTGTACTTCTACAGACATGTAAGACTGACACATGAATCTGTTTTTTGTTGTGTTTCATATGTGGTGACCCCTGGACACCTTCAGTCTGACCTGTCAACATGGTTTCCTGGATTTGGCACCATACTCCAGTGTCAGTGTGGGCGTGGCACCACCACTGCTGGGCCACTGGATCTGTGACCCCTTCAGGTCTCGAGGATAGAGAGGGTTTTTCCACTGGCAGAAGTCCCGGACTCCAATCCAGCCTTGACTGGTGCCTCCTTGCTGATTATTGTCACAGAAGGAACAACCACCTCAGTCTGGACAGCCACCACGGATCATCACCCCTTGGGAAGCTTAAGGGCCCTGTAACAAGGCAAAGCTTCGCAGGGATTCAGCCACCAATACCTCCTTCAGAGCCCGGCACCCTTTCATGTGCATCAGGTGATTCTTTCAGGGAGCACGGCTTCCATTGGCTGTGCAGTGGAATGAGCTGCATCAGGCCTCATTATCAAATGACTACTTTTTGTTTCACGTCTGCACTTTTGTCCATCTCTCATTCTCTTTGTCTCTTTCTCTCTATCTGGGTGGGTGCAGCACATTTAAACATTGTTTAATTATTACTCTGCAGAGATGGGACACTGTGTGAAACATAAATTAAAGAACAGAATGGAATATTTTACAAATTCTACCTGCAACACGTTTCAAAATGGTTGGAACAGGGACAGCAAAAGACTGGGAAAATTGTGGAATGCTCAAAAAAACACCTGTTGGGAACATTCCACAGGTATTCAGGCTAATGGGTAACAGGTGATTGCATTGTGATTGGGTATGAAAGGGGCATCCTCATAAGGTTCAGTTAAGCAAGGATGGGGCAAATGGGGGGTGAAGTTCACCACTATGTGAAAAACTGCACAATTGCAAAGATTTTAGGGATTTCACTACGATTTCACTACGAATCCATAATATCATCAAAAGGTTCAGAGAATCCAGAGAAACCTCTACACTTAAAGGGCAGCCAACATTCAATGACTATGAGCTTCAATTCAGGCAGCACTGCATTAAAAACCAACATGATTGTGTAAAGGATATTACTACATGGGCTCAGGAACACTTTGGACAACCATTGTCAGTAAACACACTTTGTTGCTGCATCTACAAATGCAAGTTAAAACTCTGCCATACAAAGCAAAAGCCATATGTCAACAACATCCAGAAATGCTGCTGACTTCTCTGTGGCCCAAGCTCATCTGAGATGGACTGGCAGTTCAAATTATTTTTGGGAAATCAAGGACATTGTGTCGTCCAGGCTAAAGAAGAAAAGGACCATCCAGATTGTTGCCAAGTTCAAAAGCCAGCTATTACGACGTATGGGCTGTGTTAATGCCATTGGTGTGGATTACTTCCACATCTGTGAAGGCACAATTAATGCTGATAGGTACATATAGGTTTTAGATCAACATATGCTGCCATTTGAATAACGTCTATTTCAGGTACGTCCCCTGCTTATTCCAACAAGACAATGAAAAGGTCCCGCAGTGATAGACGTGCCCCTGTCCCAACTTTCTGTGGAACGTCTTGCAAGCATCAAATTCAGAATGTACAAGTGTATATTTACAAAAAGCAATAAAGTTTGTGAATTTGAATATGAAGTATTTTGGTTTTTTTACTGTATTCAATTGAAAACAGGTCAAAAAGATTTACAAATCACTGCATTCTCTTTTTATTTACAGTTTTGCACAGCATCCCAACTTTTTTGGAATTGGGCTTTTATGACCAAATCACACAGACCCTGACCCTGATGTCTTTGGCTACTTTGACTCAGTGGGACACTTGAATGGCACCATATATTCCCGGAAACATCTTATGATGTTTGCTTGTGATCGAAAAGCTCCAACCTGCAACAAGATGCATCATTTTGCAGAAAGTAGTAATATGTAGTAATACAGTAACACATATTGCCAGTTAATGCATAAAAACAAGATAGTCTCTTCCTGCCATAAATAGCACTGCATTACACATGTAAAAGCTCTCCAGCTCCTTTAACTGATCGGAGGTGAACGTCATCCTCACCTGTCAGCTGCAAGCACACACACACACACGAGTTTAGCTGCTATTATTTCATTTATCCAACCATGGTTTTAGTTACATAAATATACATAATCACTGAGCATTAGTGGGTTCATGCATAGCTAATTTCTCACACGCTTCTTTTCTAATTACTTTCCGTGCCTCTTTCTTTCTCATATTCATCCACATACAGCAGCACACAATGCAATTCCCCAAACTGTACTTAGCGTAGATGGTGCATTCTGCATGGAGCTTCCAATGAATAACTAATGAGATGGATTTTGGAATCAGCTTCAAAGAGAATCATCTAGAGCACAGGAGCGTTACTGAACACTCCCCAGAGTGTGTTTAATAACTAGCTTTAACATACTTCATGTGTAAACTAGGTTTAACACACTTCATGTCCGTCTGTCCAAAACCTCTCTTTCTGTCTGTCTGTGATGTTGCACTATTCACGCCGGAAGAAAATTAAAAGTATGCATGAGTGTTTAAGTAATTAATAACATCTATCTTGTAGGGTGATTGGGTATTTTCAAAAGTCATTGGACAGTCAGCAAAGAAGAAGAAGACCACCTTGCTGGGGCCAAGTGTAAAAACAATGTGTACACAGAAAAACCATGCATAAGCCATTTCCCACACATCAACTGGTATTTATGAAAGAAGATGACAAGAAGATGAAAAATGTAACCTTCTATTAATATAACACTGTTCAGGTTGTTTGCTGAAATTACTGATTATGTTATTATTTTGCAGTTTACACTATATTCTGTAAAATCTCACTCAAATGCGTGGTTTTATCTTTTTAACATTTTTATTTACATTCGAGTCGTCATCTCCCTGTTATTGATCTTTCATTGATCATCCTTCTCACATTTGATAATGATGCTTGAGATATCACTGTGATGATGGTTAACGGGCACATGTGATGGAATAGTGGTACGGCTGCTATGAATAGTTACAGCCATTTGTAATGGTTGCACATGATGTTTTCCACTGTCTTAGTTGAATACTGATGCTGGTATATAACCTACAAAAGCAAACAAGTCCATCAACCAGAAGACTAGTTATTTTTATATATAGTTATTTTTAATGCCTGTGTTGGGGTCCAATTCCACAGGAAATCAGATGATTTACAACATGCAGACTGGAAGAGCCCATGGAATTAATATCATGTCATATTTTGAAATTTCAAGAAAAAAAAGCTGAAAAGCTGAAAAGTTGAAACTAATTGTTTCATTGTCTGAAAGCTTGTAATCTCATAAAAAAGATTTTGCAAAATTGAATGATTGTGTAATGTTTTGATAGGCTCATTATCTAACATTATTTTGTATCATCTCACTGAATGGTAGTGAAATACTTTTGATCATTTTGAATAAAGTTATGACATAGCATCTCACTCTGAATTTATTCGTTTTCAGATTATTTAAGCTATTATAAAAAGATTTAAAAAGTTAAAAATGCCAGTGGAGGGTTATTAATGTTACCAGAACCTATATTGATAACATGTGCACTTTATTAATATAATCAAAATTGATTTTTAAAAAATGACAAACGAGTGAATAATTTTCAGTTTGGCCAAACCTAAAACTTTCACAGCTCAATCATCTTAATGATCAAGATATCAGCCATCTTCTTTAATAGAGATGAGTGACACCCTTTTAGCTGACCCACAGATAAAGAGTGGCTGATGGCTGCTCAGCTCTGTATGTAACTGGGCCTATTGTATGTTCTAAAAGGGATGCACCAATCTGATGTTTCTCCCCGATACAATCTCCAGTTAGCTAAACTTGGCTGATGCACCAACATGTATTCTGTCTTGCATAAATTTGAATTGTGTTTTTCTAAAGGGCCACTTGTTACAGTGCATCAACTAATGAAAGACAGACCATCGGCTTTGCTTTGCTCGGTGGATATGTGGCTCAGTGGTTTTATTCTCTGGTCATTTACTGAATAATGTGCTTGGCAGAGTAATTGGGGTTTCTGACCACAAACTTATTTTAATACCTCATAATACCATGAGTTGGGATGCACAAGGTACTTGCTCTCAATTGTCCAATTCATCTTCAGCATGTAAATTCTGCCCAGCCTTGGCCTCCAGTTCTGCTCCTCAATGAACACCTTTGCTATTTTAAATTATTTTCATTCCACTTGTGCTTAAAAAGTCTAACATGCCATCTCAGCCCTGGCCTAACAATGAAATCCATTTGATGAAGAGAAGTTGCCATCCGCAGAACACAAATAGAAGTGTACCAAACTCTCCATTCATCTTGAAAGGCTGGAAGATCTCATGAAAAACTTGAATATTGCTCATTTGATTCCAACAAAACAACACAACTGGGCAAAACATCACAGATTCAGACCTCCAGCAAACACTTCTCTTCTCACTTAAGTTCTTTATCCTGTTGCATCAAAACCAGAAATCTGGGTGTTATCTTTGATAACAAACTTAACTTTGACCAACAGGTGAAGTCAGTCAATTAATTGTGCTTTCTGCAACTTCATAATATTTCGAAAATTACATCTTTTTCATTTGCTAGGAATCAGGAAACTGTCAACCACACTTTCATTACATCCTGCTTAGACTACTATTACTCACTGTACTCCTGTCTTACTCAATACAACTTCTCAAAAGTCCAGTTACTTCAAATGCTGCAGCAAGACTATTCGCATTATTTTTGCATCTCTACGCTGGTTACCTGTATGTTAAAAACCAAAGGAGAAACAGCCCTCGGAGTCAGGGCCCCACAACTTTGGAACGCCCTGGCAGAGGAGATCAGTCAAACTAGCTTAATGTCTTCTTTTAAATGCCCACAAACCAAGAGAAGGCAATAAGAAGATAGCAAAGCATTTTCAGACAGACACGATGGGGTCAAGCTGAGGTCTCTTGGAGAGTGCTGCTTGTAGGATTGCAAGAAAAGTAAATCAAAACCTCTGTCTGACTGCGAAAGACCTTCAGGAAGATTGAACAGACTCTGGAGGGGTGGTGCACTGATCCACTGTGCAGTAACTCATGCACAAATATGACCTTCATGGAAGAGTCATCAGAAGAAAACCTTTCCTGTCTCCTCATCACAAAATTCATTGTTAGAAGTTTTCAAAGGAATGTCTAAACAAGTCTTGGAAACAAGAATTGTGGACTCATGAGGTAATAATATAACTTTCTGGCCTCAATGAAGAAAGGCAGTTTGGAGAAGAAAGTGTTCACAATTTCATGCCAACTGTTACGCACGAGGGTAGATCGATCATGCTATCAGCTTGTGTTGCAGCCAGTGGCATGGGGAACATTTCAATGATAGAGGAAGAAGCAAACATCACACCATCTGTAAAAAAAGTGAGGATGAAAGGATGGGTTCAACAACAGGACGACGATTCCAAACACGCGTCAAAATCCAAAATGGATTTCATCAAGAGGTGCAAGCTGAACGTTTTGCCATGTTCCTCCATTGAAATCTGTGGATACACTTCAAAAAGAGCAGGAGGGATCCCTCTCCCAAGATGGACACACATGCAATGGATGTCACGTGTACAGAACAACAACAAAATCAGAGTATACACAGATTATGACAAAAATCTCTGATACCACTTACTTATAGGTTATAAAATATATGTGAAGAATGTAGATCCACCATGGAGGTCTGGAAGATAAAAGGCCACAGAAAGATCAGCAAAACTACTGTACATATGTCAACCGTAAAACATAAATGAAGATTACTCAGGATGATCCAGGACATCACCATATAGGTCGAACCTGAGCCACATGACCTTCTGTCAACCATGGAGACCTGGAAGGAGGACAGGCCACACAACACAGAAAGAGGCAGTACAGCATTTGCACAGATAGGAAAGTCAAACCGACACACAGAGGGAGAGAGACATGATGACATGAAAAGAAGGGGGAGAGGAGAGAAGACAAGAGGCTGAATCTACTGGGAGACAATGATCCAGATCCAAACAGCTGGATGAGGTATCGACAGCCAGGAGGGAGAAAGCTGATGGTCCAGCAGAGAGGAACCTGAGCGAGACGGAGATGTACACAGCTTGGCAAGTGTGTGAAGCAAACAAAACAACAGAGGTTGGAGTTTGCTGATTTCTTGTCAGCGGGACAAACATCACTGTAAGCACTAGGGTTAAGAGATTAATTGAGACTGAGGCCAATCCACCGAAAGGATAACAACAGGCCTGAATAAATCAAAACTGAGCACTAGTTGAAAGATTTTTTTTGTCATTCATTCCATTTGTATGCAGCGTTGTGTTTGAACTCATTTTTGCCAAGTTCACTGTGAACAAGAGCTACAGCTACTGTTAAAAAGACCCGACATTATAAGTACTGCATTTAAATGCAACCAGAGATCAGAGGGAACTATGTAGTTTTTGCAGCAGAACCTAATAACAACATGCAAAGCTCCATTCTGTTTAAGGAGGATCATCACACCTTTTCATATAAGATGCAATGGTGGTGCAATACAGAGTCAAAAAGCTTTATGGTCAAGACCAAATTGTAGCTTGTACAACTGCGTTTTGACTAGCAGAGGAGCAACATGATTTGTCTCTATACAAAAAGCCAATTTTGGCCTTCAATTTGCTAGCTGGTGTTCCACATGGGTCTTAAAAGAGAGTCTGCTGTCCAGGCAGTATTTATAACATTTTTTAATAACAATTTTTACTGAGTAGTGTAATATTAATTTACTAACTTACATTTGGATGAGCAATAGAAATAATAGTATGATTAATAGTAACAATACTGCTAACAGAATTGCTAGCTAGTTATTTTGTCGACGTATCATTTGCTGTTTCCCTGCACATTAGTTTTTATATAACTCAGTTGTTTAAACTGTATTAAAGCTACACATTGTGTGGCTTTGACTGACAGGTAGCTGCTGGCTGTCTGCGAGGCGTAACCTCAGCTAAGTTGAGTCGCTGTACTTGTTATCTTGTCGTGTTTGTGCTGTTGGTGCCTTTTGGGAAATGTTTCATGCAAATATTGGTTAACTAACATGGCCTGCTGTGGTTAATTGTACTGTTGAAACAGTCTGTACTCCACTTTTTTTATTAAGTAGCTAATTAGCCAGCTAATGAATTAGCCTTGGGTTAGCCCTCAAGCAAGATGCCCAGCTGTGTGGTATCTTGGTGCAGGACATCTGGGCTGTGTTCTGTTGTAGACCTTTCTAGGTATGTCAAAAAGTAACAAATTGTGTGCAAATACAATAAGGTTTGTGTCACTTTAAAATTTTAATGTCACATTACAGCATGTTTTCAGAAATAACACCTAACTAGATGTTAATGGTTGAGCTGGAGTTGGTTATTGAGGCTATATGGGCAATGTAAAATTTAATGGCTGACAAAATCAAATTTTTTATTTATGTTTATTACCATAATGTTAGCTGACTTGTAATGCAGAGTAGCATACAGCCTAGCTTGTTAACCTTAGCTAGCTTGGTAGCTTCGAGCTAGGAGGGCGAATTTAAGCAGCCATGTTTCATTCAGCCTGCCCCAGGTCCATTGCTTGACCCATTTCTGGATTAGCTGGGAGTTAGGCCTAAACAGGCACTGCCAAGATGGTGATGGCAGAGCCACCCACACTGAGCTTCACGGTGGCTCTTTAGAAACGTATGGGTGATGTCACGGAGACTACGTCCATGTTTTATACAGTCTATGTTTTAGACCTCGTTGTGACGCCATCACACCCTGACCCCTTGTCCTCCCAGGTTGTCTCCCCTCCCCCACCTCTTCTCCCTGCCCATCATCTCGTCTATGGAGTGCAGCAAATCCTCCAAGGCCTCACTTTGCCATCCTCTCAGATCCCGGCTCTGTTTCACCTCCTGACACCTGACAGCACTGCATCAGTAGCCACACAAATCACTTATCCTCAGGAGGTGGAGAGAACACAAAGATAATTCCTTCTTCCATACTCCGACAACCTTTGATCTCAGTTTTACATTTCATCCTCTTGTACCTTGCTGTTGCCTTGTTGCTGTTTGAGAGGATTTCTTCACCGTTATGAGCTGTTGTTTTCTCAATTCCTTTTGTTTTTGTGCTGTCTTCCTCCAGTATTTCTCCTTGCTGCCTCAGGAGGCTTCTGGCAGATACTCTTTACACTGGAACTGTCAAGACCATAAACTCCCTTAGAGGTAGATGAAGCTGCTCTGGTGATGTGAGGCAAATCAAACACACACACACACACACACACACACACACACAAATGCAACCTGTGTACTCATTCCTTCACCTTGTGTACACTTCCCCATCTGGCAGTCATTACTCAAATAAACCCATATGCTAAGATAAGAAATCCTAATGTGTGAATCATGTGCAGATAAAACAGCTGCTCCAGTCATCATCCACCTACCTGTCACACTCACATTTCCAATTCTCAAGATTCAAATGAGCATTTATGATGAAACACATGTTTAATACACCAACATACAACAAACATGTTGTCCACAAAGAAGGGAATGAATTCTCCTCACAATTTAAGGCTCACTGCTTTGTTTAAGTTAAAAAGTCTTTAATATTGCTGCTTATTAAAACAGATTGCTCAGATTTAACAACTAATGTGTTTATTTACAATGTATTATTTGAAAAAAACATAAAAATGATTTGGCTTCAGTGTGGATAAAGGACAAAATGGAAACACATCAAACTAGGATAGTAATACATATAAGCTGGATTGAGCTAACAAAACTTGACTTGCATGATCTTCCTAACTACAAAACTGGGAGCTCATCACTATGAACTCCTGAAGAGCAAAATCCATCAGCATGGACAAAACAGAGCCTAATAATACACACTAAGATCAGGAAGTGTGGCTTCTTGGAGATGAGAAAGATTTTTTCCTGCAGAGCACTGCTGCTATTTTGGCTCTTTGTAGTCACCTGTGGGAGCCACACTTTCACACACGCACACACACACGCCTGTCACAAGTCAGGCATTTCACCAGCCCTAACTACGATTAGGAATGACTTCAATGACCATGGCTTTAAGACATATAGGATCACCATAGTGGCCACTGTTGTGCCATAGGCTAACTGTGGTTTCAGTGAACAGATGCCATCTTTGTGTCTTGGCTATCTTTGAATTCCTTTTTGTGCATTCTACTTAAAATCAAACATATGCACACTGAAGTCTATAGTTGCCAAAGCAAAGTGCTTAACAGCCCTGCACACCCTCGCAGGCATTTGCAGTTATTCTGGCTAATTAGAGTTGTGCTCGGTTATCCCACGTTATTTAACATCTCTGCTGACAGTTCAAAGATGTCCACTGTGAGTTTCTGCAACATTTTTTTGTAAACGTCTTTTTAAGATTCACTATTGTAATTTGGATGTCAGTAGTGAACATTAAAAATAGGTCTTTTTAAATGTCTTGTAAACATTATTGAGATCATATGCTGGCAATAACAGGTGCAACAGTGCTAACAAGAGAATGAGGCAAATGACAATCTAACACAGTCCACACAGTCCTGAGAAGAGATCTATTCAGTGAAAATATAAGTATCACTTACAGTGAGTGTGCAGGACCAGTAATGAGATGTATACGATGTCTCTATACAAGCATGATCTGCCTGCTTTATGTTAAGTTGAACATATGAGTTGAGAGCAATACATTAATACAGCCACAGATCATTCAGACTTCCTGTGTTCAAAACCCGTAATCTGTCACATACACATGCATGTGTCCTGTCCGTGAACCACTCCACTGTGTTTCACCCTCCCTGCAGATCTATAACTGTGTTACTTAAGCCGATTGAGCATGGAACATCAAATGCTGAGTTGTCATGCTCAGTGTTTAATTCCACCACTAGATGGAGCCGTTGCATACAGAACCCCAAAAGCGCTTGTTTGCTGAACTGTCAGACTTGAAGTGGCTGTGAAGATTGTCAGTCATCCAGGTCATAGTTATCCAAGGAGGGTTCAATCAAGGGCATCTGAACTTGGTTGTAGCTACTTGAAAACATTTCATCCCTCATCCAAAGAGCTTTTTCAGTTCTGACTGATTGGTGGGGAGTCCCGGGATTTCAAACTTTGTGGGGTTGTTAATAGGGTTTCTGGTACCACCTAGTTTGTTAGTGCCTCTGGCTGTTTTAACAACAGTCATTAGAGTTGTTGCAGTCACCTGTGGCCAAATGTCAATGGTTGTTGAGTCTCCTTAAAGGGATGAAAGGACAGCAATGTAAGTGGGTGATAAGTCGTGTCATAGATCTCCTCTTCTATTCTGAGATGGTTTCTCTACTTTGACATGAAGAGCCTCCTTCACTTTTTAGAAGATGTACACTGTGGTCTTTGAAAGAGCGTCTCTTCAGGTGTAGCTAAATTGCTGAGTCCTGAGCTAAGCATTTGGCCCGTATCCACAAGCTTTAAATGTATCCCTCAGACGTCTGTGCTCCCTCTCTTGGGCCTGGTCCTTGTTGGTGCTCTATCAGCTGTATGTTGCAGGGTTCTGATAACTCCTTTTGCTCCAGTGGGCGGTGAGAGTCAAAGAGAGTATTAGTCTGTGTGTGTGGGTTTCCTGTATACTCAAAACAATCACTCACTGATAAATAGTCATATTTATTGTGGGCAAAAACGCTTTTCAGCCAGAAGCCATTATCCGCATTGCTGTTACTGTCCACTGAGTTGAAGTGTTCTGTGAATGCTTGCACTTCCTGGGTTGTGATTTTGACCCATGTGTCATCCACACATCTAAACCAGTGGCTTGGTGCTGTTCATATGAAGGAGTTCAGGGCTCTGCCTTCTGCTTCTTCCATGTAGAGGTTGGCCACAATGTGAGATACTGGTGAGCCCATGGCCACAACACAGACTGGCATTTTTAAATTTGAATAGAGCTTATGGAATTTTTGCAATGTGAATATAGATTTCGTATTGATGGGTCCTGAAGTGAATTTGCCAACCATAAAACAAGCCTATATACTAGAAATTTTTTGAAATTGCACAGTTTTCCATTGAAAGCAATTTAAAAGACAGGAAGGAAGGAAAAGGCAGGAAGACAGATGGTTCTCAAAGTAAAAAAAAAAGTAGTGTCAGTAAATTCAGTGCTATTTCAATTTCAACCAGGTTTCAGTTGTGATTACATTACACAATTGGATAGTCCCTAACTAATAATATGTATGGCTATTTGTTTCTATACTCATGACTGCCCACCCAAAATACAGGTCATACTACAGTATGTCCATTTAAAACTAATATCGATATACCAACACACCTTGTAGTTTATTCTAGAAAGAGATGGAGAGAGAAAGACAGGTGTTCACTAGGAAGTAAAGCAGTAAAGGATGAGATAGTCATTAATCACTGTGACTGCTCTGGACAGGACTGACTCCACCGGACACTGCAGCTCTGCAATGTAAGGATACTGTCTGCACACACACACACACACACACACATAGACACACACAGGGACACAGCAGTTTATCTCTATGTCCTGAATGACCTCAGAGGGAGGCCTGCTGCCGAGCTCTTACATAACCTGATGCCTCCTGACCAGATGGACCAATCAGTAATGTCCAGTGCAGAGGGAGAAGTGTTGGCTAAAGCAGAGTGGCCTGATGGGAAAATGAGACAGAACTTGATCAGACCTGCCTGAGGGAGCGACAGTCAATGGGAGAGAAGGATTAGCATGGCTGTCACGAAATATGACAAGGCATGCTAATTGGCAAGACTGGTTTGACAAATTAGCAGAGGCAGTGAACTGGGCAGTCAGTCACTCAACAAAAAGAATGCTGTCAAATATTAAACAGGAGATTAAATATTTGACCGAAAAGGTTGCATTTATATGTATTTTATCACAAATAGGAGAAAAGTTCCCTTAAATGCTCCCAAAAAGTTATGCACATTTTAGCTCATTAACTGCATATTGCATTTATTTTCCAAAACATACCATCAGTTTTTAGGTTGAGGCTTAGAGGTTCTTCCTGGTTGATGCTTTGTGTTGTTGTGTTTCTAATCTTACTGCCTAGGAAATTTCAGAATATGAAAAAAATATTTTAAAAAAAAACCCACACAAAATTCTCCATGTTATTCATTTAAGTGTTCAGTTATTGTCTGTATCCCACTGGTCTCTGCGGTTCTGAATGTTTCAGCATCTTAACAATGTGTTTGAAGGCAAGGAGTGGAGTATCCTTTCCACAACATCCATGACTGCTTATTGTTGTCGCTTATTGCTTATTGGTTTCTTTTTTCTGACATAATTAAACGGCTTTTTCGTTTGTAATAATTAGCTTTACCACAATGCCAACCCAATTCAACCATGTCAGTTCACTACCTCTGCATGTATTCTTACACCATTAAAACTACAGCCACAGTCTGTCAAGGTTCTGGCAGCAGCCACACATAACCTAACAAACTGCTAGTTATCTTATCATAAGGCCTCCAGTGGCTCTGGTAATTATCAGGGAAGCAACAGAGGAAATCAGGAGGTTATTATTTTCATTTTCCTGTTTCCTACCAACAGTCAGTATCGTATTTTTCAAACCATGACCATGAACGCACCATCACCATGTCTTTAATAATGTATCCATGACAATGAAGGTCCTCATATCTTAACGAAGTAATCATTTTAACCCAAAGCACAATTTCCCTAAAAGTCGTTTTTGTGCCTAAACCTAACCAAGAGACAAATGACAGTGACACAATGTATTTTGTTGTTTAATTAAATGGAATAAATGGAATCCACAAGCATAACATAACCCAGCTACAGAAAAGGGCTCATTCACTTGCAGTAACAGTTTTGAACATTTTTACTGTTTGTGGCCTTTCAACTTGTTAACTGCGCCATTACACAAACAAGCATGTTTGTATGTGCCGCACTTGTGGTAATGGAGTTGCAGTGGTGACGGGTATACACTGCAGTACTGTAGAGCTGATGGTGGAGGTCAGGCAGTGGAGATGATGGAACCTGTTAGACAGAAAGCAGGGAACAGAAACCATCTGGGGAGTATTTAAAAGCCTTCTTGTAGCACAACACACAAGTCTGTCTGCGTGTGTGTGTGCACGTGTGTGTGAGAGTGTTTTACAAATACTCCAAAATGTCTGGATATTATTACTTATTAAAGAATTAAAAAGCAAAAAAAAAATGACTCAGAACGGCACAGCCTCTTCCCTACTGCAGGGCCTACTGAAACATAACAAATCAATTTATTAGTAATACAGGAACTCGGTGACACCATGTGTTTTGTTAACTGGCATTTGAGTGTCTGCCCCAAGCAGTTAGGTGACACCATTCTCTAACCTTGACCCAGCGTACCTTTAACAGGAGAGAAGAGTAAGGGAGATGTCAATCACCAGGTTTGCACATGCTCACACAGTCCTGAGAAAAGGTTTAATCAGCCTGTGCCAATGCTGTTGTTTCTCTTGTGAGGGCAGCCTCACCTGTTGCCATGTCGATTCTGACAGCTGACTCTTGCAGCTGACTCTTATTTTGCAGTTTGAACATACGAAGCTTTTTGGCTTGTATTCTGAACCAATTTGCTATTATTTGTCTGCAGATTGTGCAAAAACATGCACACCCAGTTCCTACATGCCAAAGGACTTTACTCGATTATTTTGCAGGAAGGCAAATGCGCTTGACATTGCCCCATGTGGAGCACACCTGCCCACAAGGCCTTCACTGAATCAACATGGCAACTTTTGAATGAGTGAGCGAGTGAGTGAGTTTACTGTGCCAGCAAAGGATGCTTCTCACTGAGATTCTTTGAATCTATCTACACTTGTAGATGCAGTGTGTAAGTTTCTCCTCAGGATATTATTCTTTTCCAGAAGCAAAGCGTGGAATAAGGTAGGAGATTAATTGAACCGTGTCGGTGTAAAAATATTGATTATGTTTGCAGCATTGAGAGAGGATTATTATCGACTGTGGAGAGGCAGAGTGTGGCTGAGAACACATTCAGATGATTAGAGCCTGTTTATTTTTGGTCACAAAGACTTACTCTGAATGCAGGGCTGGGAGTGCATTGTGTACGTGAATGTGTATATTTGTGTGTATGTGCGTGTGTGTTGCAGTTGGACAGAGGACGCACTCAGCTTTATGTGTGTGAGTGGAATCAGTTTTTCCTCCTCTGGAGAGAGAGACAGAAAAACGGAGAGAGGGGGAGCGTTTTAAAGCATTTCCACAGTCTAAACTCCCACAGGGCCCACAGAGTAGTTGCTCTTCTGCTATGTTTCAAATGATTCAGCTGTCAAGTTGACTGGCTCAGGATTTCATTTCATCATGCAGAAGACAGGCCTCTCTTCTGTTTTACTTTTACTGTTGCAAGCTGCAGCTCGATCAATCCCAAAGAGATCAGGAGCAACGACATCAGTGTGTGTCAGAGTGGTAAAACAGTGGTGGGTGGCTTTTAAATACTCACCTTTTACATTCAGTGGAAGTTTTTATGCTAAATGACTGTGATAATATGTCATCCCATTGGTCTGATAGTTTCTTTCGAATAACTCAGGCGTCAGAACAAACCTGCAAAGGCCTGTCCATCGCTCGTCCCGTTACACATCCGCTCTGTAAATCACATCACATTGATTTTTAGATTCATTTGGAAAAGCAAAACTCACATTATTAAAAAGAATGTAGCAGTGAAATAAAGGAGGAATCGAGATTACATACATACTCAGGTTTTCAAATCTGTTGGAGGTTTACCTCTTTAACTTTACATGGAACAACAGTGACATAATATTTAAGGTGCTTTCAGACAGCGAGCAGTTACCCAATCAGCAGCAGTGGTTCCCAGCTACCTCTAATCCTACCAGCAAGTACGCCACCTGCTGCTCAATACATATCTTGACACCCTGATAATGTATGGACAGTGGGTTGCAGCTTAAAATAGAGGAAATGATGATCAATATGACATGATTAATATAGTAAGTTTTGCTGAGTAGTATCATAAACGATTATTGTTCCAGACCGGCTAGTTAAGCTTTGATGGTGATGTTGCTCACAAACGGTGTCTGGAGGTGAAGAAGTCAATCCTTCAGGTAAGTCAGACATTTGTAAAATCAGCTGTACTGTTTTCCTGGCTGCAGTTTGTGCGGTTGCCATGGTCACATGGCGAGGTGAGAAAGTTAACATCATAAACTGAGATGGCAGCTGCCTTCCCTCTCCTTACTGCTGCGTTTCCACCGAAAACAGTAATGACTGTGGCTGCCGTTTGCTCTGTGAAAGCAGCTTAAAGAGCGAGACACTTTTTATAACAACTGGTTTGAAAGTCAGCCTCTTACCTTCGAAGGCCATCATCTTTCATATAATGAATCTATGTCTCTTTATCTTTCATTTTCCTAGGCGGCCAAAAGATTATGCAATCATTTTTTTATGCAGTTTCAAACAGTGCAATCAAGTTATCTTCTGCTCTGAAAGGCAAAGACAGCATAATACCATCCTCTGATCCCATATATATTAATGAAGATTGGCCATTTATAAGTCAGGAAGCAATGTATTGCAAATGTATTAGAAACGATATTCTTAGAGCTTCAGGGACTGCATGGGCTTCTGGAACAACTGCTGTGAAAACATGAATTAGAAACATTTTATTTGCATAGATGTTACTTAGTGATGATTTTCTTTTTTTTGATATCTAAGACTGTGATATTTTTTACATGGTAAACCTGCTTCTGATTTTTGGGAAATATCATATACAGTATATGCACCAAACAAATTGTAATGCTTTTAATTTAATGCCACTTACAGCATATATGTTGACACGTCTTTCATATGAGCTAAACCCTTCAGCACCACAGCATCTCTCTTCTTTTAATCTGTGTTTGTTTCTTTAAATTCTGCTTATTTTGACATCTACATTGGATAGTTTATATCATGCTTTTGCTTTATTGTATATTTCACTTTGCTGATAAAAAAAAATTGTTACACACACTGTTTTTTTTTATGTTTACATTCAGTTTACATTGACAGAACTATTACCAGGTTTTTCCTCTATGGTTCATTTTCAGCCTCAAGCAATGTCCTTGCATCTCCTCTCCTCTCCAATACCTTAACCACAGAGCTGGAAGATCAGAAAATGCTCGCATAAGTAATTTTCAGGTTATTTTGGGAGCCACTGACAAACACTGTCACCTCAAAACCTTCTGTTATTTAAACATAAAAGAACGTGTTAGTTGATAGATAATGTTTTGTGCTGGATTTTTAAACGTGAACAAAATGTGAATTCACAATATTTCATTGTATTGTAAGATTGTACAATGTACACCTTTACTGATTTTCAACTTGATTCCTATGGTTCGGGAGCACATGTAAATGAATGGCAGTGCATTTTCCTATGCCTCCCCTGCCTGCAGCTGCAAAATTTTGATGACACTTTTTGCATCATCTGGTGGGATGCAGAGACTCGCTTTGGACTACAGACTACTTCCTCATTCTCCTTCAAGGATGGTCAAAGGGGAATCTCTAAAAACATTCCATCTACCATGTTGCTTTCTGTCTAGTGATAGCAAAAAGCTGACCCTACAATTCTGGTGTATTTGTAGGAAAACTAAGGCAAGAAAGAACGCAGGTGGAGGTGGCTGGAGGCAGGCGGGCTTGAGGCCGGAGATGGCTTGAACTGGCGAGGACAGCGGCTGGACATGGGAAGCAATACTGGGGACACGGAGGCACTGGAGATTTGGGGATCACACTGGAGAAATACGCCGAGGAGAGAATAAGGTAGGTCAAAAGAACGCACAATGCAGAACGATGTCTGGAGGAAAAAACACTGGCGAATTCTCAAGAATAATGCTGAGAATGAGAATGAGAATGAGACTGAGACTACCGATTTAGACGGACTAATCTGGC
Source organism: Holacanthus passer (assembly GCA_025331565.1). Lineage (NCBI taxonomy): Eukaryota > Metazoa > Chordata > Actinopteri > Pomacanthidae > Holacanthus > Holacanthus passer. The sequence goes on from JAFREQ010000039.1 coordinate 1,549,780, forward strand.
ACGGGAGTGGGGTCAGAGCCAGGCTTATGTAGGAGGTGGGTTGATGACGGTTGAAACCAGGTGTGCCTCATCAGCTGGATCTCAGGGGAGGAGAGAGTGTGAAAACCAGCCACGCCTCCAGCCACACACTGAAAAGAAAGAGGAAAAGAAAAGACAAAAATAACAAAACACAAAAACCCAGACCATAACAATTACACACATTATTTAGTGATAGTAATCATTTACAGATTTTAATGGTTTGGTGAAGAAACTGTTATCAATTTATGTCATTTTAATGTTGTCAGTTAGAGGTGAGTCTTCCAAACATAGACTCACAGCAATGGTTAAGCTTACAATATGAAACTTGTCTATGGAGGAAATGAATAGGTTTTAACTACCATAACTAGGGGTGCGCAAAATATATCCATCTCACTTTCTGGAGGTGAGATCCTAGCTCCTGTCTCTGTAAAAAGAGTGACAAGGATTCACACCCAGTTCTTTTGAACACAAAACACAGGGTTACCATCTCCCCCATACATGACAACCTGTTCTGCACTTCATTCATGCGATGACCAAACTGAGCCATTCCAGCTGACAACTGAAAAACATCCAAAAACATCCATTTGCTGCCAACTGCAGATACATTTTTGAGTCCTCCAGGGCTCTCTCATGCTCATACATGGGTATGCACACAAGTATGGTTTGATTTGATAAAAGAAATCTGTCTATAGGAACAAGGCAAAATGACCTCATGTTGCTTATCACGGCTTGCATGTTGAACATTTGCAGAAAAAGTCCATAGCTTGTTGATATATAGTGTGTGCCAGTAACTAATGGTGAAGTGTGGAGGTGAACAAGGCAGGATTTGGAATATTTTGTCATTATATCAGCGTACTGACAGTCAGGATATTTTTGAGGAATTAAATACACAAGGCACAGTGATGGTGTGATTGTGGTCAGTAGAAGAACATGCAAGTGGGTGAGTGTCCTTATAGATGAAAGGCGTTGTGGCCTGTTTTCTAAAAGATTCTCACACTCATTACCTCTGCTCTTGTAGCAACATTCAGGGACTGGACATATCAAGCTCTGTGAGCCACAACTCTTCTCAGACAAACCGGTTTCATCCTTGCTTTGTTCACCCCGTCTCATCTCTCCTTCCCCTGTTCATTACATGGCCTCCTCTCTGGCGCACAGACAGGAGGGAGGCTAACTGACAGCTAATATTGTCAGCTCTGGCACTGATTCCACTATTCTCTGCTCTCTCCTGGATACCTCTCTTTCAGAGGAAGAAGAAAAGAGAAGATTTTCACTTTGGTCAGTTGACATGTTAAAGTCTTTGTCCCTCGTCCATGGGAGTGAATCCAAAAACTGGCTGAATGCTCCAGGTTTCCCTGGAGCATGAATGGTGAGTATGAATATCTCACCAAGCTTGGCTGTCACCAGCGAGTTTTCATTAAAAAGCCTCCTGGCTGCCAAGCAGGGACTGTGGAGTGGCTGTGTGGCTCAGCTTATGTGTGTGATTTAATCTGCTGACTCCAGAGACTGTTCAAACTAGCATCTTACTTCCAAAAAGAACAAACACATTTGTATTTAAATACAGCAATTTCTGTGCAGAAGTGTAAGACTTGACAAGCAGCAAGCTACTTGTTATGCACTGAGTGGAGCATCACAAAGCCTCGGGGATCAGGACTGTTTAAGGAGTTCGCTATAAACTTTTCAGATCAACTTGAAGGAAATTCACTGAAGGTCTTACACTGACAGAGGTACACAGTGCAGCTGCTGAAAGGCACATTTATGTGCTGTGAGTTTTTTAAAATCAAAAACTGTATATTCTTTGACTGGGCCATTTTCAGATAAGATGATGTCAGACAGACAGTAAAAGTAGATCTCTGCACTTTGTCTTAACTTCGGGTCAACTGCTTTGACTCTATATAGATACTGTTAGATAAGATAAGATAAGATAAACCTTTATTCGTCCCGCAGTGGGGAAATTCACAAGAGAACAAGGGTGACAATCATACTGTTAAGCCTGATTCCAAAAGTTGGGGCACTGTGTAAAATGTAAATATAAGATAAGATAAGATAATTCTTTATTGCAATTAAGCTTGCTAAATTTTTGCTTTTCCATAACTATGATATTTCAAAGTCACTGTATCATTGTAGTTTCTCTGCTTGTACTATAGATGTTTAATATGCATGATGCTCTCCTTTTTGCCATGTCCCTCTATAAACCATTCAGCTACTGTACTTGTTGGTTGATTACCTCCTTGACCAGCAATTCAAAGCCCATTAATAAATGATGTCATCCACAGTTAATGCAAAGCTGAGGTGCTTAGGAATCTCTTCTAAAGTGTACAAAGTGTCTTCTAAAGGGTATAAAGTCAGATCTACTCTGATGAACAATTTCATCAGTTCAGCTGTGGTGCAAAGACTTCATATGACTTTGATGTGGTTTCAAACACTTTACTAACACATGAGTTGTAGATGTGGCATCCAAAACTCCAAAACTGGTCTGTATTATATAAGTAATAAGTGACTTGTCCACGTCCATGTTGGATCAAAACCATCAACCTAGCAGAAGATGTCTTGAAATAGATGACAGAATGGACAGCAGATAATCACAAAGACATTATAAAGCTGAACTCAAGAAGGATCTATTATCTATTAGTCCCACAATGAGGAAATTTCCATTCAGGCTGCCACTATAAGTTGCCAACATGCTCACGCAGGTGTGTGAGCACACCCTGGGTGGAAATCGAATCCGGGTCTTGGTGGTGAGAGCGCTGAATCCTAACCACTGGACCACCACACAGGGCAATTATGAGTGACACCTTGAGATCGCATTAGAGTCATTGTTATTATCCAAAATATTAATAATGTTTATGTTTTCCTTTTTGTTCTTTCCATTTATTTTCAAGTATAACTTAGAAAACCATTGATTTCTGAGAGACCAGTTTGGCCAAGGTGACCTAGTTAGGTGTTAGAGCTGTCGAATGAGGTGAAGTGATGGGGCTTCACTGCTGCATACTGTGCGTACTGAAAACTGAGGTCGTGTTTGGCTCATGTTTTAGACAGGAGGATTATGTTCCTGGTGATATGATGGAGTTCAGGACATGATAACGAAGCCAGGACCATGTGAGACTGACAGCTGCTGCAGTTAACATTACTTCAGTATACACAGCGGCTTCGTCAGGTCCACCGGCTGCAGGCGGCTGGTGACATTACTGCATCTGGCAGAAAGCGTGAGCTGTGCACTGTGAGTCTTCTAACACTTGCTACCATCCTGACTATTCAGCAAAATGATTTCAATGACGAGAAGCAATGTGTAAGAAGTATTTAATGTAATGTAGCTGTCTTACAATAACAATAGCATTAGTACATGAGACATAATCGGTGTGTTGTTAGCAAACTGAATGCTAAAATTAGTTTGTGACTTTATTTTTGCACAACTAATACATTTATAATGTATTTTCATATGGTGTAATGTTGGTGTCTTATCAGGTTTTGGGAGATACTGCAGTGATGTATGGACACATGCACCTACAATGTTGCAGTGCTGTAGACCCAGAACAAGAGGCCTCCTCTCCACTGGCTTCTCATCTACTGTCTGTAGCTCACAGTGTAAACTCAAACCTTTCCTTAATTTCCTTACACAACACTATGAATATAATCATATAATACATCTCAGACAGCATTGCTAAGCTTCATATAGATAGAATGTATGGCAGGGTTGTTGGTAGCTTGGTTTAGGTTGGCTGTTGGTAATGTGACTAAACGAGACAGAATTTTATGTCCATAGCAAAGATTCTCTGTGCTTGTATGTATTGTAATGTATGTGGTTTCTGAAGAACCGTTGTGAAGATCAGTGTGGCTCTGCTGTCGCCATCTTGGCAGTGTCTGACTCTGCCTAACTCCCAGCTAACCCAAAAATGGGCAAAGAGGTGGAACATGGGTAGCACTGAGGTGGACTGAATGAAGCCTGGCTGTTTTGATAAAAATAATAAAATTTGGGTTTGTAGGCTGTCGAAATTCTACGTTACTGCAAAGCCTCAATAACCAACTCCAGCACAACCAATAACATATTGCAACATCAAGGTGAACATTATTTCTGGAACCATGCTGATTTTATATTGACACTTTTTAATGTAGCTAGCCCAGTCTAGCATAACTTTACGTTAAATTGCCCGTATGGCAAGTTTAAGATTGCAAAACAGCTTTTCCAACCTCATACAGACGCCTTTTGTTCCACTGCTCTATTACTGCTCCATTAGGTTTTGACTTTGGTTCATGCTGGTTTAATAACTGTGGCTCCCATTAGCGTCATTAGATTTGATCATCCTCCTCCGTCTCCTCCAGGAGAAATCTGCCCTGGACACTGGAGAGAAACTCCAAAAATTCTCCAAAAGGCAACACCACTACAAAATTGAGAGATCAAGTTTAGTGACTCGAGTTATCTGAGGTGATGCCTAGCAGACGGCTAGTGGCGCTCAAAGTGGCCACGCTCCTTAACTGTGCAACTTTAAGCATTACTATGATTAAAGTGAGTTATATAAAAATTCCCCCTTGTACAGTTGTCATGAACAGGGGATGTAACATAACATGTTTGTTTGAATGAATGTGGCACACTAGAACCAGGTACAACACACCGCTACATTCAAGCTTCTTTTGCCAGCCAAGGATTGAGTGACTATTTTTGTTGTTGAATTTAAAACTTTTCTCAACATTGCATGAGAGCATTTTGAACTTTTTCACCATTTTCCTATGCTTATTGCACCCAGTTAAAAAAAATCTGAAAATGTCTGTGTGTATTTTGATGTAGTACCAAACGCTAATTAAAACATTTTCTATTAACAAAATATTGAGAATTGTACAGTTTTAGTTGGAAGTATACTCTCTCAGTGCTTTCTAGTTTTAATTCTGATCTCCCCTTATTTGCTCTATTAATTTGCTGTTGTTGCTGTTGGCTGATTCCAAACTCAACATTTCCTTGCTCTGATTCACAATCAAACACTTCCAGCAGTAACCTCTTTCCTTCTCTTAGAGACTATTATTGTGAAACATGTCGAGGAAATGCTTAGTTTCATTCTGTATTCAGTGACTCTGTGTAAAAAACCTCAGTTGTATTGTTTGTTTAATCCATGCGTCACATTTTATACATTTCTAATATACAATATAAATTCATCTATGTGTCTTGTCTTGTACCATGAACACCTGATAGAACTCAAGTCATTTCCAAATCAAACCTCTATGTATTCAAAGTAAACACAAACACAGCAGAAAAGCAATGACACGAATTTGCCCCCACTGACTAATTAATAAATTGTAATCTAATATGAGAAATTGAATTATTCTAAAATTAAACACTCTTTTGCGCAGCTCTACACATGTGTTGGACAGATCAAATTACAAGATTATCTACTGTGTGTAGTTTGGCTTCTGTGCTTGGTTTAACTCAGTTGTCTTGATCTGCATCTGTGTATGCAGGGGACCTGGGAAGACAGAAGTCGAGCTGTGAGACACCGACACTGAGGAAACGGAGAGGGCCTGCCAAACAATGTGTTTGTGTTCCTTCTTCAAAGTTAGCTTTGGCAGCAGAAACAGGGAAAATAAACTGTATGCTGACTGCACTCTCTCAGCATCTGTGGTCCTGTTTGTAGTGTTGTTGACAGTGCTACACTTCCACCTGACTCTCCACTGCTGACACCCGCCCACTTCACACTTCCCCACACTAATTGAATGTGCTGCTGTACATGAAGCGTTTTATCTTCATTTTAATGGCCATATTCCATGCGAGAAACTGATTAGAATAACCAAACAAGACCACAACTCAGCAGCCACTGCTGTCTTCCTTATGATCTCCTTTCTAACACAGGGTTGGATTTCAGGGGAAATCTGCTGGATTGCTCCAAAACCAAGCAGCAACCTCTGGGGCTGAAAAATGAAGCCAACATGGAAGTGCCAAAAGCTGCAGTTCCTCACATGACCACTTGAGGCTGGCTCCAAAAAGGAGTCAATTGCATTTGACCCCCATGTTAAAATGGCAACTAAACATGTTTGCAGCCTGGTAACAAAAAAACGTTTTGGCCTCTATACCTGATTTCCCCCTTCATGGCAACTGTACGCTGGGTGAATGTTTCCATAACACAAATATACCAAGTCTAAAATTATGCATAATTATGGGCACAACCACTTTGATTGACAGCTGTCTGGTTTAGATGATAATACTTTTGAACAAAAAACAGCATCTGTGTGAAGTTAAGAAATATATTGAAATGTTCCCATCCCCTCTCTGGTGTCTGCATTTGGGTCCATCCTTTCTATTAGCTTGCACTTTCTGAAAAAAACAATTGGGGCAAATATGGACCCAGCCGACATCAGGTTTCCACTGGAGGAGGTGAGATCTGCCATGGGTAATTTAGTTCTCATGAACATTTCCATGGACAATGTGGATAAGCTGAGAGCCATTGCTTCTTCAGCATGGCTGAACTATTATACCAGACTAAAACTCTTAAAATAGACTGTGCTTTCAGTCTTGGATTCTTCAAGTGACTCCCATACTATGATTAGCATGGAGCCAGCCAGCCCTCAGCCTACTAGCATCCAGCCTGCTATAGCTCCCAGTGTGCCTCTTGGCCCGCTAACCTCCAGTCCACTCCTGTCCCCGAACTGTCTGCATGTCTGCCCATGGGAGGAAGTGTGATTCTTGGAGACGTCGATCCCCTCAGCTGCCCAGCGACCTCTTGTCGTGGAAATCTTATGAATTATAACTTTAAGTAATTGATATTTCAATATACTGCAATATTTGTAGTTATAGTGGCATTCGTAAAATGTGCTCAGCAAGTGATATTTTGACTGACCTTCATACTGCAAGAAACCTGAATATGGGAGTGATGTGTCCAGGTAATTGTAGTCCAGCATGAATATAGGACTTCATAGTGGACTCTTTGAAGTCTTCCAGCTTCAGTTACCTTATACTGCCATTTACAAAGTTGCCTACTCCAGCTTTCAATGTTCGGAAAAAACGTCATGCTGAATAGAGCAGTTTATTGTAGTAGTAGTAGAAGTCAATGCTTCATGCATTTTTCAGCAGTTATGGACACTGCTTTCTCGGGCTCAGAGAATTAGAGCAGAACATCCTTGAGTGAAAAAGGCACTTTGAGGAACTGACCTGTTTTCACTCTGTAAGACAGGAAGTGAACAGTCTCATCTGTCTGGACTACAGCAGCAAGGTGCTACTCACCCTCTGGGAGTGGAGACCTGGACTGTACTTAAATGTATATCAAAGTGTGTGTGTTTGTCCAGACACACACTCTTTGTTACCACTTGTTAAATGTGTTATCTACAGCTGCTGGCTAAATGACAAATCTTTTTAGTCACACAAACTCACTAATCACTGCTGTCAAATCGAACTCCATTCAGTAATCTCAACAAAATTTAAATTTTTACGGTTGGTATTTATTGTTGTTTTTTCTCTATACACAGCCAATCAAATCTTGAACTTTTGAACTGTATGTTCACTATGGACATATACGCTAAGCTTATCAAATACACCTACTAATATACCCTCCCTTCATTAAGATTATAATGTTCAGTTTTTGTTGAAATTGTTTTGAAGGGGTGTTGGTTTAACTGCATAATGATTTGTGATTTGGTCTCTAGTTTTTGTGATTGTGCTGTTCAATCAGTCCTACTGAGAGGTATAAGTCATACTTCGTCTGCTCTCACTGATACAAGTGGGGCAACTCAGTGCAGAGCTATGGTGGGCAATGGGGAAATACATGACTCAGTAAATAAAACTGTTGCATTTTCTTCCTGTGTACTCCTAATGGAGCAGACAGCTGAATAGACACTTATTCTCATTCACTGAGACCAGCCTCATATGTTCAGACTTCAGGAGCTGAGCAGCTGGTTGTGAGGACAGTTGTTACAGAACGTGGATTCTGTGTAGATAGAATAGATGCTTCTGTAGTTCTGTGTTGTGTAGTTTGTGGGTAGTTTGTTCATTTGTTATCCTGAACCAAGCTAAGACATGACTCCATTGTTCAAATGAGCATGACTTACTGAAGTGGATATGCCTTTGCTGCTTCTGACTGTCCTTAGCTGTGGCTTTGGAGACAGAGTGGTTGTGCACTAATCAGAAGGTTAAGGTTTCCATCCCTAGCTCCTGCATGTCCACATGTCGTATCCTTGGGAAAGTTACTCAACAACAAAATGCTGATGGCTGTGCTCCATGTATGGCACGGTCCATTGCCACCAGTGTGTGTGAAACTTACTTAGTAAGTTGAGTCTGCTGCTGGGAGCTGAAGCCTGTTTGTCCTTTTATGAATATCAGTACAAAATTACATCTATACATGTTAATGAGGTAAATAGATAAGATAGATAGATAAGATAAAGATAAGATAAGATAAACCTTTATTCGTCCCACAGTGGGGAAATTCACAAATTACAGCAGCAAAGGGGATAGAAGCAGTTAAATAGTACAAAAGCAGTTTAAACAGGCAGTTAAAAAGACGATATTAACAAATTTACATTAAAAATTCACACGATGCTTGCATTGTTGGATTAAATATGAGATGTGAGATATTAAATACTAAAATACAAAATATTTTACATGGACTAGAATGAAGTGAAATATGAAATATTACATCCTAAATACAAAATATTGCACCTTGAATAGAATAAAGTGAAATCTGAAATACTGAACACAAAATATTGCACACTGACTACAATGAAGTGAAATGGCTCAGTATGAGCCTATTTGAACAGAGTTGTTAAAAGAATAGTTTTTTTTTTTTTTAAATATTGTGATTGGCTCAAGTATGTCATGGGTAGCCTAACCAATCACTGAGCGACAAAAGACTGAAAGACAGAACTGGCTGACACACCACTTGCACAAATGTATCTGTTTGGTGGAATTTAGCTTTGACTGACAATTTCCAGAAAAGAATCGACCACTTCCAGTACAACAGTATCTATAATGTCTAGCAAGAAAACTAACCATTTATCAGTAGGGTTAGTGTATTAAGTTTTATCATAATAATGTCACTACAACTAAAGATACAGATTAATTGATGTTTTCCCCCCAAAACATGCAGAGGCAGTAGACTGAAGTGTATATAAGTGTAGGATATACATTTGTAAGTGGTTAAAGTAGTAGAGACTTTGATGCATAGAGACTGGATGACATAGAGCCTGTCTAGACCTCAGGCCGTCTACTCTACCAGCACTGCAGGAGCAGCTGACCACCAGCCCGCCTGTACATGGAAAGATCAATACCACCCTGATGTCTACTCAGTAAATAAGAAGCCACAACCAGCAGCTGATTAGCTGAGCTTAAAGACTGGAACAGGTGGAAACAGCCACACACACACAACAAATACTGTGTAGAAAGCTGACATTCTGGCCTGAGAGTGGCACATGAAAAAAAAACTCAGAGAGTATTCAAAATAAGGCTGTATCCTCTGGAGTGCATGAATGTGCTGAGTAATCAGACTTCTGCCTGTTAGATTTCAATCAGGAGACACCTAATTGAAACACAGACAATGATCAAATTAATTTTTTTGACATGTGCTCATAATTAAAATAAATTCAAGAATGTGCAGTCTTTGGTGATTAGACTCCATTATGATGTCATCAAAAGAGGGGTCATAATGCCACTGGAGTCTAGACTGGAGTGGTGAAAGAGTGATGGATCTGGAGATCTGGATGGATGTGATGTGGAGCAGGACATCTGATGAGCACAGTCAAAGGACCCCTGGGCGCTGAATGTGATAAGGACTTGAGTAGAATGAGGTTGAGGAGGGTCGATTTGACTCAAATGACAACTGACAGCAGCGGAGGGAGGAACAGTTTCAAACTTTGACAGCAACAAGATGACTGGCTCATGAAGACCGTAGCAACATATGATTCAGCTGAAAGAGTGAAATGTCCAAGCTCAGCTGATTGAGTTTGGAAGTGGGAGAAGAGAGGGATAGAGAGAAGGGGACGAGAGAGGGGGGCAGAGAATAAATAATAAATAATGACTGTAAATAATGACTGAGCATGAAGACAGTCAGTATTCCTGATTGAACTTCCTCTAAGCTTCATTTTGATAATTACTGTGTCTAAATGTGGTCTGATGGTTTTGCTGGGTTTTGAAATACCTGTGATGGACAAAAATGTTTCATCCTACATCCTATGGGGACCATGGATATCTAACAGATTTCATGGAAAAATGCTCACAAGAAACACAAACAGAATGTGACTTAGGTTGATAATATTCTGTGGGACTGAACACGTGAGCTATACAATTTCCCCTTCCTTCTCCATTGCTCACTGACATATGGATTTATATGCATATATACTCTTTATACGTTCTTCCTTATTGCTTGTCACCTATAAAAGGGAAAATCGATAAATTAATTCACAGCCCAGAAAGTTGACAACACATTATACTTCTACTGCCTCTGTTGACATGTGTGTTTTGGCACAACTGTATTTTTAATTTGATGTATTTAATTTGATATTTTTCTCAGGACCAAAGTGTTTGGCGAATAGACAGAACAACAGACCATTGCTATCTCAAGGCCCAGCCAACAGCTGAGCAAAAGCCTCCACAGACTGTTGATAATATCATTTGGCAACATCACATGAAATACACATCATATGTTGCAGAAGCTGCCTCGTGCACAAGCACAATCCACACAGCAGGGTTTTATCTTCTTGCAGGGTGTTATTAGTCTGCTGTCAGGAGGTTTTTAAATCCTGTCCATGCGGCTTCTGACCCCCTACACATCTCTACAGCCTGTCCACTGCCATCAGCTGCTCTCCAATGGCAGCATATATCTGTCAGCACTGTGCATCCATTATTCACACTGCTGCCATCTGAAGGGGAATCAATCTCCAGCATCATGCTGGAAGTGAAACATATAAGCATGTAAATGTACACAGATGAAGAGAGAGCGAGAAAGGTCTATATTCATCTCAAAGAAAGAGGATGAGATGAGGATGGAGGGAGTGATGAAAGGATAAAACGAGAGTGATGAAAGGATAAAACGAGAAAGTCGGATGGGAGAGGGACTGGGTGATGATGTGCCATCACGCCGTTGCATTATTTATATGTGCATACATCATGTCACAGTGGTTATGACCCAAAGAACAGTGAAGAGGGAATCTTTCTCTCTTTCACATATATATTCAATGGAAAACTGAACTACACTATATGACCAAAAATCAGTAGACATCCATATTAATTACTCAGTTCAGGTGTTTCAGCCACACCCATTGCTACCAGGTGCATCAGAATGAGCTGTAAAGAGCTTCAGGGACTTTAAATGCGGCGGTGTCACAGGATGACAAACTGCCTCTGTAATCAACATCAGCACAGAACCTGTGCATTGGGAGCTTCATGAAATGGGTTTCCATGGCCGAGCAGGTGCATGCAAGAATCACATCACCATGTGCATTGCCAAGCACCGGCTGGAGTGGTGCGAAACTCTGGAGCAGTGTTCGTTGGAGTGATGAATCACACTTCTCTGTCAGGCAGTTTGCTGGAGAGATGAAATTTGACGTTACCGTGTAGCCAATAACCAACTCCATTCCAACTCCAACCAACCATTCCAACCGATAACATACTTAGCATAATTAACATTTTGAACTTATACACACACCTTATTGATTTTGCACACAGTTCTCAGATCTACCTAGAAAAGTCTATGTTCACATTACATGGTATGGCAAGTTTAAGATTGCATATCATCAGCTCACTAATGTGGTGGACCTTTATTTTCCAACCTCACACAGACCCCAAAAGTATTATGACCCTAAATTATAACGCTTCTCTATTACATTTTTACTTTGGTGGAGCTGCATCAATAACTGTGGCAACTCCAGTGTCGGAGCCAGAATCTTTGTTTTCCTTTTAGTAATTTCTGCTTTTTGGGCCAACCCCATCTAGTGGCTGGAGGATGGGATAAAGGCGAGGGAGACTGTCAGGCAGGTGTGGCCGACCAGAAGGAGACCTGCAGCCCTGTTCACCAGAGAATCCTGAGTTTATCTTTAGCATCCTTATTTCAAATAGCATCTTTGTTTCTGAGTTTGCAGACATTGTTATGTTAAAAATAAATAGTGCTTTATTTTGAAGCATCTAGTTGTTTATTTTAATCTTTCTCTGTGGACATTTGTCTTTTGGATGTGTCGAGCCAGGCGCCACAGTGGTTATATAAGCGCAGGAATAACCACCACATCAAGTTTTTGGCAATTTGCTTCATTTTTCAGGCCCAGAGGTTGCTGCTTGGTTTGGAGGGGGTACCATACTGCTCTGCATGTTTAAAATGTGAGTGTGTTTAACTATTGTGTTGTACACCTCAAAAAATAATCAGTGGTCTACGCCTTGTGAAACTGTTTGTCCTCCAGGTCCACCTTTCCTTTCGGTTTCGAAAGAGACTTTTTGACATTTTGAATCTCTGCTGGTTTCGTGACGACCTCATGGCGACAAGACTCCAGGAAGCATAATTCTCGCAACATTGAAATTCTAAGGTCTAGTGCCTCTGACAAAGGTCATATTTTCTGTTTCCCATCCATATACATATCCATGTATTTTCATACTAAGATTGCAGCTGGACTTTAGAACACCAGGTTAACAAACACACTGACCTATCATTACATATCAGCTGACATGAATGCTGCATGTAGCTGAAGCAACGGCTCCATAGACTGTGATCAAGCTGAATACAGTGTCTGGCTGTTCTGTGGTCTTTTTCAGGTTTTTCTCTCCATCTCCTCCCAATGTATTTACTCTGAATCAATATGAACCTCACTCTGTAAATAAGATGGATCTGTTTGCTCAGGCTAGTAAAGGACACCAGCTGTTGTTTCTTTTGTTCTTTCCCTGAAATATCCTTCTGAAGGAAACATGGCTGTAAGACAACAGGGGCACACAATGTTACTGATCTAGATTATTCTGAGAACCATTTCAGTCTGCAATCTGCATCTGATAAATTATCTGGACAATGACCTCTAATCACTCATTCATTTCATCGGATGTTTTTGTGATCTCAGTTCTAGCTGGATTGTGACTGGCTCTTGACTGGATGTGCTGGCTATTGAGCAAAGTGATGTTCTGTTAAGTGCTCTATATGGTTTTCCTGCGTGTGTAAAGTACGTCTTTAGTGACAGAATATGTTGATTTATTTGCATGTTAGGGCTCAGTTTCAATCATTGCAAGTGACGTTGTCAGTCAGGACTACCAGTAAATCACAAGCAGATGTTGCTATATGGAGACCAGATGAGGATAGCTACAGGGATATTTTGTGTGGTTTCACTGGACAATGAGAAATTGGAATTCAATGTCAAACTAGTAGACACATTTACTCTTACTATTTCCATTTTGAAGGTACACTGGTGATATTATTTCACATTTAGATATTTCAGTTACACTTGTGTTGTTACTGCGTATGGGTCATTTAACAACCAGCTATGATAATGAGGCCTCATGGGAGGGAACTCCTGCAGCTCATTTCAGCACTCAAAGTGACTTTTTATTGAAGAACTAATAAGGCACTTAAGAGTTACATTAGAAAGAAACTAGAAACTAGACACTGAGCAGAGTTTGTGTTTATGTAAAAGACATATGACCCTCAGAAGAGTCTGAGAACACACTGTCGATACATCTGGAGGACCCCAGTGGAGTAATGGTGAGGATGCTGAGGGTCCATCCCCCAATAATTCAAATATGCTCAAAATGTCCCCCCAAAATATTGATATAAAAAAGTAAAAATAAATAATTTTAAAAAATTGCTATCCTATGATAAATTCACACATACATGTAACCAAAATGACTAGACTTAACAAATTGTCAATTTTTACTATTGGTTCTTGTATTACAGTGGTTTATTTGTGTTATGTTGTGAATTCTTCACATTAAGAGATATTTATTGTCATGGTTTTTGGATTTAGTTGAGTTATTTGTTGGTAAGATAAGAGATGAACCTTTATTTGTCCCACAGTGGGGAAATTCACAAGACTAAAGACTTGTTTCAGAAATTAGAGAAGCTAATTCCTGAACAGGTTTAGTGGTAACTAAGGCTAACTAACTAGGGGAAACACTGTAACCATCACTAATGTCAGCTATCATAGCTAGCCACCTGGAAAGTTAATTAGGCACAGCGACCAACAATGGTGCTCGTAGGCGTATTTAACATTAATGTCTTTATCATGTTATATATGTCGGAAAGCCAACGTGAAGTTTCAGTAAAGTGTCAATTATTCATGTTGCGCTGCATGTGTAATGCATTGCATGTTCATACAGTATACTCATACATGATATATAATCATATCATATATAATATATAGCATTATTGGTGTTTGCTTTAAAGTGCAAGCAGTTTTATTACACTCGGCTTTCATTCACAGTGAGTGCCATCATGGGCAAGAGGAAGGAAGCACTTGAGAGCAGGGACAAAATGAGTACCAGTCAGATGATAACAGTATACAGTAGTACAAGAGATGAGTCAGTGTTTCTTGATTTAATAGCCCTTACCTCTAAGATAAGAAAATGTTAGTAATCCAAGACAAGAAGCACCACTTGTATATTCGTAATATTTCCTTCATGTTCAGTCTGGTGTGTTCAGAGTGAATTTGAGACCGTGACAGACAAAGAGAGAGAGAGCAGACACGCAGGCGAAGATGAAGTTGCAGAAGAGGATGGTAGGAGCTTGGACCTCAGCCAAATGCGAATGTCATACCTTGTCAAACCCTATCAAATAGAGCACTCCACTTTCAGAAGAAATAGTTTAAAGACTATACTTGGCTCCATTACAGTCCCTCCTCAAAGGCAGTCCTTGTGTCACAAGCAGAGTCAGCTCTGTTCAAAAATGGCTTTCAAAATTGGAAGGAGGCACTGGAGAAATTTAGTGCGATACAGTCGTCAAGGAAATTGTGTCGGAAATCAAAACTAGTGGTCCAGTTCGCACAGCCAAGATGGCATCTGATGCGCTGATGCATCTAGGCCTTCCTCCGTGCCAATTTTGAGGACAGACCTACGACATGGAAACATGGCCTGACAATTGCAGGGGATGCATTGTAAAGAAAAAACAAATGCTTGTTTTGTATTGTCACTGTGGTCCACACTGTGTGAGCTATCTGTGTGGCCTCTCCACTACTAAGAGATTCACTGGGTCTGGTGCATGAATTGTTTTTTTTTTTTTTTTTTTTTATCTGGCAAGTGATTTTCCAGAAAATCGTAAAATCATAGCATGGTTTCACCTCACTGCAATCTTTCTGTCCCACAGTCTGCTCAGCTCTCAGCCAGTATGAGTCAGTGCTGAGTAGCTCATCTGAAACTTCAACCAATGAGTTTTCATGGAACATTTCTAAAACCAAATACTGTGCTCTGCCTCATAATGGCTGAAAACCCGATCGGGAATTTGGAGTGCCTAAACACCTCCCTGCAGATTAGGAAACTGACCATTTCAGGCATGTTGGAGACTGTGGACCATATCACATCAAGCAAGCAGGCCAAGTGAACATAGGAGCACTTTGATATCTTGTTTGCAAAAGCAACTGCTATTGAAACAAGCAAGTCAGATGCCTCATATCTGCAAACCTACAAAGCATTCAGTGGGTCAGACTGCAGTCCATATTCATTCAGATGCCCAGTCTACATACAAAGCCAAACTCTTCTCAGAGGGGTTTGATCGAGCTGGATTCCACAAGTTGCAGAAGCTTGAAAATGTGCTACTACATGGACAACGCAGAAGACAAGTATCCTGAATTTGATTCAAGATTACTGCAGGTACAGTTGGCAAGTGAAGGGAGGGGGGTCCCTCCAAAAAACAACTAAATTGAGACTAATAAAGTAGTTCCTCAGAGGTTAATTAATGAAACAACTAAATAAATGAGAGGGGAGATAACTGAATGAGCAGGGGAAAGGACAATAGATGAGTGGAGAAAGAGGAGAAGATAGGACCTGAAGAGTAGAAGAGATGACTGGAGATGAGATGATTCCATGGCAACGGCCATGCGCATGACCTGTGAGATACCCTGAATTCTTTGATCAATTGCTTTGAACAGTGTCTACTAGAATCCCCCATCAGGCAGAGAAACTTTTAACACCTTGAAGCATGAGGCCTTCAGGTTGTGAGGTAGACATTTCCTTCATTAGTTTAAAGTTTATATATATACTGTATATATGTGTGTGTGTGTGTGTGTGTGTGTGTGTGTGTGTGTGTGTGTGTGTGTGTCTGAAATCACTCCCTATTTACTATGTAGTGCACTACATTTACCCTCCACCATTTTTAGAGTGTGAATTCTTAGTGTGTACATTTATCCACTATATAGGGCACTTGAAATTCTGACAATGGAGGAAAAAGCAGCACCCATGGCATGCATACTATTCTCCCTAACTATCCCACAATGCAATGCATTACATCTTACAGATGCATGGATTATCACTCTGCAGCTCCACATCTGACAGTGATGACACAAAATGATGTGGGAATGGGAATGTCATCAGATTTCTCCTTTTTTATTTGGTCATAACCAAAGTATTAGACAATTCCGAAAGTTGGTACAATTCATCATGTGCAGTCCATGAATGTCCAAACCAAATTTCATGGTATCCAAAAGTTACCAAGACATTTCACTCTTAACCAGAAATTTCATGCTGATGGTTGCACTTGAGGAACAGCCAGGAGAGTACCAAAGCTGACTGGAGATTCCGAATGTCTGCACAAAATTTCCATCCCTTTGATATATGTCTTGATTTTATCGGTCTGGACCAAAGTGGTGAACCGACCAACCAAACACAGAATGACACTGGCATCCCTCCAGCCATGCTGTTATAGCATGGTTGCAAAAGGCTCAAGCAGCATAGTTATGCAAATATAGAATATTTTCTTTCATCTTTAATTTACTTCAAAATGTTTATGAATAATTTAACCTATAATTTATTTAAATTATAATTTAAATACTATTTTTAAAATAATTCTTTCATAGCTTATATTTAAGGAGTACAAGTACAAACAAGACAAAAATGGTTGTAAGCGCTGACAGATGGTGTCTTGTTTTTATGTATAACATGGATTAGACAGACACATCACACGTTTATGACTTATGCCACAGTGGATGAATACCCATCTTAAGTTACATTGATCGTCTCAGATTCAATCCTGTCAGGCTGTGTTGAGGGCTGAGATGTATCAGAATTTCTTTGGGCTCTGTTCACTGTGTTAAATCTTTCCATCGCTGCTCTGATGGTCAGTATTTCACTGAATACTGAACTCCTTAAAACTGTGTTACTATGACAACCAGCAACGCAACTGTGAGTTGTCATGTCATGAGCTGCTTTTTATTTGTATTGCTTTTGTCTTTTTTTGATATCTTTGAAAACAGCATAAGATGTAGTATATGTAAAACACACACACACACACACACACACACACACACACACACATATATACACACACACACAATTGATATGTATTTTTGATCTATTTGTTATCTGTAATACACTCCTTGGTAAAGTGTTTAAAGTGTGTTATAAATAAATCTCCCTTATCTGCAGCTTTACTTTATATTTATGAAACATTCATAGCTGAGCCTCCAGCCTCATGCATTCATAAAACCATACATATACAGCATGAACAGAATGCAGCTGTACAAAGTGATGGAAAGAAATCGTTTACAAGTGAAACTGCTTCCTTTTTGCCCTCGATTTACAGCAGGTG
Organism: Holacanthus passer; assembly: GCA_025331565.1. Taxonomy (NCBI): domain Eukaryota; kingdom Metazoa; phylum Chordata; class Actinopteri; family Pomacanthidae; genus Holacanthus; species Holacanthus passer. The sequence continues at coordinate 1,567,464 of JAFREQ010000039.1, forward strand.
TGGTGTGTCCAGAGCTGCTATATAGCCTATGCAGCTATTCATCTTCTGTGTTAAAGTTCCTCTCCTGACGGTGATTAACCCCCTAAAAACTTTAGTCTGTTCATCAAAATTATTGTTTTTGGAACTGTTTTCCATGTTTCCATAAAAAAATCCCTTTATGCCTTTAATTGGCTTAGATGTTACCAAGTGTCAACCTCTGATGCTGAAAAGTGAAGTCAAAACGGAAGTGCCAAAAATGCAGTTTCTCAAATGGCCACTTGAGGCTGGCCTGAAAAGTGAGTCGATCTCCACAGACCCCCATATTAAATGCCTTTACAGCAGAAATAAACATTTCATGACAACTGCACATGGGTGTGTATAACTCACTTATTTAAAATATATTAAGGTTTAATGTTGCATAATTAAGGGCATGGCCACCTTCATTGAACGCTAGGCACTGACTGTCTAATCTCAGCTGAGTCTAGTAACCAAACTTGATCTTGCAACTGTGTTTGTGGTGTTGTTGCCCTTTGTAGAATTTTTTCATGCAAATATCAAACAAATGATATGACTAACTGTGTGGTTAACTGTGCTAACAGACTGCCCAAGAAGTCTGTGCTCCACTTTTTTCATTAACGAGCTTCTTAGCCCAGTAATGAATTAGTCTTGGGTCAGCCCAGCTCTGTGGTGTCTTGGTGTGGGAAGTCTGTGCTGTGTTCTTGGTGTGTATGTACTGGTGTTTGTGGAGTTACTTGTAGGCTGGAGTTTGATTGTGTGTGTGTGCTGCTATGTTGACCGAGTTTCTCTGTGGTGTCCGGGACGGGTTTCTCCTGTGGGAGACGGTGGAGGTTGATCTAATCTAACGATGCTAGCCAGGGAGCACATACTAGCCACAGTTATTAAACCAGCATGTACCCAAGCCGAAACATAATAGAGAATTGTTTTGATTCAGGGTGATAATACTTCTGAACAAAATGCATCTGTGTGAGGTTGGAAAATAAAGGTCTACCACATTAGTTGGCTAACGTCATGCAATCTTAAACATGCCATACATTCAATATAATGTTAATGTAACATAATGCTACTAGTATGTCAAAACGTGGTGAACTGTGTGCAAATACAATAAAGTGTGTGTTCAAAATATCAATGTCACATTTCAGAATGGTTCCAGAAATAATGTTAACCTTGATGTTTCAATATGTTACTGGTTGAGCTGGAGTTGGTTGGTATGGTTACTAATTTGATAGCCCACAAACTCCAATTTTTAAAATTCTTATTCATAGTATTGATAAAGCAGACATTTTAAGTTTATTGCCCTCCATGTCATGGTTTGGATGTCTTAGTTTATTTGTGTTGGTTCCCCAGTGTCTGTTTGTTGTTTCTGTCTGTTTAAGGGTTTTTTTCCTACAGAGTTAGTGTTTTTTTCTGTTTCTTCTGGCACTTTTGCTTCAGGTTTTGCTTCAGTGTCTGGGGGCGTGGTCTCAGGTTCTTAGGTGCTGGGGCCCTCGATATCTCACAGCTGCATCTCATCTCACCTTGTCACTGGCAGCTTTAAAAGACTTTTCATTTCACCTGCAAGCTGCTAGATTGTCCCATTCTATGCCTCCTTACTTACTACTCTCTCTAGTGCTTCATGTTTTCCAGTGTTTCAGGTTTCTGGTGTTTCCTCTTGTTTCTAGTGTTCCCCAGTAAGTTGCCTGATTGCTCCGTGTTTCCAGTTCCATTTGTCTCCTTTGTGCCTCACAACCTGCTCCACCAGCGTGCCTCCTGCCCTTCAGCCTCAGCACCTACCACCCACCACCCAGCCTCCATCCACTGAAGCAACTCCACTCCACCAGCACCTTTTTGTGTTTGTGTGTCTCCTGGAGATTTTTTGTTTTAAAAAAAACCCTTATACCCCTTCACACTTGTCTGTGTTTCACTCCTGGGTCTAACTAACCCCTAAATCGTCACACTCCAGAAACCAATTGATTGTGATCAGCTGTAGGTTGAAATGTTGAAATGTAGACATGTAGCATTGCACCTGCATTTTAGGAGGAATTTTGCAAAGCATAACCAATGCTGAAGGGGATCAGTACCACAGCATTAGCAGGCTAGCAATCCAGAGAAGCAATCCATGCTTCGAGTCATTGGTACACTGCTCCAAGGCACAGCAGGAATGCTCAGCCATGGCACTGACTTCTTATTTTGCTCATGATATGTCTTTCATCATATAAAAACACCATGACATGCTGAAGGTTAAAAACTTGATTTTCATTGGAGGTTGGAGTCCCTAAGTCTCTCATGATGAAGATACAATATCCTTTGTATGAAATACCACCTCAAACTAAGACATAGTACATCCAGGGCCACCTGAACACTAAACAATCCTACACTAAATCACATGCACAAAACACAGTAACATTTTGTGCTGAGCTTTTCCACAAGGACCATGATGTGCATGTTATGAAAATGTGATGCAAATAACCTCCAACATTCACTTCAAATACAAGGACAGTGATATTTATGATCCAAAAATGTCAGATGGCACCCTGCATTCACAACCGATTGGTGCTGCTACGCATGAGTGGAGAAAGAAGGAAAAAGAGGAAAATAAAAGAGGATGGTAGTGGTAAGGAAGAGGATGGTCCAATGGAGATGGGGAGAGAGGAAAAAGAGATGACGAGATGGAAGAGAGAAGAAGAGGTGAAGGGGCAGAAATGTTAGCCTGAAGGTTTGATGCCCTCTGCATATTAAACTGCCTCCTAGGTCAAGTGTGTCAGCCTTCATACATGACCACATCCGTCATCCCACAGCAAGAGGAGAGATGGCAGTAAAGGAGGCTGGGTGAGGCCTCAGGAAACCATGAATTACTGTCTCACTGCAGAGCATAAAAACCTACAATGAAAGCGACACATCAGCAACACTATTAGTGCATGTATTTGTGCGTGTGTGTCTCTGTGAATAAGACAGACATTGAAGGGAGAGACGGGGAGAAATAGGAAGAATGACTTCATCAACAGACAAACAGAAATTAAAAAATGACAGTGACAATTTATGTTTACTAAAAAAGACCACGGAAATAAAGATCTAGAATAGTCTAATGCATATTATAGCTGGAGGAGAGCCAAGATGATGTAGGAGGGATAGATTAAGGGTCTGGAGGGAGGGATGATGAATGAAAGGTGAGGGGTGAAGGGATGATAGAGCGATGAAGGCATAAGAAAGGGAAGATTGGGGACATCAGAGTGCATTGACAGATGGATGGAGCAGGGCGATGATGGGACGGTGTCAGTTGGAGGTGGGAAGACAGGAGGGAATCAGGGGAGTCCAGACTGGGGGTTAGGGTTAAAACTCACACTGGTCGAATTCGCCCTCTCATTCTCCCTACACTGCAACGTTGTTTGTTCCTGTCTTCCCCAACCGCAGGTCTGAGCTGAATGACTATTTGTCACTGATCCTCTTTTTGCATCCAAAGTCTCTGAACGCCTGTTGCAATACAATCAGGGAACTTAGAACAGGGATCCTGAGCTGTATTGTCGCATTTTCGCAGCTTGTGCTTCATCCCATCCAGCCACATCATGCACCCTCTCAGCTCCTCCACCCCACACCTCAGATCCAAATAAACAAAGACCCACCATTTTCTGCCGCCTCACAAGATTTTACTTACAGCTTCAACCCAAGTCTATAAGTCATGCCAGATTCCTCCTACACAAGATAAGATAAGATAAACCTTTATTCGTCCCACACAAAGCTAACTCCTGGATAAGGAGTGAAAGAAACATTCACGATCGGCCCATTTTCCAGTCCACCTTTCACCACATTCAGAATCAGTCCAATTGGCATAGCCCCTAGAAAATATTCAGGAAAAAAAGAATCATAGACCTGTCATCCCCCCATGGCTCCACTGTACCAAGCATCAGTAGCCTAATTTCCAGCTCCTATTTCTCCCAGAGAAAATGAAACATCCCTAGAATTTCTCGGCATCATCCTCGACTCCATGTCATATACAAACAAATATGCTGGACTGTTTTGACCCGAACAGGAAGTAGTGGAATGTGTGTCTGTGTGAGTAAATGAGTATTTTTCTCAGTATGTCACTGTGTTTACTATGTTTCATTTTGTTTTAAACTATGATTCTTTTTCATGCAAGAATTCCATGTACCTGGCAAATGGCAAATAAAGCTACTTGAAATTGACAAGGTAAACCCCTTATCATTGTGGGGAATATTATTAAAACAAAATACAAATTGTTTTGCAGTGTTCTGTGTGTGATCTTTTCCTGATAATTGAACAAAATGTAATGGAGAACAGGTGAGTAGGCGGGCAGGGATGGCCAGGTGATGGCGGTCTTTGAAGGGTCACTGCAGGGTCAGGAGGGAGTGGCTGGATCTGACATGACAGGAGAATTAGTACATGGCAGGGAAAACTGAGCAGACAACATAATGAACACAAGCAGCTGGCAGGAGTGGCAACAGTCCTGACAGGTATCTGTGGTGGGACTGCTGTTACTCTACTACTGGGTAAGATATCAGATAACCCCTTAGTGTCCATCTTTTTAATTCACTTGCACTTAACCAGTTTCCTGCTTTTGACAATCACCTGAGTCTGCTCCTCCCTGCACACCTGTCCTTGATTCCCTCATTATGCCCCAGTCTACAAATGACCTTACCTACACTAGTGCCCATTCCCTATACCTGTAATCGACAACAATAAAGTCTTTGCATGGATCATAGACAACAGTAAAGTATATTCAATTCGGCCTGTTCTGCCACAGTGTCTTGCAGTTATCTTCCCTGTTGCTTAAACTCTGAATAAGAAAGCATTGTAGCTGATAAATGCTGATAAGTACAACTAAGCACGTACAGTAAGCTTACAAATACACACATGCAATGTTTTATCAGACACCTTCCTAATCCTTTTGCCATGTTGGATAAAATGCTCCTGCTGAACTTCGTGTCCAGAAGCTGCCTAACCAGATCATGGAAGGAATTAGACTCATGACTAATGCCATTACTGTCTCTGCATGGTCTGTATGTGTTTGTTTGAGTGTGTGCAGGATTCGATTTTAAAGGCACTTATCAGCAAAGACAAATCATCTTTGCTGTGTTTCACTTTGGGCTCACCTTCCTGTGCACAGTCAAGTCATGTCAGCAATGGCAGAGCAATTGTTTGTCCGTGAATTAGTAGTGATTGCTTCAGCTTAGACCAATCAGTTTAACTGATTCTCTCTATCTGTATACTGTTCTTTGTCATCCTCGAATTTGATCACTTCCTCTGTTCGTCTTTTCATCTTGTTGAGGCTCTGTCTCTGTTTCACTAACCAGGCGCAGGTTATACAGTGATGTGAGGAGTGGAAGACAGCTATCATGTGGTACCTACTGTTGTCTGACTCATGCTAACACACCAGTGCTGCTTTTAGCGCAGCTTTGTGATCCGCACCATAGAAATGGACAAAGCACACAGAGATTGTTTTCATGGGGATCAAAGGTCATGAATGATTGGCCCAACTATGTTGTTGTCACAGTTCTGCCAGTTACGTTTCTGTTCAGCCTTAGTTTGTGTTCAACCTTGTCTTAATTCAGCCTTGTCTCAGTTCTTCCCTGTCATAGTTCAGCTTTGCCGTAGTTTCTGTTCAGTCTCTGTGCCTTAGTTCAGTCTCTGTCTCTTTCTGTCTTAGTCCAGTCTTCCTTCTTAGCTCACTCTTTCTGTCTCAGTTCTGTCTCCGTTCTGTCAGTCTTGTCTGAGTCCTGTCTGTCATAGTCTGTCTCTGTTCACCTGCCATAAATTTACACCCCAGGTCCCAGTACTTTTCCACTCACCCTGCCTCTGCCTCACCTCACCTGCCGGCCACGCCCACCTCATCATCTCACCCCTGCACCCAGCTGTTTTCAGTTTCCAATCAGCACTTTATATAAGCCACTCCACTTCACTCTCACTTTGCTGGATTGTTCTTTCTCTCATGTTTGCTCGCGTTCGTGTCTTTTTTGGATCTGCTCTTTGCATCAAGGCTTCTGTCTTCTGTTAATAGTTCATGTTTGTGGTTTCTGTCTGCCTGTCCCTGTGGCTTTTTGGTAATCCCTGACATGACCCCTTCCATGAGTTTTGTGTTTCCGAAGATTTCTTTTGCCTGTAATAAAAATCATGACCAACTCTCCGTTTGGTGTGCTGTAAGCGAGTCCTACCACACCCCTATTACACGTTGTAATTCTGATAATTCACTTTGCACACCTCATTAGAGAATTATTTTTAGGTCACTGACATCTGTTTTTGAATTTTCTTTCCACCCTAATATTCATTTCTGTGAAGGACACAGGCAAATCATGTGGCTGATGGTTCCATTATGTAAAAACTTGTTTTCATGTATTTCTCCTGTCATTCAAATTCATATTAATTTGTTGTATTGAAAGAGTTACCTCACTATAAAGCATCTGAGAATGGAATATTTTGACATTATTGTTCCTGTAAGGAACACACACTGCAATGCCACATACTGGCAAGGTTCATCCTGAAAAACCTGCACATAACATTGTTTTTCCAAAATAGTGCTTGCATGATGAGTTTTACTGGATGATACTCTGATGGCTGTACACAATGTTACACTTACTATTACTTCATTTTATGTAAATACACCCTCAAATTCTGCTAGAAATTCCCATCAAGAATATTTAAAAACTGCAACAGCAAAGCAAAGACTGCAGGAAGCTTCAGGGCTATTTAATGTGTGATCACTGCTCAGTGTAGCATGGACAGAGGCGTAGAGCTGGTAGTCAGAGCTAACCAACCATGACCAGCTATTGCAAAGCTCTGTGTCTCAGCTGGAAAGACAGGGAGTCTGATGGAGCTGCCAGACTGTCACTACAAGTGTATTTATGGCCCTGTGAGACAGTTACTGTCTGGGTGCCTGTGTTGTAGCAGGGTTAAGGCCTCCACTATGAGAGGGAGTGTCACTACATTACCCTAAATGTCTTGATAAGCTCTGAGTACAGCACAGCTATCATGGGGCTCTTGTGTGGTGTTTACTGGCACTGTAGAGGAATAGATTTTATATGTATGTTGTCTTTCAGCCAGCCCTTATCAGGCTTACTAATGCTAACATAACCAGGACCTATGTGTAAGCAGGGAAGTAACAAATTACATTTACTCTCATTACTGTAACACAGTAATGAGATAGTATTTTTAAAACTCAGTATTTTTACTTTTACTTATCACAAATAACAGAGTTAAAACTAAAGCACAGGAAAACTCATGATAAAGTGTGTGAAAATGGAACAAAGGAAGTGAGTGAAATTAGCAGCTGCAGCAGGGAAGAAGCTGCTGCTGTGTCTGTTACTGTAGGAGAGCAGAGCTCCAGAGACTTCCTAGTCCAGCTGATCCTGTCAGAGGCTGTGAGAGGTGCAGTCACAACTGGGCCAGGCTTAGCAGTCTGAACAGCACACCAATGCAGTATAATGAGAAATTTAAATATGGGATCTGGTTAACATTGGGCACTGGCATAGTTGCATCTACCTTAATTAATTATTGGTTAACCACCTGGCAAACATCCTATGTGATCCAACTCAAACACACCCATGATGTTGTGTGACCAACAGGTGCGTGATAGGTCTGGCTAAAGCGGCCTTCAGATGACAAAAAAATTTCCTCACCACAAGGTGTATGGCACAGAGCATAGTGCAGCCACTTGCACAGGCAAAGCACAGCACAGGTAACATCACAAGGAAACCATTCACCATGTTTCTTTTACGAAAGCTGGTGGGGACCCAAGTGCAAGACACAGAAGGCTGAAGCAGAAAAAAGGTTTTATCTATAGCAGGATTTGGATATGGGCTGATGGTGAGGAGAGTGAGGATCCTGGATGGTGGGGAGAAATGGTGGAGAGCAGGAGTGAGCCTTGTGTGGATGAGAGCGAATGGAAGTGTGGCAGGCAGGGAATGGCTGGTTGGAAAACTGTACAAAGAGATGGTAGTGATCCTGAGGCACAAGGAGAAATAGGTTAAGCACAGAGAAAATCCCAACTAAGTCAATCACTGTGAAACACTAGGAGACAAGCCTGAAGTGCAGCTACCATGAGGTGGTGGAGTGGTTGAGAAGCCGGGGTAGATATGGTACAGATTGATGGGCTGGCGAGGGTCAGGTGTGCAGACTGGGCAGAGTGATGAGCTGATGGTATACAGGTGTTCAGGTATAGCTATGCCAGGAGCCAGGAAGAGAAGGAACCACACCTGAAGACAGACAGGAAACATGAGGCAGGGGTGGTAATGTTGCGGTAAGTTTTTAATGTGTTTAGAGTTTGGGGAACTCTGAAACACAGAGTATGAGTTTTTCTTCCATCACTCTCTGCCTCCTCTGCTTGTATGTGTTGCTTATATCATTGGTTGCACTTTTAAAGGTCAGCAGTAACCATGGTCAGAGTTGAAATAATATGAACTTTAGCCACTTGAGCCATGCCATTCCGTCTAGCTGACTGCCTCCCCCTGTCCCCATAGGAAAATACATGGGCTTCCTTGGAGATGTGTTAATTCTTTAAGTGTCAGGCTATTTAATGTATGTAGCCTGATACTGTTGCATGTCTGGACACATGCAAGCTAATTTTGAGCAGAAAAGTTGTTTTTTTGCATAATGTGTTTGTTGGAAAAAATCACCCGTATTAACATCACACAGCAACAGGAATCTGTGGTTATGTGTAAAACATTCCTCTTTAATGAGAAATGAAACACAGGCACAACTGTTAAATCCCACAAAGTCCCAACACCAGGGATCTTTCTAATAGATGCAAGTTAAACAAGAAAGGCCAAGTAAATGATACACTACCTCAATGACTTCAAGACATGAAACAACAAATGAAAAATATCTCTTCATATTTATAATATTTATCACTGATAAATAAATCACACACACACACAATGTATATATACACTCACTATACACACACACACACATATATATATGTGTATCCTATAAAGGATGCATGAAATACAATTCGATGTCTGCCTCCCCAGCTAAACTTGCAATCTGAATTCTATGACAGCAGCAGATTCTGAATTTGTAATTATACTTTTCTCACCACTAAAATAATTTCCTGAGCTAGTCAGGCACAGCATGTTGATGTGATAGGGAAGCCAAACTGTGCTGCAGAAACACAGACCTGGGAAGGAGAGGAGAGTGAAAGCAGTAATATTTATTAGTGGTAATTTTAATATTTGATAAAAAGTGAACATGGCCTGAAACTGTGTATGGTAGCTTTCTTGGAAGGTTGTCGGTATGAAGTGATAATAGCAATTCGTCTTGAGGCGGGACTATCCTCCATCTACTATACAGGGGTGGTTACAGGTCATATTTTTTAACTGGACAGTTATTGGATGAATTGCCATTAAATTTCGTATAGACATGGATGCATCCTAATATGTTACAGACACTAGTGGGGAACCAAGTGCAAGACACAGAGCTGGTGGAAGCAGAAAAGGTGGTGGTGAAGAGAGTAAGGATCCTGAGGCATAAGGAGAGAGTGGGTTAAACACAGAAAAAAATCAACTAAGTCAATCACTGAGAAACACTAGGACAACGTACAGTTCAGGATGAATTATAACTACAGCGATTTTAGTGAACTTTGTGCCCCCAAAGCTGTTGCTGTATTGCTAAATTCTGTAGTTAGTTGAGCTGATGTAGATGTTGTTTGTGTGTTGCTGGTTGTAGCAGAATCAAGATGACATGTTCACTGGATACTGGAATTTAGAGAACTATTTACTGTCAAAGTGTTACACTAGCAGAAGTGGCAAGTTGGGGAATTGTCAGGACCACTGCTCCTGTCCCTGCCCGCAACTAGTGGGAAACCCTGTTTTCTTTCTCTCTCTCTCTCTCTCTCCCTGTGTGTGTGGGTGTTGGTGACTGGGTGATTGCAGGAGTGGAGACAGCTGCGTGGGAGGCTGAACCACATGCTTCTAATCACCCACCTCCTGATACTTAAGACCGGCTCAGACTTCCACTCATCGCCAGAACGTAGACTCTGTTTGGCAGTTAGTGTCATTTCGGCCTATGTACTTTTTGCTTGCTTGCAGCTACTCTTGTGCTCATCCTTTTATGCTCTGTTTTCAGCCCTTTGTTCAGCCTCCCGCCTCGCCAACCTCCTGCAACTGCACCAGATCACTCTGCCAACTCCAACCGGACTTCTCCCCTGGTCTCCACACACCTCCACCTTCCCGCAACAGCCTGGATCCCAGATTTCTCCACCGGCCCTCCGTCAGCTCCCATTCCAGGCTAAACCCTCCCGCTCTGCTCTGCCTGACCTGCTCCCAGCTTCAGCCTCCAGCCTGCTGAGTATTGCCTTGACCTGATATCCTGTCCAGTCCCTGAACCCCGGCTAATTGGCGCAACCTTTTTGACGCGCACCTTTTGTTTAAATTACCTTAAGCTTTCCTTAGTTGGTCCTTCAGCAACCCTTTTGGTTGTCACTTTTGTTTTCCCCCTTTGTACTGTTACTTTATAGCAACCCTTATGGTTGTCTCCTTTAGTTATACCTTCTGATCAATTTATTTTGTAAATAAATTTAAGTAAATTGTGATTTTCGTGTTGGAGTTTTTGTGTCTGCACTCTGGGTTCCCTGTCTAGCCCTGACAGGAATGTTGTCTTGCCCCAGAACAAGCCCTCATTACATCATAGTGTTTCCACCATTCACAAATGCCACACCAAAAATCAACTATTTTCTATTGCACCAATCACCATACCCAGGCACGCGCACACACACACACACACACATAGACTACATAGACTTACATTCATTTCCTGGAGACTAACCCCTAACCCTAACCTAACAATAACCTTAACTGTTGACCTAAAAATCACAGTTTTCCAAATTGAGGACACCACTTTTTGTCCCCAATTGCACTGCTGTCCCTAATCAACTGGTCTTGAGTCTAGTGTATATCCCCAATTTGGACATAAGCAAACCCCCCCCCCACACACACACACACACTCCCCCATTGTCACCTGCACCTTCCAATCAATAGGTAGTCATGAATCAAATGCCCTCCATTTCCCACCTCTCAATACTATTTATCAGCATTGATTCTATAGTTGACTTGGGAGAAGACAAACCCAGATGATGCTGCAAATGAAATTCAGCACACTCTTTCACCTGTTAGGCATGAGATGAAGAGAATTTGAATTTTGGGACCCGGAGAAAAGCAGAGAGAGACAGTAATCCAGAACCAAAATGTCCCGAGCACTGAATTCATTTCACTGTGCAGTTAATATGACAATTTATTTCTGTTTCTTATTCAAACAGTCAAACTTTATATCTGGTGCAGAAAGCAACTCAATTTCAAAGACAGAGAAATACTAAATTTAATTACAAATACAATTAAACCAAATGATGTGTTATGAATTTCTGTGGATGGAAGGCAGAATCTGCTTTCTACAGTACCAGAACAATACGTGTTGCTATTGTTTCCAGGAGCTACACAGTCGTTGCATTTAAAATGAATGTAAAATGCTGAATAGAGTGTCACAAACACTCTATGACTCTGTTTATTCAGAGTCTGATCCATTCATGCCATCAGCAGCGTGATTCAGCAGGAAGTCAACTGGCTAAACCAAAGGCCTCGACTGTGCTCTCTGGGCCCCAAAACTACACTTAAAATGCTCATTTTAACAGTGTTAATGTACAGTTACTTGTGTTGTAACCTGACCTGCCAGAATTTCCATCGATTGTCAAAATCATTAATCATTGGCAGTTAATTAGGCATGACTTGATGAAATAGAATTGGAGATTTAGAAATATCATAGTTATGGTTAAGGCATCCTGCAAAAATGTTCCTTGGGAGGTGTACATGGGGGCAGGGGGGTGCTCCCACTGGGCCATCCCCAACTGGGAAACTGGTAGTAGCCATCTTCTTATCTTGCTATTGGCGAGAAAGTCAAAAAGCATATCTCTGAAATAGTTATTATTCCTTTTATTATTGTATTTGGGTAAATGCACTCTGTCATAATTTGTAATTATGAGTAACTTTCCGCTCCCTGAAAGTCTTGTTCATGCTGACCTCCAGTGGTTTTACTTGCTGCAGTGATATGCAGCTGTAATCCAGAACCCTGTGACATCACTATTAGACGTGATGCTGTGGCTTAGAACTTTCAACCAGGAAGGGGAACAAAGCACTGCTTTTAAACCTGCTCTTTGACCTCATGAAGCAGCTTTCAAAACTTTACTCAAGATTTAGTATCTCTGCTTAAACTTCAGTCTCCCTCTCTGGCTGTTTTTTTCTTTAGTGACCTCAATTGAGTCTCCATTACATAACATCCTTTTTGCTGTGGTCCAGCTCCAGATTCAACATGAGAGACTTTAAGGGCTGCACAACAACCTTTTTCCATGCTTTCTGTAGCTTACTCTTGCACTGTCACCACACTTCCTTTGATTACAGGGCATACACTCTGGTGTGCATGTCCCCTGTGTTACAGATGAACTGTCCACAGCCCTTTCTCCTGGACTGAGCTGATGTGCTTTGACCTGAACCAACAAGTATATTGTCTCCTTCTGATATATAATGCAAGAAAGAAGATGGAGACAAAGAGACAGAAACATCAGCAGCCAGTTGTTTTAATGTGCTTCAGAATGCTTCAGGGCAGCCCACCTCCTGGCACAGATCTCCACCAGACTTGGTGCCCTGTCCTGGGCTGATCTGTGGATGACATGCCCTGGATTAACAGAGCCTTCATGTTCCATTCTACCATTAAAGTACAAAGCCTGAGAGCTGTTTATGAAAGAGAACTTCATCAAAGCAACTTAGCTCCAACTGAAGGTGACGTATCCTCCACAATGCATTTAGGAAACACTTTTAACATATGAACAAAGATATGAATATATAAGTATGCTGAAATGGCTTTGATACACAACAAAACAAGAATACAATACTTTGCTAGCGGTCCTTTGTGTGTGTTCTTCTGTACCTTTAGACAGCAGTTAAATGACTGATGTCATATCACTGAACAAACAGCAAATCCATTAGACAAGTTCAGCAACATTCTCATCCATGTCACATTAGTAACGATGTCATATGTCGGATTTGTCATATGTTTGAGCAGGGATGCTTACATAAGTTCACTCTTCGGTGTTACAAATCTCTCATGTGGTTTCCCATTTGTACATTTTTGTACATTTGTACATTTTCCAGCAATCTGAGTTGCGGTTCGATTCAGAATTTATTGATTTGAGCTGAAACCAAACCATTCCAAACTTGATTTTGCATACTCACGGTTTATTCATGATATATATGCAAGTAATTCAGAATCAATTTAGATTTTTTGGCCTGATGGTAAATAGTCATGTGACAAATAGCATTACTATTACTAGTAATTATTAGTAATTTATTATTTGTGTGACTTTTTTTGTTTTTACATTTATGGAGTTGCATACTGGGTGGAGCTGCTGGTTCTGGAAGGAAACATTTTTCCCCACTGTAAATTCAATTACATCCCTTCACATAAAAACAATCTCCTGGATGACGGAATAATCCTATGTATGTATTTATATATATATAGGGTCGTTTATATTTCTAGCTATTCCATATTTTGAGTCAGTGGAAGTGTGAATCAGAGTAGCAGCAAATTTGTCATTGCAGTGTGAAAGAAAACACCAAACCATAACTTCTGAATGAATTATTAATCAACCCAGACTCCCAACGTTAATTGGTTTAAGCTGCAGATTTTTATTTCTTTCTCAGAAGAAACAGAATTTTAAGCTTGGTAATAGAGTCAAACCCCTGATGTAACTTCTGGACTAGCCTCTGCTCAGCTAACTTCTGTAACTCAAAGCAGTCTCCAATTCAGCATTTCTTTCTTTGGTCTATTTCAAAAAAATAAGTGTGACCCAGAGGTTTATTCTAAAATAATTGGCATCAACTCCAGCACTTTACTATTAGAAATTGAAAAGTTGTGGGAAAGATAACGAGTTTTTCTATCAGAGCCAGGTGTACCTGGAAAAAAGCATGTATTATATCTACATACTGTATTCATTCTGATGTCCTAGCTGTGATGAGTTGATGAACAAAATACATTCTCCCAATAGTGTGTCCCTGAGCTCATGCACCTGAGACGTCTAAATTCAAGAGTGCCATCCTTTTGACACCTCTACTTTTGGTTGTCTCTTCACATGTACGTTTGATTTGGGTGTGTAACTCTCCGCCTTGCCTACCCATGAAATAATTGCGGCTGAGGATGGCCATTCCACGTCATCACCTCCATGGGGTTCACTGCCTGCATCTCACCTCTTCACTGCCCTCCTCTCATCACCTTTGCAGTAGATCTGAATCTGATGACACATTCAAATGTCAGCCCTGGGGAGGATGACCAACATGAGCTCCTGTGCGTTCACTCTGTTTCAAAATGCAACCAAATACAACAGAGTAATTTCAATAGCAGAAAGGGGTTTCTGGATTTCAAAGCATGCTCAAACATGCAGACTGTGTAGAACAAAGTACAAAAAAGGACTCCGCTTTTGCCATTTGCAATAAAAGAAATTATTTTTGCACAGTCAGCAGTTTTGTGGCTCCTTCAAAGAGAGAGACCCCTTTCGAAAGTATGCAATTTCAGCCCATTAACTAGAAATGATCTATACTTTGAGTGCTGTCTATTTTCACAGCCAACCGGGAGTTCTTGGTTGGTTTCCTACCTTCCAGGCAGCCATTGGTTTTACTTCATTTCAGCACAGTTCAAAAAATGCCCTAAAACTTTCTGCAGATAGCTTGATCTATGAGACTGAAATATCTGTCACCTTTGCCTTGGAGTGTGACCAGAAGTATCATGTAAGTACTCATGATTTCTAGAAAATGCACAAACCCACCATGATTGTTTGACATGAGTTAGAATGGAATGAAAGAATGGAAGGAGACAAAGCAATAACAAAGCCTTTCGAAAGCTTAAATACATGGACACATCAAAACAGCATATATGCCACCAAACACATATACTTGCTAGTTCACGAAGGCAAATGTGCATGTCCTCCAACCTCTCACATGTACACAATCATAGTGCACCTCACGTCTGTCCTCGGGGGTTGAGACCAGACCAAGTGATATGCCTCCATCCCATACACATACAGAGTTCCTCAACTCATGAACTGTAGTCAGTTAAAAGTTCCACATATAAGACTTCTGACATAAACATGCAAAGACTATGAAACCCTTTCAAATGACTGGTATCGCTAGCTGCTAGTTTTACATTTATGCCCTGTTATTGTGGAGGACTGTATCTAGGTTAATTGCAACACTTATTAGTAAAGTTTGAGGTTGCAGTACCAAGTATAATGACTGTACATCAAGGTCATTGGGTGTTTCTAATCACTAGACAGCCTTGAGGTGTGTCCCATGGCCACTTGGTTTGACTACACTGGTGGTTGCGTTCAAGGGTTTGGGTGACCATATAATATAGTGCTATAGGTAGTTGTAAGTAATCAATCCAAGGCTATAATTCTAAGGGCAAAGGCCATTAGGGGGGAATGATCAGATAGCGTTGGGATTGATGCAGGTTATCTGGGGAGCCTAAGGAAGTGCGGAGAAGTCCTGATAAAATGGAAGAAGGCAAGAAGGTTCTAGGTTCAAACCCAAAGGCTGACTGGGGCTGGAGTCATGGAGCATGTTCTGCTCCTCCCACAGTTGAAACACATGCAGGTTAAGTTGACTGATGACTCTAAATTACCTGTAGTTGTGAATGTTTGTCTGTCTTTATGTGTCAGCATAGTGATTGACTGGCAGCTTGTCCAGGGTGTACCACCCCTCTTGTTTTGGGAGTGGGAGTATTAGTAGTAGTATAAGTAGTTATAACTGCTTAAACTTGATAAAAATTACTTATGCCATCCAGTTTGTCCTACAGGGATCTAGGAGCTCCAGAAAAGGAGGGAAGTCCAATAAAAAAAATGGGACAATAAAATGTCCATGACCCAGTCCAGGGATTTCCAGTCAGCTGCATCCCTTGCCCTCCCTGGAACCATGGTCCTCTCTCTTGCTGTGGGTCTCTCCAGGCCGCCTGGGATACCTAGGGGGAACAGAGAGCAACTGCCAGTAATCCAATTGGTTTACAGCCAACGGAGCTACTTCTCCCCTGACACTACCAGAGACCTACTGTATGTTACTGTTTATGTTCAGGGTAAGGATTGAAGAGAGGGGCTGTTGTGCAGGTGTTAATCTGAAGTGGTTGGACACGTTGACATCTCCAACACTGAGATATGTTGACTTATTATTTTCTCAATTAATCAACTAATCTATTCAGTTGTCTTATTAACATACACACACTTTAAAGAAGTTGAACCAAAACAGAGCACATTTTAGAAGTGATGCAGGATTGTTGTTGATTGAGGAAGTGTTAGACAGTATTGACTGATTATGAGGAGTCTCCTTGTTCCCAGCAGCCACTGAAACAAGAGTGATCTACTATTAATTGCTTTTTGATGTCTGCTTCACCTCTTTGCAGGCAGGAACAAGGTTTGATTGTGAAATTTTGCCTTTTACAGAATTTTTTAGTACACACACACACACTCACCTGGAAAGGTGTGTGAATAAGTGGGTCAGTACTAGAAATGAGTCTGCAGTAACATTTTGATTTTTAATCGTGTTGGCCCACATGCTACCCCTACATGATACCCAACGTTTGACAGACCTACACTCGCCATGTCTTCCTCTGTCTCTGTTTTATTTCTCAACTCACCCGTCTGTGGCGGCTCGGCCGTTGCAGTTGTTTTAATTCAATGTTTGTTCAGTCTATGTGTCTTGTTCAGTCTTTATCTTCCCTGCACTAAAATGACTCTTTTTCTTCCTCTGCTGATATTGATAGTTGGTCTGTTGGTCCAACACTTCAGAGAAAGATATTTTGACTTCCATAGACGTCCATGAATTTCTCTGTGGATGTTCATGGTCTTAACACTTTCAGCCCTTGTCTTGCTGAGACTCAAAGAATATCAAATTTGTTTTAAAATATGTTTCAAATATGAGTATAGCAGTTTAAATACAGTATACTGCCATCCTACAGTCATCGCAATGATCCATACATTGTCTCATTTTTTCGTAGTGTATTTTTTTTATTTCTGAAATTATTTTTAAGGTAGACAACTGTGGCATTTTAATTCATATTATGACTTAAATGCCGTCCTTGTATTGATTCACACAATTTTAACCCAATCTCTGTCACATAATGTTGGTGATTACATCCTCATATCTGCCTATATTGTATTCTTTACAACATAGATAGAGGGCGTGGTGCTCACTTTGGCCAGACTCCTTAAAAATGAAGATGGCGTGCACTGGTTACCTGTTGCTTTGGACAGAGCCACCATGGGAGGACTGACAGGCATGGACATTGCTGAGGGAGTTATTAGCATAGACCGAATTGATGTACATTTTTTTGTGGAACTAGGAGAACAAGTTTGCTTGCATTAATGCCATAATGAGAAAAATGTCTGACAAAGACAAAAAAATATATAATTAAAGGGCTTCTAGTGATTTCACGTCACCAAAGTCACCAAAATATTATGGTTCACAAGTGTACTGAGCTGCTCAGAGCAGGTGGGTGGTGGACCATGCAACACTTATTCTTGGCATGATGATTGCGCCCTTTGCCAATACAAAAATAGAGCCCTTCATCTTCAAGTCTCCATGTCACGTCGAGTGTATTTGTTCATAACCACACTGATCTATATTCACCTTCACACAGGCCTTTTGCCCTTTTTCCTGCTGCACCTACATGAACCAAAGAAGTGAGACACTCACCCAGTCCGTGCACTCAACAGCCTCAAGAGTTTTCTTGGCCCAAGTTAACATCTTGTAATAACTTATTTGTCTGACCAGCATTCCAAATCCCAAATATATTCACATTAGAATGATTGAAATAGAGTAAAGCATCAAAACATTGGAAAAACTCCTACCAGAGAATTTCAATAAATGACAATTGTAATTTTGATTAGATAGACTAATGGATAATTCATTCCATCATGAATAACTACACAAAATCCCAGACTAAAGCTGGGGCGCTTAAACAGGAGTCACCATAACAGAATTTGAAAAACTCAGTACAAACCCAAATGTTTTTATCAGTGTCTGCTCCAGCTAGAGGAACATCCTTTCATTAGAACAAAGATACACCAAAGAGCAGAAAGAGTTCTAGTTACACAGGATTGTAGCAGCTCTTCTCATCAGTCACCTTCTGTGGACTCTAAATCTTGCAGCCTTTCCCTGGTTTCCATCCAGAGCTTCCTCCTCTCTTTATCCTCTCCTTCAGCCCTTAACCATTGCTCCCTCTCATCTGTCTCAGCCACCCACTGAGCCTCCACCTCAGGAGACACTTGACGTTGGCAGGTATAAATTCTCCAGTGAGCCCCTGGCTCTGTAGGGTCTCACGTTACTCTGCTTCATCTGGATGCCACAGCATGGCTTTCCCCTCTGCTGTCGTTCTCAATACATCACTACTAGTAATACAGTATGTCAAACAAAATGCACAGTATCCCGTGTGTTTCCATAAGGCTGCACTGTGATTAGTGACATTTGGATTTGCATTTACTGAGCTCGTTATGACAGGCAATTCCTCAATGTTGTGTTTCTGAGGAAGAATATGAAAAGTGATACCATGTCAAATTAGGACTAAAACTTTAACCAAACTTTAAACAAAATAACAAATCATTGCTGTATGACACACACACACACACACACACACACACACACACACACACACAGAGTCTTTACTTATGTCACTTCGGGGGAATTTACATAGACTTACACTCATTTCCTGGAGACTAACCTGAAGGACTACCTGACCTTAACCTAACCCTAACCTTAACCTAACAATAACCTGAACCTAACAATAACCTTAACTGTTGACCTAAAAATCACAGTTTTCCAAATTGAGGACAACACTTTTTGTCCCCAATTGCACTGCTGTCCCAGATCAACTGGTCTTGAGTCTAGTGTATATCCCCAATTTGGACATAAGCAAACCCATACACACACACACACTATATGACTGTTATGCAATCATAGTTTAGTTTTTTATTTTACTGTTGAGTGATGTTGCAGCATCCTCAGTAAACTTTCACAAAATTTTGGCCACTGTTGGAATTTTAACAAAGAAACAGGCATTCTATTTTAAGTTCTTTCCCTATTTTGGATTGTTGAATGTGTCCACTTTGCTGTTTCCACTGCATGGTACTGCTCGGCTTGGTTCGGCTTTACTTGCTCTGTTTTTGACTTGCCATTGTCAAAAGTTGTTGATAGTACCAGGTACATGGTAGTTGGTCGAGGTTCCAAGCGAACTGATCCAAAACTAAACGGTGAAATGAAAACACTGAACAGAGAGTGAAGCTCGACACAGATGCTGTCTCAGCAATACCGGCCAGCAGCAGCATCTTTACAAGCTGGTGTTCTGTTATAAAGACTGAACTGTGTCTGGTTGCATCGTCAGGCAGGGAGCCTTATCTCCAGCACTTCTCTTTTGTGTAGCAACTCAGATGTACAAGAGGTCCTGGCACAATTATCCTTTAAAAGAAATAGTTTTGTTTGGGCAGACCACAGTTTTGTCAACTAATATGTCCTCTCTGATCCCTAGTGGCGCTCGCACTGTAAGTTTCTATTTAGGCAGATTTAATGATGCAACATGCAAACTGACTGGGCAACAACAGTCAGAACAAATTGTCTGCTTAACACACACATGAAAATAAACATGATCCATGTGCCTGTAAGCGAGCACCCAACACACACAGATAGAGAAATGAAATAACACAGATCCTCACATGGACCAATGGTATTTACAAAGAGAGATGTAATAAATCTTCCTGCTTCCGCTGCCGCCTGTTTTTACTGCAGAGGCACCACTGCTGGCATAAATTAATGATTGGGCTGAGAGTCGGTCTTCTCTGAAGACCTGAAGGAGGCTGCGGGAGACACATGTAGAGGGTCGAGGGGAGGAGAGAGAATGAGGGGACATATTAAGGTATGGAGCAATGGAGAGATGGGATGAGTGGAGAAGAACAGCAGGGACCTAAAGAACAGAAAGGCTACATATGACAGAAACAGAAGAGGAGGGTGTGTTAAAGAAAAGGAAAGAGATGCAAATGAGAGGAAAGTGAGAGACTGAGAAAAATGGCATGTTATTCTGCAGACAGAGACATTGGAGTCTGGAATTATTTGGCTGAAAGTACTGCAGATTTCAATCATTTATCTTCTGTTGGTGAAGCTTTCAATAAAAGTAAATAGAACACAGAAGTAATAAGACAAGCAAATCATAGACACAGCGCAGTCTAATACAGCAAGTCCTGCAATAAATCCCATCATGAAGTTTACGACGTTCACTTATCTCTGCTCGGCATAAGCCTGGAGGGGATTGTGCATTTGGTTGTGTGTGTGTCTGTATGTTCATCTGCCCACAGCCAATCTTGCGTACTACAAGACAAATCAGCTTAATATTTTTAGTGCACATTTTTCACTTTGTGCTCAAGGACTTCTCGTGGTTGCTGCAAGTCACGATTTTTGAAAAACCCATTTTATTGACTGCTCTGTTTTAAACTGCCATTGACTGCTGACTCCTTACTCCTCTTAACTGGCTGGTAGGGGCCATGAGGGATTAACAACTTCTTTAGTCTAAAATCTTGTTTTCGCTAGCAACAAATAATACAATAATACAAATGCCTGTCAGTATAACACAATAGAATTCAACTGCATCATCGTTCATGAAGCTGGTTTCAAGTCTTTAAAAAAAAAGTATTCAAGTCATTATTCTATGTAGAAAATGTTCAAACATTTGTGTGCATCACAGCATGTCACACCATTTTTAAGGTGTTACATGTTTTGTATATGACATTGTTTACCCACTATAGGCCAAAGATGTAACAGTTGGTGTTAGTGGAAAAAAATCTTGTGTTATTGCACATTATTTGAGTTTTTTTTCTAAATGTATAGTGTTGTGTTTTTAGAGGTAATTGCTGTCCTGAAGATCTCCATAAACATGGGGCACTGCTGCACTGTTACTGTTATTTAACAGGTTATCGATAAGAGGTAACAAATTACCACCGCAATCCTCTTCTGCACTTGTTTGGTATAGCAGTGGTCACAGTTTCCCACATACAAAGTCACATGTGCAAGGTTGCATGCGATGATTATTCAGCCATTGTTTGTCAGCTCCCCCTTGAACTGCTACCTTATCGTGGTGGGGGAGTTTGAGTGCCCGAATGATCCTGGGAGCTATGTTGTCAGGGGCTTTATGCCCCTGGTAGGGTCTCCCAAGGCAAACAGGTCCTAGGTAACGGGTCAGACTAAAAGCAGTTCAAAAACCCCTATGGAAGAAGGTAAAACAAGGGCCGTTACGTCACCCGGTATGGCGGAGCCAGGGCCCCACCCTGGAGTTTGACCGTGTCCCTCGTGGCATCCTGTGGGGGGTACTCCAGGAGTAAGGGGTCCGGGGCCCTTTGCTAAGGGCAGTCCAGTCCCTGTATGACCAGAGCAGGAGCCAGCAATAAGTCAGACCTGTTCCCAGTGCACGTTGGGCTCCGGCAGGGCTGCCCTTTGTCACCGGTTCTGTTCATAACTTTTATGGACAGAATTTCTAGGCGCAGCCAGGGGCCGGAGGGGGTCCGGTTTGGGGACCACAGGATCACGTCCCTGCTTTTTGCAGATGATGTGGTCCTGTTGGCTTCATCAAACCTGGACCTTCAGCGTGCGCTGGGGTGGTTTGCGGCCGAGTGTGAAGCGGCTGGGATGAGGATCAGCACCTCCAAATCTGAGGCCATGGTACTCGACTGGAAAAAGGTGGCTTGCCCTCTCCAGGTTGGTGGAGAGGTCCTGCCTCAAGTGGAGGAGTTTAAGTATCTTGGGGTCTTGTTCACGAGTTAGGGGAGGATGGAGCATGAGGTTGACAGGCGGATCGGTGCAGCGTCTGCAATCATGCGGTCGCTGTATCGGTCCGTCGTGGTGAAGAAGGAGCTAAGCTGAAAGGCAAGGCTCTCGATTTACTGGTCAATCTTCGTTCCAACCCTCACCTATGGTCATGAGCTTTGGGTCATGACCGAAAGAACGAGATCCCGGATACAAGCAGCCGAAATGAGTTTCCTCCACAGGGTGGCTGGGCGCACCCTTAGAGATAGGGTGAGGAGCTCAGTCACCAAGGAGCTCGGAGTAGAGCCGCTACTTCTCCACATCGAGAGGACATCTGTTCCGGATGTTTTGTTTCTCTTCTGCTTTCCGGGGATCATCAAGAGACTTTGCAACTCCATGTCATGGACTCCGACTCCACAATCCACTTGTGCTGGGAACTCCATGGTTAAGGAAACATAATCCCCAAATTGACTGGTCATTGGGAAAGATTATCTCTTGGAGTGTTTTCTGTCATGCTAACTGCCTTCTCTCTGCTCAAACTCCACCAGCTACTGGACCTCAGCAAGTTCCTGAACCCTCTGACCTGAGTGGCGTCCCAGAGACTTATCATGACCTTGGCCTCGTGTTTAGTAAGCACTAGGCCTTGTCCTTGCCCCCTCATTGCCCATATGATTGCGCTGTCGATCTTCTACCTGGTGCACCTCTCCCTGGCAGTCATCTGTACAACCTTTCCAGACCAGAACGCGAGGCCATGGAGAAATACATTCAAGAGTCCCTTGTGGCTGGGATCATCCGGCCTTCATCTTCTCCGGTTGGTGCTGGTTTCTTTTTTGTCAGTAAGAAGGACAGCTCCCTCAAGCCTTGTATTGACTTCCGAGGACTTAATAACATAACCATCAAGAATAAATACCCACTGCCCCTGATCAATTCTGCATTTGACCATCTTCATGGTGCTACCATATTCACCAAGTTTGACCACCTGGTACGCATTAGGGAGGGCAATGAATGGAAAACAGCCATTCAAAATCCCTCTAAGCCATGGTAATGCCTTTCGGTCTAACAAATGCCCCAGCAGTTTTCCAGACCTTGGTGAAAGATGTGCTAAGAGACATGATTAACAGATTTGTCTTTGTATATCTAGATGAGATCCAGATCTTCTCTCAGACCCTTGAGGACCACACACAGCACGTTCGCCAGGTCCTCCAGTGACTCCTGGAGAACAAGCTCTAGATCAAGGCAGAGAAGTGTGATTTCCATGTCTCTTCTGTCTCTTCTTGGGTTATATCATTGCCTCTTACTGCTCTTACCTCAACCTCCGTCACTTTTAAATGGACTCCTGAGGCTGAGATAGCCTTCCAGACTTTAAAAAGGCACTTTGTTTCAGCACCTGTTCTTATCCAGCCAGAATCTGCCCAACAGTTCATAGTGGAAGTGGATGCATCAGACATTGGAGTTGGGGCAGTCTTGTCACAATGGTCACCCACTGACAATAAACTACATCCCTGTGCCTTCTTTTCCTGCAGGCTTTCCCCCATGGAAAGAAACTATGACATTGGGGACCGGGACCAAGTCAAACTCGCCCTGGAGGAGTGGTGTCACTGGCTAGAGGCCATTTATTGTTTGGACTGACCACAAAAATCTATCTTACATCCAAACAGCCAAAAGATTAAACTCCAGACAAGCTAGATAGTCCTTGTTCTTTGGCCGCTTTCATTTTTCTTTGACTTATCGCCCAGGGTCCTGGAACATTAAGCCAGAAACCCTCTTCAGGCAATTTGCGCCAGAGGAATCCTTGGGAGATGCAGAACCCATCCTGCCATCCACTTGCTTTGTGGCCTCTCTCACCTGGGAAGTAGAGTCTCTGGTCTGACAGGCCCAGGTACAACAGCCAGATCCAGGTATCGGTCCATCTAACCATTTATTTGTGCCAGATGCTGTCAGCTCCCAGGTGCTGCAATGGGCTCATTCCACCCATTTCACCTGCCACCCAGGGGCAGCACAGACTCTGGCTGCCCTGCATCAGAAATTCTGGTGGCCCTCCATGGAGACAGACACCCGGTCTTTCATTGCTGCCTGCTCTACATGTGCCCAGAATAAGGCCTCCACCCAGCCAAGCTCGGGTCTCCTCCGTCCCTTACCTATTCCCAGACGGCCCTGGTCCCACATAGCCTTGGACTTTGTAACTGGTCTACCTCCCTCTAATGGTAATACCGTTGTTTTAACTATTATTGATAGATTTTCTAAGGCAGCCCATTTCATAGCTCTTTCTAAGCTTCCATCAGCAAGAGAGACAGCAGACATTGTAGTCGCACAAGTTTTTAGACAACACGGCTTACCCAATGACATTGTCTCTGATAGAGGTCCCCAGTTTACTTCCCAGGTCTGGAAGGCTTCCTGTTCTGCTGTGGGTGCTACAGTTAGCCTCTTCTCAGGTTACCACCCTCAAACTAACGGCCAAACAGAGAGGGCGATCAAGAGACCATCAAGAGATGGAAACTGCACCGCAATGTGTTGTCTCTGACAACCCCTCTTCTTGGAGTTCCCAGCTCCCCTGGGTGGAATATGTGCATAATACCCTGCCTAATGCTTTATCTTGAATGTCTCTCTTTCAGTGTTCTCTTGGCTATCAGCCCCTTTTCTTTCCTACTCAAGAGCAGGAGATTGCCGTACCCTCAGTCCAAGCCCACATCCACCGTTGTGAGAGATCCTGGAGATGGGCCCGATCCGCCCTTGTCCATGCCTCTGCCAAGACTCAGACCCAGGCCAATCGCCACCATACCCCTGCTTCTAAGTACACCGCTGGACAAAAGGTTTAGCTCCGTTCTAAGGACTTGCATTTAAGAGTTGAGTCTAAGATACTTTCCCCTCGCTATGTGCGACCCTTCGAAATTGAAACTGTTCTTAACCCCTGTGCTGTTCATCTTAAGCTCCCCCCTTCTATGTGTATCCATCCAACCTTCCAGTTTTCCCAGGTTAAGCCCCCCTCCCCCTTTGCCTCCATTGCAGCTCACTCCAGCCGAATGGTCTCCCCTGGCCTCCACACACCCACCCTCTTGGAAAAGGCTGGATCCTAGATTCCTCCACCTGCCCCTGGCCCCTGCTCTGCTCTGCCTGCCCTGACTCCCAGCTTTAGCCTCCAGCCTCTAAACATTTGCTGTGTTCCAATTGTCCAGATCAGCCCCTGAACCCTGGCAGCTAAGTTCTATTTGTTAGATGCTCTCTTTTTGTTGTATTACATGCCCTTGCTTTGCCACTAATTCTTAGTTTTGTTCCACCAGCAACCCTTATGGTTGTCTTTTTTGGTTTTTCCTTCTGTTGAGTTTATCTGTAAATAAACCTACGTTGATCGTGATTTTGAGTTTGTGTTTTTGTGTCTGCATCCTGGGTTCACTGTCTAGCTGTGACAGTTTCTCCTTTTTCAAATGGTGTAAGCTGGGTTTGTCCACAACCTCTGAAAAAGAGATAAATTATGAGTGCCTCAAACATCTTGGAATTGGCTTACCTGGAACAAGCCAAGAAATTAACACAGTTTATATTGTCTTGATTTTGTCAACACATCATGGTCTTTACAAGTTTCTTCTTCTTTTTTAATTTCTGGCAAAAAAACAAAAATGTTGCATGTGTTTATTTGCATGAGGAGAC
Source organism: Holacanthus passer (assembly GCA_025331565.1). Taxonomy (NCBI): domain Eukaryota; kingdom Metazoa; phylum Chordata; class Actinopteri; family Pomacanthidae; genus Holacanthus; species Holacanthus passer. The sequence goes on from JAFREQ010000039.1 coordinate 1,592,900, forward strand.
ACATTCTAATGCCGGGTGTGAAGTGACGTACTAAGAGTTGTCCACTTGCCAGGTGTAAACAAGCTCTCTGATTTGCTCCCCCAGGAGTCCTGGCCAGTTTTAAATGGTCACTTCAAGGCTGGAAAAGCCCTCAAACCCTCCAGGAGAAAGTCTGTTTCCTGTGGCTTTATTAAACCTGTGTCAATTATTTTTCTGTTAATTCATTGATTTTGAGATTACACCCCTCTGTTTGAAGACTCTACTGTCAGTACTGAGCACAAACATGCCTGGTGGGATTGAAAATTCTATCAGTGGCCTTCCACATCACAAGTACGTAAGTGATCAGAGTTTGCAACAGTCCTGTTAAACATTCAATAATTGCCTACTTATACTGAAAAAATCTGCTTTCATTTAGCCTCAGCATAAATGGGCCTAATTATTTCATGTGAAACACTTTTATTTACATCTCTTTGCATGAGAACATCAAATAAGAAAGTAATCTGCTCATTCAAACAACTGTGATAGCCATGCTTCAAAGGAAATTAGCTCAGCTCATGCATATAAATGTACAGTGGCAGCCTGAGACCCATTATACTGCAGGGGGAGAGCCAACACAGGCAGGCTTTTAAAATAGAATATGTCAACAAGGCTCTGTGTATTCGTCTCATGGGTATACACTCCAAAGAATATTTGCAAGGCTTGATTCCCCCCTCGGTGTATGATGAAGGAAATGATTTTAAAACGACTCCTGATTGTGTCCCCACAGCTGTTGCTGTAATTGAGCAAGAACAGATCACCTGAGCAAACAACACAACAGTGTAACTTGGGTTTGAATATATTCCGTCATTTTTTGTTCCAGACACAGAATTAAGTCACAGATTTGAGTAGTTTAAAAAATACTCATTAAGTGAGTTTGAGTGCTTGTGGGAAGCAGTGACAGTGTCTGCAGCTGCCTTGACCTGTAGCCCCAACAGAGAAAGGGAGGGGCCCAGTACAGTGTGAGACATCCTCCCCTATTCATTTTCTATGGGTCACACATGAATTACTTCTTGTAGCAAAAATGTTTTTGTATTATTCATTTTTGTTCATTTATCACCCAATGTACCAACTGTACACCTAACCAGTGTCAGCTGTTGTTAGCTAATAATGCATCTGGCTAATCTCAAGGTTTACTAGGAAACCCAGTCCTTTCTGTCAGACCCATCCTTCCGTGTCCATAAATATATAAACTGGAGTCATACGGAAGTACAGTACTGTGCAAAATCTTCAAATTGACTGGGTGTGTCTTTGCCAACATGTGTTTGCATCAGGGGTGTCAAACATCTAAATTTTTGAGGGGCACAGTTTCACATCTCAATGTGAACAGTTACTTCATCATGACGATAGTCAATTTATGGTTCAAGATAAACATCTGACATTGATCTGGGTTGCTGGAGGTCATACAAACTATATTTTATTCTGTGTGTTTGTTTGAAATGAGAATGGATTTTGAAGTTTTGTAGTGGACTTTGATTTTTTTTATGATTATATAAATTCTTGTAAACTGATTGTTACAACCCAGCTCATAGGGGAAATGGAAGCAACACAAGACCCAAGGTGGTAAAAGCGCAAAGTAGTTTATTGTAACTTAAATTAGAGGATAGTGATTCAAGCAAACCAAGGAAGAGGGCCGGTGGGTGCTGTTTAAATCAAAAACAAAATATAATCAAAAGAGGACTCTTTAAGAGCTACTATGTTCCTTAACTAACCAAAATAAAAGTAAACAAATACCTGAGCCAGCTAAAAACCAAACAACAACAGAAACAGCACCCCTGCACCTAGTGATTCTAACACAAGGATCGAAGCCTGCGTGAAAAAGAAGGTTAACAGAATCAGTTGATTTCTAAAATCTGAAGCCTGGCCACACTTCAGGGTTTTAATCGAGCAAGCTCTTAGAGGACACAAAAAAGGACCAGAAAGCACAAGGCAAAACTATAACTCGGCTTTTCTAATGATTTTACAGAAATGTTGACACAGAGGCGAGCTGTCACCAACAGCCAGCTGCCCGGCCTGACAGGCTGGCAGAGCTTTTGTAGTGCTGGACTTGATTGGATGGCTGTGATTGGTCCGCTGCTCCGGTGCTGCACCAATCAGGACAAAGGAGGTGGAGCAACTGGATCCTGGGGCTGTGCAGGCAGCTTTGCAGACAGAAGAGATGCCACTAGGAGCACACACACATACCTACACAGTAAAAGGTGGAAAAGAGTAGCGGCCGTAACACTGATGCATAATGGAGACACAATAACCCTGACAAAACAAAAGCCTATCAAGTGATGACCTTTCACTGTTGGCCTTATCGCTGCAATCTGAGTTTTCGTGGCTCCACCTGCCTCTCCTGCTGTCCGTGCTTTGCCACTGAATGTTCATATTAAAATGAAATATGGCATACAGTGTTTCTGGCAACTTTGTATATGTTAGCACCACACCAAGCCAATTTGTAACCAGTTTAAAAAAAAATTCAAACTCATAGTAGAGCTAGAAGAAAAGTCAAGGGACCCCACACATCATTAAGACATTCATGCATTTTGGTGGACCATGAATGTCTGTATGAAATTTCATGACAGTCCAATCAATGAGACATTTCACAATGGACCAAAGTAATGGAATGACCAACCAGCCAATATTGCAGATCCAGTGCAGTCCATGATACTAGCTGTCATGGTGTTTTTACTTCCCAGCATTGTCTCTTTCCTGCCCTTGAGATTGGTAATTAGTTTCACCTGTGTTCCTTGTGTATTTAAGTCAGTGTATTCCACTCTTCACTTCAAGCGTTCCAGCTGTAACTTGTGTGATTCCTTGCATTCCTTGCCTGCTTCTGTTGGACTCATTTGGTTTTGACCCATCACCTGCCTGACTACTAATGAGTATTTGGATTATGTTAAATACAATATTTAACTGTCCTGCAAGTGTTGCCATTCCCAATTTATTTGACTCTCATAATATAGTCGTGTCTAATATGTATGTTGGAAAATAAGTACTTGGTGATTGAACGTCATCACAATGCCATCATTTTAAGGGGATAATCATGCCATGAGCTGCACAGGAATGTCCCCCCAATGGAGTCCAGACACTGGTGGTGGTGAAGGGATGAAGAGCAATGGCTAAAGGTCTGGCTGGATGTGATGTGGAGCAGAACTTCTGATGAGCTCCGTGGAAGCACCCATGGGTGCTGGTTGTGATAAAAACTGGAGGTCAATGGGGTGGAGACTGGTTACAAGGACAAAGGAGTAGAAGAGGAAAAGTGGAGCCTCACAAAGGGAAAGTGAAACAGGAGAAAAAAAGATGAGGATAAGATAAGCAGGAGAGGAAAGAGATTACATGCAATTTGAGAGTGGCAGAGCAGAGCACTTGAATACCAATCATGCAGGATGAGGAATCTGCCTCCTTGAAGGTTAGAGATTGACAGTTGGAGGGGAGAAGGCAGTGAATGTAAGTACACTAAAACACTCTCAGCTAATCCTGTGAGTTTGGGAATTCCTTTGATAAGTCTGCACCGTCCGACACGCATCACGGCCACACACACAAATCTCAAGGGTAAGCAAACTAAAAAGACAGAAAAGCTGCACGAATGAAACTCAGAACACAGCTGTATGTGAACATAACCACGCAGCAGCACACGGTCTCTAATCAATCAGAGGGCTGGGCAACAGCTGGTGGGGTCGTGACAGATCAGAGAACAGCCTGAGCAGCTGCTACAAAGCAACCAATCACTGATCATCTCAGCATTTAATTGTCTTTCCCCCTCTCTCTTTCCCTGTTAGTGTTTGGTTTATTCTTGAAGCTCTTTTATGAAACGTTTACAGCTGCACAAATTAGAATTCATCGTGTGTCATTTTACTTTATTTCAATGCAGCACCCTGTGAAGGTAAACTAGATATTTTTGTGTGCGCTGTGGGAGCCCGGACGTGTGCACAAATGTTTTTGTGTTACTGACATGCCCCCAGCACACTGAAGCCAGTAGGCTGAGACACAGGTTGAAATCCAAAGCTATAGTTGTATGAAAGCTTGGGAAAAGAAGAGTTTTAGAAAAACTGTGTTTTGTCAGGCTTTATGGGTAAAGCCTGAAAAAAAAAAATCACATTTGCAATACATGCATTTTCTTGTGCTGAACAGTATATAGCCTTTGCACTGTTGAGAAAAACATTGTCCATCAACATAGTGGTTTTCACAGCTCTGAAATTTTCATGTTTTCAAGTGAACATTAGTTGCAGGACCTAAGCTTCAGTCTCCTGTATGAGGCTACATCCACACTAATATGTTTTTGTTTTAAAAGGCATATCTTTTGCTGCATCAAAGCCTGGTGGACACAGAAACCTTGGAAAATGCTGTTCCCCAAGCTGAGACTCAGCTATGATGTGTCCTTTCCTGATACATCACAGCCCTTTCACGTGACCCCTTTTCAGAAGAATACAAACATCAGCCTCGACCACCAGTGGTTAATTGAACATGGACAATGTATTACAGGCTTTGCTGACCTTGTTGTCTATGCTCACTGCTGCTGTGCAATTTAATTCTGCATTTTCTTCTTTTAGGTGATCCAGCTTATCCCCTAGTGAAGTGCCTCATGGAGGAATACCCCAATAGTGGAGTTAGCACACAGGAGCTGTATTACGGTCTATCATTTTGCAAGGCACACGTTGTGATTGAAGGCATGGTTTGGGGCTTTGAGGAAGACCTTCCTTTTGTTATCTAGGCTGCTCTCAGTACGACAGGGACTTCCAACCGCCCAGCTGAGCATCTAATGTCAGAACAGACAACAACGTAACTGAGGGGAAACGAATGAGACGAGTGTGGACCAAATTTCTTGACCCACATTGTAGAAAAACTTTGATATGTAACCATTCATTAAAGTAAATTTGATGTTTGTGTGAGAGAGATAAAACAAGACCTAGGCTATAGTAACCTAGTAGCAGCCTGTTAGTATTGGAGTATCTTTGAAGCCTGAAGCTAGTAGCGAGTATAAGTACTGGGAAGACTGATTGAATAATAGAGAACAGGTAATGAGTGAAACAGGTGGGAAACCGAACAATGACAGGAAGTAAAACAAACTGGAATGCATGATGGCAAGCAACTATAAAATAAAACAGGAAATGAAATTAACAGTCCATACAAGCATCCATGAGTTGTACTGTAGACAGTCCTCTTCCTGTTTAAACGGCCATGCACATGCTTAGTGTAGCCTCTTTGAATCATGTGTGTTTTCAAGTGTGTTAGAACGGACAGAGGTTATTTCTAAAACAGGTGCTGAATGGAGACGCAGCTGGACAGAGATTGTTTTCACTTAAAATGTTGATTTCAAATGAAAATGTAGTAGTGTGGACATGGCCTGCAAGTCAGACTACATGGCCATCCACCAACCTGACCTCTCCACCTATACTTCCTGCTGTTCCACTGATCATTAGCACTGGAAGTCACAGAAATAAGGTGCAGAATTGCCTAATATGAACATAATTCCACAGACTGCTGCCACAAAGTTAGACGCACATTATTGTCTAGACCAGAGGTTTTTAGACTGTGAGGTGGAGGGAGAAATGTAAGGCAAAGTGTCATGCCCTCCACCTCTTCCCAGCTGACAGTCTCTCTCCGCCTCCCTTTCTCCCCCTGTGTGTGTGCCTGGTTACAGGAGCACCGTCAGGTACGTGGGAGTCAGGCCACCAGCTGCCAGCCATCGTCATCGTACTGCTCTGCTCTGAATACTTGGCTCCTACCTCAACATGCTGCTGCATCATAAACTCTGCTACCAGTTACTCTTTGTCAAGTTCTAGTTACCACTTTGCTACGAGTTCATGTTTGCTGCATTGTCCTGGTATCTTACTTTGTTCTCTCTACCCCTCCCTATACAGCCAGTCTGACTTTGACTCCTCAGTCCTACTTGCCCACCCTCTCCGTTGTCCCTGTCTTGGTACCCTGATCCCTGGACTGCACTTCCCCAGTCTCCCTTGACTAGGTACCCTGAAATTTGGTTCTGGCTTTCCCATCTACCACCCCTGGTCTCCCTGCTGTTCTGGTCTGGCCTCAACAGTTGCTCAGCCTGCCCATCAGCCAAGTCATCTCTCTCTCTCTCAGGTTTATTAATATAACTGTTAACTAACTTTATCCTGTCTCCAGTCTTGTGTTCTGTTCTTGGATTCTTTACCAGCCCTAACACAAAGATTCTTCATGAAATGAATGGGACAGGTGCATGCTGAAGTTTGGCTAACAACACGGTCAGCAGCTGAAGCTGCAGCAGTGGCTCACAGACACACTCACAGGTCATGGAGGATACTGAGGCACCCAACTGTTACAATTTGCATCATATCAAATTCATAACTCAGTTAAATCTGATAATATGGTTGTCCTCTTAGTGTGTATCACAGAGTTACTATTTGTATAAAAAGAGTTGTCAAATGTGATTCATTTTTTGCATTAAGTCTTCTACTGCTATATATGCCGTCCTCATACATAGGTTTATATGTTGCCAACAGAACAGGACGTTAGTAGGAAAATACAAGAATTCATTTGTGCCATCATCTGAAATGTACTCACAATGTGGTTTCAATCAACTAGATTTCAATCGATCTTGAATGCTTTTTTTTCCTCCCCCCAGATCCGCCCATCCTGTCCATTCGCCTAATGAAGTGACAAAAGACACCACCAGACCTATTTGAATGCTGAATAAATGGAGATATGGGCAGTGATTCCGACCTCAAAGACAAGGCTAAGAGTATGTGCAAAATGGGCATAAATGATACTAAGAATATGCTGAGCAGTCACAAGGTGAAGAAAGCAACTGGTTCGATTCCAAAATTTGTGGTCTTTTTCAACCAGACATTGAATGTCTATAGAATTCTATAAAGCTTCCGCTATTTAGCTCAGTCCAGGTCCACCGTATATCCTCAGTGTCTATGCTGGTTCAAAGCTGCACTGTGCTTATTAAACACTTTTGCACAAGTCTGAATCATCATTACTCTCAGCAATAATGCGACCTCCTCCAGGAACCATCCTGTCATCACAGAGTCTAATTAAATTGGTCAGAAGATTAATGGAGTTGTGCTTCTATTATGACTTGCAATGTAAATGAAAGAATTACAGCCCTCTGATTTCCAAGCTACGCCTGGGTGTTTCTGTGTGCTTGTTGGATGTGTGTTTGCGAGTGGTTATCTTTTTCAATCTGCTTGTTGGGTAGCTAATTTCACTCTCACAACAAAGCCTACACTCACCTACCAGGCCTCATTGAGCTTGTTTTTGTTATCATCTGCACCACCAAGTAATCTATTCATCACACTCATGTCTGTCATTTTATTTTATTCCTGTGGCTCTGCTGAAGCCAGAGGGAAACTCTAAGGCGCTCTGGTCACAGGCATCCTAATAAAGGCTGGTGCTGTCTGCAGGCAATACACAGAAATATCTAATTGGAGTGATGGATGTGAAGGAGAAGTGCTCACGGGGACATGCAGGTCATTGTGCTTGAACTCTGGATTCCAAACTGTGTAGCACCACAGGAGATTTAACTTAGACTTAAGTTCAGTCACAAATGTAAATGTATTTCAACCAGGAGAGACGAGTATGTGAAGAAAGATAAGTTATTACAACAAGTGACATTGATGATGATATTGATATTGACACTTGACAGAGAGTCTTTGGCGTTTTGGACTCTGGGGAGACGACTTGACATCTTGTTTGAAGAATTACTGGCCCCCGGAGTCCTGACACTGAAGGCGAGGTGGAGATGGGGAGGTGGAGGGACTCGGATATCACAGGCATGAAAGAGCTAGGCCAGAGAAAGATCGTATTTTAAAAGGAGAGCACGAAGATGATAGGTTAGCGATGAGGGTGTGTCACCGTGCTATTGGATGGAAGAGGTCAGCTGATGAGACAGCTGATTACCAGTGACAGCCCCAAACACTGACAGCAGGAAATGTGCGTGAGCATGTGCAGGAGGAAAGATGAGAAATAGCTTGTGATCGAGAAGCATTGTTGTCTTCCTGGCTGAACTTGCGCTACAGCTTCATTTATTTTAACCCAAGAAATGATCTTTTCCTAAACCTAACCAATTACTTTTGGTGCCTAAACCTAACTAAACTGTAGCCCTGTTAACCATGTGTTAGGCTTTCTGGCAGAAAGGCTTTCTGGCAGGCATCTCATGCCAAAGGGCATGAGAAAATGGAATGAGAAAGGGTTGGGTTATTTTGGTCAATTTGGGCAAGAAAGATGATGAACGACAAAGCTATTCAGCAAGCATGAAACAGTTTAGAATTATAAATAAAATGCAGGTTAAGTGGAGAACAAGTGTGAACGCAGTTGTGAGCGTAAGAATAACTTTCATGCTGAAAAATATGTGCATTTCTAAAGGGCTTACTGTGTCTGCAAAAAAAAAAAAAAACATGAAAATGCAATTTAAGAAAAAAATCTCAAATAGCTTACCCTTGAATTTTGAAATAAACACCAGGAATAAATGCTAGTTTAAATTTGACAGTTGGTATCACTTGTAACCTTTTGGCTACTAGCTGGCCAGTCATCCCTCATGCAAGTCTGCAGTGTGGCCATTTTCTCCTGACAGTTCACACTCGTTCATACTCTGCTGAGGTGCAGGTTATGCTTCTGCCACTGACCTGCCACAGCCTGTGCTTCCTGTTTTGGACGACTCTATGGAGGAAATAATCCTGTTTAGCCACAGACTCTGCTACTGTCTACTGCCCATGAATAGCTGATTGTCAGGAAATTGCAAAATACGTGTTGCATAGATTTAGAACGGCAGATGTGAATGGTTTTGTTGTTTGGGGGATTCGCTCTCCCAATAGACCCAGCAGAATTCTTATTGATGCACAGATTTTTCGAGAACTGTTTCTGCCAAAATCTTAACTGTTTGCTATGAATTGCCAGTTTGTGGACCAAGTGTCTCTGACTTGAAGTTTGTGCAGTTTAGGGGAGTTTGTCTTCACACCTTTGCCAACAGCTTGTTTATGAAGAGGCAGAAATGCAAGTTAACATTGACAACACGGAGGGTGTTTTTGCCTCCACAATCTGGATGTATCAGTGTGTTGAATTTTATTTATGTTCGTGCTTTCGAGCACCGCCACAGTACACTTGAATGCCTGGCCAGCTGCCAGCTCTCAGCCCATTTCATTACAGGTATATTCAAGTTGCAGGTCTTCAATGACCAGTCAGGTCGTCAGTGATTTAAAGATCATTGCAAGTAATGGGTCCGTTCTGCTATTGACTTTTGCAGCTGTGGGGCAACAGCTCAGGAAAATAGCAATTTTTTTGCTCAAAACTTTTACAGTTCTGATTTTTTCAATCCATGATTCAGATCTTGGCTTGCAAATTGGTTACAGCTTGAAGTTTTTCACTTGCTCAGCAGTTTTGTAACTTTAAAACTTCCATAAAAATCTACAGAGGAAGTTTTGACAGTGACTTCTCATAAAAATAATGTGTAGGGCATTGCTGAGTCTGTATGAACTATGCACCCCCCTAACCGTCTCTCCCAGGCGCGCACACACACACACACACACACACACTTAGTCAGGTAATATTTCTTAACATGATTGAGAGTGACTCACTGTCATTTAGTGATGTGTAAAACACATTCACTCTAGAAATGAAAAATAATTTTCCTCCTCCGAGAGCCATAAGTGGAGAGCAATTATCATTTTTCCCCTGCAAGAGAAACCCATTACCATTATAAAATGCAACCTCTGCCTGGGTGTTGGAATTGCCATGCAATGAGATCATAGACTGCGTTTGGTTTACTCAACCTCAATTCAGGCAGTTAATTTCCGAGTCTGTAGTCTTTTATAATAATCTGCTGTATTGTGCATTTGAAGGGAAAAAAAGCTTGAAAATCAGCTGACTATGTGAAGTTGAAGCAGAGAGGCAAATGACATGTTTCATTCAGTTCATTTCTAATGGATAAATGTTAACACATATTAGCATGTGATCTCTTCTAAAATATGTGGCTATGTGTGTTATGATTTCGCCACAAGAGCAAACACTGCATTGCATATTTGTGACAGCTACGTGATCTGCCATGTGTAGAAAGATCTTGGAACCTGGCAGCAGGGATTTGCTCCCATTCAGTCACAAGAGCAGTAAGGCCTGGTCACACCAGGCTGTGAAATGATGAACATTCACTACAAAACTAATTCACTCATGAGAGTAAAGGAAATCTGATCAAATTTTTCAGAGTTCAACTTTGATTAACTGACACGTGAATTCACTCTGTAGACTAATTTGAAGCTCTGTTGACAGTGTGAACAAACTGAACGTATTGTCCCATTATGTCAAGTCAGTTTTATTTTTATAACCCAATATCTCAAATCACAAATTTGGCTCAAGGGGCTTTACAATCTATATAGTATACAACACCCTCAATTTGGATGAGGAAAACTCCTCCAAAAAAATTCTTTAAGTAAGAAAAGAAAAATGGAAGAGACCTCAGGAAGAGCATCAAAGGAGAGATCCCTCTCCCAGGATGGACAGACCTGTAGTCGATGTCACAGAACAGTATGGACAATCAGGATAACAAAATTATAGATAGATGGTAAACATATATGAAGAACTGGTCTGGGATGAACAACTTCAGGTGTTGCCAAAGAAAAAGAACAAGAACAAACACACGAGAGACGAGGACAACCTGCACACAATGAAGGGAGAGAAACAAGAGGACAGGCTGAATGTGGACCTCTGGAATGAGAGAGGGGGTCCCGGGATGGCCGACGGTCCAGCACAGAGAAGCCTAACACTAGGCCATTAACACTTGCTGACTAGCTCACTGCCTCGGAGAGCTTGTCCTCCCTCTTCATTATCTCTGTATTGAATGAAATGATATGCAGTCCTGAGAACCGCATATTGTGCGGTCAGCCACTGATGTTGGGTGAGAGTTGACTTGCAGTTTTTGTTCCAGTTCATCCCAAAGGTGTTGGATGTGGTTGAGTTCAGGACTCTGTGCAGACTAATCAAGTTCTTCCGCATCAAACAGGGAATCTGCGATCCTTTGTGCACAGGGGCAACGCCATGTTGAAACAGGAAACCTGTCTAGACTGCTGTTGTTAGCCCATTGGCCACGCTGGCTCCCACAGTTTATGTTTACAACCACCACACTTTGTACTCTCCCCCACCATGCACGCTTTCACCTGGGCTGACTGCAGCTTCAGTGTTCTAGCCAATATGGCAGACTGCACCTACATTGAGCTTTGCAGTCTATGCAACATGTTGCACAAAGAATTCCTTGTGTCCTACGTTGTAAAAAATGAGTATATTATGCCCATCACTTGCTTGATTTGCAAGTGGCAGACAGCCTAATGAGTTGTCTGCCAAGGCAGTGGATTCACCCGTGGTCTTTTCCTAACATTAAACCATGACAGTCAGCACCCACAGAGAAGCAGTCCATGCAGAGATTCTAAGCCTAATCTCACACTTATGCCTCTCGACTTATGTTGACATGTGTCATTGTGTTAAAATACACGTCAAACTGAATCATACATATTTCCACCAGCAAGAGTATTTCCATCAACAGACTTGTGCCATATTTGTGCATGTGGATGTGTGACTGGGTCCAACTGTGTGTGGCTGTTTCCTCTGAGGCTGTGAACTTTCCTCCCGAGTGGAAAGCCTTCTCTATCATACGTCTCAGAGCAGTGTATGTAATTCCTGCAGTGAAGAAGAGAAAGTTACACGCGCCACTAAAAGATTTAAATTCACAACATGTAATCGCCTATGCTGTGACTTCAGCATTGCACGGGCACTTTCCCCCCGCTACTTTTCAACTTCACTTTGATATGTGGGATATGCAAAAAGTCAGCGTGTGTGTATGCACACGGTGTCTATGTGCATGTGATAAGTAGGCAGGGTCACAGAGGCTGTGTTTTCATGCCTCTGGTCTCACCTAAGTGACCGTCTCTCTACAGACTGTCAACTAAACAGACAAAATCTTTCACTACATGTGATGGTACACACCTATAGCAGAGCACTGGTGGAGGGATATTATCCAGCTGTACAGTGAAAAGTGTCCATTCTGATATTCTCTTCAACAAGACATTCACAAGTTTACTATTTTAAGGTTTACTGGACACAGTTATAGACCTGTTTAAAAGTGGAATCAGATCTTCTTTCAAAGAACACAAAAATCGAAATAATATAAAATAGAGGAAGTAAAAGAAGGAAACACACTAACAGACAGAAGAGTTATATGAATATGTTTTGTTAAAGTGTAAGCTTCTAAACACAGTTGACAAAAGGAAGAAAACACGATGCAACTCAATCACATTAAATCAGGGTCAAAAAGATCTTGAGCTTGCAAAATCATGTTCAAAAATAAATTCAAAGCCTGTGGTTGTGTATTAACCTTTGTAACCCTGTGAAAAATCTCTGCTTGAGAAATTCAAGTCTGTAAAGTGCAGAAAAGCCGTGGAAACTTCCCACGTTGTTACTTCAGTGTCCCTTAGCGGGGCCAAAATTTGTACTTGTAATTCAGATATGTGTGTGCATGTGTGTTACAAATTGTTGAGTTTCACACATTTTTCTGTTTCTATTTTTCTCAGTATCTTTGTGGAACCTCACTGTTGATATCATTTTTAAAATATTTTTTCCACAGCTGTAACAAGGGTCTGTCCCTCTAGTCAGTAAGGCTATATAACAGAAATATTCATCAGCTATATAAATATATGTAAAAAGTGACATTCCTTCCCATAAAACTAGACAAGATTACCATCTTCACGTTCTTACAAAATGAAACATGGCCAGTATTCCCTCAGATATTTCAAATGTCTTTTTTTAATTTTCTTTTTTCATTATCATTGTGTGTTGATTTGGTGAACATTTCTGTTCATTTTTGCATATGTTGTCTGTCGTCATTTATTTTCTTTACATTTTGCAAAATAATGTTTATTTATTATCTGGTATTTTTTTCCTAAAGTTAGTTGAGGTCTGTTGTATAAACCTGCAGCTTCTTGACCTCTCCTGTCATATCAGATTTGTTTTCTGTTTTCTAGTTAGCCAGTACAGCTGTTGAATATATGTGCAAATATAAACTAGATATGAAGAAATCATACATACATTACATAAAATGACTTCTGAACATCATTACATGAACTCGAAATCTTATTGGCCCTTATTTAAATGTCTTCTCTCACACTTGCTAGATTGAGAGTGTCTTATTTTAAAAAACTATAACTTGCAGGTAATGTGTGGTTTCGACTGTGATAAACTGTTTGAGAAATATATACAAGATGTTATTTGAATGAGAGAGCTGTACAGTTTGTGCAGGAATGGACAAAGTATTCACCAGGGAATGTACAAAGGTTCACAGCATGCAGTATAGCAATATTTGAAATGTGCAAGATAATAGCTCAGAAAGACTTTAAGTTAATATATCGTGTAGTGATAAAAAAAACTGAAGGGACTGACTCAAAATGTTCGACCACAATCTTGCTTGCACGCCTCAGCGTCTTGGAGGGCTGATCACCTGCAGCTGATCACGTCCTTGGCGGAGAGTGCCAGATGGAGGAGGTGAGGATGCCAGTGTGGAAGTGCACCATCATAGTCTTTGGCAGGTTGAACTTCAGTGCCCCCAGGAAGTACATTGTCGGCTGTGCTATCTTGGTGAGCAATCTGAAGTTAAGGATGATTTTCCCCACCAGCGGCTGAAGTTTATCCAGTTTATTGCACAATGAATGCGTGTTTGAGAGAAATGTCCCTGGTAGCAGTTTGCAAAATTCACACTGGAGGAGACGCTCAAGCGCAAAGCCACCTCTCCGGCGTTTCATTGGATGAATGAATGTGAGGGCAACTTTAACCAAAATGTCCAATAATTCCACTGACAACATTAGAAAAGTGGGAAATAAATCCACTGGAGGAGTTCCCTTGATGTTCATTAGCTCGTCTCTGCTGAAAGAGCTCTGGGCACCACAGCAGAAAACTGAATTTACAAACTAAACAATGCACACCAAGACACAGAGGCAACCATTGGCAGCGCTAATGAGGAACACACACCGGAAAGCATAAAGAACATATTTTAATGGAGAGTTTGTCTAACTTGGAAAATAATATTTTCAAGGTCTCTCAGGCAGGAAAAACAGTTTAAGAACAGACTGAATCATCCATATTTATTGATATTAAATCATCGGACCATCCCTATCCAGCGGCAGCCGGTCAATAGAGGGCAAACATGCGGCGCCCCACCAACCACAAAGCTTAATTCAGAGTCAGCCAGCATTAGCCATTGCCAGCTCTTCTGGGTCAGTCCAAAAGATGACAACATGGCAACAAAGGAGCAGTCGATAGCAAGCTGACTGGTTAAACCTCTTTGATGCGCTATTGCATTTTTGCATTGCAGATAGTTTTCCTTATAATACTAAGCCACAGCACTCTAACTGAAATAGAAAAACAATGCTGCCTCTTTAGTCCCATTTCTTCTACATGGCTCATCAACTGGTGAGGATGCTGATGTTTTCCCTGGAACCTGTTAACTTTAGCGTATCATATATATATATATGTCAAAATGCTATCAAATGCATATTTAAGAATTGTTGTTTTAAAACAAGTCAGTTGAAAACATTAAAAAGTCAGCTGAAGAGAAGCTGGTTTTCTCTTACCTCTGTCTAAAATCTAAGATCCATTGTTTTAAGTTGACCTGTAGTACATTTGTAGTATATTTGTAAAATAATTGTGACACTGTTTATTGTTGTTCTGACAATTCTTTGGAATGTTTTACGGAAGCATATAACTTGCAGAAGCAAAATACTTTAATATCCCCAAACTGACATAACAAGACAAAATTGCCATTTCTGTTTCAAATATTTTTATTAAATCTTTCATACATGTCATCCATCAAGCAGCTTCATCTTTTTTTCTTTTTGCAAAGGAAAATAAAGAGAAAAAATAAATATAAAAAATATATATATAAAAAATATATGTGCAAAGACCCACCACCACCACTGTTGGTACTTCCTTCTTCTTCCAGAATAGGAGAATGAGCTACTTAGCTGTAAGGAGCCCATAAGATAGAGATGTTTGTGAGCTACGGTCAGCCTCCTTTGCCTATCTGATATTCCTAGGATAATTAATATTGGATCAGGTTCTAATTCTTCCCCTAACATTTTTGAAAGTAATCCAAATATTCCTCTCCAGAAGTTCTGCAGATTTGGGCACAAACCATAATTATGAAGTAGGGTTGGTTGAAAGAATCTATGTAGTTGTAATTTTGTATAATGCAATCTATGCAGCACCTTGAATTGGATCAAGTTGTGTCTTGTATTAATTGAGCATTTATGTATGTGTTCAAGACTCTTGTCCCAGGTATCATCTGGTATCTGTACACCCACTTCAGTTCCCCATTCTGCTTTAATGGTGTTTGTTGAAGTCAGGGCTATATTCTGGAGTGAGTTATACAAATGAGAGATTATATTTTCAGACCCAGCAAAATGTTTCAGACAACCATCCAATTTATCTGGCCCTGCACTCTCAAAGTTGGGGAGGTGTGCTCTCACATAACTCCTGACCTGAAGGTATTTGAAAAAGTCCTGTTGCGTGAGAGTGTATTTTACTTGAAGCTGTTGGAAAGATATGAATGTCCCGCCCAGGTATAAATCGCCCACCTTAGATATTCCCATCTCTTGCCATGCAAGGAAACCGCCATCTATGTTGGAGGGAGCGAATGAGGGATTTGCCACTATAGATAATGAGAAAGACACCGTCCTCAGATTAAAATGTTGGGATATTTGTTTCCAAATGCGTATAGTGTTATGAATAATTGGGTTGTTGTAGTTTACTTAGTGGTACCAGTGACAAGACAACTGCTCCAATGGCAAAAGGTAGGCAATCCTCCCGCTCCATCTCCAAGCCACTAGGTAACACTGCTGTATCATCCAGCCAATAAATAATGGAGCGGATGTTAGCAGCCCAATAGTAGTGTATGAAATTTGGGAGGACCAGGCCTCCACTCAATTTTGGTTTGCAAAGGTGGGCTTCCCGTATTCTATGTATTTTATGATCCCATACAAATGATAGAATAATTGAATCTATTTGTTTAAAATTGTCATTTCTAACTAGTGTGCCTGGCATTATATAGGCTCTGCAGTAAGATGTGCTGCCTGTGAGGATGATGGCTGAATATGGCAGTGGGTCTTCTTGTCAGAGAGTATTAGCAGTGAAATGGGTCAACTCGACCCTGAGGTGCTACTTTCACCTGCTCCCTGTTAAAAGGTGATGACACTAATTCTCCTGGGCAGTGCACTATACAAAGAGAAGAGTCTCATCTTAAGGAGCCTAGTATGAGTCAGCTCACTGATTGCTGACTGGCTGCTGAGGCTGTTCTAGGGAAAATCATTTGTCAAGTTCACCAAGAATTCAGTTGGGGTTTGAACTTTGTAAAGAAAGAATGAGAAGAGACAAAAGCTGTGCAGATTTGTGTGAATGGGATGACATGCTGATTAGTGGGATACATTACTTAGCTGTGTGACAGTGCACATGACAGGCATGAAAATGAAATACTTGGATCACTGTACAATAGAAGATTTTCCAAGGCAACCCATCCTGAGAAAAGAAACTTCAAAGCAGCTAGTTGTGACAAAGGACATCATGGGGGGTAGAACTCAATGGTAATATTCTCCAGCTAAAGATATGATGCTCATACAAAGGTATGAGTGTCACAAATGAGATTGAAACTCTGAGTTCATGACTGCACAGTTTATCAGTTGGGAGTCACTAGACAAAGCTGCCACAGTGCTTCATCATGGTAACAACAAGGAATGGAAAATTATGAGCAGTTGCCTGACACAAGGTACAAGGTACCAAGTCAATCATGAATTCAGGATTAAGAACCAATAATCAACTACAAAAACAGAAGAAATACAACTATATTGGACACCAGCCATCTGATATATATTGTGGCAAGCATTAAGTCCGTCACTCAGAAATGTTCATGTTTCCTCAATGCATCGCAACTGCCCACAACACCACCAACAACAATGTGCTGTGTGCATTCACACCTGCATTAACTTGCATTATTCCTGATCAAGACTTGGTAGAGACGCGACATAAGCTTAGTGGATTCACTTTGTATCACACCTTGTTTGCACGCATGGGATGCCACTACTGATTCGGTTGTTCCATACAAACCAATCTCATCAGAAAGAAGTGTCACAGAAGAAACTGCTGTGGTCACACATGTTGTAATAAAGATCTCATCTGGTTCCTAATGCTACTGATAAAAATCTCAAAGAGAACCAATACTGCAATTACATTTTTTTAATTTCATGTGTAAGGAAAAAGTAGTTGCAATGCATGCAGTGAATGCATTTTAGTGCTGAAACTTA
Organism: Holacanthus passer; assembly: GCA_025331565.1. Lineage (NCBI taxonomy): Eukaryota > Metazoa > Chordata > Actinopteri > Pomacanthidae > Holacanthus > Holacanthus passer. Next base: position 1,610,209 of record JAFREQ010000039.1, read on the forward strand.
CTGGACCTGGAGCGGAAATCAATCATACTGGTGCAAGGTGGAAATCCAGAAGAAATAATAAGCTTTCTCCAGGTCATAGAACATTTGTGTTCGTGCTGCTTTAAAGTTAGTTTTACATTTCAACTTGTTTGCAAAAGTTGGGAAAAACACACAAAAAGTATGTATTCTTGAAGGTTAAGAATTGTTAAAATGGAAAAGCATGTTTTCTTTCAATTCTTGATACAAATGCAACCCATGTCTTCCCATTCCATCCCTCACCCTCCTCCTCTCCATCCTTAGGGAAGCGTTTCACCGCTTGGCATCAAGGGCACAACACAATACCTCAAGATGAAAGATGAAAGACAAAAGGTGGTACTGAAACATGAACCTGAACACAAGAAAGAGAAGAAAGAAAGATTGCCCTTCACGTCTTTGCTGTTTTCATACATGGTTTCCTTTGAGCTGTGAACCCCTGATCATGGTTATTCTTTTTCAACTTCTCTCTTTTTGCCACTCTAAACTCCACAAGGGACACTTATAAGGGGATTTGACAGAACTTTATGAAAGAATCATTTTATCAGTAGACAGTTGTTCCATTGAAAAACATTTACAGTTTGATCCAGAGTATGGGCCACACTGGTTCTGGATAGAGATGCTTTCATAGATTTTTTTGTGGGAATATTTGAGACATATTGCTGTCTTTTTTTCTGCTGACTTTCCAAGAGTGACATGCCCAGATGGATATCAATCTCATGTCTGTGTGTTTATGCTAAACTGAGCTGACCATGTCCTCGTTTCAGCTTAAGACTGGAAGCAGGGGGAAACTGCTAACCTGGCTCTGTCAGCATGCTCCTTCAGATGAACAACTGCTCACAGAAAAAAAAGCAACTGGTTTTAATCATGAGATGTCTTCTGTGATATTGAAACTTGCAAGTGCAGCCACTATATATGTGAGAAAAAGTGTTGTTACTATTGCGCTGGTTCTCCCATGAAACCACTGTCTCTGAGTGCCCCATAAAGACTGCTTTCTGCGTGAAAGTTGAGCAACTACATGTGTAGTCCACCCCCGAGGATTACTGGTAGCCATGAGGAGTGTGACATGCACTCATGATATTTCTATAGTTGGCTATGTCACTACTGTACTTTATTACTATCTACTGGATTTTGATGTATGGCATTTATTCTGCCAAGGCCAAATTTCCTATCTCGTAATGTTAATAAAAGAGAAAAATAATTCTACAGTGTATCCACCCTGTGATTCTGATCCACTCAAAAATTTAAGGGGTTCTTCCTTGGTCAACAGTACACCCTTCGCCCAGAGACAGATATCTCCAAATGAAACCAAACTAACTGATTCAAGGTGGAAGTTTATTGTCATATGTATAGAAAGAACACAGCGGTTATATCATACAACGAAATTCTTTGTTTTTTGTTTTGTCTCCCTTCACATAACTGCATGGTCAGGCAGCACTTGAGGTTAATATATGTTTCTTTTTGTATTTTTTGTGAAGTGACACTTTGAACTCTTTTTAAATAGCATGCTTTTATTACTATAATTTTACCAAACCAGTGGCAGCATACAGAACACTAAACATAACATACTGACATAACATCATCATGACATGTCAGGGAGCTCACATCAGGGGAAAAAAAAACACATTTAGAAATGTAGAATAAGAATCTGTTTCCCCCTGACACACACCCTGCTGCATAAGGTTTGATATGGTTTGTGCTGACAGATAACATTATTGTGCACAATACCTCCAAATCTTCCTCTGCTGATGCTGCCTAAGTGAATAGTTTGGAGAACAGATGTTTGGAGCTATTTGCTGTTCAACTAGCCCATCACAGTGCTCCCTGAGGTTATAAATATTGAAAACCACTGATGCTTTAGTGCAGCTTGATCAGCTTGAGTGTGTGTGTGTGTGTGTGTGTGTGTGTGTGTGTGTGTGTGTGTGCGTGTTCATATCTGTGATTTATTTTGAGTATGTGTGTGATAGTGGACTTCTCCGGAAAACTCTAAATTATTCATTTGGTTGTGTATTATTTCCATGTCTGTTACCTTCTGGAACTTGTATAGATTAGATTAGTACATCATTTACAGTAAATGGGAAGTCACAAACTTACAGAAATGTTAAATTCTTGTATGCAAAGAAATGTGGTGTGCATGTGGTGGAAATTTCAGAATCCTGGCAGAGCAGAGCTAGGTAGACGTTGTTTGGTGTATTGAAATGGGACATCAGACAAATTGATGTATTCTGTACCAGGTGTGTACCAGGTGTTGCAGATGCATGTATAAAAGTCATCTTGAAGAAGAGCTCAACACACATCCAGCTACAGCATCTCTTGTTGCTTGGTTGGTATTTCCTCTTGCAAGAGTAATAAAAGCCACGGTTAAGTCTGGGACGTCCATCTCCTGTATCAGTCTCCTGATTTTAATCATCTTTTCAGAAATTACTGCAACAGTGCATCGCAAATCTATGTGAGTGTATTCTGACTCTGCCGCTCTTTTTTGGTCAGATAAACTGTCTGTCAAAGCCAGCCAATTAATTCACTCTTCAATTCAATTCATTCAACAACACTAAAAAAGCATTTGTTTGGATTTACTGTTTCATCATCTTCTGAATTAGTTTTAATGTTTTCCATCTGCAATTACTGCCTCGCTTTCAGCTTTGTGCACATTGTGGTAGAATAGTGTCCATCAACAGCACAATCCAAAGTTTGGGTTTTGAACTATACAAATGGAGCATTCAATTTATTTTGACATTTTTTTTAGTTAGAACATGCAACATATTTAAAATGTACTTAGAATGATGTATCTAACAGTAAACTGCTGATGAGCTAACCACATCATTAGGTTTGACTCTAACAAAGGGGGTGAAACAAAACAAATGATGCAACACAGCTATTAAGCTATGACGTGCTTTTGTGGACTCTTAAAGAACAGCACTGTCAAGATGGCCTATTATTGGTCAACGGTGCAAATGTAAGTGTCAGAGTTCATCAGAGTTGAACTCTAAATGGAACATTTACATGGATTAAATTTGCCTCCTCAAGCAGATCCTCTGATCACATCAATTCCATCGGAATGAATTGATTGCTCAATGAAATTTCAACACTTAAAATCCTGTGTGTCCAGACTTTTAGCCTGTATGGATTTGGGGCATAGCTCTGGTATGGTGCATGCTGGCTCATAGTCATGGGACACTTGAATAGAATAAAGCCATTGTTAATGTTATTAGTAACACCTCCGCCTTTACTACTATGGTAGTTGGTAGTGAAAAAGGTCTATGTCAGAAAAGTGTTAATCAAGTCTGGTCTGTATAAACCGCATCAGTCCTCAGCCCAATCAGGTGCAAGTGAAACCACCTGTTATTAGCAAATGATCACATTCGGTTTTATTTCTGTTTTACACAGTGTCCCAACTTTGTTGGAGTTGGGGTTGTAGATCGTTTTAAGCGTATCTTGCTCTTCAGGCATGTCGGCAGTGCTACAGCACCAGACTCTAATATCTCATTTACAATTGGCCATTTCATGCATCTTGAGCACATGGGATACTTATGTATCTGTATCCGCTCAACTAACAAAATGATGTGTGTGTGTTCGTATAGAAAACCAGAAGTGGGCAGTGTTTATACTAGTAGTCATGTTAAATTGGGCAAATATTCTATTTCCTAATCTAATATTCATTGCCAATGCAAGTGTTGTATCTTAAAAGCATCAAACTAATTAAATATTAGCCTATGATTAATTGTAAAGTAATTATAAAAAACATTTCCACATCCTTACACTGTAATTTTTCTCTCTCTACTCCAAAGGAATATGCAACTTTCTTCATGAAAACATTTATTAATATAACATAGATAACTACAAGATAATAGTCAGGATGAGACAAATGAGCAACATTGAGACAATATTATGACAATAAAGTAAGTGGTGTAATTAGTCGGACAATGGTGGAAGGGACGATATCATTAAGACTACAGGCTTTGAATGTACTAGTGACAGACGCTATATGAATTGCAAAGAAATTTAAGGCTTTAAGATAAGTCATGAACAGTAATGTAGGTGTAGTAGGTGGTCTGGCCTACTTTGACCTGGGTTGGCTGTTGCATCGAGATGTTTTTTGGTCAGGACACAGCAGTGGATGTGGCTGCCTGGACAGGCTGTTCCTTCCGTAGACGGTGTGTGGTTGCCTGGCAACGGTCCCATCGATGTCCCTCTCAGCTGTGTGGCGAAGGTGAGTCTGCCAGCAGATTTCCTTAGATGGACAGCAGCTTGATGGAATTTCTGTTGGCAGTTTGTGTTTTTTCCACTGTCAACCTGGGTCTAACAGGTTGACAGTGGAAAAACTCACAACTTGATTGTTATTAACTTAAGCGAGAAAATTTTAGAAAGACTTGGTCTTGGCCAGACAACTCAAAATTTCAAAGCAAAGTCATGATGATAATGAAAAAAAATATATAATTGCTTACTGAGGCACTTCGGTTTTGTTGGTTCAGTTTACATTAAATTGTCTTGTAACAATACAGGAAACAAATGTTGCACACAGACAAAAAGAAAACTACTCTGGAACATGTGGCAAAAAAATGAAAACTCAAAAAAGGAAAATGTAATTAAAAAGGAAAAAGTGTAAAAGGAAAAGGAAGATGAAAAGATGACTGTCACAGTTCTGCCTGCTAGGCCTCTGATTAGTTTTTGTTTAGCCTTAGATTTTCTCCTGCCTTAGTTCTGTCTTAGTTTTCATGTCTTAGTTTTTGGTCTGTGTCCTAGGTCATAGTTCCATCTTAGTTTCTGTTCAGCCTTAGTCTCTGTTATAGTTCTTTCAGTTCTGTCGTTCTTTTCATAGTCATGTCGTAGTTCACTGTCTTGGTCTTAGTTCCTTGTCTCTGCTGTCATGTCTTATCCAAGTTCTGTTTCTTAGTTCTGTGTTGTAGTTTTGTCTTAGTTCTGTTTTGGTTTTCTGTCTGTGCTCTGTCAGAGTTCTGTCAGTTATAGTCATGTCTTAGTTACCTGTCATTGTTTACCTGTTCAAGTTCTGTCAGTCTGTCACTATTCACCTGCCATAGCTTCTCACCTCAGGTCCCGGTACTTCTCTACTCACCCCGCCTCTGCCTCACCTTACCTGTCAGCCACTCCCATCTCATCTTGTCACCTGTGTTCCCAGCTGCAGCCAACTACTAATCAGGACATTATATAAGCCACTCCATTTCTGTCAACCATTGCCCGATTGTGCTTCTTCTCCTCTGTTGTTGTTTCCTCGTGCCTGTCAGTGCATTCCTCATGTTTGGATTATTCTTCTTTGATTGTTTGGATCCGCTCTTGATGTGATTAGGGTTTTTTTGGACTATCCAGGACACTTTCTTACAGTGAGTTTTTGTTTGTTAAGATTCCCTTTGCCTTTAATAAAGGCCCTTACCTACCAATAGTTTTGTGTGTTGCGCTTGAATCCTTCCCCACTCCCCGTCACAATGACAATAGCAAAGACAGAAGAGAGGAGGACAAGAGAAGAGTGTGAAGATAAGAGAATAATAGTGAGGAGGGTGAGCATGAGTCGCTTAGTTGTCTTTGTTCTCTGGGAACAGGAGGTTCGGGGCTCTTTCTGCTCCTAGCTTTGTTTCAACTGGAGGAGAAGAAAGTCCCTGTATGAAACTTTGAAGTTACAAAAAAAAAAATCACATTTCCTTCATCTAACTAACACTAAAAGCTAACACTAAAAGAAGACATCCTTTTATAACAGCACACAGTTCAGACTTTCAACGTAATATAAATGGTTACAACTGTATTGTAATAAGGAAACGAGGAATAAGGCCATAGCAATAAGTCACCAGGAAGGATTGAAATGAATGAATGAAATGGGAATTGTTTCCTAACCCTAAATGCTAAATGAGTGGAGATTACATAATCCTTCTATCAGTACTAATAAAATACTACCGTGAATAAACATGATTACAAGTTTTGAATGAAGGAGGACTAACTATAAATGAACAGTAGATGGCAGTGTGGTTACAACACAAAAAGATTCTATACAGTAGTAATTTAATATCTCAGGCTGAGATTGTGCCAGAAAGATTGGATTTGATTTGCTTTTCAGTGAGACTTTTAGCTAGCTGTTATGAACATAGAGTTACAAGACTTAATTTATCGTAATTCCAACATGGCTAGAAAGGACAAAGTCCTAGTTTTTTTAAGTCATGGTTGGTGTGCTGGAGGTTTTGTGGTCTTTGTCTGTGGCTTCTGCTGTAGACCCACAGAGAAGTGAGAAACTTATTTTCAGATAAAACTTATTTTCAGTCTGTGGAAATTTTGATTGTCACTTGCTTAGGGTTCATTTGTGCACTGCTAATCTCACCAGACCTCTGTCCTGAATTTACATTGCTTGATCTTTCCAGATATGCCAGATATGCTCCTGGGTTCACCCAGAAACATCACTGGTACCAATTTATTGATCATCAGTCATTTCACTGAGATGAGGTGCTTGCATAGAGCCAAAAGAATAGTAAAAGACAATACCCACCTCAGCCACAGTCTGATCACCTTGCTGCCACCTGGCAAACAAGATAGAAGTATCAGACTACAGAGCAGCTTCTTCTCTCAGGCTGTAAGATTCCTCAGGCTGGACAGGAGACTCAGTGTGGTGGATCCGTCTCTGAAGTAGCAGCGCCAGTTCTGAATTACAGCCCCTAAAAGAGCCAGAATGAAATGAACTGAGATTAGGGTGTGCTTTACAAAGATCGTTAAGATTGTTGCATTGTGGTGATAAGCCAGAGAAGCTCATTGACCGAGGACTTGAATGGTTTGATCTGAGATGACTCGTCCTCTGTGAAAGCTGCACTGATGCGGGAAGAAGGCTAATTGTAGATAATTGGATTGTGGATCGTGAAGGATAATTGTGTTCTGAATATATGCCATGAATGAGGACTTGGCGAAAATGCTTGTGAACCCAGAATCAAGTGGGCATTCTCTCTTTTGATGAGAAAGAGTGGGTCTTGAGGTTAGGCCTTGGTAGCATATCTGGAACTGATGTCTTTGGTCAGCAGCTTGTTTGGACTGAGGTTGCAGCCTAGACTGAAGTATGAACAACAGTGATTTTAGATAATTGCGTACTGCCTTGAGAAATCTAGATGTGGAGTTTTGCTTGTGATGCTTGAACATGTAAGCTGAGAGGGGAGGAGTCTAGTATCTCTTTGATAGAGTATTTCTGAGTGGCAACGCCCAATGCCTGCAGAAAACTGTCAAGAGTGGATTGGTCAAATAGGAACCCTCTTTAACCTCTTCCACCAATACTAAACATACTACATAAAATAAAACTTATAAAAAAGTGCAAAGACTACAGTTTTGTGCTTTCTTTTTTCATTAGCTTCAGGGATTTCCTACATAAATAAAGTAATTTAGAAATGCTATGTGCCTGGAGGAAGCTTTCAAAACTCTAGCTTTTTAGACTCTAAAATGTATCTAAGCATAAAGCTGCTCAGGCAGAGTTTGTCATTATTTGGGAGAATGACAGCAAATGTGATCATTTCTCAAAATGGGACCTCTGCTGATCCCTCTTGGAATGTTGGCGTGATTTGGACTGACCTCAAGTTCCCATTCGTAAGTCTGCCTGTTGACTTAAGTACAGCCTGTTAAACATGAATTTGTTGGTCTGCTTCTGAGTTCACCCTGAGTGCATTAAATGCCTGCCGCTGTTAAAAGGTTGGTGCGAGTGGAGTTTGCTGCCAGAAAAGTAATCCCTAAAAAAGAGAGCTAAAAGATTCAGCTATTCAGCTGTGGGGAAGAGATAGTCATAGTTCTCTGTGGAACCACACTACAATTGACACCATTTCACAATACACATATTTAATCCTTCAAAATGAAACTATTGATTTATGGAGCCTTGCCCCTAAAAGTTCAGGAAATGACACTGATTTACAGGCAGTTACAGTGTCATGCATGTCTACATTGTCTTTACAGGTGCTCCACAGATTTCCACATCAGCTTGTGTTTTCAGGTTTTGGGCAGTGCTACTGCTCCAGGTTACATTAGCTGCTACTAGTGTAAAACACCTTAATCTCTCTAAGTTGCATTGTGGGTAATGCAGGTGCCAGTCTTTGACGAGAAAGAAGAATGTAAAAGTCAATATCTCTGGTTCTGCCTCATTGATTTTGATTCTTTTTTTTTTTTTAATTTTAAACTGTCTATCATGGGTGAGACAGTGTTGTAGGAGCACAATGATAAATCAGTGCAGTACTCTTTTAAGGAGTGTTCAAACTAAACACGGCTGCACAGAATTGAATGTCATTTCTAGTTTTAAAGTCAGTCAAAACTGTTGAAATGTGACTCCTCTCTGACTCCACTCCTTCACACACGGTAACCTATCTGCTACTCCTGCTCCGCAATAGCTTAACTGTCATATCTGTGACCTTTTCAAGCACAAAACGTCAACATGCAAGAAAGTACAATCATGTATTCACACCTTTCATATCACAGCCATTTTAGAGATGGTTTATATAATGTGTCTTACCCTGAGGCTGTGGAGATGGTGGGGGTGAATGTCATTTCAGGTCTGCTGGGTGGCCCACTGAGAGAGGGATATTAGCCTCCTGACTGACCTCACACAGCCGCAGGGCAAAGCAAAAGGAGGAGGCTGATCCTCCACTTCCCCTTGTTTAGATCAGTCCTGTTTAGAGGACAGGATTTAGCATAACTTAGACCATTAAATCCAAATAATCCATACATAGCATTACCTATGTTTTTCAAAATGTCTGTTACCTACCTTTCACTGCTACCACTGGTTTCAGTTATAGTTTGCATGAAAAGAAAGTTGCAGAGACTCGAAACTTGATTGTAACAGTTACAGGTTTGACAGTCACATTGTTAAATAATGATGTCAGAGGAACCAGCACTTGGATCATAAGTGAACGAGTTCTCACATGACAGTTCTCCTTTCAGCCATTCTAGTAACATGACTAATGTTGGCAGTGTTGGTCAGTTGAATGGACTGGCATGACATTTTGTACAGACATTCATGGTCTGCAGAGGATGAATCCTAATGACTTTTATCTACTGCCACCCACAGGCAGGTAGCAAATTATATTTACTCTTGTTATTATGCCAGTCATTTTTTGTGTACCTTTTTTAGTATTCTTAAAAGTAAAGACAGTCTTTAAACCATTTTTTAAAAAACTCCTTCAAGTGGTGCTGCATCTGTGTCATGGACATTCAGGGAAAATGCTTTGTAATAAGAAATCTGTCTGCCTGTGTTTGCATGTGGATATGAATAACTGCCTGATAAGACAGTGGTAACATGGTTAATTTGGTTCACAACACTTGGACGTGTTGCTCTTGTTACACCCACGTTTGTTTGACAAAATCCATATGTCAACAAAATCCCTTCCCAGTGTTTAGTCAGCAGTGCGAAATGATGATGGCAACTGAGCAGCATGATTCAACCATTCATTTGACGTAAGCAAATATGGACGTGAACTTAAGCTGTGCAGTGAAAATATGTTGCATAATAAGTAACAATAAAATGTTCTTTTTCATTTACAGCGGTGAATGATAGGGATGTGCAAAATAAATGAACGACAATTCAGTGTAAACCCCTTCCAACTGTGACAGTTAGACACAAAGAGCAGATAATCTGACCAGCTGATCATCTCCTCCGACTGACCCATCTCCTCATTTTGTTAAAGCCCAAATAAAAAAGGGGAAGAGAAAAATGTCTCATCACCAGCTGCACCGAGGCCACCAGGCAGTGGCTGAATATTTTTTTTATCAAGACGTCTGCGGTTTCCACGGCGACATGGTTGTACTGCCAACTGCAACTTGCAACTGAGACTCCTCATGGTAAAGAGATTAGTCAGATCTCTGTCTCAATGTCTTTTCCTTAACACAGGCCCATAACTGTTTAAACACGTCTTGGCCTTATGTACCGATTCATTAAATGAAACCGACCAATTATTCACACACATGCAACCATGCACACACGTAATAAAGAAACTGCACAGTCAACACTCCTATACATTGCATGAGTGTGTGTGAGAGAGAATTAGGCTTGTGTGTGAGCTGTTTGTGCATATATGTACTGGACTGTCTGCAACAGATTAACTATTTAATCTCCTTTACCCCAAGTTCCACCAGCTGTCATTTTCTAGGTAGTGCATTTCCTGGGCAGGTATCTTTCTTTAAACTGATAGCTACATATACATTTTTTTTTACTTATCCAAAGTCCAACAAGTCACTTTTTACCCATGCTAATGGTGTGGCTCTTGGTCAGTCCACACTGGCCCAGACCAAAATGTCTGAACTGTTGGTGGACTTGGACTTGAAATCTTTTACATAGATTGATGGTTTTCAGAGGATGAATCCTACCAACTTGGTGATCCCCAGATTTTTTCAACTAGCCCCATCATCAGCTTCAACTTTGGTTTGTCATCAAATACTTGAAAAAAATAATGACATTCCCATCAGCTTCAGCTGTACATGGTGTTGAATAAGCAAATGTTAGCCGGCTAAACTAACATGGTGAACATGATACAGCCTCAAAGAGCCAGCTGGCTGCATAGAGTCTATTAAAGCTGGTGTTAATTTTCTTATATACAGTAAGGCAGAGGTCACAAAAAAGGTTATAAGTAGCAAGTTATAGTAAAAATTTACTAAAATATTTCTATTTGCTAAGATAATATTACTTTTTCTGTTGTCTTATATTAAGGGAGTGTTATAATAAATTGCTGTCCTATGGGTCAAAGGAAAGAGAGCTTCCCAAAAATTTTGCCTCAAATAAGCCACTTATGGTCCACGTAGATGGCATTTTATTTTATATTTTGTTTGTTTTTTGTTTGTTTTTTCATTTTTCTGATTCCTGTCTGCCCTCCTTTGAGTTTGTGTGCCTGTTTTAACCACCTTATCGGTTTTTAACCCTTGCCTGCCTGATCATCCAGTCAGTCTTTTGATTTTTGTTGGTGTGAAAAAAATACCATTGAACTGAGCCAGATGTTAACATAGACGTTGTTTCATCATGTTTACCTCACCTGTTTCGGGCTCTGTCATGCTGAAAACGTTCTCAGGAAAGTGGAGAGGCAGAGGCTGGATGCTACATACAGGAGAACCTGCTGGGATTGCCTTAGCACATAAATGTATTTACACTGATAATAACCTGCCGGGGCAAATCAAAGCAGACATGAAACAGCATGAGACAGAACACTAAAGGTTACGTCTGAGGCCTCCGCTGTCAAATTTATTTGCAATCAAGCAAAAACAGCCATTGAAAAACTCCTTCACTTACTAGTTGCTAGATGACAGAAAACATGCACGGTGAACTACTGAATGGGAGAGAGTGAAGAACAGTGCTACCAGCACTGTTTGTTTTCTGAATGGACTCCTTATCCTAGAGGATTTACTGGATCGTATAATGCAAAGAACCCAATCAGGGTCAGAGGTATAGATTTTCAGTGGTGGTGTCAGAAAGAGTTGTGTGAAATATGGATTTGTGTGTTGATGGTGTAGGCTGGCCACACAAGGGAGATGTTATAAATTAGAGGGCGGGTGTGAAATCCTTCGACGTGCTCCAAATATTTCACCCTGCTTTTATCCCAGCCTTCCCTGCAGAGCGGGAGTTTAATGTCATGGCTTCCTCTGCTTAAGTATATGCTGAATTAAATAGCTCACAGCACTTACCATTATTTTACAGGTTGTAGGGAGAAACACTACTTACACCAGAGCAATATATATGCCATTACCCGGCCAGATGTCCATATATTGGATTAGTCAGAAGTAAGAAATACATAATGTGCGCTTCAGGGATGCCGCTGGCGCTTTCTCCCCTCCTCTGTGAATTTGTGTGTCTGTCTCTCCAACACTTTGGTCCAGAAATATATGATCCCCAGAGGTATCCTGGCCAGATCGCCATCAAGTTTGCATTTAAAAATTATAGTAACAATAGCCTTTTGTCTCTCCACCTTTCATGCAGGGATGCCTCTTGATTGTTCTTTTTCATACGTTGAATGAACAACTAAAGTGCATCTATCTATCTATCTATGTGAAGTGATCACAGATTGATAGACAACTGTGTTTGACGAGTTATAGGTAGCTGATGCAGTGACATGAATAATGGCATGAAGTGGTCTCTTCTTTTGATATTGATTACAGCATGGTCAGTTAATATTCAGAGGACAATGGAGGATGGTCAGAGGTTCCGGGAGGCACACAGCTAATCTTCCTCCACTTTGGATTCTCTCATTCTCCATTCCTCAGCACTGTCAAGACAACTTTCTATTAGTCAATAGTGCCAATTCCCTACTCAAAATTCATCAAAGCCGAACTGGATGCAAAACATTCTAATGGAATTTTGCCATTTTAAATGTCACCTTTAGAAATGTTGCAATGACCCTCTAAGATGAAAGAAAATGATTTGTGACCTTTATAACATTTTATAAAATCTAGGTTACATTCTAAAGTCATTCTCAGATCTCAACAATGTCTTGATCTGTTTAGCCAGATGGCCAAACACTGAAAACACTGAAATTCATTCTAGTTATGATCCTAGTAGAATTTTGAGGCATGTAATAAGAGCATTCAAAGAAGAACAGATATATACAATTTGTGTGTCATCTGCATAACATGGCTATTTGACATTATGATGGCTAACAATGTTGTCCAGAGGGAGCATGTGTAAAGAAAATTGAATAGAACCCAGAATGGGTTCTTGAGGAACACCATAATCAACATCAAATCCTTTCAAATCATGTCTATGATACTGAATCATCCATCCTAAAAACAACTGTTCTTCCTGACAAGGTGAATTAAATCAGTCAATCCCTATACCAAAAAGACCCAAACATTTCCTCAGTCTGTTGATCTAAATGCATCATCAGTGCAACACATACAGTAGAGCCACTTCATGTATTTGAAAAAAATATATACTTCACACTTCATAAACACTTTCATAACATTTGCTATGCACACCCTGCTCTCAAAGAGCTAAACCCCTTTTGATTTTAAAGACCTCCTGGCCTTTTGTCTGACACCACCCTCAGGACAAAGTTTGAGCTTTATCAATAGTGGGGTAAAAATATAAAGAAAAACAGAATTATCCATTTGCTTTTCATTCTGTTCAACACTCTAAAGGCTTAAATGAACAATGCAGCCAAAGGGGATCTCAGCTTTCCACTTGTCTTGTTCCAGTCAATTGAACTCACAATACTGCAAAAGTGAATAGCTCTGTCATAATGAATATGCTAATATAACACACACATTTTTCACCCATTTCATCAGCTCTAAGACGTGTGTTTTTGTGTAGATGTATGTGTTGTTAGGCAGCCACAGGGATGATTATCATCTGGATTAGCTTGGGAATCTATGGGAAATGCCTTTAGAGAGCAGTTGGGCCCAAGGGCACACGCACAGGAAGAGTTAACACCAAATGTAATTATTTCAAGGACCTTAATGGCATTAATCACACAATGTGAACTTCTCATTAGCCAAAGTTACACTGTTGGTAGCTAGAACAGAGCTTCAGACCAACTACACACAAAAGGACATGGGATGAGCATAAAAACAGGGATAGATGCCATAAGTAATGTAAAATAAGATGGAAAAAACAAGTTGAAAGTAGGTACCAGGTCTGCACTGGTATATTGTACAAAGTGCCTCCAGGAAATAGCTATTTGCTTGCACTCTGAAGTCTCTGAAAGCTCTTATCTTCTCCTACTTTCATATGTTACTAAGCCAACTGCCAGTGATCAAGGGGGAAGCATTACATCCTCAAACAGTGTTTCAAACTCACTTGAACACTGTGTGAGAAAGTTTAGCTTTAATTGACCAGATTTATGTATCCTACATGTGGATATTGTGTAAGGATAACCCATTAGGAATGCACTGTCGTATTTTGCTCTTTCTGACTCATGAAATAATAAACTAGTCAGCTTGATTATTAATCCTAAAAGAGCACAAACCAGACCAGGTATTCTCAAAAGGGACTGTACCATACAGTAATTACTTCCAAGTGTTTTTCTGACTTGAGTGAAAGCTAACGATCTTTTTCTACATCAATTACTATTAAACTTCACAGTCGGAGGCTCTTAAATTGCCTCTTTAAAACTGACTAATAGTGATTAGTTTGTGTGTGTGTGCATGTGTGTGTGCGTGTGATTGTGGGGGTGAGTTTGTGCATTTTTTGAGAAAGATACAAACATGCATATATTATCCTAGAAGGTAAGGTTCATTGTTATAATTGCTTATTGTAATCATTTTTTGCTGCAGCAGCTCCACAGGACTATTTTGAGAGCACAAATTGTCACATATTCAGAGATGCTGCCATCCATGAGAACCACAACAATCTTGAGGAATACACATCATCAGTGACATCATACATTAGCAAATGTGTGGATGATGTGGTGATTGGAAATACAACAAATTCATTCCCCAGCCAGAAAGCCTGGATGAGTGGAGAAGTGAGGGCCCCATCCAGAGTCAAAACAGCTGTCTTTTGGTAAGTGACAAGTAAGCTCACAACACCACTGAAGACTGAGACTGAATGCTGGAATCAAGGAGGCAAACCGGAGACATTAAGAGCAACTGGAGAGAGATCCAGACCATCACAGGTTACAAAAGCAGGTGCATCTCAGTCATGTACGAGGCCAGATTGCCAGATGAACTCAGTCTGTGCTTGCTTTACTCTCCTCCAGAGGACAGTCAGTATCCACTGCGGATGTAAGTGGGTGTGAGAGTGAATGTGAGTAAAGCTGGTGGGCCCGATAACACCCTGATACATGCCTGTATTTCTTAAGGAAACTTATGAAAGCAAAATTTCTGTGCCAAGTTGCCAACTTTAACAGAGGATAGAAAGCATCCTAACTGGCAACATTACAAATTGGCATGATATGTGCATAGTCCTGCAGCATCAGTGGCATCAGTGAGTTGAGGTGTCCAAATGATACTAAAGGACAGTGCCTACCCCAGACACAGCCTGTTCACCCTGCTGCAGTCTGGCAACCAATACAGAAGTATCCGCTGCCATACCACCAAACTACAGGCAGCTTCTTTCCTCAGACTAAACTCATCTGTCGCACCATGTTTACAACCCTGTGTTCTAGAATAACAACTACATGAACCTTGAACTTGAAATCGTTCAGACAGGTATTTTATTGCATGTAACCTCACTCAATGGAGAAGTCAAAGTCAATTGTAAAATGCATGCACATGCAGGGGCTCAATAACAAAACAGAATGAGCTTATGAGAATATCATCTTGAAGAATTGTTTTTGTGCCATAGCATGTTCAGGTGCAAAATGTTTGATATTCCTAGGACAAAACCTCCCTGTTAGCCCAGGGTACGGGCTTGATTATAATAAGGTTGTAGATTTTTTTAGGTTTGCACAAAAACTGGTGAGGAAGAAATATCTGTTTCAAGGTCAGACAGCTCACACTGTTGCTGTGTGTTTTAAGGCTGTTTAGTGTCTGTCAAACTCTGTGATCAGTACTTTGGTGATCAATAATACCTAAATCCTGTATTTGCTTTGTTATAATGTTTTTGCTATAATGCAAAACATCTGTCAAACATCTGCTGTTTTGGTGGCAAACAGCAGGAATATCATAGATGCTAACATTACAAATGGGAGGAGAGTTTCTGTGCTGCCCATTGATGGTTTGAGACACACACTGTCCCACGCACACAAGATAACTTTGTGTAGACTGAGTTGAGCATTATTACTGCTAAAAGCTTCCGTTTCTCTATTTCACATTGTATGTCATATTATCTAACTGGAGCCAACAGATGTATTAAAGATTTGGTAAATAAAAGGGTGATTTTTCACTGGTTTCGAGCAAGTAACTTTTTTCTAAATAGTGAAAATGTCCATATATACCCATTCATGGCAATATAGCAATGAATATTTTACCTCCCTATGTGTGCATCCTCAGCTCTTTGTAAACTGGTAACTAGGGCATGTTTTCTCCATTGAATGCTCACTAATTAATTAATGAACATTAATTTGATTACATCTATTAAATGTCAGAAACTTCTGACGAAACATTTACTAAATTCCAAGGTATTATCTTCAGATTGTTTTTTGTCCAAGCAACTGTTTAAAACTCAAAGATAAGCCGTTAACAATGATATAAAACAGAGAAAAGCAGATAATCCTCCCATCCTCATTTGAGGATACTTGAAAAATGAAAAAAAATGATTAAGCATTTATCAAAATAGCTGCTGCCATGAGCTCTGCAGAAAACCTGTCTTTAACTTTAATGCTCTCTGTATAATGTGTGCACTGCTTCTTTCACAACTGAGTGTTACCTTGCTTTAAAAATTGTGTCGTATGGATTGTAGTTTGACAAAATGGCTAAATGAAGCGACTTGACTTGATGTATTGTATCAGATGTATGAATATGACTGAATTAATAACATGCTGTATTTTTATGGAGGCCAATACCAGACAGTCATTCAATTTCAGTTGGTTGGGCCACTTCTTCGTTCCAGACTAAAATCCCTCAACTATGGAATTCGGCATGAAATTCTGTACAAAATGTTGACTTTCTTCCTCTAAAATCTTTTTTTTTTCATGTACATGAAATTTAAAACACCACAATGCAAGTTGGATACCAATGCAGTGTTGCTATTCTAACCTTTCATTTTATTTTTCTTGTATCTTTCTGAGCTAAGGCATACCTCTGAGACACACTGAGATGCAAGCTATCTCTTTCTTTAGATTTTCTTGTCTCTTCACTTCAGAGGCAGCTGTGACCTGAGAGCTGTGAAGGATCTGGGTCAGAGCTGGAACACATGCAGAGCTGAGCTGCAGCTCTTTTCAGTTTACACACACTGATGGTTCAGCATAACACAGGTCAGTGGAGATGACCCCCCCAAATACACACACACACACACACACACACACACACACACACACACACACACACAAATGACAAATGACAAAAAGTTGTCCTCTCAACTTTATCAGCCCGAGCTGTGTCTGAACAGGTACAGTATACATGTTTTTCATCAGCTCTGCTTTGGGGTTTGAAAATACTGGCTTAGTGTCAAAAGGGAGGCCAAAGCAGAGAGGAAAAGATGTTATTACATCCAACTACTGTGAATGTGATCACAGGCAAATAGTAGTTAAAAGCTTCTAGAGTCAATTCATTGATGGAATACACTGAGCATGTTTTATTTATAGTTGCATAACATTATGTCATGTCGACACAAGCTGAGGAAAACCAGTTTAAAATGCTGATATGGGACTTTCACACAGTGTACCACTTTCCCATTTCTGTCTGTACACCATAAAAAAATGTTTTAAATAAAAAAGGCTCAAAAACAGTTGGGATAAAATTGATTTCCATGTATTATTGTTTTTATTTCTTACATGTTACTGCTGCATTTTTGGAGCACCACCTCCAAAGAGGAAATTACTGACCAAACAGACTGATTAATCAGATTAAGAAGTTACCAAATTATAAGTCTGATCTCAGAAGACATGACTTCTTGTTGATTAAAGGGATCTCTGTCTCCACTCCAAAGGAATAGCCACGACAACGACTTGGTCTAAACGAATATTTATTGATCTCACATCTACTAACCCAAGAAAAATGAAAAAAATGATAACCACGAGATCATAGTCAGGGTAAAACAAATAAGTAAAGCTGATCTTAATGAACTGAGTAGAAAATAAAGTAACCTGTGTAATAAATTGGCCAATAGTGAAAGAGAGGATATGATTATGACTGTGGGCTATGCATGTACTAATAATGGATGCTATAATATTTACAAAGAAATGTAAGACTTTAAGATATCATTTTGACACCAACCCAGCATAAGGCCTACTTTGAACTACACTGAATGCTGCTAGAGATTTTTCTTGGTCAGGGCACAGCAGTGGGCGTTGCACCCAGGAACCTCCTCACGCTGGACTCTGTGGTGCTTCTCTTGTAGTTCTGTGTGTCTCTCAGTGTCTCTCTCTCAGCTATATGCCAAAGGTGAGTCTGAGTGAGTGAGATCCATTAAAATACAAAAAAATTAAAACGATATATGAAGCTAACACCACAAGCAGAACGATACAGATGTGTTTTTTTATGTTTACTAAAATGTTACAACGTATTATGTAACCAGAAAGGAATAAATCTGTCCTAACTCTAAATGAGTGGAGATGACATAATCCTCCTTTCAATACTAATAATACACATACACATAATAAACATTATTCCTAATTTGAATTAAGAACATGAGCAGTAGATGGCAGTGTGGTTACAAGGCAGAAAGACAGTATGCATGCAACTTAAAATCTCAGGCTGAGGTTGTGCTAGAAAGTTCAGATTGGTGTTATTTTCAATGACACTCTGAGCTAGCTGTTAATAACATGGTTGCAAAGAAGTACCACAATTGATTTATCTTAATTCCAAAACGGCTAAAAAGAACAAAGTCCTAGTGTTCAGGTCACGGTTGGCATGCTTAAAATTTTATAGTCTTTCAAAGCTGTTTGCACCTCTTCTTTCACCTGTGCACTGTGTACTCTGTAGAGACAGACAGGCAAAGTGAATTTCAAGGTCAGGTAATTAGCACTGACACAAAGTACAGTTAAGGCTAATGGGCATGTCATTAGTTTGCAGGTATATGGTCATAAACATATTGAATGAAGTAAATTTTTAAACTTGAACTTTATGAAACATCAGAAGATCAATAATATTATTACAACTCATCCTCAGGGGACATTGAATGTCTGTACAAAATCCCATGACAATGAATCCAAAAGTTGTTTTAGTGTGGATCAGAGCGGTGGACCAACTGACTGACTGACTTTCATGTTTAAATTATATGTGAAATGTGATTATGAGTGTGATTTATTTGGTTTTACACATTTCTCCAGTTCACTAATAAGAAGTGTAGTCTTTTATTTCACTTTAATGGAGACGGTAGTAGAGTAAATGTACATCTCAAATATTTGGTAGATCCTCATTTGCATGAAAACAATTTATTGTGTTTACTAATTATGTGAACGAGGGGAAATGTGTAAACTGAGAAAAGAATAAACTGCAAGAAAATTTTCTGAATGATGAAATAAAGTTCAAAGAGAAAAAACCTAACACTAAGAGAGATATAATTTGAACAACTCAAGAGTTCACACGGTACTAAACATTTTCAGAATCCCTTCTGTCCTTAAAGACTGAAATGTCCATACACTTATTGCCCCTCTTTGAGCAATGTCTATCAGTAGGAGCTCATAAATCATGTCACCTGTCTTTACACTATCCTTACACATACATATTTTTGCACTCTATTTGTGTTTAAGATTCATGTCTCTCAGACGGTTTCCTCTCCACCTGTCCTGTCTTTCTTTGACTGATGTCCCCGGTGGGCAGCACTGACACGTTTCCAGCAACACAGGTATGACACAACACCTCCACAAGTCCTCCGGGGCCTGGCATCGCTGTACAACCTGCACGACTGCTGCTGCTACCATGGTATCTATTAAAAGAGAAATGTTCCTTTATACCAAATGCTTTTATATCTTTGCCTCTCTTCTCCAGGGAGACACTGACTTTCAAAGCTCCTTCACTCCTCCTCACAGAAGGCTTCGTCTCTCTCCACCCACTTCCTCTCCATTTTGTCTTTTCATTGATTTGTCACAAGTCATTTTCATTCAGTCTGGCTCAGTGCAATGTTGCAGCATCATCAGCTGACTGTGTGTGTGTGTGTATGTGTGTGTGTGTCATGGCACTGACAAATGCAGTACTAAAATTAGCTCTCTGACCTGCTGCTGAGAGAGCAGGGCCTGGAAATTTAGGTCTTTTAAGTGACAGCTCTTCTGCCTGGATGCATACACACAGAGACACACACACACAAACTTAGCCACACTGCAGGTGAGAACTCTCAGAGAACGATAGATGTAGAGAATTGTTCACAAATTGTTTACGGCAGAGGTTTGTAGATGAACCACACCGTCTGCCTTTTCATGAAGCTTCTAATTCCACTAATAAGAGCTCAAAACCAATAAGGATCATGATATTAAAAGCCAGAATCGTAGAATTATGCAGGGAGACTCAGGAAAACTAAGTTATGGATAAGACATTAAG
This sequence comes from Holacanthus passer, assembly GCA_025331565.1. Classification (NCBI taxonomy): domain Eukaryota; kingdom Metazoa; phylum Chordata; class Actinopteri; family Pomacanthidae; genus Holacanthus; species Holacanthus passer. The sequence continues at coordinate 1,630,234 of JAFREQ010000039.1, forward strand.
TTATTGATTAATTAGTTAAAGATAATAATTCAAAAGTACTGATTTAGTTGGTCGTACCTCAAGTTTTTGGAACAGTAGACAGCAGATGTAAATGTGTAAATGTGCGTAAATGTGAGCTGCTGAGTGGTGAAAAAAAATCTCCCTTGCCAGCCTTCTTGTTGTAATTGAGATTAGAAGATATAGAGCATTTTCAGAACACAGTTGTTTTCACACTAGAGTTTTTGTACTGATGTAAAATTAGTGAGCTGCAGAGCTAAAGGTAGACAGATTTTGTTAAGTCAGCTACTATAACAAATCACAAATTTGCCTCAAGGGGCTTTATAATCTGCACAGTACACAACACCCTCAATCTGTTGACCCTCGATTCAGTTTCAAGGAAAAACTCTCCAAAAACCCTTTAATGGAAAAAGAAGAAGAAGAAAAAACCTAAGGAAGAGCTTTTCCAAGATGAACAGACATGCAATAGATGTATTGGGTACAGAACAGACCTAAATATCAAAATTACAATATGGACAATACAGACCGCAAACAGATGAAGAATATGGATCTGGGATGATGTCGACCAACTCCCAGGCTGCTCTCAAATGACCTCCTTTCTATCACAGAGGCATGAAAAGAGGACTGATACACACACAGGAAAAGCTCAAGCACATCATTTACAAAGAAGGAAGAAAAGACAAAGACTGATTCACACATAAGGTAGAATGGATGAGGGCATAATTCACACAGAAGAGAGAAGAGACAAAGACATAATTCACAGTGAAGACGGAAGAGACAAGGACACCATTCACACAGACTTCACAGAGACTTCACAGAGACAAGAGGTGAGAGGAAATACACAGACACAACCAGGCCAGGTGTTTCTACTCTCCAGTCTTTATGCGAAACTGAGCTAACCCAGCAAATGCCAAACTGTTCCTTCATAGTTAGTCTTTCATAAAACAGTGATCTTTAGTATAGATACATTTAAGAAAATATCTACAATTCAAAAATTAGAACTAATTAATCAATTAATGTCTAAGTACATTTACTTGAGTACTGTACTTTTACCTTTTAAAGTACATGTACTTTACTTATTTCCATTTTGTCACTACTTTTACGACTACAGAGGGAAATATGGGACTTTTACTCCACTACATTAATTTGACTTTAGCTTTAAGTTATTTACCAGTTCTAGATGTTGGATACAAAACATATGCTCAACAAATTCAAAATAATGCATTTTTATAGATTAAACTATCTAGAAACATATAGATGAACATGAAACAGTTAGTATTGATGGATTTTCTTGCTCCTATTTTTAGTCATTATCTTTCTTCTATTTGGGAGATGATTAGTTTTGGACATCCCCCCCCAGCACAGGTAGAACTGGTAAAGTTAGCAATGCAATGCAGTCTTTAATAACATTAGTGGCACTTGCAGCTGATTGGTCAAAATGTCTGCTATGAAAAAAGGCTCCTTTTACTATAGCCTACTTTGCATTTACTTTAAGGGCTTTAAAACAATGGCTGTGTGGAAGCTACAAGACTACAAAGATTTGTTGCACACAAAAGTGACATGTGTAACCACTTAAATTTGTGAGTACGAAGACGCTGATGAGTGACTACAGTCTGAGTTTTTCACTGTATTCATGGAGGAAAATGTTGGCTCTTGCCGCCTGTTCTTGCACTCCTGATTTGGAGTTGGACATGTTTGGTGTTGTAGTGGCTTTCTCCACAATGTCCACTTTTTCTTTGCAGATATGACACACAGGTCTTGTGTCTCATTCAGATAATATGAATGCATACTTCTTATTCCCTCATCCTTAAACTTGCACTTGTTTTCACCATCAAACTTTTATTATGAACATGTAATTTCACTTTTTGAGCCTTTAATTCTGCCTTAGACAAATTTACTATGTGCAGCTTCTAGCGTCAGACAGGTGACAACACTAACTAGCAATGTGTCACTTGCAAGCAGACTGGGTCAGATTTTGTTCAAATTTCGTTTCATGACTGCATTAAGTTGTACTTTGACCTGGAAGAGGCGATGTGCATTCAGGGGCCTCCATACACAAGAACTGTTCTAAACATAAACTTTCAGAAGTGATCGGAGAGGTGGAATAACACAGCAGACACAATAATTCCACTTAAATTTGTGTTCTCTCACTGGATGCTGCACCTTGTGCTTTACACCCAGTCAATAACAGTTGATCACAGCCACTTCCAGTCGCAGCTTTATCCTCAGAGGACCCGTCCGTGAGGGGTCGTCGATACAATGGCTGAGTCCTGCACCACAGTCAATGCAGCAACTTGTAAAATGAAGCACAACAAAGAAACAGTGCAGCTCTGTTTGATGGTCTGTAATGGAAACACAGCACAGCTGGCAAATGATTTGTTCCAATTACCATGACAACAGAGACAGTAAGACATGCACTTGTAAACAGCAGAGCGCAGCCAGAAGAGCAGTCCTATGTGGACACATGTGCAAACACACACAAGTACACACACACAAACTATTCCTCTGGTGACATGGAGAAGCTTAATTGGGCCATTTATTTGTCAGCATCAAAACATAATTGAAACTCTGAATAATTGTCCTCCTCCCTCTCCCTTTCCAGCCTGCAGCACTTCCTATCTAGCACAATCAATAGGAAAACAGAATTATTCATTACTTGCAGGATTATTGCGAAGTCTGAAAATACCGATGGCTGTCTAGTCCACAAGAGGCAACCACAACCGAGACAACATAAGTTTAATTTCGCCATCACATTCCTCCTCCTTTATTGGTGACATTAGCTGATATAATGTGCTGCCTAAAATGGTTGCCATTCTAACAGGTGAATTTGACGATCTGTGCCAGCTGCTCCTTGCCAATGAAAAAGAGAGAATTAGTGTCAGAGTAACTGTATGTCTGAATTCAGAGTCACTCTCACCAAATACTTTTTCATATTTACACCTTCACTCATATATACAAGTTAAATGCTCTCTGTAGTCTGGCATAAATAAAAGCAGCTTTGTGACGCCAGCAGGCTGAGGTGGACAAAATATCACAGGAAATGGTTGGACTCAGTCGCAACACACAGAAACCTGGGATAGGTAATAGGTAATGGTCGGCAATGGGGAATCTATGGGAGAGTATGCTGAAGAGTCTTGCAAGGAGCAGAGAACAATCTGGCAAAGGATGAGTGAACTGAAGAGGCTTGTATAGTGGGTTAATTGACGATTGATTGCAGTTGGGAGCACAGGTGAGCTGATGAGATGGGAGTGGCTAGCAGATGGAGTGAGTGGAAAAATACTGGAGAATGAAAGCAGAACTTCTGACACGAAACACAGTAGAGTACAGTAAAAAGTTTTATTATCACTGATATCGAACCATTAAAATATGCTCAGATCAGCCCACATATCAAACACAGGTCACAAGTAGATCAGATAGGATAAGATATTCCTTTATTTGTCCAACAGTGGGGAAATTCACAGTGTACAGCAGCAAAGAGGATAGAGTAGATACACAGTAATAAGCAATATGAACAAGAGAGGTCTAAAAAGTATTAACAACTGTTCTAAAAAACATATACAATTATTAACACTTTAAACAGACTAAAAAAGTATTAACACATTTACATGAGAGATATATGAAATATGTGACCAGTATATACACTACAGACAGGACATTGAATTAAGATAAGATGAAATGAAATATTGCACAGTGAATGAAATATGAAATACTGCGCTATGAATAAAATATTGCATGATATATTGCACAGAAATATAATGACATAAAAATGAGTATTGCAGTGACATAATTAGGAGAGTGGTCTACTGGGAACAGTGCTGGTTGTACAGTCTAACAGCTGCAGGAAGGAAAGACCTGCGATATCACTCCTTCACACACTTTGGGTGAAGCAGTCTATCCCTGAAGGAGCTCTCCAGTGCTGTTAAAGTGTCCTGCAGGGGGTGGGAGTCATTCTCCAACATGGATAACAGCTTAGCCATCATCCTCCTCTCTCCCACCACCTCCACTGGGTCCAGGGGGCAACCCAGGGCAGAGCTGGCCTTCTTGATCAGTTTGTCCAGTTTATTCGATATGTTGCTGTCCCAGCAGACTGCTCCATAGAAGATGGCTGATGCCACAACAGAGTGATAGAAGGTCTTCAGGAGTGATTAGAAGAAGTGATTATGATTCCACATTATCTTGCTGCTTCTCTCCTTCTTTAAGATCACAGGAAAGATGGCAATAAGGAAAAACTGTGGCGACTTCATGTAAAGTTCAAACACATCAAGTGAAATTTTCTCTCTCAGAACAGTTCATTGAAGGGTACTTACTTATTTGCAATTAAGGATGTATCTGAAGCATTTTTTTTCATATGAAGTGTTGTGAAGCTGAATAATGATAGCAGAGGGGGCTTAGTTAATGGGGTTAGTGTCATGATTGAATATGAAAGGGGCATCCTCGAAAGGCTCAGTCATTCATATTCATGTCATTTGCAAGTTTACATTTTACACATTTAAGTCCTTTAATTTCAACAATTACTGTTGATGAATATCTGTATTTTTGCTGAACATCTGCTTAAGAATTAAACCTTAAACTACACGTGATTGTCCTCCCAGCATGCAGAAACCACCTGATAGCTCCTTAGAGGTCAGACTCCTGGGACTGCTAATGTTTTCATTTTAATTTTGAGCCATTTTGAGACAGCTAAAACTGGGCTGTGACCCTGCCAGGATGACAGCACGATGAGTGTGTCCCAGTCCTACCTGGGACAGGGAGAGGCTGTGCGTGTGTGTGTGTGTGTGTGTGTGTGTGTGTGAGTGTTCGCTTATGTCCAAATTGGGGATATACACTAGACTCAAGACCAGTTGATTCGGGACAGCGGTGCAATTGGGGACAAAAAGTGGTGTCCTCAATTTGGAAAACTGTGATTTTTAGGTGAATAGTTAAGGTTATTGTTAGGTTAGGTTAGGGTTAGGTTATGGTTCGGGTTAGGTTAAAATCAGGTTGTCCTTCAGGTTAGTCTCCAGGAAATGAATGCAAGTCTATGTAAATTCCCCAAAAGTGACATAAGTAAAGACTGTGTGTGTGTGTGTGTGTGTGTGTGTGTGTGTGTTGCACTTGATACATAATGAGGCCTGGAACAAGTTCTTAACCAACAGAGTGAAGACACGACATTTTTGGAAAGTGAAGACATTTTGGTTGGTCCTCACAACTCCAAAGTTCTGATTGTAGGTTAAAACCTAGGCTTAGGCTATGTTAAAGTTAGGGTAAGGGGCTGGGACATGCATGATGACATTGAGGGTCCTTGAAACTATAAAAGCACAAGTGTGTGTGTGTTTGTGTGAACGTGCGTGTGTGCATGTCATCTTTTGTCCTCTGCTTAAAAATAGCATTCAGTTGGAGGCTGCTTGTCTGTTCAAAACAAATTAAGTCAGCCGTGTCCTTACCTGCTTTCAGGGCTTCCTGGGTCTAAATCTCGTGTCGTGTCCCGTCCTGCCATCCACCCTTTTTACACAGATGTCCATTTGGCTCTGTTACTTTCTCTGCTGCTGGCATAAAGGTGGAACAACTAATAAGGAATGAATAACGAATAAGGGCGCAGCATTCCTGCCTTAAACAGGCTATGAGAAAGGAGCTTTTGTCTCTGTCTCCTTCTGTTCTGCAAACATCGCAAGAAAGGTGCTCATTTCACTCTGAAGCTCTCTGTGAAAGCGTGTGTCACTCATCCCTCCTCTGTTACCACTCTGATAGGACTTTGTACTATTTGTTTCCCTGACAGTGAAATTCGCCCTCTCATAATTCCCCTTCCTCTAGTGTGTTTGTCACGGCTTGTATTTAATCATGCAACAACAAGATATTGTCAAAGCGACACGCTGATAATTAGGCTATAAGTGCTAAGTGGCTTTTCTGCAGGGGGTGGGGGCGGGGGTCAGCTTGGCTGAACACGGCCGTGCTTCTCTCTGACTTGATAAAACAATATTTGCATTTCCTCCAAATGACCAGCTGAAATGAATTTGTCTATCAATGCTTTTTGCGTGTTTTTGAAAGGTTTCTCACTGGGGCCCTATTTATCAAGTTTTAGTTCAGCAGACAAAAAGCGACACATATTAAGCCCTACCTATCTTCTAGGACCCCTGTTCTAGGACTGAAAATCTTATTTTATTTTTTAATGAAAAGTGATGATTTGGGTCTGTCACAACCCTTAATTTCAGCAGCTATAAAACAAATATCCATTGCTCATACAGTGCCTTAAATAATCACAGGGGTCAGGGGTATAATATTGGGCACATATGTTCATTTGTTAGGAAGGTTGCCTTTTGAGCCACTGGAGGGCTTTTAATGTGAAACATTGTATGTGTAGGTCTATGTATAGTATACAACTTTGATAACTAGTTACCAGGATTATATATGCAAATCAATTAAAACTAATAATGATATTTCCAAATACACCCTTTGCAGAGCTGACGGTAAAATAAATTCAGCTCATATGTAAATTAAAATAGGCAAAGAGAGATAGAGATAAATTGGCATAGCTGCATGAAATAATCCCAATAACTACAAAAGCACAGTGAACTCTAATTGCATATATTGCACAGGCATAACCAGTAATGATGTTGAAAATTCACTGGCTGAGTCGAACCTCCTCTTGAAGAATGTGTAACCTTCTTGTTTACTGTTTCCATTTCAACTGCTTCTCCTGTTAGCTTATGTTGCCTGCATGCGGAGAATTTTCTATTGTGGTGGAAATTCTATAAATAAGGCCCAGAGAGCAGACTTGTTTTTGTGAGTTTACTGTACAATGCAAGAGGAGCCAAACTGTAGCAAACAATGCCAGTTATCTTCTTCAGTGGGCAGGTACTCCCTACACCCATGACCTCAAGGCCATAGACACGGGGAGTGAATTATGGAGGGACGTCATGAGCGTTTTTTGCAACAGTTTCCCAGGTAGGCACAAAAGCATCAAATTATCCATCACATCTCCCTCCTTTTATCATTCTATGATAACCAATCAAGGCAAAAAATTCATCTAACAATCATTTTAATGTCAACAAACTATGAAATAAGATGTAGAAAAATAGTGTATATATGATGCTTGGTGAGGTCATGAGAGGTGTATGTATGTGTGAGGTCTGTCTCTTTGTGTGCGGATGTGAGAGGGGGGTGTATGTGTGAAGTGATTAGACTATAACTTCATCTTCATGGTAAGGTGGAATTCAGTCTGGGAGGGAAAATGATATCAGGTGAATAAACATCAGATTGTGTGATTTGTATGTACTGACCTTTTAACCTGGATTTGACCACAGATTATATCAGAAACACAGGATAACATAAAGAAAGAAGATGGAAAATGTCTCTTGTGTCCATCCTCCTGCAGTCAGTCACAGCCACCAGTCCCAGCCGGGTGATGTAGTGGTGTCTCTTCTCCTCTCATGCATTGTCCTTGGGTCTTGTCATGCTGTGGAACAGGATGTCTTGCTTCGTCCTGTTGTTATGTCTGGGGGTGTTGTCGGTACTCCGAGTTTTGCTGCGGTTGCTATGACCTCCCCATGGTCTCTGATGCCACAGCAGATTTGGCAAAACAATGAGTAGTGCCAGCACAGGAGGCAGGCAGGTGATATGGGATTTTGTGAGGTTAATGCACACCTGATTTAGTTGCCTTTGAATGGCTCTGGGACATTCTTGCAGTGGCCAGCGTGAATCTAGTCTCTCTTTCCATAATTTCATAATTTATCACTGCTGTTTCTGTGGTCAGGAGCACTTGGAACGGTCCAATCCAACACCTGTATCTCCAGTTGTTCCTTCTGTAGTCTTTCACCACAATCCAGTAGCCTGTTCTCAGGTCATGTAGTTTCCCCTCTGCCAGTTTCTGTAAAGCTGCTTTCACCTGTGTGTGAATATCAGAAAGCACAGAAGAGAGGGTTGGACAGTAACACTTTGATGTGAGACTGGGTTGCAGAGCCAGTGAGCATTTGTTGCAAGAAGCAGAGTAAAAGTCAATGTAACTGACTAATAACCTCCTTAGTACCAATAACGTCAATTATGGACAGGCAGAGAAAAAGGCTGGAGGAAACCACTAAGGCCCTCAAATCACTAAATTCACCCCCTAAAAGGTTTTTGAAGACGGAAAATAAAGCTCTCAGAGTTTCCTAACAGTCAGTTGGTAAACTCATCAGCTCATTATAGCTTAGCATTATAGCTTGTTCTTCACACACTTGTCTTGTAACTGTGAGTAAACCATACGTCTGTTGTGTTACTCTGAACGAAAATGAATAGATGCTTCCTGGTGTGAAAAAGAGGACCATCACTTCATCAAGTGTGTGTGTATGAACGTATCCGTGATCAGATTCCTTTTGCTTGAACCAAGTGGAGAGTTAAGACAGTTTAGATCTTTTTAACGCTGGCAGTGAGTCTGCTTGTTGTCATGGTGACTGCAGAATTGCTGGGTATTGGCACTGTGCTTCTATGTGTGCCATGTATGTCCATGTGTGCTTATACAGTATGTGCTCGTGTATGTGTGAAAACCTTGCAAGTGGCTCAGAGCACATAATCCAATCAATCCTGCGACATATGCGCTGAACCGATCCTAATGCAGTGAGGTCACACTCTGCCGGCAGGGTCACTGGGCAAGAGAAGATTTGTTTTTCTTCCTTTGAAATAGGAGCTGAACCATGATTTTTCTCTTTCTCTTTCTTTTATCATAGCCTGGTAACCTGTAGCAACAGGGAGTCCACCGTCTTTTTTCACTTTGAAACCTACCTCTATGAATGTAGTTTGACTGCCTGTCGTAGACAAGGAAGACTAAAGACTAAACAAGTTGACTGAAATTATATGGCGAACTCCACAGCAGCTGTTCTTGAAAAAGCTCGTCATCCACCTCTGATTTCCTCATCCAGGGAATTGATGTCATGCTTTACATTGCTGATAGACTTTTTTTATTAAATTCCCAGCATCAGATTCCAGATTTCACATACGCAGAGGCGAAGCAGAGGTGTATGTGTGACCGGTCTCCACTGAAGAATTGATTGGCTGGGCCTTTCAGAGGTGATGTTTTAGTCATGGAGACCTTTAGAGCTGCCCTGTCCACCACTAAACATAATTTACTCAACCCTTCGGATCAATAATGCCTCTCTGACACAGCTTTTAAAATGTGCATCTCAGTATGTGTTTGTTGACAGGAAGTGTGTTAGCTGTGTTATTCTACATAAATCTTGCTCTTTCGGCTACAAGCTTTCATTTCCAGTGCTCAAAGCTGTGGGATGTTTTCTCTCTTAAAAGTTGCGTATTATGCCGTGAGTGGTATATTATGCACTAACTGTGGTCACATTTTCCTCGCTGTGGAGCCCAATGTGTCAAACATGGACAAAAAAATGATGTTGAGCCACAATGTACTGGGTTTATTGGGCTTGTCTTGACACAAAAGAACCACAACTAGAATGAAAACAGCTGGTGAGCTGCAAGATTTGGTGGCATAAGATCAGCGGTCACCAAAATTATAATAATAATTATAACATAACTGCTATTTATAGAGGGGCTGCACGGTGGCGCAGTGATTAGCACTGGCCCCTCATACCTAGAAGATCCCAGGCATCCCGGTTAGGACGCCTGGGATCCTTCTGTGTGGAGTTGTTCTCCCTGTGCAGTGTGGGTTTTCTGCGGGTACTCTGGTACTCCGGCTTCCTCCCACAGTCCAAAAACATGCTGAGGTTAACTGACTATTCTAAATTGTCCGTAGGTGTGAATGTGAGTGTGCTTGGTCCAGTCCCTGCGATGGACTGGCGACCTGTCCAGGGTGTCCCCCTGCCCTCGCCCTAAGTCAGCTGGGATAGGCTCCCACGACCCTGCAGAGGATTAAGCAGTGTACAGATAATGGATGGATGGATGGATGCTGGATGCTATTTATAGATATTAATTAGATTATTTAGATGTTCAAAATAGGGTTTGTAGGTTAGAAACAGGAAACATTCAGAAATATTGCTTGAGACTGTGTGTTTTACTTAGCTTTTAGAATTCCTTTTAATAGGCCTGTGTGTGTGTGTGTGTGTGTGTGTGTTCGCTTATGTCCAAATTGAGGATATACACTAGACTCAAGACCAGTTGATTCAGGACAGGTGCAATTGGGGACAAAAAGTGGTGTCCTCAATTTGGAAAACTATGATTTTTAGGTCAACAGTTAAGGTTATTGTTAGGTTCAGGTTATTGTTAGGTTAAGGTTAGGGTTAGGTTAAGGCGAGGGTTAGGGTTAGGTTAAGGTCAGGTAGTCCTTCAGGTTAGTCTCCAGGAAATTAATGTAAGCATGTAAATTCCCCAAAAGTGACATAAGTAAAGACTGTGTGTGTGTGTGTGTGTGTGTGTGTGTGTGTGTGTGTGTGTGTACATATGTGGGAAGGGGGAATTTCTTTCCCAGTTCAATCAGTTCCACTGCCTGTTGCTGTGTAAAAATAGATCCATCTTGTTTAGATGCCCACAGATGGGTCCATCCATGAGAGGAGTTGAGAAGGAAAATCTTTTTGGACAAATTACAAATTACCATTAAGAATTCAGTGAATTCAGTGGCATAGTACATCTGTCATCTCCAAGCTAGAAGGACCTAACTCTGACAGACATAGATTGGCTTGCTCATACAGCTGTTGTGAGTCGTAAGTAATAGATGCTGTCCCACACTTGTACACGCAGCACATTTTACTGAGTAGCCACCAGGTAGTCCCACGTCTGAACAAATGACAACACACAGTACACATAACCCACACTTAATACACACTTATCCCAATACTGCTTTATCAAGGTATTTAGAACCAACCAATCCAATTATTGGCTAGTAATTTGCTTATAAGCCGGTGTCAGGATCTACAGTGATCAGCAAACAAGAAGCAGTTTAATTTTACGACTTTAGATTCGACTGAAGTATTATTCATGCCAAAACACGACACAGTTATGGCAAAACCACCCCAGCCAGTTATCTCTTAATATCATAAATGTATTTTTCTTTATGAGACTGATAAGAATAAAGTGAAAAAAGCAATAAAAGAGCATATGTGGCATTGTAGAAATAAATATCAGCATCAACTCCAAAACACATTTTGTTGATTGTGTATTCACTGTGATGTTTGAGCTCCACTGTGCAGAATGATAGATGGATGGTGTACACGCTGAGATCAGACCTTTAGTGATGTGTTTTTTTATGGTGGAGAAAGTGTATTGTGCTTTTAAAAATGTTTATCTTGTTAAGTATTTCTGTGTGTCTGAAAATAGATGAATAAATAAATACAAATAAATAACAAATAAATAATCTATTCTTTCATCAATGACATGAAAGAGAATTTTGAGAAACATGTTCCCTAAAAATTGCATCAGACAGAAAAAAATTGCTTTTGCTTTATACGCAGACCTAAGTGCTTAACTTATTTTAACTCATTTATTCTTTTTATTAATTGTAATTAATCTTTAGTCTTCTCTTCCAAGCTCCTGAATGTGTATTTTTCACTGCCATCAGATTGTAGCTATAATACTGTATGCTTGATCCTACTTATTTATTCATTTATTGGAATTAAAATGAAACCAACAAAGTGTCTAAAACAAACTGAGCCATGTCTTTGTGCAAGTGGCAGGGATGGCCTCATTAAGAAAGAGTTCCAGTGAACAACACACACACACACTTAGGGTAGTTACACACATTAAAAATAAGAAAACAGACCTGAAGTTTAGAAATACACAAGTAAAACTTTACTATCTGTATAGACAGCTGGATTGATTAAAATAGAAATGCATGTGTTCTGTGTTAGCAAGACAGACAACTGAAAAACACAACTTTAACATCTCTTGTGTAAACATGCTGTAAAGCTTCATTTGGGAGAAAGATGATTGGTATGTTAGATTTGAAGACTGATAACACTTACATGAATGTAAGAAATATCTAACCTGGCTCTATTCAAAGGTAATAAGTTGCACTTATTTTCAATCTGTATCAAAACTAAAAGGTTCAAGGACAAGCAGTGAACTTACAGGGGGTTATGCTGAACTGGTTTTTGACCAGGCACAATGACTTCCTCCTTCTTTTTTGTCTGAGGGAGGATCCACAGTGTCAGACAACATTAAGTGTTTGGTAGTAAAGGGTGCAAACGCAGCTCAGTGGGAGGATTTAATACAGGAGACAAGCATATGTAACACATTCAACCTGCTGTGGACCTGTTCATCTGAGACCTGACTTCCAGTCTGCAGTGTAGTTCCTGCACTTCAAATTGAATTTTTTTTTTTTTAAACCAATTTTATATAATGCCTTATTTTAGCACTTCCCACATCAATGGGAAGCCATTTTGCAACTAGCATCTGTACACGGTCCGTTCATTGGCTGTTTGGGATGAATAAGAGTGCACAAACAGTCCAGCAGTCACTTTCACGCAACATTCTTCTGAACACCGGTTTTGTGGTGTGACAACCCTCTGACCGGCCTCTCCCTCCAGGTACCTGGTGGGTGGAGCCAGGTCGTTGAGGACATGCAGCTCACCTGGTTTGGCTTCCAGATATATAAGCTGGTGGCAGTCGGTCAGGCCTACTCTCCCTCTCGCTCTCCTCTGGCTTTCACCCTGTTTGTTGCAGTTTGTTACATCCATACATATAAATAGACATTATAGACAGACATTTTTTTCTTCTTCTTTCAGTCATCTTTGAGAGGAAGGACATGATTTTGGGAAGCTAAGTTTGAGCCTCCTACAGTGCATTGGATGCGTCGATTCTCTCCCTCTCCTTTTGTTAAGTGTGGGTGGCCAGGGTTAGAGCTCTCACGTCAGGAGGCATGTTTATGGCTCCAAAAGACAGATTACACTACATAAGTCTTTTTTATCAAATGTGTTAGATTTTTTAAAAAGGCTCCTACTCTTCTCTTTTCTTCTAACTTATACATATGAGATAAGAAGAAACATCATATCTCTCTGTAGCTGCTACATCAAGAACAAATACATTAAAATGAAAATCCACATTCTCTGCAGCTGTCGTAGTTTCTGACAGAAAGCTTGTAACAAGCTCTATGTGATGGTTAGAATTTGCTTAATGAAATGGGTAGTGGAGTGGAGTAATACTGCACTAGAAGTGAGCCACCACTGCTTTATGCAATTATAAGCACTCGGGGATGCCCATTTGTAGCTATTTGTCTCTGTTATCAACGGGAACCATCAAGGCTTAATCACAGTGAAATAAAACTCAGAGAGGAACAGAAAATGTGTATTTCAAGCCAATTAACCCCGAACAAATACAATTAGCAGTTAATCAGTTAGTAAAGGAGAGCTCTTCTCAGAGTGGGGACTATGGCTGCTGCAGAGGGAGCAGCCAACGAAGATGGAAATGTTTTCTTTGTCTTTTGGAGCCCAACCCGAACTAGAGATTAAGAGTAAGGAGCTTTATGCCGTGTTCACATTATAAGTGAGTTTCCGACTTGTAAACCACATTCAGATGGTGTGTCCGTCTCAAATGAGGTTCAGTAAAGAGGCATGTTCACTGTTAGCGTCTTTTTTTGCATTCACCAAAATCACAGGCAAAATGAAAAAACAAAAAGAAAATTAAATTCACTGATGTAGGCTTAACTCAAGTTAAGTTTACAAGGTGATTTATAGAGACAGAGAAAGAGACAGGAAATGAAAGCAGGCACAAAGAGAAATACAAAGACAGGATCACAATATGAGCAGAGCTGAGAAAAGCTGGTAAAAGCCAAAGAACAAATTAGAGTGGAAGATGAACTGAAAAATGCCCAAATTGCCTCAGAAGAAGGACAATGAAAAGGTGAATAAAAGCAACAGAATGAGAGCAAAACTAATATGACAGTGTAGTCTATAAAAGAAATATTTTCAGTTCAGTTTGAAAAGATGCAGCAGACGCTTGTCTGAGTTCCTCAGGAGTCAGCGATGTTGCTTAGACTCCAAGAAGAAGAACCAAACTGGACATTTTGCACATTTTATCAATTTATCTACTTCAATCTTTGAAAAAAAATTCACACAGTATACCATATGTTTCCATATACTTGTTTGCTATTACCAGCCAGTGGATCCAGATAATTTCAGTATGCTATGAACTATAAACTTGTTACTTGCTGTAGACAGGTGATCCACCAGTTGCAGCTGCAGGCAACGAGCCTTGGCCTTTATTTTTGTCCATTTTAACTCTTATGTCAGTTCGTTTTGTAAAAACTAAACTTAGAAATGGCACACACTGTCCAAAACAGAAAAGTTTTTAAACAGGCACATTTAAGTGTAAGCGGCTCATCTTGCCATCAGGGACATAACTAAGAGTAACAGCTTCGGTTGTGGCAGAGAAGGGGAAGAGCAGGGTTATTCCAGCAGCCTCAGCAGACTGTGGGGCATGTCATGTGTGAATGTACTGTAGCAGTGCAGCTTGGGTTTACTGCCTGAATTAGCTTGAGGCCCTCTCTCCAATCTCCCATCGTTCCCAAACCTGGAAACTGAAAAATGATCTGGTGTTTATGTAGCCCAAACCTAAGCACATGCAAAGCTCAGCATGTGAGCCCCACTCACTGGTGCCAAAGTCCAAATTAATTCAATCAATAAAGATGGTGTAAAAGATGTTTTATTTGATAAAAACTTGGGTGTTGACACTGACGATTAGATTACTGTATAGGGATTGAGCCCCCTAAATAGCAGGCACTCTGAGATCCCGTCCTACGGAGCCGCAGGCTCTGCCTTGCCACAGGTGGTGGTGGGGTGGTGTGGGGTCAAATTGGCTACAATGTCAGCAATTTAAACATCCTTTATCTATGATGATCATTGGATAGTAGTACCCACAATCAAATCCCAGTGAAATCAATAACTCAGAGGTAAATCCCAGGACCATTGATGAAATACAGTAATTGCCTGCCTTCTTGACTTTGTGCTTATAGTATCATTAGTACATAAACATAATTTCTATAAGGAAGACATGACTCAGTGAAAACATCTGGGAAGCTAAGCAATCCAGACATTTCCCTAGGGAGTTGATAGACAAGAGTTGGAGAGAGTTACAGAAAATGAAACGCTAGTTTGCTCTCCTTCCAAACAGGAAGCTGTTTGCTAAAAGTTTAGATATATAAACTGGATAACCCAACAGTATATCAAGGCAGTGGTGCAGCTTTGAAGTAACTTTATGCTGACAGGCAAAACTTGAGCTTGCGAGTCTTTTCTCTCAACTAAAATTCCTTTACACTTCTGAATGACCCCTCTGTGCTTTTACCGTTTCAACATCCACTTTCAACAGTGAATGTGTCACACTGACGCTCTCAAAGTGGTCTTTCATTTGAACTTAAAAGGTTTCAAAATTACAGATACACTGGATGTCTGAATAAGATCATTGAGTGCATTATTTATACATTTCACAGGAATGTAGCCCCCAGAAAATGATTTGTGAACCAGGCACTGTCTGGTTACATTTTTGACTGATCTTATCTCTTCTCTGACACCATTTACACACCAATACCAAAAACACCTCCACACCAATACGAGGCTCATCATGTCTACATTCCTCCCTGATCTCTGGCAGAGGCTCTGCAGGCCTCCATTGCTGTCCTCCCTGTCATCTATCAGCTGACTCCTTCAAACACCAAAGGGCTCCATACATTCTTTACTAATGAGGCCAATGACTGGCACTTTCTTTCTCTCAAAGGCGATAAAGAAAACATCATTTCATTCATCAAACGGTGTCCAACTTTGATACGATGATGAAAACATGATAAACATGAAAAAGCATTGAAGCAGCGCACTCGAGCTGTGGCAGGAGAAAGCTTCATCCAGCCATCATAAGTCAGTCGCTATGTTTGACTGTCACAGCTGACTAGAATGAGAAGTTCCACTCAAAAGTTGTTTCTTTTTACTGTAGGCCTTCTTCATACCACTGTGACAGAGCTGCCCAGTATCACACCAACGCATGCAATATACACTCCGATCCACTAGAGCAGAGGTCACTAACAGGCGTTCCGGGTCCGGACCCAGAAGCTGTCCCATACAGACCCGGACCTACAACCAAAAGGTTATGATTTAAACCTGACGGGTCGCTGCTATTTTAACCCGGCACACCTTTTGAAGTCTTTACGGTAGTGGCTTAGTGGATGAGGAAACACACAGACCAATTACGTGCAAGTTAAGCCATTCCACATGATACCGCTCAGCCAATCAAGTCTATGCATTCCAGGCGGTAAATATTGTGACTCCACAGTGCAGACAGATGAGAGAGTTAGAGGCAAGTTACACATGAAAAGACGGTAGAAAGAAAAAGAAAGATAGCGATGCATGTAGAAAACAAAGGGAGGGACGACTGAGCTGGAGAAAGTTGAGGAAAAAGACGAGCGAGACGGAGAACGTTGAGGAAAAAGACGAGTGAGACAGAGAAAGTTGAGGAAAAAGATGGGTGAGACAGAGAAAGTTGAGAAAGAAACTAGAGCTCAATTCTCTCACTGAGCAAAAAAGTGGGGGAGTTGAATATAAGAGGGGATGAAAGTGAGCCTCTAAAACGGTTCACTTGTTAAGATGTGTTGAGATTTATTGTCTGTAAAATTGGTTGAAACTGTTGAGCCAAGATGTGAAACAGAAAAGGGGAAATTCAAGCCTTTCCTCCCTTTATTTTATTTTTCTGAAGTTAAGCACTTAATTTGAACATGCGCAATTTCACATTTTATTTATTTTCTCTTATTTTGAAATGCAGCCCTACTTTTATTTAGTAAATGAGAGAACATGATACATATCGACAGTCATACATATAAGTTCAGTTCTATGTTACTTGACAATAAATATTGTCAAAAAGTTTTCAAATTGTTCTGAATTCATTTGATTTGACAGTCAGGTATTGAATACATGCAGATGTTGATAGAACTACTTGGCTACTTACTAGGACCTCTTTAAATTTTAGCTGAATACTTCTGCACTAGAGGATAGTGTGGCAATGTCAAGTTTTGCCCCTGGGCGTGAAAAGTACACACACGTATAAAGTTGTCGTACCAGCAGGGTGCAATGATGACAGGGAGGCGAGGCTAACTGACAATGGTGGAGCAGCAGGTTGGACAGAGCTAGAGGGAGAGCTTCAATTGAAGACTTGGAGGGCATATATGTATACTTCAAACTCAGTATCCCCAGGAAATGTTGTCACATGGGATGATGGCATACCTCCTGGTTTATGTGTCCATGCCAGTAGAGTGTCCTCTGAGGAGTGAGGTGGAAAATTAGGGTGTGGATTGTGGATGGACATATATCACATCAGTCCTTCATGCGGGAGAACGGAGAAGTGTTTTATTTGCCTAACCATACTTTAGCCATTGTCTGTTTGCCATAAACAAATCAAAAATGGACAGACAAAGACAGTTAGGTAGGAAGACAGTGAGATAAAGACACTGTCAAGAAAGAACTTATGTCACACTTCCAAAACTACCCAGGTAAATAAGAGGAGCTCCATCTGAAATCAACAGGGGACCATATTTATTAATGCACCTGAGAATTTTCATGCTTTTTCACCTCCAATCGATACCTGTCTTATTCCTGTGAGATTAATCATTGTGGCCATTACCTTGGTTCCAACGGAGCTAATGATGCCACCAGAGGAGAGCTGGCAGGATGCCAAGTGGATGAAAGGAGAAAGACCGTCAGAGGGGGAGGAAGAAGGGAAGATAATGAAGAGAATTGGGGGTGAAAGGGGCTGTTTTTAGGGATAAAGATGGAGGGACAGATGGAGAGAGCAAGGCAGCAAGAAACAGATTGTTGGTTGTCTTGGAGGTATTTAGGGATGGATGAGGAGCGGATGGAGAGGGTGATCAATACTAGAACAAAACTCTCAAAGGGACAATGACTCTGGTGTAATGCAGCCTTTGTAATGGCTTCTTTAATCAGGACTGCAGCAGAAAATCACCACTGATTTAACCAGAAAAGGCTGATAAATCCATGAATGAAAAGACTGGAATGAAAGGACTCTATAACATACTCATTCCCTTATTATAATTATTATTATCATTCCCTACGAACACCAGCCCTCTTATGATATGAAACGTGTGTTGAGCAGCATGAATGGGGTAAGTTTCTCATTATGCTGTCGGACAAGCAGGGAACAATAGTGAAACCCCAGTCCAGCCCCTACTATAACTTACAAAAAGAGAATAGCAGTGATGTGTGTGTGTGTGTGTGCGTGTGTGTGTGTTCACTGATGTCCAAATTGGGGATATACACTAGACTCAAGACCAGTTGATTCGGGACAGCAGTGCAATTGGGGACAAAAAGTGGTGTCCTCAATTTGGAAAACTGTGATTTTTAGGTCAACAGTTCAGGTTATTGTTAGGTTAAGGTTATTGTTAGGTTAAGGTTATTGTTAGGTTAGGTTAGGGTTAGGTTAAGGTCAGGTAGTCCTTCAGGTTAGTCTCCAGGAAATGAATGTAAGTCTATGTAAATTCCCCAAAAGTGACATAAGTAAGTGTGTGTGTGTGTGTGTGTGTGTGTGTGTGTGTGTTTGTTGCCCACATTCACCCTGGAGCATTCACCCACCCATAGTTTTCCCTCTCTGGCTGAGGTTCATCCATTCTGTCTGTGCGGCCTGCAGGAGATAAATCAAGTTACCAGGTCGTGCACAGTCCACTTGAAAGAACACCGCTTTAGTTGTACTAATGAGGCATACAGTTTGGAAGGAATGTAACTCCTTTATCTTTATCTTTATCTGCTGTTCTTGTAAAAAAAAATTTTTGTTTCTGAGTCAAGATTAAGGGATCAAGCTTTTTGCAGCCATTGCTCCTATCTGTGCACATCTCAATGTGAAGAAAAATGATGTTGGTGTATATGTCACCTTGTTTACCCACTCTGGGAACCACTCTTATAAAAAACTGTTGCAATGCTGGTTCTATACCTGATGAAGGCCACGTAGACATAGTTGCCACAAACTAATACTGCATACCAGCAGTAAGTACGACGTTTCAAACGGGAAGCAAAATGCCTTACAACGACTGCATGAGATTAAACGGGTGCTCATAGTTTTGTGTCCACCCCCTGTATATCCACACAGTCACTTTTATATTTCCCCAGCTTTTTTACCAGTCACACTTTTCCACTTCTAACAAGTTCTAAAATGCCGTTGGGTGACCATTCATCCTTTATATGGAACAAAGCTTTAAAGATGGACTGGACAAGAAGCACATAGTCCTGTTATTTTAAATCTCTGACTTTTTCCCCTCTCTCTTTCCCTGTTAAAAAAATGTAGCTCCATTAAAAAATAGGCCAGGGAATTTGTAGGTTTCTGTTCAGTCTCTGCAACGGAAGGTGCACTGGCCAGCCAGCAGAGATAATGTTTTATATCTTTAAATGTCCTTAAGCTATGTTAAATCATTCTAATATATAAATCTGATGTAAGTTTGTAATTTAATTCCAAAGTAGATGTGATGTTTAATTTAATGTAGACGTCGATCTAACTTCTAATTGAATTTAGAAGTTTCAAATAAATGTGAAAGCGCTGCTCATGCACTGCAGAGTCACATGGCTGTGAGCGAGTGTAAGTTTGCACCATTAAGTGTTGCAGTAAGTAGAGGGGCTGAGCTCTGATGGTCTCCTGGCACAGAACACAGTGGGAAATTACCTCTCAAAGAGAAATCAGTTAGTAAAGCCAGCGAGTGGCTCTCCTCTCATTCCCTCCCTCGTGCTCTCCTGGTTAATAATCCTGAGCCGTGCAACAGTTCACCCTCAACAGTCCGAAGCTGTAAAATAGACTGCTAAAATTTCATTGACTATTACTCTGGACTCGGGAGCTCTGTGTGAGGATGGGGAGACACTGGAAGGCAGCCAGAGACATGAATAAGAGATCAGCTGAACTCCCTCGATGTGTTATCACAACAGGGGAGTGCAAAAATCTTCTATATTTGCTGAAGTGAAGCCTTTGCTAATATGAGAAGACTGAAGTCATGGATGAAAGTGCAGATAGAATCCAGCACGCAGCCATTTACAACAGCGCAGAAAATGTTTGCCAGCTTACTCATTGACACGTTAAAACGCTCACAAACACAGGTGATACGGGGCGATTCTGTCCTGTCCTGTATCCTCCATCAGAAAAGCAGTGGATCAAAGGCTGGATATGAATGTGCTCCCTTTAATTGTACCCTGTTGCTTCACCATGTGGCAAGAAGCAGAGCCGAGCCTGCTCGCCCACTGAGCTGTGGCGGCTGTCCAAACAGCGCCATGTGCACATTCTGCGCTCAATGGGCCATGAAATCAAAGTCATCTCACTGTGATTATGCCATTCAACATTCAGGACAGGCTGCCTGCTTGTGCTGGAGATTACCAAGGCATTGTTTCCTCTATATTAGTGTTCAGCTTAAGAGAATATCTTGTATCGCTATGCTGAAACACACACGCATACACAAATGCCAGAAGCAAGCTGTCAGTCTTCTGTGGCTCCATTCCAAGTGTATTGATTTTGCAAAAGCTAATTCAAAGCATCTTAAGAGGAAATACATGTGTTACTACCTCAAAGCTTGCTTTTTCTTAGCATGAAAAATGATTTCAATTTGTATGCAACTCATATGACATCATCATATAATCCATCCAATCATTGATTTATCCATTTTCTGCCACCACTTTGGGTCTGGGTAGCAGTGGCAGTGGGCTAAGAAAGGTTTTCCACCTTTCTCCCCAGTTACAACTTCCTGCACTTTCTGTTTGACCCTAACATGTTCACAGGCCAGATGGGATATCTAATCCCTCCATCATGTTCAAGGTTGGCCCTGGGGTCTCCTCCCAGCTTGATGCATTTAAAAGCTTCTAAAGAGAGGTATCTAGAGGGAATCCTAATCAAATGCCAAACCACCATCAACTGACTTCTTTCAATGCAAAGGAGGAGCAGGTTTACACTGAGCTCCTTCTGGATCTCTAAACCTCACCTTCATTTCATCTGCTGTATCCACAGTCTCATTCTTGGATGTGCTGACTCTCATCCCAACTGCTTCACACTCAGGTCATCATCTGATGAAACTAGCAGAACTACATCATCTGCAAAAAGCAGAGAGACAATCTCAAGCATTCTGTCAATAATAATAATAATAATAATAATAATAAATGCATAATAACAGTCATCCGTGACATTTATACACCCCTCAACACAGCATAATTTCAATTCAATGCATCACTGTGTGTGATGCAGTCTGCCAAGGCAGGAAACACTTGCCTCTTTGCCTTCAAGCAAGATAGTAATTGATAACTTTTTGGGGTAATATTCCAAACAGTCAGTTTACAACACGGATTTTATAATGTGTAAAACTCTTCTATTCCTGATGTATCACCTGACAATCATCACACTTCACATAGCTCCCTCTGGAGCCACAAATGTTTCATACAACTTTTGTTGTTCCCTCTTTACTAATTTCTCAACGGCAGAATTAGTTACATTGCTATTACTTTTCATTCCCCAGCCCAGCTCCATCAAAAGTACCTTTAAATAAATGTTTACAATGTTCTGCATGAATTCCTGCTTTATAAATTCATTTGAGTTCCAGCACAGGTGTGTTTATGTTCACATCATATTGCATAAATGTCCTTCCCTCCCTAGAC
This sequence comes from Holacanthus passer, assembly GCA_025331565.1. Classification (NCBI taxonomy): domain Eukaryota; kingdom Metazoa; phylum Chordata; class Actinopteri; family Pomacanthidae; genus Holacanthus; species Holacanthus passer. The sequence goes on from JAFREQ010000039.1 coordinate 1,651,743, forward strand.
AGACATGCTTAAAGCTCTTTTTTTTTTTTTTGGTTTCTGTTGCTGAATTTACCTGACAAACCACTTAGACTAAACATACAAGGATCAATCTTTCATCGCTATGCAGATGACACACAGCTTTATCTGTCTGTTAGACCTTTTAACACCTGTAAATTAGCTTCACTGCATAGATGCCTATATGACATAAAAAGAGCGATGACCAATAACTTATTGTTTTCTTAACTCTCACAAGGCAGAAGTTCTCATCATTGGCCCTAAACACATCCCTCAATGGAGGAATCTCCAAAATTAGATCACTTATGTCCTTCAGTAACACAGAGAACATTTGCATGCTCTTATATCTTCTTACTATCATGCCTTGTTTACTTGCCTGAGCAATCGCACTATGGAGCAGCTCCAAAGAGTTAGTATGTAACTGTGCTGTGCTGTGTACTGTCCAGTGTGCACCTCTGTGGTCATGAGCTGTTTTTAACTCTTTCATTAAGGGTTTTTGTCTGTGTGTGTATGTATGTATGGTTGTATGTATAAGTAACATGTCTAATGTTGCTCATGCTTTTGAATAAAATAGAATGTAAAGCACAATACACTGCAATGAAGTATCTTACTGCAGCGTTTCCTTGAATCTATATGCTTCCACTGATCAAAGCAATCAAAGGTACTCTATTTTTTAAGGCTGCACTATTAGATTGTAGATGTCTTCTGCATCATTTACATTCCTGTGAAAGACTGGAAGGCAAAGGTGTACTTGATTGATGATTCGATTTCTCATTGATCTCGACATTACCCAAAATGTCTTCTCATGAACATTCAATAAGAACGTGTCAAATTCTGATGTGGTAATCATCTATATTTAACAGATCTAATTAGACATTTTCTGCCTGTGCCAGAATGTTGACACGCAAATTATCATTACAGATCAGCAGATTAGAGTTATTACAGAGTGCGGCAGCTGCAGACTAATGAAAATTCTCTGTAGCGTATTGCAGTGATAGTGTACCTGTGAGTGTCAATAGTTAGCTGCAGTAGCCAAGAGTGACAAAATGAAGCATAAGGTACTGTGATATTCCTACAATATTACTACAGAGTAGGGACAGCAGTCCATAGTCAATAGTCATCACTGACAACAGTATTTCACCATGCAGTTTGGGTTTTTTTGTTCAGGTTTTTGACATATCTGATTTCTGCTTTGCCCCAGTGTAATGGATTTCATTGTCAGTGTCTTTATCAAGATGAATAATCCACTGAGCACTTTTTTTTATGTTTAAAGCCACAGAAAAATAATTCTAACGTACTAGTGTGGAGGCAGGTAATAGATAACTGACACTAGAGGTACATGAGAAAATATTATTTTTGTAAATTTCTTGCACTGACCCTTTAAAGATTTAGCGATAGCTCACCTGGCTCTGTCCAAAGGGAGCAAGATCTACTACCCAGCAAGGCGTCATAATTGGCTCATCGTGAGCAACTTCTCTGGGAAGTCAGGAAAATCTCCTGACATTTTCATCTCTCAGTCTCCCAGTTGAAACCAGCCACAGTTGGCCCTTTGTGCCCTCTCTCCCTCATCCAACTTCATTCCCTGAATCCTGCCAATAACACATTATGTGTCTTGAAGAACACTTTTGTTTCCTCTGCTGTTCCAGAAGATGACTTGTGGCAGTGCTATTCTGAAATGTATGCCCAAACTCTAAAAGAAAAAAAACAGTTCGTGGATGGGTGTGGATCAACCCTTCAACTTGCTTGTAGGTGGTGTCAGCTCCTTTGTGATCCTTTACCATGAACAGTTACCTATAAAAACTTTTCTGTGTAGGTTGGCAAAGGCATTTGCAAACCTTTAATTCCAGCTTGAAAGGAAAAACAAATATCAAGAGGTTAATTTTTTACGTAAATATATCAGCATTCTCTTATCTGTTATCACCTCAACACTGTGTTGTGTTAAGGCATGTATAAATTATTATAATCAATATTTTATTTTTGCAGTATATTCATTGTAGATAATGGAAATTAAAAATATGGTACCAGCCTCTTTTTCCGTGTATGTTCTGTGTGTTTTCCTGCCTTGCGATCTAGAACAGAGTTGGATGGGTCCCAGGGAAACGTGAGGCGAATGGGTGCTGCTGTGCGTCTCCTTTTCCTCCTCCTGTGCCACAGAGACGGTCTTCACCTGACAGCAGACAGGAAATTAAAATTGGGCCTGGGAAATAGATCGGATATCCACTAGGCACGAGCTGAGGAGATAAAGAGCGAGAGAGGCAGAGAGTACTAACGACGGACTGGGGAAGAGGGAGAGAAATATATTATGGAGCAGAAATTCACCCCAGATTGTTGGCTCCATTCATAATGGAAAATGTGATTCTCATCCACTGTCTGCCAAAGAAACAGGGAGGTAATGGTCTCTTTAATGATCTCCCACCTCATGCATTAGTGTTGGCTACTGGCCACAGAGCAGCCAGGTACAAATACAAGAAAATAAAATACATCACTAATTCAATTTGTCCAATTTATTACCCCTACAGCCATATCTTTCATGTAAGTATAGTATGGAAAACAAAAAGTTTTGCATATATAACAGAAAATAAACAGACACACAAAAAGAATCAATGGTGAAGAAGATCTGTGGTTATTGGTCATTTACTGTAAATATAACCACAAAGATTTTTTTTTTTTTTTTTTTGTCAAGACAACACATTTCATGCCCCTGTTCTGTCATTCCAGGCTCCTTAATTTCTTGAAAACTATACAGATCTGCAATTCACCACCCATCTTCTACCACCCAGTCACTTTCCACTGAGTCAGACCAGCACTGCCTCTCATTCTCACGTCAAACCACACCTGTCCCTGAGCACCTCCACTGTACACTGATATACTTGCCTACAAACACTAGGGTCTTGTTGTAGAAAATGTTGTAGACACTTGTTCCTCAACCTGAACCTACTGAACCCAACATAACCAGGTCCTGTTTGGACCTTCTGCCTGAACCTCTAAGCCCATGTATTGTCATTATTAACATTTTAGTCACTGAACTGCACCTGCCAGTCTGTGGGTGCACACCAACTGCTTTATGTGATCGTTCCTCACTCCTTGCTTGATCCCAGTTCACCATCATCCAATCCATCCAATTCTCTTATTACTGCTCAGAGGAGACATGAGCAAGGACATACAAATTTGCCCTTTTACCTTTTCTTTTTTTTTTTTTTTTTTTACCTTTATTGAAAAGCTGTTTGTGTTTGGATGCTGAGACGTCTTGATTGAAGAATTACTGTCTGAGCCATAGTTGGATAAACACCCGGAGTCGTGACACTGGTGATGGTGGTGGTGCCTAAAGACTGTGAAGGCCGGATGCATGATGAATTGCTGATTGATGATTGATGATTGATGATTCCGCGAAGGCTAGACAATGATGGGGAGGTGGAGGGGCGCACAAATCAATGGCATGAAAAAGCTAGGGGCAGAGAAAGATAAATTGCTAGTAACAGTAAAGCGGTTTCCACAACAGCCTGGCCACTCTTTTTACTCTCCCATGACATCAGCTGACCAGTAATGAACAGTTTCTGGTTGAACTGCCACTTGGTAAAAAAAAAAAAAAAAAAAAAAACAAAAAACTTCCCTATATGTCTGTGGTTGTCACAGTTCTGCCAGCCAGGCCTCTGTTTACCTTAGTTTTTGTTTAGCCTTAGATTTTGTCCTGCCTTAGTTCTGTCTTAGTTTACCTGTCTTAGTTTTCATGTCATAGTTTTTGGTCAGTGTCCGAGGTCATAGTTCTGTTGTTCTTTTCATAGTCATGTCGTAGTTCACTGTCTTGGTCTTAGTTCCTTGTCTCTGCTGTCATGTCTTGTCCTAGTTCTGTTTCTTAGTTCTGTCTTGTAGTTTTGTCTTAGTTCTGTGTCTTGGTTTTCTGTCTGTGTTATGTCATAGTTCTGTCAGTTATAGTCATGTCTTAGTTTACCTGTCCAAGTTCTGTCAGTCTGTCACTATTCACCTGCCATAGCTTCTCACCTCAGGTCCCAGAACTGTTCTACTCACCCCGCCTCTGCCTCACCTTACCTGTCAGCCACTCCCACCTCATCTAGTCACCTGTGTTCTCAGCTGCAGCTAATCACCATCAGGACATTATATAAGCCACTCCATTTCTGTCAGTCCTTGCCGGATTGTTTCTCCTCTTTTGTCGTTTCCTCATGCCCGTCAGTGCATTCATCATGTTTGGATTTATTTGTTCATCTTTGACTGTTTGGATCTGCTCTTGGTGTGATTAGTTTTTTTGGACTATCCAGGACACTTCCCTTCAGTGAGTTTTTGTTTGTTAAGATTTCTTTTGCCTTTGATAAAGGCCCTTATCTACCAACAGTTTCGTGTGTTGCGCTTGAGTCCTTCCCCACTCCCCATCACAGTGGTTCCACCAAGCGGCAACCTCCTGGGACTGAAAAATAAAGCCATCACAGAAGTGCAATTCCTCAAATTACAACTTGAGGCAGGCTTCAAAAGGGAGTCAATTACATTTGACCCCCATGTTAAAATGTCCAACTTTACAGCAGAAGAAAACATGTGCTGGGTCTAGGAGTAATGGGGAGCAACACATATATATATAATGGTAGGGATTCCTTTGAAAGAAAAGAGAGAAACAGAGTTTATTCTTAACATAAATATTTATTTATGAGGAAACGAAAAGTTCACCAAAAGGGAGAAACGGAAAGGGGTTTCTTCAAAAGGAAGACCAGGCTGAAACACAAACAAAAAGTGGTTAAATCAGGAAACACCGTCAAACAAAATAAGCGCTATCACCAGCTATAATTCACACTATCACTCTGCACTCTGCTGAGGACAACCACCAGCACATCACCTATCTTCTTCTGTCACACACACACACAGCACACACACACACACGAACACACCCACACACACACACACCACAGAGTCATCAGGGTTTAAACAGCCAGGCCCTGATGAATGGCCCACTACCACCTAGAGTCATCAGGGTAATGATGACGAACCACTACCACCTGCAGGTAATGGGGAGGGGAGGAGGAGACACAAACGGCTCAAGGCCGTAACAACATGTTTACAGCCTGGTACAAAAAATGGTTTTAGCCTTTGTAGCTGATTGTCCCCTTCATGACAACTGTACGGGGGGGTCTATAATCATGTATAATTATGGATATGGCTACTTTGATTGACAGCTGTCTGTTGGCTGTCGGCTCCTAACACAGAGCTCATTCAGTCACTGAACTTCAGTTGTGTTTGTGGTGTTTTGACTTTCCGGATAATCTTTCATGCTAATTTTTCTGTTGTTTGTGGAGCCGCTTGTTGTTGGTCATGTTTTTCTTGTGTGTTCAGGACGAGTTCCAGTTGTTCCAGTTGTTAACAGGAGCATTTAGTAGCCGCAGTTATTAATAAACCTGCTGCGCTGAAGTCAAAACGTAATAAAAGTGTTGATATAAAATTTATTTTGATAGCAATACATCTGTGTGAGGTTGGAAAATAAAGGTCTGCCACATTTGTTATCTAACATGATGCAATCCTAAACTTGTTAACTTGTCAAGATAAGTCAAAAAGTGTCAAACTGTGTACAAATTCAATGAAAAGTTTGTAACTTCAAAAATAGTGTTAACCTTGATGTTGTTATTGGTTGAGCTGGAGTTGGTTATTAAAGCTAAACAGTAATGTGAAATTTGGCGGTCCACAAACTCAAACCTTATGATATTTTATTAATATGACTGCCAAAACAGAAATGTCAAGTTCATTACATTCCATATATCAACTGATTGTGATCGGCAATGTCCTGAAATGTTCACATATAATGTTACACCTGCATGTGAGGAGGAAATGTGTAAAGTACCGGAACCAGAGCCAAAGTGGGCTGGTACCACTGGGTTAGTCAGCGAGCTTGGTAGTTTTTTTTCAAAATACTGAATAGACCACAAAAATCAGAAAAAATAATCAGAAGAGATCATTCAATAATAGAAATATTGTTTATGCAATTGTTGCACTGCCCATAGAGATAGTTACAGCAGCATGCATTCATTGATTTTTTTTTCCTTACAATCTGTAAACATAACTTTGACATATAGTGTTATCACTTTGTAAACTTGATATGGTGCTCGTTTGAACAGTAGACAGAGAGGAATCTTAATATTCATTTTTGTCATGCTTGTCACCAATATTCACTCTCCTTTGAGCTCTGTTTTTGGTCATCAACTCCTGAGAAAAAAGGTTGACTCTTTAGCTACTAAATGCTCCACTACTTATGTTCACCAGCTAGTCTCTGGCTGTTTGCTGCTGAGCAATCAATCAATCAATCAAATCAAATAACCTTTATTTGTAGTTTTGTTTTTCTGGATACTTAGAGTAGGAAAAAACTTACTACATAGTCAACGACAGCAACTTTTTGATCTTAACCTAAAATGATTTGAATCAACAGAATTTCGACCTCATGCAGCCATGCAGAACAGCTGCTGCTTTTTCTCACCTGCTCAGTGACTCAAACTCAATATATTATTAAGTCAGATTCAAACAGAGTTATTTATCCGTTTTGTATTCTAAATTACCAGGAGAAGCCGTCCATATTATCTACTGCTGTACTTTATCTGCCTGTGCACAGTGGAATGATGGGCTGTAATGAAATCAGCTCTGTGTTAAATTGCAGCTTCTTCTCCCTTCTTCTCTCTGACCCTCTAATTAGGCAGCTGACTGCTTCACCTGTCCTGCTGCTCCTCGGTAACTGTGCTGATGAAGGCAGCGAAGGAGAGAGCAGCTAAAAGAGAGAGGAAGTGTTGAAGGTACAGAAGCAGAGGTTGTGATTTAATGGTGAATTTAAGAATAATGGTGGATATAAGAAGTGATACCCACAGCAGCTCCTTTTACACCCAGCATTAAAAGACCAGTAAATACAAGTCATGAGCTTCCAGAACAAACCTCCAGTTTTTAGATACATTTCCTACTTTCTCTGCAGGTGTTAGCAGTATGACGCAAAGCTACCACAGGATATGTAGGTATCACTTTTTTCCTAAAAATACCTGTATTTAGACTTACACTGAACATAAATCATTTACACTGCTGCATTTTTATGCTTCTATGAGTATACATCTCACAAAATGTAAAAAGTAACATAACATTTGAACCATTTAACTGAAATAATCAGTATTCAGGTCTTTAAAAACTGGAGGCTGTAATAGGAAGCTAATGACAAAAGGCATGCCATAATAACTCACTGGGCCATACTGTATGATAATAATTTTTTTTTTTAAAAAGGAATTAAGAAAATGAATTAAAATTGGATCATATATATGAGGGGAGGAGGACCAGATGGTGTCTAAGATACAAAATGAGAAAGCTATAGGAAAAAAATGAAAAGGCTGTCTTGGATAAAGGCTCAATCTGAAAATGATGAGCTACAATCAGAAGAAGGAGCATCTTTTTAAATATGAGTTCTAAACAGCTTTATGAATGTTTATCCTCCATGCACATTCAATTTGACTGTGTCATAAGCCTGATGAGAAGCGTGAGGAATATTGTGTCACTCAGGTCATAGGTCAGTGGCATATTAAAATTAGTTTTACTGCCAAAATGTGGATTTATTTTGGACAACTGAAAGGCAAGCCTCATTCAGCTATTCTTGAAGGCCAAACATTAGTGTGACTACAGGGAGAGAAAGACATAGTCAGCGTCTTAGATTTCGGGTAAAGAGAGTGAAAGACACAGAGGATGACAGTGGTCAGCTGCTGAGCTCAGACACAGGGTGGGTCAGGTCTCGGGGCAGGAGCAGCGGTGCTTGCCATCACACCAGGCCAACACTTGTTCATTTTCTCTGCATCTCGCTCTGCTGATCATCAACCAGGACTTCTCATAGATCCAATCCTCACAGAGCCAAAAGTGCTGCAGGGGTCAGACAGCAGGGACAGATCAGATTGGAGGTGCTGGGTATCTTCTAAAAACAAGTAAATTACTTGAACAGAGCCTTTGAGAAACAGTGCTGCAAAAACCCGTGGTTTTAACCCCCCTTTACTGTTTTGTCAGATGGTTTACTTTCACCAAAACCTTTTAGAATCCAAGTATTTGGTGTAGTTGAATCTGCCATTTAAAGTGAAAGAGATCCCCCAATTTTTAACTCATATTTTGGATGTATTCTTCATGAGGAAAGAAAAATTTGTTTCTCAACCATGAACTGTGGGAAACAACTGCAGAGGCATTGAGAATAGGGCAGGCGGAAACTGCTGGGGATCATTCTACCATCTTTGCACAAGACCCACCTTTTGGATTGGGGTTGGCGGGTGAACAAATTTCATAGGGATTATTTGGGACTATTTCCTCAGTGAAAAGTAGTTCCAATGACAATAGTTGACATTGGGTTCTATGGATGTGGACTGTCTACAGTAAAAATGACAATGGAGTGGATGAATTTTCTACCCAAAAAAAAGTTCAGAGACATTCAAATTCAATCTAACTATCTAAATGGCCAGATACCACTACAGGGAAAGGAGAACATTTTTATCTTAATTTTACTTATATTTTTGGTATTTTTGGTGAAGCGACCATTTAAATAAATTTGAGTCCCAAAAGACAATACTACAATGCCCCAAATATATATATTGACTTTATGGCTCACAAAACACTGAAATTCCTGTCCACGTGTAAAACTAGGCATACCTTTGCACTGAGGCAATTACAGTATCAACAGTAACTTATGGGCCATTTGCATGAATACTATTGTCATTATTAGGCCTTAAGTGACTAGATAATCCCATGCTTGCGTAATGCCACTACTGCAAATATTATTGCATTTAAGACACAAAGCCAAACACACCCAATAATAATCTAATTGACATGTCAGAAAAGAATATTGTAACTGTCCAGAGGAAACAATATTTGGACTCTTGCTGAAAATGAAAATGTATAGACAGCTGCTACAGACTCCTGCGCAGTCCCTCCCTTCGTTCCCAGTGATTTTACTGCATAAACTTGCAATCTGTGTGCAACAGCTGAACCGTTTGCTGTGCAGAGAAGCATTTAGGTTAAGATCATAATGCCACATAAGATAAGATATTCCTTTATTCATCCCTCATTGGGGAAATTCAAAATCAGAAGATTTAAATAATTTATGATGTTGCAGCTGCAGTGCCACATGCGTAAACTGCACACAGCTCCTCTCTCAGTTTGGAGACACATGCATTGATCATGCTGCTGTGTGATGGGACAGCTATTCAAAAGTCAAAGAAAAGGAGCCTGCATTCCACATTTGATTGATCAGTATGAGACCGTGCTTAGCTCTGACAGGCTGTAATTTGGATGACAGGAGGCGGAGCTCAGCTCTGGGGGGCTCCTGCTCCATATAACCCTGGCTGATAGCTGACTCATAAACTTTTTTGCACCTTTTGCCCTGTTCTCTACCAGTTAGTTGTTAAGAGTACTGCACTAATTTATCACTGCACTCCTATAAGCTGTTGGGCCCACAATGGGCAGAACCACGTATTGTCCTTTTGTTCCACACATTTTTCTTCCTTGTCAAAATCTGACATTTACATTACCAACTGTTGGAAGTCATGCAACTGACTGCCAACGTTTCAGTCAGAAATTCAGGTTATGCTAGTAGCATAAGCCTCTAGCCTCAAGTGAGAGTGAATCCATGCTCCCATGGTCCTATGGTCCGACGTACAACCCCGATTCCAAAAAAGTTGGGTAAAATGTAAATAAAAATAGTATGCAGTCATTTTCAAATAAGCTGTGTGGTGGTGAACCCCACCCCATCCTCTCTGTGAACGACTGAGCCTTTCCAGGATGAACCTTTCATACCCAATCATGATACTATCACCTGTTACCAATGAACCTGTTTACCTGTGGAATGATCCAACAGGTGTTTTTGGATCAGTCCACAACTTTCACAGTATTTTGTTGCTCCTGTCCTGTTTTAGAAACCCGTCGCTTGATTAATATCCAATCTCTCCGCTACTCAGAGGTCCTGGTCTTATTCCACACGAGCCATTTTCTCTTCGTTATTTCACGTGGTCAAGGTCAGGCGCATGGCTCTCCACAGCCAACATTACAGACATCTTTAAAATAATCCCAAGTCTTCCTTCACAGTGGCATTTTCGGTTCAAATGGGAGTCCCAGCCGTATTTCGCTGTGTGAAGTTTCAGGTGACTGAGGCTCTTTGCTGGTTTCTTTTAAATAGAGAGAATATAGTGTTTTTTTTTTTTTTTTAAAAAACGTAGGCCCAGCTACTCGTCCCAAGTTTTCTGGACATTACACTCAGCACAAAGAGATTAAAGCCTCACTTCCCTCGGAGGAAATAAAATTTCAGGCATTTACCGATTCAAATGGGGTAATTCTCTCCTTGGTCATCTTAAATTCTCAATGTGCGTTATTCCAAAAGGGTGCTCCTTTATTTCAAGACTGTGGTCCATGGCTTCTTCTGTGCACAATTGCATGATGTCATACCGGTCAAAGCTGCCACCCAGATCTAAAATTCTGGTGTAGCCTGCTGTCTCAGTGGATCGGTGTTACCTTTTTCTATGTCCATCTGGCCTATTCCTCTGACTGCCTCAAGTTTGTTTGTTTCTTCAGATGCATCACCTTCAGCAGGTTCCAGTGGGTATTTCCAAGGCCATTGGTTCCGTGGCACTTGGCCAAGTTCTAAAACTTGACTCCTCCTCTTCTGCTCTGTATGAGATTTATCCTATTGTTGTTGCATGTCATGCGTGGGGAATTCCTGGAATCTCAAATGCTTCACGACAATAAAGCAGTCTTAGGCATCATTGATAAGGTCGCTCTCCTATCCCAAAATCATGTCATTCATGAAATGAATATTAAGACTATCTGTCAAAAAATCATAATTACAGCCATCATGTGCCAGGCAAGGTCAACCTCATTGCCCATATTCTAACCCATTTTAATTTCTAGGTCTTCAGAAGCCTTTGCTCAAATGTCGGCCTTCTCTGGAGTCTTATCTTGATTCAGTCAGGTTCTGCATGAGAAAAGGTTTAGCTTTTCCACCATTAAGTTATGATCTTGGCTCCAAAATGTTTGCTCTGTTCCGTTGTTCCCTGTATGTGCCACCACAACCTGTCTCAATCAGTACTGTTTGCACATTCATTTGCCATTGTTCAGACGTCCGCCACTTCAAGTCACAGTATATACGAGGTCTTGTTGCTGGTATCCAGCTCAGTGCTAGATGTTCTGATCCATCTTTCCCAGCCTATTTCCAACCGGCCTTCAAACTACTCTTCAAAGGTATTTCTAAGGGACACCCCTCCATCATTGATAACAGAATTCCTATTACACTTTCCATGTGTATAAATGCTCTCAAAATCGAGACAAGGGAGTTCCTGCCTATGTCAACTCTTTTGGATTGTTCATTTTGTTAGCATTTTATGGGACCTTAAGATAAGACATTCCTTTATTCGTTTATTCATTATAGCCTTTTCTTGAAACACTCCAAGCAGGATACCACTGCCATCATTCTAGCTCAAAGATCTTTAAAAACTTGATAGCACAATTCAAGCAATTGCATTTTACTGGTGGTTGGTGCTTCACTTGCCTCACTGACTGTGCTACTCATCAAGAATTAATATCACTGCCACACTGTGTAAAACAAGACAGAAACTGGTACAAAAGAGTTTACATGACACCATATTTATTAGTATACAGTATATTTTACTTGCAGTTTGAAACAGTTTGGATTAAAAATGTAGAACAACAACAACTTTCAAATCATTTGTTCAGTGTCTCATCTCCTGTCATTTTAAGAGCTGCCAGTCCCTCCCTGTCCCATAGTTGTCTCCAGCTTTTTCCCACCTTTCTGCATCATGTGACCTTCTTCTTCCTTCTGTCCTCAAGCCATAACTCCCTGTTCCTGCCTGTTTCCCTGTTCCTGTTATTGTGATATCTGCTGCTGATATTTTGACCTGTTGCCTATGTAAGACCTGCCTTCCTGACCTGTTGACCATCAGGCACCCTGAATGCTAAATGCTGTAAAATTACAGATAAGTCCACCAACCAGGGACATGGTTAATAGTCTGTTGTGAACGTATGAAGGTTGGGTGTTAGATTCCTGACCTAATTATCCCAGTCCAGCCTTGACTATAACAGAACAGCAAAATCATGCCCTGCAACATCATCACATGTATTTTTATCTGTTTTCATCAGATATATTTGCATCTTTTATTCAGTATGTCAACTTCTTTCATTAAAGCCAAGCGCAAAAACATTTTGTGATATATCCTCTCTGCACATTTTGTGTTTTTCATTTCTTGCACAGCAGAGGGGAATATTAGGGCATTTGTCATATTTCAATTCAACTCTCTTTACTCTTTCTTGTCTGGATCTCTAAAGAACCATACTGCTCTTCTTGAGTCAGTGCTCCTTTTATTCAGTTATTATGGTATTCAGTTCTTTAGCTTTTTGTTTGTTTTTGAACCAGTGGAAGTTATTTAGCAGGCTTCCACATCCTGCATGCCACTATTTCTTTAAGTATGACTATGGTGATATTCCATACTTTTATAGACAATAAATCCCATGTGTACAGTCAAACCAATAAGGAATTGTCCTGCTAATGAGTAGAGTGTGTTGTATCCTCAGCCTGATATATCTAATTCCTCCACTGTATTTTGATTCAATTCCACGAACACCATCCTGCTGCCACAGATACTCACTAGAGTCCCAAATATGGTTTATTCTGCTGCTGACAATAGTCCCCAACAAATGCGTTATTGAAAATATTGTACACACACATATATATAACCCCAGATGTCTCCTTTAATAGGAGATGCCCATGAAATGTTAAAAAAACAACATGCAAACAAACAAAACAAGAAACCTGATACATCTTCACAGATGTGGGCTGCACTGATCCTTTGAGCTTCGCAATCGAACACCTACAAACATCAAAGTCAAACTCGATCACTGAGGCGGTGTTCAGAATGAGACCTACAGACACCATGAATGCATCGTAGTGTTTACAACTAGCACATGCACACACACATGCACACACAGTTTGAATTTCCCCACTGTGGGCCGAATAAAGGTATATCTTATCTTACATACTCACACACACAATCCACTACTTTCAAAAGGACATAAAGACAAAAGAATGCTCCTTGTTTTTGAGAAGAAAGTTGTTTTTCTTCAGTGGGTGTCTCAAATGTTGATGGAGAGGATCTGGTGGGCTTTGTTTTTCTGTGCGTGTGTGTTTTTGAATTTTTGCTTCGACAAGTGGCAAAGTCTTCGTTTGCCCAGAGCTCTTGTGTTGTTGTTCTCCTATTCTTTCACTTGCATTCGCGTTCTCTTTATTTCCCAAGAGTATCCTTCATCTCTCGGCCACACTCTTCGCTCGCCTCCATGCCTCTTCCTGTTCTTCGACTCCTTTCTTTTTTTCAAACTCTCTCTCTCCTCTCAGTGTCTCCTGCATTTTATGTCTTTCTCTCTGGGGGATTGATCTTGCCAGTGAGACTCCTACTTTCATCCAGGCTGTCTGGGGGCTCTCCTGCCGAGCTCAAAGCCTGACTAGGAGCTCTCTCTCCCGGGTGCAGCAGTTACAGGCAGTGCCTGTGGACATGCTGCTGTGCAGAGAGAGAAGTGTAAAGCTCAGGGGGGTCCCTGCTACTCTTAAATGCTGATCACTAGTCAGATATGTTGGGAACTCCATATAGTACTATAGCCTCATACTAAGATTAAAAAGTATGCTCAACTCTTCACAGTGTGCTATTGTGAGTAAGTAGCATATAGGAAATCGGTGTAATGAACCAACAGGAAATGTTAGTTTGTGTGATGGCAAATTTGAGAGTGAAACTTATTAGAGTTTAGAAGTTTAGAAGAGTTAGAAAAGTTAGACCCATTACCCTTAGACTTGATGGCTTATTGTATAAGAAACATTCAGGTGTAGTCATGCATATATGCAGGTGTATTGCATATTCCCACCTCTGGGCAATGGGATTTACTTACATACCTAAAAATGGCCTTGCAGCCTTGCTCTATAAAACAGACAGTACACATCCCTGGCTCTACACATCTGGAAGCCCCAGTATACCCACCAAATCTGCAGTTCTGAATGTAACAAGTTGTTTTTCATTCATCCATTTAGACCAACATCCCTTTATTAACACAGTTGAGTGTGCCTCAATCCAAACAACAGCAATAATGTTTACCTTCTTTGCTAAGCTTGTTCGCCTGCTAACATTTGCTAATTAGCACAAAACACAAGGTGCAGCTGAAATGTCATTAGTTTTGCAGGTATTTGGTCATAAACCACAGCACTGGACAAAAAAAGTTTTTGACTTGACAATGGCACCATGAATGTGTGCACTAAATTGCATGACAACCCCTTTAATAGTTACTGAGACATTTCACTTCCAATAGATCTAACAAGACGAGTACAGAGACAAGTCCTCAGATAGACTATTTACAATATACAATTTCAGCTGCACACCAGAAAAGTCAGGCATTGTAGACTCACTTTTCTGGTGTAAAATCAGGTCTTTACCCTCAAACTGCTCTCTTCAAAGAGCTGTTTGAAGGTCAAGACTGTTTACACTGATTGATCCTCACAGTAAAAACAAATGTATGTTTTGTTGTCCTGTGCTGGAATCCTGGAGTCGGGCATTAAAACAGCTTGCGGTACCACTTCTTCTTCTTCTTCTTTTTAGCCAGCTGTTTCTGGAGGTCTTCCAACTGGGACCTAAGAAAAGATGAGATATTCCTGAATTAATTAATTGAATTAAGATGAGATGAAATGAGATATTGCACAGGGAATGAATATTGCACTGACTTCATGGATCTCTCTGTCGCCCTCTGCTGTTGCTCCATGTTGTGCAGAGTCTGATGGAGGCATGACTTCTCCTTCTCTGCCTTTTCGAGTCCAGAAGGACTCTCCTCCAACTGCTGCTCCGCCTTGCCCACAGCAGCCACGAGGAGCTTGTTCTCAAATGTCAGCTCTTCGGTGCTGACCAGGTAGGAGGCTCTGGATTTCTCCAGTTCGTCCTGCAGGGATTTTTTCTCCTGCTGCCAGCGGAGGCGCTCAGTCTCCAGCAGACCCTCCGTCTTTTGCAGGGCAGATGAGATCTTGCTGGTCTCTGCTCTCTGTTCCTCCAGCTGGGCTTGAAGGGAAGCCTAGGATGCTTCCAGAGTCTTCTTGGCCTCCTCCTTCTCTTTGAGAAGCTCCTCCTCCAGCTTGCTCAGCTGCTCCTGCAGCTTCTGAGCTTGAACCCTCAAAAGCCAGATCGTCCTCCAGCTGCTGAGCTTTTGAGCGAGCCTCAAACTCTTCGGTGTCCCTTTGCAACTTTTCTTAGATTACTGAAAATTTGAATGATTCAAAGTAAAAACAAATGGAGGATAGAGCTAATGACAACTGATGAAACCTAATCCCTGTAAACTACAGGCAGCAAATTAGCTCTTTATTGGACAGTTTAAACAAATTACTAGCAGCTTAATCGATAAAAAGAGGAATTTGCCTTAAATTAGATTCAAAGAAAAGTTGTTAACATGTTTTTGCACCAGTATCACTAATGTACTGTGAACTGCAGAACTTATTCTTGGTAAATTGACAGATTGTGAATTACCTCCCACCCAGATTTTCTGAATTGATACATACAATGTAAATTGATTGCTATCCAAACATAAAAGCCATTCATCTGGTATTTAAGCACCAGCTGCCCACATTCTGCATTGATATCTCTATTGTGTTCATTATCACAGACAAACTAAGGTCCATTACAGATCCTGCACATGCAGCAGCCCCCTCTAAGTGACAGTTGAATGTGAGAGATTACATTTCATTTATACCCAACCACTGTCCTCTCTCTGAATGTCCTTCTGGATGAATGAGCAGTGGAGCTGCCATGTGCAGAAATTACCTCATAGTTTCATTTTATTTGATGAGATGATAGTAAATGAGCCCTACTGGGCGAGTAAAGAGTGGCTGGGGCATTGGTTAGACCAAAAGGAATCACCAAATATTTATAGTGCCTGGTTGGTGTATTGAAGGCAGTCTTCCACTCATCCCCTTCACAGATCCGAACCAGGTGGCAGGTGTTGCGGAGATCTAGCTTAGTGAAGATGGTAGCTCCCTGAAGAAGTTTGAGGAGGGGAAGTGGGTACCGGTTCCTTACTGTGGGGATCTCTTGAGGAGGAGAGATGAGGGGAAGTGGGTACCGGTTCCTTACTGTGATTTTGTTTAATCCTCTATAGTCAATGCATGGTCTCAGGGTCTTGTCCTTCTTGTCCACAAAGAAAAATCCAGCACCTGCAGGTGAAGAAGAAGGATGGATTATTCCGGCTGCCAAGGAATCATGTATGTATTTGTCCATGGCTTCTCTTTCAGGATCAGACAGGGAGTATAAGCACCCTTTGGGAGGTGACGTGCCGGCTGCAGGTCAATTAAAGCAGGATAGGATAGTGATAGGAAGCAAAGGTCAGGATCAGCTCGCAGGCATGCAGGTAATCAGCAGGCAGGGTCGGCAACAGGACATCAAGCTGGAAGATAATGCTGGAAAGTCTCCATTGTGGCAAAGAACAATCTGGCAAAGAATGAATGATCCGGTGGGGTTTGAATACTGGCTTGATTGTGATTGGTTGCAGGTGAGAGCACAGGTGAGCAGATGAGGTGGGAGTGGCTGGTAGGTGAAGTGAGGCAGAGGCGGTGAGAGTGAGAATAGCAGTATGGCAGGTAGAGACTGTGACAGATCATGGGTATGCCAAGCCAGGTTGCACAATTTTCATGCTTTTTTTGTGCACTGTGCAATATATATAACAGGGGTATTTAACTACAATTTAAAGAGGTCCAGTTGGAGAAAATTTCTTGAAGCAAAGGTCCGGAAGATCATAATGTGTAACTATTTAATGTGATATATATTTAAGTAGCCTAGTAGTTGTAGCAACATCTGCATGTATTCAATACCTGACTGTCAAATCAAATGAATTCAGGATAAACTTTTTGACAATATTTATTGTCAAGTATAGAACTGAACTTATATGTATGACTGCCGATGTGTATAATGTTCTCTCATTTACTAAATAAAAGTAGGGCTGCATTTCAAAATAAGAGAAAATAAATAAAATGTGAAATTGTGCATGTTCAAATTAAGTGCTTAACTTCAGAAAAATAAAATAAAGGAAGGAAAGGCTTGAATTTCCTTCCTTTATTTTATTGTTCACATTGGCACTTTTAATACGTGCCATGGTTTCTGAACATATGAGACACACTGGTTTAGTGCTTCCAGTAAGAAATATGAACAGAAATGAGTCTGTCCATTCCGGATTAAGTGCTCTATTTTCACTGTCCACTTTTCTTTTTTGGAGAGTGCCATTTGTTCCTTATTTTTCTCAACTTTCTCCGTCTCACCCGTCTTTTTCCTCAACTTTCTCCTGCTCAGTCGTCTGTATCCCTCCCTTTGTTTTCTACATGTCTCGCTATCTTTCTTTTTCTTTCTACCGTCTTTTCATGTGTAACTTGCCTCTTGTTACGGGGAGTGTGTATGGACTCAAATGCAACACACTAGAATGATTGAAGGCATCTTTTAATAAAGGCAAGGAAATCTTAACTAACAAAAAACTCACAGTCACTGTGTCCAGGATAGTCCAAAGAATCAAATTAAATGAAGAGCTGATCCAAACAATTACAAAAAGTAGACAAGCAAGAGTCGAAGAAGAACAACAAGAGGAACAAATCCAAAACTGACGAGAGCACTGATAGTCATGAGGAAACAACAAAAGAGAACAATCCGGCAAGGGCTAAAAGAAATGGAGTGGCTTAAATAGAGTCCTGATGGTGATTAGCTGCAGCTGGGAACCCAGGTGACTAGATGAGGTGGGAGTGGCTGACAGGTGAGGTGAGGCAGAGGCGGGGTGAGAGGAAAAACACTGAATACAGAATTACAGCAGACAGAACACAGACAGAAAACTAAGACAGAAAACTACAACACAGAACTAAGACACACGTGGATTTACGTGGATGTCAGAAATGAAAGCCTGAGGACTGCTTTCATCTTATCATTTGATTGGCTTCAGTCAGACTGTACATAAACCCACTCACTGTTTTCAGTGTTCAGTTTCAGTGCCATATGCCAGAGGAAGGTCAAGGGTGTGGTTAATAGTCTTTCCACAGAATCCTCTTTTGTCTGATCATTATTTAATAACTTTTGGATACCTATTACGGGACTACACACCATTAGGCAAAAATTAAGACAAAAGATGTCTGCCTGTCTAGCTAAAATTAAGGACTCTTATTCTATCTGTAGTTCTTCACTAATTGATCATTTTGTTGATAGTGCTGTAGGCTCACTGCGAATGACACTCAGATAACACACAGATAAGTAAACAAAAGTTAGTTCTATTGTATAATCTACAAATTAAAGCAAACATCGCAAGAACTTGAAAGGAAATGGCTTTCTACCAATCTGGAAGTTAGCCTTAAAACATAAAGGAAAACCCTCCACAATGCCAGAGCAGCCTATTACTCATCAAAGAGGATAATAAGAACAACCCCAGGTTTCTTTTCAGCATTCAGCCAGGCTGAGCTATAACTGTATTGAGCCATGCATTGCTATAGTCCACAGTAGTAACAACTTAGTGAGCTTCTTAACAATTAGAGACAAAATTCATCACCTTCCCCCCTCAACCAGTACCAACTTATCTCCAAACACACAAACTTTAGCAGCTGTAAAACCTGATATATATTCAGACCAACTAACTTCAACAATTTCTTCATCTAAACAATCAACCTGTGTCTTAGACTCCATCCCAATTAGGCTGCATGAAGAAGTGCTACCCTTTGTTAGCACTTTTTTACTAAATCAATTTCAAATTAAAAGTTCTCCAGGGTTTTTGGCCAACTATAAGACCCAATCTTCCCTTTCTCTAAGATCTCTAAGATCCTTGAGAAAGCAAAGCTGTGTTAAGTCCTATTTATCAAATCGATCACAGTTTGTACATGTTTAACATGTACATGCAATTAATCAGTGACTCCTCAATGCATGCCGAAGTCAGTCACAGAGCTCCACAAGGTTCTGTGCTTGGATCAATTCTATTTTGTGAAAATAAACCAGTTAACATGCCTTAATGACACAAAAATCTACATGACCTACAATTTTCTGCTGTTGAACTCTGTTGAACTCTGCTGTTGAAGTTATCGTATTTGGTCCCAAACACCTCTGAAACACATTATCTCAAGCTATAGTTACTCTAGATGGCACTGGTCTCCAGCACCACCATAAGGGATCTCCTGGTTATCTTTAATCAGTATCTGTCTTTAAACTGCCACATAAAACAAACTTCAAGGACAGTTGTTTTTCACCCAAGTAACATTGCAATAATCAGTCACACCCTGTCTCAAAAACAGGCAGAAAAACTAGTCCATGCATTTGTTACTTTACTTTACTTTTGTTTCTAATTATTGTAATTGTTTTTATTATTCTGCCCCAAGATTCTCTCTAAAGACTCTGCAGATGATCCAGAATGCTGCAGCATGTGTACTATCAAGAACCTGGAAACAAGATCATTTTGGTTTCTCTGCACTGGGTCCCTGTCAAATCCAGAATAGAATTGAAAATCCTCTTCCTCACATACAAAGCTGTTAATAGTCAGGCACCATCATATCTTAAAGAGCTCGTAGTACCCCACTACTCCTAAAACACTGCGTTACCAGAATGCAGAGTTACTTGTGGTTCTGTTGGTGCAAGTGGGGTAGCAGAAATACAAGGGATGGACCCAAATGCAAACACCAGAGGCAGGACTGAAGCAGTTAAATGGTATTTATTCACCAATTATTCAAAAACATTTGATTGGTTGATGATTAGATTTGGCAGTCTAGATAGGCAAACAAAATCCAAATAGAAGTAAGCAACAATCCAAAGACCGAAAAACAGGTGAAGGTCCTGGGAAACAAAGCACAAATTATCCAAACACAAGGACAACACCCTAATGGTGTTAGTTCCTAGTGAGGGGCGAATCACAGGTAAAAGTAATGAACAATCCCAAAGGTAGAAAAAAAACCCACGAATACAGGAAGTAAAAGACAACTAAGACACCTGTGAAAAATACTCAATAAGTTAATAAAGTAGGAAATAAGAAAACTAAAACCCAACCCCTAAGAGCTTCCTAGATTCTCCAAAAGTAGAATGGGAGCCAGGAGAGTATGGGCCTAAAACTTTCCTCTTTGATAAAGCCTATAGTTGGGGTTGGCTCAGGTTAGTGAGCCCTGAACTATGCTTTAGTTATGCTACTATAGGCCTAGACTGCCAGGGGATTTCCCATGATGCACTGGGCTCTTCTCTGCTCCTTTTCCTCTCCATTTGTATGCATTCTTATTCCATCAATGCATGTTACCAATTAGAGGTCTTCTCGCTCCTGTAGTCTTGTCTCTCTCCACCTCACGCTTTCAGGTACATTATCCTCCTGAGCTGTAGACTCTGGATCTGTCATTGCAAGCCACCTACTACCTCCATGTTCCTGCTAAACACCTGCTCCTACAACTGATATTGTTTCACAGCCATTACTATTACAAAACTAGAAGTTTTTCACTGCCACTGTTGCCAACTGCTTGCTCATGGTGGCAATTTGTGGGTCTTTGTATAATAATACTATAAAGAGTACAGTCTAAACCTGCTCTGTGAAAGTGCCCTGAGATAACTTTTGGCATTATTTGGCACTATATAAATAAAGTTAAATAAAGTTCAGTGACTCAAATCATTTCAAAATGATATGTCATAAAACTTGCTCCCTCCCCTCCTGGTTCAAAATCAGTGATTCACACTGCTGCCATCCTCCCCTCCCTCCATCACTTCCTTCCTCCCCCGTTGTGATGATTGTGAGGGCTGGGCAGGGAACACGACAAGCTGTAATGCAGCCGAGAGGAAACACAGCAGCAACATATTCATTACTCACTGCTGAGGAGGCTGGCAATGAAGAGGAGGAAGGAGAAGAGGGATGATGGAGGATGGAGAGGAGGAACGTGAGAAAATGAGGGGATATGGGACAGGAAAAAGGAAATAGAGAGGGCCCAAGAAAAAAGAGAAGGGTTAGAAATTGAAGGAAGGCGAGTTGAGTCATTTCATAAGCTCAGGATACACAGGCTGACATAGAGATTGGTCTCTATGAATTCTGAATCAGCAGATGGGGAGTATAATTTGAAGGCAGCATGTGAGGCAGAAAGAAATTTACCACAGAGGGAATGAGAGGGAAGAGAGCATTAAAGGGTTGAATAGAGAGAGGAAACCTTGTGGATACGAGTTGGTTTGAATACTTGAAAGGAAACTTTCATGTCATTGTTGTGGATGTTTTGACAATTTTGAATGTTAACTGTATTTGTTGAGGCAAAAACTACACCAAATACAGGCTGTTGAAAATGACGATTTGCAGTCAAAGTCAAACGAGTGAGGCTTTCATAATCAAGACAGTCACATAAAGAAATGTATCTTTCTTATGGAATGATCTTCCCTCTCCATAATCCTAAAGTGTTGAAGAACAAGTTTGTTTTAAGTCTATCTTAATACTAAAGACTTGCATTCAATACTCTAATAATATAATTCAGCAGTCTAAGTTTGCCAAATCAAGTGCATATTTTCCAGCTACAATCCTTTGACTGTGACTCTCTTTTTCTCTGGGTGTTTACCCGCTCGCAGCAGAGGGATGGGTCCTGGTACAAGCAGGTTTACTGCTCTGACAAATTACCGGAAATATGCAAGCTCAGATCGCTGAAGCCTCATATTAAGTGGAAGACTGTGGATTTTGTCCCGTTTCTCACAATGTAGTCAAACAAAGAAAGAACTGTGCCTGTTGTATGATGATAGACTTGAAAAAAACAAAAACCTCTTTTAATATTTGTGGAAAATTACAACTTTAATTCAGGCGATTTACCAGAGCAAGGCAGCAATGCCAGCTTAGTCTACTTCTTCCATCAGCCTTTTTCATGGAACACATTTGAACATGTGACTGTGGAACAAGCACAGGTGTAAATAATCAAATGAATGATGGCTGAATTCCATTTTCTTTTCAACGCCAA
The DNA here is from genome assembly GCA_025331565.1 of Holacanthus passer. NCBI lineage: Eukaryota > Metazoa > Chordata > Actinopteri > Pomacanthidae > Holacanthus > Holacanthus passer. Next base: position 1,673,719 of record JAFREQ010000039.1, read on the forward strand.
AATTTGAAGTCATTCTTCTGGCTCCATTCTTTCACTGTGTGTCAGTGACTTTTCAGCACATTTGTGGCAGGGACACACAGAAGTCTGTTCAGTGTGACAGCTCTTAATGGAGATCTAAGCCAGCAACTGTTATATGGAGATGATGTTGAAAATCCTGAATCCTGTAAGTATGCAAGTGGGAGGAAATCATATAACATTCTCACATCTTCCTGTTATGCGTTGACATACATTAAAGTCATTCAAATCTGAGAGTGTGTGGCCTCACAGAACACACTCTGTCTGCCCCACAATGCATGATACAGTCCTAATGTATTCAGCACTTCAAAGCATCTCATTTGTTTGAAATGATATTTAAGTCTTGGCTTTTTTTATTTCTCTTTTTTTCCCCCTCTCCACACACAGTATCTAATTCCATTAATGGCTTGGGGTGGACCTTCCTGTGTAAGAGATTAAATGAATGTCTAGCAATGAACTCAGTGGAGTTAACAAGACTAATCACCACTCTGTCACAGTAATGAAAAATGCAGGGACGCAGTTCACATGGAGAGGCGATACACAGTGGCCTCTCAATTCAAATCAGGTTTGAGTGAAGAGGGGTGAAGGAGGAGGTGTGGGTTTGTTTATGTGGGTAGGTAATTTCTTTCTTTTTCTTTCCTCCTTGAATCATCTCTCCTGCCCAAAGAAATGTTATGTGGAGGGAATGTGGTGTGTGTGTGTGTGTGTGTGTGTGTGTGTGTGTGCGCATCCTGATCAGCATTCTGTAATTAATACTCGTAGCTGTCAGTCACTCTTGTCTCTCTGGTGTAATGTTTCCTATTCTGTGTCACATTAACTAATTAACATTGTTGCATACAGGTAAGTAACAATCTCGTTCAGTTGTATTAATGCTGATGACTTGGTAAGACACTGAAATCCATGAAACATAAAGATCCAAAATATGAAAGAATGGTGTGGTTTAAACTGTAGGATTTGACATTTTATATTTGGCAATATTGGCAAATGTTGCTGTGATGATGATGCAATGCAGCCAAGTATAGTACACACTCCATATTATTAATATATCCAGGACAAAATGATCACAAATTAAATTAGGTAGGTAGGTAGATAAACATATAATCAATTGATGCGAGTAAGAGCTGAAGAGGTTAACAGTCTTATGCCACGCAGGATGTGGCTGACGTCAGTCAACATTGCTGACGTTAACACGGAGCTTATACTGGCACCAAAGTGTCAGGGCTCTGACATCCTCTCTTCAGGCAGTCTCATCATCACCCGTGATCAGACTGTAGACAGTTGTGTCATCAGCAGACTTGAGGAAGGTGTTGCAGCGTGGGTGGTTAAAGTTAAAGTCCCACCATGCTTTTTTGCAGAATGAAGGAGTCACCAGTGCAGTGTTGCCGTGACATTTTGAGAAATACAAATATGCATCAATGCCTACCTGTCCATTTCCTAATTGATATCTTTCTCCATAGATTCCTCTAAACGTCATGGTATTATTGCGATGTCTGTGCAGTGTATCACTCCAACAACATCAGGTAGCCCAGTGATACCTGTGCTACAGCTGCCTTTTCTGCTGCAGTGTTGGAAAGGTGATAAGAAAAGGTGATTGGAAAGGTGGTGCATAGCACTGCATGTTTTAAAGCCTGTCAAAAACATGTGGCATCATTTGGCTCATAGTTCACTAAGAAATATTGCCCTGTCTTCAATTTCTTGCTGTTATGTCCCCATTACTTAAAAACCCAGAATCAACTAGATCCACTAGCATACATGGGAATCTCTCTTTACCAAGCTACTGCTACAGGTCATGTAAGATTAAAATCTACTTATTAGTCAAGCATGACTCTCAGCAAAAAGGTTCTTCAGTCCCTGAAAATCCAGTCACTCCTTTCACTCCACTCAGTTCAGCTATTGTCTGCATTATTCCTAACAATCAGCACGTCCCTTTTGATGTGATTTGATTTCTATTAAAATATCCTAATCATCTTTGTAAACTTTACAAAGTATGCAATAGCACGTGTTTGTGTTTGCATGTACAACAATAGTACATCCTCAATGTCAGTCCACTTATTTCTTCGGTCATTACGATAAAAGGTATGCGAACATGTGTAATTATGTTTTTGTTTTGTGGCTCAGAATGATGTGCGTTTAAAATGCCTGCTTCCCACCAGCCCTGCTGCCATGAAAACACATAGGGTGTGATTCCAGGCAGTCCCTTGATAAAGAAAGAGGTGGAGATTGAAAGAGTGGGGGAAATTAAGAAGCTGCAGAGAAATGAACATGACCAAACGGAATATAAGTTTACTTCTGTGCGTGAAAACTGCAATGATAGGATGTTACTGGAATTGCGAGAGGGGGCAATGCATGCACACACACACTTCTATTATAACTGCAGAAACAATGGTCCACTATTCAGCAATGGCATTTCAAAGTCTGCAGTGTGTGCCAGTAAGATAAGATAAGATAAACCTTTATTCGTCCCACAGTGGGGAAATTTGCAAGCTGGATTTGATCCTTCCACCTCACACCTTCAGGTGTCTTTCAGGTGTCAGGACCTTATCTGACTGAGCTATACCTCAGGCAGATGCCATTTATGATATATGCTGGGTTGATTCTGGTGTTGGCATTCCATATATCTGGTCCTGACTTAGCGCTGACCTTACAACCTGGTTTCCACTGCTGAGCAAACCAGGTCAAACCCAGTCTGAGGTTACAGCCTCACAGCTTCTCTCTCTGCTTCTTCAGAGTGGAAAGGATGTGTAACAGGATGTTCCTGACACACAACACTGAGAGGCAAGCATGTTCAGAGCTTACAGCAAACCAGTAGTGCTGCTGAAGCAAGATTTCCCTCCAAGCCGACGTTTCCCGATTATGCATACGCATTGTCACCAACAACAATGCAAGCAACATTTTCAAATACACTAATCACTGCTTTGTTCCAAGCCAGTGCTTTTCAATCGTTTCGGCATGTCACAGCTAAAAACACAAATTCTCCTCACAACCTGCTTTTTTGTAAGACTGCATCATTTCTTTTCCGCTGTTTATGTTCTGTTTGGTAAAACTTAAGATCTAGTGTTCAAATTCACTCTGTTACTAAAGTGATCCATTCAAATGTTACTCACTAGCTGTTTGTAATGATTCTGAATTGGGTCTACTGGTGGTCAAATAAGTAAAGCCACTGCAGTTGCCCTGTAACTGTAGCCATTGATTGGGTTAGAATTGCAATCAGCCCAAAAAGAATTGGTAGGTGATCAGTCTTTGATGTTGACCCCTATTAATCTTTCACCCATATATTCTATTCAGTACTATATACTATACTATACACAGAAGACGATACATGGCAGCTTCATCAGTGCTCAGAGACCAGTGAGTACTATGCTTGAATAGTATTACTCAACAGTCAGCTAACCACTGAACATTTCTGGGGGCACTAACATGGGTCATCAGGTTTTGCACAGAGTTGTGGAGTCCATGACAGACCAAATGCTAAAATATTCTGAAACTCGAGTACATTTTTAAAAGATTCAGTTTTTCACTCAAATTGATATAAAAAAATATTACACTAGAAAGAAATGCAAAACAGAAAGTAGAAGTATCTTCACAAGGGGTCTTAGACTTTTGGACCCCAGTGTATCTTTTTGGCCACCATTAAACTTATCTGAAGGCTTAGTGGCAGAGCTGAATGTTTGTACGGAAAGAGAGACAAAATGGTTCTTTCTCGCCACATAGCAGAAAATGTGACATATTTAAAAATACATATGTATATTTCAACAAGTTAAACATCTTGAGTTTGGCCATTGGCGATGAAGGGAGAGAAAGCAAAATGGGGGTCATCGTAGAGAAACCAACATGGTGTTAAAGCAAATGACAGAGGGGAGTGAGTGAACTTTACGAAGGGATAGAGGGAGATTAAAGCCTGCTGTCCACAGAATGAGGAGAAGCAATGGAACAAGGTGGGAAAGTCAAGAGGCTCCGTCAGATGAAGAAAGAGAGCCACCAATCAACACACTCCTCTCCATTGACACAGTGAGAATAACTGACGTGGCAACAGACGATAAGAGAGCCTGGATAACAGGTTGAACGTATGCCGAGACTCAACGCGTCCTCCAGAGGGGAAGCAATCATATCTGTGGAATGTAGCCAAATAAGAACAGCCCGACTCTGCACCGGAAGACACGCACACTTTCTCGTATGAAAGAGCTCATTGGGAGGATATTGAAAGCAGAGTGTAATTCCAGCTGCAGAGGCAGATTATGAGACGACGTGTTCTCGGTGTCATGCAGCAGCTGAGGATCTGTGTTTGTGTGTGTATGTGTGTGAGACCCTCAGCTCAGTGCACATTTTAAAGTAGTAAATCATACCTGACATATTCCAAATGTAATATATCATTACTCATTCAGCAGACTGGGACAGAGGCAGGGAGAGGTTTGTGTGATTGTGATGGACATCGTGCCACAGCAAACAAAGCAGGATTAAAGAAACTACAGTCCAGCAATTCAGTCTCAACTACTATACAAAAAGATCATTAATGACTGACAGTACAGTCTGTGTTGTTCACTTGCTGATGTCTTTAACAGATTAAGTGGCAATTAGAACAGTTAAGACGAGACGAACACTGGCCCTGTATTCAAAAGCATGCTCCACCGATTTAGCATTGCACATGTAAAACACTCTTGGACTGCGATGAACAGTTTAAAAAATGATCAAAATCGATGCTGCATAATCGGGGCCCACAATGCAACTCGCCTGCAAACAACAGTTGGAGATTTATGTGTGTTGTGCTTGTAGCAGCAAATGTTGTCTAAGGGAAGATAAGGAGTGGGCTGGAGAGGTCCACTCTCCACACCCGCAGATACTTTTCATTTTCAGAGCTGTATTCAGCCTCAACCAACACTAACTCTATTGCATCACATGAAGACATTTATCATATTTTATCATACACACAGCTCCATTTGGAGACAGTAAAGGCTTTATATGTCTTTTTTCCACATATGTAGGCCAGTGTGTTAAGTCCCCCAGAGTTATTGTAATTATTACACTGTCATCGTGGAGGCTTGCCAAATAGACCTTGGCTGACAAAGGGAACTGATTCTGATTCCAGAATGACGGACCTATTTCATTTATATATATATAGTACTGTGGGAGGAAGTCCTGGAAGTGATGGTATGGCCCCCACAGAGCCCTGATCTCAACATCGAGTCTGCCTGGGATTACACGAAGAGACAGAAGGATTTGAGGAAGCCTATATCCACAGAAGATCTGTGGTTAGTTCTCCAAGATGTTTGGAACAACCTACCAGCTGAGTTCCTTCAATAACTGTGTGCAAGTGTACCTAGAGGAATTGATGCTGTTTTGAAGGCAAATGGTGGTCACACCAAATACTGATTTGATTTAGATTTCTCTTCTGTTCATTCACTGCATTTTGTTAATTGATGAAAATAAACTATTAACACTTCCATTTTTGAAAGCATTCTTAGTTTACAGCATTTTTTCACAACTGCCTAAAACTTTTGCGCAGTACTGTATATACACAGCGGGCAAAATAAGTATTGAACACATCAGCATTTTTCTCAGTAAATATATTTCAAATGGGGCTATTGTAATGAAAATTTCACCAAATGTCAGCAACAACCCATGCAATCCACACATGCAAAGAAATCAAATCATTGATGTACATAAATTATGTGTAATAAAGTGAAGTGACACAGAGAAAAAGTGTTGAACAAAGGGAGGTGCAAAAAGGCATGGAAAGCTGAGACACCAGCTGAAATCTATCAGTCATTAGAAAGCAATCCTGCTCCTTGTCAGTGCAAATTAATATCAGCTGGTTCAGTCCCAACTGATGGCCTATAAAAAGGTGTCTCATTACCAAGGTGTCACACAAGAAACATCTCATGATGGGTAAAAGCAAAGAGCTCTCTCAAGACCTTTGTGACCTTATTGTTGCAAAACATACTGATGGCGTTGGTTACAGAAGGATTTCTAAACTTCTGAATGTTCCAGTGAGCACTGTTGGGGCCATTATCTGGAAGTGGAAAGGACATCATTTCATCATAAACCAGCCACGACCAGGTGCTCCTCGCAAGATTTCTGACAAAGGAGGGAAAAGAATTATCAGAAGAGTTGTCCAAGAGCCAAGGACCACTTGTAGAGAGAGAGAACAGAAAGACCTGGGATTAGCAGATACAATTGTTTCAAAGAAAACAATAAGTAATGCACTCAGCCGCCATGGCCCAACAGTGAAGTTTGGAGGTGGGAACATCATGGTGTGAGACTGTTTTTCAGCATACAGTACTGGCATACTTCATATAATTGAAGGAAGGATGAATGGTAAAATATACCAAGACATTCTTGATAAAAATCTGCTGCCATTTACCAGGATGCTGAAGATGAGGTGGACATTTCAGCGAGACAATGATCCCAAACACACAGCCAAGTAAACTCTCAACTGGTTTCAGAGAAAGGAAATAAAGCTGCTAGAATGGCCCAACCAATCACCTGACTTGAATCCAATTGAAAATCTATGGAAAGAACTAAAGATCAGATTTCAGAGAAGAGGCCCACAGAACCTTGAAGACTGTTTGTGTGGAAGAATGGGCCAAAATCACATCTGAGCAATGCATACGACTAGTTTCTCCATACAGGAGGCACCTTGAAGCCGCATTACCAACAAAGGCGTTTGTACGAAGTATTAAATAAATTTTAGTAAACATGTTCTGTTGTGGTGGTTTTGTGTTTTGGACCCACTGAGGCAGAGGTGGACACAAGTGTGGAGATGTAAACAGTCTTTAATGAAACGTAGGCACGGTGTAGCACAGGTGGTGGTGGCTGGAGGCAGGCTGGCTCGAGGGTGGAGGTGGCTCAGACTGGTGATGGTGGCAGTTGAATGCAGGAAAGCAGCTCTGCAGACACGGGGACGATGGACACAGGAGACGACACGGGTGGCACGGGGACGCTGGAGACTGGACACAGGGAACAACAAAGGAGGCGCAGAGACACTGGACATCATGGAGGCGATGAGGCACACACTGGGGAACAGACTGAGAAGAGAGACAGGTTGAGTAAAACGATCACATGAAGCAGAACTAAGTCTGTAGAAGAGACGCTGGAGAAATCACAGGTCATACATGTGGGGCTCGAGAACACAGATTAGACGGACTAATCTGGCACAGGAGTGGAATCAGAGCCAGGCTCATGTAGGAGGTGGGTTGATGATGGTTGAAACCAGGTGTGCCTCATCAGCTGGATCTCAGGGGAGGAGAGGGTGTGAAAACCAGCCACGCCTCCAGCCACACACTGAAAAGACAGAGGAAAAGACAAAAGACAAAACACACTGAAAGTACATAAAGAAAACCCCAGACCATGACAGTGTTCAATACTTTTTCCTTGTGTCATTTCACATTATTACACATAACTTAATTTCTGACCTTATTTGTTTTGGTTTCTTTGTATGTATGGATTATTTGGGTTGTTACCAACATCTGGTGAAAATTTAATGTCAATATCACCTTTAGAAATATATTTACTGAGAAGAATGGTGACGTGTTCAATACTTATTTTACACACTGTATATATATATATACACACATAATGTGTTAAATCTTAATTTAAAAAAAAGAGCAGTCTTTAGTTCAGCAGTAATTGTTCCGGCTAAATGTTTTGTTTGACTTTATTGGAACGATTTTTGCTTTGAGACATGTTTCTCAGCAGTCTTGTAAGACACTGTAAATTTTATTCTGTGGTTTGTTAAATAGACATAAGAGTGCTTTTGTGCATGCAGGTTCACACCTGAATGCAATCCAATGTTGTCTTGGGTTGTCTGACACAGTCCGCTGCACACTCTTACAGATTCCACCATCTAATTACATCTATAGGTGTTGATATTGATCTATAGAATAAAGCTCTCCCCGGCTTTAGCGTATCTCTAAATGAGATTGTATTCCTCAGCTCACAGACAATTAACCTGCCAAGACCAGTTGCTACAATTTTCTGTTTCTCCACACCAAACCATACAAACTCTTGCATTCCCTTGGTTTATCATTGCATTAAGACTTTCAGGTTGAAATATACAGTAAAGAAAAAACTTAATTTCTGCCTACGTGATCAGATTGCTCTTTACTTCCACGGGGCCAAACCTGACTTTTAAATTAAGTTTTACAACTAGATTCAGGAACAAAAACCACACCTCAAACTTATCTCATTCCCGTACAGGAAGTACTTAAGCACACCATATCTGTTTCCTTGCCCTTTGACTCAGCTTTCACATGAAACATGACCATCAGACATCCATCCGACAGTGATCTGCTTGACAAAGTCAAACAAACTGCAGACGCAGTGAAACATCCCTTATCGCCACTCGGACAGAAAAGCTAAACTTCTCAAACTTTTCAGGGATTTTCAACAAAACGCTCTCAATCCCTGAGTGTTCAGCGCACTTCCAGGTTCTCTGTAAAGTATCCATAGCAACGCAGATGATGTCACAGTGCATCCCCGGCTGAAGCACTCCAAGCCCAGCCTTCCTCATCAGCCTTCTCTGAGCTCCTTCAGTTTCTGAGTTACACCATATTTCCCAACATGTAACCTTCCATCCCAGCATCCTTTCCTCTTCCGCTTTTTCAGCCTTCCTATCCCATCTACATCAGCCACCAGAGGCCCTCCCACCTCAACTCCAGCCATCACAGCTGTCCAGACTGCTCCTACAGCAGCGAGCAATGGAGGTGCCTTTGGCCAAAATCCACCATTTCCTCCTGTTTCTTCTTTTCCCCCTTCCTTCACCTACCCCTCCCCATCCCAACATCCCAAATCCCAACATATTTAACATTTCTCACCCCACCCCACATGCACCCCCTTTCGCTTTCACCTTCTCCCTGTACCACAACATAATTCTTTAGCATTCCTCTACTGCAGGGCGGACGACCCTCAGTCCCATTCCCAAAGGACTAGATAGGAGAGGACCATTCCTCCTCCAGGGCGGCAAAATGTTATGCAACAATTTCAACGACCTAGGGTGCAGCGTGTCAAGTTGCCGAGTCCTGCACTCCTGTTCCTTTTGCGGTGGGGCCCACTCCAAACATCTTGTCTTCACAATCTGACAAAGAACAGCCTCTGTCTGATATTGATATTGATCAGCACTGCCTAGTTTGACAGTTTTGTGAGCCATACCTCTTATAATTTTTTTCCCAGGATGGTGAGGGAAAGTCAGATTTGTTCAATCCAATCACAGCAATCACAAACGTTCTTGAAACCCAAGAAGGTTGTTGTTAGGGTAAGGGGCTGGGGTGGGCTTTAAATGGTTTGCCATGATTGGATGATTTATTCTTCAATATCTTGTCTCTATTGTCGTGGAGGTGGGCATACAACAAGTGCAATCTGTAATTTGCAGCCCTAGAGCGGGGAAAGGTCCGCCAGATGACAAGTTTCACATCATATGGCAGACTTTTGCCACTACATAAGCAGAAAGCTCTGGGTGCCAGCAACATGGAGGGAAGTTTAACATTGTTTGTTTGCCTATGCTAAAAATTGGCCAAGTCTCCCTGTAAGCTGTCAGCACTCTGCCCACTCTCTTGTTGCCAGGCTTGCAAATACACTGCTTGTCTGAAAGCCATGCTATTGCTGCTGCTGCTGCTGCAGTTATAGCCCTTCCAAGGCCCCACCTCCACCTGGCATTTACCTGTAGGCACTGAGTCTACCTGCAACCTAATTCAGTTGACAACTTTTATTCATTTGGGTTATTTATCTATTATTTGTGCTACTTGGATAGCTTTCCTGCAGTTTTTATTAACGTTCTAACAGTTATTGCAGTGGCAAGAAAAACTACTAAACTATTTTAAAAAACAACGTAATGTAGATTTCTGCTAAAATATTTAAAAATGGCTTAATTATTTGGAATTGCCTTTTTTAATCCCCTGTGGCTGCGGAGACTTGACCCTCCTATTCACACACATGGACCCAAAGACTGAAGACATCAGCTGTTGTATTGCAGTTTCAACAATACATAATGCAAGGTGAATATACTGCAAAGCCAGGAACTTCTCTGTACGCAAATTTGACACAAGCAGAAGATCAACAACTTTGTTGAAAAGTGGCAAAAAGACAAGGCAACAATGTTCATTTGGAGCTTAGCATGTAAATTACATGGTCAATGGGAAAAACACAAGGAAGCTACAGCCTCATGAGAAACAAAAGTCAACAGTCAGTCTGCTACTGATCCAGTCTGTCCACCCCTGCTCAGTGGCACAACAGATGGCCAACGGTGTGACATGGAGGAACATGGAGAAAAGTTCAACTGTATGCAAATGCATGGAAGCAACTATTAATTCAGACGTCATTCCCCATTTCTCTTCCCTCATTTCCTGTCGTCTCTCCAATGTCAAGTATAATAAAAGCATAAAATTAAAATTAAAAAAAAAAGCCAAGCTACTTGAATGAGAAAAGCAATGAATGAAAACTCATTGAAACAGAATGGAAAAGCTTAAATACTCAATTGGAGATGATTATGTAAATCACTGGCTCAATGCTAAAAGCAAGCTTCATGTGGTGTAAGGCCCCTTTTGTCCAATAGTGAGACCACCTCTGACAGTAATAGACCATTTGCACATAGTATTAAAATGCAATTTGTATCCAGTCATGTTTTCTGGAATAAGGAAAAACATGTTAATGCAAGGTGTAAATGCATCATGATTGGAATGTGATCAGATCTGCCTGACCACATCTGGTTTGCATCGTGTTAAGATCTTAGGTAGTTATAAACACAGTTCGTACAACATACTGGCATCTGTACACAATGCAACAGTAGTACAAATATTTGTATTTGACAGAAAATATAGGTGCCTGTTCAAATTTAGAGCACAAGCAAGGAAACACTTGCAACGTAACTTTGACAGAAGAAAAAACTAACTAACTAACATAAAGTCCAGTAATTGTTAACTGTCATTGATAACCCAAGTTCATTTTCATAGAAATGAATTACAGTCAATGAGGGAAATCAATCAAATCAATTTTTTTTTCTTCCCCTCTTTCATTTATTTTTTTTTATTATGCAGGATTTTAAAAGATTCAATTAGAGGGCTGTGTGGAAAAAATAAAATATTATAAAACTTTTCATGCTCTCATATCCTGTTAATAGTCTCGTAATCCCTGGGATTTATCCTGCAACCCCTTGAAGGTTCCACCTGCCCAGGTTGGGAACCAATGCTTAAGACAACAAAAACATGGAAAAACCATCAATATGATTACTCATAAGGAGGGACCTTCACATGCAACTCATCCACTATGGAAGAGTTGGAATAACACCCAACATTTTACAGTGCGTTTTACCATTTTACCAGAGCATGCAATATAAATGAGTGTGCTGAAGTGCTGTGGTGGAGGCAGGGGAGACCATGTGAGATTATAAAACAGATCAGACATATTGAGATGGAGAAATAAGTAGGGAGATGAACACCAGTTACACACACACAAATTCCCCTGCGTCCCTGACTGTTGTCAGTGTTTTACATTGCCTTACATTCTCCTCCCCATACAATCAAGGATTGACTGTCCTGCACTCAGCTTCCTATGGCTTCTTCTCTCCACCGTTTTCCTGTAGATTCACAGCACGCAGTGAAATGCAATGTGCTCATGCTCACACACTCCAGCTCTGTCTGCTGTACAACGGCAGTGATTGAGACATCAGTTCATAAGTGCACACACACCAAGCGTGTTCTCCTGTGAAATAACACCTCTTGAAATAAATTACGATCCCAGGAAGCATCAAACCCCTGAGCAATGCATCAAAGATTTGCGGCTATGGCTGGTGTGTGTGAGATAAAGCTGAGCAGTGTGTTACATCACTCACATGAATAGAAACACACTCCTCCTGACCTCTCAGAAGCTACTGAATCAAGTAGATCTGCTGCTGCTGTCTGCCACTTTAAAAGCTGAATGAATAGGAAAAGATTGCTGCGTGATTTTGTTTGCAAGTATGTGAGTGAGACACACATTTCTTCAATAGCACAAAGAAAAAGAGTGTGTTTGTGTCTGTGAAACAGCAGCTAATAACGCTGTATTCTTGTCTTGGCAGCGGAGGCGAGAGGCTGCTGCAGGCAAGCTTCATTTCTGTCTGTTCTTTTCAAAGTCGCTTGTTTTGGGCTCATTAGCTTAAAAAGCTAATCCCGGTGGAGCAGGGGAAACTTTCCATAACAAAGCAAACACTCTATAAAAAAGGTATAATGAACTGATGAGCCAAATTCCCTCAATGCCCTCATTAAAAATATCAGTAGGCGATGTGTGAGCAAAGACAGTGCAGCCTCAGAACAGTTTGGGGAGGCTCCGATTCAGCCTCCGTCTGTCTGTCTGTCTGTCTTTAAACACTAAAGCTTACTTTGTCACACAAGAGGAAGATGCATCAAATGACAAGCTGGGGCCCAGCAGAGCATGACGTAATATGCACATCATGATGAGACTGAGAATGGAGCCATTTTTTTAAAGCAAGTTTGGTTGCTCATGCCCGCTTTGCATTCAGCCACAGCCCTTCACACAGCTGAACAAAATATAACAATACATGTAGCGTGTAGGAATCAGATTACAAGGTGTGCTTGCCAAATAAAAGAGTGTGTACATCCACCACAGAGTGTTGACGGAGAGCTAAAAGACCTGAATATTAGACTTACATTCAGCAGGTGGTCAAGAACACAACCTGTGTCTGCTGGATGTGTTAGTAGGCACTTGTTGGGAACATGTTAGTCATCAGCACTTGCTAAGTAAATGGTGTAAAAGTGTCTTATGTTGGCAAAAAAATGGACAAACAATTTTTTTGTAGCAAGTCTTTTTCAAATTTGATTGACTTCACTGGTATGGACTGCCTTCAGGAAAGCTTTGGGCCTCACCAGATTCATTCATGGCGCAAAATCCGTTGCAGTTTGGCAAATAGTTGGACTACTTTTACTGCCTGTTAGTGTTAATATTTGTCCTGCAGACTGATCTAACACATTCTGTCATCTCCATATTGTTTCTTATTTCTGCAACTGTCATGATACAACATTCACTTTTCACTCATTAGTACAGTCGTCTGAGCTTTGCTTCCTGCTTTCTTACGGTGCAAACACTTTGCTGCTTGTTCTCAGCTCTGCTCGCATTATTTTGCTGATATTCTTGTTTTTTTTCTGCTGGAAATTCAATTTCGTACAGTAGCTCCTGGATATGTCTAAATCACTGAGACTTTCTGAAACACTTTTATTACTTTTTCAGTACTGTGCTAGCGTGACCTAACAAAGCACAAGCCTTCGGCCTTTTGCCTGAAACACAGTAAGTAGTAAAAGTGTGGAGTGAGGAGTGGAAGTAAATGGGCTTTTTGGGAATGACACCACCTTACCATGGACTGAAAACAGTGGACTACAAGAGAATGCTAAGAAGAAGGGGCCGCCTATCAGACCATAAATCTGCACGTATAGTCCTATTTGGAAATCTCTTTGTGCAAAGCCTAAAAACAAATAATTTTTTTTGGAAAATGGGAGGATGAGAGATGGCTAGAAGAAGAAGCAAGCGTAGTTGAAAGCAACTTGAAAACTGATTTTCACCACTGCTGCAAGATCCCAGATCTCCGTCAGATGACCTGGATAACCTCATCCTCATACAGCAGGGTAAGGACTGGGACAACTAATCACTGGGCCTAAACCTATGTTTGTGGGTGAATTTACTGCTAAAAATGTAAAAGACATGAGCATGTAATCCATACAAAGGGACCAACAACATTGTGAAACAGCAGTCAGACATATGGACACAAGACCTTGATGGTCTATTGAACACACTTAGCTCCTTGAAAATGATATATGTATATCAGTGGCCACCAGTCAGAAGAGGAGTTGAAAGATTCACCTGACTTTCTTATACACTAAATTCAGTGCATACTATTGACAATTTTAACTTTTTCTGGGATTGCAAACATCTTTTTAAGGCACACGGTGTCACATTTAGAGGTTAGTTCTTAATTGGACCCAGGAGCAAAACACAAGGGTGATGGGGTAAAAGGGTTAAGGTTAGAAACTCCAGGCTACACAAGAAAAACAGAAGGGTTGCTAACACTTGTGCAGGTGGAGTGGAGTTGCTTCAGTGGTTGAAGGCTGGGCGGTTGGTGCTGAGGCGGAATGGCAGGAGACATGCAGGAGCTTGTGCACTGGAGAAACGGTGAACACTGGAAAAGCAGGAAAAACACTGGAAATACTGGAAACACAAAGTCAAAGGGGAAACACTGGAAAACAGGGGAGTATGGAAAGGACGATCTGGCAGCTCGCAGGTGAAATCAGAGGTCTTTTTAAAGCTGCCAGTGATGAGGACAGATGAGATGCAGCTGTGAGAGAGAGAGAGAAGGCTCCAACACCTGAGGCCACGCCCCCATCACCTGAGACCACGCCCACAGCCCCTGAACCAAAACTAAACAACCCTAAACCAAAAACACTGGTGTATAAACTAGTAAAAACACAAGAGTCCAAAACCATGACAGAGGACTTTGTTTAAACAAGTTTGGAGTGAAATTGTTCACCTGAGGGAACAGATTATATTACAGATTGCTTGTTACATTAAATTTTGCACCGTGCGCTTTGTTCTTCTGTATTATCCATTTTATTTTATTTTAGCTTATCTATCTTGTCCTATTTAAAAGTCTTTTTTTAATATTGTCTTTTAAATTGCCTTGTGTTTCTTTTCTTTCTTTCCTTCTGTGTGTATATATATATAAATTTCCAGGAGGGCAACAGGCAATGAAAAACCAGGCAACCTTTGGAGACATACCATAAGCAGGAAATAGGTTGATACTGACAGATGCATTGCTTGTGTCATGTTTTTTTAACATTTATTTTCAATAGTTAAAAGAAAGAAAATCTTCTTCTCTCAGACAGATGGATGCTGGAGGAGCATATTGGTGTCTGTATTTGATTGACAGCAGCTGGCATGCACGCCATGGGGAGACAGTATATTGTTAACGGTGGCACTGAATATTACAACAATTACAACACCAGCATCTAAACTAGGAATGCATGACATATTGGTGGCCAATATAACACTGGCTGGTAAGTAAGAAATTGTTGTTATTGTTACAATAAGAGAATCTCAGCCTTAACACTTAACCTCCTGTGTCGCTGCCTGTTTGCACTGAGGCTGAGCTCCCACACATACATGCACACACAGACAGCAGAGGAGAGAGGCCACAGCGGAGAAAATGAAACAGGCTTTGGGTTATATTTTACTCGAACTGATGACCACGGTACTCGTTGTCCATAAGTGCATGTGGCAGAGCTTAACCCATTTATTTCAAACGTACTCTTTGTCTTGGTCAGGACACAGCAGTGGATGTGGCAGCCTGGAAATTTCCCACGCTGGACTCTGGGGTGCTTCTCAGTGAGACAGCATAGAGTTGGCTGATGACGGTTCTATCAATGTCTCTCTCAGCTGTTTGGCAAAGTTGAGTTGGCTGTGTTGGCTGGATGACACAGAACTAGTTAGCGAGGCACTTTGGTTCAGTGGGTTCAGTTTGCGTTAAGCTCGTAAAAATATAAGAAAAAAATATTGCGCACAGACAAAAGGAAAAAGTACTCTGAAGCATGTAGCAAAAATGTTGAAAATGTCGAAATAGAATTTAAATGGAGACAAGTAGGAAAAAAGATAAAAAGGAAGAGCCAAAAGGAAGTATAAGAGAGTAAGAGATAGGAGAGTTAAGAGAGCGAGCGCCAGGCTTCAGAGGTTTTTGCTCTGGGGGGAATAGGAGGTGCGATGGTGGCTGTTGAGGCCAATCGGGGCTCTTCCTTCTCCTCCTTTTGTTGCAACCAGAGAAGATGATTCCTTTGTAAAACTTTTAATTGTTTAATCTAAAGCTAAAGCTAAGCTAATCCACATATCCTTCATCCACCATGATCCACTAAAATAGAAAAACATTAAAATGATATATGTAGAGGTATAAAGAAGAGGACATAGGCAGTACAGAACTTTTTTTTTTTTTACAGTACAGAACTCAAACGTTCAAGATAATACAAATTATTACATAGCCAGGAGGGAATCAATGTTTCCTAACTCTAAATCAGTAAAGATTACACCATGCTTCTATCAATACAAATAAAATACCGAATACTAAATAAATGTTATTTATTTATGCTTTATATACATTATTTAGTGTCAGTGTGATAGTTTTGTGGTGAGGGATTGACAGGGAAATGCTTTGCAGCATCTCCCTCGCTCAGTCCAATGATTCATCCAGGGAATGATCCCCATCCAGGGAGCTTCAGGCCTATTGAAGCGTCTCTGGCAACAAACATCCTATAAGTCCTATGGATTTACCTATGGGTAGCTACATGAACATTTGAACTACCAGGGTATGTATCTAAATTCTGAATGTATGCTAATAAGAAAGACTGATCCTGTGGCAGAGGCTGCGGTTAATAGTTCCCAAGTCCAACTGGGCGATAGTGAACTTAAGTAGGTGTTGTAACATGTGGATTATGTCCACTGTCCTCTGTGTGCTAGATAATGTCATTGTTACAGTGAATACCAATCAAAATGTTAGTTTTGACTGTGGTATGGACGTTTTTCTAAATACTATCTCAAAGGTGAATATAAAATAGAAGCAAAGTTGGAGCGTGTTGGAAGGTTAACTCTGTTAGCACCTGTCACCACGGGGTGCTCCAAGGTTTGAATGTGCTTTATAGTCTTACTCTACAACTGACACAACACAGGTAGTAAAAGAGCCATTGTTACTGAGCCACTACACTCTCGATGTCCTACAGTTTATGACCTGCCTTTTCTTTGTCTAGCACATCGAGTTGAGCCGTTAGCTCTTCGATACGTGCCCCTGCTTGGGCTGAAGACCATTGGGGTGTTGAGCTGATTGAAGGAATTTGTTTCCCTCTTGTAAGGTTTGTTGTCCACGAGGCTTTAGTTTATTTGCTGCCTGTTCTAACAGACTGTGCGTGTCAGAGCCATGCAGTCAACACCACAGCCAACATTTCAGTGCTTTGTCTTTTCATGGCCTAGTCAGGGCTTCAGCTCAGAGTTCTGACATTACTGTTTCAAGTTCTTTGAATTTGAGTAGCATAGCCAGGTAGCAAGTCTTCAGTCATGCCCACTAATGTGATTTCAACATTCCAAGGGGAGATGTAGGTGGTTTGGTTATTAAGTTTGATTTATTATGTTAAAATTTTAAAAAAAAAGAGAAAGGGGGAAAAAAGGCAAACACATGAGGAGGCAGCTATTGGTTTGTTCTATATGACTTGTTTTTCAGGCAATTAAGCAAGATCTGTAAGAGTTTCTATGGTCATGTGTTCAGATTAGTAGGATTCAAAGACACAGTTTAACGTGCTCTTTGTTCAGTGAGGTATCAGTTTATCATGACAGCTACTAGAGGAGGCTTGTTTTGAAGCTATAATCTTAGCTGTGCAGACAGAAGATTTCAGCCATTAAAAAAACAATCTTAGTGAGGAGAGAAGAAAAAGTTATTAAGGGGAAGCTAAACCTGTCAGTTAGCTTTGTAGCTCTCAACTAATGTGGCAGTAGAGCGAGGGTTTAAAAAAAACAAAAAGCAAGATCATCTAAGAAAATTCTTTAAATTCAAAGAAAGGAACACTTTAAAACTTACAGTGATGAATGTAAGGTGAAGGCACACAAGAAGATGATATTCAGTGTTACATTCAGGTAGTGTTGGAACTTTAAGAATTGGATTGGGTAATGAATATGTGGGATTCATATAAAATCAGTTCATGAGTGCAACCCACCAGCTGGCCTTTACTCTCAGCATATACACACGATGTTGCATGCAATGTTTTAACAAATAGCCACAAGGCTAACTAGGCTGCAGTTTCACCACTGTCTTCTTCTGCTGTTTGATGTCTGGTCCTTCCTGTAGAGAGCCCACAGCCCACTCTAGCCTGTCATCCAAAGGCACTCCAAAGTATCTATAGGAGTGAACCACCTGGGCATTCCTCATCCTGCATGGACACAGGGGTCCACAATCAGCTCCCTTGTTTTGCTATGTTCAGCTACAGATGATTCAATCTGCATCACCCAAAAAAATTATCCAAGCGGCCTCTGTGTTCCTCCTCCTGTTGTCCACTGACACACCCCACAATGATGGAGTCATCTGAGAACCTTTGCTGGTGGCATGACTCAAGTTGTAGCTGAAGTCAGAGTCCAGTTCTAAGCCAGTCCTTTGATCAAGGGTACTGGCAAGAGAATTACCCTAACATACATATTTTTGATGGTCAGGGAAGCCAAGTGTATCACATAAATGTCAGTGTCATCTACTCCAAGGTTCTCCTGGTAGGCAAACAGGGGGTAGAACGCCAGCCAAACCTGATGTGGGTGACTATCAGTCTGTCAATGGTTTTCATCACGTGGGATGTCAGGGCCACTGGTCTGTAGTCATTTAAGACTTGGGGTGCCCCTTCTTGGCTACAGGGAACAGACGTCTTCCGCAGTGAAGGAACCTTTTCCAGTTTCAGGCTTAGGCTTGCCACACTGCTGCTCAGCACATGCCTTGAGCAACTCTGAGCAACACCCCATCAACCATAATGGCTGGGGCTGTGGGGGTGCGGGTGGTAGATGGTGTGTGCTGGGCCTCATGTGTCAACTATATAAAAAGCAGGCTCATCAGTCCTGCTAGTGCTACTCTCCCCCCTGGCTGCTGGTTAATTAAACCCAGTGATGCATCTATTGGAATAGTATGTTCAGTCACGGTAGGCTAGTTTACTATAAGAATATTTTCTGACCAATAAACTACAGCAAGTTTCTTTCAAAATTATACACTGGTTTTATCTTGCCAAAATCTGTTACATTTATTTTGACATTACAGGCTTCATGACTTATAACATAGTCTCAGAATTGAGCATATGTTTGGAAAATGATATTCATTTAAGTTTAATATTGGCAAAAGACCATATCCAGAAATCTAACTTTACAAAGTCAAACCTAAAAGAATCAAACTTTATGTTATTGTTCATGATTTGTTTCCTTGAACAAAGTTGAAACAAGGAAGTTTTTTACAAAGCTCCCAGGTGGTTAGGGTTAGGTGATGGGTGCTGAAAGAGTGAACTCACAGTTTTCATGTTGTATCAGAGAAGGATTACATGTCTCTCTGTCAGCTGAGACACTTTTACAGAGCCTTTAGATATACTGAAATACACTGTCATTAAACTACAAGCAAGACTGGGCAAGACAGCCTGACATTTGAGCAGTGGTGGGTAAACAGCAACGGTACTCATGTTAAAGTACTGTTACTTTATAATATAATGACTCAAGTAGAAGTAAAAGTACTCATAAAAATAAGTATTTGAGTAAGAGTAAAAAAGTACCTCGTAAAAAAACTACTCAAGTAGTGAGTAACTTCAGATGCAATTTATTACTTCAAAAACAAAAACTGTTTCCACTGACATCAGCTGAGACATTGACCTGTTCCTCAAAGGAGTTTAGCTTGAAGCTAAACAGTAACATCAAATTTGACGGTGTATGATCTCAAACGTTATTATTTATATTTATATTATTGCTGAAACAGAAATTTTAACTGACTGATTGTGATCGGCTGGAGGCTGAAATGTTCACATATAACATTACGCCGGCTTATTAAAGTACCGTAACCGGCGCCGAAGCCAGTACCAGCGTGTTAGCCGGCCGGTACCAGCGGGTTAGCCGGCTAGCTCGGTGAGACGCCGGCGGTTCATCTTCTGCCATGTTGTTGAGCTACAGTGAGGTGAAGGAGGGCCGTGGAGGGGCGGGGCACACCTCCGTCCACCTGCGGTGCTGCTGCTGTGATTGGTTAAGGATGTCTCCCTCAGCCCAGAGCTGCAGAGCTGCGTCTGAGCTCATCTCAATTTATTTATAGAATTAATATTATAAATTAATGTAACGACAAGCATGTAGCCCAAAGTAACGGAGTAAAAGTACATATATTCTCTCACAAATTTACTCGAGTAAGAGTAAAAGTATTCTGCAAAATAACTACTCTTAAAAGTACAATTTGTCCAAAAAAATACTCAAGTACATGTAACGGAGTAAATGAAACGCGTTCCTACCCACCACTGCATTTGAGAGTAATAAGGATTTCACTTGTCGACAGTATTGTACTGTATCTGCAGCTCAGAGAGGCAGCCGGTGGAACTGTGAGCTTGTTCTGGCAGTTTAACAAAAAATCCCCCTTCATTTGGAAAGCAAGTCTGGGTGTGGATATAATTTCATGTTCTGCTGGAGGTAACTGACTTGCCTTGTTAATCATCATGTTTCACAGTGCTGCCAGCAGACAGATGGTTTCTCAGCAGGTTGATAACTGGGCCTCTATGAGCTGCATGTTGACAGCTCCGGTCGGCCCCCGTGAGGACAACACAGCAGTCAGATGATCGTCTCGCCCACAGATCAAGTCTGTATTGCATAATGTTGTGTTGTATCATTAGCTTTGATAGGAAGTGTGTGTCTCACAGTGTACTCTCTATGTGTGTATGTGCAAGTGGAAATCTTATTTAATCCACACAGAACTGTAAATACAGCAATATGTGGTTCTACAGGGAGTTTTCGACTGTGACTATTTCTTGGACAGGTGCAACAACATCTTGGAGGCTAACACTGTGAAGTATCTATACATGTAATTTTTAACTTTGGACAGAGCCAGACTGGCTGTTGGTCCCTGCTTACAGTCTTTATGCTTAGCTAAACTAATGGGCGTATTTCCCAAAATGTTAAACTAGTCATTTAATACCTCAAATTTGTTCTAACATACAGTTCACGTCTGCGTGAGGTGGAATTATTCCTGCCTATCCACTGCTTTTGTGACAGATGAACACAGATGAAGCTTTTTGATATTTATATATACATTTTTTCTGGCTGCATTAAATGTAATATAAGTAATCACTAATTTAATCTGTGGAATAAATATCAGATTCCCAAGTTTCTCAGTTTCCCTCAAGACCACACAGCATGGAGTAAGAACTGTGGGCAGGCAGACAGGCAGTGAGACAGAGGAGGGCATCTAAACCCTATTAACCCTCCTCGATTTCAATACTCCAGGCAGAGAAGCAGTGAGGAGAGAGGAGGAAGAACTGCTGAGAGCTGTTGTGCTGACAAACTGGAAAAATGAATTGCCTCAAAGCAGTCCAAAGTGTACAAATTGACAGCAAGGGAAAAATTTGTACTATCTGTAGTGTGGTGGCATGTTCCCCACCGCCACGCAGAAGACTATAGGAAGTGGGAAAAAAGTTGACCTAACAGCTGTATGCTGTGAGGCAGCATTTATTTTAGACTATTTAAATGAACTGTGGAAAGTTGGAATCAGCTGACTGCTGCTTCGAACAGGGGGCTGGAACTGTTGAGCATGGGTTCAAGTGCAGGCTCAGCTCTGTCTGAGGACTGTCCACCTCCACACCAGCCAGGTCTCTATTCCCCAGCCACCAAGCAGCTCAATAATAACCTACTGGATATAATACAAACACAGTGGAGACATGTTAAGCTTATCCTAACTTTATCCAACACTGAATACCAGCTGGGAGAAATGGGAAACTATCCAGGGGCCACAACAGCCCCAGCTTGATTGACTGCCACTTTTTTTGTAGGTCATTTTATTTAGTGAAGCTTTGTTTAGGAACTGTCTTGTTTCGAGATATTAACTCTTAAACTGGGATGACAAATAACTTAGCTAGCTTAACATAGCTTAACTTTCAAGCATGTTTAACTTGATTTTTTGACACTTCATTGCTTATATGAAGTTAATATAATATAATTTTAAATATTTAAATGTTATTGTTGTTGGCTTGATTTTGTAAACGTATTAAGTCTAACATTTTATAATAAAGTCTTTAGGATTCTATTATTTGTACAAATTTTTAATTATTATTATTATTGACTGCAGTGAGTGATTTCTAGTCTCTTCTCCTTTAACTCTAGTTAGAGTATTCAGTGTACAGTTCATGAAGTCTAATCCACTGTACTTCACTCTACCTGCTGTAATTTGGCTTGTTTGCTGTGAGGAACTAGGCACCTTCTGCCTTTTTAACTCTCTCTTTTCCATCTCTCTCTTCTGTCTCGCTCTCTCGGACTCTCGCCATCTTCTAGCCTGGTTCAGCATGGCTACACAGTCTGATTATCTGTAATTGCCTGGCTGCTGCAGCTATCGGCCAAGGAGTCGAGTGCAGTCAAACGGCGGGTTTTGATTTGCCTTTCTAGCAATCCTGTGAGCTGTATGAGTTTTCTCGGCCTTCCAGACCTCAACTTGACCTCGACCATTCCTGTTGACTGCCATTTCTTAATTATAATAGCAAGTGAGGAAACAGCTACCTGAAAACACCTCACTATCTTCTTAAAGCCTTCTCCTGGTTTGTGGGCATCAATTATTTAGTTCTAGACAGCTGCTTAGAGGAGCCCATGTCTGCTGATGGTTGCCAGGTTTGAGGAGTCATTAGGCCTCTTCTAATGTTGATTGTGAACAAGCCTAACAACCTAATTGATTTATTTGAGAATTCAAATCTCTTCGAGTGCTTAAACCTTTGCATGATGCTCCTTTCCTTTTCACTCCAAATGACTCTAAAATTGTACAAAGAATAACTCAATATTCCTGCTTAAATTGTTGAAAAGAATGTTTCATCTTTGACTTGATGTTGAACAGGGGTACCCAAACTTTTGCATGCCACTGTAAATGTACAATTCATTCTTCAGGTCTAGTTACATATGTAATCTTTATCTTTAATCTTTATGTCCTTTTATTTGATCATATTTGCTCATATATAATTATTGCTCTGACATTCTAAGAATCAGATTTAGTTATTTCAAGTTATTCATGCTTATATAACTTATGTGGTGCAGCTCTGCTGATACTTTTGTGCTGCGACGGTCAGCAGTCACTGAGATTTTTGGTTTAATGAATTGGTTTTTGGTTGATAAAGTTTATGTCACGTTTTTTTTTTTCAGTCACAAGATCACACAGTCTCCTTTGAATTCAAACATTTGCAAAAATGGCTCACAAACAGTGACTCCAGTTTGGTGCTCCTGTTTGACAAACACATCTGTCTTGGGCAGAATACATCAAATCTGCACAGGTGAAAGTGTCTAAGTAAGTGTGATGCAATGTTCAAATCTGACAAAAAAAAGATTTTATTTTTACAACATTTGCGTGCACCTCTGTGTCTTTTGGTCCAACTGAAATCTCAGCAGGGGTCACTGAAGTAATCAGAACCTTTACTTAAGTAAAACTAATCAATACTTTACTTTAGAATCAAAGTACACTTCTGTAAGTAGTAGTCTTGCATTCAAAATCTTACTCAATCAAACGTACAGAAGTGATCAGAAAAATGTAAAGTAATCAAAGTTGTTATGCTCAGTGGGTCTTTTCATAGTTATTCACTTTATAGGATCATTGTCACTGATGCATTAATGTGTGGACAGTATGTTATTGTTGTAGGTGGTTGAGGTGGAGCTGTTCATCAAACAGAATACTTCAATCCAGTTTTTATTTAAATTTAAATCAACTTAATATTTATTTGTTCTGTCTTGAAAGATGAAATAATGAGGTACTGTCGGTGCAAGATAATTCTGAAAGGGAAGCATTTAGGGTCATCCCTCATATTTTAGCAGACCAGATGCAAAAGAAACTGTAGGAGCAGCACATTGCCAAAAAAAAAAAAAACATCTCTTGCACAATGTTGCTTTAAGTACAGTAAATAAATTGGCTATATTCCACCAGTGAAAGATCAGGTGGCAAACTGAAATCAGTACAAGCTGATGACAGGATCACAGTCTGATATCAGTACAGAGACATCCAGGATTAAAAGAAAACACCAGAACACCAGAATGACTAAATACTGCAGGATTCAGTGCCAAGCTGCTAGAGGCCTGTGGATTTGTCTTTTAGTACTGGCACAAGCACACATTTGGCTCTGAAAGCATGTGCTCACAAACACAACAATAATATTTATACAAATGCTGACATGCATTTTCTGTGTGAGCGTGTTTTTGAAGGGGTCTGTGCAAGCTGTATCATCCGATGCCCTTCATGTGCCACAGAGGGGTCTGCTTCCTGATCACTCTCCCCTGTTCAATCATTTGCTTTCTCCTGAGAGCTGCTGTATCTTTCTCACTTTTTATTTATCCTACATAGCCCAGCTGTTGCCCTGGATAAGTCACGGCTCTGTTAAAGACTAAAAGTTTGATTTTTTCAAATAGTGATGCTGTAAATCACTGCTGAAAGGCAGATAGAAAAAAAAATGCTCTTTCTGCTAAATATGTATTGCATTTTTAATAGATACTTTCATTATGCCCTAAAACAACTTCATCCATTCTCTCAAATGCTCGTTTGACCCTGACTTTGTTTAATTTGTTTCCATAAACAGGGAGTTTACAAGGTCTGGGGCGAAGCCCAGAACATCCAGGGCTGAGGTCAGGGTCTGTGCAAAGGGATGTGCTTCTCCATCACCGGGGCTGATGTGAACAATGCAGTTCATGAAAGATGCATATGAAGCAAATACCAATGTGATTTGTTACAATTTACCACTATTCCAATCCAGTGCAATTCAACACAGTGTGATCTAACACAATGCGATTTAACGCGATACAATGCAATGATGGCATGCAAATCCATATGTTGCAGAGTTCGATAGTATTTCTTTGGTTCTTCTTAAGCAAACGGCAAAATGTATATTATCTATAAATGAGCAACAAATGTTGTAGAATTGTCTAAAAACACCAGTTTGGAACATTCTACAGGTAAACAGGTTCATTGGTAACAGGGGATGGTATCATGATGCACTCGAGTCAAAGTCACGTGTGTCATTCATTCACCCAGGCCTCCTCCCTGTGTTTTTCCATTGCACTAAGTTACATTTAATTTTTATTGATTCAGCAACTTCCATCCACCTAAGCCAAGCATAAAACATTTGTTGGGATATTTTGACTTTTTTAATTGTCAGTGTTGTCGCTTTGATTTTTCGAGACAAAATAGTAGCTGGGTGGAAACGCACCATCAGCTTTTGTCCCTGAAAGCTAAGAGTCATAATTTATAATCCTTGTCAGATTAATATTAACGTAGATCGTATCAGGCATTTGAGCATTTGTTGCTGTTTTTCTTGTGAAGACAGACTCGGTGTGCAGCCATACGTCTGTTGGCTGCAGATGACATGACAGTGAGTTCTGGTAAGTCTTGGCAGCTTTTTTAGGCCATTATCCCCAGTATGGAAGGGTTGGTCGAATCATCATCCCACACTGCCTAGTGTACAGTGTCAATCCAGATAAATCCAGATAAAAGAAAGAAACAAGTGAAGGAGAGAATTAACTATTTAAGAAAAAAAAAAAAGCAGCACCAAACAAAGGCAGGCAAAAGAGAGATGTAAAGAAAGCTTGAGTTGTCAAACCAGGTCAAATCAACAGGCAGATTGAGGCTAAACTTGGAGACTTTAAAAGGCTTTGCAGCTCAGACCAGAGCAGCACTGAGAGAGAAATAGGCCTGACCTTTACTTAGGTAAATGTAAATGCAATTGGAAAAGAGCAAGTTGTGTCCCAGTAAATTGTCTCCCTGACTGCAGCAAGAGAAATACGCCTCGGCTGACTTCTACCAAAGCAGAAACCTCAGGCACTCTGCAAGCAAGAAAGCACCTCAAACCCTGTTGGATAATGAAGACAGTAGAGTTAGACATTTCCATGGAAGGTAAGAGTTGATTCTTTGTAACAGATGAATTGGAAAAGAATGTTTCTCGAGGCCTTTCTCTGAATGTTGACGCTTAAATCTTTTATTAGAGGATGAGCCTCTCCAATGTCAAACCTTCCTGCGCTTACATCTACAGTCTCTTGAAGCTTGATCTTCAAAGGCACAAATCAGTCAGTCTTCCTCTTAAATCCAAAGAACGATTTCCTCGAGTGTGTTTTGAGAAGGAGGAACTTTTGCATCAGGGTAAAGGATAAAAATGATTTCCCAGATGAACTGAGCAGATCTGGAGAAAATAACAGCACAACAGACTTGTAAGCAAGTGATTTATTAATGTGGGTTTTCAGTTAATGCTTCCCAAAGACAGCACGTTGTTGGTGTGAAGGGTTTATTGGCACTGGCTGTTACTTTAATAGCCAGAGGGTTACTGAGTCTTTATCTCAACATCGTTTAATAGGTGTAAAGGGGGGAAAAATAGTTCAGCTTATTTTTAAAGGAAGGGGGAAAGAAAGACGTAGGGAGAGAGAACCTTTTCTTGACCTTTACCAGTGAATATAAGGACAACCAGCCTCACAAATACCCAAATAATCTAGCCAGATTCAATAGCTATTTTAATTTTGTTTTCTCATTTTATGTAAGCCGTATAAATAAATGATTGACAGTTCTACTGTTTCTTCACTGAGACGTCAACATGAAACACACCTCTCTCAAGGCCATCATTTGATCTTTGCTTCTGATGGAAAAACATGGACGATAGTTGATAAGTTCTCTCAAAACCGATCAAACAAAATCACTCTGTGAATATACTGTTTTTAGTTTTTAAAAAACACATGGCTGCAGAATCATGCTTCGTGTTATATATGCCGTCCACTTGGCACAGTAGGTCAAGGGGTTTGGGAGCTTGAAGAGGCACTGAGTCAAATTCTACCTCCCTAAAGATTTAGACGTTAGCGTTTTTCAGGATTAAAAGACAGCTGGATTT
Organism: Holacanthus passer; assembly: GCA_025331565.1. NCBI lineage: Eukaryota > Metazoa > Chordata > Actinopteri > Pomacanthidae > Holacanthus > Holacanthus passer. The sequence continues at coordinate 1,700,328 of JAFREQ010000039.1, forward strand.
GAAAAAGATACATTCAAAAATCATAAGAGAATTTTCAAACCTGTATTGTTTAGTTAGTCTAGTTTGTTTGCTCTGGTGCAAATCAGTTGAATAAGTTGGGTTTTACATTTGGTTCAGTTACTTTTGTGTGAATAGAAAACATGGAAAACACAGGAGAGCCCAATTCACCCAGATTAAACAACACAGGTTAGAAAACCCACTAAATCACCCACATGACTGGTCCAGATCACTGACACTATAACCCCTCATGTCCACCGGATGAGGTTTTGGTGGGGGTTTCAATGGCTCCTCCACCTCACTGTCATGGTTCAACTATCCCATGCGAGGCAGTTCAGAAGCGAACGCATCTCCAATCAGTCTGTCATCAGCAGAAACATTTGAAATATTGTCTAGAGTTGTTTTACCACCAGATATTTTGTGTTTTCCTGTAAATGCAACATCTGTATTTTTTGAATAATGTATATTAAAAGACTATCTACTGATTGTTTCCTACACACATTTAGAATATATTTACAATTTCTGCAAATTTGATTTCCTTTGCAACCACATGCATATGCCTTCTTTTGTCATCCCCAAGTTCACAACTCTCTATAATATGCACTCAGTTAACTTAATAGTGAGCACTAAACTGAGAATTCAGATACATACATTCACACACTCAGACTTACAGTACAATAAATATGATGCAATAAATACAGAGCCATTTCCAACACAGCCAGTTCACTTGGCAACAGGTTAAAGAAGGAAGAGTTAGCTGCATCTCAACATACTTTCTTTCCAGCCTGTTTGTTTGTGTCTTACACATTATACACAAGTTGGAGAATAAAAGGTGTCAGTCAAAGGTTGCATTGGTGGGACTCATCTTTCTTCTGGAGAACAGTGTTATAGTTGACACACGGCCATGATCCACCCACTCAGCCGTTGTCTCTTCTCCATAATTACACAGCCATGCAGGACTGTGTGGGCATGAACAGACTGTGTTTAATTGACACACCCCAGACTTTCCTCCACCTGTTGGTCAAATTATACCTTTATGATTCTGTTAAATACATGGAGTGACATGACTCCACCCCGCCTCAAGCTGAGCAGAGGTCTACCTGTGTGGGTGTGCAGAGCCTTTATGAGATTGTATGGTGGTTCAAAAAAAAAAATTAAGGAATTGTTATGTTACAGAATTATCAAATAAGGTCAAAATTTAAAAGCGAACCTGCTCTTTCTGCAGTAAAGCAATGTTTCCTAAAGGTATGCAAATGGATTGAGTGGTTGCTTGGGGGAAGCAGAACAAGCTGTAAACACATCTGACATATCACCCTAAAAACTCCTTATGGTGTACACGTTAGCATGGATCCTTGTTGGACCCAAACTTTATTAACAGTCAAAGAGTGTTTCTTTTGTGATTTCTTTCTTTCTTTGAGTCACGTAGTGTAATGTGTCTGCATACCCCTCAGAAAGTAGGTAGGGCTCCCCCACCTGTCAAATCCCACTTTAACCACTGACTCCAACATTTTTGTGTTTGCCCAACCAGATGACAAAGACCAGTTTGATGAGGTCTTAAAGAAGTTTGATGAGCACTGCTTGTCACTAATTGTACGGGAGGAACGTCATTTGCTCATGCATGCAGCCCTAGGGAGAGTCATTTGTAGTACAGTGCAAAGTACAGTCTTTTAATTTCAGTCATCTCAGAGACTAAGAATAAAGATCAGATAATGTTCGGAATAAAAGAAAGGAAAAACTGAGAGAAACAGAGCAGAGCATGTTGGAAAGCCCTGCAAAAATATGGCAGAATAGTTAGCTCAGAGTTCAATGTGTACTGACTTTTGATGAGCCAGCACCTAAAGCAGCAAGCCAAGGTGGCGAGGCGTCGGATACCACGTCAGTGAAAGGAAAACACCAGAGCGAGTTTAAAAACAGGGATAATGAGATGTTCACTTGCAAGAGATGTGGTAAAAATCACAAAACCACAATGATGTCCCGCTTATGGGAAAAATGTGCTTCTCCAAAGATATGAAGAAAGGATATCAATTCAATTCAGTTCAGTTTCAATTCAGTTTTATTAGTATAGTGCAAAATGACGACACAAGTCATCTTGAGGCACTTTTCATACAGAGTAGGTCTAGACCATAATCTTTATAATATTATTTATAGAGAGCCAACAGTTCAACAACAACCTCAGAACTGAAGCAGGCTCTAGATGGGTGGCCATCTGTCTTGACCTTTTGGGTTGAGAGAGACAACCTCAGGCTTTTTTTTGCCAGACATGGAATCCCATAATGGGTTGTCACTGACAATACAGCTGTTTGCCAAGCTGTATGGGTGTCAATACGCTGCCACCAGCCCACTGTATGCTCAGGCTTTAAAAGGGGGCTGAAAGGAGACTCGAAAGGCCAACCTGTTCTTATTCCCGGGTCGGCAAATTCCACTGCCAGAAAGCTTTCTAACACGCAGCTGATGTTGTGAAGCCACCACAGTTTGATTGGGTTTAGGCACCAAAACTACTTGCTTAGGTTTCAAAAAAGATGGTTTGGGTTAAAATGACATTGGCTTTTGGTTTCACACGGGACATAAACAGAGGCCTCCTGAGTGGAAGTCCTGTGTTTTCACAGTCGCAGTTTGGTTAGAATTAGGCACCAAAACTACTTGGTCAAGCTTAAGAAAAGATCATGGTTTTCAAACAGCAGTCTCCTGGGTGAATGTCCTGGCTTTTACCCATCCATCCACCCCAATGCACTTTTTCGCTCTTTAACGTTAGTCACCTTTCTCTCAGTGTCTAATTGCAGATGGATTTACACTGGAGTCAGCTGAAAGCCCAGTTCTTCTCATACTGATGCTAAAAGGTGCCTTGTGCATCTGTATGAGACACTGAGGGGCGTGACAAAATATCCATATTTGATGGCCTGGGAATGAGAACAGTCTACCACCTCCAAAGTGTCTAGCGTCCTCTGTTGAGGTCCTCATGAGTTGCAAGCTGCGCCCCACAATCAAACAGAAAATGAACTGTGATGAAGCAGCCAGGTGACTGGAACCTCTTCAGAAGATAGACATTAGGTATCATAACGTACTGGCACTCTCCAGTGGACACACTTTACACACCCTGCTGCTGTCTTCAGTTTTACTTTGATTTGATTTTGTCAAAAAGGTCCAGCTTACTTTACTGATCATCAACAGTCTCCAGTACAAAATCAACAAATATGAAAGGCGGAAAGAGACTAATGAGAGGACCATCCCAGGCAATTAAGTCCTGAGTAATCTGCTTGAAATACATGATCACACCAAGCTACTCTTCTTGTTAATGCCGCCTTTTTCAAAGCGTAAGAATGATTATATAAAGGCAAAAGTCAACGTACACACATACAGAAGACTAAGACAACTGTAACTAATTCCTATAGACGTTCACACACACACACACACACACACACACACACACTGTTGGAATCATTTGGCTGGTGGCTGTATAGTATTATTTCAGAATCTCATTAAAGCCAGCCTGTGTTGCTGCCGTACTGCACGTCATCTGGCTCAGCTCAGAGCCAAGCTGTGGATTACTGCCGCACTGAAGAGTTAAAATATCATTTTTCACAGTTGCTGCAATAAAAGACAGAATACAAAACTGTGTCCATTGAGCCAAGTGGTCTGACTGCAGGGTAGTTCAGGCAGATTTGAAAAATAGCATGTTCATTTATTTCCAAAGTACAAGCCAGTCTTTGTGTTTTCAGGTAACAAAATGTAAAATAAGGAAATGAACTAATACAGGAATTTCTTATCCTGTCTAAGTCTAAAGTCTAGTGATGGACTTTTTTTTGCATTTGCTCCTACAGCACAGTAATTATTCAGTAGAAGTGTGAATGAAAAAACAGCAGGTATTGCTGAATGAGCCCATAAGGACTCCAACCCCACTAGTACAACAGTGTTTTTGGCATCTTACCCTTTTTTTTTTAATGTATTGTTGTTGCATTTACTGCTGTATTTACATTATTGTTCAATTGACTGCTGTCCATAAGCTACATGAAACCTACATGTGCAAGAAAAAAAAAAGAAATATTCATGGCAGGTAATCAAAATGATGAGCTGCTACTGTAGGTCAAAATTTTAATACATTCTAAACTGTGAATGTTAGTCAAACTTACAAATGTAATGTCACAATTATAAGATAAGTCAACAATTTATGCATCAAAATGTTGACAAAATTGTCCTCATATAATCAATGTAACATTTCAAGTGTTAGGACATACATTAAATTTTAAAAACTTTCATTGAGTTGATTTATATCCTTCAACTGAGAATTCAAATACATTCAGATCTGATGTTTAACTGACTCATTTCAACTGCTTATAGTGCACACATCTGATCTGTCTCCAGTACTTTGAGTGAAGCTGAAATTTCAGCTACTTCTACCAATTACACATCAGCTGACATGTCAGTTGCTTTCATCTCTTACTCTTCAACTGGCATTTCAAATGCTTTAAGAGGTTTTCAAAGTGGGAGGGCGGCCTCCCCAGGGGGGGCTCCAAACAGTTCCAGGGAAGGTTCAGTGAATGTAAGTGAAACTGAAACAAAAAGAGATCACATAGAATAGCCTAACTGTGTGTGATTTGGTTAAATGGATACAGTATTCTTGGGGAAATATTGCTGTGTTTTTCAAGATTTGTCTGAGGTGAGGGCCACAGTCTCAGACTTTGAAAACCTGTACTTCAACTTTATTAAGTACTTACACATCAATTGACAATTCCACTGCTTTCATCTCTAATTCTTCAACTGGGAGTTTATCTCCTTTCAGTGATTGAACTTCAACAGAATCTTTAATTCTTTTCAGCACTCAGCTGATACTTCACTCAGCATTTAAACTGACACTTCAGTTTCACTGAGTGCTTATAGCTGTTTCTCTTTCCCAGGCGACCAGACCATATAAGTCATGCCTCCAGTCACCTCACCATATGGATGTGACAGCTGTCTCCACCTATTCACCCTGTACCAGATCAGAGATGAAGACCAGATCCTTGACTCTTTGGTACCATAGGCCCTACTGTCACCACAACAACCGCTGGAGAACTGGATTCGACTGTCCCATGACTGGATGTTGCTGCTCCCCATGCTACAGACCCAGCTGGGAATTAAATCCAAGGCTCTGGTTGGTTCCCCTCCTAGCCAGAAGGAGCCAAGGACCACTGCCCGTAAGGGTAAACATGTTGGGAAGCTCATCCCTCGTCCTCATCAACCTCAGGTTCTGCAGTCCGAAGCATGATTTTAACAGTCTTTTTAAATTACTTAAGAATTGCCAAAGTTTTTAAACAGTTTGCAAAAGGTTTTATCTCTGGGCCAATCCCCTCTCTCCATCAAGCTTTAGAGATTCAAGCAGGTGACCTCTGTGCTTTCTTAAAGATTTGATGCTTATCTATGAACTTTCAGTCAAAAAAGCAAGGAACACATACTTTCCTGACCTTATCACTAAAGGGGGGCACAATCCCAGAATCCTTTTAAGACCATAAATTCTGTGATCGGTCCCCCACCCAGCCAGCCTGTTGAGTCTACACCAGAGTGTTGCAAGGAATTTCTTACTTATTTCTATAATAAAATAGTGGAGATTCGACAGAACATTAACATTGATGACATAGAACTAGATGTCAACTCCTGTCCCCCTCCTCCTTCTACTTGAGACCACTTCAATGCATTTTTTTTGTCTTAACCCTGAAACGCACTGTTGCTCTTGCAAAATCATCTACCTGCCCCTCAGACTGTGTTCCCATTTGGTTTTTTAAAGCTGTATTTCCAGATATTTTAGTCATTATTAACTGCTCCCTGTCCGTGCGATTTCCCCTAGTCTTTTAAACATGCTACTGTTTACCCCCTTTTAAAGATGCCCCCTTCAGAAAAAACTGTATCTTCGCAGCTTATTTCTTTTATGAATAACAATCTAATTTTTGAGAACTTTCAGTCTGCCTTCCACACCCTACATACCGCTGAGACCACTCTGGTCAAGGTCACCAATGACTTACTGCTTGCAGTCGACACTGGCTTGTCTTCTGTTTTAATTCTCCTTGGCCTCAGCTCAGCCTTTGATACAGTGGACCATAATATCTTAATGAACCGTCTGAAGAACAACGTAGACATCAGTGATGTGGATCTCTTCTTGGAAATGCCTCCTCCTCATTTGCTGCTCTTTTGTCTGGGGTCCATCAGGGGTCTATTTTGGGCCCTCTCCTGTTTACTATTTACATGCTACCCCTGGGGAAAATGTTGTGCTGATTTAATATTGATTTCCACTTTATGCAGATGACACGCAGTTATATTTTCCTATAAAGCCTGGCTCCACAGACATTTCTTGCATTTCGTCCTGCCTACCAAAATTTAAAATTGGATGTCCAAAAACTGCAACTAAATGACTGAAAATCAGACATCATCATCATTTTCTACTTTATTTCTTGTTAATTGTTGTTTGTTTTTAATGTAAAGCATTTTGTATCTCAGGTTTTGAGAAATGCTATACAAATAAAGTTATTATTATTATATAAAGTCAGCTTTATAAAGTCAGGGTGTTATCCTGGATAGTAGCTTGAACCTGGAACAACATATAAAGAAAGCAGTCCAGTCATGTTTTTTATCAACTGAGGGATATCTCTAAAATTAGATCAGTTCTGTCCTCCAGTAAGACAGAAACAATTATACATGCACTTATATCCTAGCCTAGCCTCAGTTGCTGTAATGCCTTGTGTACATTTGCCAAATTGCTCAATATTCAATATTCAAACCTGAAATACAAACACACAGTGAATACACATAAACATAAATAGAAGAATGGAATAGCATGTCGAAAACAATGAGTCAATCAATTCGACTCTAATACACACACATGCATAAACACACAAAACTCAGCTGAGCAATCCTCCAATAATTAAGACACATGAAAACATTTGATTAAAAAAATTCACATGTGCATTCACAAATTCACATGCACACACACACACGTGAGGACACCCCAGTGACCCCTAGCCCTAACCCCTACAAGTTCATCAACTTGCTTCTAACAGACAATCATGCACTTCACTGAAGTTACTCAGCCTGTCTTCACCCCACACATTCATTCACATCTCAGCAATGGTGTAATGCATTGAATCAACGAATTACTCAGTGAGTCTCACTGGAACATACTGGTATGTACTGTCTCTCTGAGGAGGAGAGGAAAAAAGGGCTAGGATTGTGTATGCTTATGTTTGGGATCATTTCAGACTGTCCTCACCAGAAAAACAACAAAATCCATTGTCTGGTCAAACATTTCACACAACCTATGTTTATGTTTTCTTGACAAGCGACCTCTTGTGATGATTCAAATAATGACAGGTGAGACTGCCTGATGCTTTGTATCAGAATGTGTGACCCATAGGCCGTATAAAACATGGACATAGTCTCTGTGACGTCACCCATAGATTTCTAAAGAACAATTTTGAAGCCAATTGTAGGGCGCCGCCATCTTGGCAGTGGTGACATTGCCTAAATTTCCTCACTGAGGGACAAATAAAGGTATATCTTATTTTATCTCGACTCCGGTTAATCCGAATATGGACAAAGAGGTGGAGCGAGGGTGGAGCTGAATGAAGCCTGTTTAATGAAACATGCTCACTGAGCTAGCCGGCTAACCCGGTGGTACATTTAGCGTAACGTTATATGTCAACATCTCAGCCACAATTTGAGTTCGTGGTTAAGTTTTATGTTAGTGTTTGGCTTCAATAACCAGTTCCAGCTCAGCCAATAACAACATCTGGGTTAATGTTATTTCTGGAAACATTCAGAAATGAGATGTTAATATTTTGAAGTTACAAAAACTTTATTGTATTTGCACAGTTCAGTTTAAGATTGCATGACTTAAGTTAACTAACCTGGTGGATCTTTATTTTACAACCTCACACAGATGCCTTTAATTCAAAAGTATTAACACCATAATCTATAGCACTTGTTATTACGTTTTGACTTCAGCAGGTTTAATAACTGAAGCTACCAAATGCTCCTGTTAGCATCGTTAGCTTTGACCAACCTCCACCGTCTCCCCCCGGAGAAACTCGTCAACACGGCAGCACTGTCAAACTCCAGCCAACAAGCAGCTCCACAAACACCAGAACAATCTCACTGAGAAAACAGCGCAGACGTCCCGGACAGAGACACCACACAGCCGGCGGCAGCTAGCTGGAGCCCAGTGCTAATTCAGTAGCTGGCTATTTACTAGGAAATGAAAAAACGGGAGCGCCGACTTTTGGACAGTCTGGTTTTTTTTCCCAGTATTTGCATGAAAAATTATCTGAAAGGCAAAAACACCACAAACACAGCTATGAAGTTCAGTGACTGAATGAGCTCTGAGCCGACAGTCAGCTGTCAATCAAAGTGACAACGCTCTGCTTTTTACATACATCTTATGATGCACTTGGACACGTCATCAGTGATAGTGCCTGGAGTCATAGGGGGTTTCAGGTCTTTCACATTCAGACCCCCTCGTCCAGGCGACCTGACCGGGTGGGATCAGTTCCTGGCCTGTGTCCAAGCAGCACTAGTCCATGCTTTGTCCTTTGTGATAAGATAAGATATACCTTCATTCGTCCCACAGTGGGGAAATTTACAACCATCCACAGCCATCTTGAAGCCTTCTCTGCCGCCCCTGAGGCTTTGCTGACGGCTTGTCTCTGTAGGCTTTACACAGCAACTTTCCTGCAAAGCCCCTGCCTCCTACTTCAATGGGCATGCACTGGGCACACCACCCCCTTCTGTGGCATTTCTCTTCTTCTTCTGCATATTTAGCCTGCCTCCGTTTGTTGGCCCTCCTCCTTCCGTTCGTCCCATGGCACCATGAGCTCCAGCAAGACCACCTGCTTGGTTGTTTCAGAAAACAGCACAATGTCTGGTCTGAGGGATATCTCTGTGATGTTCTCTGGGAATCTGAGCTGCTTTCCCAGGTCCACCCTCATCTGTCAGTCATGTGCTGTTCCAAGGAGGCCTTCTTAATTATGCATGATTTTAGATTTTCAGTGCGTTATAAAAAAAAAAATTCACCCCCTGAAGAGTTGTCTTGAAGGGGAAAATCAGCTAAAGAGACCAAAACTGCTTTTTGTATCAAGCTGTAAACATGCTTTCTTCTGTTGTAAAGTTGGACATTTTAACATGGGGTCAAATGCAAATGATTGACCACTAATATGACAAGAAGTGTAAAAAAACAGTTGTGTTGTTTTAGCAGGAGCTAAGTGCTGGAACTGTTGGCAGAGGTTAAGTGTATTTTTGAAACCTGATAGTAATCCTCTTGTCTCAATCTGGGAAAGAGAGAAAATCAGTATATGTCGCAAAAGGTTTTACTATTCTGGTAAGCACAGGTGTGGCACGTCACAAAATGCTTATCCAAGTCCTTTTTGTGACACTGAGAAATGTAGCTGTCCGACAGGAGGGCCTGAAAATGTTAACACAGGTCCTTTTGGTTCATTGTTACCAAAAATAAAGGATTTAAGTGTGCTGTTAGGGTACAGACATAAATTGATATAAATAAATAGCATAATCATAAAGTATTATGCATACCTTCCCTTGTACCCTTGACAATGACGACAGACACTGTGGTACCCCCCCCCCCCCGCTCTCTGCCTACTACAACAGACACACATTTGAATTGGACCCAATTGCTTTTCAGGGATGAATTGATCTTGTCTGGAACTTTGTAATTGACACTGAAATTGGACTGAATACGAGGAGCTCCAGCCGTTTCACCGCTCCAGGTCCCACCCAGCAAGGGAAATTGGAATTTTTATTTTTATTGATTAGTCACTCTCTGTATTGAGTGAAACTCTATATCTAACAGCTGAAATTAACAATATTGAAGGTTGAACATTTGAACCCAGGATTTGTGTTCATGCAATGTAGCAAACCCTGTTACGTGCATAAGCCAGCCTGAATGAGGATGTGAATGTTTGATGTTTGATTTGAATGTGGGACAGTATAACGTGAGACTCCAAACTAAATGCACTCCACTACTGATGCTGTTTCAGCGCACAATGATACAGATCTATGTAGCTATATCTGATCAGTGTTGTAAAATAACGTGCTCCAAAATGAATGTATTCATATATTTTTGTTCTTTTTTATTCCACCCATTCCAGGTCAGTTTATTTATTTGAACTGCCCATCTCTGCTTGCTGTCTTATTAGACTCCTCAGGAAGGATTCACTGCTTTTCTTAGTAAATTCTGCATAAGCTCTGCAGGACTCACCAGTTGTTTCTAAACCTCTTCTCTCTTTCCATGAGCTTATTTTGGAACCATGATTTACTTATTTCAACAGTATTCTTTCTTTCAGTTTCAGTTTTTGAATGCATTAATTTTGAATACGATCATGCTATCTCTACATGCAATGATTTTCCCTTCCATCCACCCGCTCTGCTGCTAACCCACACACCTGTTTCCATGGCCAAGAAAGCAGCTTTCTCCAGCAGAAATCCAGCTGGGGAATCAGGCATCTTTAGTACTTTGCCATAATTGTCGCAACTGAATTTCTCATTTTCATGACAGTGAACAAATCTGTAACACAGTTTCTTAAGTGCACATAAATGCACTTCAGTGTGCTTTCAGACAGCATTCTGCACATTAGGTATGTAGGGTGCTACTCCATGGTGACAGCTCTCAGCTTCCTCCGAGCCTACCAGCCTGTGCACTGCAGGATGCTGCTATCTACTATCCACCTTGTACAATTTTATTATGCACGATCACATGGCAAGCCGAAGTGACGGGTTGAAAAACCTGTGTCTACACTGAAAACAATAGAAGTGGCAGCAGCAAATGCTTGTTCAATTCTAGCATTGATGAGTAGTAAATAGAGGCTTGCTACTTACAACTGGGGTTATGCTGGTTTACAACTAATCTTTCTCGGGTGTAGTTATTCTTCAATGCAACATTGGTTATTGGTAATTAAACTGTATGATACTGTTGATCCATGTACTTGTGCGGTATTCAGTATTTCCATTTGATGCTACTTAATTCAGAAGGAATTACTGTACTTTTTTCTGCACTACATTTATTTGATAACTTAAGATACCAGTTACAATGCAGACTCAGATTATTAATACAAAACATCATCGGCAAATAAGTCATGATGTATAGTAGTAGTAGTTAAAATCAGTTCCACCTTTACTAGCTGCAACATAAGTGTACTTTAATGCAACAATCATTTTCATCAATAAAATGACATACATTATTCTGAAAGTGTGCTTTTACTTTTGGTACTTATATATTTTGCTAATACATTTGTACTTTTACTTAAGTTAACAGACAATGTTAATCACAGTGAGCTGGCTTACCCTTGTAAAAATGACATTGACCTGGCCAGACCTAACCCTTTATTCACACTCGACATCACTCCGGCTTATTACCTTCAGTACTTACAGCCTCAGTTTGTTAACAACCTTGCTTTCAACCTCAGTTTGTGAAAATCAGTCAGGCATGCCACACTACTTACTGTGCAAACCTCCAGAATCCAAAGGATTTCACTTAGCTTAGGCACTTAGATTTAACTGCATCTTTATTTTTCAGCATGGTTTCAAGCAAAAGTCAAGTTTGATTTGAAAAGAAAATGGAAACATGGGTAGTCACAAGGGGCCGAGATTGCAGAATTCTCAAGCAGATTGCTGATTTTCATTGTAAAATTGAAAACAGAGTGTTGATGGTCCTCTGTCAGCCAAATCAATTTGCCCCCTCACTGCTCAGCCTCTCTGTGTCTGCAGCATGAGAACTGCATCACAAAGACTCCAATCCATGAAAGAGGTTGTGAACGAAGAAAGCAGAAGTTAGGAGCTAGGAGGAGTTAGGAGCTAATTGTGAAAAGGTCAGGCCTTTAAACCTATACAAAACTCAATTTTCTCATATACTTAAAAAAAAATGATTGCATGTGATTCAAAATTCTGACTTGAACCATTTGCAGACATGAAGTACTTTGCTAATTTCATCAGTCATCTGTTGTCACGGCCTTTTGTCGATCAGACAGAGGTGTCTTTTAGGTCAAACATGACAGCACATCTACAGACAGACAGACAGAGACAGACAGAGAGAGAGAGAGAGAGAGAGATGCTATGATGAGGAAGAAGGTTGTTTTTTGATGAGGCTACAGCTTCACTTATGAATTTTAAATCCTGTTTTTCTATTGAAGCCTTAAATGTCATGACCATTATGAGTGCTTCTAACGGTGACTCCACTGGGTTATTTCTCCAATTTCATTCTTTAATTCTATTAGAGAGAGAACTCTGTTGCCTCTTTTGTAAAATTGGAGAGTACACAACCAGTTGTCATTCACTGGTTCTTAAGTTTGGACGTCTTTGTTTAATCTAAATTTATTTCCTTCTGTATGGAGGCTACAGCATTTTTCTACATATTCATTGATTCATCCGTGCAGTTGCCATAAAAGCACAGGGAGAGACTGCTGGTCGGATTATTACTGTGGTTGTAAAAGGATTTTTCACTTCTGTTCCGGTCACACTGTGAGGAGAAAAACTATTTTCAATGGACTGATCTGATCTGAGAAGAATCTCAACAAGTTAAATTGCTTCTTTTTTCCAGTTTATTCAACTGATTTTATTTTCTTTCTGTGTGCATGAGAGATGAAGTCTGTGCTAATACACTTTTAAAAATGATTTTAGAAGACAGTAAAATAACAAGACATATATTTATTACCTCTCTCTGCTCTCTCTCTGTCTCTGCATTCTTCCTTGTTGTTCCAAGGTCCAGATTAATACTCAAGGATGATAGAGCATTTGTAGTAAGGGCTCCTAGACATTGAAATGACTCTCCTGATGAGATCAGGACTTCAGACTCACTCACTTCATGTCATCACTTTTAAAAACCCACAAAACCTTTTTTTTATTGCTTTTTGGTGATTTCATTTATGTGTGCTAACATTTAATTTAATGTTACTGTCTTTGTCATCTAGAATGTGTTTAGTTTAGTTTTTATGGCTTTTAAGTTTAGGGTTTGTTTTATTCTCTATGTATTTTAAATGTGTTCTTTTTTTATTGTAAAGCACTTTGTGGCTGTGTTTTTAAAGGTGCTATATAGATAAAGTTAAAGCAATAATAAAAAATAGCAATAACATTATTATAATTAGGAAGGAAAGAAGTCTTTGAATTGGATTGATGATGATGATAAAATGGATAGTTGGTGCTCCTTGTTTTTAAAGCCAGTTACTCCAATTTAATGTGGCCACCTCGAAGATTTCAGTCCTGGTTGATTTAGCATGTGCCTGTATTTGCTGACAGTAACAGCAAATGCAGTTTAATAGTAGAGGTTACAGAATGCTATGGGCAGCAAACAAACTGCTGTCCTATTAACAAAGACGTTTTTCCATCATCCTGTGTGCAACCACGATGTGATCTGGTGTTTCACACAGCATGAGCGTGCAGAGTGAAACTGAGAGGAGAAGCTCGCTGAGAGGTTGGAGGTGTGCAGCCTGTTACCTGCAGCTCTTCATCTAACTGTGGCTGCTCCTCCATATCAAATCATTAGGAAAATGACTGTTGTCTTGTTTCAACATGTAGTATTGATGAGCGATAGCTGGACGTGTGAAGCTCACAGACAAACCCATTTCAATTCTTGTGACCACTTCATGATAAAAGTCAACTCATATTTCGCCTGCTGAATGCTTTTAATGTGAAGCTGCAGCAGTAGGAAATGTTCAGTTTGTATTAACGATCATGTTACTTCATTCAGCAATATTGACTTAACATTTACAATGATAATCATATATCGAACATTTTGTCAATACCACAACATCTTGTTGTCTTTAGATGAATTCATCGTTACTGAGATTTTCCCCACTCGATTGTTCTATTAATGTTGTTCAACAGTCCAGCCAGGTCATTTCAAGTCAACTACTTTTACTTATTTCAGTGGTTAAAATACTTGAAATAATTTGGACTCTTAAACATCAACAGAAGAATCAATTTTGAATCTTGGTAAGACTGAAAATGACTTTGTAAGGAAACAAGAAAAAAGGTTGGTATGTGGAGGTATTTAATTGAATCATTAACTCAGGATGAGTTTAAAAATTAGCACCACATTCTATCTTGAGATAATGGGCTGAGAATATATGAGCAATAACAGCACAAAATTGGAAACATTTCTTATTTGGCATGCTTCCCAGAATGCACTGCAATAAAGTGAACCCTGCAGAAACCCTTGGTTCTTGTTGAAATAATGAAATAATATGTAACTTCGATAAAGATTTTGCAAACTTTTTATGTTGCTGTTTTAGCTGAGTTGTGACATGGAGCTTGTAGCATACGTAGATCTGCTGATTATGAGTTTGATCTCCCTGAGCACCAGCTAAACACCCATTCACATCACAGAGTTTTGTGTGTGAGCACCCTGTTGTCACTTCAGTTTCTGAGATACAATTTGCAGATTTATTCCAACGATCTGGTACATCGTGATGTGTGAGAAAGAGTGAGAGGAAAACTTTTATGTTTAACTTTTAATTAGACTCATCCTGATCAGACTGAACTGTAATTTTATTGCTTCATTAGTCGAGCTGGCATCATGTTCATGTTGACCAATTTCTAGTTCGAAGGATGTTATTCTTCTTTAAGAATCAATAGCGACTGAAGTCTCCATCCCCGTCGATGTTATAGTCAGTCAACAGGGAAGCTTTGGTAGCTTTTCTTAGGAGCAGTATTTTTTCATTAGAATTTCTTGAAATGAAATGACAGTCAGAGTTGTTATTTCTGTAAGAAAACATACAACAGTCCATCTCATCTACACTTGTCGCCATTGTTTCCAAAATTTCCCAAAACATCCGGTGACTGTATTTTTAGCAAGTGTTCTTCAAACAGGAGGAAATAGTGCTATTAATAGTTTTTGGACAACAGTGGAGCTCTGTGGCACAGAGGAATAAGATGGATCAGACGCTGGATACACATGCAATACTTGCTGTTGGGATCAGTTCATTGATGCTTTGGGTCTGTACATGGGATTTATCACGCTTTTGCAAGCGGGATAATGGGAAACAAGAGACTGGACCTCCATTAGCACAAAAAAAGGTACAAAAGTCTTGTGGGATTGTGAGGCAGGCAAAGGTCAAATCCAGAAAAGGTAGTCCATAACAGGCAAACACAGCCAACAGGGAGCAGGCAAGAATCATCTAACAACAGGCAAGGTCCAGGTGAACTAAGCAAAAATCCAAACTCACCAGGAAAATAGCACTTTTATATAGCCTGGAAAGCCAGACACACAAGGTACTAAGACAAACTGGCCCTGAGAGAGGGGAACACACTAAACACACTAGAGAGAGAAGGGAACAGGTGAAGCCAATCAGGGAGGGGCAGACAGACAGGTGGCTAACACATACAGGAAGTGATCTGCTACAAAAGGGAGAGGTGGCTGTTTCAATATGAAACAGGAGACAAGGAATGAATGACTAAAAAAAGAAAAATAACCTAAGGAGCATAATATGATGGGATTCATTGACAATCAGAACAGTATCGAATATGATGGAGTTTTAGTTGTGACATGAACACACCAATCAGAATGGAGCTTGTAGCATAATCTGCTGATGATCAGTTCGATCTCTGTGAGCACCAGCTAGCCTCAGTTCACTGTGCTTTGTAGCGCTTCTGACACTTATTTTGACCTCAAGGTGTCATCAGAAGACAGCATCAGAGAATGACGTATGCTCATCATGTCTGTCCTCCAGACCAACCTCCACCTGACTCACACACCTCTGGCTACACCACATCTCTGTTAAACCCCCACGGACGCACATGCATACATGGATCGATAAAAACAAACTTGGTATTTAGCAGCATTGGCATTCCTCTCATTTATTTCCCTTGAAAGCCCCCATGGCGATGTCTGCCCTGCCTGTGCCCCAGCTGACCAAACACCCACCCACCCTCTGCATCAAATGTCACGGCCGCCGGACCGGCAGCGAGTGAGCACACACAACAGCACTCTGTCTGCCTCTGGACCAAAAGAAAAAAAAAACAGAACCTTTGCTTGTACTGCTTGTGATACAGCAGGAAATTGCTGACATGCTCCCCTGTCTGTCGGACATTATTTATGATTCCAGATCCAATGTGACCCATTGTAAACCTGTCGTAGTGGGTTAGAAGGTGCAAGAGAAAGGAAGCTAAAGGGATACAATGAGCATTTTTCTCTTTGCACTTTTTGCCCCAGCAATAGCGGTTGACTAAGAGTTTCTGTTCTGAATGGTACGATTGAAGATGGGGTAAAAAGCCTGCCATCAGAGCCTCCCAGTAACCCGAGGAATTCTGCCCTTATTGGATGATTTTATGCATTCATGATTTATGTCCAGTGCCATTGATGGAAGTGGTGTGCCCTCTATGTAGTGAGGCAGATAAAGGATAGAAGGATGTGGGGGTTCGAGTTTGCTCACCCTCGTAGACATGCAATTAAAATTCATTTTTATTAACTGTAACCTCACTCCATCTTTCCAGGATGAACCTTTCATACCCAATCATGATACTCTCACCTGTTACCAATGAACCTGTGGAATGATCCAAACAGGTGTTTTCACAGTCTTTTGCTGGCATCAAATTCAGAATAAGCATATATTTACCAAAAGCAACTTGGGTGATGTTTTTTGAACTGCTTTGAATAAATTTCAAAAATGATTATGAAATTGTTGGGACACTGTTTTACACAGTCAGGGTTGTAGATAGAGCTGTGACATCATTAAACAGTGACATCATGATTTCAGATAATGTGATCAACTCGTTTAATTTACATTGGAGGCATAATTTTATTTTCCTTTGTTAATTTTCCTGTGTTGTGAAGTTTTTTGGAAACAGCACTTTGGTTACTGTAAACTACATAGACTAAAATATCACTGGTACAGGTACATCAGGCAAAGCACTATGGCCGCTATACATAGCCAGTGCTGTGAGTAACGGTAATGTGCAATGGTTTCCTGGTATTATTGGACACACACATACGACAGTGGTCAGAGTAAACCAAAACACCAAAGTTGAGGGCCGGACGACTAAGAAATTACATGTAAAAATTGCTTTGATAAGAAAATTGATTAAAAAAAAATACCTCCATAAATGAAGATTTCACATCCTGGAGTGTGCAGCTGCTCCACTCATCATTATAGTTAGCACTGACTTTAAAAACATTACGTATTTACCATGATTTGGGAATGAAAGCCTTAATTGTTCTCCATATTTAAACTGCATATGACTCAGAGGGAAGGAGCAGCATGAAGAGACATCTTCTTCTTCTGCTCTTTGAATGAATAGCGTTTGACAGCAATTTTTATAGAGATTAATCAGAGCCAGCTGAGGATCAAGTTTACTGTTGAGACAAAATTAAGGAGCCGGATACCAAGATGTCCCAGTGGGTGAGTCATGCTGATTATCACACAGACACACATGCACAGCAGCGTGCATACATTTACACTCACAGGGAAAATACACACACTTAAAGTTCAACACACGAGCAGTAGTCTCTCTGACCAGCTGGCAGCAGTTATCTCTCCCCGCCGAGCTGCGACGTTAATCACACATATGGATCTGTCTGTAACACACACACACACACACACACACACACACAGACACAGACACTGAACTAACATACTATACTTCAAAAGAGGAACCGCAGAGCCAAACAAAGGTCATCAAACAGTAAACTACAATTAGTTACGGGTTGACTAACAGGTCTGTTTCAAGGGCCTCACACACACACACACACACACACACACACACACACACACACACACACACACACACACACACACACTGGCTCATGTAGACACACCACATGGCTGTGGGATTATGGTGGACCCCTGCTGGGGACCTGAGCTGTCTTGCCTGACAGACACAGTGCATCTGTGTGTGAGTGACAGAAAGAAACATGTCCAGTTAAAGTCAAGACTATTAAGGGAATGTATTTTAACTTGAAGATCAGCAGTTTGAATTTGGCAGGGGACCTTTGCTGCTCTATAATTAATAATCAATGATCTTTTAGGAAAGACAATCAAACCCAGAAGACAAACAGTAAGGCAGATGTCCATGTTTCCAGGCTCATGTCCATCATGAAAACTGTTATGTGAAGTTGCTCACTGCTTGCATTAAGATTAAGATACGGTAGGCTTTAGAAAGTGGCAGTAATATGAAATTGACTATTCAGAAATTTGGTTCTTATGTGTTGTTTTTTTTTAGCAGGAATATACTAGGACATCCGCGACCCTGCAGAGGATTAAGCGGTGTACAGATAATGGATGGATGGATGGATACTAGGACATGTGTTGTCTTGTAGAAAACCATGACTGTTACGAGACTCACACATTTAACAGGTGATTTTCATAGAGGACACTTGTGATGCACATACTGTACTTGCCAATGAGCAAAGTATGGCAACACACAAGGCCATGATCAGTTTTGTCCATAGTCATAACAATCAAAATGCTTCATATGACTGTTGATGTTAAAGGTTTTTCTGAAACTAATATGACTAATATGCATCAAAATGAGTCAAATCAAGAGGATGTCTTCCTCCTTATCCTTACGCTAAGAAGGTTCTATTTTGGAATATTTCCTTTGGATTTATATAATGCAGAAGGCTATTCACTTCAGATAAACTTATCTATACATTTGGAGGATTTGAGATGACGATTTTGTCTGCCATCACGGCCTATACATTTTAAGTGGAGTAGTATTTTATAATGGTATGAACAGGAGGAATAATGACAGCAAGCAAAAAGCTGTTTCAGTCTACATATGGGACTATTGTATTAAGACAGACTTGAAAAACCTGCACTTTAATCATGCTTCAGTTGCCAGAGCATATATTGTAGGACAACAAATGAAATATGTTGACAGAATATGTTGCAGATGTATCTGGTAAAATGTTATTTGCTGTTGGAAGTTATTTGTCTATGACCACCAGAAGCACGGCAGATTTTTTTAGGGGGGTTGTAAAGATCGTCATTTTAGTCAAATTACAGTTCTAATCAAACTTTAAGCCTCGTGTTTATGTCATCCATCATGTGTCTGTGGTAAATATTTAGATCTACACTGGCAGTAAACACCTCTGGCTTCTTCATCACCCACAAATATCCGTGTGTCAGCTGACTGCGGTCTCCTGGATTGTCACAAATTTTGCTACGTAAACTTGAAATTCATAGTGTTTGTTGTCAGAGATATCAGATGTGTCCCTCTCTGAAGGTCACTCGGATGACACCTGGGTGCATTTACACCTGCATCATATGATTTTATGGCTGTTAGAGTCTGGTCACAGAAGACACTTGAAGCCAAGACGGTTTAACAGGGGAAAATGGGATTTATTGTTAATCAGGAAACTTTATGACTTTAATTTGGATAGTACCTGAAAAAATGAAAGAGGAAGTGAGTTAGAGGTCATTCAGAAAGTTAAAAAGGTTATTTTTCCTTTTACAGCTGCGAGCACACAAGCCCTGTAATAATCACAGATAACGCTGTGTTGCAGTTGAATTATCTTATGAAAATGGCATTACCTGGCCACCTCCACTGAAACGAATCCCGCCCAGTCAGAGTGTACGCCTTTGATTCATTTACACTCAATATCACTTATGCCCATTACCTCAAGCTTAAAATTGCTTTCAGCTTCAGTTTGGTCTTTCTGTGAAAATCAATCAGGCACACAGCACTTCCCACTTCATTTCCACCTAAACCTCCTACCTTCAAAGGAATGATATTCTTTGTTACATTTAGATTTAGAACTACTGCTTTATTTTTCAGCATGTTTTAGAACATCACCCAGTGCTGAAGCCACTATGTGAAGCATATCTTTTATAATGTTCTCAGCTTAAGTTTTTGTTTCAAGGAGCCCTTTCTTTCTCCCTCTGGCATTTTCTGAAAATTGACTCATCCACACTGAATTCTTTGACTTTTTTTTTTTTGCTATATTTGCATTTTAGCAAAATCAATTTATCATAACAGTAGCAAAAAAACTGAGTTACCATAAATGTAAATCACGTCCACTTGATGCTGAAATGTGTGATGTATTACTGTGTGGAACCATTATGTGTCCCAATAATAAAAAGTGCAAGAGCCACAGCTGCGGAGGCCTGGATTTAGGACTGTGACCCAAAAGTAATCAGTTAGAGAATGGAAGGGGTAAAGAAATAAAGGAAAAAAGCAAAGGAAGGAGAGGAACTTATTTGAGTATCGGGGGGAGATCCAGGGAAGAGAGGGGTCTCGGCTCATCATCACCCAGACTGTGCTGAAATGGTTGACTTTGCCAATAATGACACTTGGCACAGTTGTGAACCTAAACCTTGTTACAATGCTTATTCTTTTCAGCAGCACTGGCAACGTAAAGAGATGTTTTCTGTGTGATTTCATGACTTAATAATCACAAAGGACTAAAAACGATGTAACTATGTGAGCAGTTACTGCCTCCTTGGTAATACTTATAACTCCTTACAGTAATGTGATGAAACTCAGTTATTACATTACAGTTACTAACCTCAGTAATGTTCTATTACTTGCACATGTGATAGGTGGCTTGTTTGCTGACTGACCAGGAGTTAGATGGTGGCTTACTGGCCCTGGTATCTGCTCAGCAAGGACACTGGTGTGGGCCATTTTAGCTTGGTGCTGGGAGTCTTACTACAAGAGGTTGCTTGTTGCGAACATTAACACGATGTCTGCCATATTATCTTCTTATGAGGCTGACGTGGCAGATGGGGGCGGGGCCAGCTGTGGCTCAGGAGATATAGCAGCCGACTGCCAATTGGAAGATCAGTGGCTCGATCCCTGGCCCCTGCATGTCGAAGTGTCCTTGGGCAAGACACTGAACCCCAATTGCTCCCAAAGACTATTCCATCAGTATGCAGTATGTATCAGAATGGTTAATGGTGGGCACACTTTCCAATCAACCACCATGTATGAATGGGAAACAGTTGCCTATTTATACAAGCAGCACACATGGAGTAATGTTAGCAGGCATTTGGAGAAGTGTTTCTGGCCGCCTAAAAAGAAACTCTATGTCCAACATATGTGACTCTTTAGCTGCTAGATGCTCCACTATGATTACCACCTAGACTCTAATTAAGTCTGTTTGCTCTTTGGTGCTGAGCCGGTAGTGTACGGTGGTTTCATTAGAGCTTTTTTCTCCAGAAAACAAGGTTGATGAAACCACTGAAACTGAACCAAACAGTAAAGCTGTGTGTCAGCAAACCATAACACTGAGTCAAAAGCTGCGAAAAGCTCCATAGACCTGAAGGAAACTGCTGATGAATGATAAATACACATCTGTAGGTTTGTCACCTTTCCCATTACACTGACCTTTGACCTGTTGTTACTATAATAAAATGACAGATAGATAAATAGATATTATCATTGTATTACAGTAACAATGGGTCATTTTGGTGCACGTCCACGGGTCAAGATACAACACTGTTCTCTTTGCAGATTTCTAAGCACATTTTCTCATGGGCAGCACATTCCAGCTACTGTTTATTGACTACTTGTTCTGTGTGTATAGCCCATCCATGTGTGCATGGATGTGAATGTCAAAGAACATGACACTGGCATTGAAATCCCAGGTTGTGTTGGACACACTTTTTTAGATTGATCACTAATTGATTTCCATTTAAACATACACAACTAAATCCTCAATGATAGAGTATTTATATGAAGTAATGCAGTAAATAGGTAATTTGTCATTCATATCTCGGATATACAGTAATATCCAAAACCACTGCTATGGCACCGAAGTGACGTGATAAACATCAGGGATAGAAGACAAAGGTAGTGCCAGAAGAACTCAACTGAGCCTCAAACAGGAAGGTGATCTGGTACAGAGATGTACACAGTCACAGTCAGATCTACAGTCATACAAATACACACGGCATATTCCGTACAGCAAGTAGCAGGGTATTGTAAAATGAAATGTCACAGGTACGTCAATCATCCCCCTCTGTACACAGTGTGAGTCGGCGCTGGTGTGGACCTGTGGGCTGCAGGGCACGTACTTTCTGAGCAGGTTGTGGGCAGCCGAAATGAAATGGAGGTCAAACTGTCTGCATAAGAGGGAGCAAAAGAGAAGAGACAGAGCTGACATTATGGAGGACAGACAGAGGAGAAGCTGGAGCGAGAGGAGGTGAGATGAAGTGTAGATGATGATGAGAATGCAGTGAGACAGAGGACATCACATCTGCCCTGGCCACACTGCATCAGTTACAGTATTCTTTCACAATCTGCTTTAAATGTATTTTATTCTATTCCATTACCAACAAATCCTAATTACAGACCTAAACCAAGGATGTGTCAGAAGGTCTCTCTCAGTACTTTCTGTCTGCAGGCTCTCAGCTCCAAGCCCATGCAGACAGGAATTTTTCAACTTACAAATATATCGTTTAATTTTCAAAAAAGGCTCAGCTGGTCGTTGTAGTTTTATCAAATGTTGCTTAAACAGGAGGAAATAGTGCATTTGTTGGGGACTATTTTCAGTGGATGAATCCACATTTGGTGCTGTTGGAGAGTATTTGTAGCAGCCGGACAGTGGATGTGGGATTGAGTCTAAATAAACCACTGTGTGTGTGTGTGTGTGTGTGTGTTCATGGTAATGAAGGAACCTATCACTCAGTGCAACAGTGTGGCTTATTCATGTTTATTTCAGCCAGGAGAGACGAGTAAGATAGAAGAAAGATAATTTATTACAACATGTGACATTGATGATGATATTGATATGAAACTTGACAGAGAGTCTTTGGCGTTTTGGACTCTGGGGGGAGACGTCTTGATTGAAGAACTGCTGTCCGAGCCATCGCTGGATAAACCCCCTGGAGTCCTGACACTGGTGGTGGTGGTGGTGGAGACTGTGGAAGCCAGATGGGTGAAGAAGTGGATGATGATTCTGCTAAGGTGAGGTGGAGATGGGGAGGTGAAGGGGCGCGTAAATCACCAGCATGAAAGAGCTAGGCCAGAGAAAGATCGTATTTTAAAAGGAGAGCACAAAGATGATAGGCTAGCAATGAGGGTGTGACACCGTGCCATTGGATGGAAGAGGTCAGCTGATGAGAGAGCTGATTACCAGTGACAGCCCCAAACACTGACAGCAGGAAATGTGTGTGAGCATGTGCAGGAGGAAAGATGAGAAATAGTTTGAGATCGAGAAGCATTGTTGTCTTCCTGGCTGAACTTGCACTAGAGCTTCATGTAATATTTTTGGACATTTATGGAGCTCCACTGCACAGAGGAAGAAGATATATCAGGCTTTGACACACACAATACTTGCTTTGTGGCTTTTGTCATTCATTTCATTTTTTGTCAAGGAGTTTTTTCACTCTTAGCATCCACTTCAGATAGGGGTGTTCAGACTGAACAGGAAGCGAGTGTGACTGCAGAAGAAGTCTATTGAATGACAGTAAGCCCAAACAGACACAAAAAGATACAAATTCACTCAAGGTAACGCAAAACGAGACGTCTGTGCAAGACGGAAATGTTTCAACTATCATCAAGACAAATATTTGTCTTAGTATGATGCTGTGCTATAAGTCCTGAGACTGAATGACCCTAAAATAAAGTGACTGTGGACTGGAGGAAAATAACAAAAAGGACTGGAGTTCCTGGTAAGACTGGATCTGAGCTGTCACGCAAACAGCCACACTGCAGCTTACATCAAAAACACTCCAGCAGCCAAATTCATGCAAACAACACAAGGCATCCAATGTGAACACACCAGAGAGATGGATGTGTCAGTCAACCTGTCAGTACAACATTTTGAGACAGATATCTCTGCAACTGCTGCTCAGCTTACCATCAACTTTGGTATGGTTATTCACGTTTTCTAATGATCTTGCTGACATCCTGTCCATTTCACTCCTGACTTCACCACAACAGAAATATCACATCATCTGATGGGCAGATTGACATAAAATCTCAGCACATTTATGCACATTTATGCTCCACAGACGACAAACCCTTTCCGTTTTGGACACTCCATGAGCATAACTGTAGCATCAACTTGAGACCCAATCGTGAACTTGGGGCACAAGATCTTTCATAAGATAATGGGTCAAATTTATGATGACTTGATTTTAACCCTGTAAAGCCTGAACCATGAAATAATTGACAGAAAATTCCAATTCTTTGAAACTCGAACCTTTACTGGTCCTTCTGAACAAAGAAACAAAAAAATTTTCAAATATTAATTTCCATACATGAGTTTCAATTTGGCACTGGACAGCCCACTGTTGAATTGATTACTGCTTCCTGGTGGATTATCTGTTCATTGCATATATTTTATTGTATACATCAGGTTTTTCAGGCAAAAAAATCACACTGATGATGTAGGGGGCTTCAAAAGTCATGTATCATATATGATACGTTTGGCAATATAGGGTTAAGGACCCTGTGACCCTTGCAAGAACCTCTCAAATTTACATTTGATTTGCATTCACTATTTTAGTACATAAACTTCATCAGTACGTTGTTTGGTCTGTCAAACTTTATACTAATATTAATACTTGATATAATACTTTATATAATTATATAAATATGTGGGTTATAATAAAATCACCTCAGTGTCAACTGGCTGCAGGGGCCATGCATGAGATAGGTGTTGTGGCCCTTGTATTGCGATCTTTATGTTTTCACTATCTGATGCATTTTGCCAGACCTACATGTGTAATTGTAGTGTGGAATATACTGTACATTTGTTTGCTTTTAAACACAATAATTCTTCCTCCTCTCCAGTATACAATGCACGATTAATAGCATGACTGCCGGGTGGCTCCACACCACATTAAGACTATATAAGTGCATTCCTACCTGTCAACATTACAGTGAAGACATATTTCTGCAAAGTGGAGTGGTCCTTTTTTCATGTATGACACAGAACATCAAACCCTACAATTCGAAGAACTGAGAACTTATACAATGCAGCTTGAAATAATGGCAATAATACCTGACAGACAACACTTTGTAGTCTCATGTACATCTTTTTAACTCTGACTGCACAGCCACAAATACTCAACAGTTCTGTAATATGTCAAAGGGAAGAGGCAATATGTAATGTTCAGGTAACAGTGACCGTGATACACAACATAATATTTGTTTCAAAACGCTATAGACTACTTCCACCAAATAGCTCCTGAGCTGAAGTAAAAGTTCTGACAGCCTTACAAGACATTATGTGTTTCAACAGCTGGAATCTCCAGAAGGACAGTTGTACTGGATTGTGTGTTTCTATTATTGTGTTGACCCCATGGAAAGTTGCATTAAAGCTGCAGCTAAATATCAGACAGACATCGTCTGTTCTATACAATTAGTATGTGTTGCACATTCATGTGTGCTCTTTACGCTTAATTTAAAAACTATGACATGTTTCTCATTTTCATGTCCGTGTTTATGCATCTGTGCATGTGTGCGCATAAGTACACAAAGTCTTGTTGGATTTAAGCATGTGAAATACAGGGCACCGCAGGGGCTAACTTCTCCAGTAATAATCCCTGACCAGTGGCCGGTGACCCCGTAATGTGGCTACTCTGGAATAATTAGCACCCAGTGGGTCTGAGAGGCTTTCAGCCTATTGCATAATGTTATTTACCAAGCTGTGTCTTTGAAGAGGAAATTTGCTGAGATGGTTGTTGAGGAAAGGAAACGGATGGGAACTCACCAGGGAAATTGTTTATATGAGGAGTTTCAATGTGAAGCCAGATATCCGTTATTTGAAAATTTTGACACGTACTCTGACAAATTGACTGCCAGAGAGCAAAACTTACTTCTGAATATATTACCAGGAGCTCTCTGCTTGAAAAACAATAGAATTTTAAAGAACGTCCTTCCACGTTCTCTCGACTGCTTATCCTGTTCAGGTCGCCGGGGGCTAAAGCCTCCCCCAGCATGCACTGGGCAAAAAGCAGGCAGGTGTTATCACAGGGCTAACACACCGACACTGTCTCTTCAAAAATATGCTGATAATAATTTGCAAAAAACGTTGGAAAGCAGTCACAGCTGTTGTCTGGATTATGTTCATTGGTACCTTTTTCCAACCTGTGTAACATTCTTATACTGCGTAGAAACATTAAGGAAGTAGTGGACGTTTGGGGAAAGTGCAGATCGCTGTCTCTGGGGTTCCTTTCCTGCATACTACATGCTGTTAGGTTTAGACTACGAAAACAACAAGGGCTTTATTTAACAGTTTGGTTTTTCCCTGACCTTGAAATTTATTTTCTCAATTTGTCTGGTAGTTTTGTGCCCAGGTGCATAGGTGGGCACAAACGGGTCAGAGGTTCATTCAAACGCGGTAGAACAAAGACAGTTCTTGGTGTTATGTGTTCAGACAGAGAGTG
Organism: Holacanthus passer; assembly: GCA_025331565.1. Classification (NCBI taxonomy): domain Eukaryota; kingdom Metazoa; phylum Chordata; class Actinopteri; family Pomacanthidae; genus Holacanthus; species Holacanthus passer. Next base: position 1,726,625 of record JAFREQ010000039.1, read on the forward strand.
AAGCTAATTTTTGCTTCACATCATTCACACCAGTTTGAGCACTGGACTGTTTGTGTAGTCTGGTTATTAGCACTAAACTGCCAATGTACCAACTGTCCAGACGGTGACTGTAAGAAATGGACATGGCGATGGTGTGTGTGTGGGGTGTGCCTGTGTGTGTTTGCATGCTCTGACTGATCTTAGCAGCAACCCCATTTTGCTCTGTTATTTCCAGCCAGTCTCTCTCATTTTCCTCTTGCCTCTGTACGTTTATGATGCAGATTAACAGAGCACCAGGCTAAGCGCAGAGTTTCTGCTCAGGTCTAACCATCTTCAGCTCACACTGACACGTCTCTTGTCAGCTCTGGCCTAATTCTCGTCTAATTGTGCACTATCACGTCTGTCCATTCACTCTGTATGCAATCACATTGCCTCTAAAATTTGCCTTACATTCTTGTCCGAACAACGTCTACTTCATTAGGATGAGAATAGACATCTCAGAAATCTGTTTCTGCAGCCACTTCACTGGTAATAGGCCTTTTTCACAGACGCCATTGTGACATGTGGCAGCGCAGTTGTAAATAATCAAATGAATGATGGCTGAATTCCATGTAGCTAATTCAGTTTGAGGGTCCTGGTATGGTGCATGCTGGCTCACTGTCACACTGCTTACTGGGACTCTTGAATAGAACAGAGCCATCTTTAATGTTATTAGTAACACCTGCGCTTTTCCTGCTATGAGAAGCCAAAATGTGTGCTGTGAAAAAGGACTATTTTGTGATTGTGTAACTGTGTATTGTGTAACAAAGATCAGCTCTGTGGGTTCAGAGCAAAAGACCCTCGCGTAAGTCAAAAAGAAACAGCCGGACTACAAACAAGAGGCAAATAAAGTGTATCGTGGAGACAAAGAGAGACGCTGCTTCCACAACCAGTGCACAATAAAGAAACTTCATTTTCACACTATTGGAGCCCATTTTCCATGCGTAACTTTATTCACTACACCAGCTTGCAGTTTTGTCCCTGCACTGCTTTGAGCCATTATAAATGAGTCAACACATCACAAATGATTCATCCTGCCATGGTGCCTGTATTGCAACATGTGTGCAGTTAATTGCTCTGATTATGTTTGGAAAACCAGACACTGCTGCACATTGCATTTTGATGATGACCTGCTCACAGTGAATGGGAATCAGATATACCTCCCACTTAGATTAATAATGCCATCTCACACAATGGGCATGACATGGCTTAATGTTTACTGAGATATTCCACACCTGTCCACCAGCTCCCTCTGAAATGTCTCTGAGAGTTGCTTAAACTTGAGGACTGACAGGAATTGCATGGTTTCCCTGTGTCTGTCTCTCCAAAGCTGTTCACAGTTCCTTACACAGCTCAGGGAGAACAGCCGTTGGTTGCCTATCATCATGAGCCAGAAAATGACAATGATCTCTAAACAATCATTCTTGTCTTATAACCGCTTCAACAAGGTCCTCCAACAATGCCAGAGCAGCCATCCTCATACCATATGAGACCATATAGCTACAGCTATTTACAGCACCCACAGTGTCATTAACGAATCACCTGTTGTCTTAATTCTCATCAATGGTCTGAAACTAGTAGTAATTTAGTTAATTATACAAATACCTACACAGCTTACAGAAGTTCTCATGATAGAGGATAAAAGAAAAACAAATGTTATAATAATATATAGCTATAAGTGGCGGTTTTTGGGTTCTAACCTTTTTGTGACCAACAGAGGGAAGTGGCTCAGTCAGCCAATATTAAAGCTGCGAGCAGGTTTAAGGCTTCACAAAGATGAGCAAAGTCACTTCGGCTACTTTAATTCTGCTTAAACAAGGAGTAAGATTAACACACACTTTCCGCCATTTGTCCTACCTTTCACTGCATTTGAACGAAACTCAGTATGTTCAGAAGACGTCTCCAGTAAGTTTAATCAGGATTGCTGAAAGGCATCTGGGGCCTTGGGTAAATATGCGATATCATCTAAATATGGGATTCGTCTACTTACAGCAATCAATATGACACTTCAAATTTTGATTAGTATTTGCCCCCAGAACATACACACATAAACTGCTGAAATTCTGTCCCTGGCTTTTGAGGGACATGTTTTTGGTATTTGTGGCACCTCCTATGGATCAGTTTTCCTGCTAAGCCCCACCCTTTGTAAAGTTTTTTTGAATGCAGGCATGCTGTCTGGCTGATTCTGCTCATTTATTAGTTGTATTTCTGTCTGGCAGTGCTGTATGGCCATTTTGTTGGTGATACAGTCAAACCACAAGTTCTTTTCATGTCACTGTTTTTCAGTTAATGTAAATTAGAGAACAAAAAATTGTAGAGGCTTTTTATAGACCACTCTGAGCTGGGTTTGTGTGTTCAGTTTCAAGTCAGTCAGACTTAGGGTTTGAGGGGCTTCACCTTTCCGAAACTGCATTTGTGGCCCTTAATTACAGCACCACCATCTGGCTGATTGGGCTCATATTTCTTGGTAAGCACTTGCATATCATTTACAGTTATTGGGCCAAGTTTCATGTTCTAGCTTATTCCAGCTCAAGGCAATTTAAGCCACGGCACAAGACAACAAATACTAACAATAATAAACTAGCACAAACACAACCTTCTGGGTTTAAACCTTAATAAAATAAAATGTCAATAACAAAGAAAATAATAAGAGGCCCAATAAAGTACAAAACAAGTATTTACGGTGTAGTTTTGTAAAGTGTACGTGCCAGTATAGGTGTGTTTGTTAACTGCTATTTTGGGCAACATTTAAAGAGGAGCGGGCTGGCATGAACTGGAAGAAGCCCACCAGCCCAGTGGCTACCAGCCTCCGGCCCTTGAAGGAGCATGTTGCATCACGAGTCCATTCCTGTCCACTTTTGAGGCGCTTGTACTTTGCTTGAGAATTATCTTTCTATGCTACTTAGTTTAATTTATTATAACTCAGAGGGAGATGTTGTACTTTGACACCAATACATTTGTCTGACAGCCGCTGTATAGTTACTGGTTACTTTTAAGATTAGGAAATTACTTTTTAAACATAAGATCATTTACTGAAGTATGATTCATTGTTATAGATGAAGTGCCCTGCAGTATATAAAGCATTCAGTCCACCTCAACAGTAACAACAGTAAGATTCTACTTTCACATGAATGCATCTCTATTTCCAATCTATTAATGTGAGGTATAATCATATAACTCAATGGAGACATTTCTCTGTGTAACAAGTACCTGCTTTGAAGTACATTTTTCCAACATTACTTCTGTACTTTTACATAATTAACATTTTGAATGCAGGTCTTTTCTATGTAATGTAAATAAAAATGTATGTAAATATAATAATAATAAATTACAGGTCTGAATACTTCCACACTCACCCAGGCCAGGGAAGCAGAACACACTGATGACATGAGTGACAGAAGCATCTTCACATCAAACATGCAGCGCCAGGCTTGGTTGAGGGCACATAGAAGTAGAGGGTAGGTCCCGTTTTCCAATTTTCCACAATGATGCTGGTGGTTTTTTAGATACTTGTTCGTTCTGTGTTGTGCTATGTTGTGTTGTTTCAACTGTAGCTGCTCCAACAAAAGAATTTCCCAGTTTGGGACAAATGAACTTTTATATACTACTATAAATAATCTATCTATCTATCTATCTACCTATCTAAACTTGCACGCGCCCAATTTTCCAAAAACAAAATTGATCATTTCATCGAACTGGGCTAAATGAGCAGGGGGAAAATGGAGGGAACCAAGGAAGAAGATGAGTAGGAGGGAAAGAGTTGGAGGTGATCAGCTGTGTAGCTTTCCAGCATTGCTTCCATATCTGTAAAATGTAAACACACAGCAGGACATTTAAGGCATCCGGGATCTATGTGTGTATTATCACTGCAACTGATGGCAAACATTAGACAAGTGTAGCTGTGATCGCCGTATGGTTCAACATGAGATACAGAATACACATTCGTATGTCTATCTGGATGTGGTTGATGCAACAGTCTATCCTGCTCTGTGATTCTTTCAGAAAATTCTCATCATATATTGTATTAACTGGGGCACGGTTTAACTAGTTTTCAAGTTCTTTATTTGTCATGTGCACACTGAAGCAGTCGTGAAATCGTTGTTCTCTCACACAAGGAAATGTTGAAAAGAGAATCGGAGACATAAGACATGAAATAGTGTGATAGGAAATACAAAATATAATACTGTGGTAAACTGGTGTACGTTAGTGATAAAACGAATAAACTTTAATGTAGACAGGTTGCGTAAATGTAGACGTGTATATGCTTAATGAGAACTGGCTATGTGTGATAAAGTGTACCAGTGCAGTGCAAGTAAAGTGGCATAGTGATGAGCCTGAGAGCTGAAGAGTTCAACAGTCTGTGGACTGCAGGATGAAGCTGTTCCTGAGCCTGTTGGTGCAGGACCGGATGCTACTGTACCGCCTGCCAGGCGGCAGCAGGCAGAACAGTTAGTGTTTGCCCATACCATGATGCAGCCAGTCAGGATCCTCTCAATGGCACACCTGCATTCTCTTGTCTCCAGTCAAACTAGGTTTAACTAAGAGAAAGTTCTGTGCGTGCGTGTGAGACTGTGATTTAATGTGAATGAGCACATAAGTGAAGATGTGAACGAGTATAAGAGTAGACGAGTGACTGTATGAAAGATCTGTGATTATTAGTCTTATCTTTTTTTTGGGTGTCTACAGTGAAAGGAAGTATTTATTATTTCTTAGGCAATATGTCTATTCTTTGTTTTTCGATTATTTTCATCATTTTTACTATTTGTGGTGTGGAAGTGAGATGATTTCGCAAATGTTTACTGCAATTAAATATAAAATGGGGAGAATAATTAATTACGAGAATTCAGGAAAATGTATAAATTTAATTTAAATTTATAAATCTAATGAACAATGGGCTTTGAAATAACTTTAATAACATAATAAATGGATCAGTTTAAGCCTGTGTCTATCTGATGAATGCAAATAGATCATTTGCTCTCTTTTTAGCCCTGATTTGATCTCCACCAACTCCCTGCTCCTCACCAGCTAGTCTCTAGCTGTGTCTGTCTGTTTAGTGCTGGAAGGTGGTGAACAGAAGATTTTTCAGCTATTTCACTGAAACCAGTTGCCTGCTGCTGCAAATAAGGTGATGAGAGCAGAGAGACTGAACCAGACAGTGCACTTTTACACAGACAATAAGAAGATTTACCCTGTTTCTGAAGCAGAAACTTTTTTCAGGGGCCCATTTCAGAAGCTTACCTTCATTTCAACTGGACAAACCAGTGTCCAAAGGTTGTCCTTCTGCTATATAGTTCCTGGTTTTCAAAAAGTCTCTGCTCTGTTGGTAGTACTTTGTGATGGCCAGGTAACTATTGGGGGCAGAAATGTCTGTGCTGAACATCGCTCATTGGTCCAACAAGAATCTCAGGCTGATACAATTTATGTGCAGAATCAGTCACACAGTATGCAAGGATGAAGGGCGGACACGTCTAGCTGCTGTCAGACCCAGACTGACCAATCAGGAGCACTGGGAAAAAGGCCAGTGTTAGAACAGCAAAATGAAATGTGTAAATCAAAGTGAGAGCAGCATTCAGCAGCTACAGTCCTGTAGAGAACTGTAGAAAAAGCAATCAGTATGTTCATTTAATCAACCCATCAGCGTCACTCCTCGCCCCCAGAACATCTCTGAGGAATCCACACAGACACATGACCTATTGTCATTGCACTTACGGATTGCCATTGATGGCTCTACAGGCACTTGTCAAGGTATGGTTAATAGCTCTGAGCCCTGACAGCATTACTACAGTCTGTACATTACACCCTAATACTGATTGTCCCTCCTTGACCTCCACAGCCTGAACGAGGGTCTGACAATCCTTTCTGCACCCACATGCTCTAATCAGCTAAGGACCTGCCTCTTTTAACACAGGGGCTTAGTAATTAGATGGCATTATGGAGGGCTCCTGGGGCACACACACACACACACACACCTTCTGTTGGGGGGCTTAACATGCTTGCACACCAACTGTTTAACAACTGTAATAACTGTAATACTCTTTAATGATCATATCAATACAGTGTATCACGTCCTTGTGGACAAGGGTTATTAGCATCGTAAGCATGCATGATATACCTGGATATTGTTCCCAAGAGTTGGTGGAGACAAAAATAGTGAAAAGGAGAATTGTATTGGGATGATAATTTTGCTCTTTAAGTTCATTTCTATCCACCTCTTGTTATGCCATTTAATTTTCGCATTAAAAAAAACCTAAGTGGAAATTCTGGAAATTTGAAAATACAAAAAAAACTAATTATTGCAAAAAGTTTTCATGCCTGGCTGAGGTGGAAAAATGTGACAAAGTGTAAAAAAAGAACTGCCAGGTAAATTTTGGTAACACTGTATTTTCAGTCTCCTTCTCCTCCTCCTGGAAGAAGTCCTTTGACCTCTGTGTGTGAGTGTGTTTTTGGGGAGTGGCGGGGGGGAGTTGATGGAGTGTGTCTGTGTGTGTTCTGTATGTGAGCTATTCCTGACCTCTGGGATAGACTTAAGAACGTGTGTGTGCTTTGTCTAGCCTCATTAGGAAGCATGTGTGTATGTTGTGGGAATTGGGGGTGGGTTAGGTTGTTTGTTTGGGTGGCGGGGGGGGATTTTCAGCCAGTTGAGCTTTAAGTGTGACCTCCTGTGAGATGCTGCGATTGGACAGGAATAGAAACAGACAGTGCAGCAATGCTCCGCCTGCTGATCAATGTTTGAGCAAACAATCAGCACCAAAATAAGCTCCCTGTCATCTGGGACAGGCAGGGCTCCTGAAGGAGCACCTCATTACTGAACATTAACACTGGCATTCGCTCTCACAAGAGCTGCGCTGCAGAGAAGTGGGATTTTAGGATTAAACTATCAGTGCTTTTGAAGGATATTTCTGATTGACTGCTGAAAAGTGGTTTTCCAATTAGATGGCTCTGCTGCTGACTAAAGATATCCTTCATTTGGACAAAATGCATATGGATATTGTTGAATTGCACAAGAATTTTGCTGCATATTCTAGAATAACAATTCTGTAACCACCTTTGGAGGCATGTCAGTAGTGGAATATAAAAAACAGTGACAAATTAAATGAAAAACCTGAAAGAATGAGTGTAGAAATGTAAATGAATGCAGATGCTTCCAATAATACAGAACAGTTGACAGAAGTGGGCTGCGTTGACTCACAGGCTAACACCGGTGGTACTGGCTGCATAACTACAAGGGTCCATATGATTTTTCTCAGCTGCTCACCGGTTGCACATGCGAAGTAAAACAGCCTAATGTTATATGCCAACATTTCAGCTTCCAGCCGATCAGTCAGTCGGTTGCTGGAGTATAATAAACTTAAAATTTCTGTTTTAGCAATAATATAAATCATAACGTTTGAGTTGGGGGACCGTCAAATTTTATGTTACTGTTTAGCTTCAATAACCAACTCCAGCTTAACCAATAACAACATCTGGGTTAGGTTTTTCCTGGAAACATTCAGAAATTAGACGTTAATATTTTGAAGTTACAAAAACTTTATTGTATTTGCACACAGTTCATTTTAAGATCGCATAACGTTAGTTAACAAACGTGGAAGGTTTTTATTTTCCAACCTCACACAGATGCCTTTTATTCTAAAGTATTAACACCATAAACTATAACACTTGTTATTACGTTATGATTTCGGTGCAGCAGGTTTAATAACTGAAGCTACCAGACGCTCCCGTTAGCATTGTCAGTCTTGACCAACCTCCACCGTCTCCCCCCGGAGAAACTCGTCCTGGAGACCCGAGAGAAACAGTCAACACAGCAACACAGTCAAACTCCAGCCAACAAGCAGCTCCACAAACACCAGAACAAACTCACCGAGAAAACAGCGCAGATGTCCCGGACAGAGACACCACACAGCCGGCGGCAGCTAGCTGGAGCCCAGTGCTAATTCAGTAGCTGGCTACTTACTAGTAAACAAAAAAACGGGAGCACCGACTTCTGGGCAGCCTGTTAGTACAATTAACTGTTATTTATCCTGTATTCACATGAAAAGTTATCCAAAAGGCAAAAACACCACAAACACAGCTGAAGTTCAGTGACTGAATGGATCAAAGTGACGTCACTCTTCATTATGCACAAAGTCAGATTTTAAATGAGTGTGTTATAAAAAAAATTCACCCCCATGCAGTTGTCATGAAGTAGAAAATCAGCTAAAGAGACTAAAGCCATTTTTTGTACCAGGCTGTAAACATGTTTTCTTCTGCCGCAAACTTGGACATTTTAACATGAGGGTCAAATGTAATTGATTCCCTTATGGAGCCTGCCCCTAGTGTTCAGTCGAGGAACATGCTTTTTGCACTTCTGTGTTGGCTTCATTTTTCAGCACCGGAGGTTGCCGTTTGGTGTCCACACACCATCTATAAGAACATGTAAAGTAAAATGTTTGTACTATGGGCCTAATGGGTGTCTGCATACTAGGGCAGTCACTTAAAAAAAAAGTATTTGACGTAACATGTAATTAGTTTGATTTAAAATTGAATGCCCTGTACGTAACCGAATCCACTTAGCTGTAGAACAGACATGGTTCTGTTCATTTGCAGTCCATCTAGCCTCAGTCTCACTTAAGTGACAAGCTAATATCACAGTAGGTTTTTACATTATTACAAGTATTCAAACAGCCCTACCATTTTCCTAGATTTACCCCTCTTTATGAGGGTGTCTCCCTCCTGCCCAGAGCAGATGACAGCATGTAATATATTGTATGTATGGCTGGTGTGCACTGACTGGTGAAAACCTATGCAGGTGCCCCATGTAGTGCATGTGCATCCACTCTGCTGTCTTTGTCCATGTCTGTTTTGGAGTACAGCCTGCATGAATGTCTTGAGTGGCAGATGATGGTATGTGTGTTATGTAAAACCTCATGGCGACTCTAAACATTCATATAAAATGTGCTGTATACATCCTACAACAAAAGTTGTAGGTTTTGATACAATGTAATTTGACATTCCTGAACAGAAACATCAGAACAACAAGAAACATTAAAAAGCTGGGTGTACAAAAAAAAAGAGAAATGTATGATATATATAAAAAACTGAATAAAATAAGACAAAACTGTAAGAAACACAGAAGAGAGGAAGAAAAAACATGAAACAAGGGAACAGGGGATGAGGTCAGAGATCCATGTATGGGAGTTTGTGTGTATCATTGTGTGCAGGTGTGTGTGCAGGGTCTCAGGACAGGTGGTGTTATGTGCTGAACAGATTGTAAAGCCTCCTCAGACATATTGTGATTAGTGATTTTGGGCTATATAAATAAAACCTGACTTGACTTGCATGGGGGCAGTGAGGGAGGTGTGGTGAGTGTGTGTATAGAGCGCATTATTATGTGCATTATTGTAGAAGTGTCCCAACTGTTCAAATGTAATATGTGTATTAGAGTACAACTGAAGGAGTGTGTAAATTAGCATCTGGACAGGAGGCATCTTTCCAATGCAATGAGATGACTTTTATTTGCTATTGTTTGTGAGAAAGCTCTTATAGGGCGAAGATTGCCAAGCAAAGTAAAGACAATATTGGGATGCTGAGATTTGGAATATAGGACAGCTGCCTAATGATCCTTGACCAATAAGATTGTGTGCAGAGCCAAAAGGAGAGACAGAAGTTGTCAGATGGGTTATTTGGATTATTTTGTGCATTTATCTGATTCTATGTGTCCCATAAACTATCATTTGTATTTCCTAATATGAATTCAATGTAGGATTTTATAATGAATTGGCTGAATTTTGACATCATATGACAAATAACATTTTTGCATATAGTTTGCCCAGGTAGGCTATTCTCTATTTTGTTGTAATGTCAAAGTAATGTCAAAGTTGCAATTTGAAGAAGTTGTATGGGAACATCTTTTGGAAGAATGCTGCTCATCCCTCCAGTAGAGTTTACGCTGACTTGGAAGAATGTAGGCTCACGGTGGAACTACACCTGACTAACCCACTGTATGATATCTGTAGAAATGGGGTCTCAGCCAGAGGATTGGATGAAAATCTTTATTTGTCTCTATAAATAACAGTCATATATTATGAGTTAGAGTTAGTAAGTATGGAAGCTATATGTGCATATATAATGTAAGAAATGTGCACTGTGTACTCACATACAGCATGCATGCATAAACAAACACATGCACACACACAGTATATATATACCTTTTCCTCATTTTTTGAGGCCCTAAAACTAGCATTTCGTCAGCTGTCAACTTTCTGAGCATACATCTCAATTTTTCATTACTTCTATTTTTATTTAGTATTGAGTTTGTTTGTCAGTGGCATTTGAATTGACTTGGTGCAAAGTAAGTATTGACTGATTGATTGATAGATTGAATGATTGATTGATTATAAACTCACAACTCTGGCAGCGCGTGCAAGAATCATACTAATAGTGAACTTTCATTGGAGTCAATTGTCACAGTCTCATTAGGAGGTCTGCCAAAAATGAAAAAAAAAAAAATACCCCACCGCCCCTCCCCTCAGCTGGCAGAAAATCATTGCTGGTGTCTTTATCCTCTGGGCGCGCTCCCATCTCCATTGAGCGCGCGCACGCGGGCTCCCTCTCGCGCGCGCTTGGCACGGCGCCGCGCACTCTCGCCCTGGTGTAGTAACCCAGAGCAGTGGAGCTCTCAGCTAGACATGGCGGCGGATCCTCAGCCGGACTGGCTCTCCTGCCTTCCCTCCTCTTGGAGTTACGGGGTGACTCGCGATGGACGCATATTCTTCATCAAGTAAATATCACGCGGATACGTGGATTTATGGACGCGCAGTGCTTTAGCCTGTTTCTCCGACACATTTTTTCTGTCTGTCTTCTTGGGCTTCTCTGTTCACCTTCTCCCCCGTTTTCTTCCACCAACAGCGAGGAGGCGAAGAGCACGACCTGGCTGCATCCTGTTACTGGAGAGGCTGTGATCACGGGCCACAGGAAAACTCCAGGTAAACACTCTGAGAATGGGGGGTTCTTCTGGCCCTGCGAAAACACGCACGCGCGCGCGCACGCAGCGCCTGAGAAAGGTTGTCCGCGCGCCACGGTGGAGGAAAAAAGGGGCGACAAGTTGCGGAGGGAGCCGCGGGTTTGTTCTCTCTGCGCTCTGCGGCGGAGCAACAGCCTCCTTTGCCCCGCTCCCCTCCTCAGTCTCCCCCTCCTCCTCTGCCCGCTCCACCTGGACACTTTGCGACACACTTTTTAAAAGTTCCGTCACGTAGGCGTGAACCGATTTCAAAGCCGATTCCCCGCAGTGTCATTTTACATGTGAGAGCTGCTGTGCCGCAGATACACAGTGTTTTCCAAGCACGTACAGACACCGAGGCTGCTTCAAGAACAATGCGGTCAGTGCAAAACCCATATTCCAGAATGAGACACATCTGGCGAATAGGAGGGCATCGCTGCATGCAGATCAGCTTCGAACAGCTGGAGGCTGAGCAGCAAACACAATGACTGAGTGATCCTTAAATATCTGCTCTAGTGATTGGGGAGGGAATTGAAACGAGCACCAGCCAAATGATTTGTCGTCCAGACACTGCATTGCTTTGCAGGTGTGTGTGTGTGTGTGAGAGAGCAATCAGCTTCATATCTCTGCACAGCTGCTTATATTTCTTGTGTTCTCTCTCTCCCCCTCCCCTGTCCTTCCAGATTTACCAACAGGATGGGAGGAAGGATACACATTCGAAGGGAGCTCGCTGCTTCATCAAGTGAGTTGGAATGTGTGGCAGGAGAAAAGAGAGAGAGAGAGCGATAGATGCAGAGAAGCAGTTGGAGTATGTGTCTCAGGCGGTGAGGGGCTGCTTTGTTTGGTCGGCAGGCGCAGAGATTTCCCTCCGCTCTCATTGACGCCCACCTCTCTGCCCTGCTGAAGGAATTCACAGATATCTCTGATTCCCTCTCCTGTAGCACACATGCAGACAATCAGTGGAAATGAATCGCTGCACGAGTCTTGAGTTTCTCTGGCTACTGTTGAGGCTTTCTTCTTTCATCACTCCTTCTATCGGTCATGTTCCTGCCCTTCACCTCGCTATGTCTCTCTTAGTCTCTCTACACACACATACACACAGTCCAATGGAGGGATTTGGTCGGGAACAAGTCTGCTGTCTGTAGGATGTAAGTTTGACAAGCACGTATGAGTCAGAGGCTGCTCTGCTGTGCTGAACAGGCTCTACTTGTTGGTGTGCTGCATGTGTGAACGTGTGTGTGTGTGTGTGTGTCTGCGTGTGCAACCTCTCCAGGGTATTAGTGACTCCAGCTCCTTGCACACATTTGCGCACATGTATATTTTGTGGACCTGTTTGACGACAAAAACGCTCCGCAAGCTCTCACACACCCACACAGCACACACACACACACACACACACACACACACACACAGACATTCCCTCTCTCTCTGAGGTTGTAAGCAGGTACTTTCATTTGTTCTACCTACTTTTCCCACCTAGTTTTCCTGCTGTTGCTCGTGCTGTCTGTGGCCATTTTGAGAGCAGCAACTGACACATACCGTGAGCTAATATAGCGTCTCTATAAATAGCCCAGAACCACTGTGCTCATTGCTATGTATGAATGCATGCAGAATGTGCACACGCACACCCTGCATGTATGCATGTGTGCATACAGACATGTAAATATTCAAGCACAGTTAAACATGTTAAGTGCTTGCATGCAAACACAGATAGTCGCTTGAATGAGTTGCTGACACTCACATGTGACAAGTGGACAGCTGTGAATGCAGGTGTGAATGCAGCCAGACCACACTGAATGTGTTGGGATTAGGACACTTTCAGTGGTGGTGCAGGGAGTCATGAGATTGTGCACAACAGTGGGGAACTGACAAATCGACGAATTAAATTAAAATAACAAATTCAGAGCTTTGGTTAGTGGTGATCTGTTTAAACACAACTTGTACTGTTTTAGTTTCAGAAACTCAAGTGCTGCATTGGCATGAGAATACTCAGCCATAAGAAAACAAAATGCCTTATGTTTTTAGAATCAGGCTATTATTGATTTATCATGGTGAAGGCGGTATTGCAAAATCCATATCATGGCGCAACAACACCGGCGTGATGACTATGACACCGGTATACCGCCCAGCCCTAGGGGTCACAGGCCTAAAACTGAGATCTGAACCTGGCATGTGCTTGAAGACCTGACCCACCTGAAGTCAACTGGTATTGCCAATTTAGAAAATTCGACCTGAGACCTGGAGGCATATTTTTGCTTTATTTCATCCATTACTGATTGTTTATTTTGCAGGATAATGCTGCACATTGGCTACATTCTGTCTTTTTTTCTCTTTCAAAACTACCCAAACCAAACCCAAAACCCCATACTATATGTGGATCTGTTGTGAAGCAGAGCTCCAGATAGTCCACAAGTAGACATTGCATCTTTTTATGGGGTTTGGAAAAACTGGTTTAAGGTAAGCTAAGAAAATTCCTTTTTAAATCCCACAACAGGGAAATTTACAAGTAAATGGAAAAGGATAGGCATTGATAGAGGACATCAGGTCTGAGCAGACAGCCACTGCTGTTTTTCTGCTATTGGCTGACTCAAACTGGACTGCAGGTGAAGCATTCATGATGCCACATTCAGAGTCTTGCATACAATGAGCAGTACTTGACGCTGAACAAATAGGCCTAGTCTCATATTCACTGGACAACACTGCATCATCACCACTTCTTCAAATTCCTCAGAAATTCTTGCTCTGTCACTTCTCTATCGGCCTATTATTTGGAATCCTGGCCCTGCTGCTCCTACTGCTGCCCCCTGAATGCCCGTTGACAGGCGGTCACTCCCTTCAGGGTGGGGGTCAAATTGCTCCTGTCTTTGTTTGATCCTCTAGTTTCCATTTTGAATCTGTTTATATCCTCAGTTGTATTGTAAACCCTGTTGGGATTCTTCTACACATGAGTTGCAGACATGTTGATTTGTTGTAATAAAGCCCACTCGGGGGTAAACTGGCTTCTCAGCTGGAATGCCATCACTTGGCAGAACTTTAGTATTTAGTTTGAAACCACACTGATTCAACAACAAACATTGTTGCAGTTCTGGTTTCAGAGCGTGCAAAGTTCTGGTGGAATATGAGGAACAGACACTACTGGCCTTTTGTTTTTGCTTTGTGACTATTGCGTCTTCAGTCCAAGCCACTGTTGTTTCAGGGAGAACTGAAACATGGAGGGCTGGCCACATTTTCAGTTGGTTTGTTGCATGCTTCTCATTTAGATTCTGATCAGGGTTCAGAGCTGCTGCAGTGTCTTCCAAATGCCTTTCAAAACATTTTTTTTCTTTGATTGCCAGGATTTTAAAGTGTTGCCAAGGTGTTTAGGTCTGCACAGCTAACTAATTGCTCCTGCACTGACCCGTGGCACATCAAAGGAATCATGGCTTGGAATGAAACATGGCAGCTTCTCATGTGTCTTGGTTGAATGTTCAGTCCCTTGCACTCAGTATAACAAGGTTCTCAGTGAAATGAAAACAGGAAGACAGTGACTAGTTGTTTTTGTCTTAGTGCGATAGGCTGAGACACCTGTCAGTCAAGGCAAAGACCCTCCTAAACCTACCCATTTTAAGCTGTAAGATCTTCTTAATGGAACAATAGTTATTAACCTTTTAAGCCCTAGGATTTTTTATTGCATCTTACTTTATGGCACAGTCGCTTCATGCAAAGCATGCCATGCTACTTTTAGAGTAATTTAGGCTACTTGAAATGCCATCAGTTTGCATGTGAGTGTTACTTGACATGTTCTGCTAAAGCTTTTATTGTAAAAGAAAAAAGCTGCTTTTAGAGTGTGTCACAATGAGCTAAAATTCATGGCGTTTGTCATTCCCCCTGTTTTTCATGTTTCCATTTGGCATACATGTGTTCTGTTATGTAGGGTCAGTGAACTAGGTGGAGGCTATATTAGCCATATTGCCAATTTGACAGAGTTGGGTCTCTGATAAAAAAAGGACTGTGAGCTCTGAGGCTAATTTCTTTCAAAAGGTTGAAATCACAAATGAAGAAGTGAAATCAGCTGTGGAGAGCTGTATCTGGCACAGAAGAAATGTCATGACTTTTTATTTTAAGAGACACTTTGGGTTTCTCTTAGATTTCCATGTGGTCAGATTATTGTGGAGCCAACATCTATGAGGCTGTTAGAGGAACTGCAACTTCCACATTGGTTTCACGACTCAGCTGTTGTGGCTGCTGATTGTTCTGTTCACATCAGATCAGGAATGAACAATTGGCTCCCAATTTTTTCAAAATATGGAACTGAGCATCATGTGACTCACATCCACTTTTTGGTATCTTTTGTGCTTTATTAGTTTTATAAACTATATATGACAGTACATCTATAATATCTACTTTGGGTTTGGGTTTGTTGTATGTTAATATTAGTTTGTCAAACAGTGATTTGAAAGATTATACTTGTGTATCAGGGGAATCCTACTCTGTCCTCTCTGCAACCCCTGATGTGAACAATGCTCCAGTTGTTGCAGTAACAGTGGTTGATAGTGAGAAGATGCAGAAATGGAGGGCTTTATGGATGTGTAGTGCTGGACATAGTGCAGTAAATATTGGTAATGTTGCTGTCAAGCCGGATGAAACCATAGCCAAATATATACACAGTGAAAAGCCATTCAGTGAGCTCTAGTGCTCTGTATAGAAGCTATAGCATTTGCTATGTTTGTGCATTCATTTATTCAGCTTTGCCCTTTAATTGGTCCCTAGACTGTATATAGACCACAAGAGCAGTTGAAGGCCTTGTTGAATTTTGTGTGTTAGCCTCTATCTTTCAGTCTCTCTCATCATTTCTCTGCCTCTCTGTGTTATAAAGTCCCAGTGGCACTGCTGGTAGGCCCCTGTGCTGTAAATTTAGTGTTTTCCCACTCCACTCTCACACACATTTAAGAGCATATGTGGGTTTTATGAATGTGTACAATAATGAATTCTCATGACAGTTTGTATGATATCCCTACAAAATCACAATTTTTTGTATTATATATAGTACAATTAGGGACACTCCTCCGACTACATATGTGTGTTTCTGTCACAAGCAGTTGTCTTCTGAGGCTCTGGAGGAGTTTTGCTGACAGACTTGTTGTGGCATCACTTAAGTGTTTCATTTTGGGCTTGGAAGTTACACATTTATACCAAAACCTTGAACTGAGACATGCATTGGCAGGCTCAAATGCTGTGTTTACATCATATGGAATGGATGTTAGATATTGGAAGGATTCCACTATTTATGACTTTGATGCATTTACTCCACAGGACTACTCAAGATGGTTGTATGACTTCAGAGTAGGTAGTGTTGGGGTTTAAAAAAATGTTAATTGAGTATACAACATTTAGTTTCCAGAGAAATTAGAGTTTCCTGTGAGAGTAGGCGTGTGTGTGTACATTCCTTTTCTATCTGAACTGTTTGTGTGTGTGTGTGTTTGTGTTTGGAGACCCTTCCTGCTCAGTTGGAGCCAGCCTCCTCTCCTCTGCTCTCAAGTCTTAAATCCCAGGAGAAATCTCTCTGCCGCTTCTTTTGACATCTCTCTCTCTCTCTCTCTCTCTCTCTCTCTCTCTCTCTCTCTCTCTCTCTCTCTCTCTCTCTCTCTCTCTCTCTCTATCTATCTCTATCTCTATCTCTATCTGTGTGTGTGTGTGTGTGTGTCCTCTTCTGTGTCTCTCTTCCCTGGCTGGAGCTGTTTGATGTTGGCTCTCTGCTTGAATGAGCACTCCCGAAAGCCTTTACCGGCTCCTCACGTTTGTGTGTGTGTGTAACACTCCTTGCAGGAATCTGTCCTCTGAATCTGAACGTGTGTGTGTGTGAGAGAGACAGCACACTTCCACCTTGACCTCACCTCTGATTTTGCTCCTGAATGTGTGATGTTTTTTTCCTACTCATAGAGACCATGCAGGTATCAGAAGTGTCACCTCGCTCCTCTCACATTCTAGCTGCTTGTGTTTGTGTGTGACTGTGTGTATTCACTGATCCAGGGCTCAGATCCCATCTGACTGTCACTTCGCTTGCCTATTGACATCCTGAAAATATTCAATTGGATGTGGTCAGATTTCCAAATCACTTATTATTCCACTCAGGACAGTCACACACACCTCCCAGTCAGGAACCCAGTTCCTGCCTATCTGTGTGGCAGAAGTTAAGAACTGATTCATAGCAGCAGAGATAGGGAGGACTCCATCCATTCATGATGAGCACAGCTGATGGAGGTTGATGACGGTGATATATAGCAGGGGGGAAGGACACATGCAGGACAACCACTCACCAACATGTTCAGCAATTGCAGGCAGTCATGGAGGCAGCTGACAAGCTCTTTACTGCAAACATGAATGATGGCAAGACAGCAGAGCACAGTGATGGATTATAGGTTCTTAGGGACCTCTCACTATACCTGTAAATATCTTGCTCTTATTGTGTTGTGTTGTCAGTAACAGCATTAGTTGTTTGTTTAAATGCTTAAAATAACCCCCAGTTACATTTTCCTGGCATGGACCTGGTATGACTGTCCTCTGTCAGATGCCAAAGCAGAAACAACGTGTTGTTGTTGCACTCTTTTTTTAAAGGATGTTCTTTGGATGATATGGATTTTCAATATCAAAATCTAATTACGACTTTGTCATTGAATATACTGAAAAAAATCCTGCTCCACAGAAGATGAAGATTTAGCTGTCCCTATGATCACCACCTGTTAGGCTGCTTATGTGTACTGTGCTCCCACAATGAACAGCTGGAACCAGAGACAGGTCCACAAAGGCAGTCATAATAAAGTTATATTATACAGTCTCAGTACTAATTTACTGTAAAACCAGTTGCTGTTCTGTGACACAACAACCCATTGAAAGCTGAATTCAGTGTTTCCCCTACATTTATTGTTTTTTTTGGGGGGGTGGGGCTTCAATTACAGAGCATCTGTATCTGAACAAACAGTTAAAGGAATCGTATTTATAGTCTTCACATGTTTTATTCAATAACAATAATTCGAACACTTTTTCACAAGTGTTTTATACATTTTAAAAACGGAACAGAAAAATGATTTGTTTTATCCACAAAGCGTGCATGTTGTCTCTGCAGAGGAGGGGCTGTGCTAGGACCAGCAACCACAGCAGAGCCAGTGTATATTTGCGATATA
This sequence comes from Holacanthus passer, assembly GCA_025331565.1. Lineage (NCBI taxonomy): Eukaryota > Metazoa > Chordata > Actinopteri > Pomacanthidae > Holacanthus > Holacanthus passer. Next base: position 1,744,778 of record JAFREQ010000039.1, read on the forward strand.
ATTCTTGTTCTCTCTCTCTCTCTCTCTCTGTCTGGCTTGTCTGACTGTTCATATGTGTGTACATGAGGCGGAGCTGCGCCCATCGTGATGACGTAGAGAGTGAAATCAAATGCCTTTGCCTTAATTAGATAAATAACATAAACCTATTTAGTTTATGTAATTAAAGAACATGATTTAGACTTGTTCAATGGGAAACCTTAAATGACTTCTGTTTGGCGCTATATATAATATGCAAATGGTCCTGTGACTGTGGCAGGGGGGCCCGTTGAGGGGGCAGTGCGCCCCCTCAGTGTAATGGTAGGGGAAACACTGAAGTTTGGAAATCACTTGCTCAACGCTAAACAAGGCTGAATGCGACTGAAAGCTACTCATTAACGTCAGCAAACAGTGTAATGTCAGACTACTACATTGGACTACTACTACCAGTAGTAACTGGTACTAGTACCAGTTAGAGAACCAGTTTTCTCATGGGTATGTTTTTTGCTTATAAGTAGGATTAAGCTTACTCATACTGCAGTATCTTATTCACCACATTGTCCAGAATGTATTTTGACAATGCGTATATAAAAGTTGAACTTGCTGCAGTCATCTTTAGGTTTTATGTTTAGGTGTGTTGGATTGTAGCTTAGAAACAGCAAGGGGCAGAGATTTTCATGCCCATCGGTCAGAACTCACCGTGCCCTGTTGCTTTATTGCATTGTGGTCTCTGCTTTGTTCTTTTGGTGTAGAAATTGGTTTCTTGTTCTCATTGTGAAGTGCCAGCTTCAGAAAGAAGCTCCTCTGTCACTGATACCAAACCCTTTACTGCTTGTGTTTTAATTTGCATTTTCTGATTTGCTGCTGCAAGGTGTGATATTTACTTTAATGACTTACTTTGAAATGGAAATCTAAATGTGTTCTGTCCCAGACCTGCATCTTTTAACCACTTGAACTTGAACTGAAATCTGACTTTACTGAACGTGAAATGCAGCTGACCTGAAACTCTGTAGTGGAGCAGTAACAAACAGGGCCTGGTTTATGGAGCTGTCATTTAGCCTGAAGCACGTGGAGATGAAAGTGGAGGAGAGGTTATCAAAGGCTCACTGAGCTGCGGAGCCTCATGATGCTCCAGCTCTCTGCTAACACACAGGCAGATAAATAAAAAATGAAAAGAAAAGGATGGACAGAGGAATGAAATGAAAGAGAATCAGAGTGTAACCTGGAAGTGACACCGAGAAGAAAGGAGGGGTAGTGGTCATGTCAGGCCACTACGGCTGTCGCTGCCTCTTTCTCTCTTCCATTTTCAGTGTGTGTACATGTGTTTCTCTCTCTTGTGTGTGTCTTTGGTTTAGCTTGGCAGCCGCTCAGTGCTTTGGGAATGCCACAAAATAAACACTTAGAGTAACATGAACGTATCCTTGTTGCTCCCCGCCCACCAGAAAACACAACTTCATGCATCCACAGCAGCAGCTGATTCTCAGCCACAGTGTAATGCAATGCTCAGTGATTCGCTCAGCGATGCTCAGCAAGACAATAAAGCTCAGAAGTACGCTTTTGTTTGATGTGTGTGTGGTTGGAATTGTGTTGGAGTGCGTGCATGTATGAATATGTAAGAGGACTTCTCAGAATTTATCCTGCAAGCTTTTTTTTCTACAACTAAGTGCCACGGTTGCTTTCTTTTAGAATATAACATTGATTGCAAATTTTGAAAGCAAGTTAAAGGCTAAGTTATGGACATTACTGAACTCACTGGACAAAAATGAGCAATGGAGGGAAATCAAAATCCACCAGTGTTACAGGGTGTTTAGACATACACCATTCACACACCGTTTACATTACAGCGGCATCTCCCCCACTGTGGTTTTGCTGTGTTTTATATTGAGTTTTCTTTACATTTATATTTATTTATATTTAATACAGAGGCTGACAGCTCTCATAATTTTTTGTTTCACTACCCCATTTTTAATAATTAAAATCATAATTATTATATTACATCCCTTTCATTTCTATATAGGCACTTTTGAAAAATTCTATAAAGAGGTATTAGCAAACTCTTAGCAAACGATATTGTAACAACAGGCCACATCACCTCTTGTGATATTTTTCAAGTTGTTTTTCATCTACCAGTGCTCTTCGCTGGTGAGTCACACACACGCACGCACGCAAACAAGGACCAGAACTATGAGAGTAATGGTTGTGTCTGCTTTGAGTGAGCAGTATTGCCTACCTCACTTCCTGTCTTCGAAGTTGCATGGTCTCAGGGTTGCAGTTTGCATCAGACTTTAAGCAGAATATGCCCCAAGATGTGGCATTTTAAAGCCAGGCGACGTTTGAAGTTTATATTTTGCTACTGGATTTCAGTCTGTAACACATCCAATGACAACAAAGGGGCCTTATCTTACATAAAGTATCAGACCAATCAGTGAACTTATGATAGCCTGACTCTCATCAAACTCCCAAACCTGCTGAGCAGCTATTTAAACTGGATTGTTTGAATCTAAAATGAAACGGGATCTTGTGACTGCGTGGCCCATGTCTCATCTCAGATTTATGAGAAACTGATTTTGATTGACCTTAGGGTTATATGGCGGTATGTCAGGATACTATACTCCCTGTAAGACACTAGACGTTTGTCTATATTTTTCCATATTGTGTCTACCAAGGCTGCTGTCCGTATCCGAAATCCAATATAATGTTTGGTTGTATTAGCCCCATGTGGGTAATGTTGCAAATCAGTGACAGCTCAGCGAGTGGAGGAAAGATTTGTGTTGATGTCTGAGTGAAGGAGAGAAGCCTAATTAAAATGATGTCTGTCCCAGACAAGGTTACAGTTAGCGAAACAGAATTTGATGTCTGACATTTTGGGGCCTCATAATGTGGACTGTTCACTTAACTGAAGTGTCCACATGAGACTGTGACACCTCTGCTGCATGGGCTGCAGCAAGCGCATCACAGTTTCTTTCTTGCCCCGGGTTTTGCCTCTCTATCTATTTAGCCATCCATCTGATTGGTGGAGCACCACTAGAAGACATTAGTCAGGGTTTAAAAAAACTTTGCGTGTTGTGTTTTTATTTCTAGGTGATGATGTGTGTTTTTATTTATAGGTGAATCGTTGAATATGATTTAAATATAATTTTCAGTTTTCCGGTGACTAAAACAGCATTTCATTTCTTTTATGACATTCAGATGAATTATTTGCTAGATATGTTAATAGATATATGTTACCTCCACTTCAGAAACCAAACCTACGCCCATGGAAAGAATGTGAGTACATGGGTGTGTATACGTGAACCCGTGTACATAATAATTTAATTTGTAAAAACAGGGCTTTGTCATCATCAAACACTTGCTTATACATGTAGTTTCATGTGTGCGGCTGTGTGTGTTTCTCTGTGTAAAAAAATAAGATTTGAGGCCCCATTAAAGGGAAGTGCACACAGTTACAGATCGAAGCTTGAGCTCTGAATCCGCTGGAATACATGTTAGAGTGAGTGAGTTATCACAGCAACGAAAAGACACAAATAGTGTGTGTGTGTGTGTGTGTGTGTGTGTGTGTGTGTGTGTGTGTGTGTGTGTGTGTGTGTGTGTGTGTGTGTGTGTGTCTGTATATACAAGCCAGCGGTTAGATCAATCCTCTATGGTGAACAGATCATAAGATGCAGAGGGAGATATGAGGAGAGGAAATGAAGAGAATTAAAGAGCAGAGGGAGAGAGAGGAGAAGACAGAGGCGAAGAGGACATGTCACTCAGTCACACACTCTGCAGATGTTTCCATCTTAAAAAGCAGTGCACTAACACAATGACAGCAAGGACATGCGTGTGTGTGCGTGTGTGTGTGTGTGTTTTCAACAGTTATTACTAGCTCTGCGATATTATGTGTATAGTTTTTTTGGGGGGGACAAAGATTTCCTAAGTGGGTCGTTGCCTGGGTGTGGCAGATCTACTCATGAATAGTTTCTAGTACAATCTAAATACACACACAGAGACAAATCTGCACACCATATTATTCTCCTAGAGTGCATTAAAGAGTTTGGCATGAGTGAATTCATTCCCCACATGTGATCTTTGCCCTCTGACAGCTTGTGGTTGTGGTCATGTGTTTGGAGCTTTCTCAGAATCATGCACATGCTTCTGTACTCCATTCAAATGATGATTATTGGGAGGATTTGAAACTAATTTATGTGCAAATCATATAAAAATGTGAAAATACACTGGTATTCTGATGATCAGACTAGATTGCTGTGTTAATTCATCCTGTCATTGTGTTCTTGTTAGCTGACTTAGTGTCATTTTCAGTTGACACCAGCGCTTTTAGTGTTTGCTACTAGCAGTTAACATTTTTCACAATGCTTGAAGAGTGTGTGTGTGTGTGTGTGTGTGTGTGTGTGTGTGTGTGTGTAAGTGCTAATGATACAATAGCAAAAAGAAATTCTGAATTTAGGGAGATAACATATGAAAGCTCCACCCCTTAACTGACTCATCTGACAAACCAGCAACACCATTTGCTCTCTCACTGATGGGAGAGACACACTTATCGTGAGAAAAACCAAGATTCATGGACTGAAAAAACTTACTACTCCCACTCAGAGAGGACAGCTACAAGAGGAACTTCTGGAAATACTGGAATACCTGGAAAGCTGCCAGCTCAGTGCTGAACACTGACTGAGAGTTGCAGAAAAGGCTCAGTTGAAAATGAAAATGCTCTGGAGGAGGGGGCGAAGCCATGCCTGACTCACTCACTGTGCTGTGTGCTGCTGTGTTTTCAACTCCAATCATGGCATCTTATTTACTTATTTTCCTTGGGAACTCTTGTGTCAAGTCTGCCATGACATCTTCAAGATCCTGTTTTCCTGTCATGTAGCCACACCTTCTCTAAAACCTGTCTGCAGAGCTGGTGGGCAGAGAAACAAATCCATGCGTGTCTTCTCTAAGAGAAGATCTGCGAGGAGTGACCTGCCTTCTAACTTAGAGCTTTGGAAACTGTCTTTGTATTGAAAAACTCAAGCTCTTCTTTCTGAACCACCAGCAGTCAGTGTATGTCAACAGGATGACAGGTTGAGATCTATTGATTAAGATGCAAAGGATCAGAGGAAAAAAACTCAAGATGTTCTTAAGTTGTATTGCGACTGATCCTTGAGTAAATATATATATATACACACACACACACACACACACACACACACACATATATATATACACACACATATGAATGGTGGCTTACATTTACAGCCTCTCTGATGTTAAATGAAGATAGCTAACAATGCTAATCAGCCATTTTGAAGAAACTAGAACTAGCTGTAACAGCAGATTGTCTCTGCAGCATGATAAGTGTCAGGTTAAGAGAAATGACCGTAATGGAACAAAGAAGACATTTTGTTTCAGGAACCTGAATTTTGCAGTACATTTTAAAAAAAAATGATGTCCTTGTATAACCAGTAACATACTTTTCCTGTGTTTAGGCAGTTATTTCTTCCACCAAGGAAGATAGAGTTTAATATTTGTTAATTAGTTTGTCTGTGTGTGTGACAGCAGGATATCTCAAAAAGTGCATTACCAATAAATTTGCTGGGCTGATTGGCCTCGAGCCAAAGAAAAGTCAATTACATTTTGGTTGTCTTCCAGATCTGAGAGTTCCACCATTAAACAATTATTGATTGGCCATAACTGTGAAACTAATGGAGATAGAGGCTTGATTCTAATTCCTAAGGGGATGCTTGCAAAGTCGAGAAATCAATTCAGCTTCAAATTGAAGCCATAGGAATGATGTGTTTGGGTGGGACAGTGTATTAGATAATTGTTGAGTTTTGGAGGTTTACACTCACTTTTTTTTAAAGAATAGGTGCTAGGTAGTTTTCATGTGGAGATCTCATTTCTAAATGAAACTCTTGAAAATGCTAGGACGTAGTTTTGCAGCTCACTCTTTGTTCAGTGTGTGGGTGACTCTGCATGTCTCTGTCTCTGCTGACAGTCTGACACCCAATCCTACTTCTGACCTTGAAACAGGAACGGTCTCGGCTGCACTGCGAGTTGTGTCGTCTCTAAGACACTGCTGACCCCATTTAACCTGATGCTCTCTGAAAATTACTTTCCAGTTTTTCCGGCTCAGTTGATCAGAGGCATCCAGATATGTGCATGTAGGCCGCTGATACCCAGAGGGATTGGAGTGCTGAGTGAATCTACACTGTTAGCGTACCAAAGCTATGCTATGGGTTGGACTGGAATCAGGGCACAAATACCACCAGCAACCACCATTTAAGATCCTTTGTGATCACATGGTTGAGAATGGGTCAACCAAAGACTGAGACTTAGTACACTGTTATACAGTACTTGCTTTACATTCGTTTTTGCATGCATGTGATGGCTACTCTGTTTGTCCTTCAAAGCCTTAGATGTGCACATCAAAATGAATGTGACAGTGAAGTAAGATCACTTGCAAAAAATTTTGGAAGGCATTGACAAATGAAAATGTCCTGCCAATGGCGATGCCAAATCAGAAAACTTTTTTAAGGCAATGAGAAACAACATATTTCCTTGCTTAGCTTGTAGGAGACATTTAGTGGTAGCACCTTCTCTAATCTAAGGATTTTCTGACTTTACTGTTTTATATCACTATAAATGGAATATCTATGGATTTCGGAAAAAAACATATTTTCAAGCTGTTACATTACATTAAATGATTGATTAAAGGCATAATCTGCAGCTTAATCAATACATTAATTAACTGAGATCCTTCTCATTTGCAGCTCTAGATGAAAACAATAAGATGTTATTTAACATTTTGCATGATGCAACTCTAACTTCACTGTAAAGGAAAAATGGCTTTAAAGATTTAGCATGCCTCAAACAAACTAGGTTGTGGGATGTGTCATCATACTATATCTAAAGGCAAAACTGTGATCACTTGTTCTGAATGGTAGAAAAGTCTTCCCCTGGATGCATCTCACTCCCTACTCTGCTCAGGGCTGCATAAAGTGGGTGTGATTTCCATATTGTTTTTTCAGAATTTCACAAAAATTGTTGGATGCAACCTCTCATTTTTGCAATCTGATAAGCCCTTGAATTGAAGCATGCTGAGGCCTTTATTCTTTACACTTTTGATATCGCAGTGGTATCCACGAACTATTGATTGAATTAGTCCGTAGGGGTGACAAAGTCTTACTGTATCAGTGAGTTGGTCCCCAAATAATACACTCTTGTACTGACAGTTGTTTTCTTACTGAGTTTGGATTAGGGTTAAAGCGACATGTTGAAGTTTCACTGTGACCTTTAAGTTCATTGTGATGTATGAGCGTCTAATCGTATCTGAAGTGTAGATGTTTCTGCATCACACAAATTTTGATATGTTCTTAGTGATACGTAGAAGTTAAGTCGCAGCAATTTGCAGTTCTTTTGTGACACACTGAAGGTAAATCTTGAACAGTATGACAGTTTCTGATGTTGCTCTTGTTAAAGTACTTGAAGAGTCCAGTTTGGTTCATAACTGCTGCCGAATAAATGCTGAATGTGGTTAAGAAAGCTCAACCTTATTGCCATCATTCTTTGATTTTACACACAAACCTGCAAAACCACTTGCTCACTGTCAGCCAGAAACACACACACACACACAGTTTCTGTAAAAGTAATGAAGCATTTCTCCTCTAAAATCATTCATTGATGGTCTATAAGAAACTTTGTATGACCAAACTGTTGGAGTGAGGAGGAACCCTGCCTGGCTGGATTGATTGAATTGAGCCCGTGTCTGCTGCTCAGTGATGGAAGAAACACACTGAGATGTGGCTGTGTAAAAAGAGTGAGGGCTTCAAACTGAGTTGGATCAAAACACTCTCTATGGCTGGCTTTCTCGTGACAGATTTTGACTACCTGAGTGACTCCAGGTTGCTATGGACTGTGGCACCAGTTATCAAAAAATGCAATGAAAATTGGCATTGAATGTTTTGTCAGATTCATAATCTTGATTAATACTTTAATCGGTCAGTTTGTGATTTGAATCATAACTTTGAATTTTAGACTGAGTGAATATTTTTCCCAGGTTGTAGCATTTGGAAGAAAGAGGTGAAAATATTTAGTATTTTAAGAAAACAGCTAAATCAGAAACATTGACAGTGTTCTGTGTAACAGAGTAATGTAATAAGGTACTGAAAAATCATTATATATTTTTTTTTATTATGATTTCAAAAGTTAAGTATTGGATGGGCACAAGTATTGAAACAACTTATCTGTCACATCGTTTCCATCTGTGTCTGTGTTGTAATGTTCTTTGATTAGTCATGTGGTCAAAATTCAAACACAGTTTAACTATTGGATGCATTGTCATGAAATGTGTTTCAGACATTCTTGTTTCCCTCAGGATGAATTGTAGCTTTGATGTCTTGAGTTTTCATCTAGCGCCATCATCGGGTAAATATTAAGATTTATGAAAGTATCTGCAAAACTAAAGGCACGTTAAACTACTGAATGCTAAACTGCTGACACGCTAGGAGCTGCCTCATGTGAAATTACATTAAAATGATCACATGATAACAAATGTCTTAGTGCAGATGTAAGCATGCTGAGGCTTGGATTTAACTAAAGCACATGGCTGTTGATGAAGCTTGTTAGTGCTTCCTGTTTCCTTCATCTGGCTCTTAAAAGGTTTTTAAAAAATTGTTCATATTTACATAGATTTCCTTTTAAAAATGCTGACGATAAAAATCAGTTCCTTAAGATGTGGAAATGTTTCCACAACGATCTTAAATGCAAAATAGCAGTAAAATATTTCTTTGTTTTTCTCTTTGGTTAATTATTTTAAATCCTCTGTGGTTTTCTCTCACATACTCACGTGTCATTGTCCCCTGACCATTTCATGCAGCATGACAATATATTTCCAGTGGAGTGGTCAGAAAGCTTTCTGCATGGCTCATCCTGACCTCTCTGTCCAGGCTTCTCACTAATGCACAGGCTCAGACTCTGAGTTCAAGAGTTCATTCAAGAAAAAAAATTGGAGGACTTTCAGCCTGCGCACAAAACTGTTCCTATATTTTGTTATTGATTTGAATTCACAAAAGTACAATTGTGGAACATCTGTCACTTCTTGTGCACTTGCTCTGGTCTCAACAGACAGGTGTAACATTGTCTGCTAAAAAGATACAATTAAAAAATCCTTAGATTCACAAATTAGAACGTTAATCTAATACGCACTATGTTTTCTCTGAAGCTCTTTAAAACCTTCCTCACATTACAGCACTATTAAAATCCATCAGTGTAAAATAAAATGCTCCTCAGCATCTACATACATCATGGCCATGCAAATCAGTTAATATAATGACATTATTAAAGGTCAGTTCTCCTAAATAACAAGAATGTCTCACCTAGTTCTAGTGGTATCTGTCCATGCAGATAGTGTTGGTTTTATTTGTCCAGGTTTTTTATCTTTGAGATTTCCGCCTCCATCCCAATATAATAGCGCTAAATAGAATTGAGTTTGGTTTTAAACATTTAAGATTGTTGTTGTCCTTGTTACTCTGGATAATCCTCAGAACGCCATATCAGAAGTTTTCATTAGGACTGTTTCTGTAATAGTAGGTAGTTCACTGTTGACAGCAAAGTCTGGTTCATACCATACACTATTTCCAAGACATGTTGCTGTTGACTTTGTTTTTATGGCATTTTTCTTTATATATATGATAGATGTAGATAGTTCACTGTAGTAAAATAAACAAGAAACTCTTTGGGACTTCAGAAAGACAGAGGCATGTAACAAAACTGGACATGAACCTGGGACATCGTTTCACAGCTTTTTGTTTTCTGTTACAGCAAACCGAATATCTTTGGGCTTTGGATCATTCGTTGGACAAAATGAGCAGTTTGTTTGAATATGTCATCTTGCGCTCTGGCAAATTGTGACAGACACTTTCTCTCTTCATTCAAAATTTTCTGGACCAAATGATCAATTTATCATTTGAGAAAATAATTGTCAGATTTTTAAATGATGAAAATAACTGTTGTTGCTTAGTTACAGCCTCACTGTTAACGCCACAAACTGAATTCAGTTCACCTTTATTGTATTGGAGTGGAGGCAGAAATCTCAAAAACTGGATAAATCAGCAGAAAGAAAAACAAAAATGTGTGTGTGTGTGTGTGTGTTGGAGGGGATCTGAGCCACTGTTGAAGATAATGTTTGCTTTAGACAGCATGTCTTGCTATATGTCCATCCTAACTAAAATCTCCTCACCATGACGCATATCCACAAATTGTAATGAATGCTGTCCAAGTGCCAAGTGTACAGATGTTTTCATCACCAAACAAACCAATCAACCAAGGCTTCTGGATAGGCTCTTTTTTTAAAAAGCACGATAATTACTCCCCATTCTGTAAGTGCATGTTTTTGAAATCTTTCATCCCTCCTGATCAGCATGAAAGCATCTGAACAAACAGACAGCTTGACCTCGATGCTGCTACACATGGTAATGTTAAAGAGAGCTGATTAATTTGGCCGTGTGGCAGTTAATAAATACACTTTTAGCAGACAGAAATGCATAATCCCAGCTGAAGCAGCCTAAATCAGTGATGAGGGAGAAATGACTTTGAATGACCTCTCCTGGGATGCTCCATTCATTCCAGTGTAGAGCTGTGTGTAGTATGTGATTAGCGGGTTTGTTTGTGCCTTCATCTGCACCACCTGCAATTATCCTTACATGTGTTTTGTGTATGTGTGAGCAGTCCCAAACTGGAGGTCATAGTACCAAAGACAAAGTTAGACATGAGGTAGAACAGAAGCCCAACAGGGGGCAAGAGCAGGGTTGGATCAACAGATAACGATGAAGCAAATAAAGTGCTGAAAGAAATTCTGTTATCTGCTCTCTTTGCCCCCGTCATAAGATTTTCTGAGTTTTTTTTTCTCAACTGACTGATAAGACTTATCTGTGGGAAATGGATTTTGAAACATGGCAGACTTAGAGCAGCACAGGGAGGAGAGGAGGAACTTCAGAGGTCCATCTCTCGCCCTCACTGCTGCTCAGTGTCTTCCAGCCAAGAACTGAATGACGGGGTGTCACCTAGTTTTAAGTGTTCGGACAAGTGTCTCCTGTCAGAACTGTTGTCAGACATGCTCACAGAATCCTGAAGGATCCCACACGCATTCTATATTCTGAATTTGATTGATTAGCTTCAGGTAGTTGTTACAGAGATAGTGAATGTCAAAAGAATGATTTAAGTTTTCTTCTCTCACAACTTCTGTAACACTACTCAACAACAGCTCAATCCTAAATTATGTGGAGATAGTGTTGCATTTAGTCTAGGCATTATGAATTATGGTTTTATGATTTTATTCCTCATTATAATGTCAATATAATACATAAATATGAATAATATATATTCATATCATGTATCTCACAAAACGTGCCATATTTAACATATCTTTTTATTTTCGTTGTGTGCATTTATTTGGTGTATCACTGTACTGTTCTGTTGCCTGTATATTGTATTTAAGTTGAATTACAGCTGTGCATAGCACTATTGTCTGAGCCAAATTTCTCCTCAGGGGCAATAAATTATATCTTATCTTTTCTTGTCTCACAGAGTGCATTCTCAGCCAAGAATTATCCTCCCATTCAGCTTGGATTTGGCCGGTTTGCTCAATGTTCATGTTTAGTTTTTACTGCTTACTGTGTGTGATACATGTAGGAATACATTAGTACTGCAGGATTGCAAAGAATTAATTTGCTGGTAAAACTCCTTGAATCCCCTTAAAAGTTGCCATTCAATTTTTAGATGAACTTCTGGGTTGACAAAATAGTCTTTACTCGATTACCTTAACCCACTTAGTAGGTTTTGATGGTGCTTTTTGTTGTATGAAAATTGACGGTTGTCATACCATATGCATATTCTTATCTTTCAGTATTGAATTTCACCATATTAGTGTTATTTTAAAATTTCAGAAACAGATTAAGATATTTGATTTGATGCATCAGAAAAGATTTGAATCCCCAAATGGCTTTAGATACGCTTTACATTCAGAAAACTGAATTGTAAAAATGTGTACAGTGTCCCTTTAATTATTTTGTAATACTCGTATAATTTTTAAGTTGATGTCTTACTATGGGAATACCATCTACAAAATGTATCTTTAAAACACTCTCTACAACACCTGCCTAATTTGGTTGTGTATGAATGTATGTGTTAATGATTGGCCCATCTTATGCAAGTGATCCTCAGGAAGTGAGGTCAGATGAGCCACAGGAAACCCACTCATCTGTTTCCTGTGCAGAATATTCACCCCCCAGCTTGTTTTCATCTGGAAATCTGTCCTGTTGTCTCCCCTGTGCTGCCTTCGAATGTAGTATACTCATTTTCACCCTGTTGTGTGTATGTCCATTCATGTCAGGACACAGCACTTGTGCTAACTGTCCACACTAAATATCTGTGCGGCTGCAGCCTTTCACCGTGACAGGCTGAGCGCAGACACTTTACCCTCACTGAACTTTTTCTCTTGACTTTCTGAATCCACACATCTTCTATTATGATATACAGTACAGTGTTCTGGACACTGTTCTGAGCCCAGAAGCTGAATGCATTGACCGTCCTTGTCAGAGGGTAACTCACTGAACTTCAACACATCACAGTTCAAAGCTTAAAACCTTTCTATAACAACAGTGCCCCAGAGTGCGTGTGAGTGATACAGGTAGAGACAAGCTGCTTTTATTCATCTTCAAGAAAGTCCTCAGTGGTATTTCTGGCTTTATCAATACATAAATAATTAATACTGATTATCTCAAATTTCCTTAAGTGGCAGACAACAATGAGTGCATGAGAAAATAAAAAAACATGATGGCTTAACAGATCACCAGGGAGCGCCCTGGTTATCAGGAGTGTTGGCATAGCAACCAATTGGGTTAGGGAATTAACAATGTGATGTGAATGCATCATCGAGCAGCCTGACTCTCAACACAAGGATATACAAAGGATATGAGCCGGAATCACAACTGTGGGAATTTTCATAATTTTTTAAAATATTTTGAATATGTGATCAGTTTATCAAAACAATGCCTACTTAAAAATTGCTGTAACCTACTCGTGGTAAATGTTGTTGGTCATCTACAGACAGTTTGATCTGGACAGACCCTTTGGCACTAATGTCTCTGTAGCATTTTAAAGACACCATTCCTGGCAAATAAACTTTGGACTCAATCAGTTGATTAATCTCTGGGTTTTGTTTTGTCTGAAGGCAAAGGTAATGTCTGTGTTTTTGTCCTGCTGGTGGCATGGCTCTAGGGATTGTAATGTTGTCAGTCGGTCAGTCTGCCTACCACTTTTCACCAGACTGAAATGTCGCACAACTTTGAATGGATTGCCATGAAATTCAGAGTCCCTAGAGGATAAATTCTAATGATTTTGGTGAGCCTCTGACTTTTCCTCTAGTGCCACTATGAGGTTGATATTTTCGGATTTTATTGAAATATTTTAACAATTTTTGATGATTTTTCATGAAATTTGCTACAGATATTCATGGTTTCCAGAGAATGATATGTAAAAACTTGGATCCCTTGACTTATCATCCATCAGTTCAACTATTCTGTTCGTGGTCTGCTCTGTCGAGATCGATATAAGATAAGATAAGATAAGATAAGATAAACCTTTATTCGTCCCACAGTGGGGAAATTTGCAAAGCACAGCAGCAAGGTGATAGAACAAGTCAAGACTGACTATAAACAGGCTAAAAAAGTATTTACAAATTTACCAAATTTACAAATTTAAACGGGATTATTTACAGATGTACATGAGAAGATGAATATGATATGATATATATGACTAGTACAGAAGGATTAAATATGAAATGTTAAATATCAAATATGAAATGCTTGGCTTGACTTTGATGGAGTGGAGTATTGCACAAAAAGAGTAATGCACGGATGCAAAATAATTAAATATCAATACGAATATTGCACTTGAATTTTTGAATGGAGTAGTGCCCAGTAAATGAAATCTGGAATAAATATACAGAAATTGCACAGATACAGACATGGTGGTGTATTGTCTATAGGGAGCAGTGCTGGTTGTACAATTGTCTATAGGGAGCAGTGCTGGTTGTACAATTGTCTATAGGGAGCAGTGCTGGTTGTACAATTGTCTATAGGGAGCAGTGCTGGTTGTACAGCATATATTTACGTATATATTTTCAACTACTGGCCAGACTGATATTAAATTTGGATATTCATGTTTTCCAAAGGATGAAGCCTTTATTATCAATGACTAATATTAAGTTTTCCAGGCACCATATTTAGGACCATAATCGTGTCCAGAATTTTGCTTTTATACAAGAAATATAAAAATCAAAGTGGTGCATTGCAATACAATTTCCTGAGCACATTCATGCTTCCTTGAGGGTGAACCCTTTGAATGTTTGACAGCTTTGCACACAAGATTTTTATTGCTGGCCTGCTGCGCCACTATCAGGTCTCACTTTTCAATTGCACACATGAAATATGAGACTCTAATGATCAGATCAAGTGTTTAAGGCACCCTAGCAAATCATTGCTCGGGTGCCTTAAAAGAGAGCTCCACCAATTTGCCATTATGCCCCAATAACTTTGTCAGTCTCCCAGTTTAAAAATAAGGAACAGAACCAGGGATACTTTTTTGCTCCATGCATTCCTCTTGTAAGATTTGGAGATTTGGGTGTGTTATGCTAGTAGTGGCCAATGTAGCCTTGAGCTCCTAGCTTCAAGAAGAAATGAGGAGTGGGCTACAGAGGTCTGGTAAGCTTACTCCATTCCTCGACATCCCCAGATTTTTTTCATTTTCAGACTTGTCGTCTTCAGTACCAACCCCTGCCAAAGTAATGTAACTCAAGGACATTCATCAGACTTAACACAGCTTCGTCTGGGGCCACAAGGGGTTTTCACACAGCTTCTATATGCAGTAGTACTCCCGAACCCCTGTAAACATGGAATGTGGATGTGGAAAATCGGTCCCTCTTTCACAGGTTATTTGGGACATGTTCACATTAGTGCACAATGTGGATTACAGTCTGAGATATCTAAAAATAACTTGACACTTCTTCTGAGAGTTAAAAAAAAAAAAATCACCTCACCTCAGAAAGGATTATTGCATTTTTTCGGATGTGAGCGCTGGCACGTCGTGTGAAGCAAAGTTGTATTCAGGTAGTTGGTGTCTGGCAGTCTGAATGAGTCTCGGGCTTTGTCTGCCTCTGTGTGCCCGCAGACAGGCAGACAAGCAGAACAGGGTTGACACATTTACACTGTTTGGGGGAAACCAGCACTGGAGGAAAAATATTACGTAGACATAAGGTCTAGCCTCCATCTGCCATCCAGCAAAAGATTCATGCATAGTATGAATCAGCCACTTCATGACCAGAGTAATCACTTTTGTGCAATACTGCCTGCCTGACATCTCAGACAGAGAGACAGACAGAAGAAGTCCTAAACATCCTGTGAAAAGACATCAAATATCATCTGAGCAATATTGAAAGTCAACAGCACCTTAAGTCCTGTGCTTTGTGTGCTGAAACATCCACCCTGACCTGCTTCTCATGATTTCTGTGTAGTATAGGAGCTTGAAATAAGTTGTCATAGTTAATGTTACATTGTAATCCAAGCAGGATTTATTCCTCCAAAACATATGTGGCAAAGCAAATTAGTGATAAATGAAAATAATTCAGTCAAGGTTCTCACCCTCCTAAATCTGACCTGCACAAACTTGAATACACCTGTAGGCAGAATGTAAATGATGTTTCTGCTGATCGAGCACTGCTTAGTTAACCTGCCAAAGAACAAACACACACATGCGCTCCCTCACAGCAAAACCATCGTCATCCTGGCACTAATAACAACATTTGGAATTATTGTAAGGGCGTGTGTGTGTGGACGATGAAGAGTCAGCAGTCGTAGCTGTGTGATCACTGATGCAGTCACAGTCGTGTGTCATCTGGCCTGATTGTCTGAAGCAGCCAGTGTGACAGCAGGAGCTTGTGTCCTGAGCCATGATGTAACATTACTGGGAAGAAAATTTACTGATTCAACCAACTGGCTGCTTCACTGCTGGTCTTATGCAAGAGCTGCATTGTCTGTTTGGAGGCATGGAAGGGACAGAGAAACACTCAACTGTGTCTCTGTGTGGGTGTGTACTACAATGTCAGTGTCCTACAGTAATGTTCCCATACCTCCACCTATTGTTTGGATGAGGTTACTTCTTTTTACTAAGCAGTTATTAAAAAAACAAACCTTGCTATGTTGAGAAGTTGCTGTCCGTGCCCAATGCCTGAAAAGTTGCTACAGCTCTTAGTCATAAGGGTAGTGGCTCCATAATGAGAAATTAAGAGACCAGATGAGTGACTCGCTCGTGCTAACTCACGTAGTGTTCATTTCGACTGATTGTTTTACCAGCTCCACAGGCGAGAGGCGAAGCTAACAAGCTAGCCCCTTTCACGATGATTGCACACTTACTCTACCACCAAAATGTGACTTCACAAAGCCAGAAGAATGGGCAAAGTGAATTTGCCGCTTTGAATGATATGATAAATTGATTTACATGTACACGTGGTAATTTCACTTAGCCTGTCGGACCGGCAGATGAGTGAGTACAACACACCGAAAATTAAAACTGGATACACACTTCATTGTTCGAAGAATTGTACGCTTTAGGACAAGCGCTACGGAACAGGAATCAGGCTAAAAATGAAAAGATGTGTCAAAACAACCTCTCACTGCAAACACCAGTGCCCAGGCAGAGACGTACTTTGCAATCACTGCAAAAAGAAAGGACACTACAAGAGTGTGCAGGTCAGGGGCTGTAGGAGAAATCCAAATTGCATTTGAGAATGACGAGGGCGAGGTTGCATTTTTAGCTACAGTGACCTCTGATGACACAGACAATGCTTGATGTGCTACAGTGAGAGTAAACGACCTCAATGACAAGTTACCTCCACGTGGACTGAGGCTGAAGAGAAGCACTCTGTTTCACACATCTGTGGCAAGAACACAGCAACCACTGACGTGTTGTCCAGAGGGCCAGAAAGGGCTTCAGGTGACAACCATCTGGAGACTGAGATAAGTCAGTGTACACATCAACTCATGTTATGACTTCCAGCCACAGACCTGCAACAAATCAAGGAGCACCAAGACAGACCCGATGTGCTGAAACAGCACTGTAGTAGTGGCTGACCAGACGAAAGTAGCATTACAGGACCATGTTGTATTGAAAGTGGCCTATAAAATTATAAAATGGAGAATCAAATTTAAAAAAAAAAATCTTTTTTGGATGTTTTTACACTTAGGCATTTCAGCAGGTCTCTTATGAGTTAATGTATATCCATTTGCATGTATGTGCAGGGGCTGAATCTTTTGATAACTCATTAGTTTGAATGATATCAAGGCTTACAATTATACATATTTAAGAGTGTGGTCACTTTGAGTTACAGGTGGCTGCTGGCCGTCAGCTTCAAAGGCGGAGCTCAATGGAGTCACTGTACTTGAACTCTGTGTTAGTGGTGCTAATTCACATGTTAATGCCCAGTTACATTTATGAAAATTCATTATCTTTGAATAATCAGCCTACTGCAGGCCTCTTAAGACTCTGACATATTTTCCTGAACGATGATCACAGGGAAACTTGCATACTGTCTGCTTCAATGTTCTAAATACAGTCAACTTAGTTAGCAGAGACAGTGCAAATGAACAAAGTGGTGACTTTAGCGTAGGGGTTGGGTTATGCTAGAAAAAACTAGTTTGTACGAGGGCGACCACATTACAAGCCATCGATGACTTTTCTAATTTGGTTTCTGCTGCCACAGGCTTCTGATCTGCACCACTGCCTGGCTCTTTATTCATAGCCATGGCTGAGGCTCATGAATATGGTAATATTTCATGCCACCAACAAACTAATGGAAAAAAAATTAGATTTTTTGGAATTGAATTCAAACTCAAATTGCAACTGAGGAACACACAATTGTTGCATTGTTAAATTATCCAGAAGATTCCTGTGTTTCTACGTTGAGAAACACTGATATGATTGAAAGAATACGATGATGTGAATTTATAGTGGGAAAATATATGTGGAATCAGCAGCTCCTCTCGTGCCTTGTTTTAAGGTGTTAACGTTAATACAGAAAAGAGATTTTGCGTTTAGAGGTGGTAATAGAATATGAGTCACCACTCAGCCAGTAAAATAGCCTAGTATTTTCAGTGACTAATTCATAGTACAGTAAAATGTCTTCATGCATGCATGATACTGATACATTTTATTTATATTACACATAATTCATGTTGAAAGGAAACAAGGCAAAGTGATGACTTGGACGGCATCTTTGGGCAGAAATGTTCAAGAGGAACCAATCATGAACAAGTAGTCACTGTTTACTATACACACAAACCAGATTCAGAAATTGCATGGGTGTTTGAGAAAGTCAAATACCAGCATATGTCAACAAACTTCATAAAGTTGGCTGGTTGTGAAGTGTGTCAAACACCTCTTCTCCTCTCCTGAACACACACACATACACATTTACTTAAGCCACTTTTGGGGGCATTACACAGACTTACATTGATTTCCTGGAGCCTTTCCCTAACCCTAACCATAACCACTACCTGCCTGGCCCTTACCCTTACCCAAATCAGCTGTTTTCCAATTTGAAACATGGCTTTTGTCCCCAAAAGTAGGCTAAGTCAGGGGTTTTCAAAGTCTTAGGCTGTGGGCCCCCCATCAGACAAAACTTGGATAAAGGCGTCCTCACCTACCTTCGTTTACTTGCTTCGTTTAGTTGCTCACTTCCTAGATGCCTACGGAATCATGATTATGTTATTTGATGCATAGACACTGATGTTCCTGTGTGACATAACTTCATACTATACCAAATACATTACAGAGGTCTTTCCTAAGGCATTTGTTAGATTCTGACTCTGGGAAAGTGGGACAAATAGTAAAATTCCCTAAAAGTACTGTCCTGCATCGCTGAACTGATCCCTTTTACCAAACCCAAACATATAGACTCTTTGTGATCTCCTTTGATAACAAATGGAATGTTTTTTCACTTGTATTCACTGAGCCGCCCCTGAAACTGTTTGGAGCCCCCCTGTGGAGGTTCGCCTCCCACTTTCAAAACCTCTGGCCTAAGTTATACAAACACACACATTCATGAGTAAACTCTTTCATACTTGCTTGCAGTAATTTCCTAAATGTCCCATCTGGCTTCCTCCACCCTCTCACTGTCTTTTAGCACCCCGCGCAGTGATAGAGTGTGCTGCTATGCTCTCACATGGAGGTTGATTGGTAGCAGTACAAGTTGGTGTACAGCAAAATGTGATTAATGCCTGCTGGCTGGAGAGAAAGGTGGACTTTTCTGCTGCATTGGCTGTGGCTGTGCTTTTTCTGCCATCTGCTCGTGCTCAGTCTCCCCAGCCTCCTTGCTCAGATAGATGGAGGGAGTGGAAGAAAGGAATAAAGCACTGGGTGCTGCTGGCACTCGGTTTGTGTCGGGGGGATTACATGAAGTTTATGCCCAGGAGGAGAGAGGCTTGGATGGTCACAGCTAATCACAGGAGCTCAGGTCACAGCTTGGACCTCCAGGTTGAATTATACAGAAGAGCCACTGCGGGAAACGCATATATTGAGGTTGATTTTGGGAATGAAGTCACAATAGTTTGAGAAAAGAGATGTATTGTTATATGAATTAAGTTGTAGTTTTGAGAAAGTCATAGAGAAAAGTCAGAAAATGACGAGAACAATGTGATGTAATGACATAGTGGTTTTTATGGTTTTATGAGAAAAGGCCATAATATAGTAAATTCTTTTTGCTTCATTTGGTAAAACAGAAATCTTTATGAAAAAAAGTCTAATGACATTATGACATAAAGCCTTATTTTACAAGAAAAGTCTTACATTTGTGAGAATACAGTTTTATGTAACGCATGTTATAATTGTTACAATTTCACAAAAATCTTATAATTACAACCATGGTACTGTGATATTGTTTATGAGACACATTTTACAGAAAAAACTATTATGTAAGAACATAGGATTGAAATTCATGCGGAAAATTCATGTGAGATTAAGTCAGGAAACGAAGTCAGCATTTTGAAAATAAAGTTCCAATTTTAAGAGAAACAGGCACAATATTATGATATTAAGTCATAATTTTAATGGAAATAAATGATTAGAATGGATTCATAACATTACAGAAAAGTCAGAATGTTGTAAGAGACAACAATGTTGTAAACACTGAAAATAAATTTGATATAAATAAAGTTTTAAAGAAAAATATCACAATATGAAGTGAATAAAGCTATTATATTACCAATAAGTTGTATTTTAAAAGATGATTATTGTATATATAGCTGGCAGGCATTACTAAGTATAACAAATACTTCTTATAATCAGTACAATTTTATTCTCAAAACAAAAGTTTTTTTCGTGGTTGTTTTTTAAGTTTACAACCCAAGTCCTGCAGCAGTGGGTTAGCAGGCTAATCCACGGCAGCTCTCCTGTGCCTCGGAGATGGCACTCTGCCCTCTCTCCTCTATCCGTCAGGCTCATCTCCCATCATGCTGCAGGCACAATGAATAGGTAGTCTAGCGAGGCTGCCCAGGATTACAATGATAGAGGGGATCTGAACTGTTCTGTGCCAAGCTTATGAATTTCTCTCAATCCACGCTGGCAGCTGCCAGGCCTTTCTCACTACGCTAATGTTCTCAATCTGGGTTTGAAGAGTGGAGCTCAAGCCCGCCAATCCCCCCTTCGTTGTGTGTATATGTGTGTAGGCACGTTTTGTGTGTGCAAAACAAACAAATGGATAACATGAATAGGATTTTCGAGGTGAGCCCGCTGCTCTGGAGTCATCGGAGGCTTATGTTTGGTTTGGTTTATGATTATGAATTTAAAAGCAGGAGATGCTGTTTGTGTGTGTGACTATTTAGAAATGCAGCTGTTAAATTGAGCAGCTAGAGCGGTCAGTGTGCTGGCTTCCAGTTTGACTTTCAGGATACACACACACACACACAACACACAGACACACACACCACAAATCTCTCCCTCCACACACACACACACACACACCCTAAGTGGATGATGTGGAGCCGGTGTTATGGAGCATTGTGTTCCCCGCTGCAAAGTGTTCCCCATCCACAGACTAAAGCCATAAATCGGATGAAGTTAGTGGAGCAGTGTTGGGCCAGTGCAGATACAGTTCGAACTATGTGGAAGAACACAAATACCTTCATTGCTGCAAATTTACTGATTATAGCAAGGCTGTTTCTGCTGACAGTATGTGACAAGAAAGACTGAGGAGGGGGAGAAGGAGACACAAGGAGTGAGGGTGTGACTTAAATTAGTAATGTTTTGGCCTGATGAGAGCTCGTCTGAGGCCAAAAACACTCAGCTGCATTCTCTGAGGAAGGATACAGAGTACCAGAAATGTTTTTGATTTGTTCTAAGCAATTTGAGCAATGCAATGCTTCAAAATGTAGAACATGATTTTCTGCCAGGTGGGAGGCACAATGAATTGTACAAATGGGGGAAAAGGGCGCGCTTCCATCTCAGTTCCTGTGTTCACATGAAAAGTGATGCAATATGCATGAAGAATAAAAAACTGGAAAAACAGAAAATCCTGTTTACTTTCTCACCTCCACACAGCTAGCCAGTCACTGTGTGAAGTGGGCGTGAATTTTGGATATTTGGAAAGTTACAAAAATGGTCTTAAACACTTGCTATATATGAAAAGAATGATAAGTGTAACAGTATGGATGATTGGCCATGCAGACGCTGCATCTCTGATAATCCAGACTCATGGCCACATGAAGTAACATTTATTTATTCTTCTATACTAAAATCCAGATACGTTTAGGTGCTTTGTGTTTGTTCTTCATGTAACATTCATGATTTGTTTTAAACTGAATGGTTAACAAGTGGATGGTCATACTGCAGTCTAAATATGCAACACACCAGCGGGCAGAGCAGCGTGCTGTTAAAATATTTAGGTGCTGCTATCAGGTTTATTAGCATACATTTGCCTGCAGAGCGCACACACTTAACAAATAACACCACTCACATGCATTCACACGCATGCATGTACAAGCAGGTAATCATCCAGTCAAGCCATTTGTCATTTGACTAGACATAATTAACAGTTTGATACATGTAGCACCCATCCAGTGCACCCACACACACACACAAAACACAGTGTGTGTTCGTAATGGAAAGAAGGTGTAGTCATTCAGATGAGGTGGTGAAAGTCGCCATTTAGAAAGCAGAGTTGATGATTCCACACTTTGCGACACTCTCACTCACACTCTCACTCTCAGCGAGCTCTTGCTATGATATCCACTATTGAACGTGTAAGACACACTAATCCATTCATAAAACGTGACAGAGTATTTCAAATCCTGTCATATCCCATCTCTGCACAGATTAACTGCATTCAGACACTCCCAGGCTGATTTACAATGCAGAGAGGGCTTCTCCGCTCTTCCCTCACCACTGGGAATAAATGATTTCTGACACCTTGTATAAATTATCTTTTAACAAGGACAACCTCAGTGACAAAGTGCAAGGACCTGCAGGTTTTTTTTTTACCACACACTGGATATGAAAAATGAGTGAGTGCACCTTCGGCTGCTTGCTGAAAAACATGTTTTTGATTTACAGTAGGCCAGGGAGAACAAGGGGCTAAGATGACCCTTCAAAAATGTGGTGTGGCCTGACTTCAAGAAAATTGTTTCATTATCTGGACAAAACAAGCATGTTATCTCAAGGAAACAAGAAATTGTTTTGTGATGTGATAACAGAAAAGCTATTCATAATCACATTGATCACAATATAATCATGTCATAATCAAAATCATGTCATAATCAAGACACAAGAAAACAATATTTCCCTCCTTTCTGGCCTTTTCTATTATATAATTGGCTAAACCCCTCCCCCAGACAGTAAATATCCAATCACAGCAGGTCTGTCAATATTTCTCTACATGATGAGGTGTGCATGGGCTGTAGTAAGAGACAGTAAGAGTAAATGCTTTCCGCCACTTGTGAAAACATAAAAGAAAGTAATGGGGAGTAACAGAAAGGAAACTGAGTACCAAAAAGTACGAGATTAAAAAGATGTGGAAGGGAAGCGAGTTGAGGCCAATAAGACCGCTGCCTGTAAATGACGCTCCCCCACCCATCATTAGTTTTGACTGTCCAAGCAGATCTAAGGTCAGCTCAGACATCCACTAAATATAATATTCATTTTAGCTGCCAGTTGATGCATCTCAGTACTCACATGAGCAGTCTCTGTTCTCTGTCAATTTAACCTAACTATGATGATCATTTTGGTTTCATTTTTTGGTTGCTGTTGTGTGATGTGTCTGAGATTTCTGAAAATGTCTTCAACAGATACCTCTAAGATCCAGAAATTTCACTCAAATGAGCTATATTAACACTTCCCTATGGCTCTGTTATCACAAAACTTCATCATCGTGGGAGCGTTGTCACATGTTGTCCCTCCTTCTTAAGTCTGCTTAATAAAGAAACAATGCCAGAAAAATCATGCTTATGAAAAGAAATTGGGGCATTTCCTTATCTCACAGTGAAATACTACATGCCCTTGGGCTGACTTTTAACAAGTTGGTCCCAGTGCAGCTGTACTGTAACGGCTCTGTCTCCGTTTTGCAGTCCATGGAGGTAACACATCTGCTGCTCAGCTCTCCAACCAGGTGAAAAACAAATGTTAGCCAACAGTGCACTCATTAGCATCCCCAAATTAAATAAACACTGCATTAACGAGCACAAAACTCCCTTGCTCCATCAGTGCTGCTCTAAAAGGCTGCATTGTGAGACTTTAAAGGTTTTAGTGAGAAAAGTCATTTACCTTGCCATAACATGAAAAAAAAGTGACATGACATCCTTTCACCATTCAAATTTTGCAACACCTGATTCTGATACAAGAATCCAGATCACATCCTGTATAAAGCACATTCACTTAGCTATTCCTTTAATAATCTTTATCTTCTATCTGCACGCAATGTCTGGTCCAGGTCTTTAGCTTAACTTCGATTTGCATCTTCAACATCATTAATGAGCTCGTCAGACCTTTAGCAAGTTCACGGTTTCTTACAGATATTATGATCTCACTTTTTAAATTCTTTTCCTCTTTGGAATACTGTCCAAAGGAATCTTTAATCTGACTACCTCACAGGCACCCCCCCCTTCTCCTCCCCTAAGTCAACCACGATCTTTTGGCTGTGCACAGTTGACTTGTACAGATAGTAAGTATTTTGTTGCCCATTTTGTTGTGGCAATCAGAAAACCTGCTTTTCATCTTGAGCCCCATGCGTATATGAGAGCGACTGAGCTCTTAGTAATAGGGAGAAACAGCAAAGTGAATTTTCATGTGCAGGAATTTCTAAGTATCAAAATGATGCAAGCCAGAGCCCACGTTCCCATCAGCCTCAGCTCTTTCTTGCGTCAGTGAAAATTCTCAATTATTAGCATGCTGACATAGTAAGCTAAGATTGTGAACATGGTAAACATCATACATGAACATGCTAACATTGTTGCCTGTAGAAGTGCACAGTAAGATTTCAGTATTGTGGAGCAGTTTGTGTATTCATCCATAAATGAACGAACCAAATACTTTGCTCAGCCCGATGATGTATAGCTCATATCGTGAATACAGTGTGAAATCAGAGCTGGCTGATGCAATTTAGATTAATTGTTTGGGAATGTTTTGGTTTCCTAGTAAGTTATAGCAACCCTGGACAAAGAGCAGTGTATCAGACAGAAACTGTGAGCTGTTCACCCAAAGTTGTTTATGTGTCTGGAAAGAACCAACAATTGCTCAACCATTTGCTGTGATTTGTGTTTTGTAGCATGTTCTACTTGCCTCCCAGCCTTCATAGAGCCTTGTGTGTGCACCAACAGGACTGAAAGAGAATGTGCAATCGTTGTGTGTGCCAGGCTGTCAGGATGCAATAATGTACGATGGGAATAAGCATATTAAAGCTGCTGTAACACATCTAGTAGAGAATGGATGAAAGTGGTGTGAAACGTGTCAGTCTTTCTGCAAAGATGATTTTAAGTTCAGCCCACGCTTGGGAGAAAACCTGAATGCAGCAGCGCTGGCCTATTGTTTGTATTCAATATGCTCACACACACACACACACACACACACACACACACACACACACTTGCACACTTGAGAATGAGAAGAAACATTCACAGTGCAGGTATGAATGCACACGCACGCTATCTGTATCCAGTGTAGATTAACATGACTACAGCTCTGTCAACAGGATTTATACTGTTTATTATACAAAGTCTTACAGAGACTGAGTACAGTGTGTGTGTGTGTGTGTGTGTGTGGGGGGGGTGTGTTTGAGAAAAATCTTGATTTTCATTGACAATAGAAGCCCTGTGTTATTTAAAGAATCATTAAAAATACATGCCTAGAGATTTGGTTGAAATCTCCCTGTCTTTTTGGTTTGCAGACAATGTTGACAATAGAAAAGAGGCATCGTATCACCATAAGTAACTGCAATAAAGCAATTGACTTAATGTGTTATAGAACTAAAATTCCTTGTTTGCTTGTTTTCTGATACAGCCTGTACTATCTGCTGCATCAGGACTGGTAAAGTGGAATGCAGCCAAATCACTTTGTAATATTTTTTTTGACAATAGAAAGGATTAGTTGTGAGTTCAGTTGAACTTTAAGACAGGTGTGACTGAGTGTGACTCATGCTGTGATATTAACTGCAACTGCCATGATTTTGCTTTACTGCAGATACTTCAGATGTAGTCTAATGTTTGTTGAATAAATATTGAGAGGCCTCTGTCAATCAGGTCAACATGGTGGTGAATGTACTCTCTCTTTTGCCAGCCTCTCTTTTCATTTTCATTTTGTCGGGTATATCCATTTGATCTATGATTTTAGTTTGTTTCAATAATAGTGTTGCGTGTTTAATGCATTTTGGGGTCTGTGCAGTCAAGGATTGTAAAAGGTCATCATAGTCTGTGGTTCAAGTTATTGTCTTTATACTCTTACTACTACTTTTTCGTTCTATGGTATGGCACTGAAAGGCACAAAACAAAAAGGACCAACTCAATTCCAGTCTCTTACCTGCCATCAAGTACCTGAAGGTGTGCTGCTTCACATTTGCATTTTGAGTGTTCCACCCAGTAAACAAATGCTGTTACACATTTGAAAAAGGAAAAAAAAACGTCACTGTGTGAATCACGGATGCTCTTGTAGGTGAACTAACTTACTGTCTCTTCTGCTTTGCTCAAAGTCATTGATGTGGACAACAGAAATGTATTTGAACAATTAAATGGCAAGATCATATCTTCACAATCTTGCTGAAAATACATAATGAATTCAAAACATTGCACAGGTACCCCAGAATTTCCAAGGTCTCCTTTTTTAATACTATATTTTCTCCGTGCATGTATATGCATAAAAACACATATTCAATAGAGACACATTTTTACATGATGTAATGCTGCAGGATGAGAAAGGTGGAATATGAGAAATATGTGAGAAAGTAAGCAGAGCATCTCTAATCACATGAGGAGGAACAGTAGGAGAAGAAGAAGGGTTAAAGAGTTAAAGTAGGAAAGGAAGAGCTCTCCAGCTCAGTGGCAGAAATCTGCCCGTGTAACAGCATGATAATGTTCTTCTCTGTCAGCTTAGTGTCAACGCCTTCTCTTCCTCTATCTCTGGCTCCTCATCTCTCTCAGTGAATCCCATGTCTCTCTGTTGTAATCGCTCCCACTGCGTGCATCCTTATCCTCCTGCTCCTTTGTGTTTGATTGCTAGTACTACATATCCCTCTCAGGCTGGACTCGTGTGGGTGTCTCAACATTGTGAGAAGGGACCCCCTTTACTGATGAGTTTACATAAGAAGGTAAATCTGCGAGTAGGCAGCAAAACAGTGGAGTGAAGAGAAGCAGAGAGAAAATCTAAGCATTGTTCACACAGTATAAATGAAGCACATCTACTAATGACTTTATGTAAGATGGTAAATCTGTGAGTGGGCAGCGACACAATAGTGATGCAGAGGGGAAGAGCACAAAGGTGAAGAGAGGAGCTGGAGGAGGAGTTCAGCGAGGAAAGGAAAAGGTTTGGAGGGGAAGAGTCGCTGTTAAAGAAACAGTCAGACGTTTTTGAAAATTAAGAGTTTAGAGGGTTTGGAAGTTACAGAGCCTGTTAGGCATCAGGAGTAAAACCTTACACAAATTTGTTATACATGCACTCGAGTTAGTGTTAGTTGCATACATTACGTGTTAGAGCTGACATACATTAAAACTGGTAATAAGACAATGGTGTATCCTGACAAGTTGACAAGATGCAGCCAGTGTGGGCCCTCATAGAAAACAATGGGGATGGAGATAGAGATATAGAGATACATGGATATTCTGGATATTGCATTGTCACCAATTTTACACATGAAAAATTGTCCTTTTCCGTCTCTGTACAGCTGCATAATGTCTTCTGAGTTTCTGGAAGGAACTTTTTAACATAACCCAAATTAAACTGAGCATATCACTTCACAGAGACGATGAAATAGGATCAGTGTATTTAATATAGATCTTCCAAAAAAAAAGAAGACACACAAAAAAAATGATTTAGTTAATATATCATGAATAGATTGGGAAGATATTGTTTTGCATTTGTTGCATGTATTTGAAATTGCACACTAATGATTCAAAAACATTACACTAATGCTAAAATCACTTATGGGTGATGATTTGATTTTAGTAAAGTACTTTTTCTGTATTTGCTTTGGTAACATAAGTGGATGATGATTGCAAACCCTCTAGGCTTTAAACATATACTGAACAGCCTGCGTCAAAAGATGCTGAATAAATAATAATAGCTATAGCAACAGCAATGTAATAATTCAATCAGTCATCAGGGTTATCCTTGATTGGACTTTAGACTTTAGACTCAGAAAACTTGAATTACACACTGGAAGAGTGGAGTTTGAGAGATGTGGCTGTTTACCAGGCAAGGTGGGTCTCATGAAAGACACTATGCTGTTGCATTATGGGAATGCACTGTGTTTGGAGCTTGAACCATAACAGGGGACTAAATTGAGGATATCTCAGCCTCTGTTTTACCTATTTTAATTGTTTAATTTTTCACAGTTTCCCAAGTTTTATGGAAGTGCATTACTACATCACTGGAGCACCCTTCTAAAATCTTAACAAAAAGTTCTTTTTTGTAAAATTGTGCTGACATATCTAGTGATTTAAACACAAATTTCAAGTTTTATTCTTCCATATAGTGAAAGGAACTGGAAGGTAAGATACAAGAGAAGTACCTCTGAGAGAAGCAGGAGAATACATGGAGTACTTGATGAAGAGAAGAGTATTTCTCTCAGGAGCAGAGAGGAGAGTCACTTGAAGAGGAGAAAAGAAGTTAGATGTGGAAAAAGAGAGGAGGGCAGAAGACATGTTTTTGAAGAGGAGTAGTTTGAAGAAGAGGGCAGAAGCAGAGTCAAGTGTTGAATTGAGAGAGAAAACAAAGGAGAGGAGAGGCTTTGGAGTGAGAAGAGGAGCAGTTCTTAGAAAAGAGAAGATGACAGGAGAATATTTGGAAGAGCAAAAGAAAAGATGAAAGAGGAGCGTAGTGTTTTCAGTCAAAAGCAGCAGAGCTTACAGAAGCTATAATAGACACATCCAGAGAAACCTGGCTCTGCTCGTTCTCTGAAGCATGTGCTCTACTCATGACTAGTCTCACTGCCTTAATCTAGTCAGCCGTTGTGTGTATTGGCACCACGCACTGCCAAAACTGTGTGTAAGAGCTGGTACGTGCAGGAGGCTTTGCTTTATTGTGGTGTGTATTCTTGGTTGACTGTTTACAGTATATGAAGACAATCTTGGCTCGCGTTGACCTGTTCTCTGCCAAGCATCCTCCCTGAAGTGCACAGCGAGCCAGGAGTTGACGCACACCTCCCAGACTTACAGCGAGAACACAGCATTTTCTTCACTTTGGGCACGTTCGTCATGTAGCAGATGTTGGCCTGTTAGCGTGGATTCTTGTGTCTGTAGGCGAGAAATTAAATGACTGTAGCACCGACTGTTGCAGAAAATGTAAAGAGATAAAAAGTTAGACGTAATTCAGCTCTCATTTGTTCAACAAACATGTGGGCCCAGTGTGTAGAATTAGTGCCTGTATAATAACAGAAGCACTGGCAGAAAAACATTTTAGCACGCCAAACTTTATCTGAGCCAAAGCAGCGAGGGGTGTTGGGTCCATATCAAAGCATGGTTAAAGGAGTAGTTCCATGTTTTGGGAAATATGCTTACTCACTTTCTTTTTGAGAGTTAGATGACCCCATGCTAAATGTTAATCTAATACCAGCAGCTAGTTAGCTTAGCTCAGTCTGACTCTCACCAAATGAAACAAAATCCACCTACCAACATCTCTAAAGCTCGGTAATTAAGACATTACGTTTGTTTTATCTGTATATAAACCAAAGCATACAAACAGCAGTTTAGAGGATTTGCAAGTGGTAGGTTCAGTCTTCTCATTCAATTCTTGACAAGAAAGCAAATATTCCAAAATGTTGAACTATTCCATTAAAGATGACACACACTGGACATGCCATATAAAGTACAATGATGGGCCCATCATAGAGGGGATGGGTGCTGATGAGAGAGTGAATTTGCTCAAATTGTTGCTTTACTGAAGAGCTGATGCACATCAAGGTTTGGAAGTAGGATCCGGCCATAACTGGATGCATTGTCTATATACTAACTTACATAAATTAGTGGGTGGGAGTCTCTTGATGCTCATTAAACACTGTGTGCTGATTATTAGATTATGGTATTTTGTCTTGGTCCCTTTTGCTCTCTTAAACAGCTGCAATGCTAAACTGGATGATGCTACATTTAGGAGAATGTGACATATTTTTGCACAAACCTTTTTGCATTCTTTTGAAAACACACAGTGTAGTTGATTTTGGCTGTGTGAATGTTAAGAACACCACCTCACTAATAGATTATATATGATTATTATTTTATATTGACTTTTAAAAATTTTTTTATTCTGTCTCTGTCCAAGAAACTGTCAAGAAGAAGGCAGTCATGCAGTTTTAGCCTTGCTTGTGTTGTGGCCATATATATATATATATATATATATATATATATATATATGTGTGTGTGTGTGTGTGTGTGTGTGTGTGTACAGAATGAACTGCTCCATGTGCTTAACATGACACCTAACAGATTGTCTTTTGTCTTTCTTTCCATGTCCATCTATTGTACAACTCACATCTCCTTACCAGGTAAGACATTTTGATATTGATGTATCTGTCTGTTTCCTGTTTCCTTCTCTAACTGGGTTGCTGGTTGTCTAATGTTTTTCACTATAATGGGTTTCTGGACCTGTGGCTTTATTTGCAATAGAGCTACTGCTTTTATTTTGTTTTTTAAAGCTGAGTCGCATTTGTGTAAGAATCCATAGAGTGTGGTGAGGTCCAAGTCTGTGGGTGTATGTGTGTTTGAAGGTTGTGGCCTCAGCCTGTGATTAGAGGGATGTTCTTCTTCAATTAGAACAAAGATGAGCAGGTGAAATGGAAAGCACTGGTAATAAATAGTGAATGAAAAGAGTATTTCTGTTTTAAAAGAAAGTGGGAGCAGTAGAGTGGTGACTAAGACACGATTCTGTTGTTGAGGTTTTGAGTTTTCATTAACTTTAAGGGGCTTTAAACTAAAATATGATGAGGTATAGTCACAATACAGGGGAAATTAGAAAAAAGAACCTTCTCTGATATAAGCCTTGAAATAAATCCTGGTTTGCTCCTCATTTGCAGCAAATAGGCATGGCTGCATTTTGACTTTGCAGTTTTCAGTTGAGCAGACTCGTTGTGATCCAGACACCTCCACACATATGACATCACATTAACCTGAGGCCCTACTCTTCAACAGTTTCAAAGCAGCATTTGAAGCTGTTCTCTTTGTACGTATAGTGGTGTGCTGAACAAATAGCAAACTGTCGACAGAAACAGCAATCAACTGTAATCATCTTCTTTGCTATTTCTGAGTTGCTGGCATGCAGTTTGTGCAGGTGTGACTGATAAATATAAGCCGACTACCCCTGCTCCTTGAGGGTGCCATTGGCTCTTGCTTAATGTTGAGAAACACTTTTCCATGTTTGTCAGATGTCGGAACAGACATTTTGTTTGTCTCTGGTCAAATATACAGTTTCCTCACAGTGTCTTGGTTTAGCATAGCCTACAAACTGGTGACAGGTTGAAAAGAGCATCTGCAGGCTACCAGTAAGCTATGCTGTGTTTTTTTTTTCTCAGAATATGCTTGGACACACACAAGTAGGTGGGGATGGAGAGGAAAAAATATTACTTCAAGATCTGCCGATCCCGTTTCTGATTTCAAAGATCGAAATTAATATGCTCATTTCGATTGAATTTTGGATTTAGAAATTGAAATTGTGACACCCCTGCTGGCCATGGTAAAAATTGCACCTACTTTACATCATAGTGTTAGCATGCTCGCATTAGCATTGAGCCGAAAATAAATGGCATGCATGCATGTTTTTCTCAAGCCTTCATGCCAACAGTTAGATCTTAGCCCACACCATGCTGCACCATAAATTGCAATTTATAACAGTTTTTTTTCTTACAAAGATACACATTACATATACATGGATTATGAAGAGTTTTTTTATCTGTAATTTGTGTAGTCCATGTGCGCATTAAATTATGGTCAGTTAACCTTTTAGGAGACAAAGGATTCCAGATTTAAGCAAAATATTTCACGGGTCACAACAAAGATTTTGAGAATGATATCTCTTTTTTTTCCTACTCATTTTTCATGCAATGTCCCTTCTTGGTCTCCTTAGATTACAGGTTCATGTTTTTTTAATTCTGGTGTTGATTTCCCAGAATTACTCTGGGTGGCTGTCAGAGAGGAGCAAAGAATGTCAACTTGTTACATCATCCCAACAGAGAAATAGGGAGAGTTGCATCTTTTACTCAAAAGACAATATGCCTGGCATTTGCACTGCATTCTGGTCTATTGAGACTGCAGAGACATTTGTATCTCAGCCTCAATGCGAAAGGATCTCTTCCTGTATTATTGCTGTTGAAGTTCAGTTCCAGTTTGATTTTAAGTTAAGTAAGACACCAAACCCTTAGTCTGTTCATATTAACTATAATAGTTGCATTTTAACCATTTTAAGGCAGTTCAACTCTCATGTAAATGCATTAACCAGATTGTCTGACGTCTGAAATCACTGTCTGTGATGTCACACAGAGATGAGAGCAGGAAACACTGTCTTCCTTTCTACCCATTACTGGAGTGTCTTGTGATTCCCTGTGGAGAACACACAAGGACGAGAACAAAGACAAGGACAAGCTTAATCTATTTTCAATACTGACAGCAGTTTATTGGGAAAGACGCTTCACACACTGTGTGTGTGTGTGTGTGTGTGTGTGTGTGTGTGTGTGTGTGTGTGTGTGGGCCTGGGTAGAAGATGCCCAAATATGGTTTGAGCAGCTTTTGTTTAGGAGTGAAATATTACCCCTCTGATTCCATCAGTGGCAACAACAAGGTCATTCCTTTCCCCTGTCTTTATGTATATGTGTGGGTGGGTCACATGGCTTGTGACCTTGTTAACCTGCTTCTGGTTAATTGTCCTCTTGTGCCGCTGATCTATCATACTGACATTGTGTTTGTGTGTATGTATGTGATTACTACAATACTCTTTTCACTTTTGTTTGGGGAAGTTTATTTTAGTTTTTTTTTCTTTTTATTATCCTTTTTGGGCTAAATTGATTGCAGAGTCAGCAATTTTCTTTCCTGTTGTCACAGAGATGCACAGAGTCTTTCAGACACCTTATACCACAAAAGTAATGTTAGAATGCAGCCTTTCTGTTGGTGACTTCAAATACGACAGGGGATGTTCTTGCAGTAAAGCCTGCTTTTTATGGATAAATAAGACAGAAGCAGGAAATTGCTGTCATGCAACCTGTTTTGTGGTTGTTCCTTTTTTTCATTTTGCTGTCACCTGAGTTTTTATGCATTTGGCATAGTATGAATGTTTCAGCAGTACAAAGTGTAAATGACATCCATTTGTCAGTATGGTGCCAGTAAACTGATATAATGATGAGTTGAAGTCTTTTGGCCTGCGGGATGAAGCTGTCACTGAGCCTGGTGGTGTGGGACTGGATGCTGTGGTACAATCAGACTGCCAAATGGCAGCAGGCAGAACAGTATGTGGCTGGGGTGACAGGGGTCTCTAACGATGCTGTTGACCTTCTTCCTGCACAACTGGGTGTAGAGGTCCTCCATGAATGGCAGCTTCACCCTGATAATGTGCTGGGTATTTTTCACCACCTTCTGTAGAGCCTAACACTTCAATTGCAATTACCATACCAGGTGGGGATGTAGCCAGTCCAAATGGTGCACCTGTGGAAGTTGCAGTGTATCCAAGTGTCAATGTTGAGCCTCCTCAGCCAGAAAAGGAAGAGCCATTGTCTCATTGTCTTTGTGATGGTGTCAGTTTGGTGAGTCCAGATCAGGTCCTCGCTGATGTGAGCCCCGAGGAACCTGAAGCTGCTGAATCTCCACCATAGTCCTGTTGACTGTAATGGAGACATGTCCTACTTCCTGTCATTTCATGTAGTCCACAATCGGCTCCTTTGTTTTGCAAATATTGAGATGGATGTTGTTGTCCTGGCACCAAAATGTCAGGACTCTTACCTATAGGCTGTCTCATCATTGTCAGACATCAGCCCAATGACATTGGCGTAGTCAACAAACTATGACGGTGGTGTTAGAGCTGTGGGTGGCCACACAGTTGTGCATGGAGGATAGTGAATGCTGAACTATAGTTCACAGCATTCTCATACATGTATGTGTTCCTCTGGTCTAAGTGGGAGAGACCAGTGGAGGGTGGAGGGCTAGGGCGACAGTGTTGTCCATTGACCTGTTTGCCCTGTATGCAAATTGTAGTGGATTCAGTGAGTCAGGAAGAGAGGAAGTGATGAATGTTTTGACTGAAGTACTTCTTGATGGTAGAGACAGTGCTACTGGATAGCAGTCGTTCAGGCAGAGGACTTAATCCATTTTGGATACAAAAGTAGTCTTTTTGAAGAACTGTTGGGTCTGTGAAGACATCTGCCAGCTAATCACACATAGAGAACTTGGTCAGAGATGCCATCAGATCCAGGTGCCTTGCACGGATTAATTGTTTTGGAGGACCTGCGCACATAATCCTTGGATATCACTAGTGGGAGGTATCACTAGTGGGGTCCTGGGCATTTTGTCCCTCCTCAGCTGGGGAGTTGATCACAATAGAAGGTGCATAGAAGGCATTCAGTTCATCTGGGAGAGATATAGATATTATCTTGGCACTGCTGTTTTTTCTTGAGTAGTCTGTGGTAGTTGGACTCCACTTTGTCCCTGCATGGTTTCGTTGCACTGTTAGCTTGGAACACATACCTGAATTTCCTTTCCAAATTGCCCAAGTTGTACGCATTGGTCTGTTATTTAAGTTTGTCATGGATTTCCCCATTCCCAAGGTGGGAATCTGGGAATCTACAATGCAGTGCAGTGCAGAGTACAGTACAATGTCATTGTACTCAGTACAATGTCATCAATGCATTTGCCAGTGTAGCCATGTGTCAGTGTTGTTGTCATTAGACACATACCACTTTTTTAGCAATTATTTTAGCCTGAATGATTTGCCTTTGAATCACAGAGTTGTAGTTGGGATTAAGATTGTGGATGTCATAGCGAGCAAGCTACCTACCTACATCCATAAAAATGGTAGCAGGAAAATGACCAGAAAATTATGGCCTGCAAGGAAGAGGCCGACACTGCTGTACATGTTGATGCAAGCTGATTTACAGATAGAACTCTATGTGACTATGTATTTCTTGTAGCACTACAGCTAGCATGGGTTAGCATGATGTCAACAAAATGGCAATTTAGTCTTATTATCAGGCAGTGGAATGATAGCCTAACTTGTGATAATAATGGCTGAATAATTACCCAGAATTCTCCTTTAATTCTACTGGCTGGATTCAGTTCCTTCTGTGTCTGTGTCTATCTGTTGACATTCAGCACTCTGATAGCTTTATTTAGAATGGGATATTAAATCATGACAGGCAGAACTGACTCTAAAATGCCATCCATGTCCAGCTGTTAAAGAGCAAATGTGAACATGCTGAAATGTTAACACGCTTTTCATAAATTATGTATTTTCCTTCCCTGACTCTCCCAGAGAGATTCTCCATCGCCATCCTGCCTCTGTTGCGCTGTCGTCCAGAGAGAAAAGTAAACACAGACCATCAGATGAAGCCGCTAATTAGCAAATCTCTTTTTGTTTCATTCACTTTCACTCAGCCTCACAGAGGGACAAGTGGAGCATAACTATATTCAGGGCTGTTGTAAGACGAGAGGAGTCACCTGACGGACGCTAGCCGCAGGGAACTGATTACCATGCACACACACACAGCTAATAAATGAACTCTAGAATAGACTGCAGTGGGAGTGGAGAGACATCTGGCCAGATAAATTAATTAGTGTAATTATTCAATGATAAATAATGTTGAATTATTGGCTCTTACCTCTACTTTTTAGTACTGAACTGTACACCCAGCACACACACTTGGACTGTGTAACACTGCACTCACCTTAAGGGAATGAAATATTGCTTTTCAAGGTGGAGATTTGGCTGATACAAGACAAAAATATCTTTGAATAAGTGGATTTATTTTGTGTAACATTTGTTACTAAGAGCCAGGGGAAACAGTGGAAATGAATATTTTATAACTCAGCCATTATTTAATGTGGCAGTGTGTATTCTAAACTTCTATAATTTGTGTTAACTGTAGCATTAAAAGCTTTTCTGCTGTGGATGGATTAGTGAATATTAATCAGTTCTAAACTGACAAGTGTGAGTGCAGTTTCACTTTCCTAAGGAGATATTGAGCATCTTGCAAAAGGTGACAAGTTCTCTGGCAAAGTAACTGATGACACAAAATAGACAACTGAACCTTATAAAAAGAGTTGCAGGTAGCAAAAGGCCTTGGGTGATACCAATGATATTCATACAGCAATCTCTCTTACAGTGGATATTCATGCTTCTCAGAGGATGGACCTTAATACTTGCAGTGACCCTGATCTTTAATCCTGGCAGTATAAAATGTCTTCACGCATGCAAAAAATATCAAAACCCAATGAGCAGGTTGCTAATTGGAAATTTACTAAGATTACATAACATCATTTTTTTTCTGTACTGTTACTTTCAGGCCAAATGTGTTTGCACATTTTGATTACAAAAACCTGTGACCTTTCCAGTAGCGCTACTCTCAGGAGAAACTTTAGATTTTAGGCTTCTCTTCCTGTGAGCCTAAACCATGACCTTTTTGGTTGTTTGGTCCAATTTTTTGTATTGTTTAGCTTAAAGAACAATACAATCAATGGAGGCTGTCATTTATGACATCAGTCACAACAGATACATTTCCATTTCTACAAATGTATCAATCCCAATGCAGGGAAGCTACAACTACAACTGCAGTTGAAAGTAGTGAAACTATAGAAACACTACTTTTGTTGAAATTACTCAGGAAAAAGTAGATTAACACTTGCAAGCTGTCAAGAAACATCTACTGTTAAGTAATATAATAAACAAATGTACTTATTATTTAGTGGTCTAACTTATAACTTTTTCTTTAAAACAAATTAAAAAAAAACATTTTTAAGTAGTGTTTGGTCATGCTACTTTATTATGATGCTGTATCAGAAGTTGGAGGTGGTGTGCAGTGGATGGCATCTGTATGAATCAGGGGTCAGCCCTGTTGAGTTTTAGTAGTAGACTTTAATCTGTAACTTATCTTTTACAGAAGACCAAAATAAAAGCACCAAAACAGATTTTTAACACTGACACTTCCGCAGTCCTCACAACTCTTGTGTGCTGCAGATTGTAAATTCTGATCTGTAAACCAAACAGACAGGCCAACCAGTTATTCTGCTAGCATTCCTTCCTGTGTCTGACTGTTAGGCAGAAATGCTTCTGTTGGCCACTGTGTACAAACATACAAAGGTGTTTGTACTATTGAAGCTGATGACAGCATGTTAGGGTATCTCCCTCTTTCCCCCTCACTCTGTCCCACACACCGATGAACACTAAGGGAAAGTGGGAAGAATGAGAGAAAGTAGGAAATTAGATTTTGGTGTCGTGACCCCTCTCTCATTTAGTTCTGAGTAGGATTTATTGGGAAATAAAAGGTGACCATTATCATGTCACTGTGCCAGCCTGACTGAAAATGACATGGCTGTTATCTTGTTAGGAAATTGATTGCTCGTCACAATAGTCTAGACATTGAGGGTTTAAGGTTGGACCGCAATGTGGAGAAATGTGAATAGTTTAAATCCACAAAGTATGTGTCCTGCTCTGACCTGTTCAACTGTGATGCCTTCACCTCTGCTTGGTTTTCAAAGGCTCACATTACTCATCATAATGAATACCAGGATGAAAGGAGTATTCTTTCTGCTGGTTAAATCACTACACAGCACTGAAAGATGAAGTCTATCTTAAAGAAAACATACGTATTCATGTCAAAGTCGAAGGTAACTCTATTTGAAGGGGTGTGCATAAGACTGACATGACACCTGTCATGAACATGTCATGTTATGATAACTTGACATTTACCAAAACAACATAACCTGTTCACGTCTTTGCTATGACAACTTGACATTAACCAAGACAATGTAACGTGTCAGAAACATTCTATAGCAGGCCTAATTATCAAACCTAAAGTGTAACTTTTGAGCCTAACTCCATCCACTGCATAATTAAAAAAAATGCTTTCGAGTGGGCAAGTGTCTGTGGAGGGGCTCTGGGAGGGTGTAGTGTCGCTGTGTGACGTGGGAGGTGCTCAGTGAGTGAGACGTAGCTGCAGCTGGGAGATGTGTGCGAGCAGCAGGTCTGTGTTTCACAAGCTCTCTTAGCTTTTTTAGTCTATGAAATAAATAATGGGTGTGAAATAAACCAATGCCACGGTCATATTAACGCAATTAAAATAGCTGTCACAAATGCACCTCTCAGTCTTTCAAGAGACAATGGGCAGTTGCGGCTCACTGCTGTGGGTGTGTGCTTCATGCTACTGGGTTAGCTTGCTGAACTAGAGTCTGCAGCTGCTCTCACCTGTTCTTTGACCGAGGGGGTGTGTACCGGGATTACTGTGATTAGTGGTTGTTAACATTCTTCTGAATTTCATGACGTAAATGAGTCCCAAACGGTTGACTCTGTGTCAACATTGACCTTGCAAAGTTCAGGATGATTTAAAACATTAGATGGCATGTTTAACTTTTTTCAACCCATGAAGCACCAGCATTGATATGTTTTGTCACAGTAAGGCAAGGCAAGGCAAATTTCTTTGTATAGCACCATTCATACACAAGGTGCTTTATAGAGGCATAGAAATACATTTTAAAAAGGAACATTGAATTACATTAAAACCACAGAATAAATGCAAGAAACACTGAAATTAAAACATTGCATTAAAATAGACATTAAAATCATAAAACTAGATTTAAAACCAATGAAAGTGCGCTTTAAAATCCAAGAATGAATAATTAAGATCTAAATTGTAGCTGTAGTAAATAATACTGTTTTCAGGCCTGATTTAAATGAGTTGACCATTTTAGCAGACCTCAGGTATTCGGGAAGTTTGTTCCATAGATGAGATGTTTGGTTTTGGTTCTGGGAACACACAGTAAACCTGTTCCTGATCTGAGGGATCTGGATGCTTCATGTGGAACTAACAGGTCTAGGATGTATTTCGGTCCAAGGCCATTCAATGCTTTATAAACTAAGAGCAAGATTTTGAAGTCTATCCTTTGACTCACAGGAAGCCAGTGCAGTCATCTGAGGACTGGTGTAATATGGTCCAGTTTCCTGGTGTTAGTGAGGACTCTGGCAGCAGCATTCTGCACCAGCTGCAGTTGCCTGATTGATTTTTTGTTGAGACCTGTGAAGACACCATTACAATAATCTAACTTACTGAAAATGAAAGTATGGACAAGCTTTTCTGTCTTGTTTGGACAGAAAGCCCTTGATTTGACAATGTTCTTCAGGTGGTAATAAGCAGACTTAGTGATAACTTTCAGGTGGTTGTTAAAATTCAGATCCGAGTCAATAATTACTCGAAGATTTCTGGCTTGATTTGTATTTTTTAGAGTCGAGGTGAGCCCTGATCTTTGACCTCTCAACAACTCTCTCAGTGATCTTTCCCAGAAATGGAAGGTTTGAAATGGGCCTATAGTTACTTGTTGCTGAAGGATCCAGATTAGATTTTTTTGGTTGAGATTTTATTATTGCAGTTTTAATCGTCTGAGGAAACTGCCCTGACTGAAGGGAATTATTTACTATTTGCAGTACATCAGAAGCTATACAATTAAAAACATTTTTTAAAAATTTGGTAGGTAAAGCATCGAGGCAGCCTGTCGTGGATTTTAACTGAAAACAGTTTCCACGAATAACTGTATCTCAGTTAGCTGTAAAACTAACTTTCCTATTAGCTGGCTCAGTCTCAGGATGCCAGGAGCCAAGTCAAGCAAGAAAACCAACTCAGTAGTGTGTTCCCTGTCGTCAAACTGGCCTCCATCGGTCTTAGAGGCTGTGTTTGGTCCTGGTCTGACCGTGTTCACTGAGAGCTTTGTTTGTGTTGTCCTCCCCGTGAAAGACTTGTTGTGGATATTGATTGACCTTTACAGCAGCCAGTAGTGCTGAATGTGTGCTACGTCCTCATCTAGCAGTCCTATTAGCGGATTCCACCCGACCAGCAGCTACACTTAACAGCTACACTTAGCAGCAATTAGAGGTTACTTAATCAAGAAGTAAAACTATCTGTCCATCAGGAGACTCTGTAAATCACCTTGGCCCTGTCATCAAACTGGCCTTATTTTAGCGGGTTTAATGACAGTTTTAATGACATCTTAATTATTCATGACACCGTTAGAAAAGCATTTGACAGTATGATAACACTTAATGACTAGCCCAAATTGAACCAATGTAGTTGAGGTCAAGAAAATATTCATGACACAGATATAATGGTCTCATGCCAGCCAATGTCAAAACCACCCACATAAGACAGTTTAATGTAATGTTAACACCTAAATGTGTTTTTTGAGCCGTATCCCAAATGATATGACTGCACTGTGATACTGTACTGTGGTTAATGTCAAGTTGTCACATCAAAGATATCAAACAGTTTCAACTTTGTATTAAAAATGACATAATTGACAGAATGACACTTAAAGACAACAGTCATAAACATTCAGAAATACTCCTCAATGTTTAGGGGTCATGTCATGGTTACAATGGAGTCACGCCAGCCTTCCACACACCAAGCTGAACAGTAGATGTTGGAGTCGAGGATGACTTTTTGTGAACTATATTAAGAAGTAAGAAATTAACTGCAAGATTGAGTTGAGTGAAGTGACAACCACACTGTGGACTTTCTACTGAGGAATGCAGATGTTACACTGGTTGTGTCACCTAGCACTCAAGGTGCGTGGACGTATTCGTTTTATAAATGCTATTTGACGAAGAAGATGGCCTCTGAAATGAAACACAGCTCGAGATCGACACACAGCAACACATAGTAACATGTACAAGCACAGGGATAAGTTGAAACCAAACTTGCTGCTGGATGTTGTATTTGTTGGTTATTTGAAGCAGAAAAATCAGCACTGTTTTTTTTTTTGAGCCAGCATATTGTGCTCATTATGGCTGTGTGTTGTTTGAAAATCTTTCATCCTGGTGCCAATATACCTTTGGGTTTGGGCACAAACAAAACAAAGCTATTTCAATATCCTAGATTGGGGAATATAAACACATTTTAATCCTAAATCATTTAGCAAAACATGCCAAACTGTTAAATGCATCAGTGCTAGATAAAATACTTTGCCACAATAAAATTTAGTCTAAAGCTTCCTAAGTAAGATACACAGTTTGGGCAGTATTGTGGTTTCATACCCACCCAAATAGTGGCAATTAGAGAAGCTGCACCTTAAGGCAGTGGCTTCAAACACTCAACCCCAGTGGTTTCCTCTTTGTTTGTGGTGATTCACTGACTTCAAAGTTAGAAGTTCTGAAGGCCTTATTTTATCAGGCCCCTGTAGATGTAAGGTTTTGTTGATAAGAACAAGTAATAACCTTTGATTTGTGCAACACTGAAAAGCAGTTGCTGCTCTTCTCCTTTGAAGACAGAAGCGTGCAGTGGAAACACCCAGATCAAACTGTACTCTTGTAAAGCCACAATTGTCTGTTTGGCTCACACAGCGTCACGATCAAACAGTGGAAGTAAAATCCTTCTCCACGGCGGTTGGGTCTCCCATTATCCTCAGCACTCCTTGGCTGCTCTGACAGCTTGGTGTTTGCAAGGTTTTGACTTCTGTATTTCACCGACTGATGGATGGATTGAGTGGGATTTGGAGTTTGAATTAATTAAAAGGCTTTTTCAGCTTTTCTTCTCACTCTTCCCCCTCACTTTTCCCCCACCTGCAGTCCATTTTCCCCTGTCTCTTTCACTCACTCCACCACTCCCTGTGTGTATATGCAGTCCATTAAAGCTGACACATCTCCGTAGACTCACAGCCTTACATGGAGAGAGAGAGAGCCAGAGAGGGCCAGACAGACAGGTAGACAAAAGCAAGACTCTTGACCTCTGGCAGCTGCAGCAGGCTCTTACTGTAGCAGGCACATCCCAAGTGGGAATATGTCTGTGAACTGTGTGAAACCGCAAGAAAAAAGAGTATTAATGCTTAGTCAGCCTCTCCTGGATCAGTACAGATCAAAAGTGTGGAACCAGAGGGGAAGAACATCAAAACACAGGAACATGAACGTAGGATTCTTAGCATTGCTGTTAGCATGTAAATACAGACCCACAGCTGCCAAAGCAGGTCTTTTATCAAAGTCTGAATCAACGAGTAAGCCTTTAACATTGGCTGGTTGATCTGTGGTGTGAAAAATCCTCTGCTGCACACGAAGCTTTTTCTTTTCTGCCGTTCACAATAGTAAAATAGAAATTTGACATGCAAATGAAACTTTATCCTACATGTTCAGGTCTTGTGTTTCGTAAGTTCAGTCTGTTGAAAAAGCAGGATCTTTCATTCTGTAATCATCTGTATTCTGAGGAACAAACAGCATACACCTTTGTCCCTGTTGTGTTTTACAATGCAAGCCTTCAATTCAAAAGCTTTCTACAGCTTCTCCATGCGTCCGCAGGATTTGACGTGTTGTTTCTGGTCGACAACTGATGATTAACTGCTGTCTAATTAGCAATCATTAAAGAGACGAGCAGCTACCGAGGCTTGGAGCCTGAAGTGTGTGCTGAGAGAAGCATTTCTATTGATCTGATCTGGGTCTGGATAGGTGTGTGTGTGTGTGTGTGTGTGTGTGTGTGTGTGTGTGTGTGTGTGTGTGTGTGTCAGATGGCTTTATAAAGAGAATACAATAATTTTCAACAGGATAAGACGTTTTTGTTGAGTTTTGCTTACGCGTGTGTGTGTTTGTGTGATTGAATGATGTTGTCAGTAACCAGCAGACAGTAACAGATGTGAAGTGTTGGCCACAGGTTGTACAGTTCCCAGCAGCTCTGTGTGTGTATGTGTGTGTGTACAGACTGAAAACAAACGGTCCTTATGATACAATAGCAGCAGCAAACTGGTGCTGGAGTGTGTGTCTGTGTGTCCATGTCAGCATCATATAGGCTTGTCTATATCGGGATCAACAGATCACAGTGTGGGTGACCTGCCTTCCTCATTGTTCCCTGTCTGTTTTTTTTTTACTTACATAGAATTCAAATTTTCCACATTTTTTTTACAGCTCTGCAATGTTCAAATAATTTCCAAGAATTTTCCAGGAAAGAGCATGTGAAATGTCCAAGCTCGCAAATCAACTTAATATGTATAATGAATTAATAATAGATTCATTTTTACTTGGGTCTAAATAGAGCTTTTCTTTCCAAAAAGTTTTCCTATAATTTGTATGAAATCACCAGTTCTTTCAAGCTAAGAATCTCTCTCTCTCTCTCTCTCTCTCTCTCTCTCTCTCTGTCTCTCTCTCTGTCTCTGTGGCTGTCTCTATCCAGTAAATGCAAAAGATAATACAAACATTCAGGATAGAGATGATAGATCAATCAGTCAGTTGACAGAAAGTCAGCAGCAATATTGATGATTGATTATTCCTTGAGGTCCTTTATCAAGAAAATCTACCAAACATTTGCTTGCTAGACTTTCGGCCAGATAAAATAAGCA
Organism: Holacanthus passer; assembly: GCA_025331565.1. NCBI lineage: Eukaryota > Metazoa > Chordata > Actinopteri > Pomacanthidae > Holacanthus > Holacanthus passer. The sequence goes on from JAFREQ010000039.1 coordinate 1,788,016, forward strand.
ACATGAAGACGTCACCCAGTAGGTTGAAATTGTGACGTGCATTATCACAATTTTCTGCACTTTTGTAAAACAACAAATTGTGTAAAATAGTCCCCCATCATTTCCTCTTGTTTCGAGGAGCATTTGATTAAAACCACAATGACGAGTTTTAGGAAATTATTGAGCCTTTTTAAAAAATATCAAACTATGTGTTTGCAAGGTGTTTTCAAAAATGTACATCTTAAGTAGAAACCTATGGATTTGAGCCACAGACAGGAAATCAGAAAGTACTGAGAATAAACTTATTGCTGGATTTGCTCTATTCATGGAGTTTGTTGACAGGATAAATTGCTGTATTTAGAGATTACATTGTTCCATGGTGATGTTCCCTTTCTCTATCTCAGAGTCCCTTTTAATTCCACTGTATGTATTTTTAATGCTAACAAATGGCTGTAAGGCTGAAACGTCAGCTTATGTGTGTGTCCAGTGAACCTTGTATTGCGATGTGTCCTCTCATTTTCATCCTCTCTTCACGCTGTCCCACATTGTCTCTCTAGAGCTGGATTTAAAGATGCAGATGGCACTGTGGCACTCTTTTTTTCTCTTTTTATATCTAAAGTGACTTTGTCGTTCTCTTAGTGTGATCTCATAGGTATTGTAAATGGTCCAGGGTGCAGATGAGACATGGTGAGTTACGTAAAAGGCGATGGCACCAGCTGCTGTGCTGTGTTGAAGCTCATTGCAGTGGCAGAGCGGTGGAGATCTGAAAGACAGTCAGGTCTTAAGACCTAATTTTGCAGGCTTGCACAGAGAACAGAACAAAACATGGGAGTTCAAAAGGGCAGTGGCTGCTCTAATCCTATCAGGAGACAGGAAGGCTCCAGACACATGCTCATACAGCTGCAGGTACACACACATGTCATATATGCATATCAGCATACAACCATTTATTTATACACACACAGTTAGACCTCACATAGATAAACAGTACAAATGCAGACTCCTGAAAGTTTTATCTAGCTGTGCAGATACTTGGTTTTATGTGTCATGGTCTTGTGATGCATGTCTCTGAGATTTCCATCTCCACACCAGTACAGTGAAGGTGAATGGGATTTCGTTTGTGGTGCTTACAGCAATGAACATCTACATCATCATCATATATACACACACACACAGTGTGTGTGTGTTTTTTGTGTAATATACTATTGTAAAGACTGTATTCATATCCAGCTGTCTATCTTTTATATAATGTCTAGTAGTAACATTATCATTTTTACACCCACACTGTATATTTTCAACTTACCTATACCTGCAGATGCCTGCTGTAACTGCTGAACATGCTGTATATGTCTTAGTGTATTCATTTCACTTCATGCTGTTGAATATAATAATAATCATCATCATCATCCACGGAACACACTGGCACTGGCAGTTTTCATAGGGATTAGTTCATCAGTTTCTTAAATAGTCATTAGATGCTGGCTTCCAAATGAACTGCAGAACTTAATTTTTATTCTTCATCTAATTGACCGTTTTTAAAATGTTTGTCTCTGTTATGATTGAAGGTGTTTGCCTGGCTCAGTATGGTGTAAATGAGACCACTCCATACCAATTTATGTCCATTGCCAATGTTCAGCGCCAGTGCAGGAATTAGTGTGTCCTTTATATAGCGAGTAGGCTAGTCATGTTGCAAAGCAACCTTACTGCAGACATGCAAAACTATAAACAAAATAGTGAGAATAGTGATTGAAAAGGAGAGCAGGGCAGTGTGGTGCAGTGCAAGTTTTTGATCAACCAATCTGTTTGCTTGATGCTCAGATCCATATGTTGTTGAGATTTGGGCTATGTGTACATGCTTCTCTGAGTGAAAATGTTTATGGCCAAAGAATTTATCTTTGGTCATATTTCCAGCCTTAGGGTACCCTATTTCTGGAAAGAGATGTTGCTCTTAATTTTTTTAAATGTAATTTTTTTAAGACTGTGTGCATCACAAACTCAATTACATACACTTCCATTGTATTGGGGCGGAGACAGAAATCTCAAAGGTGGACACAAAATCCAAACTGTCTGCATGGTCCCTAGAGTGAAGTTTTTTTTGTAATTTGGGTAATTGAAATGACCGAAGCCAGGATTTCTTCACCATTCCAGGCATGTTACCTTGTTTCTAGGTAACAAAATTCTCAGTGCTCTCCTGTGCGTGCACACTCACACACACAACTCACAGTACTATGCAGAGTCATTCTAAAATAATTCATGAGACACAGACAAGCAGAGTTACATTCACCGCTCCAACATAAACAGCAAAGTAGCTTTGTTGTGTGCCACGCAGTGACATGTACTGTGAGATACTGAGCTGTGTGTGTGTGTGTGTGTGTGTGTGTGTGTGTGTGTGTGTGTGTGTGTGTGTGTGTGTGTGTGTGCACGCACCGATGTGTGTGTCTGTGTGTGTCTCCCAGCACTTATCTGCTCTCATGTCTCATCAGCATCCCTGGAGAGAGAGACAGCCTGCTGAGGAAACACACAAATACATTCACACACACAACTGAAGAAGACTGTGTGAGAGGAAGGATGAGAGACAATCGGTTTCTGGATGTTCTCTCCTCGAAAGTGTCACCTGTGTGTGTGTGTGTGTGTGTGTGTGTGTGTGTGTGTGTGTGTGTGTGTGTGTGTGTGTGTGTGTGTGTAGGCCTATCATGTGTGTATACTTGAATTTTCATCTGTGGTGGTCTTGTGTTTGGGAAAGAAGTCACTCTCTCTCACTCTCTGCACTTACCCACCCATTATCTCAAACTCTCTCTCACACACATTGTAGATGTGTCAGACCTCTGGCTTGAATTCAAGGGGATAATTACAGGAAAGAGCTTTTTGGCTCTGAATGCTATTTGATTGCACTGCCTCTTCCTCAACTGGAAGTCAAGAGAGCCTGTTGAGTGTGTGTGTGTGTGTGTGTGTGTGCGCGCGCGTGTGTGTGTGTGTATGGTCGGTGTGTGCTGCCATGGCAACATGGGAGGAAGGAGCATCAGAACGAGTGTTGTAAATTTGTAGGGATGATATGTAAGTAGAAAAGAAAGAAAGAAACCATGAGCTGTAGGTTCAGTATTTTCCACACTGAAAAGATTCTGTAGTGGGTCTGTCAGTGGTCATTTTGTCAGCCAAGTAAATAAATTGCTTTTTGTTCCTTTAAGAAATTAAAATTTCTTCTAACAGTTATTTTGTAAGAATCAAAAAAACCTCCTCTGAATTCCTTATTTGTTACACATGACTTTCCCTGGGTTGTCCTAAAAACAGACATTGTAGAGCTGAATACATAAGTTTGTAGTCATGGTTTTAGATTTAACTGTGGGTACAACTGTGTTAAGTTTTGATGTGTTGTAAAATGTTCCGAGTGTGTGCAGCAGAAAACCATTTTCGCAAATTCAGCGCTTGCACGCAGGATTTCGAGCATTAGCCAAGAGACCAATTTAATAAGAAAGTGATGTATGATGGTATGTTACCATTAAGGGCTTAATAAATAGCAATCTGTGATTTTCATATCTTACTTTCTTTCATCTTTTCATACAAGATGCAATAATGAGTAGATTAACCATCACCTGTAATGAATCTTAGGGCAGAGTGATAAACTGAATGTAGGGCTTTAAGAGTGGAGGCAGAGGCGTGTCTATAGATAACATCTCCAAAATCCAGGAAAGGCAAGAAGGCTGCCTCAGTTATCAGCTTCCTACTGAGCACAGGGAAATTAGCAGCAGATACAGTATCATTTGTAACCAGAGTAATAACAGTGACGGTACGATGTTCAGCTCTGAAGCCAGATCGGTGTGGCCAATAGTTGTTAAGCCCATTTTAGTGATCACCCTTACGTAGTGGTATTACATGTGCAGATTTCCAGAGGAATAGGCCCAGTAGAAATGAAGAGATGAAATAGATATATAATTTGTTCAGTAATGGGACACAGAGCTTTAAATATAAGAGTCTATTATATCCTTCAAGGTTACTTTCCTGCAATTGATGGCTTAAAGTGCCTCCCAAACACTTTCTTTTCCTCAATACATGCTTGATACTTTCTGTTAGATAATGTTGTATTGGCTTCTGTACTACAAAGATCACTTTGCTTTACTGTCTGTTTTTCACTGACATTTGATATGATATAGCTTTGAGCTCACAATAATAACTGAGGGCGACTCAGATGAATGTATCACCGTTTTTATCAGCGCAGATCTTTTCTCATGCAGACTGTGGTGGGTAGTAAAAGAACAATGTTCCCTTCTCCAGTGGAAATGATACCCATGTTCCTACGTACATGCAACAAAGATGCATGTGTACCGTTGCTGTAAGACAGTGAAAACTGAAAATATTGTGTTCGCTGAAATCAAATTACAGGTTGTGTGTGTGTGTGTGTGTGTGTGACCAGCTCAAGTCTTTAAAGGCAAGTCCAAGTGAAGTCTCAAGTCTTTGCCATCCATCAAGATTTGAGCAGAGGACTGAAACTTCTTTACTCTGAAAAAATAAGCTATGTAGTTCAGTTAACTCACTATATTTAACATTATAACTAATTAATACATTTTAAACTGTAAACGTCTTTCTTCAAACTTTCCAGCAGATAAAATTATTTATCATTAAGCTGCCAGAGCCTTTATAACTTATTCGATATTTTTATCACTTTATCAATTCCTCTCTTGGTTGGCGGCTGACCCTCTGACATCTTGTTCAAATGGAGGACGGCATAAAAAATAGATTTCAAATAATGAATTCAATAGACAAATGAAAACATTAATGATCTTAAATATTTAACAATCCAATAATCGAATGACTAATAGCAGGAACTAGCACATCAATGAAATAAATGATTTGTCCATCAAAATCATTTTCACAGTTGCAGGGAGATAAACAGGCCATATTGCTGGAGAGGAAGGGAAACTATTGGTAAGTAATTTTATAATGAAAGGGTAATTTCTCTCATTTCAACTGAGAGTATTCTCCATTTCGTTCTGGTGCCAGCAGCTGCAACTGAAAGTGTGCATTAAGTAATGGAGATGTTGTGTGTATCCTGGTTATGTCATTAATTATTCATGACAGTTTGGCAGAGCTCCAAAAGACGCAACTATGCAAAACATTGCATTTTTCATGTCACAAGTAATTTAATTCTCATGGCAGATGGGTCCAGGTTGAGTCCATGTCTCAAGTCTCAATTCTACAGCTGTGACACACACACACGTACACACACTACACATAGACACCTACACAGATTATTGTCTTAGGATGGCTGTGTGGGCTAAGTTGGCTCATTCCATAAACCCTTAACCTTAACCTGAACTCCATACTGGCAAAACATTGTAATTCCTGTAATTTTCACTAATAATATGTTTCAAACATCAGGTTGTAGTGTCTACCTGTTAAGCCTCTTCTCAAGCTGATTCAATCGTATGAAAGGCAGTTTGATCTAATGCACCGGTTAATCTGGAACAAAAAAGCGTATCTGTTCTCTTCCATGCAAACCAAAGCGTGGCTTAAGAGGGAGGAAATAAACCAAACTGCTACAGCAAACAGAAACTAAAAATGGGTAAAAGACGATGAATGTTGATGTCTGACAGCCTGCAGCTATTCATGCTTTTAAAGTCTTTTAAAGTGAGGACAAACTGTTTCATCTGCTCAGAACTGGAAAAAAATGGAAAAATGTTAGAGAAGGTAAATTACAGCAGTGCATCAGTCATCATTAACCAGAGTAGACAGTGGACTACCTTAGCATTTTGTCCAAATAGTATAATAATAATAGTATAAATAATATAGAGGATTTGTTTACATGATGCTGTTTTAAAGTCATTGTAAGTTTATGCATTTGATTAATCCATAAGAGCCCAGACCCATTTCTTAACTTTCTGGAAAATTATGGGGGATATACCACAGACCAAGTAGAGCACATAGAACACATTTCTGATGGTTTTTTAATTTTTTTAATTTATATTATAATTTATAATATTTTATATATATTTATATATTCCCATCAGATTCTACTGTGCTTTGTGTTAAGTGTGTTAAGTGAGGATTTGCAAAATGTATCATCATGGATCATGACCATGGTAAACATACGTGCTGCCCATCTGTTAGCATTGTCACTGAATGCATGTTATGCCAGTGTCAGCATGTAACTCAAAGGGCAGCTGTGCCGGACTCACGGAGCCACTGACATGGTTGGAGTCTCCTTTGACTTTCTATGATTCCAACAAACGAAATTGAAAAGCAGTGGTGACTGCACCTTTAATTTTCTATGTCATACAGTTTATAATAAGACTGTACAACCTTTTACCCCATTAATGACTCTCAGGCATTAATTCAGAAGCTAATCTAATTAGCCCTGCTTGGTACTTACACTACACTACATGGGCTGCTGTCCCAGCAGTGTAAATTGACTTGGGGTGGCTTCATTCAGTTGCAGGGACTCGCTTCACTTGTAGAAATGACCGTTCCTCTGGAGAAGTGACCATCCAGCTCAACAAGCTCAGCAGTGTTATTAGGCTCGAATTAAATCTGACTAACAGAGCAACCCAGTGCATCCCTCTCTCCTCTCACCTCCCATTATCCTGCTCTTTACATCTCCCCTCAGTTTCCACAATTACAAGGAGAGGGGCAGAGCTGCATTCTACAGCAATGCATACACACATCAATGTTTCTTCATGTTGTAATTAATGTTATCCCTTATTTCCCTTTGCTTCACTAACTATACATCTGTGTCTTTTGGTTTCTTTGACATATTAAGTCACAACACTATCATGCCCTGATATTAGCGACAATAAGAAAGGGCACTGACCTCACCAAAAACAAACAAACAAAAAAACAGCAGTATTGGTCATTTCTCCAAGCACTTCAAACAATCAGTGTTGGTGAAAGGCAATAATGGAATTTGTGAAGGAAATATATATATAGACTGCAACACCAAGGCGGGACTAGTTCTTGATTTAAAAAAAAGCATTCTTTCTCAAATGAAAGTAAAAAAGAAAATCAAGCTGTGTCCTGCCCTTGGTGAAACACAGAGAGCAGAGGGGAGGAGAGAAACACGCCCAACCGTAAATGATGGTAAAATACAGTCAAGACTGTGAGCTGAAATTAAACAGGTGTCCAAAAAATTAGGTAAAACACTGAGGGAGAAAGAGGTGTCATATCATCTGGATTAACAGCTGTGTAGAGTTTGGTGTCATCTGCATAGGAATGACATAAATACTGTGCTTATGTACCAATGACAGATCTTTGGTGCACTCCACATAAAATGTTTGTTCTTTGTGATGAGAAGCTTTGAACTGCATTGTGCAATATTTGGACATGGTCCTACCAATAGGACTGCCACATCTAAAAGTGATCCTATGGATTATTTTTGAAGTAAGTGAGGACTTGTTGTCCAGCAAGGTTGAAGAGGTTTGAAAGCATAGTATTTAACACTTCTGCATTAAAATGTCAATTTATTTTTTTTAAATGTCAAAATGTCAATTAGACCTATGTTATATGCCATGTTGAGTTGTGTAGTTACATTGTCCCAAATGTTTCCAACAATGTTCAAACCCAGAGAAATATGTAATTTTATTCAAGGTAATAGTGTTTCATTTGAATAGCGTCATATTACCTTTATCCTCTTTAGTTGCTATAACTTTCAAGGAAACACCAGATAATATTTCAGAGAATGAGGAAGGAAGTCTGCAAACTAGCTAGCCTTCCACTCTATTAGTTAATGTTGTTTGTATTGCTCGCTCATGGTGGAGCATGATTATTCATTTTTATCTGCGGTGATGGTTGTTTAACAATCAAGACAAAATCTTGCACGATCCCACGCCACTTCACAATGGCATCAAGCTCCAAACTCTTTTTTATTGCTGTGATTGAGAGACCATTAATAACAGAAATGATGTGACGTATATACGAGGTGAGAAAACTTGAGTCATGATAATGAAAATATGACTTTTGTCCAAGTTTTTTAATCTCGGGATTTAAATGGACGGCAATTTTTGTTGATCAGCCCAAGCTGACCTACTCCATGTGTTCAGTATTTCTGGCAAACATGACCACTAACAGATTCTCTTTTTGTCTTTTCTTTCCATGTCCATCTACTGTACAACTCTGTCACACCTCCTCACCAGGTAAGACATTTGGTTTTAATGCATCTGCTTATTTCCTGTTTTGTTTTCTCACAGAGGCTGGTTGTCTTCACTTGTTTTTTGACTTTGATGGCTTTCTGCCCAGGTGCTCAGACCTGGCGCACGCTGAGGGAGAAACTGTGGCTTTGTTTGTTGCACTGCTGCTGCTTTTATTTTGATTTTTAAAGTCAAGTCACATTTTTGTAAGAGTGTAAGGTAGGATACAGAGGCTCCTTGTGAGCATATGTGTTTGAAGCTTGTGGCCTTGGTCTATAAGTAGCAGATACTGACAAAACAATATCACTTCACGATACAGTAGTAGACGTTCTGCAGCTTTCGATCATATCACATGATCTTCATCTGTAGATGGAGTTTGCTCAGTTGTGAGTTGTCAAATTGTAAGTGGGGAAATTTGGGAATCTTCATCCATATTGGCATTAAAGTTGAGTCAAAGCCATTTCCTCCTGCTCTGTGTCAGTGCTGGTGTTGCTTCTTAATCATTAAGAAACGATTCCTATTTTTCACCATTGGTAAAGCTGATCAAATGCCAGTGCCTTCTGCACTGTTCTTTACTGTGTTTTATCCCTGTCACCCTGCTGGTATGTTCATGTATGTTGGTCGCACCAGTGACCGACACTGTGCTGACACCATTCATTGATTGATTGAGCTCTTATGGTAGCAAAGTTTACTCCTCTCTTATTAGCAAAGAGCATGTAAAAGGTTTAGTTAGCAGCTTCTTGTTGTTAGCCAGCAATGACCATCACTTTCACTGGTAAAAATGACAGCGTTCACTCAAATGTGCTGTTGCTCATTTAACCTTTATTCTGTGTCGTATGCTTTGCAGCCGGTGTGTGTAGGCTTCTCTGCCAAAGATTCTTTATGAGGTAAAGAACCTCCACATAATAATGTTTCTTTGGTTCCCACAAAAAGAATGATAGGTCTTTTGGATCAAGTAGCTTGTGTAGCTAAATTTAGAAGCTTACTGTTGTAATTTCTGTGCATCATATACATATATATATATTAATCGGCATGTGGACAAATAAGAGTCAGACTTGATATCAGCAAATATCCAGTATTAAGGACTAAAATACTCATGCCATTATGAAAGTATTTGAATATCGTCAGATACGCCACCAGAGTTTCACATTCAATAACCTAATCTGAGTAAGAAGAGAGAAAGCTTGCTGGAGAAGAACAGGGGCCTACTCAGGGCAAGCTGCAGGGGGGCCCTGTGGATTTGCGTCAGGTTACTGTATGTGCCTGAGTGTGTGTGTGTGTGTGTGTGTGTGTGTTTGTCAGGCGGCTCGAGCCAAACTGAGCTTGCACAACATTCGTGTGTGTTTTATGTTCAACCTGAAAGGCTGTCTTCATCCTCCCACTCAGCACGGTGTGAGAGGTGACAGTGAAGGGGTTTGGGGTTGAAAGTATAAACCCATAAAAAAAAAAAGAGGATGTGTTCTCATGTGTGTTCTCGGTTGTTTAGCCTTTTCCTCAGTGTGGAGGGAGTTTGTTTTGCATGTGATGAAGAGCAACAGAAGAGTGAGCATCAAATATCCTCTTTCTCTCTTTCTAATAACTTTGAATTCTAGCCTCTCTTTATGATGCAGGCCTCCTGGGTATTGATATAGATGTAGCAGCACATGCAGGAACACAAACATCCTCCTTGGACAGAGAGGTTGTAGCAGCGCTTTGTTTACTGTGTGTCTGAGGCCGGCTCTCCTTCAGAGGACGCACACAGAAGGAAACAGAATAGCTCAGTTATCTCTGACCACATGCCCTTGCTACATGCTAGCCTTGCACAAAGTCATGGCAGTGAAAAAGACACAAGACAGCATGTGTTTATTTAAGTGTTTTTGGATGGACCTGAATGAAGTTTCCCTTAAACTGTACCAGACATGATTTAGGGCTTCATACAACCTCTACTAATGTTGTAGCTATATTTTCTAAGTCAAATACTTCCTGAATCAATGTTGTTTGAAGTTCTTGAAATTCTCTGAGCACATCCATGCTACAGGGTGAGGAGCCTGCAGATCCAGATTCAGAATACATCCTTCCAGATGCCTCCCTTTCTTTTCTGCTTGTTTATTCTGTGTACATCCAACCCCGGGGGGGAGACCCCCAGGTAGACCTAGAGCACCCTGGAAGGATTAGATATTTCATCTGGCTTGGGACTGCATAGAAGAGGGATGTTTAGGCCACCTTGCTTAACCTGCTGTCCCTGCAATCTGGGACAAATAATAGTCTAAATAATTTTTCTGGTTAGGAAAAATTGTTTCAAAAGCCATAGGTATTGCATAAATATAATGACAATTTGTAATAAGTAAAAAGTATTCAATGCATGCGTTTATTCAACAACAGCAACAGTGGGCACCAACAGTGTCTGTGTCTGTCTGTGTCCACTTCAACCTCTGACTCTGCACTCACCAGAGACTCTGGATCTTTCTCTTATTTCTCTCCAGTCGCTCTTCTTTACATTTCAGGAGGCCGGCACCTCTGCAGCTCACTGCTACAGAGAGGTTGAGAATCAAGGGTGAAGATAAGTCCACTTTTTCAGTCCCAAAATTTAGAAACATACAGTCTGAGGTCTCCTCCTGCCAGTAAATGGCTGGAGGATCAAAGCAGAATCAGTTGTGACTGGCTGTCGGTGAGCAGTACCTCTGTCCTCTCAGTCCTCCCAAAAGCAACACTCCACAAAGCCCTGCAATACATGCACATTTTTCACGCAAGTTTAGTGTTTCACTTTCTATGTATACACCATATTAGACATCCACATATGCCATGTGCATTGGCCTGGGCAGGTTTTGTGCTTGTCATCATTTAACCACAAGACAAAGTACCGTCTTAAATTACAGAAAAACATGTGGTCTTGGTTTCCCAAACTCATTTTGATATTGAATTCAACAACTTTTGCATGGCTTTAGAATGTTTTTTTATGTCATTCACAGACTCTGTTAGTCTGTTTGTCCTGTGTTGGACAACATTAGACATCATAGAGGTCTCACTTTGTCTGCATCATCCCGCCATGTTGAAAAATCCATCATGACTGTGAGGTGGTGGCTGAGGTTGGCTTGTGAGTAGAAGTTGGAGCTAGAATACAAGACTAGCTGGGAAAAAATAAAATTAGGGGAATTCGCACTGGTTACTGTTTAGGTGCACTCAAGCAAAGACATCTGCATTATCCATTTAAGAGGAGTTCCTCATTTTGTGAACAGTTTAGTAGCCAACAGTTACAGCCTCATTAGGTCCACTGGAACACCCATGGGTGGTTCCCAGGACAAGTCACCCACTGTCCAAGGAACTGCTATCAGATTACCATATCCATGTCCTGGTTAAAGCCTCTGCTGTGAACAGCCATATGCTGATTTGGGATAATTCTGCAGAGACTCCTTCATCCGTCAATCTGACGCCCATTGGTGTCATGGATCTGTTTCCTGTTCCCACACCCTGTCACTGCTCATTTCATTGCCACAGACTAGCTCTCTAATATATAGTTTCAGTATATTATTAGCCCTACAGTTGGGTCCCTTTCAGTTGAAAGCATTTTTGAATGTCAGCTGGCAATTTTTGACACATATTGCCATAAATTCCGGCTCACATTGAGTGACTGGCAGCAACAAGACAATTATTTCAATTGTACTTACCAGTAAAATGAACAAGACAATGTTTTCACATGGTATGGTATGGTAGTTTTCCTGTGGCTACCTCTACTCTTAGTGACTTTTATAAAACAATTCAAATAGTTGAAAATCAGCCCTTTACTGTAAAACCTGTGGTTCTCCTCTGCCAAGCCAAGAAAAGGCCCACTCCTTTCTCCTTTTCTGAATTTGCTTTCTGAATACATCGGTTTTCACTACAAGACTTGAGTTTGGAATCAGTTTGGAAGCAAAGAGCAGGCAACAGGAAGTTTACATTTGTTCAAGTTCAGTTTTGGTGCGGGCCAAGCCCTTTCTTTGTTTTTGATTGATGATGTGCATGTGGGAACTCCTTTCTCTTCTAATTTGGCCTTGTGGTCAAGGTTATGGAACCATTGACTGTCGGTTGGAAATGGGAAACAAACAGCGGTCTGCTGCATTAATGTCCCATGTCTTGTTAACTTCTCAGTCGAGCCTGACCTCCACCCTATAACATCACCTGACTTCCTCCTTTGCTCCTGTCACAATTACTACAGCCACTAGAGGCCTTTGTCACTTGAACATACATATAGGATTTGATGTTTTTGGCCTTCTTGCATGGCAGCATTGTGTAATGATCGGGAAGATATTAGTTGCCACCGTGTCAGCATCTGTTTTGCCTCACCCTTTTTTCACCCATTTTTCTAAGTGAAGAAATGTCCATGTTGGCTGATCCATGTGTTGAGACTTTTCCATGAGATATAGCGTTAGAGAAGGAGTGCAGCGTGTTTAGACTGAGTAAAGGCAACCTGATTGTAGTGTTTGGTCTGTGCTGCTGTCTGCTTGTCAGCCTTGAACTCTACATATCAACCGTACACAGTACCCTCAAGGATAAAGTAGAATTTCTGTTCCAAGTAAAGGGTAGGTGCTGTGTATTCCCTCGCTGTCCTTGGGACTGCGTCAGAGTTGTGGCGCTTGATCTCAGAGGTGAGCATGGAAACAACAAGATGAGAGGAACAAACACTAAACATCAGCTGGCCACATGCCCTTGCTACTTTCTAGCCTGGCACAGATTTAGAGAAGATGAACTGTTCTCCTGTGTTTTGTGTGGAGGCTGAGGCTGAGTCTGTCAGTTTTTGTCTGTTTTTCTCTTACTGAGCATAGATGGCCTGACCACAGCGACCTCGCACATATTACTTTATCAGCAGAAAAAATAAACATTTGAAACATCATTACTGACTTTTCCATATGCGGACGGGTGGGTTAGTATCATCTCTCCTACTGGCAGCTGGAGGAGCGGCTCGTCTTCCATTCCAAAACATTTCTGCAAGCATTCAGATATGCTCCTCCAAACACACAGCGCTCCATATGACCCTGAATTAAGAGCTCTGTGTGTGTGTACAGTTGGAGTGAGGGTGTGTGTTTGTCATCGAGTGTCCTCAAGTTAACTCAGTGATGTCAGCCTCACAGAGAATCTCTTGTGTGTGTCACGCTATGTGTATTTGTCTTCTCCTCCATCTGAGCCGCTGCAGGTCAAGGGTGTAACAGGAGAACCGGTCCTCCCTTCTTTTTGGACTATGCTCTGTTTGTCTTTTGGTTCCCAACCCCAAGAGGAGCCGCTCCGAGATGGGATTATGATACACAGAAAATGATGAGGAGAGGAGGAATTGTTTAACGATGAGAGTAAGATGGAGAAAAACGTCAATGGAGTAACCTGTTGATCATAGGAAATTAGACTCAGAAAAAAACAAACTAGAAGGAAGGAAAGAATGATAGTGAAGATATAAAAGTAAGGAAGAAAGACAACAAAAGGATGACAAGAAACAACAAAAAAACCCCTAAAATATTAGAGGTTGTAACCTGTTGCTGCATTAAAATGACATTTAGTTCTGCAGCTTAACTCTTCCACATGAGCTTTTTAGAGAAGTGACTGCACGGAGTGCTCTGCAGAGCTGGCAGCTCTCTGCTCACTTTCAAAGAAATACTGCAGAATTAAAAACACCATTCTTCTCACACAAGCACACACTTCCAAAACAGAGGATGAATTGTGTTCTCTCTCAGGCAATAAATGGATTTCATGGAATATCCCTCTCCAGTCAAGGTACTTTACAGCTAATGACTACTATAACTACTATAACTGCTTTTAGACTTACATACATAGCATTGTTAACAACTTTATTAATATACGTGAATAATTATAATGATAGATAAGTTGAAGGAATGCAAAAAAAATATTCCAAAAGAGTTGACAAAACAATATCAACTCAAGTTCCACTTAATCTCATGTTGTGTAGCTTTCAACCATATGAAAGGGACTGCATCAGCAGATGAAGAAAAGATTGGATTAATAATTATCATGTTAAGCTTGGTGATGCAATGATTTCTGCAGTGAGGACAGATTAGGGAGACATTTGACCAGAGGACCAGTCTGGACCCACAAACATGCACAGTTAATAAATGTAACTTAAAGCCGTTGTTTTACCGTAATTGTCTTCACACTAACGTTACCAAATGATGTATCATGAAAAATGTTTGATTAATGAGGGAAACTTGTTTGTCCTAAATAAGAGCTGAATTTCTGATTTTGAATATGCTCAAATTAATGAAACATGACATGACTAAAACAACTCGGTTCCAGCAGTGACCTGTGGTGTCTTTGCCTGCCAGTTTTCTTTTCAGTCTCTCTTCCTTTCTTGACTCTTACATTATTGACAGTATTGCAGCTGTGTGAAATGGCAGCTGTCAGTGCAATACTTCATTCACTCTTTAACTGTTCGGCGTCAGCAGCAGGATGCTGTTTGTTATTCTACAGCAGTTTGAGAGAATGAGGCAGAATGAGCTGAGGATCTGGTGTGGAAGTGAGGCGTGGCTGGAAACACTGACTGCTCTGGCTGGTGCAAAGATTTTGTGTTTGCGTGTGTGTGTAAGAGAGAGAGAGAGAAGTGCAGTGTTGGCCAACAGTCTGTTTCCTAATTGAAATCTCTGAAAGGTGCTCAGCTAGACCAGTCTCTGGACCATTTCTCATGCTCACACACATGCATGGATGTGCTGGTCGAGCTAATTCCCCAACAGCATAAAACACTTACATACACTTACATATGTAAGATGTAAGTGCCGGAGCAGCAGAGGCAGTAGAAAGTGCTGTGTCATATTATCTACCTGAAAGAATCAGTGAGAGAGAGCTGGTTGTCTGTGACCTCTAACCCCTGGTCTACAGCTGTGTTTGGGTGAGATGGCTTACAAGTGCTACTCTGTATCTATACTGTTTGTCTGAGTGATCTTAGGAGGGAAATTGCCCAAAAGATTTATAGCACAAAAAGGCCACTGTTTGTCTTGTTAGTCACAAGTAGTAATGGGGTAAATGTAAATTATATAATTCATTTTTAAACAAAATGTTCTTCTGCTGGCATGAGATGGAGTTCAACCATAATCTAGCTTTGTATAATAGTAGTAAAAGAGAAAATAGTAATTTGTCAGCTATCACATAATCAGTTGTGGGCGCAGGTGCAAATCAGTGAACAGAACCTTTTCATTTCAATAATTGATTTACTGGGTTTGTATCATTCTGATAAATGTGAAAGCTAAGTACCTTCATTATTTATGTATTTTATTTTCCTTCCTAAATGGCTTCTTGTACTTTATCATGATATATGTCAGTTGACAGTACATTTAGTGGTCACTTTTTTAGCTACTCCTGTCTATTACGATTCATAAATTCTACTTTCATGAAGTTCATAATGAATTTTTTTGTTGTTGACATTGTTGGGAAATGTTCTGTGTTGGCTGTGTTGTACTTAAAGTGCGTACCAGATTACCACTATTTGGATCCTACTGTTGTTCACTGAGCCAACTCGTGTGGAATAGATTATTATGTAAAGGTAGAACATGTACAGTCTTGATATGTAGTGTCTAGGCTCTGACCTTGTCTCTTCCCATAAGAAACACTGAGCTCAGCACAGCAGGGAATGGAGAGTGATGATAATAACTTCCTTCCAAAGGGAAAGTAGACTCAGAGGCTGCAGGTGGATGATGGATGGAGGGTTGGCTTTTGAAATGCATATGAACAACAGCAGCAGCAGCAGCAAGCGACAGCGTGGTGTCAGGTGAGCGTCAGCATTTGTTTGTGAAATATAATGCAAAATGATAGAGTTTATAAAGTTTGGATATGTTAGCCTAACCTTTTTCATGACTGACAGGAAAGTTGGCTAAAACTGTAATTAATATAATAATACTATTGAGTTAGTTTTGAGGGTTTTCCATGAGATTATAACATTATGGAACTTTCTCAACCAGAACATGATGTAATCCTCATGTACAAGATTTGCCCAAGAGCAGCAAATGTATACCTGTATTTGACCAGAGAGGACTATGCAAAAATATGTCATTCACATAGTTAACATCAAGCATAACATTTATAAAGCAGCAGTTTTTGTATGGTGTTTACAAAACCAGTGCTTTTAGTCTGAAATATGTTTAGTGAAATTCAGCTCATTGTAACTAGCTCTTATGTACAAATCATTACCACAGAAAAAGACCAGACAACCCCAAAAGAAATACACTGGTAAAATGGACACTCCAATAATGACAGAAAAACAACAGCTTGGATGCACTGAAAATGAAGGCTTTGTTAGTGACTGCAGGAATGTCTGAGAGCATGGTGAGCCAATCTGCCACAGATGCTGTTTGTATCTTTAATAGATTAGATTGACTGGAGGAGTCTGTGGAGTGGGAGCAGGGCTCTGCGAGGAGCCCTTATCACCGCAAGGCTAAATCTGGTCAAACTGTTCCATCTTTGGAGGCTGGATGATAAGAGACTGGCTTGATGAACTTTGAGGTCGTTGACAGATGCAGCTTGACAAGAGTGAATATTTTAAATCAGTCACAGATCCAAAAAATCAGACATGTAACATCACAGGAAGCTTATTGCTGTCATGTTCTTTTAGTGTGTGTTGATGTGTATTACTCATGTTGTGGGGACATAAATCTGTTTACGCAGTCGCTTTGTGGGGATTCGCCTTCCTGATGGGGACAAAATGCAAGTCTGCAAGTAGCAGTCATGGTTAGGATTAGCCTCCAAGAAATAAATGTAAGTCAATAGAATGTCCTCTGAAGTGATGATGAGTGTGTGTGTGAGTGTGTTCCCTCAATGCTGTAGGGCTCACAGCAATGGTTCTTGGACCATCATCAGCAGCACTGTCAACCGCATCACGGCAAATATTGGCTGCACACACACACGCGTGCACACATACTGGCATATTTCATCAAACACTAAAGGGATTCATGCAGTCCCTCCACAGATAATTGAAATTATCTGGGCTGAATTGAATGGGTGGTGTGTGTGTGTGTGTGTGTGTGTGTGTGTGTGTGTGTGTGTGTGTGTGTGTGTGTGTGTGTGCGCATACCCACGCACTTTCACTTTTCCTCTTTACTTGCTGAGGAAGGACAAACCACATAGTAAAGAAACATGCTTGGCCTTTCTTCCTAGTTTGGACATATCTTTTCATTCAAAAGTCTTTCATTTTTTTTTTTTTTTTTTTTGTATTTTCTACATTGTAAATTTATACTGAAGCCATTAAAACTATGAAAGAACACATGGAATTATGTTAAGAAAAAGTGTGGCACAAAGCAGAATGTAGCGTTTGCCTTGATGACAGCTTTGCACACTATTGACATTCTACTCACTCCATGAGGTGGGGAGAGAGTTCATTCAGTCCATCCAGGGAGCAGCTCATCCTTGGGAAGTCTCCAGTGGTCTATTTTACATACAGACCAGGGTGATTCCTCTCATAACTTTATGTTATGAGTATGCCTAGAGGCCTGTTACTGTGTGTCAATGTGGACCATTCTGTTATTTATTTTTGTTTTTTTACAAATAAAGTGCTGTTGAAAAACCCAAGCTGTATATTTTTAAATGCACCTATCAATCATAACTCCATGCCTCCATCATGCACCCACTCACGTCCCCCTGCTCTGTCCTCTCAGCTTACTTTAAATGTGCCCTTTTCCGTAAAACTCAGAGTGTCTTGCTTGCACATTAAAAAAATTAGGTCACGCCGCTCTACAAATAGGACCTGTCAGCATGGGGTTAAAACTGGAGGCTGCCACCCTGGTGATGAATCCTAGGCATGTCTCAAACGCACGCTTTCACACACATAACAAGACCACAGTTTATATCCTGTTTTGGAAGTGTGTGTGTGTGTGTGTGTGTGTGTGTGTGAGGGAGGACAGGGATGGAGGTTTTAATGAGCAGAGAGCTGCCAGCTCTGCAGACTGCTCTGCACAGCAGCCTCTCTAAAGCTCATGTGAAAGAGCAAAATCTCATTTTAAACCACCAACAGGTACCAACCTTTTCTGTCTTTATTTTCAGGCTAATACTAGACTCCCATATATTTTTGAGCGATTTATTCCAAACAGGTAATCAGGTCCTTTCCCCAGCTGTAGTACTCAGGGCCTCACAGCAAGAAGTGCCTGCACTGCGTAAAGCGTCATTATATGCATATTACATGTAGGTAAAAGGCTATTAAAACACAATAGATCAAGAAGAGTAATGTCTGCACCCTGACTCCAAACAATAAATCTAGCGTGTCAACCTGGTGGAGAGCAAACTGGGCTGAAAATATTGTCTTTTTAATTACATTTATGGTTTGGAGTCAGTGTGCAGGTGGTACTGGGTTCCTCCATTGCCTGATAGAATTGTGGAGTGGATGAAGCAGCTCCAACTCTGTAATTTTGTCTTTTAACTTCCTGTCTCCACCAGAATGTGTTGTCTTGTGTAGCTTGACATTTGCTGCTTGTGCCTGACAATTTAGGAAACATCTGACCTATTTTGACCTACTTTAACGTACAGTATGGAGGACTGACAGACCTGGAAGAAAATGATATTCTTTCTTGCACAGCAGTCACAGCATCACTAATCAGTAACCTAATCAATAATTAGGTTGACTGGTCAGAATGAACTGGTATATGTGTTTTATTATGTGTTTATAAAAATGCTGTTTAAAACATGTGTTACTGAAATGCATCCTGGGAGTTGTAGATATCATCATAGTTATCATCTCATGTTTATATGGGCCTGTATAATTTGATATGCTATCTTTTTTTCTAATGCAGTTGTTCAGTTTTTGTAATGCAGACATGACTCAGGAGAGGGGAGTTAACTGGGAGTTATGTCTTTGAAAAAACTGAATGGGATTTTCACTTGCAGCACTAGGGCTACCTGAAATAACTCCTCCTACTCTGCAACTCTGTACCACCTGTAAATCTCAAAACTTTGACTCAGCTGTCAAATTTAATTAGATCTTAATGATGTTAAGTTTTCAACAGACACAATACTTGAAGAGACCAACAATCTGCATTGGTTGTTTTTATCTCCACAACCTCTCAGAAATGACATGATGCCTGTTACTTCCCTACCTGTGTCAATCCATTGTGGTTAAATGGATAGTTGGTACTTAAAATAATAGAACTAATAGAAACAATTAATTGACATTTTCTAACAGCAATATGTTAAAAGTTCCGATTGACAGTTGAATGAAACTCCAGCCTCTGTCTCTCTCTCTCTCTCTTTCTCTGTTTCCCTCCTCTGTCACACACATGTTTAATTCACATCTCAATGGAAATCTCAGTCACACTCCAGCAGAGGAATGAATATTTCAACTCCGCGATTCCTCGCAACTCCAAAGACTTTCACCGCTACAAAGATGGAAACTCTTCCCGCTTCATCCACACTCTGTTGTGAAATATTGAACTACTTGTCAAAAGCATGAACCTGCTCTTTCTGTGGGACGTCGTCCTCCGTGTGATGGAGTAATCGCTGTAATAAAGAATCACCAAATTCCACATTATGCATAAAATGTACTCCTCTGTCTGGCTGTGCCAACACAAGAGACTGAGGGACCTGAATTGTTAATAGAAATACTTCACATCTCCCACATACACTTCACATCTGAAATTGTCATTATATACAATGAACCTTTCAACCCTAATTGGTAAATATTTGTTTGCATCTTTACATTGAATTGAACTTCATCTGCAGTATATTTAAGATTAGCCGTGGAGTCTTTGTTATGGTGACCTACCAGAGTGTAGTGTTGTTGATTCCTGCAGGGCCTCTGCAGGATGTAAAACCTCTGTCAGGCTGCTGAGATAGTAGCAGTGACAGATGAGATACCTTTCACTTCATATATCATTCACAACCTTTGCTTCTCCTGAGGAGGGGGAATCCAAAAGGACACAGAACAGAACAGTGATGCAGTGTACAAACTCAAAATGTGAAGTCCAGGATTTATAGAGGAACTAGTCCTGTATGCGGTTTTTGTTTGTTCCTCTTGTATTTATTGAGTTGCATTCTGCAATAATGATTTGCCTATTTTCAATTTTCAATACAATACAGATTTTGATAGACAGTAGTATGTACTTAACAGGGTACACATACACTATTTAAGGTTAAAGATATGTGTTGGTTTTATTTGTCCAGCTTTTGAGATATCTGTCTCTGAGTTTATCCATGCCCAGTCTGCCAGATATTCTGGACATGCAAGTGATCTTATACCATTATGTGTGTTTCAAATCTCAATGCATGATGGGACAATTTGCTTGCACAGAAGTTATGTTTTGTAGGGAAAGTCTTTTCACACAAAAAACCCCATTTCATTTGGGCCAACAAAAATCTATTCTGTGCATAATAAGTTTATTTCTATCTTGCTATTATCCACATGAGTGAAGAACGATGACGTCTTTCACTCATTGTCCTCTTAGTGTCCCTGCTGTGTGTGCTCACGGTGTCTCTCTTTTCAGACCTCTGTTATCAGTGTGTGCTCTGTGTGTGAAAACTCATTCCACCTGACAGAGTGTCAGAGCCACAGTTTCATCCAACAAGAGAACTGGAGAAGGTCATTTTAGTTGGCTGTTTTGTCTCTAGTCCAAAGGCCACTAAGATTATATGTGATCATAATTTAATTGAAAATGTAACTAATATGCTTCCAAATATATGTTTTAGGTGCTCAGAATGTCCCATCATACTCAGAATTGTGACATGAATACAACTCCATGAAGTCTGTGGCTTGGCTAGCACTCATGGTCACTGACTTAGTCTGTGATCGTACTCACAAACAAATCAAAGACATGCAAGAGGAACAACATGTGATGCTGGCGATTCTAGCTTCCTGTGTCATCCTGCCGTCAGAGGTGATGAACGCTCTTATCTGTTGTTACCCCTTTCTGTAATATGGAACAGGTGTAGTTTTACAAGCTGCAGAGCATCATGGGTCATATGATTGAGGTTCTTAGCCAGAGTGACTTATAATAACAATGTCAATTCCCAGATGATGATTACAGGCAGGCAGCAGTGAGTGGGGCAGGGGTCAGACCCTCAGTTCCCCAACAGTCTGCACATCCATTACTCTGTACACTGAATAACCTCTAATGGTCTGCTGTCAGACCTCACTTGAAATGTGCAAAAAGTCCTCATTACTGGGAGGTCAGGGTGGAAATGACAGACATTAGCAGACACATTGGACCACAACATAATTCAGCAAATGGAGCCATTTTCTGCAGACAGGGACTGGTAACAGCATGTTAATTCTGTCAAGGACATGAATCAGAGCGCTCACTGTCTGTCTGTCTTGTTCTTTCACTGAAGGCTCATGTAGAAGTTCATACAACCAGATGCTGAGAGCAACTTGAGAGCTCACCTGAAATGACATATCCTCTTGCGCCTGTTTCAGAAGGGTGTGTTTTACAGTGAGCAGCTACTTTTTTGGTCTCACAGAGAGCAACTGACATGCGTTTGTGATGAAGTCATTGGTTCATTGAAAAATACCTGAATGGAAGTATTGAAGACCAAACATGGAATCGTCTTTAGTATTATGTGAGGATGCTGCTTTGTGACATATAACCTTGATACAAAGTACTGACTATGTTGCTATAAAGACGAGACGATACCAAACTGCCTGAAGACGTAGCAGTATAGAAGTGGTTCTAGCTGGAATATTTTTATGTTGAGAGGTCGAGGTAGCCTGTACTCACACCTCCACACCCCCTTACCTGTGGCTCTGTCTGCTCCTCACTATATCTACTTCTCCCTCTTTTGGGCTCAGTTATTGTATCAAAGGTGCTGAATTTCTTCAGTGCAATTTATTTTCCTCCAGGCGCAGTTAGATTTATTTTACTGTCAATATGCAATGAAATTCGTTAACTTGCATATTACTTCATAAATCGGGTACGGTCCTCCATGAATATGAAGTGGATCCAGATGAAATGCATTGACTTTATATCTGAGGCAGACACCAGTGTGGTGAGAGGCGGTGCGTTTGAGGCTGCTGCAGCACCGGAGCTGAGTGCTACGCTGAACTTTGACAGGCCGGAGCTTTGATGTGTAATGTTAAATTTCCATACAGGTGGGCAGCCGCACTTTGCTGTTACTGTATCCACGACCACAAATGTTAAGCCAGTCACTTTACAGGGATTACATAGCTTGGTCGAGAGCGGAGAGCATCACAGTTTGGTTCTGCTCCAATGAAAGACCACAATGTTAAAGGTCAGCACTGTTGCCACCTGCTGTGGGCTTCAAGTAGAAATACATAGTGTGATTATGGTGCAGCTACAACATACTGTACTGAGCTAGTGGAGAAGAGGCACTGTTTGAGTGAAGCTCTAGGCCTAATGTGAAGATCCTATTAGAAAGCTGTCCAATGCTTCAGGGTCAGCGGTACCTTCATGCATATAAATCTGCAGTATTTACTCCGGTGTGTGGTGTTGCCATCATGGCTAATTCATTGTCTAATTCAACCCTCTGACCACCTGTTTAACATGAGCTTTCAAGCTTTACAGAGATGATGAAGGTGAAAAAAGGGAAATACATATTGAATACATAGTGTCCCTGCTCAGGTGTTTATATGCCTAAAAATAATAGAATTTACACGAAACATCAGCTCAATTGGATCAACATCTGGATTAATGTCTTGTCCCACGCCCTGAGGTAAAGAAAAGAAAAATCATAAATATAAAATAGTCTAATATCTCTTTTTCTTAATTTGCTATCATGTCTCATGTCACCACATCCTGCTGCAGGCGTCATGTGATCATGACATGGCTTCAGTGACAGCGACTCTGGTCAGATGTGCTCTTCAGTAGAGTCACACAAAAACGGAATCGGTGTGTGAAATAAACCTTAAAGCAGCGTTATCTGATTTTTTATTATTTATATATTTATTTATTGGTTTTGGTTGCACACAGACACCTTATGAAGTTGATATGGTGAACTTCACACATCCAGCAGACACAGAGGAGCAATGAAAGAGGACCCCACCAGTTTAGCACTGCACTCTAATAACATTGTCAGATTTATGATGGATGCTTTTAAAAAAGGAACAAAATCCATGCAGTAGAACCAAAGATTGTTTTATTCCTCCAACATTCAGATTTCATTCAGATTTTTTTTTCATTTTCCAACTTGTAGTCCAAACCAACAGGGACTCACATGAGGACATTTATTAGACTTCACACAGCTCCCTCTGGAGACACAGATACAGTTTTTTTCACATATGCAGTAGTACTCCCCAACACCAGGAAACACAATTTAATGTATAAACTCTGTTTCTGTCCACCAGATCAATCTAAGTCCAATATTCACACTCCTTTGAGCTCTGGTGTCAACTGGTTCTGTCTGTCGAGTTGTCCCAACTTGTTCTACCACACCTTCTTCAACAAATCCTAATGCTGTTTGTCAGACAGTATCCACAGTTATAATAATATGAAAGTCATTATTCTAGCATGATCACTGCTGAGCTTTGGGAACTCCTAAGTTAAACTACAACACTCGTCTCTTCTTCTTCTCCCTTTTATTTCTGATATCCATGAATACATTTTTCACAAGATTATCTTGGTAAAGATAGTGTTGGTAAATCTTCAAGAAACTGTGTCAAGTACTGACTGATCCTAATCATACTTTAAAATGCTTTTTTTTTTTTTTTTTTTAACCAATGTCAGACTTGTAAATGTCACACATAACAAGTAGAAATGCATTTTGAAGGATCAGTTTTGTTTTCTCAGCTTTTGCTGGAGCCCTCACACCACTGGGAAACATTTTTGCACATTTTTACAACCGTGACAGCCTCCATATCTGTTGTGAGTGCATTGTGGGTCAATAGTTTCCATTAAAACCACACTGAAAAACCAAGCAACTTCAGTATGAGGTTTGGCTTATTTAAGTGTCCTTCATTTTGCAGCAGGGAAACTGTGTGTGTTTTTACGAGTATTCACACTGTTCTCCCCATGTGTGTTCCATTATGGACATTCTTATTACTTCCAACCAAATCCATGCCCACATTCCCACATCCCACCACACACACACAAAGTTTTCAGTTAGACTTTGTGTTGTTCTGTGTGTTGTTCTTTCCTCCCTCTCCTTGCCTTCTTTTCACTCCACCAATCAGCTCTGCTCAAGCTTTTGCAGACGTCACACAACTTTAGTTTACAGCTGTCCTTTGCAACTGAAAGCAAAAGTTATTTATTGTACATTTCCTTTGGCCTACACACACACACACACACACACACACACACACACACACACACACACACACACACACACACACACACACACACACACACACACACACACACACACACACACACCCCACAGACACAGTCTTTGGAGGAGGACATACAGGGTTCCCTGATCCCATACCCTCCAGTACCTTGAGAAAAAGTTTGCCTAATGATCAGATTTTTGCTCAGTCTGCAGTTTTAGAAAATTAAAATTCGCTTGAAGCTGACATCCTTTAGCTCCTGGAAATCTCTTCTCCTCTCCCCCTTCCTTCCTTCA
The DNA here is from genome assembly GCA_025331565.1 of Holacanthus passer. Classification (NCBI taxonomy): domain Eukaryota; kingdom Metazoa; phylum Chordata; class Actinopteri; family Pomacanthidae; genus Holacanthus; species Holacanthus passer. The sequence continues at coordinate 1,812,546 of JAFREQ010000039.1, forward strand.
TTCTTTCAGATTTTTCTACAGAGTAAATAGGCAATCCTTAACCACCAACCCAAGCATTTTTACATCACGTCTTTCATCCCTCTGCTTTGTGCATTTCACATAATTTCGTCCCACACACACCACAGGCGTACAGTATGGTAATGTCTCTGGGGCCTGAAGCTGTTATTAACTGTGTAAGGGTGTAAGACCGCGCACTCCGGCAGACACGGCTCTCCACTGGTGTGTTGGTCATAAAGATGGTGGAAGCTTTTCTACTATGATTTAACTGTTGCCTAGGAGGTTTTTTGGTCCAGCTGAACTCTCAAGTTTGAATTTGATGCTACTGATAAGCTGTTTGAATAGGTTGTATTGACCAAAAGATATTTCAAAACTTTAGGGATGAGGAGCATTTTTAGGATCAATGCTAGGCAAGCTGGTAAGCAGCCATAGCCATTAGTCAAGAGGCGGTTCATTGAAACTCAAATATTGTTGTCCATTATTACACATATTGTTGAGACGTAGTGTGGGCGTAGTAAGAGTTTAATTTCTCTGGTTGCATCACTGAGGGTCTGAATCAGAGCTCCTGCCAAGCTCAGCAGGGAGCCGCTGAGCTATTTACTACACCTACTTGAAAACTGTTTGTGAGGAAGTGAAACTATAAACTGAATAATAAGTGATAAATTGGATTGAGCTGGCGGCTCTTTGTTGAGTGTAACAAACTTACAGCCATGGCTGGATTATGCTATCACAGGGCACCATGGCAATCATTTGCCATTAGGCCCCTATTGAGCCCTGGATCTCTTCTAAAACCCCACATTCACTCAGGTACCTGCAGGCTCTGAGTCTAGGTTCCCCTGAGGGGGATCTATTATTTATTATGGTCACTCCCCACGCCATCTATATCAGTGTACTCTTCATGATGAATACTCTATAGCCTGTTGTATAAAGTCCACACCTGATATGTGATGATGTCATCGAGTAGCTCAGTTTTGTTTATTCATATTTATAACAGAAATCCTGCATTACAAACTGGCGATGCGAAGTTCAAGAGATTTGCGTGTTTATCAAACGGTTAGATTCTGTGTTTTTGAACTGTGACCTGCACAAGCCATTAAAAGTCAGGATGTCTCAGTTACTGCTAGGACATTTTTAATGTAAGGTAACAGGAAGCCAGGAATTGCCACTGAGACAGCATCTTGCTGTGAATGAATCACTTGAAATCATGGTGGAAACATTGTGCATATAGAAGAGAATATATTGGCCTGATTTGACCAATCTGCTTAATAAGGTCAGTATCGGCCATGATACCAATGGTGTAGATAAGATCAGTGCATTCATAAAAAAACATGATTACATGTGGCCTTTTATAGTTACGTTTCTGTCGTAGCAGGTGGGAAGTGCCCTCATTTGCATTCTAGTGGATATTCTGTACTTTTCTGTGCTATTACTTCTTGTGGAAAAAACGTATTGACTCATTTGTTTTCCTGTTAAATTAAACACTTTTTTTTAGCTTTTTTAAGTCAGCATCTTGGGGCCAATAAAGGAACTGCAGCTTAATGAGTGAACAAACACTTTCATTGAATTGAATGGTTGCGTAAATTTCCCCACTGTGAGACGAATAAAGAGTATATCTTATCTCTTAACTGGCAGTGCCGCTTTTTGGTTGGTTAAAAAATATGGTGCACATTTCAGGGATTTATCAATTTACACACCACGTCAGTGCTCCCATGAAACAGACTCCGTTCTGTTCACATGCTCATGTTGTTAGACATGGTATTAGTTTTAGAGTTGTGATTCTTGTGCCACTGCTTACAAAATTCTTACTTTCCTAAACCTGATCCAGATTCTACTGTCAGTTGGCCTGAAAGAGTTGAGTTTGGTTAAAGAATCTCCAGCAGTGCTAGCATGAACAGGGAACGTTCTCTGGATAAATGAGCGCTGGACGAAAAGCCTCCGTCTATTTAAGAGTAGTGGTTTATGTGAAATATTAAGTGCTGATGTGTAATGGAGTGTTTTGCCCTCCCTCAGCTGATGTGGCTGCTGATGGATGTGGGAATACTGGAGTGAGTCGTCTCGTTTGCCGCTCTTCCTCCTCTGTCTGCCCTCAGGAGGTGTTCTGGGAAAAAAACTGCATTGCACAACAACATTATAGCCTTTGTCATATTGAGTGGGAATAATACCCCAAACCATTTATTTTGTATAAGTACATGTCAGAGTCTGAACCACTTTATTCACCAGATGATAATGAATGCACAGGCATTTGTCTTCATGACAGTATTATGCTGCACAGCCAAAGAGCAGATGCTGCATCAGTCAAACTAAGAGAAATGACTTTCACTAAGAGTGTTCATGGTACAGAGGTGGATTGCATAATGCTTGGAGTATTTACTACCTGTATTTGCTGTACTACTAATGTATGTTATATTCAAAGGACAATTCTAGGTTATTACAACTTGGGTCTTAGTGACATAGCTTTGTAGCCATCATTTTTTTTCTGTTACCATAATATTGTGCCCATCAATTTCTGAAATCTGAAACAATACACCAAACACAGTCAGACAGGTTGGAAATAAAGCAGCAGCTAGCCAAATGATCTGAACCACTGCAAATGATCTAAAGCATTGCTGCTTACCCAGCTGACACAAAACTAAGCCTGGACAAGAATGAGATCTCAACATTTGCCAGCACTTACTTGGGTCTTGTATCTAAATGAATTAATAATAAATAAATAAAGATGCTCCATAAGAGGCAAAGTTTCAATGAAATTTTGCAGTTAATTGACTCTGGTCTTGGTCTTTGCTTTATGGAGAGTCACAAACACAACTGTAAGACCTGTATCTGTTCACTCTGCTGTGCTTTTGTGTGTGTGTATATGTGCACTCCTTGGTAATATATCAATCTAGCTTAGTCTCCGTGAGCTTGTGTCTGTGTGTTTAATCATGACAATTGAATGGACAAGGGAAATTCTTTTTCAAAAATTTCTTCACAATTTTTGAGAGTACAGGCCATTGCAGAGGGAATAGGCAGTGAGAAGACAAGATGGGGGAAGAGTGAAAAGAATGAGTACAAGTACAAAAAAAAAAGTGTGTGTGGGTTCGCTTATGTCCAAATTGGGGATATACACTAGACTCAAGACCAGTTGATTCGGGACAGCAGTGCATTACCGCTGTGTGTGTGTGTGTGTGTGTGTGTGTTAGGCATTTATGTAGATATAGTTGGCAGGCTGGCTAGCTATGCTAACTTGAGAGCTGTCTTTTGTCTGATCCACATTTCTGCCTCTCCCCCCTTGATGAGACTATTTCCATTGTTTTTAGAATGCAATGGTCAAGTATGGCAATAAGAGTAGATTTATGGCTAATGGTGGATATTAGGGCTCGCGATACATAATTGGATATGGCACTCAGTTTAAAGAGTATCCTGATGATGACTGATTCATTAGTTAGACTTAAGCATACTTTATTCAGCAGAATATATTTTGTGATAAAAGAATAAGAACACATTTTGGTTTGAGTTTGAGTAGTCATGTTTTCAATACACATCTCCTCTACAAATTAACACTTAGAAGTTCAAATATATAGGAAATTGACAAGAGAATGTATGTCTATGTACGCAGCAAGTAAAGACAGCATAGGTCAGCAGCAGCGTATACACTGTGCATGTGAAAATCGTTTTAAAGTTCATGTCAACATACAGTAAGTAATAAAACAAGGCATTTGTCTGTTGATCATATTTTCTGGCAAAACCTGTAGCAAGGTCAACACAGAAGTACCAGGCAAAATGAATGATTGAATACTTGTGTTAAAGTGATGTGAACACAGGGATGGTACCTTTTCAGGTAGATGTGCTGTGTTTGCTGTCTTAGTCTTAGGCACCAGCCGATGGCATATTTTACAGATCTTAATCTGTGCTTTTGTGATATCCAAACTGCTTCCATTTAATTGTCCCATTTTATCTTTTTAGTCAACAGTTTCCTCAGCTTTGGAGGACAACACAAGTTCGCTTTCAGCACTTTATCACAACAAGCTCTGTATGTGTTAAACAAGCCGGGTTTGTGTTCTGCTTGTTTGACATGTGTTTGATAAATTGATCGTACTGTCTCCTTTTGCTGCACGTATGGATAATGAGCATTGTTGTTGTTGACTCCAGTAAAATACATCCTGAAGCCTGTCTCATTCCCTCCACTGTGGGCTGTGCTCTGGAGTTACGCTGCTGTCCACTGTGTGTGTGGAGGAGCTCAGACCTGCCCTCATGCAAACAGCCAGTGACACAGAGGGCAGAGCCACAGAGGGAAAAAGTCACTTTTGTGCTCCTCGGTTCTTCCCATTATGTTTCCTCTTTTCCAGAGAACAACCACTTTCACATTCAGTTTCTGCACGAGTTGCTCAAACAAAGCTTTGTGATAGGCAATAGGTGCATACTCTGATATGCAGGCCAGAAAAACACAAATGAACATACCTACCTATTTACGTCTCCTGAATAACGAGGTCTGTTTTGTGTTTTAACTCATGAGGATGCGTGCCTACTCTAACAAACGGAAGAAGTGGGGAAAAGTTTTCGCCGTCTTAACTTCCACCGGAAAGCAAAAAGCTCTGATTTTCCATGTTGAAGCAGTGAGATGTCCCCTCTTTCTCTTATCTCTTCATGTTTTCCCTCTATCTCATCCTCCTCTCATCTCCTCCCATCCTCCCCGCAGCTTCTCCTCCTCCTCATACTAATCGCAGCCATCGGGGCAGGCCTGGGTGGAGCGGCGGGCTGCTGTGGGTCCTGTTGGCGCTGGGTGCATGCGTGCAGCGTGTCTGGGTGGGCTTTGATATCGGCGCTCTCCCGGGACGCAGCCAGGAGTATTAGGCACTTTTCTACTCTTGTCTTCTTTTAATTACGGGCCCATAATGAAGGCTGCACGCTTGGCTGCAACACGTCACACACTCGGAGGAGGAGGAGGGAGCCTTCCTCCAGCTCCTCCTCACATCACATCCTTCTTCCCCTCCTCCAGCCTCCTCTCTGTCATGTCGATCCCTCTCTTTGGCCTCCACACTCCTGTCTGTCTTTAGGACTGTATTTGCTCTTTTCACACTTGTTCTTCTTAATGCTTCTTCTCTCTTTCATCTATCTGTTTGCTTTTTCTTTGATCTTGCTTTGTGCTTACTTTGTTTTTCAGTCTCCTCCTATGAAAGGAGTTTATTTCAGATTTTTCTCTCTATAGCCCTGTAACTTCTTTTGATTTTCCATCATTTTTTTTTGTCTGCGTCAGTCTTTCAGTCAGCTATAGGAGGAAGAGCTGCCACTGCTTCCTCTGCTGAAACTCTCACCTGGCTCAGAAGGCCTGCAGGAAAAGAAAGGAGAGCTGCCATCCTTTGCCTCTCCAAGCCTGGAAAACTTCAAGGTGGTGAGAGGGAAGGATCTGTGCACAGCTTTAGTAAAGAGAGCTGCCAACTCTTATGATTTTTTTGTGCAGCTGCCTGCTTTCAGGCTCTGTCTCACAATCCCCGAATGAATGTCACACCAAGTGAGAGGAAGCCACAAAAGCATAAATCTTATATAGATTACACTGTATAGATTTATTCTACATCTCAGCATTACAGAGTACAATGTTTACAGAGAGAGAGAAAGAGAGAGAGAGAGAGAGCTCTCCAAAATCACACCTTTACAGTTTCCAATTTTTATGTGCAAAAAGCCAAATTAGTGCAACAAGTCACTGTGGTACTGTCTACCTACCAGCACCTCTAAAGCTCACTCATCAACCAAATGTGTCTCTCTGGATCTGTTTGAGAAATGTGAAAACAGATCAATGACTTCCTGGAGTCGTGTCAACCTCACAGTGACATAGCAACATCATTTTATCACGGCTGGCATAGGCTCACCTCCACCTAAATTTTGTACTTCAGCTATCATCAGCAAACTCAAACTTCCACTCCAGCTCGTTGACAGAAGATGGCGACCCTGCAGTAAAGGTCGGGAGTATGACAGCATTAAGAGTGGTTAGGGAACATTAGTGGGAATGTAAGCTGGGAGGGGGCCAGTGGGGCAGGGCTTCTATGGATGAGCTCAAGCCGTTCTCTTCCACTCCCTCTCTGCTCCTGTGCTGTGGCTGAGCTGGACATTTGTTGGAACGTTTCCATGGATCACCTGGTCACTGTAATTGTGGATGTTGGGCAGTCTCCTCCTCAGGCGCAGGTTTTCTTCCCCTCAGTGCGAGTGTGCTCTGAGGGAGTGAGAGCCTTCAGGAGTCCTGCTCCTTGGAGAATTCAAAAGGTTGTTGTCCATATGCTGAATTATCATCACTATGGGCCATGAATCAGCTCTACATGGCTCTTATTATTCTAAACCTGGATGGTCTCACAATTAAGTTAATATTGCAGTCATTAATCATTGTCTGTCCCTGAGCTGCTTCTTCAGATCAGACTAGTAGATTAGAATTATCCATTAGCATTGTCTGGGTCTGAAAATTGCATGAATAAGTAACTTGCTACATAATATCAACTTCACTTCCCATTTCTCAGTCAGACATGCAAAATGGTTCAGTGATGTCATCAACTACCTTGTCTGCTATAGCGTCAGGGTGCCCTTTTTCTTTTTTCGCCCCTGTGCTTCAGCTTGAGTCTGCTGTTGCCTCGTTTTCTTAGATTTTACATATCTTTTTTTTTCTTTTGCTCTTTTCACCTGTAATCTCTTTCCTGCACTCTGAGGCAATTTCCTTGTTTTGTAGGAATAATGTTAGGACTAAGGTGTGAGGTGTGCATGATTTCTTGATTGGTTTAGTTTGGCTCGGATGCTAGAGCATCTCAGCCATTAGAAGTCTGTATGTTTGGCCCTAACATGAGTCAAGCCTCAAATACCTTATTGTTTCCTACATTTCCCACAATACAACACAATACAACACAATACAATGCCCAAGCTTTGTAAATGTGAATTATAAATGTATAGTCTCTAAGACAAAGCTGAGATAACTCTGATGACATCATCATGGGATCTTGCTAAGTCAGTGATGTAGGATTGACTGCTGGGCATGTGGCTCTCCTTCTGGCTGCACTGTGAACAGCTTCCCTCCAGCAACACATCACACACTCATCTTCAAGCCTATTTTTATTCATTGGTCGTTTGCCTCTAACACGCTCTTTTCTGCTCTGTTACTCTTCACCCTCAGTCTTGTTCCCTCATGTCGTCAGTTGCTGATTTTAAAGCCTCCTGTTTTCTAAAGCATTTCACCTCGAGCTGTTTTTAAAGTGGTTCTGAAACTATATTTAAATGATCATAGAGTTTGGTGAATGAACGCCTGAATCCAGTCTGGAATCCAGAGACCATAAGAGAACCCTGAAGGGATTTCAAAGTCTCCTTCGGTGAGGGGGATTAATGATCAAAATGTTAACATAATGACTGGTTTCGCTCTCTTCCTCTCCAGTGCTGACAGAATCCAGGGTCAGACGACGGGCTGGCTGTGTCTCTATTTCATTGTAATATTTCTGAACTCATGGACTGAAGCTTGTTTACAGTATATGCTGTCTAAATGGGTAGTGGGCATGTTAGATTGTGACCACAAGAGGGGGACAAAGCTCCACTGCTCCTCAGTGTGAGTGCTGCTCAGAGGGCTTAGGTTCAGCATCAGAAGGGCTTTAGCTGCCAAGTACAATAGCTGTAGACCTGGCAGTTTCTCAGGACATATTAATACAGTGTAACACATCAGGGACGATATGGTCTACTGACAACCTTATGCTTGTATATTACACACTGACACACACTGAACAAGGACATGCCTTGAGCAGTGGACTGCCTCATTTAGTGCTCTTCTACAACAGGGCCGCAGCACAAGTGTGAGACATTCAAAAACACTTTAAACACAATGTACTGACACTGAGCTTTCAATATTGGACTTAAGGGTGGTAATGTTCCAGCTGAATGTGTTTGGCTTCAACTCAGAAATCACTAAACATTTATTGGAGATCCATTAGCTGCTCTGCATACTCCTTGCCAAGCATTGGTTGGTTGTGGTATGGGTGTGTAGGTTAACCCGGACATTTCTTGATTTCTTACTTGTGTCAAAAAATGTGATATCTTAAAATTAGCCTTAGACAGACAGAGGTGTGTCTGATTAACTTTGTCTGTTCTTCCTTGTTGATGTCTCTGTTACTGAGCCTGAAAAGAGAAATCCAAAGCAGAGCCGGGCATTTAGTTAGAGACCAAAGACTAGATTGTTTAAAAACTAAATACACATCTGTATTGGTTAATGTGGTCATCAGTAATGAAATGCTTATGTCACATTTAATATTACTCAGAAAAACTGCGAACTGTGTAGTGTTTCATTTAGTCTGCACAATCTGAAAAATAAGTATATTTCAGCCATCACATACTGTGAAATTGCAGTGTGATATCTTGACTATGAAGTTTGCTTGGGGAGATAATATTGGAGAATATCATTTCCTGTATCGTTGTTTAGATTTTTATTATGCTCTGGACACAAGACAAGGCTAGAATATCATCTTTCTATTCTGACCTTGACATTGAGAAGGAGTTACATTATTAAAAAGACGTATATCCCATTGAGGCAAATACTCTTCAGCATTCCTCACTCTCCTCTCTTCCTCCTCAGTCTCTCTTTATCTCTACCATCATTTGACTGAGACACTATTACTACGCAGTAAATTTCCAGCATCAGCATGAGCACAATACTACTACTAGTACTACTAGATTTGGAAACAAATTGTTTTTGTCCAGTCCTAATGCAATAGTGGTCTGCCATCTTTTTCAGCAAAAATAATACTTTTCTTATCATGCAGCATGAAAAATACATACAAATTTTATATGTAAAAACAAACTTTTCATTCTGGCCCTGGCACTAACCTTGACCCTTGGCAGTTCCATAAAATCACACACGTCACAAAATAGTGTGTGATTTTACACTGATGTGACACCTAAACTTATCTTTAAGAAAATATTCAACCATAAATATCTGAAGTGGAGGTCAGTGTTTTAAGTAGTGTCAATCTGTCTCTCCACCTATCAGGTAGCCATTAGCAGCCTTTATGTTGCCTCAGAGGTGAAAACTTGTTGTTTGGCTCTGACTGTCTGTATGAGAAATTATGGCACCCAAGCACACTGTCTGATTCTTTGGCTTCAATGGGTTACTCTGACTGACTGAGGTACACCAAGAACATCATTCGGTTAGAAAAGCATGTTCAGTGTTTACATGCTGATGTTTTGTTTTTCCTATTGTTCTGTGAGTTGAATGATTTACAGATATTTGAGTGTTGCATGTAAATAACTGAGAGTGTAGTTCAGTTAAAGCTGTGCAGAACACTACCTGAGCTGTCAGGCTGCAGTTTCATGTCTGTGTGTAGGGGGGTAGTGTTGAGCTTAGTTTGTGATTCGTCCTTGTTGAAGACTCAGCGGGTGGACACAATAAAAGAAACACCTGTGTAAGGTCTTGCAATCCAGCACAGCAGCCCTGCCATAAATCGATGTCATGTGTAAAAGACAAATCAACATAGTGAAATGACAGTATGGACAATCAGAATGACAAAATCATACACAGATTGTAACCATTTATGAGGACTATGGATCCGGGAGGACATTGAGCACCTTTAAGTGTCTTCTTAATTTCTCTTCAGGTGGAGTTAACCTATAAAACGCGACATTTAATTTCTCCTCAAGTTAAAAGAACCTTTCACTTTGCATAGCAATGTCACATATATCTACATATATCTACATGTTCCAGCACTTAATTGAAGCTACAAGACTTAGAGTACAGTAGTATCTATATATTTACAGTTATACCGCTCCATAAAATTGAAATATTCTACAAGTCCTGTGCTCCAACAATTTAAACTTAAAGTTGAACATCACTGGTTTTTCACATCTGAGTCTGTTTCCAGGGTGTACCAGTGCATATGTCAAAAAAGTTGTATAAAGCCTTCAGTGTCTCCAGAGGGAGCTGTGGGAAGTCTGATGAATGTGCTTAAGTGATGTCACCTCAGTCAGCATGAGCTGGGGCTGAAGACTGCAAGTCTGAAAATGAGACAAAATGTGAGAAGGGAGTTGACCAGACCTCTGTGGCCCACTCCTGATTTCTGCTGCAGGTTAGAGGGTTCAGACTCCATTATCCGCTACAAGCATGACACACCACAGTCTGAACAGCTGAGTCAGTTGAGTTGAGTTTTAGGTAATGTAGGTCCCCGATTTTGACATGGAAGAGAATGCATGAAATTAAATAGATGATACCTCTGCTGCATCAGTTGTGTCCCTTATTTAGAACTGACTGAGCATTTTGAGTCTGGCTCTGTTGTGGGAGTGTCTGTAGAGCAGCGTGGGCTTCAGCAGTTCATGTGTTTGTAATGGTAGACACACTGATGGCCCGGCATGGTTGAAGTGCTTTATCCAAAGCCAGTACGTGCAGAACACTCTGTCGTCGCTCTAAAATGACTCTTCTGTTTTCCTGGAGTTCCTGATTGTCAGTAAATAATGTCCACATTGTCATATTGACCTGATTCAAGTTGTACAGTTGTTCTGTTCAGTTAAACATGACAGCTAACAGATTGTCTTTCTGTCTTTTCTTCCTATGTCCACCTACTGTACGACTGCATCACACCAGGTAAGACTTTTGGTTTTAATGTATCTGCCTGTTCACAGTTTCTCTTTGTAACAGAGGCTGGTTGTCTTGACTGGTTTTTTTTGACTTTGATGGGCTTGTACCCAGGTGCTCAGACCAGGTGCATGCTTGGCTTCGTCTGCACTAGAGCTGCTGCTTTTATTTAGTTTTTTAGATTCAAGTCACATTTGTGTAACAGTGTGTGGCAGTGTGCTGCTGCTCTGTCTGTCTGTCTGTCTGTCTGTGTGTGTGTGTGTGTTTGAAGCTTGCTGCCTCGGTCTGTAACGAAAGGGATATTCTTCCCAGTTTATTTATTGCATTAGTCATGAACTATAGCTGCCCCACCACCCCCCCAGCCCCCCTCCCTGTGGCATAATCCATCTCTGTCTGTTGGTCTGAGTCTCCTGAATGTCACGCTGCATCTCTGCTGTCACATCTCAAGGTTCCCCATCACTTATTTAAATAAACCAGAGCTGGTTGCACTCTCTTCAATAGATTCTATGTGTGTCCTTGTTTGATGTTTTCGGATTGTCTGCAGATTTGATGGGGCTGATGGGAGGATGACTTGATGGACGAATGAGGAGATGGATGAGCGGCTGGATTTGCCCTGGCAGTTTTTCTTTTCTTCCCGCTCCCTCCATCACTGGAGCATATGCCATGCTCTTTTTTTTCCTTTATCTCTCTATCTCGGTGTGTCTTTACTGCCTTCTCTCTGTTTGGTATGCAAGCTGTGTGTGTGTGTGTGTGTGTGTGTGTGTGTGTGTGTGTGTGTGTGTGTGTGTGTGCGTGTGCGTGTGTGTGTGGTCTGTCCATGTGTGCTTGCGGTATGGTGCTGTACGTGTGTGTACAGATATAGTATGTGTGGAGATGGGTAACCATGACAACAGCAGCCTGAAGTGTGAGCGCTTGTGGCAGCGGAGCACAGTGCCCTCTCTCTCCCTTTCTATCACTTTCTCTCTACAGATACAGATACCACACAGATACCATGTCTCTTCTTCTTCTTCTCCTCCCTCTCTATCCAATCACGATCTCCATACATTCAGAAATCACGAACAGTTCTACATATCAACTGTCCATCAGTTAGGGCTGTAGTGGGGGATAAATGGACATAAATGCAGCTTACGTGTCTTTTTGAATATCATAATATATTATCATTTTTCATTGCATGAGAGTCAAATTGAACTTTGTTGTTTACTGAGCATCATACTTCACATACTGCACAACTTCACCTTGCCTATCAAGTGTTGCCCGGCACACGCCACCTCCCTTCTCCCGCCTCTCTTCTCTCGCCCTCCCCTTAAAAGACAGCCTGCCCCCTGTGCTTGCAGGCTAATGAAATCAAAGTGCTGCGTCATCCGCACACACACCCACTGACATGGACATCCAGCTATTTATCAGACATCCCCCCAAAAAACATGGCTAGTCAGCTTATTGCATTAAGACATACATATGCACAACACTAATTATTATCAAATGGGAGCTCTATCAGCCCTTTTATTTGCAAGGTACTGTTAATGGCTAAAGTTATGAGGCATCCGGTTGTTAATGTTTACATGTGGAACTTTCCAATAATGCTGGCTGGATATTAGCTGCCCATTTCACAATACATGTAAACCTTGTGTGCAGAGATAGGCAGAGGCAATGACCAGCAGGGAAACTAATGACCAACAGGGAAACTAATGACCAACAGGGAAACCGATGACCAGCAGGGAAACCAATGACCAGCAGGGAAAAGGGTCTGTGAACAGTTTGAATAGTCTTATGAATAGTCTTGACAGCTGACATTTGAAATCTGCCGTAGACATTTAGTTTACCCACCTTTTTTATAACGGTCTCAGACCTTGCCATCAATTGTCAAACCTGGTGCCTCCATTACAGTGTAATTGGAGAGGTGTTGGTAGGTGTATTTTTGTACTTTGAAGAAAGGCTAGCTGTTTCCCTGTTTCCTGCATTTGTGCTAAGCAAGGATCCAGGATAACGTTCCTCTTCAAACAAGTACAGTTCTTTAACTTTTTCTTTCCCAAATTATGGCACTAAACAAAATACCTCTCAACCCACTTTAAATTTGCTCACTTCCACATTAAGACTCAAAATAAGAACAAAATAGACTTTTGCATTACGTAGGGTTTAGCTCTAAGAGGTAGATTTTAGTCATTTTTACTAACGACTAATCTCAAAGCTTCAGGTCAAGTTTAGCAGTAGTGAAAACTTGTAGTGCTCTGTGTGTCTTCCAGTTTGATCTGAATTTGGACAAGCGTTTTCCTTTGAGGCAGCCTTGATGCAACAGGTCTTGTATAGAAGCACGTGCCTGCTGCTTGGGTTTACCATTTCTCTCCACGGATCATATGAAAAACTAAAGAATGTCAAAAATATGTTTGTAGGATTATGTTTTCAAGTATATAAATCTTTCAGTAATCAAACCAAATACAGAAATGCACAGTTTTGGGTGTACCTCACAAAATGTTGTGACACACATTATGTGCTCACATTATGAGCTATCTGTTTTAAGTACATGGACTTGGACATCTTCAATCCTCTTTAGAAACACACACTCATGTGCAACTCCCTGTGCTGCATTCTATCACCATGCTGGCACATTTGCCAGCATACAACAAGCAGCAAGCAAACGGCAGCCTCCCTGATGCCTGCAGCAGAGGCATCATGGGTGTATTTTTCTAAATGTCATCAGTTGCTGAGTTTGAGCATCCCTAAGCATCTTCCTGGAACTGGCTACAAACTGACCTAGTTTGGCAATGCTCTGCTGCTGCTTTCAATGTCAAGTGTGTGTATGAGTGTGACAGAGAGGGAGAGAGCAACAAGCAGCGCAGACCAATAGCAGTCATCCACTTCCTGGTTAAATGCAGCCAGACAGCTGGAGAGACAGCTCTTTCACCTCTCTGTTCAGTGTTCCCAGCGGACCCCGTGGTCATGGTAAGCTTCAGACACGTCCTGACTTAATATGCCCATGTTTAGTTAACTGCTTGATATTCATCCACTGTGCAACAGCTGCTTTCCTCCGCAGCTCCTCTGGAAGCTGGAGGACGCAGCACGCTGTGGATGACAAGCTGATATTGGAGATACACAGTCTGTATCTGCTGTCTTGGGATTCAGATTTTGTCAGTCAGTGTCTTGATCGTGTAGTGACGTGCAGCATGTAGCTTATCTGGCTATTGCTCCAACACTGTGCACACAGCTACCTGTTAGGTAGGTCAGGATTCTTGATTGTCCTACCTAAGTTCCATTCAAACAGGAAGCTGGAAAGGTTTCCATGAATTGATCAAGCGCTGTTCAGACAAATGGATTACATCATATGTGAGCTACTTCATACGTGTTAGCATACATTACTTTCTCTTTTTTTAAAAACAGTCTATCGTAGGCTTCTTCATCTCATCCTTTTTCCCATTTTATCTGCTCCCATTTCACCCAAATGCTTGGACTTGCACTGGATGAAATGTCTCTCTGCTACAGTGTTTTAAATATGGTTGACTTCGTTTAGCTGTACTGTAAGTGGCAATAATGGAACCGAAGAAAGTGGAGAGTACAGTACTGTGTGACTTTACACTTGAGTTCACATTCACACATTGGGATTTAAATTGGCCTTATAACAGCAACTTCAATACAGAAACATTGTTATCAGCCTTTTAAAAATTTTACTCAGGCTGCTCCTAGTAACTCTGTGGCGGACACACACTGGATAACCCAGCTGTTTATCGGCACACACACTTGCACTGTTACCCAGAGGGCTTTGTTGTCCAGCGGACTGTTACATCTGTGATAATGAAGCACCTCCAATCAGTTCTTTCCCCAAAGGTTCTGTCACTGTTCTTGCTAACAGCTCTACATCTGGAATAGGGCAACCTGTACTGGAAACAAGTGAAATGATTCTACTAAACCACTGGCAGAATATTTCATGTTTTGGGAATAGTTCAAGACATAATTGCAGCAGTAATTCTGGTTAGGATGGCAGCAGTAACAGGAAGGTCAACAGTCAGCCTCCTCTGGGTGAATAAAGCCCTCATGAACCAGAGACAGATTCCAACTGACCCCCTGCCAGTGTGTGTTTCATCTCAGTAAGATAATGATGTCATTCATCAAGCTGACACTCCGCAAGTGTGCAGCGTGTGAGCTCCACTCAGAGGGATGTAGCTCCTCATCGTTGTTTTTACATTTCTGATGTTCATCTGTACGGTTATCTCAGCTGCAGTCTGGCTGAGGAAGATAGAACTCCCGTTTTGAAAAACTAAAGTATCGTAGTCACCATCATACATTGACAGTATTATGTAGTGACCGGCCTTGAAGTCAGTGCACAGCCATTTGAATATATACAATATACTGTGCTGTAGTAGATAATTAAGCCCAAACAAATACTGATTTATGTGTAGTACAATATAATAATTAAATAATACGATACACATGACTAACATTGGCCTGCAGCATGATTTAAGGTTGTGGTGAAACAAGATATGAGCAGGAGATGTTCCTCTAATAATCCTGCAATCAGGTAAAATGAATACCATAATATACAGTATGTTGTGTACAAACAGGAACAGGACATCTTACATGTACTTATTTAGACAGAGCTAGCTTAGTTGAACTAACATTTTCTGACTATAATCTGAGGTGGGGTGAATTAGAAGAGTTTCATGTACCAGCTCATCTTCACAGGCTGCTGAGCTGTTAACCTTCTGCACAGTGCTTGTATAGGCTAGTTTTATGTTAGACTAAAGATGACAGCGTGAAGCAGCAACATACTGAATCGGTGCTGAACCCTGGGCAACATGAACAGTGATGTGTTTTCTTACTGATGTACGTGCTGTTGGACAGGCATGCATTCACTTCCTGATGTACTGTATGTATTGAAGTATGTCGAGGTCATTTAAAACAAATTCTACAGCCACCTGCACTGGTCTAGATTAATTAGATTGAGGATGCTACAAAAACCAAGAATGCATCGAGAACAGTGTATAATTGGGTGGATCAGGACAGGAAGTGTTTATTAGAAGAATGGCTATTACATATTTAATTATGAAATATTTATAAAAACATTATGTGGCTTAAAATAGGTTGCGGGCTCTTCTATTCTGACTCTTCTATATTTGTCTGATGTTGTGTGAGGAGAGAGAGGGACAGCAAATTAGATATTAGATATATATAACCCTCCACTACATCCCAGATGATAAAATCGAAAACACTAATGCAAAAGCTCCTTTGAGAATGTCCCATCTCCACAGCCGAATCCTGTCTGATCACCGACCTATTGTTGGGTGGGTGGGCTTGCAAAGTCAGCTACCATTGACTCGCAAATTGGTTCAGCATTTCAGCGACAGTGCAATCCTAATTTGAGCCTGTTTATAATTTGGCCAAGCAGGTTCATTCAGCATTTGCTAGCCTGCCTTTTCCTATGTTCTATTTTCAGTCCACGTTCAAAGTTAAGCTAAATGGCATGCAACTCACCTTTGGAAACAATCAGATTTCCATGTGGATAGACAGATGATTGACAGGCAAAGCATGCTGCAGCAAACACTTTGACTGAATCCAAAAATGTGTGATTACGTGTTTTTGTCAGTTGCTGAAAATACTAAAATGATCATGACAGACCATTTACCACTGATGGAGTTAGTAGACGCCTGAGAGGTTCTGTGCAGCGTTCCGAACTCTTTGTTCAAATCTTGACTGAGGAAAGGGACATTTTGCGGCTAACTGAGGCAAGGAGGTGGAAGGGAGGCGAGACGGAGATGTAGAGGGTTTTGGTTTTGCCGTGTCATTTTCACACTGACAACTGACAAGTGAGCACACACACGTACAAAGACAGAGAGAGCTGTACCTTAGCTACTCTAAATGCTGTGTTTGAAGGGGAGCCGAAGAGAGAGGCAGGTGAGCCACACACTAATCCACTCTTCTATCTGTCTACCTGTCTTTCTGTCTGCCTCCCACCACCACCACCACCACAGAGGTGGGTGTGGAGAATATGGGTGCTGAACGCTCACTGAGCTTCCATCGGCAAATTCTGCTCACAGTGCTGAACCACATTCGTGACACTGGTGTTTGGAGAGGAATCTACTTCTGCTTTTACCTACATCATCTGTACCTCTCTCTCTGACTCTCAACTATCTCACTCTCTCCAAATGCAGTTATCAATAGCTGCAGCTCATCTCTCGCTCCAATTCCATCAGCTTCACCTTCACTTGACTCCGTGAAATATCTTCTTCTCCGCCCCTCTCCTCCTGCTCATCTGTTCAGCCAAGAAGAGGATTCAGCTGAATTACTTCAGATCAGCGTGATCACACAACCACACACACACGTATGCACACGTGCAGTAGACTTAGCTAGAGCGCATGTAATGTATTATCAGCTGCATTACTGTTACCCCATTTACACGATTTCATGATTCTTGGGTGGATGGGATAGCTGTCTGATATCAAACAAAGCCCCTCAAGAAACATTAGAGACAGACTGAGTTCTGATTGTCCAAATCACCTCTGCAGGAGGTTTGGGGTCTTGCCAGATGCTGAAGGGCTGTAAATGCATCTGGCTCCCAAAGTGTCACTCAAGTCAGTATGCAGTCTGTGAAAGTCAGGGGCATTGCAGTATTACAGCGGTCTTGTCTCTGTCATAATGGGAGATGAAGTGACACTCCAATTACAAATAAATAGTCTTTGAAAGAAAATTGTCTTCTAATCTAACCTTGTATTTTAGTGTGGCTTTGATGTGCTGTTTGAGGGAATTTGGCAGGATTGCACTGCCTGATATAATATTTATAGAGCAAGATAAGTTATTCAGCTTTTAAATTAACTTAAAAACGTATTTTCTGTAGCAGTGTTTGAGTTCCACAGAGTCTAAAACTAAAACCCACACTCCCATCTGGATGACATGGCTCGGCGAGATCCGGCTTGAACCTGTCCTCAGGCTGTATGGTTGCTTTATTTCATCATATTACGGACTGTTAGGCTGCCAGGCCAACACATAGCTTACGCTCTTTTTCTTTCAGACCCCTGTCATGGTTTTGTCATTTAGTTTAATTATTTCCTGTTTATTTTGAAAGAGAATGTCCTCGTGTGTTCAGTTATTCTACTTCCTGCCTTTGTGTTTTGTCCCACCTGTTTTCAGTGTCACCTGGGTTCACCCACACTCCCAGATTTTTTTCATTTTCAAACATGGAGTCTCCAGACCAACCAATGCTGACTCAAGTGACATCACTTGAGGACATTTGTCAGACTTCACACAGCTCCCTCTGCACACGCTAAAGGCTTTATACAAGTTTCTTTCACATATGTAGTACTAACTCACTCAGTACTCTTAACCAGTCCTGTTTGTTTCGCACTGTTGTTCAACTTCTTCAAAGATGAACAAATTCATGCATGCTTCATTAAAAGAAGCTGGATACGAATTTACAGGACTATTTTAGGTTAATATTGTTTGTTAATATTAATATTAAGAAATTCAAAGAAATCAAAACAAAGCATGACAAAAAAAAAAAATCATCAGCCATCCATGTAATTACTGCTAGAAAACCCATTGTCATTGTGAAGCGCAACACCCTAATATCTCCCTTAGTTTGTGATTGAGGTCAACACACACTCACTGCTTGCTGAGGAGGTAATCATTTCCCCTCCCTTCCCCTAATTCATTATCTCATCCCTCTCTCCTCCATTGGTTTGTCCCTGCAACCCAGGCCACTAATTCACCACCTCAATTAGACAGAGGTTTAATGAAGACGTCCAGCCAATATGATTACATAATTAGCTGTGTGTTACCTAAGGAAAGTAGAAAAAGTGGCTTTCTGGTATAGTGCACAGATTGCGGGAGAGACAGACAATAAGGGCTTAATGTAGGTTAAAGAAAGAATAGTCTGGTTCCTGCTGACGCTTTCAGATATAGGCTGCAGACTGTATAGAAACACACCACTGTGGCTGTTGTCAGCTGTTTGTTCCAAAAAATGTTTGGAAGATGTTTTCATTATTGCTATAAGCTCTCAAATTTCAGGTTCTTGCCCCAAATTATACACTAATAAAAGATTTAATGTGAGCTGAGGGCTGCTGTCCTTAAACAGATGATTTATAATAATTGATGCTTAGAGATCACAGTACAGTCATTCAACTGCACTAATTTCAGTTTTCAGTTAAATTTTATTGTAAACACTAATAAAAATAGTAGTAGTGACATAAATAGATGAGTATTTGTACGTACTGGACCACAACATGTAAACCCATATATCTGAAGTTAAAGTTTTGTGTTGGACCGCCGCTGATCTGCCTTCAACCTTCTTTATCTTCCTGGAGGATGTGAGAGAGCAGCTGTAAAAGGCAGTAGGATGATAGACAGGCTTTGTCATTTGGCCTGACGTGTGTGTGTGTGTGTGTGTGTGTGTGTGAGAGAGAGAGAGAGAGAGAGAGAGCTTCTCAGTGTTTGTGACCTTATGTATGGGTGATTTGTGCCACACATGTCTGTATGTGTGTGTGTGTGTGTGTGGCTCAGAGGTAGGTGAAGCACTGAGACGATATGTCAGGCTGGAGGACACAGGCTGCCCATCCATTCTGCCATATCTAACCATGTGTCATATTACATTACAGTGCTACAGCACACAGCGGCCATGCCCCTATCTGTCCTTGCGTGTGTGTTTCTGTGTTCACATTCAAAGGGCAGTTAGCTGAGTGCCCACTTGTGACTGGGTGCATCACGTGACAGGGACGAGGGAAGGCCTTACAGAGTGATGGCCGTGTGTGACGTAAGGAGGCTGTGGTGAACAACAGCACGTCAATGCTGAGCTCTTTCAGTCATGTAGAAATGACTTTCCTCCAGGAAGCACGTAGAAATGCTTCAAAAATATCAGTAAGAGCATTCTACTTTTTATTCATGTCACAGCGCGCACACACGTTTGGTTAGCTACGTTTCAGTCACATGGCAGCCTTAAAGGGAACGTATTATGAGAGCTCACTTTTCTTCTATGTGCTTGCACACCTTCATTTAGGTATCTGGAGTGTCTACCAACCCATAAGCTCTGCAATAAGACCAACCAGTCAGTTTGTATGGGCTGCCTGGGTTAGAATGGTGATTCAGCAAGTTTTCAGATTCAGTTCGTTCATTTTCAATCTGTAAATGAGCATAATATTTCACCTTTAGTGTTGAGGACATTATACACAACAGTATTCAGATTGTCCAGGATGCTGCTGGATAAAATCAGACTTTTTACTTTGTCCTTTTCATCCCTTACATGTCTGCAGGTCTGTCTTAGCCCCAGGTCATTCACTGCTACCAGGTAAAATTGCCAAACTTTCCACCATCTAGACTGGTTTGGCTCTGAAAGATTTTTGCAAGCCTCAGGATGTTTTTTCTTTATCTTCTGATAGAAGAGCTTGTTTTCCTAAGTAGATGAAAGAGTACTTGAAAAAATCCTGGCAAAAAGAAGTGCTATTAGTTCCACAACACTCAAGAAAAACCAAATGTTTCTGACATTCAGAGATCTTTACAGGCTGGTGACAAATTACAGGAAAAACTTGAATACATGAGAGGAGGAACATAGCAAGTGCAGATGCTGACTATGACCATTTCTTTGAATCCCAGTAGAAAGTGAAGTGGGAAGTCCTTCTGATTGGGCTACAGCAACACAGCTGCACTGGAGGACCACACCGAGTGCTACACAAAATATAACGTTCATGCAGCGTTACTGATCGTAGAATACACTCAAAAGTATGAGAGACAGAGAGAGAAAATATTACTCAATCACAGCAACAAGCGTAATTGGAATTATTTGTTTTTTTACTGCTAGCAATCCCACTAATGAAATTCAAACATGAGAATTACATCCGGATTAGTTTAAGTATTATGTTAAACAAGCCAGTATTTAAGCTACATTTGAACTGAATTGATGCTTCAACATCTTTTCCTGTGTACTGAAAACAGATTACTGCAGACTGGATTACTAAGTACGTTTGTAGTTCACAGCTCCTCACGTTCATTTCGTACATCAAACCTACTGTATGTTCTATTTCCCCCTCCTCTCTCTCTCTCTCTCTCTCTCCCTCTCCCCCTCTCTCTTTCTCTTTCAATCCAACCACTCGAGTCACATGGCCACCCACCCAGAGCCCGGTTCTGCTCGAGGTTTCTGCCTGTTAAAAGGGAGCTTTTCTTCACCACTGTTGGCATGCTTGCTCTCTCTGTAAATATTATAATATAGAGAGTATTCTCTAGACTTGCTCCATATGAAAAGACATTTTTTTGTACCTGCATCCAATATTGTGTGAGTCATGTCTTGTCACTACTCTGAAGCAGTGCATGCTATATTGCCTGAAACCCTGAGTTCTCCTGCTGCAGAGCAGCAGTAATGACCACTGTAAAGTCTTGCAATGCTGTTTAAAATATTAGATACACGAAAGTGTGAAATATCAACATTAATGCAAAGAGCCAAAATTTACTGATGAGACATGGTCAAAGCATAATTTGAGAGACAAGAGAATGAGATAAATTTGCACATTACTAAACTGTAAAGCATTGACACATATTACTTCAGCCCAACACTGGTTTTAACTGACTTTTCCAGGTTCCTTCTAAAACATGGAGCAGTGGGGTGGCCTGGTGATTTAAAGCCTCGAGGCATTCGCACAGAATATTTGTCTCAGAAGGGACCGTGTGCAGCAAAAACAACAATTTCCATAGTGTGTAATGTGGTAAAATGTTCTAAATTGCAGAGATTAGCCAGCACCACTCTGCTTTAAACAGCCATAGTCTAAAGACTCCACTTCATTTTACAGCATTGGCAGGCGTTTTAAACGTTTCTTCAGAACGTTGCATTACATTAATGTCTTAATTTGCAGCTTGTAGAGCTCGTAGAGGTGGGAGGTGTTTGGAAGTCCTCAGCGGACTCAGACGTGTCAGCGCAGATGAATTTGTGGCTCAGATCCTCCCCCTTTGGGTAGCAAGCGGGTTTAAAAATACTGCTGCCTCGACTGCAACGCAAACCTCCCAGGATGAGCAGAGGCTGGAAGTGTGGGCCACGCTGGGAAACACATAAACAGAATCCAAAGTGGAAGGGAGGAGAGAGGAAGAGAAAACAGGACAAGAGAGGAGGGAGGAGATGAAGAAAAGCACATTTAAAAGTATAAAAGGAGCAAAATGAGAAAAGTGTTTTCTTTAGGGCAACTGCGACAAATACAAAGCACGATTTGGTGGTTTACAACAACTGGGGCTATGTCTTATGTAAAGAGGGGAGGGGGAGTTGGAGAAAGAGGAAGGAGGAGAAAGTGGTAAACAATCACAGACAGAGGACTAGAGAGAATGACTTTTGAACATTATCAGCTGGTAAATGATCTAATATAGCTTTATTTACCTCAATAGCAGGGATAAAGTCCTTTATATAGGCTTGTGTGAAAGACCTTTACTCCTATTTCCCCTGTTCACTGGTTAATGCAAACTCAACACTTCCATGTTTACCCACTGTCCTGATAAATTCAGTACATTTCCACAGCAGTTATTCCATCAGTACATAGTCATGTCTTACTCTCCACTCTGAGTTTCACTGCAGAAAATGAAAATAAATACTATTTTCATTCACTAATTATTTCCATTTCAACCCAACAATTCTAGCACAAATGTTTCACATTAAAAGTCTGGGCCTTCCTCGTTCTGGTCGGTTTTTAACGTGAAAAATCTGCAGGACATTTTGAGTTTCATTAACAGCTTAAGACTGATTCAACAAACAGCAAAGTAGACGTGATTGAATGGAGAATATATGACTCTGCTGTTGTACACTGTTGCTGTATTTAGCATGTTAGCTGTTGTATTACAGGTAATTTAGCCAGTCTTCATTAGTAACTGATCTTTACTTGTTTGTTTGTGAATTCACAGTATTTTGAATTCTGTTATTTACATTCTGACTTTTATTTGAAAATTCACTGTATTATTTTATTTTTCAGGTCTTTATTACTACTACATCTCAAACACCCCATTTACACCTGCTACGGACACGTCATCTGGATAATGTACAATCCAATCTTGCCTTTCCATTTACACCTGGTATTTACCTTGCATCCTCAATATCCTCACTGAGATCGAAACTCTGTCCTCAAAACTGCAAAACTTGTGCATGAGTAATTGGGTGATAGCCTCAAATCAGTCCCAGACTCCCTGAAAATATCACAGTTTTGTAAGTTGATGACTCAGGGGACTCTTTATAAACTTTGTTAAACACTGTCTATGACAATTTCTTAATTATTTGTCCCAACATGTAAATTCTGCAAATCTAATACAATAAGTTATTCCTTTCTTTGTGTCCGTTTGTCTGGGTGAGTTGCAGTACCAGCATGGACGCTACTTGTAAACAGCAGATCAGCTGCACAGATGATTGCAGCGCACAGTTATTTCTAACTGTGTATCATTCATTTTCCACCTGTCTTGCTGTGATTTTTCACACAGTTCTGTTGAATAACACATCTTTTGGAGCTTTCATGGTACAGAATAGATGTAAAATCAGTAATTAGAGCTTTGTCACTCTCTTGCTCTCTAAATTTGAACAACAACTTTATTTCATGTTGTCGTACATTGTATGGATGGGGTTTATACCTACCTAAGATCTGAACCGATGATCTGATCCCATCGCATTCCCATCCCAAAGTATTTCCACCTTGCATTAACATGCATTTTACCTTACCCAGATTGCATTTTTATACCATTTATATACCGATGGGGTCAAAGGGTAATGGGGAACCAAGTGTCAGTTCTTCCACCAGATGTAGCAGAAACGCTTAATTTTGTAATGACTATGACAAAGACACTGGATCAGTCACCGCCAATATCTGCCTAATAAGGTCAGTATCAGTGTTGATATTAATGAATGACTTAATGAAGTCCTGTGGCAGTAAGACAACATCACACTAGATCCTCCCTTGCTCCTGACAGACAACCAGGCGTCAAGGCAGTGGAATTGGTCGTGACATGAGAGGCATCTCACTGCATGAAAATGCTCATCGATTGCCACATAATCCCATCTCATGCAGGAAATTGCTTCTCTGTCACAAAATGGCAGGAAAGTGTAGCGAAGATGTATTTTTGTCCAAAGTGTTGTAAATGAATGTGGAAATGTAATTTCATTCTATTTTCTCTAAAGTCACTGTCTTCCATGGTAGGAGATGCATTTCATGGCGTGGAAAGTGACTCTTTGTGCCCCAAGGTGCTTTTGGGGCACTGGATGCATTTCATGCCAGAAAAGCTAGATCGTGAGACAGAATACATTTCACTTTTACCAGGATTCATCTCGTATAAACAGCAAGTGTCACATTATTGAATAGATAAGACATCACGTCAGTCCACAGATATACATGAATAAGTGGAATGCATCATACAGACTGATGAGCACATTCATTATCAGACTGACTTTGCAGGAATGTAATCCCATTCACGTTCTCACGTTACCTCCACTCCAGACCAGCTCACATCGTCCCCAGGGAAGCATCAAAATGCAGTCATGAATCATTTGGTACACACAAGCAGATTCTGCCTTTGTTGCCAAGCAACACAAAGGAAGTGTCAGAGGTTGTGTTGGTTTTTTACACCGCTGTGAGGAAGTATGTAGCTACAGTGAACTTACTGGCTGCCATCATCAGCTGCCAACACACACTGTGACACTGAAAAATGTTGAGTGTTCAAAAACATTGTCGTGTCACATTGCAGAGTTATGATTAAGGTTGCTGGTGTAGGAGTCGTACAGTGCACCTTTTTCTTTCAATTTTCTATTACTAAAATATATATTTGTATGAGACTGTGCCCCACAACTTGAACTAGCTACTGTATGTGTGTTGTACTGTAATGCAGGGTCTTGCACATCACTCTGTAATGGCACTTCTACATAGTCTCAGATTTGTGTGATCATTTGAAACATATTAATTTAGGAAAAAGCAAGGCAGAAAAACTGAAACAGTGAGGATCTTAAAACTAGATTTTAACACAGGGAAGGCCTTATTTGTCATCTCAGTTGTTACTGTGTTTTCACAATATCAACAATATCAGTTGTCGGCAGGTTCCCTGACTTAGTTCAAACAGGACATATGAACACAAAATACATGTTGACCGTTTTCATGAAATTTAGGGCATTTTATTTAAACCTGTGGTGTGGTGACCAGTCATTAGAAATAACTGGATTCAAAAAGTTCAAAACTTGTAAATCTTCACAAGAGCTTAAGTTGGAAAAAAAGATCTAACCCAACATTAGGTTATAGTATATGTATTATTATGAATCCATAATCAACGATAATGGAGTGGTCATTTTCAATTACAGCACTGAATTAATTAGCATGGAACAACAGAACAGAAGGGTAAAAATGATCCCGAATCAGTTGACACACAGTAAACCCAATTTAACTAGCTAATTTGGCTAGGACTGTGTGCATGAGGCGTTGGGAAGTCGCTGGGGTGTTTCTGAGACCAGATGGCAGGACTGTGTACTGTAGAATCCAACCTTGCTTCTTGACTCATGATCTGCAGCAGACATTTCTTAGATGTCAAAATACTGATGTACCAATGTTTGGATTAGTGGAAAGTGTAGGTCAATTTAAGTTCAATTCCAGTATCTATACTGGCCTGCAAAAGACAAAAAGATACCCTTCTCTCAGTGACACTTATGCTCTAATAAGTGACATGTCTTTGAAATTGAGGTAATTTGTTGACTGAGGAATTTCTTTATCCTTTCATGGTGCTTTGAGTGGCCAGTGAATGATATGATGTGATACTGATGTCATCAGGATACCTTCAAAATAAATGGTTATCAGGTCGTCAGGTCTGCTCATGCTGGATATGGAAGATGATGCTGCAGCTGCATTCCTCACATTAGTGCTGACCTCTCATTTCACTGCACAAAACTGCCCGCTGCCCATATGGCAAATCATTTCTTTAGAATGTGCTTTGCTCTCATTGGCAGCAGCCATACATTTCAGAAAGAGAAAACCAGTGAGAGTCCAGTTTCAAGGGATTCTCATGTTAACTTCACTTGAACAGTTGCACGTCCTTGCAGGCATTGCTCTGCCGAGAATTCTGTTCAGATATTTGCTGCCATTCAAACTGAATTTTATAAAGTACAAGAAGGGAGCTATTCATTTTTGTCCGGCCGACAAGTGAGGGGTACATTGCTCGTAAAGGGCAAACATGCTCAGCTGACTTTCTCTGGATTGATAAAGCTTTAAACACTCCTCCGTTACTCAGATCCCATGAGACTCAAAGTCTCATACTCACTGGCTTCTGAGACAGATCTCATACTGGGGTAATAAATAAATAGCACTGAATGTCTGATCATATCACCTTGTCCAGCTGTTGATACGCTGAAGTAAAATTAGTTCATAGGAGAGTTTATGTCAAGGTGCCCCTTGATTTCCTCACCTCACTGCACTGACAGTAAACAGCTATAGAAACATCCATGAAGACAGTTGGTTTCTGATTGCTGATATCACTGCACTAAAGTGACTTAGCGCTTCAGTGGCCACAGTTACATCAGGCTCCTAACAGCCAAAATAAGTACAATAAATTCTGTTGCACACAGGTAACTTCAGCTGCTCTCTCTCTCTCTCTCTCTCTCTCTCTCTCTCTCTCTCTCTCTCTCTCTCGCTCCTGTTCTCTCTCTCGCTCACACACATCGATAAGCATAGAGGACATTTCACCTGTTGTCTTGGTAACCTGAATTAAATATGACAGCCCTGAAATATAGTTAATGTGTGTGATGAGCATGGCAAACACCAGCAGGGCGAGTGAATGCCTTCCTCCTTGCTGCTGGTCTGTATTGAGGGCAGCCTCAGAGGATGGCACCAGCACGGAGCTGCAGGTGGACTGGGCTGCTCCCAGTACTGTTATGTATAGTGTTATTACAATGTATGATGCACATGATACACATTCCCATTGGCTTGCATTGGATAGTCTCGTCAGTTTTTGGATAAGCTAGCAAAGCTGTCACCTAAAAAAATCAATGCAGCAGAACCACACAGGACTTTTTTTTTATTTCAATGTGACCCAACCACCATGTTTTAAATGCTGCTGCTTTATTCTTGAATTAATGCATGTAGTGCTACAACAACTTCTCAATTCATCAATGTGCTAATTAACAAAAACAAATTAATAACAAGAATTACACCATATAACAACTGATAAACCATCAAAAAAAAAACCAATAAAATCCAGAGTTGAGATTGTCATCGTGTAAATCCGGTTGAACAGTTACATGTCCAGTTTTAGCTCCTGCATCATCTAAGTGACAGAAGCCAATGGACAAAGTTAAAAATTGTTTGGTACCATTAATTTTTCTAAACTGACAAAATATGTTTTGCCTCAAAATTTTGTAATGTTTTAGGGAGATGGTAGAACATTGTAGGTTGCATCCGTCAGGTTTAGTCTTTACACATACCTAAGTTCATTGAGGTACGTGGTGCTGAACTGCTTCTCTCTCTCTCTCTCTTAAGATCCTACATTACATTATCTACATTATAGGAATCAGAATAGATTTACTGCCAAGTAGGTTTCACCTACTCTGTGTTTTTGTGCTTAACAATAAACATACTAAGTAGAAAAATGTAAAGAAAGATA
Organism: Holacanthus passer; assembly: GCA_025331565.1. Classification (NCBI taxonomy): domain Eukaryota; kingdom Metazoa; phylum Chordata; class Actinopteri; family Pomacanthidae; genus Holacanthus; species Holacanthus passer. The sequence goes on from JAFREQ010000039.1 coordinate 1,839,658, forward strand.
ATAAGCAAGTCTAGCAGCATAAAAAGGAAATAGAAGATTGACAACAAAAAATGAAAAAATATCAAAATATGCAATACAATATGTTGCTTCTCCAACGTGAGGATATTCTGCATTTCTCTATTTTCATTTTAGACCTTCAACACTTTTCTGAGCTTGAAAAGTTGGGAGGTTTCAAGAGGTGGCAATTCAGGTCATCATTCCCATGACCCCATTCAATAGGACCATTAGCTGGCCTTGCCAGACTTACTCTTCCTTGGAAAATATGACGCATGAAATATAAAAGCCCTGCTAGCAGGCTGCAGCTACAGTAAGTGTGTTCGCGTGTGTGTATACTAGAATTTCCCCGTACCTTATCTGTCACCCACACACAAACACACGTCCTCCCTTGTATTCATGTTCGGGCGTACATTCAAACGGCAATATCTTAGCTAATGTGTTTTCGCTCTCGATGTCCCCTCTGCCTGCCATTTCCTCCCACTGCTGGCTCTGGCCTTTTTTCTTAATGCACCACATGTGCTCCATCCACTGTAGCACTGTAGCCTAAGTGCACGCTACTCTTTCAAAGGCCCAAACTCATTACATTAGACCAACCTCTGAGCCCCCGAGTGCAACTTTTATCGATGGAACAGCTTGCCTTTTACCGCCGTCTTGAAGAAATGGAAGCAGAAACGCGACATTACTTGTCCCAAATATCAGACTATTTTGGTCGTTGAACGGTGCAGTGTATAGCTCTTTGTTCACCTACTCCCATTTTCTGTCCCCTTCAGTGGATTGGCGATACATTTCACAAACCAGGGTGGTCAGAAAGTTGCAATAGCATACCATTTCTTTTCAGTAAGCTGTGTTCCATGGTGCTTGAGAGGCTAATTTCAAACTTTATGCATTTTAGATGTAAAGGATAAGGAAAGAGAGGAAAAAGCAGTCCAACATCAAATGTACTACACAGAGAAGCAGAAGAGGAGGGAGGAAAGATTTGTACCAACTTAAAAGAGAAACTTCAAGTCTCACCTTCTTCAGTTAAGACAAAGACTCGTCTGTCCTGAACCGTCCACCAATGAGCCATCCCTTCTCCCATCTTTCACATTTCATTCCTTTTTGTTCATGTACATTTCTCAGAGCTTAATGTAGCATTTTAATTTACATGAACAGATGACAACCACCCCAAAATATTCTCCTATAAAAACTTCTTTTCATATATCAGAGGAGTAGACTTTGACTTCTCTGTTTACCCTGTACTATTTCGAAGGGATATGAAAAATGTATTTTACTTTACAGGCAGGGTTTTCTCAAGTGTCTACAACTTGCTCAGTATACCCAAACACTTTCCTCTTCATGGCCCAATCTTGCTTTTCATTATCTTAGTATAGCCCTGGAAAATAAGACCACAGGACACAATTTAAAAAAAAAAAAAAAAAAATCGAAATAAATGGATTTTTAATCCCCAAGTGAAGTGCTAACTGAGAGTGTAGAAAAGCCAGACCTTGCTCACTCTATGAACCACTGCATCGGGAGGAAATGTTTCCGCTCTTTTTGGATGCTTTTCCTCCCAGTAAACTGTGTATCATTGTCTTGTTCTGTTGGTTTTGTTAAGAGAGTGGGGCTTTACTAGCAACTATCAAAGTCCTTCTTGATATCCGACAGTACAACACTGCAACAAAACTCACTTAAAAGAATGTTAATGTTCAGCCTTCATTTCAACTGCAGTGTCTGTGATCTAACAATTTGTGTAGAGGCAGTGGATTACTTCTTTCCCTTGTTTTGAAGGTTTCAGCTCACAGCAAACAGTATACATGTTTAATGAGTGATACATTCTTTGAATTTTAAAAGCTGCACACCTACGACATCTGTTCTAGAAATAGCTAAGTGACAGAAAAATAGTGCAGCATAAAGGAGCAGCCTGCTGTAGCTGGAAGAATCACACGGCTTTAAGAAGTAGACGTTCATTTCACAGCTGAAAAGGATTTTCAACTGTAGGAACAACTGAAGGCACTTATGCAGGACACACATCGGGAGGAAAGGTATCAAAGCATATTTGTGGCCCAGAAAAGTATGTCTTACTTGTTGGAAATGGAGAAGATGTTTGAGAAGAGTACACATAAAGCTTCACAGCTGGTTTCCCGCTTCAAACGTGAACAGAAGCTCTACAGCACAGTGAACATCACAAAAACCTTCACACCTGAGCTGCAATTTTAATCTCTTAGAATATTCTTTGTATGTAAATTAGTTTTGATACGTTACACATAGAGGAAAGGAGTGCTTGTGATTGTGAATTTGTATGGACTCTGAGTGATTGTACCATGTAGCAACACAAATCCTGTTTTTGACTGTAAAGCACTACATGCTCTTGCATTTTAACCAGCAACTTTGTCATGGTATGTGAACTTGTTACAACATTATCATTCATTTGGACTCCAACTTCACTTTCAATTCTTCAGCCCTCTGATTGGTGGACAACCGCCCTACCTCCTGAGCTATAGCCGCCCGTTTGGAGTGGTGTTTGTGTCCACCTGATGAAAGCATGCCCAATGTTCATTCTTCAACTGCTCCTCAGTAGCTAAGTGCTCCACTGTGTTCAGCAGCTGGTCTGCTCTGTAGCATCCAGTAGCTGTTTACATCTTTTTCCTTAGAAACAGCTGCCTGTTGCCGTGGTAAATTGTGTTCTACATCTTTTACAGCTGCTTCAAAGAGCACACATTATGAAAAATGTTTCGCCAGTGTGTCTAGAGACCCCCGAAATATGAGACTTTTTCACTGGCTCCACCTTTCAGAAAACGTGTGCTCCAAAACGTCAGTCAGATTTTCCTCCCAGTCTGACGTCCCACAGGGCTTAGCACCACCTCCAGCCAGGTGACCGTCTCGCCCACTAAATACCTAGTGAATCTACCTCGCTGTCTGCCATTCTTATTTCCTGGCTAATGCTGGAGGTCTACAAGTGAGCTGAGTGTTGCTTTCACTTTGATTTGCACATTTCATAAATGTTCAGTTTTAACACTGGCGTGACACTCCCAGTGCTCCTGACGACAAGTCAAGCCGGGACACAAACACCACTTCAAATCAGGGATAATGTTGCTCTGTGTCTGCTGGATGTGTAAGAAGGCCACTCTTTGGGAACATGGTAACTTTAACCCTAAAAAGTATACAATAATAATAAGTCAGTGTTGCATTTACAGGTTGTTGCACCCAAAAAAAATGCTTGGTGAGGTGACGTTCACGCAGTCACTAGAGGTTCTTAACAGGAAAATGTAAACATGGATCTTATCAGGTCTGAAGAAATGTCGTGTGCTGTTTTTCTCGTGAGAACCACTTCAGATTTCCATGAAAGTTTGAAAGTTGGCCCACAGAGGATCCTCGAGATTACAGTCACTCCCCCTGCAACTTGTTCACAGATTCTAACACAGATTTATGCTTCTACAATATTTGAGATGTCGGTGACAGTAGTGGTAGCAGTATTGCCATAGTCACTCAAACCATGAATTATATTGTACCTCCTACATGATCCGTATGTTAATGACTCGGTTGCTAGCCAATTTTGTGATGAAGCAATGAAACAGCTGATGAATTAGCGATCCAAAGAGACACGGTCACATTTAAATAACCTGGCAAACCCTGTGTTTTGTCCGCGAAGGAAGTCCAACGCTGTACAGAATCCATACTCTTTCTGACATGTGAGCGGACGTGTCTGCTTGGCACTGCTGCCTTCGCAGGGCAGCCTCACGGGGTCTTCTTGCAGGATCCCACTCCACGTTGACACGTCTGTCTGATAACACTGGCACAATGGTGGTGCAGGCAGAGCAAGAGAGAGAAAGCAAGGAAGGGAGGGCTGTTTAGCAGCGCTCACACAAGCAGAGCTGCTGCCTTCACCCGGAGCAGAGCCCATGGAATAGGCAGCCATCCTCCTCTTGCTCTGCCTGCCTCCGTAACTCCTGCTACAATTCCTCTGGTGAGTCAACAAGCTGTGGACTTTATCGCTGTTGTGTTTGTTTTTTTTACCATTATTGGAGGGTGCATATTTGAACGGTTTGCAGACACTGTGAAATATGTCATACAGTGTGGCATATGCTGAGAGGTTATTTATTGGCAGTGTAGATTGCGGTGCGAGATTCACACATGCTGTTGCCAAGGATTTCTTTCAAAAAAATATGAGCAAAATAAAATGAGCTGCTCGGCTGTGGTTCTGAGCTGTTTGTGTTCAGCAGGGTGATTCAGAGGTGCAATTGCCTAACAGCAGCTCATGTCATTACAGCTGCTGGACAAACTGTCACTGGCTGCTTGTGCTAATAGAGAATATTCATCATGTGAAGCTTAATCAGAGCAAGATGTTTGTTTATATTGGAATACTGTTTTGCCAGATGTCAATTTCTGACAACATACAAATGTGATATATATGATATGACACCATTTTCTTTATTATGTGTAGAACATTACAAGATGTATCTATTTTCTACTGTATAACAGCTGGAAAAATCACAAAATCTTATATGTTCACCTACCTTCCTACGTTCATACACATATAAATACTACCTGGTTACCTATTCAGACCCAGGATTTTGCCACTGTCTCCAGCTGGCAGTTGAAGTGCCGCAGCAGAATGATGTTGACAGTCACATCAGATAGCCACAGCTCGGCTGATAGATCAACCGTGCGGACGGCTTCATCATACTCCTAATGGCTGTGAGGATGAGGACTGAAGGAGGGGGATGTTTGAGCTGAGGGATACCGTGGAGGTCAGACAAAGCTTTGCCAATTACACACAGCACGAGAAAGGAAACGTAATGAAGCGTCTCCATCACTGCAACAGGATGATGTTCTGTTTCTGAAGTAGCTGAGTTTTTGGTAAACAAGGTGATGGGATCTGACTCTTGCAAATGGAGTGTAACCATTGACAAACCAGTTATTTTTGATCTCTCTTTGAAACCAGTGCAAATTGAGTGGAAACCTCAATTTTTCATTGTGGCTCAATTTAGCAGGTGCTATCCTGCTTGTTTGTCTGACCTGTTTGTGTCGCTACTTATTTGTGCATCTAAGTCCACTAGTGCTCTATACAGTATGTGTAGGGCAAGGCATGTAGTACATAATGTATAGGCTCCTGCATCCATGTAGCAGTATAGAATCACACATACATGATTGCCTCTCGTCTTCGTATCCCTTTTCCTTGCTCTCGTTTCATTTTTTTCCTTTGTTTCATTTACTCACATAAAGTGCTGTCATTTTACATGCTTATCCCCAGGTAGGATCAAAGATGCCGCGTGCTGCATTTTTACACATCAGTATATCACTGCCAAATTGCGTGTGAATCCTTACTTTAACCACCACAAACAAAACGTAGTGGGCAAGACTGACAGGTTGTAAATAAACCTGGCCCAGTCTCACACCAGCGCATGTAATAGTTCCACAGATCTGCTAGAGGATGGTGTGTCAGTGTCAAGTTTTCCTCGCCTTGGCATGAAACGTACACACACGTATGAAGTGCAGTTTCGTGCAGGGGGTGATAATGACAAAGCAAAGGACGAACATAGTATAAAAAGCGAGACAAACACAGGGCTTTCTACGCTGGAAACCAGTGTTTGAAGTGTGCCTCAGCAAGCTTTATTTTGAAAGTCTAACATATTTATCATATTGCTTACTTGACAGTGGAATGAAAACATGTTCTTTTCAGAAAAGCAGTTTGTAATTATTTTCAATTGACCATCTAGTCAGATATGAAATGTAAATATCACACACTTTTGTACAAAACATTAGTATCTCTAAATATATGGTGAGTCTGAAAGTCTGTACATTTATATTTTTGTCCTTTTGGGGCCAATATAATATATAATAATCTTTCCATTGCATATTATTATATTATGTATATTGTGTTAAATCAGGCCTCAATCCCCAGTTAAGGGTTTAATTGCTTATAGTAGGATTTTCATCAAATATTTTTAAATCTTTTTAGTAAATCCTCCTTGTTCCAGTACCCTGGTGTCTTTTCTGTTCAGGTGGATAAATAAATAAAAGAAGTCCCTCCTTGTTGGGAAGTAAGAGGCTTTCCATTGTGATTTACAGAGAACTTAATGTTGTGATTGTTTCATGAGTTGAATTCTTTGAAGCCTTTGTATAATTTAGTTATGCAAAATTACTGTGCTGTTCTCTGTCTTTTCTGAACGTGTCAACATTTTTAACATCTCTTTACGCACTCGGTTTACAGATAATTCTTAGTTGCAGCCTTTGAGAAAGTGAGACTGATAGTGATTTTTTTACTAACATTAATGTATTTGTGATTATATGTCTGTGATATGAACAAGGTTTAAATGCTTTGCACATAATGTATGATTCAGCGGCTCGGTACTTATATAACCCTGTAATAGATGGTTAATGGCAGGTCTTGAAGCTTAGTCTACCACTGCCGTCACTCTAAGTTACTCATCAGCCAAGTGTTACAACAATATGAAAATGTAAAATGAGTAGGTTTTGTCTGGATAGAGGCCAGGAGGAGGATGATATCGCTGGCCTTTTTATACCCTGAGAGGCTGTGGGCGTTGAGGCTAACTGCAGCTGATGGTGATGATGATGATGAGGATGATAATGATAGGAGGAGAGGAAGTGTGGATGAGAGGATACAAGGAGAGAATGAGAGAGACGGCTTCTGTTTCTCCCAGATTACATCTCTCCAGTATTTCTTTGGGTCGTCTCTGGTGGAATCCTCGCCTGGCTGGTAGAGCTCAACTCCAGGGACCTTCATCACAATCGCAATCCCAGCAGCCATCTGTCGCAGTTACCAATAGCGACATGGGAGGCAACACAGTAGTGTGATAGCAATATGAGTGATGTGCTTTGTACTTTGGCTCCTTTTGCTGTTACATAACTCAAGGTAATTAGTTAGAAGCGGTAAGAGGCTCAACATGTGCACGTGTGCACTTACAGCGCCTACTCTGTTCATTGCTGCTTGTTTAGATGAATCTGACAAAAGCAGACATTGCTGCAGACCCAGGCCAGATCTGGTTTTATGCTGTAGAAATATAGTGGGGACAAAATACAGAAAACTTGAAAGCACAAGAAATTGCCATTTTCTATATTGAGATTGTTGTAGCAGGAGAGAGGACAGAAGTGAAATTTAGCTTAGAGACAAGCGTTAATTAGAGAGATTTAGAGGTGATATTAGGTGAAACAGCCACACTTGCTGTTTCCCCCAATTCCAGTCCCTGACTCTAGTGCCATACTTAATGTAGCCTACGTGAAAGTGGAATTGTTCTTGTCATTTGTCTCTCAGCAAGAAGGCTTTCCCCAAATGTCAAACTATACTTTTGATGATGGCTTACTTCCATTAAATATCCCAGTAAGCAGAAGCAGTACTAGTGAGATAGTGTGTATTATGCCAAGAGCCTGGAATTCAGTCATTATAATTAAAAAGCTCAATTTAGCTGCTAAGATTGACAATTATTCGACGTGATTTTTTGACTACAAGTGACATTTTAATGCACATTTATTGTATTTTAGATTTTAATATGGTGTCATGAGAAAATATTGAACAGCCTGTTGCTGTTAATGTATTTTACCAGTGGGCCTAAAGCTAACTTTCCTCTGCAGTCCCTTGGCAAGTCAAGAGCTTGTATCTTATAAATATGTAATGCTGGCATTTGATTTGTAAAATAGACTCAGCCTCATTGGAAAGGAGCTTCAGCAAATTTTATCTAAATCACAAACACTACCAATGCTATTGTATTGGTATTCATGCACCATACAGCTCAGACATAACCCACAGGTAAACAGACCAACAGCGCAGCGTGTCTCTTAGCTAACTTGATTAAGACTCTTTTCCTGGTAATAATGTGAGAGAGGAATTCTGAGCAACAAAGGCCATTTGTTGTGCTGTTGGGTCTCAGTGTAAGAAAGGAGCTTTGGCTTGTTACTGCTTGAATGTGTTGGCATGCTTGTCTGGAAGGCTTTGTGTCAGTGGAACAGCGCATTAACTCAACAAGCCAAGTTGGTATCTGAGGTAGAGCCTGCTTAGGATTGCCAAGCTGAAGATTCTACACGGTGAAACGTGTAGAAAGCTGTAGTTTGAAAGAACAGCAACGGAATATTGAGCAGAAACCCGCAGTAGCCACTGAGGGCGAGCTGACTGGGAAGTGTCACCAACCGGATGCGAAACACGGCCAACAGAGCTAATAGGATCTCTGTCTCCTGAGCCAGGTGGACATATATGTCATATATAAGCCATGCTGATTCCTGCTGAGTCTTCTCAGCCATGACTTCATCCACAGTTCCTTTGCTCTTTTCTTGTTTTTTATAGCACACACAAGTGCAACCAGCTGACGACAGCAGGTCACCTCCATGTTTGATCCTCTGTCTTGACTGAGACATCTGGTCTGTACGTTCTTATGATTAAAATATTTCCTAAAAGAGTGCACTCAGGAGGGTGCAGATCTCCACCGCGTGTGGGTCATGCAGGATGGGAACAGGAAGTACAGGGAAGGCTGTGTGTCCAGTATGTATGCGTGAGAATAGCGGAATGAAGGGGACACAATATGCAGGATCCAAAACACTAGTGACCAGTTAAATGTCAATTTCAAAGTGAAAATGCCAACAACAGAATCCACCAACGCTCACATGACCGACACATACTGGTCCCTAGCAGAAACAAGATTTCAAACTACACTTCCAACCCCACTGGCTGGTTAAGAGGAGTGAGGAGTAAGTCAGCAGACAATGGTGGTATGAGATACAGTCAATAAAATAAGTTTTTCAAAAATTGTAAATCATCACGACCACCTTGAGCATGCAGTCATAAATGTGTACAAAAAATATTTGGCTTGGTGGACAGACAGATACATGCACACAGCCAAACTCCTGATCTCCTCCAGACTTACTCCTGGCAAACATCGGTTAAATCTGTCCTATGACTGTGGTCTTGAAAATCCTCTCGTGTGCACCGGACATTAGCTGCATTTGTCAGGCTCAACTATCATTTGCCATCCTCAACTGTAACTTGTCAGCCTCGGCTATCACTTGTCAGTCTCGGCTGTCATTTGCCAGCCTCCGCTGCCACTCAGAGCTTTGGTACTGTCATTTTATAGTTGTAGAGTGATTTGCTTTTTCAGGGTGGCCCAATAATATTCATCACATATTTCACATCCTGCCATCATTTATTATCTGAGATTCAAGTTCGGTATTAACACACACATTTAGATCTGTGATACTTGGCGCTGTCCACGGGGACTTCATCCTTGGGACCTACCCTGCTGCTGGCATTCTGTGGTCGGTGAATTTTGACAGGGTTATTGCACAAAGAATCCAAGAGCAGAGGAGAAATCTGAAAGCAGACATTTCACACATGCACAGAAGCATCCTGAGCAGAAGGAGAAGGGCTGAAGCTGGAGCTCGGGAAATCTGCAAACAACAATATACCTGCGTGCAAAAATACGGTTTGAGGAGAAGCAGAGCAAATCTCAGCATAGGCAGGGGCCATCTGTGGGAAAGCATTACACAGCCTGAACATGAAATCAATGAGTCATGCTCTCAAATTGAAAGACCACACTCTGGCAATAAATACTTACCACTCCTTCCCATCGAGGAGGTGTTTAAACATTAGTGACCTGCTCAGGCCAAAAAGGAGGGCTGCTGCATAGCAAGGAGGAGGAGGAGGAGGCAGAGAGAAGCGGGGAGTCAAAAAGTCAGAGGGGACGAAGAAAAGAACCTGAAGGACTGGCAGACCTAATTGAGACAGCAGAGGCGAAAATGAGAGGGAAAAGGTCGAGGAGGGGGCAGTAAAAAGAAAGACACAAGAAGATATGAAAAGAACCATGAGTCTGGGTGAGGAGGAAAGGGTGGACAGAAAGAAATGGAGGGAGGAAGAAAGGAAAGGGTGGGGGCACGGCTGTCAGTGCTGGTGGCCTTTCTGAAAGGTTAGTGGCCTGGCCAGAGGGAAAGATGGTGAATGGCAGCCGCTCTGCAGGGAGGAGAGCTGGTCAAACTGTGTATGCAGGGCTACAAGGCTCTCTCTCTCTCTCTCTCTCTCTCTCTCTCTCTCTCTCTCTCTCTCTCACACACACACACACACAAATCTGACCACAGGGCGGCTTTTTCACATGGCATTTAAAACAAGGCACGTTCGTCCACACCGAGGACTAACGACATTAAACACCAGCTGACATTTCACACGGACGGAATTAGCTGATTATTGTACTATTGTTCAAAGATGGTGTGTGTATGGTTACATGCAGGTGTGTGTGTGTGTGTGTGTGTGTGTCTTCCGCCATGATCCCTGCTATGTGTGTGTGCAAAGAGATTGTTTGTTAGAATGTCAGCTCTGTGTCGGTTCACACTTTTACGCAGGTTAGAGGAACAGTGCAGGTGTAATCTTCCATACAGTACAGAAAACATTTGAGTTTAAAATCCCATTCACAAAATAGATCACTCTTCTTTTATGGGCTCATTTTTATACCACATCTTCATCTGTTGTCTCCATATAATGGTTTTGACATTAGCACTTCTATCGGTTATATTAATGTGGGTTATCTGGTTATTTAGCATATCCTGTTGTTCAGGTCACTTAAATTCACTCTGTGTATGAATGCCCGCTTTAAAGCCTCTAATACAGTATATGAGTAGGATTGGAAAGACAAGCCAAAGGTAGACAAATGGAGACAGATTAAACAAACCTATGCCAAAAACAAAAGTGTCTGTTGGAAAATAAAGGTCCACAATATCAGTTAGCCAACGTAGGCTTAAACTTGCCATTCGGGCAAGCATTGAAGGATACCCTGTGTGTTTGTATGATATGCAAAGAGGCACGACAAATCAGTGGTATTTGACGGTATTTGACATTTCTTTCCAAGTTGTTATTAGTGAAAAAAAGGCAAGTTTTGGATGAGGAAACAGCTTGTAACAGTTGGACACGTTGACAACGCAGTCAGCAGCAGGAGCTCTAAAACACAGCTCACTACATAATTCCGGGAGTCGGGACTGTTTGGAAGCAGAAGGAAGAAAACAGTATCCTCCTCTTTTGTTGACTCAACTGATGATTTATCACAAATGTGCAGCTGCTTCAACACAACTTCAAGACAAAATCATGTGTACAATACAGTGCAAAGTCTGGCGGCTACTTTCAAGGAATGAGACGGACACAAAGCAAATCGTCCCCCTACAAAATGATAAACAATGCAAATGTATTATTTCGATGCTCAGCCGAACTGAAGAAGATCCTTCTGATCAAAGAGTGCTGTGTGAAGCAACAGACTCCTCAGCATGCCTCAGACTTCATTCTTTAATAACAGTGTAAGTGAAGGTGATGGTACTATGGTTCAAACCTTCTCGCCTTTACAGCCACAGTGCCTTTCAGCTCCCCTCCCATCTTCCTTGTCTTCATCCTCCTCCTCCTCCCATCTCATTATTTTTTAATGTCAATACGTCTGAATTGGAAGTGCTTGGAACCACACCAGGAGCTGCTGGCGCTCTCTTCTCTTTGTTTATTCCATTTATTTGTCTTGGCCTCCCTCATTTACAGTTTGTTTCTCACCTCCTGCCTCTTTTTTTTCTCTCCTGCCTCCCTGTATCTCTCCATTTTCTCCTCTCTATTTTATCACCCTCACAACAACCTGACGTGGAGCAACCAACAAGCGAGAAGGGCCTTGGGTTTCTTGCTGAGGCGGACGTGTTGGCCTGTGCAGGGACTGAGCCTGAGACCTTTTAGCATCAGTAGCATTATACTGGCATGTTGAGATTAGAATGTGTTCGGGACTGTGTAATTCCTCTTGATTCCTCATATACACAAACATAGCTTGCTGCTACGAACCGTTCAAGTGCTGTGTTTGTCTTCTTGGCATCATGTTCAAGTGGGCATGGTCCCAGACATGGTTGCTTATTGTTGCCTCTCCAGTTTGTGATGCTCAGAATATGGAGGTGCATTCAAGATCTGAAGAGCTTCTGGCTCCTATATCCCAATACCCCTAGGAATTCTGTTTATATTGGACATTTCTACAGCTCACAATTTACATCCAATGCCAACATTCACAGCTAATGCAAGATAGTAGTGTGCCCTTTATGTAGCGAAGGCAAAACTACAGGTGTGGGGGGTGTTGAGGTCAGGGTTGTGGATGGTCATGAAGCATGGCAACAAGCCAGAGACTGGCGTTCTCATGCTGTCATGACCACAATGTTACCCTAACCTTAATCTGTGTTTTAGTTGCCTTTAACTGTACTTCAACAATATTTTATTTGCCATATCACTATCTTTTCTAACCTTAATCGTACAATAGTTGCCATGCACAGATATTGGAGAAAAAATTATTTTAAAAACATTGAACATAATCCTGGGGTTTGTAGAATTATCCATTATCAATTTTCTTTTCTAGTGATACATTTGGACATAAGGGGAGCCTCTTTGCTACTTGTGTATGATAGAGCTGTCACTTTTGTTGACTACAGTAACCATGAGGTTTTGAATAACCAGAAAGAATCTTTTTTGGATTTACTTTGGGTGTGCATACTGAAACCTGCCTTCCATTCTCAACCATGGCTTAAGATAACCCAAGTGGCGAAGTGGGAAGAGTTAGACTCGAAGTGCTTCTTTAGTGACTATAAAAAGGTTTGTGACATAAACCGTCCGACAGGTTTCACTAACTGTAATGCAGGTTTTGCAGAGGACTGATCTGTAAAGCAAAGCTCTGAATATGCCCTTTAGGTTTCATTCAACCATTACACATGGTTTGGGTTTTTTTAGTAGTCCCTGAAAACGTGAGAGCAGCCAGCTGAGATGTCTGGGGGGAACAACAGCGCACAGTGAATGTGGGCAGCTTCCTCGAATCTTGTCTCACTGAGGTTGTTAGGTACATTCTCGCCTGTGCAGTAGGGCTGGATGTCGATCAAACATCTTCAGTACTGGGTCTGATACCTGGCCTTTCATACAGATTCCTGAACAATACTTTTTTAATACCAATATTATAAAATCCATTTTTTAACAACAGCAAAAATTACATTACACGTTACTCGCTTCAAAGGAGGAGGCTGTTCAAAGACCTGCTGGAGAATTACTCTGTGCCCTTTACTCAACCTGGATAATTGGACTAAAATGAAGAAATAATCTGTAATTCTAAGACTAGGAACATTAATATCAAAGAGTATGGCAGAAATGCGCCACTGAAATACCAGATTCAGAATTGGTATTGGAATATTTCACAATTACTTGCTATACTGATAAAAAGCTTAACGTTAAAGATATATCATGCCCCTGGTTCTCCACTGAATTATCAATGATGTTCGAGGGACAAAGTCTGGGCTGTAGCGAGGCGACTGGTGAAGCAGCCTGGTGACTGACTTTTAGATACCTCTGTGTAAATGCACATCCTCCTTGAGAAAGCCAAAGCCCACTATCACATAGAATTCATCTCTAGCTTTTCTTCAAATCCATCCAAATTTTGGAAAGCAGTAAAGGTATATAATCAACATCTGTTCCTTCTCATGTTACATTTAATGGCTGCTTGTTAAATAAGCACATGAAGGGAATAAGGAGTAATGAAGAGTATAAATATATTTTTGTCTGGCTTATCAAAAAGTTGTTTGAATTTCACATTGACACAATTGTCAACCACTCTTCAACAACAAATCAGATATTTGACCAGAAACAGCTAAGTTTCCTGTTCTCAGTAGGAAGCTGATAATGTAGGTCATCTTCTTGCCCTTCCTGGATTTTGGAGATTTGGAGAGTTATCTATAGACACACCTCTGCCTCCACTCTCAAACCCCTAGATTCAGTTTACCACTACAGTAAGATTTATTTGCAGTGACAGTTATTTGCCTGTTAAAAGGAGGTTTTTCCTCGCTGCTGTCGCCAAGTGCTTGCTCATGATGGGAGCTGTTGGGTCTCTATAAATAAGATTATAGAGTATGACCTCAACCTGCTTTATATGAAAAATGCATTGAGATGACTGTTGTGATTTGGCGCTATCATCATCATCATTGCATCTTGCACACACACACACACACACACACACACACACACACACACACACACACACACACACACATATGTGTATATATATATATATATATATATATATATATAGCCACTATTTGACCAGTTCAGGCGACTGGCTCGGAGTCCTGCGTGCAACCACTGAATTTTGGAAAACTGCTTTTAGACATTTTACAACAAACATCAAAACTGAACACAATTGTCCCTATAGGTCATTTTAAAACCACGATGACAAACTACTCTGCTCTTTGCTGCCTTTTTTACTTTTCAATACCACTAACAACAAACAGCAAGCTGTCTGCCCATGACATGACATAGGCTACAGACAGGTTTGTTTCCTTTGTCTCTCGGTCCCTTTGGTGTACCATCGGCACTCTGGCAGCCCGCCAGCTGCTGTCAATCAAACACAGACACTGAGATGTTCCTCCAGCCAACTCAGATGAAAAGGAGCATTTGTGATGTTTCCCCCAAAGAGCCTTTTAATTCTATTTTATATTTAAAACTTATTAACAATACATTTGAAAAACACGTTGAAATTATTTTTGACTACAAAAGCAATGACTAAATGTGATTTCATGAGAAGGTTGGAATGATAAAAGTAACCCTCAGAGGGCTGCTTGCACTTTGTTTTGGGTTTGTTTCTTTCCTTATGGTGGGTTGAAGATGTTGAAGTCATGCAAAGGACATTTCGAAAGGAGTAATAATTAAATTCGACTAAACTAATCACCAGTTAAGTACAGCTTGTGCGAACAACAAACTGGCATTACTGTATGCAACGCAATGTTCATTTATCCATCAGTAGAATAATCTGTTTCTCTTGCCAAGCAGTGTAGGACTTCACATGAAAGATGAGTTCTGACATCCAGAATTAATGCAACATTTATAAGATGACGAGTTCATTGGCTGTTAAACAACAACTTCAAGCATGACGTTGCATTTGATTAGTGTGTGGGAGTGTCTTCTTTAAAATAGGACTTGCAGCCAAGACATCGTCAAATGAACCCATTAGTGTTTTACTGCTGCCTTTTATTGTTCATGTTTAAATATCCATATTGTGATTATGAGAACATGAACCTGTGAACTTCGTGACTCACAGTGACTGAGACAATCCTTTCTGTCTCATTTGAGCTATGTCAAGTCTTGCAGGGGAGAAGCAGAGACGTGACTGTAGTTAAAATTGGATAAGGCACAGTTCACATCGAGTCCACTCGCTTGACACGTCGGTGTGATTTGTCTCGCTGCGTATCTGAGACTGAGTGTAATGATACTTCTGGTTTGAAATGCTGC
This sequence comes from Holacanthus passer, assembly GCA_025331565.1. Classification (NCBI taxonomy): domain Eukaryota; kingdom Metazoa; phylum Chordata; class Actinopteri; family Pomacanthidae; genus Holacanthus; species Holacanthus passer. The sequence continues at coordinate 1,854,896 of JAFREQ010000039.1, forward strand.
TTTAAGTCTGTTGAAAGCCACCCTGATGGTTTATTCACAACCTGTCATTTTTTTTTTTTTTTTTGTGATGTGCCGCTTCTTCGCCGTGCCGTCTTGTTATCAGAGGCAGATATGTTTCTGCTCCTTTGACTTTACTCGTGTTTACAGCCCGGCTAGCTCAGTCGGTAGAGCATGAGACTCTTAATCTCAGGGTCGTGGGTTCGAGCCCCACGTTGGGCGAAGCAGCTTTTTGCAAATTTCCCCACTGTGGGACGAATAAAGGTTTATCTTATCTCTTATCTTATCTTATTTTTATTTTTTTTAAAAGATAGTATGGGAAGATATGATAGATGTTCTTTTCTTTGATTCTTTTCTTTGAGCCAAAAGTCTGTGTGCATTTGACTTTACGAGGCAGACACAATAATCAGGAGTGCTTTTTTAAATGTATTGTTTTGTTTTTCACACATACTGTGCAGACATGTATTTCTCTGTGCATGTGTGTGTGTGTTAAACTGACTGTGTTGTTGCCCATGCTGACCGGCCTTTGCAGCCCCTCTGGCCTGGCTGTCCTCCAGCTGCAGGACGCTGGAGCAGCAGAGCGATCCAGGCTATACGCTGCTGCACGGCTGGCTCGATTAGACCCGGGAAGAGCCTCCTGCCGCTTCCTCCCTGACTCCCTCCGGCTCGTGCACATCTGGCGTCCCCAGTTGTGGGTGTGAAAACAGTGTACACGCTCAGCCTCCATCTGCTGCTGACACATGCTGACCCCCCAGGGAGCTCACTGAGTTTATTTAAGGTTTCTCACTCAGGTGTCAGAGCGGAGGGTGAAACAATCAATCTACTCACTTTTTGTTTGGCTGATATGAATATTTATGATACACGTTTTAGTATGTGTCATCACAAGAAGCATCAGACGAGTGAGTTTTAGTAAAGTAGGCCATTTTAAGGCGGAAGGCAGAAACTTCTGCGTCTCTTAAAAGGTGTTTTTTCTTTCTGTTTGCCTAATTGTCATTAATGCTAATTGACCCAACGAACACACACAAACAATATGAAGCAATACCACCCCATATTGTGTATTTAAAGGGTTGGTTCACTGAAATTACAAAAGATATATGTTTTCCTCTAGTCGTATATCTCCACAAATGTTTAAAAGGCATTTTAAAATGCTATGCATACCAAAAATAAAATGCCATCTATCTCTTTTGTTTTGGGGTGAGGCAGATATTTTAGAGAACTAAAAACTATATGCATGGCTACAGCAGATACCATTAAGGGACAATGTGACATTATTGGGGCAATCTCGAGATTATGTCTATATATTTTCACTGGACCCTGTACATTGAGAAAAAAAAAATCAATCTCGTCCTCCACAAGATCTCACAACAATGTATTTCTGACAAATATAACAAAGAGGTGAAAATACAGTACTCTAAGACAGAGATGGGTTTACATCTACTGAATTTCCAAAGTGTAAAAATAGATGTGTATGATTATATGTATGTATGACAGGAGTTTGTATGTTGTATATTTGCATATATTATTCAAGCTGTGCTGACCTCTGACGCATCTGCGTCACATTCAGCAGTGTTTCCTGAGGGGTTGGGGTTACTGGATCAGGAGATAGAGGTCTGTGCCATTATTAGCGCTCTCCATCGGTTACTCTGAAAAGACTGCTACAGAAATTTAAATGTGTTAACCCATGCCAACAGTGAAATTTATTCATTTGTGTCCACCATATTTTTTATCTTCCACCACTTTATTGTGTTTATAATTAATAAGTCAAAGACATCATAATGTTTGAGCTTTTTTCCATCTCAGTCCAGGAAGATTTGGCAGTTTCACTACTGCCATCACAGACCGACTGTGTGTGCAGAAGTTACTGTATGTGTGCGTGTGTGTACGCACTAACATCCACTGGGATTTGAAGTGATGTGTTTTAAGGACGGAAACAAAATAATTTTACTCTGTCAGCATTTGTGTCACCTCCACCAACTTGTAAAGTAACTCTGTCCCATATACAGACGTGTGTGTGTGTGTGTGTGTGTGTGTGATTTTTCTCCTACTTCCAATGTCATGGACGCAGCAGAATGTTGTTGGAAAGTTTGTCTAAACTACATGGCACACTGAGTGAGTACCAGCTCTCTCTCAGTATAATGACAGTCAAGGTTATCTGAATGATTAGATGGAGATGAGGGAGAGGAAGATTATGATTTGTTGAGGGGTATGTATGTGTGTGTGTGTGTGTTACAAACCCCTTCTTAACTAACTTTATCATCATTGTCATCATGTGTTCAGGGTCAATAACAAACTCAGGTTTTGTGGGGAGGTGAAGGAGTCAGCAGTCCTCTTGTGATGCAGCATATGACTGATAGAGAAACGGCATGGGAAGAGAGGGAGAAAACCAGACTAGAGATGTGAAGTATCGGTGAGAGGACGTAATCTAGCAAGATAAAGAGAAAGTGAGAGACATATGGAGACTGGGGGACGACACAATAAAATGGAGGCAGGAGAGAGATGGTGAAAGGGAAATAGAGGAAAATTGTGAGTGATGATGAATAAATAATTGAAGATGTACTGAGATAGAAAAAGGGAAAGAAAAGGGGACAGAGGGTGGTTAAAGAATAGAGATATGGGATATGGAGTCAGGAGTGTGCCATCACAATAAAACAACACATAACAACTGGCCAATCAGGGCTGCTGCTGCTGCTTTCATTAAATTCAATTATTCACATGGAGGAAATGCAAATTTTAAACTAGGAAAGATATGAATTGGATAGAAGATGGAATATGATTAGAAAGATAAGTAATTTGAGTCACTTTTAAATTTCATTTAAAGACTTTTTTAAAATGATTTGTTAATTTGCAATTTTAGTGACATTTTTATTTTGACAAATAAAACCTTAAATATTCATATTCAATATTCTGGCCTTTTCTGGAGCTTTCAATCACATCTCACAGCCTTCATCAGTGGACGTTGTTTGCTCAGTTGCAGTTAAGAATGTGCAGTTGTCATGCCTTGACTTCAGTATGGAACGTGATAGTTATGTGATAACATGTGGTTGACTCGAGGTGGTTATCGCGTGACAGCATGGGTTATATGTGATAACCATAGAAAGAGGATCTTTCCAGTGCAGCATGAGGGGAGAAAACACAGAAGGAAAAGAGGAAAAGTGGATACAGGAAGTGTCACTGAGGCAGAGAGAGGGAGAGAGAGAGAGGGCGTGAATCAGTTCACTGTTGTTCTCCTGTGGTCTCTCTCACATTATCCAGTCTGCTGTGGACTGGACTGGATACAGTGTTTTACAAGAAGCGTGATCGTTTTTATGTCTCGTGTACTCTGAACTGTATTTTATTTTGGAAGGCACTGGATGCTTGTCATCTGCAACAGCCCTATTTTTTCTACTTAAGATCAAACTGGACATTATGCTGAAGTTTAGCATCACCCATTGCTCCAGGTGTGTGACTGAGTGTGTAACCCTGAGGTGCAGTCTCTACAGGGATCTGATTTACCTTTTTCATTTCCTTTTTTAAAGCTTTATCTGAGAATGTGCTTTTTCAGCTGTTGGTAAAGTCTTTATCTTGTATCATTTATGCCTCAGCTCTCTGTTCATTTCACATGTTTCAACTGTTGTTGCAGTGATTAAATGCTCTCTCTCTCTGTCTCTCTCTCTCTCTCTCTCTCTCTCACTTTCCCTGCAGTCACAATGAGCGAAAGGTGACCTGTAAGCACCCGGTGTCAGGCATCCCCTCCCAAGACAACTGCATCTTTGTCGTAAATGAACAGTAAGTCCCTCTGCACTCCGACACAGCATTGTACGCTTCTGCTCTCTGCATTTGTATTTGCATCTGATTTGAAAAAGGTCACTGGAAACACTTTTGGATTCATTCATCAAAGCAGCTGTGCCATGCAGCTGTGACAGTGTGTGAATGTACTGAATGAGTGCTGATCCGGATAATTTGGATATATCTCCAAAAGTCCTACTCAGACAAGAGTCAGGTCTCAAGTCTAGACTTACACAAGTGTAAGTTTTGCTTGGACCAGAGAGGACCCAAGAACAATAAAGTAGCAAAGAAGGAGGATTTACTTGAGTGACACAGTTTGCTACATCTCACACCACTTTTTTCACAGTCAGCATTCAGTCAAGTCAGGCATTATACACACACTGCTAACACACTTTTTACAACAATGGCAGGCTCTCCAAAGTCAATGCAAGATTAATGTTAATAAATGTGTCTAGAAATAATAGAACAAGCTTGCTCCTTATCACTTCAAGTCTTGCTTTGCAATAGTCAAATTCAGACTTGTCCTTCAATATCAGAGTCATCCAGGATCTCCTAGAAACCAAAGCAGGACTTTCTGTGTTACTAATGTGCCAGAATGTGAACAAATAATCTGCAATGTACAATGTTTTTTAACCTGCCCGTGTTTCTTCTTGTTGGCAATGACGGCCCAGAACTATTGCTAGGGTTTTGTTGTAATTGTAAAAACCACATTAGCTGTGTGCTCACACTGTAGATGTCAACATAACCAAAAGGGCCATCTTGTCTTTTTATGTGACATAAGTATCACTATCTCTAATCAGCAGACAGGCAGTTACAGTATTTAGGTGTCTGTGGAAAAAAAACCCTCTTTTAAAGCATGATACATAACTAAATGAATGGTTAAGCTCAGTGTACATACAGTTCAGTTTCTTTTTGCATAAGAGCATTTCATGTTGCTTTCACAGTGGTGTTGTGGAGGAGTGACTGCAGCGTCTGTGGGCCATGTTAAAGCTCGGTCTGTTCCATGATTATCCTTTTAAAATGTAAGAATCAGAGACAGTGCTCGTATGCAGCTGCGAGGACTTTGACTGAGCATCTGTGTGCAGCTGACAGAAGCTGCGTCTCTTCAGCAGCGTGGAGGCCCACACTGAGAGCAGAACAACTGGGTGCTTATCACAGTCCACACTCTGTACCCTGCTCCAAATCCTCTGTCGGGTTTTCACGACGCAAAATATTCATGGCAGAACCCGTTTTTCAATCCAGCTTCTGGGCCCATCCTCTCTGCTGGGGTGTTGTTGTCTGAGCTTCCTGGAGGCGGTGGTTGAATAGAAAGCAGAGGATTGTGGGTGTTATACTCGCAATAAATAATCTTTTCAGTTTTCCTGATCCACACTACAGCTGTACACAGGCCAACAGCCTGTGTCTTTTACTTTTTGTCATCCCCTCTTTTCTCATGCTGAATACATTACTGTCTGACTGACTGATTGAAGATAGGAATACACTAGAGCACGGCTGTCCACACCTTTTCCTATGGTCAATGGAAAAATGTGTTGTAGTAAGATGCCAAATATTTTAATCTATTTGTATGTGATTAGTGCCATAACCTATATTATTTTTGTGTTGTGTGGCAGCAGGACATTGTTTGCAGTGGTGCAACATGTTCTCCAATCTAAAAGACAAAATATGTAAAAAATGTTCTTATGTAATTGCCTCCCATGATGATCCATCCAAGTGTTTTCTGACTTGACACCCCGTAATGACAGGATGGTACCCGTCAACACCTTGCAACACCAAAGTGTTACATTACAGTTTGTAGGCCTATTTTGTGCTTCAACTTTGACCTTTGACCTTCAACTTTGCTAGCCCACTGCTATAGAGGGGCATTGAGGTGACTGACTGACCACTGTTGGGTGATGTGCAATGCATGTAAGGTGCAGCAGGTCCTGAGGAGATTCCACGCTGAGACACAAGAGTCTGTCTGCTGCAGTACAAGAGACTTTCGTGGTGGCATTGCGGAAGTCTTGCGCACAAAACTGTGTGTGTGACTGTTAAGCTGTAGTTTCGTTGACTCGATTACAAATGTATTGCATGCATGAACTAGCTTAGCAAGAAAATGAAAATCAAAAAAACACTGAGAATCTTGCATGAGGGTGGGGATGCAACAGGTGCAGCAGCCTCTCACCAAATTTAAATGAACTAATTCATCAATTTATGCCTGAATTCTCTCCATTTGTTTTCAATGATTGATGAACTGAAAAAAAGAAGGAGAAAAACGGGCCTATCAGATGCCTCTCTAAAAAGTTTCATCCAGCAACAGGTCTGTTTGGACTTCATTGTAGGGATTTTGCCACATTCTCAGATCGCAGAAAATGAATAGGTGAATACAGTGTTGTCATACTCAATACAAATGTTCCAGTTAACCACAGGATTATCCTTTAATGTCTGTCGGCTGTCTTGTCTCTGTAAGAGGAATACTTCCATATTCAGCTGGGTTCAGCTGCAGACATGCTGGACTGTTTGACACCGTTGTTAAGTTACTGACTGTGTAAGAATTTGCGGCGCTGCCGTCCACTGTCAGACTGCAAATCGTTCTTGCTCTGATTGTGTGTGAGTCACTGAGGGTCATTTAGTCTATGAATGCCACCACTGATTAGACTGTTTCATTACATCACTTTGTCTGGCCATCCATCTTTATCTGTCTTCTCTTTCTTCTACCATCTTCTGTCTATTAAATCTCTCTCTCTTTGCCTCCTCTGTCTGTGTCTCTGCAGCTCTGTATGGTTTGTTTATGGCAGCCATGCTACACGTTCACGAACTGAAACGAAAAATCTCTTTGAATGTTTTCCCTCCCTCTCTGTCTGCTGTCTGAATGACTGACTGCTGGATGCTCCCTACCCATCAACTCTGAAATGGAATCCATTCTGTGGACGGCACACACAATTCTTTCAACTCCCTAGGAGACAAACTAGAAAACAGCAAAAAGTCAGGATGACGGGGCTGAAATGAAATTTAGGACCACAGCTTCTGAGAAAGACAAACAAACTGCAGCAATTACACGCTCCACCTCCAAACGAGTCGTCAGGATGGTATTTCAATCCGCTCTCGCCTCTGAACTGTGCAGCCGAGATACCGACCTCCACCCCCACCACACACACACACACACACACATTGTTTTATTGCTAACAAGTTCAGTGGAGCTGTGCTCTCTGGGCAGCACCTCTCTCGCTCTTTCTCTCTCTAACACACTCACTCTCCATCGCTTTCACACTCACCCCATTCATCTCCAATCCCAATTATCTCCTCTGTCACACTGCTCCTGTTACGGAGTGCTGAGCTGTCTATGTGCGTGCATGTGTGTGCGTTTGTAAGTTATGTAAATGAGGTGTGCATGATTTGTATTTTTAAACTTGTTGAGCAGAGAGGAGGCGAGAAAGTCACAGGGAACGAGAGGTGTTTAACTGCAGTGATGCTGCTAATGAGAGTTTCTCCTTGTTCCGCCCCAACTGGCAGGAAGATGACGGGTGAAAGCAAAATATCGTTCCTTTAAAATTCAGTGGAAGTAACTTGCAGGCATGATGAATGTTATTTGACATGCAGGTGCACAAAGCATGGCACTTGAAGTTGCAGTGTTCATTACAGCTCAAAGTAACCAAAGAATTGATCTACAAACTGAGGATTTTGACAGATGTAGGGCTACTGGTGAAACTGGGGGACCATGAATATCCACACTAAAATCTCATGGTAAACTAGTTAGTGGTTGTCTAGATAACTCACTTCAAGCTATGAGCCAAAGATGTGAGATGTAAAGGTGTATGCTAGTGTTCTAAAAACAACAGTATGTTTTTGCAAGTTGTGTATTGTAGTGTGTCCCTCATTATCGTTCATAACATTCCTAAATCCACGTGGAAATCATGAAAAAGATGCTCCTTTTAAGAGGAGAGCTTGATTGCACATGGTTATTTGCAACACGGGTGGCTGCCCTGGTGTGGGTGTGTAGGACAATGAAATACAATCCAGGAAGTGTGGCTGGAGTAACACATTAATGCATTTAGAGGCCTATCAGATGCCAGAACACTGAACAATGGTTTGTATTTGTCATTGGGCTGTCATTGTAGTTATGATCACAAGGTAAACAATAAACTCACTTTACAGTAATCCAGGAAATTTTCCTTGCATGTATGTGATTGTCCAAAGCAAACTTGGCAGATGACCTAACACTGCAGCAGTAGTTGTGCCTGGTTCAACTTTGTTACCAGAGGACGTTGCATTATTTTAATGGAGCCCTCTGCATTGGCACCCCTGCTGCACCAATGGACTGGCTCCATTCAAATGAATGAAAGGTGTCTTAACGCCACATGAGCCTTGAAGCCTCCTCACTCATCCTTTCACCTCAAACTTTTAAATAAATATGAATCAAAAGATCAAAAGATGAATATGAGACAGGAGTTCAGAATTTCAGCTTTTATTTCCTGGTATTTACATCTAGATGTGTTAAACAACTTAGGACGTACCACCTTTTATTTGAACCCACCTATATTGGAACATGTGACTGACAGGTGTTTCTTGTTGCCCAGGTGTTGCCTTTTAGATTGACAGTCCAAACATTAAATAGCTCTGAATGACTTCTCTTCATTTTAGCCTTGGGTTTCACCTGCAAAGAGTGCATTTCTTGTTAAAAAGGATAAACCAACATGAAGACCAGAGAGCTGTCTATGAGAGAAAAGCAAGCTATTTTGAAGCTGAGAAAAGAAGGAAAATTGATCAGAGCCATTGGACAAACATTGGGCATAGCCAACACAACAATTTGGAATGTCCTGAAAAAGAAAGAAACTACTGGTGTACTGAGCAACAGACATCGAACAGGTCGGCCAAGGTAAACAACAGTGGTTGATGAAAGAAACATTGTGAGAGCCGTGAAGAAAAACCCAAAAATAACTGTCAGTGACATCACCAACAACCTCCACAGTGCAAACATGAAGGTATCACAATCAACCGTTCGAAGAAGACTTCGAGAGCAGAAATATAGAGACCATACCACAAGGTGCAAACCACTCATCAGCAGTAAGAATGGGAAGGACAGATTGGAATTTGCAAAGAACTACAGAGATGTGTCACAAAGGTTCTGGAACAAAGTCTTATGGACTGATGAGACCAAGATTCATCTCTACCAAAGTGATGGAAAGGCCAAAGTGTGGAGAAAAAAAGGATCTGCTTATGATCCAAAGCATACAAGCTCATCTGTGAAGCATGGTGGAGGTAGTGTCATGGTTTGGGCTTGCATGGCTGCTTCTGGAACAGGCTCATTAATATTTATTGATGATGTAACTCATGATGATAGCAGCAGAATGAATTCAGAAGTCTACAGAAACATTTCGTCGGCCAATTTACAGACAAATGCATCCAAGCTAATCGGGAGGAGGTTTATCATGCAGCAGGACAGGACAGGGAAAAGTGTAAGGTTTTAGACTGGCCAAGTCAATCACTGGACCTTCACCCAACAGAGCATTCATTGAGACTGAAGGGAGCAACCCCCCGAAACAATCAAGAACTGTGAAAGAGGCTGCGGTAAAAGCCTGGAAAGGCATCAGAAATGAAGAATGCAACCGTTTGGTGATGTCAAAGGGTCGCAGGCGTGATGCAGTTATTGCAAGCAAGGGCAATCAAATATTAAATGTTATTTACTTTAAGACTATCTGTTCCTTTACTTTTGCTCACGTAAAAATAGGGTGGTCTGATACAAAAGGTGGTATGTCCTAAGTTAACACATCTAAATGTAAATACCAGGAAATAAAAGCTGAAATTCTGAACTCTTGTCTCACTTTCATCTTTTGATCTTAAACCCAAACCCAAAAAGGAATTGGCCTTGCTGTTCCAATACTTTTGGAGGGGACTGTATTTATACTGTCCTCTCCCTCTGGTGTGTAGAGCGTGTTAAATATGGGGGCTATTTTCTTGCTGCTTTATTGAAATAGACATCAAACTGGCCCAGTCAGGCTGCCTGTCTACCTGTGGGTAGTGCAAGAGTGCAGGGTAGTGCAACTTTGGTTGATTAGTACATATGTGTTGTTAATCATATCCAAATCCCAGAACAACTAAAACACGAAACACATGTCTACAGATGTTATCAGAGCCTTAATCCAGTCATTTACAATCAGAACAGACCAACCAATCAACCGAGTTGCGCTACACTCAGCACCCATTTATCTGACCTGGACCACTGACAGAAAAATCGATTGCAGGTATTACTTGAATGAGTTGGCCTGCCCTCTGGAATACAGTCACATGTGCACTGCATTCAGTGATTTTCAGTAATCCCCACTCGCTGCCTTTAAGTAGAAAAAGGCCTCTCTAAGCTTTACTGAGACTCAACAGACCAAAACTACCTTCACACAGATAGTGTTGTAAATACTGTACAGGCTGTTGTTCGGTCGTCAACATTACCAGTGTTCAAATAAGGGAAGAAAAGCTCATTACCCCCGACAGTCAAAGGCATGCACTGTTTGAACACATGAAAAGTGACAGAAATAATTATGTAAAGAACAAAAAAAGAGAGCTGGAGACAAAGGTCCAAACACTGCTGACCTTCCCACCTAAACTTTGTGTTGTTCCTCCCTTTCCCTGCTGGCCCAGCTGTCAATCAAACCTGAACCCCGGCCTGTCCAATCAGAAGCCTGTAGACTAAAAGAGCTCTTCTGACGTATTCAGAAATTCAAATTCAATTCAAAATAAATATTAGCTATAAATGTCCTTCCTTCCCTTCTGAACCATCTCTTGCCTACACATCTCACTACCACGCATTTGATTTCTCCTCCTGCGCTGCCTGAGGGCGTTTAACAGGAGTCAGCGCTCCACAGAAATGTCACTCACTGAGAAGAAGTTTAAATTAAGAGATTCCTAAAACCCACATTCAGAAAGTTGCTTCTTGTCCCCAGGGGGAAGTTTTCCTCCTCTCATCAGGATGTAGTGTACGCCTCTGCAGCTCTTGCTTTTATTAATGACTGCCTAGTTTCTTTTTCTCCTGTTTTGTAATATATTCAACTGATATCTTGCTCCGTTCATCTCCCTGGTGTTTTGTTAATAAAATCATTACAAGTTTAGAGTGAGCGAAAGAGAGAGAGAGAGAGAGAGAGTTTAAGGAGGACTTTTAAAGGATGTGTCGAGCTCATCAGACTGAGCTCTGACCCTTTCCGACACTTTGTCTGTTTCTTTCTCCCTTCTTGCTTCCTCCGTCTGTCTCCTCACTTAATTATTAACAGATTACGCTCAGCCATCCTCAGCCGTCGGATTTTTCAAACAACACAAAGATAAGGAGATGGAAAAACAATAGAAAATGATAACAGATGCACAAGACTGACTGAAAATCAGAGAGAAAGAGAAAGAAAAACAGAGATGGTGATGTTGAGCTAATGGGAGGCTCTGAACGATGGTGGGCTGATGGGTTGATCAAAGCCGTGTCTGTGAAAGGGAAAAATAGTGTGGCATTAAATTAGTAATCTGATTGCCTGGAGGGAGACATTGGTAGATTGGTGTTCAGAAGAACAAAGAGTTTTGGGTTTGACACAAAAGCTTCCTGTTTTCACATGGACTCCAAAAAGACGTTTTATTCGACTTTCCTCGCCTCCAACATCAGAACTGCTTCATTCATTCATTTATCTTTTCTTATTCCCAATGTTATTTATGTCATTATTTTATATATCATAACTGAATTTAATTTCCAAATCACTGTTTGAGTTCTTATTATTTTGTCATTCTCTCTCCCTTGTTCTGTTTCTAGCATGAGTTGTGGAAAGCTTGTCCACCCTGACAAGCCCCTAGAGGCTCTCACCAGGTAAAAATGATCCCTCACGCCGCTGAAAGAGCTGCTTTGGCTTCAGCTTCCCTATCGGCCTCAGTACTTTGAATACTAGATTGCTTCTGTCCGTAACTAAACTGGAGATTGTTGCATGCAGAATGTGCTGTTGGCGGTGGGTAAGTTCAAAGAGCAGTTGATGTCATGACCTGCCGCATGAGAAGATCAATGTCGGTGTTTGTAGAAATAATAAAGTTGTTCTTTCTCTGATGTACCAGAAATCCCTACAGCCGTACATATATGCATAGTATACTGTCCGGGATGCTTCCTATAGAAAAGCTTAGACTGTGCTCAGCTCTTCATTTGATGTAGCTATAATCAGTTTGCCAACCCAACTACTAGGTCCTTTTACTATAAACCTTTTCACTGAAACATATTTTTAAAAAAAAACTTTACTATAGTGTCATCTGGGTGTGACCTGTCCAAGTTTGTTTTTAAGGGGTTGTGTCAACCAAAGCATTTTTTCCCAGCTGAGCTTGCACTTATTGTAAGTCCTGTAAAATATTCACCCTGAGACTGAAAATGACATCAAACTTAATGCCCCTGTAGTTTTTGACACACTATGCTATAGATTTTATTTGGAACATTTATAGCCATTTTTGTCACAGCAGGTGAGTGTGAGGCAGCAGGAGAAGGAGCCAAATGCAGATAAAGCAGGGAGACAGGATCAATTCAGTGATTTATTGCCGAAGAGAAGGCACATATATAAGCTTACAGACAGGTAGTGAAAGGCAGGCAGGCGTACAGGTGCAGGTACAGAGTCTGAGTCAGTGTCAGGATCAGGTCCAGTGGCTCGCAAGCAAAATCACAAAGAAACATGACAATCTAACAAGGGAACAAAGCATCTGGGCCCGTATGTGAAGTAAGTGGCTGATGAGGGAAAGAGGTGCAGGTGGGGAGATGGAAGGGGAAGCTCAGGTGAGGTGAATGACATGATCATCGTGTTTGCTGGGTAGGTGGGAAAACTGTTTCCAGTGAACATATCATTGTGCAAAATCCACAAAGTCACAAGCTGTGTGATCTGTCTCTTAGACTTTGAGCTTGCCTAGTAGTTTCCAGCCACTTCTGTTTTTTTGTGCTAAGCTAGCTAAACAACATCTAACTCTGCGCTGGACACAGAGACGATATTGATCTTCTCATGTGATTGAAGACAGCAAACAAGTCAAGCTGTTACATTAATTTCACTCAAATCAGATTCGTGAAACCCCACATGTGCTATCAATGAAAAGCAATGAGTAACAAACTGATCCAAACTGTCAGGATGCCTCTTCCAGCTTTGTATCTTCTTTCATTTAAGGCATCATTCCTCTGTTCTTGATTTCTCTTTCTTCCTCTTGTTTCTGCCTCTTGCTAACACTAACTTTATTTCAGACTCTGTGTGATTTGCCTGATGAGCCGCTGTGCAACACTAATGCAGAAATGATATTCTGGTTGATTAATGTGTATGCCATGAGTCGTGTCCCCAGCAGCAGCAGGGAAAGTTAAAGTTTCCTCTCTGAATAATAACCCTGTGTTGAATTTAATAGGAACTAGCTCTTTTTTTGTTGCCACTGAATCAAATTACATCCCTTTTTCCTTTATAAGTGGCTTGTATTACCTCTGAAGTGTTGAAATGAAATCAGGTGTCAGGCTGCCACTGGGACTACATACACACATTTTCCTTGTTGAATGATAAAGTAGAAGCCTTGTATTTTCTCCCAGCTAAAGCTTGAAACTGTCTCATTGTGAACTGTGACTCATTGATCGAATCCAGAAACATAAAAGAAAGAGAATTCCAGTACTGAAACATATACCTTAAGTAATTCTGACGGCTGAGGAGAACATGATTCAGTCCAGAAATGTAGTCAAGCAGTGGTTTAATTTAGTATTAGAGATCTTTCTGCTTCTAATTGTCTTTGATCAAATGATAATTTATAATTCATTTATGATGATGTAAGTCAGTTTCATTATATTTTGATAAGAATATTCCCTCTTTTTAGATCTGCTTCTATTTTACTTAGCAGTTAATTCAAGACTTCTTCCATGTTTAACTCTTGTCTTGATAAATTCAGTATAATGTACATTGTCATAGATTTACTGTTCCATCAGGACCACAGAGTTGTGATACTCAGTACTCTGCCTCTCTGAGTTTCTCTTTTTCACAAAAACACTTGACTTCGTTCACTACAATCGCTGCTACTTTGGGTTTGTTTTTTTTAATCACTGTTATACCACTGTCAATGAAACTTGACATATACTGCAAAAAAGCCTTCCACATCAGAGGGCGTAATCATTCCCATTCTTGAGAGGCTTTTAATTTGAAACACACGGTAAGTGTTCAGTGTCAGTGTCTTAACAGCAATCATAAATTAGAAAAAGGAATAATTAATTGATGATAACTGTATTGCTATTTGTAGATTTGTTTAAGTCCCTGTTAGCTATTAGCTATTCTTCTCTAAAAGTAAAAAAAAACTAACACATAAACAAAATGGATAGCACTGCATAATTTTATGTCTCTTCAAGATGATGTGAAATCATTAAGAAACACACATCCCATAATTACAAATTAATCAGGTTGTAAATATGCACAGAAGTGTTATGCCTTTTTATGCACTACCTGTAACCTGTTTAAGTTATTTTTTGTTGTATTCAACCATACTATTTAACAATAATGATCTATGTGTGATAAGACTAATGCTAAAGCCAACTGTTTCATTAAATTACAATTAATTTCCTACCGCATTTATAATAATCCCGCTTCCGCCCATTTTTGTCACAATCTGATCTACTTGCCTGTTCCGTGGCGTTTCACTATCAACTATAATACCAAATTACCTTGTCACTTGCTCACTTGCAACTTGTTTAATAACTGCTTGCCCATTAGTTAAGTACAAAGATGGTGTGATTATTAACACGTTTTGAACCAAACACCATATATTTAGTCTTTTCTACATTAAGAGCTAATCTGTTGACTGATTCTGTCTTCTATTAAAACCTGGTCTAGTTGTATGTGTATTCATGGAAAAATAATGGAAAATCATTCGTAAAAATTTGAAACAAAAGTAGTATTAAACAGCTCCCTTGAGGCACACCACACCACTGCCCTTACCTAAGAATACTTCCTGCTATATTTTTTATTTAAATTTAAGTAATTTCACATCAATATTATCTACTCCTGACTGAAAACTCCAGGGCTACACTGTAGTCTGGATGGGTGGAAATGCCCACTTTTGCTTCCCGATTAGGTCTTGTCTGTCATGACGGGCCCTCCCTGATTCGTCACAGCCCCATCACATGACCCATTACAAGTTAGTTTCATCAATTTCACTGTGGTTATCTGGCTTGTGTCTGGCGCTGATGAGTCCCTGTCTTGCACCTAAAAGTTGTAAATGTTTGAAGAAAAAGACGAGGAATCTGACCAAACATTTACTGCCAGCTTTAGGTACTATCCCCTTCCCAGTCTGATGATGGCACAGTTGTCTCAGCTTTAGTTATTAGTCAGAAACAGTCTTGGATGGTGTCTTTATTAACACTGTCTGCTTCAGACGTAGTTTTTATTAAAATAGCAGCAATGCAGTTACCAGTGTGATGTTACCATAATGAAAGAATCTCTTTGACTGAAACCACAAGTAAGACACATACGGAGAACAAAAAATAGATGTTTGAAACAGAGCTGAGTCATCAGTAACATCAGTCATATTCAGAGCCAATAAAGACTGGTGCAGGGGAAGCCATATTGCAAACAAACGGATCGGGGCAAAAATCATTCCAGAGCTCTCTGATCCTGCTTAGATGGCTGAGTAACAGCCTGCACCGCCCATGCTCACACAAACCGGTTTCATCAGCAAGTCACTGAAGTGAGAATAAGCACAGCAGCTGAAGGACAGGGTTTATGGAGGAAAGGTTAATACAGGCTAAGATAACTGTGTGACTGAAAGATGAAAAGGCAGACGAGATGAGACAGTGGGAAGGATTGAAAAGGCAGGAAGAGGGGAAAACAGATTGGCTGTGCGATCAGTGGACAATTCTTGTTGTGTGTAAGTGTTGGTCACCCTGCTTTAGATGTAGGATTCTAGCTACTAGAGGCGAGTGAAGGCCTCCTCTCTCACTCACAGTCAATTGGCTGGTGATTCAGTGTCACCAACAGAGCCACAAAATGGGAGCAATTTCAGAACATCCGCCTCTGGCAACAATGGCTCTCTGTTTTCTAAAGACTAAATGCCTTTGCTTGCAGACATTGCACACACACATACAATTCAGACTGATATATGTGAATGTTGCCAGCTCAGCTGAAAAATATTTCGGAATGAATGTATTCTGACTGTGAATTCTTGAGCTCCTCCGGTTTAATCAGTAAGGTTGCCAGGCTGCTGTCAATAGACAGACTGTTGTTTTTGCGCCCACAATGTGGGTGTCTTAGAGATTTAAGCACATAGCCCTGTGGATGGATGTCAGAAACACCATAAAATACAGTATAATACCCTGCAGTAAATACCAACTGGGTGCAGCACATAATATTTAGCTTTTGCTGCGACTTGCAGAGTGTTTACTTCTGCTTGTTGGTCATTCAGGCTGATCTTCTTTGCTTCTAATTCAGGTTTATGTTTGCCTTTCCTCACTTGAGAGACGATAATACCATGGTAGTCTCTCAGTGTGATATACGATATGATATTACATTCCACAGATTGACATGTAATACCATCACTGCAATAACAGACTCCAGCCCAACCAATAACATATTGCAACATGTAGGTGAACATTATTTCTGGAACCATGCTGAAATGTGACGTTAATATGTTGAAGTTACACATACTTTATTGTATTTGCACACAGTTCACCACTTTTTGACATACCTTGACACGTCCATCATAACGTCACATTAACGTTACATTGCCATATGGCATGTTCAAGATTGCATAACAGCTAACTAACATGGTGGGCCTTCTTTTTCCAACCATACACGGATGCGTTTTGTTTAAAAGTATCACCCTAAATTATAACATTTCTTATTACCTTTTAACTTTGGTGCAGCCTGTTTAACAGCTGCGACGACCATTCACTCCTGTTAACATCGTTGGTTTAGATCAACCTCTACTGTCTCTCCCTAGAGCAGCACAGTCAAACTCCAGCCAACAAGCAGTCCCACACAAAGATACCACACAGCCGGCCGCATCTCGCTAGAGGGCTTTGGCCTGAGGCTAATTCATCATCTGCCTATTTGCTAGTTAATGAAAAAACTGGAGCACAGACATTTAAAAAAAAAAAAAAAAAATCATCCTCCCACAGATAAGAGGCCAAACCCACTTTTGGAGCCGTAGTGAAGTGGCCATTCGAGGATCAGATTTTGGCACTTCCACATTGGCTTCATTTTACAGCCCCAGAGTTTGCCGCTTGGTGGGCGTGCCTGTCAAACTTGGAAAGTTACAAAAACTGTCAGATGTAGGAGACGAGTTTTTCAGCCGTCCATCTCAACCTTGTCTGAGTGAACAGATACGCTTTTATTTTAATCAAGCCAGCTGTTTACACAAGCTGCATCATGGCTCACATTTTATGCACCTAACCACAGCGATTGTGTGTTGGGTTTTGAGCACTGACAAAATGCAGGTAACTTACAGTCAATACTGGCCTGAATGCATTGAGTGTAGACACAGATGAGGGGCTGAAGCTGCTGTTGCTCTGCTAATGTGCTGTTTTTGCCATTTGAGCTGTGAACCCTTAAGTTAAGGGTAAATCTTAAATTCACAGCAAGTCATAGAAGACTATAGACTTTGAACTTCTAGGTGTCCTAAGCCCAGGTTGACTGTGAATCTTCACTGACAAACAGCCTACAAACATGTTCATATGGGTATGTAGATATGAGCAGGAGGAGTGTAAACTGGTTCTTTTTAGCATTCAGTTTGATGCCAGCTTGTTGGATGTCAACTCACATTTCTCTGTGAAGTTCCAAATCAGAATCAGTGGTAATTAGAACAGAAGATCTTCTGTAACTTCTATGCAACCCTGTGTCAAACTTAAAACGGTGCCACAGTTCTCTAAAGTACTCTAATAAGCATAATTAACCATAACTTCAGTTCACAACTGCAGATCCCTTAACTAATATTAGTAATTTACCCCTATTAGGAGCTGAGTATTAAATGCAACGAGCTAACTTGCCTTAAGTGCTATTGCCAAACTGAGGGATGGTTAACCGCTGCTAATATTCAGTGCTCTAGAGAATGTCTTTTAAAAATTCATGACATTAAGGATTCTGATATCCACATGCCATTGATTCTTATGATGCGTCTGAGTTTTAAACAAACTCAACTGTATTTTGTGTATCGACGTGACAAAAAAATTGATGTCTCTATTTGATTCGTGAGTTTAGTCAACACCTCATTTGCAGAGTTGGGGTTTTCCATTTAGCTTCAGGCGACTAGATGTTGCTGAGTAGGCTGAAGTATAGCAAAGAAGATTATCAGAGCTTTCAATGTAGAATATAAAGGAGCTGCTAATGTGCTGCAGGGCATGTAAATGGTTGGCATGCCAATTACCCTGCTTCTGCCATGCACATTTTAATGAAAGTACAGTATGGTAAATTATGGGCATAAGTGGTGAATAACTGTAGTTTTATTTAAGGTGGCAGCTGTGCAGGATAAGGAATGAAATAGTAAAGGGACAGTGGTATTACAGAGAGTTAATAAGGCAGGTAAGACAGGTAGCTATTATGACAGGGTAGAAAGTGGTGGAGGAAAAGATAGAGACATCCATTAGTGGGACTCACGTCTGTTTTAAAGACTGAGCTTACTGATGTATATTGATGCAATTGACAGCCACGACTTTCCTCATAGAATTTTAAATATTAGAATTATTAGAATTATGGAAACACGGTTGTAGATTTAACACACCGTTTGGATTATAGTGGTCAACTTTAGCTGTCAGTACGACCTCTACCTGTAGGCTCTAGAGTCTGCATACTAGGAAGTAGGAAGTAATTATTGTCACTCCCTCACTATTCTATTCTGCACTTAATAATATGATAAAATAATGTGAGTTGGCTGACTGAACTACAGCACATCTTAAGCCAGGCCCAAAATAGTACCCATTTTTTTTTCTATTACCCTGCCTTGAACATCTAAAATATTCTAGAACAGTGATCTTTTTTTGTTGCCGTAACAACAATATGCTAACTGGAAGGTTATGTTACAGATGTGGAGTTGGGATCAAGTGGCAACCTCTGGGACTAAAAAAAATTAAGCCAACGCGGAAGCATCAAAAACTGCAGTTCCCCCATATTAAGATTCCCAACTTTTACTGCAGAAATAAACATTTTTACAGCCTGGTACAGAAAACAGTTTTGGCCTCTGTAGCTAATTTCCCAATTCATAACAACAATACAGGAGGGAATCAAACTCAAAAAATTGAGTTTATGCTAAAGAATGCTATTACATTAAGATTATCATAGTATCTTAAAGCTGTGTGAATAGATCCGACAAGCTAAAAACAGAACCTCTGACATATTAACACCTTACTAAACTGTTACAGCTGACATGTAATCATTTGCCTGTTTACACATGTGGCAGACAAAGAGCAATATAAGATTTCATTTGGAGTCAGGTTTTGGCCCACCTGATCAATGGAAGAACAATATTTACTCTCCTTTTAGCTCCGTTTTCAGTGCTTTAGCAGCTTTCCTCACCAGCCACTGGCCGTGTGTCTGTCTGGTCCTTTGGTGCTGGGCAGGTACTTTGCAGTGGATGTGTCATACTGCAGGTCTGGTGGTAATCCTCAGCGGATGCATCACCACAGGCCACTTCTTTCACATTACACATAGTCATCCAGTGTTACTAAAAACTATTGATTACTGGAGCTGTGAAATCAGACACAGAGGAAAAATAGCACTTATAAAGTACACAATTTAAAGCTTATACAACAGAAATAGAAGCTGACCCAGCCCAAACCTGTCTGGCCAGATCCAAATGGTTTCAGGCTGACAGTTAGGCCCTGCCACACAATTCATCACAGGTTGTTCTGTGGCCAAAATACAGCTGTTGGTTAGTTATACCTGTGCACTATAATTTTAAGACATAAGCAAATGCTTGTGTTTGCCTGACCATGTCTTCTGACTCCAGGGATAACACTGAAACTGTACAGTAAGATGTCTTTAAAAATGTTGTTCTATATCAGATGAGCAGACTCTTCAGCATTATCTTGGCCGACCGTCAGCAGTTCCAGGCCCTCACCCTTGCACACCCTGCATTATACTGAGCAGAAGTACAATAATAGCAACCCAGAGAATGAGTTTCATTGAGCTGTTTTGCTTATATTCTGCTGACCTTGGGAGCAGAGATAAAGCTGTCACTGTGGGGTAGTTTTAATCAGACACGGGGACCTTGAACTTTCCTTTTCTCACATTAGCTATTGTCCTTCTACTCGACTAGGGGCAAAAAACTTTGAGCTGGCTCAATTTGTCAGGCCAAGTTGGCAGGCCATTTAAATTGGTTGGACGTAGAGGTATATATCAGAGGTGACACCCAGAGAATAATAGCTGTGATTCATGCGACCAACTTTCTTTCCTCACATTCTCACTTTCTTTATCTTTGTTTCTTTGCTTCGCTTCCCGTGCTGGTCACGCTCATTCAAGCCTCTCTACCCTTCCTCTCGTTCTCATCCTCACTCTCTGTAATGGTCTAACAGAGATAGTGTGTCATTAACAGAGGGAAGATAGGGTCTGCTTGATGAGATGGGGGGAGTTGGCTGATTGGCTGACTGGATTGTCGTGGAGACAGATTGTGCCTTTGAGATTGCCGACTCGTCTCTGTCGTATTGGTAGCACAATCGGTTAAGATACAGACGACAGACGTGCATACACATCCACCTGCACATATTTACCAATTATTTTAACTGAATAAACTAATTTAACCAAGGTCACTTTTTCCATCTGGCATGCAAAATCCAATCTGTAAGTCACCAAAGGGGACATTCTCTGTCCGTGGACTGCTACTTGAGGTTCTGTCCATGAAAATCACAAACAGAATAAGTGAGAAGATACAATCCTGGCAGAGTCCAATGCCTCAGAGAAAGTAACCCTAACCCCAAGAGACAAATCATAAGCTCTCTTTAAGTCTACCACACTCATGTAGACTGGATGGATAAACTTCCATGATCTTTCTAGATTCCTTGTAAGAGCCAAGAGCTGGTCCACTGTTCCACGACCAGGACAGAAACTACATTGCTCCTTCTGAATCTGGGGTTCGCCAGTAAAGGTGATCCCTTCCTGGAGACCTGAGAGTAGCTGGTAGCCAGGCCAGTTCCCATGTGGCCTGGTTGGGCTCCGTCTTGCATCTGTGTCTAAAACTTATTCTTGACCTCAGAAATAGAGTATTGACCAAAAAAATGCATTCAATTAAAAGAGATGCCTGTTAACATTTGACAGTCAGGCCTGAACTGAGGACAAACCACAGTCTGGGCTGGACGTTCACCAATCTGTTAGAAAAATGTCAGTCCATACAGCAGTGTGTTAGTCCATTGAAATTGTTTTTCTAAATCTGGTTTTATCGTGATTGAGCATTTTTAATGTACACTATCTTTACATTGCTGTTGTACTAACTAACTAGTCATGGTCGCACCTGCTAGCTCTTCCTTTAATTGCAGCATGATACTGTATTTTCTTTATGTAGATGTCAAATGTCTGACAGACTCCCTCTCTGTTTGTCTCTCTATGTCTCTCGCCACGTGGCAGGCCAGCTCCTAAGGCTTCGTCAGAGCAGGGCAGCACCAGCGACAAGAAGGAACGTCCCATGAGCACCATGAGCGAAGCATCAAACTACACAGGTGGCTCCGACTACAGCACCTTCCCCGGCAGCCCAGCCACCACCGTCACTACAGCCACCACCACCTCCACTTCATCTACGCGGGTCAGTCTCCATCCAAACAGTTTATAATATGATTATATTTTAAGCATCATTAGCAGACAGAGGCTAACTAAGCCGGATAAGACTGTCAGGCAGGGGTGATATATTTTTATGTAGTGGGGTTGTAAACGAGGGACACTTCTGTTCTGTTTTGTTTTTTTATTAACCCATGCTACTAGCCTGACCCTAGGCATGGGAGTCTCAGTCTCAGTTTGTGTGTTGGTCGGTCCACCTCTTTGGTCCAGACTGAAATATCCTAGCAGCTATTGGATTGGCATGAAATCTGGTCTATAGTCATGTTCCTCAAAGAATGAGTCTTAATTACTTTATCTGTACGTATTGTACTGTACATTGGTACAGTGCTGTTCATAGTGCCCCCAGCAAGTCAGAGTAAATATCTGACTTGCTTTTTATATTTTCTAATAGTTTGGCATTTTGGGTTTAGGGGAAATGTCAGCTATTGGATGGATTGCCTTGAAATTTGACACAAAAATTCATATTCCCCTCTGGATGAACTGTGATAACTTTGGCTCACTTTTATTAAACACCATCAAGTGAAATTTGCAGGTTGGCTGTGGCTCAGGAGCTAGAGCAGGTCAAAGGGTTGGCGACTCCCACCTTCTCCAGTCCATATGTCAAAGTGTCCATGAGCAAGACACTGGACAAAATTACTGTACAAAAAAACTGGACCCAGCCACTGGGGATGTACGAACATCCCCAGCATATTTCTAATTGCTGAACCCAAGCCTGGATAAATGGGGAGGGTTGCTTCAGGAAGGGCACCTGGTTTAAAAAAGGCCTATGCCAAAAAAAAAAACTTGGATCATTAAAGCAGATTTCCATGCCAGGTTTGGACGACGATGATGATGATGATAAGTAAGCTTCAGAGGTGCTGGTAGGCAGCGTTTATAACCATTAGACAGAGGCAGATTATACAAAACAAGCTGCTGCTCAGGTTCAGGAAGTTGTCCCTGGTATTTCTACGTTCATTGTTTAGCAGACTGTATTGATAATTGATGGAATCAATCAAAGGGATTCATTTAAGTGAAACATAAAACTGTCATTGTAGCCCCTAAGACCCCTGATAGAGTTGATTTGTTGTTCCCATCGTGCTGTACTGGAGGTCAACCTCAGGCCATTTATAATGGGAACATGCTGAGTGCTCAGTGACTGTCCTGGAATGTGTCCATGTTGTGTCATTACCTCTCATTTCAGGCTGGACAAGTGTGGATATGAAGCAGGCTACCTCAGCTGTATTACTGGTGAATGTGTCGTTTTGCACGGGTCACCGCATGGATAGATTGAACAGCGTGTCCCCTTATAAATGCTTAGTAAACCTCACAGACACAGAAAATAAATATGTATGGGTAGATCAAATCAAAAAGTTCTGTGCTTTCATGAATAAGTGATGCTTATACTATCATTATTTCTGCTTACACTGGCCAAAAGAAAGTATAACAGCGCATCTTCATGTATTCATGAGAAGTCATTATTTATAACCGAGCTGTACGGGTCCTGATCCATGCCTTGCCTGAGAAACCTTTAAAAAAAAAAAAGAATGACACACAGACTGTCTGTAGAAGAATATGCATTTTATGATAAAGGTCAAAACAGTCATGCAGAAATTGACAACATTTTTAGAATATTTTGCAGCATAAATAGTTGTGCATGTGTTCAGGATATGTATGCCAGTCTGTTACGTTATGCAGTATCCTGTGTAACCGCTGTGTACTAGAAAATACAACTGTACTCCAAATGAGTTTTTCATGAACACAATGAAGAAGCTTTTTAATGAACATATTGTCTCTGCCAATTTGCAACACTGATTCTGAACATACCTGTAAAATGTTGACTGACAATGTATTCAGTGTTTCCCTACATTGTCTTCTAGTATCAACTTCAGTGTGATTTACATTTTTATGGTTATTTCAATGTAACCCAAAGCCCTAGGGTGACTTGGCACACAAGACTTTCGATATTTAATCAAAACCACGATTTTCTCAAACCTTAACTAAGTGTTTAAGTAAAGTCATTTTAGTTTATATAGCACAAAATGACAAATCACAAATGAGCCTCAAAAGGCTTTACAGGCTGCAGCCACACTAATATGTTTTCAGTTTAAAACTTCTGCTACATTTATTTAGAACCTTGTAGACTGGATGGGTGGAACAAACCTTTTGGAAACAATGATGGGACACCCACATTTGCTTCCTGATTGGGTCTTAACAGACACAACATGTCCTTCCATGATTCACCATGCCCCAGTCACGTGGCTCTTTTCTGGATGAAAACAAAGGACATTAACTTGTATATTTCTATGAGCTTTGACTACCAGTGGTTAATTCAACATGGATAATGGATTACAGGCTTGTTGACCTTGTTGTTTGTGCTTGCAGCTGTGGTGCAGTTAAATTCAGCATGTTATCACGCTACTGCTGCCTACATGCACAGGAGGCAAACACCAGAACTTCAGTCTCAGGTGTTTGGTGTACAAACTTTATTTGTAGGAGACAGGGATGCCTGTGTGTAAACTTTGGAGTATGGCTCCTGCACCATAGTTATCTACAGTAAATGTTGTGTCCATCTGGCCATTAGTTTCTGGTGTAAAAACTTTACAAAAAAGTTGTGTAATTAAAAATGAAACAGTAATTGTCTGGGGAGTAGTCATTCTCAGTAGATATTCAGATGTGATGGTGGTGCCAGAGGATCACCAAGAAATTTAGGAAACCTGACTCTAATGAGTACACACATAATACGAGAATTCATGGTACATGCTTGAATAATGTTGTAAATTTAGATTGCAAATCATCAAATAACTACTTCTGTCTTTCTGCTATTGACTGATAGAAAAGAGATTTTAATGCTACAGTGCTGCATTTTTCAGTGAGTGAGCCATGATGTATGAGAGGTGGGAAATGTGCTTTGTTTAATGAGCTGAGAATATCTGTCTCTGTTGTTGCTTTTTATAGCTGCTGAAAAAGCTGCTGTTTTAGTATACACACTTCTTTATAACCGATGCACCAAACACACGTCATGTCAGTTGCATTGAGATCAGAGGAGAAAAGCTGATATGTTGGGTTATTTTTTCTCTGTGTCTCTGGAGTTTTCCCTGTTTTGTCTGTAGGAGATGCAAGACAGAAACACCGATACAATCTCTGCTGTTTTTGTGTTTATCATAGAGGTTTACAAATGGTTTTGTGATATTTATTCATTCAGAAATCTACATTTCACTACCTGTAATGTAAATGTTTCTTCTGTAGAGCTTAATATACTTTGAATGTACAATATCACTTCATTTATTACCCTATGTGTTTTAACAGCCCTCTAGGTCTTCCAAAAAAGTTCACAACTTTGGGAAGAGGTCCAACTCCATCAAGAGGAACCCCAATGCCCCTGTGATCAAGAGCAACTGGCTTTACAAACAGGTACGGGAGGAGGGCCAGTCACCTTGAAAGATTATGAAATGTGTTCAAGTTTGTGCGGGACTAGCGTGGACAGATGGAACACAGTTGAGGGAATATAGCCGGGCAGAAAATATGAGTGGTGAAAGGTGCACACTGATGAACAACAATACATAGGAAGTAGTGTTATTATTCAATGCATTTGGAATTTTTCATGTTTCATTTTTTGCTACTCCAGTGAACGACAGTAGATATAATTAAAGAAATGAAATATTTTGAGAAATATACTTAATTGCTTTCTTTTCAGGATTAAGATAAGAAGGTTAGGCTACAATTTCATGACTGTACGTTAACTAGAGTTGGTGTTGGTGACTGGAGGGAAGGGAAAAATGGCTAGCCTGGCTCTGCCCAAAGTCTAAACCAACAACACCTTTAAAGCTCACTTATTCACTTATTTTATCTGGTTTGTTCAATCCATGCACAAAGAGAAATGAAGGCATTAGCTTATTTGACTTTGTCTTTGCCTGTTGACTTTGTAGGCAATAAGGACGTATCTTCATACAGAGCTAATAGTTACCAAGCTACATCCATGAAAAATAGGGACAGAAATATAACCACAAAACGTTGCATAATTCTTCAAACATCATGAATGTGAAGTTGGCATAAAGTTAACTACTCCGACAAATGAACAGAGATTGGCTAACATGAACACAATGTTTTCTAGTCTTCTCATGTTTTCAACATCAACTGTTTGTTGGGTTGGAAACCAAAGGTTCCAAAGGGCCTGTGGAACCTGAGGAAATGGGAGGATCCTGTTCCTGCTGTGGGACTTGATTGGACATTAGCTAACCTAGCTGGAGGCTCAGCTTGTTCTCTCATTACCACTCCACCCACTCGCTGCAAGTTGAGCAATTTTCTTCGCCCCACAGAGATCTGCTGTGGCTCAATATTTCAATTGGTCTGTGGACTTCTGACCACTGTGCGGCTCCCTGAAGACAGCCTCTCCGAGCACTATTCAATTCAGCTTTCAGACCCCAGTTAGAGCCACTGTCAATAACCTCCATCTCAGGCTCTGTGCCACCCCTCAGTGTATTCACGTTGAGGAGAGAATCGATTCACTTCACACCGGTGAAACCCCTCTTGCTTCCCCATATACCTGTCAAGTGCTCCCTCACAGAAGAAATGTCATCAGTGTTTTTACGCAATGCCTCTAACCTCAGGATCTGTGGCTGAACCCGACACATTGCACACAGTGCTAAAGATCAAGTGAACAAATGGTCTTGAAAAACTTGTTATAGTCACTGCAGTCATTACGGCACCAGGGAGCGTTGAAAAAAGAACCAGAGCAGCAACGTGAACAAAGCACAGGCCTTTGCCCGGAGCACCACAGAGGCAAATTTGTCACTACGTTATGAAGAGATAAAACAGAGCAATTTGTCTCAGAGGAGGAGATAGAAGCTAGTTAATAGAAGCAGCCAGGGGGAGAGACAGCAAGGGTGTCAAGAGGAGGGAAGCGAGGGGAGATCAAAAGAGAAGAAAAACGGTGGATGTGTGTGTATGTATGTGTGTGTGCATGTGTGTGTGAGCGGGAGAGAGGGTGCATTGTTCTCCGTAATAACTACACTTAAACTTACTGGCTGTGAACTTTGACCCTTGCAGGACAGCACAGGCATGAAGCTGTGGAAGAAGAGGTGGTTTGTTCTGTCCGACATGTGCCTCTTCTACTACCGTGGTGAGAACACACACATGCAGACACACACATGAATTGTGTTTAATTGTCAAAATCGGGAATCTTAGTTACCGTCGGATTGGTATCTGCAGTTTTCTGTTCCACCCCATTCACTTGCTGTGGTCATCACTTCCTGCATGTGCCTCACAATAAATACAGGCAGTGGCAGGCCTCTGCTTTGAAGTGTTGTGACAAAGTGACATTGGCATTTTACATGTAGATGATGACCAAAATACAAATTGCATGATGTGACATAATGATGCAATGAGGGCTTATTAAAGCTTATTAACATAAAACACATACACACAACATATACACATGAAGAAGCTATGTAACATTAGTTTAGCAGGATGGTTGTGGGTTGTGAGGAAAAAACTGGGTTAGTTAGTAATACTACTGATGCTACAACTAAGTTTATTTGAACTTGAGTTAATATAGCTCCAGCAAAGTGGTCTAACAAGCAGGCAGCATATATGAGACTCTGTCACACTGTTTGGAAAATCTTTATCACTTAATCAAGAGCAGTGTAACAGGTAAAATCAAGGGTCAAGAGGTCAAGTGTAGTTGCCTGTTTAATCCCTTTATTAGTCCCACAACGGGGAAATTCACCGAATTCTAACCACTGGACCACCACACAAGGCACAGTGCTGTTAAAAGTAGTTCTCCTTGCTTTCACCCACGGTTGCGTCACCCACCACTAATTTAGAACTTTACATTCACTATAGCTCATCTGTTCCTCCTTCGTGTCTCCTAAACCCTTGAGAGAGATTTTTCCATCTCCATAAATTGACAAATTAGCCAGTCCCAGAGCACAATCAGCAGCCGCTTTCATGACAAACCCAAGGGAAAATTGGATGTTTATTGGCTTAGCCAGCCGGAGACGAGAGTGAGGAGGCGTCCTCGGGAAGGACAATGACGTGCTCAGCTTTCCGATAATAACCTCTTCTTTTTCCATTTTTCTTCTGGTTGCTCTATCACTTTATTCTAAGTACCTTCTGTCACTCAGGTTAGGAGGTGTTTGTAGAGTTTGGGGTTGTACTTGTTCCTTTTTTATGAACAGAGACGATAATCATCCCTCCTACTAAATAAACACCAAATATCATATAGATATCATGTGACACGTGAAATAAAATGACTTGAAATAACTTGTGTAAACAAGATTTAGATCTAAAAAAAAAAAGAGATCTTTCTTTTGAGGCTCCATACATGCCCAAAAGTACAAGATTAAGTACAAAATCTAGTTGTAATTACCCAGAATTATCATTTAATCAAACTTTTATCCTATGCTAAGTATCCACAGTTAGAGGATTTGATATGTAGACACGTTGTTTGTGGTCAGAAACTCTGACAGATCTGCAGCCTCCTCAAACCTCAGTGACCGTAAAGACTCTTATAATCTCATAATGTCAATTGCTCTGAAAAAAAAAAAAGCCTAAAAACTCCCACTCACACTGCAGTATATACCTACAGCATGTCTCTGCATGCCAGCTTACTCATTCCCTCTTTCCTGCTCGTTTTTTCTGTGTGTGTGTTCTGTACCTCAATAATTCAGCAGTGAGGATGGGGCCGGAGGAGCTGCAGGGCTCACTGTGCAGGCTCGGTTAAAGCAAACAGCACCACTGGCTGGAGGCTCTGTAGGTTTTTGCTGCAGCTGGTGCACCACACGTGTTTCTGCCTCCACTGTGCCGCCTTTAGATTGTAGCCTGTGAGCTCCCATGAAAGCGGCATCGTGCTATACAGAGAGGCAATACAATGATGCAGTCATTAACATCCCAACATGATTCTGATGAGATTGTTCTTGAAAGGCTTTTTTAAAAATGTGGCATCAATAAACATTTATTTTGTTAGAGGAGTTGACTTTAGTGCATTCGTGGCTGCATGTCACATCTTTTGTGCTTTGCAGCTGTTTTTGCTTCTCAAATGTGAAAGACAAAAATCAAGACGTGAACAGAATGCAGTGTTTCTGTGTGCTGCAGCCTGAGAGTCTGTCCTTATCTGTGTGCGTGTGTGTGTGTTCCACGCTGTGTAGCGCACACAGGGAGGGAAACAAGATCATAGTTCGCACAGAAAGCAGACCAAGCTCATAAGGATCTGTCTGACATGGTTTGATAAGCCTCAGCAGGTTTTGGTCCATCATTATCTGTAAATCATTCATCACACCGTCAGCCAGATACTGATAGACCTCCGTGTTCTCAAAGTCAAAGGCAAGACTTGACAACATGTTCCAAATCCTTCGGGCAAGTGTGGAGATCGTGAACAAGCGCAGAATCGCCACTGCATGGAAGAAGGTTCCCCTCACTTTTCAAAACCATTTAACTATTCTCAATCAAATTCCTTGATCTGAGTGTCTCTTACTGAGCAAAAGTATAACAAACAAATGTAAATGTGAAAATATCAGCCCACGAAATCTCCTCTTTCAACTTCACCTGCATATCAAGCGTCCACTTGTATTATTTGACAGGTGATTTGACCTTTGGCTTCCCCTCAATCTCCATGACTGGATGGACGCCTTGTCTACTGCAAACCAAATCTACCTATGAGTACAAATAAAGTAACCTGAACCTGAACCAAACATGAAGCAAGCCAGTGATGAATATTTAATATGTGTTACCCATCCAACCTCTTATTCAATCTACAGCCCTTATTTATCTAATGCCTACTGAACCTCAGCCAGACCCCAACCCCACTTAGTTTAGTGTGTGTCGATGTGGCTTTGAATGCAAATGTCCCATTCTATGTATGCTGACACATGACTGTTCTTTCTTCTTTTGGTGTAGATGAGAAAGAGGATAGCATCCTAGGAAGTATCCTGCTTCCCAGTTTTCACATCTCCATGCTGTCGGTGGATGACCACATCAGCAGGAAATATGCCTTCAAGGTAAAACAGCTTGTCCAGCTTAAAGGTCACTTCAGATCACTAATTAATTGTGATGATGATCATGAAGCTTACTAAAGATTAATGAAGGTTACTATTTTTAGTGATTTTTGTTTTCACATAATACTGTTACCCTGACTGGATGACAAAGCAGCTGCTTTGAAGGACTGGTTCCATTTCCACAAAAATCAAAGTGTTCTTCTAAATGGCTGCAGACAGAGTAATAAGCCTGTCCTCACAGAGAGGCAGGAGAAGTGATATCCTTTAAATATAGGATTTCAGTCATTCGCAGACAGAGATTCATAGTGTTGCAATTGGTTGCAGGGGGGCAGTTCAGACTGGTTTCAACCACCTGAACAGTTCTGATGGAATATACTGCTGCCTTTCAGCTCACTAATTAACACATATCCCATTTGTTTAATCTGTACACAAACCAACATTTAAGCAGTTTATTGGTTACATGCATGAACTATTTCTTGTGAGGCATCTCTGGTGAGATAATAGAACATTACATTACATTTACATTTCTGTTCTTCATGAGTTAAAGAAGAGCGATATAACTTGTAACTCAGACCTTTAGAGGTGTTGATAGATGTGGTTTTAAATTTGCTTCCAGTCTTTATGCTAAGCTAGGCTAAGCACATCCTGGCTCCAGCTCTTTACTTAACACATAGACATGGGAGTGATATCCATGCTTTCATCTAACAATTGAAAAAAATCCCAAAGTGTTTAACTCTTCTCTTAAGTTGGCTATTTACTTGACTTACTTGACTTAGTATGGTTTCCTCCTTAGTTTGCGGCATGAAAACTGAAGCGTAAGGACTTGATGATTGGAGCTCATCACTACACACAGTACAATCAAAGACGTACTATACACATCCAGTAAGCTGTTAGTTTAGGGCACCTCAGTGTCATTGATATTTATGCAGCTTTACCTATGCAAAGAGATGCACAGGAACCTTGAAGACTTTCACACTTATGTGTTTTCACTGGAACACACATGGAGAGGCAGACAGGGAGCACACACACACACACAATCATAATCATATTGTACACAAACACACTCCCCTGCCTACGGGAATGATGTACAGACTCCCTGCTGGTATCTCAAGGTCACCATCCAACGCTGTTTCTCACACTGCTGTCTTATCTCCTCCTCTCTGTCTATCTGTGTCTCCTCCTCCTCCTCCTATTTATCTCTCCCTCACTACACTGCCAGGCCACTCACCCCAACATGCGGACGTATTATTTCTGCACTGACACAGCCAAAGAGATGGAATCCTGGATGAAAGTCATGACTGATGCCGCCCTCGTCCACACTGAACCAACCAGAAGGTCAGCACTCACCACAGGAATGAGCCCACACAGATCTGATGTAAAATGATATTTAAGACACACGGTCACCATGGTGGAACCACATATTTCTATTCTCCAGATTCAAGTGCTCATATTCATAAAGTATTATCATATGTCAAGAGTTCTCCCTAATGCCCATACATTTGTGCTGGTCAAGAGTAACCTCTTATTCAGAACTTCTCAGCTAAGAGACATTGTGAAGTTGGGCTTGTTGTCTTGGCTGATATTGTCTTTTATGATGTAGCCATATTCATAGCCCATTTGTTTCACTGAGAGGCAGAACCATAATTTAAAAGGGAAAAGCAATTGAGCCTAATTAAAAACGACTAAATAGCTCTCAAGATCATGCAGAGGACAGCTGCCGGGTCTCAAGCTCCCCCTCAGCTTTGCCTTTTATTCATTTTGTTATTGTTTTTTTTGACATCACATGCACGACTGAAGCGAATCCTATCACACAAGATGATATTTTTCACATCAGATTGCTGGTGGACAACACTTTTTCACCATGATTAACAAACAATAAGGAGTATTCATGGCTTATATTACTTTTTGCTGCAACTGGAAAAAGGAGGCGATGAAGGAAACAAGGGTCACAGGTCCTGGTCAGCCTGAGGAAATGTGCACACCAGCCTTCTCTCCTATAAGTTGCATTACCTTATATATAATATATATATATATATAATGTATCATATTATGTTCCTATATTTTCGCTGCCACACTATTTTATTTCCTACATTCTGATTAAATTTTGTTCCATTTATGCATTTTTTTCCTTATACATATTTTAAATGCACATCTGTAAGGTCAGATCTAAGAATTTGATGGCCAATGGCTGCTCCTCTGTAATTGTCATCCATATGACAATGAAGAACTTGAACATGAATAAACTGTGAGGCTGAGGAGTGAGCAGCAGCAGACTGCAGGGACAGGCACAGTCTTCCTCTGAGTGACATCCAACTGGGACATGCAGCCACTAGAGGAGACAGGAACTATGAGTTCAGCCACTTGACAACAACATCAAGTATTTTATAGCTGCTGTCATGTTGCTTTTTAAAGGATAATTCTAGTTTGCTAAACTTTGATTGTATTGGTGTAGTTATTACTATTATTCCTATCATTTATCATAACGCTGTAGCCACCAATTCACTGCTGACATCTGAGAACACCACTGATGATGACATCACTGAAAGAGAAGTGCGAACACTGGCAGAGCATTAAGGGCGGCCGGCGCACTCAGACCTGAAGCCTGAGCAGTTTTTGAACAGTGCAGAGAATGTACAAAAGTGCAGTAAAATTAAGAATGATAATATTAAGGCTTATTGTTATAGTTAACATCATTGTACTACGGTATAAATAAAGATTTTAAAAAGGTCCCCACTGTCCCATATACAGTATATTCTGTGTAGTGTATGCTTCACCAAATACTTTGCGTGTTGCCAATCCCCACTGAGCCCAGAATCCCTACAGTCCTGCAGTGTTAGGGGTTTCTGGCTGAGATCAGAAACGTCTAAGAAGTGGAAGGCCAGAAAGGAAGAGTGACAGAGTTAGAAGAGCTGTCAGACAAGCACAGGACTTCTGACACTTAAGTTATCTTGAAATCTCTCAGAAAACTCTTGCCTTTATTCTTTGTCACATTCCTCTCTTTCTTTCATCCCAGACTGGACAAGTTGAAAGTGGACCAGCGGACACCTCAGGAGTTGAACAACTTATTGAACCATAGAGTCCTAACCCGGCCCGAGATCCAGAACAACGAACGCAACCGTGAGCCTGTGCGACAACACTCCCTATCTCGAGCCGACGACAAACGCCAAAAAGACGTGGAGAAACACAATGGCCAGAGAGAGCGTGAGTACTATACGTTACAGAGAGATGGGGAGAAGTACTCCCTGAAGAAAGACGGCGTGAGCTACACTGTTCAGAAGGATGGAGAGAGGTATCTTCTCCACAAGGATGGAGAGAAGTACCTGCTGCGAAAAGACGGGGAAAAGTCCTTGGTGCAGAAAGACGGAGAGGTGTGCGTCATTCACAGGGACCTGGAGAAGTACGCTGTTCAGAAAGTGGACGAAAAGTACACGGTGACGCCGACAGAGGACAAATACGCTCCGTCTAAAGATAGAGAGAAGTACCTGCTCACGAAGGATGGAGAAAAATATGCACTGCAGAAAGTAGGAGACAGGCACACGCTCCAGAAGGATGGACAGAAATACGTTCCTCAAAAGGAGGTGAAGAGACAGCTGTCATTAAAGGAGCCAGAGAGATACAGCGTGATGAGGGAGACTGACAATAAATACGGTACCATACAAGTTGTGGACAAATACGGCACTCTGAAGGAAGTGAAGAAATACAGTACACTTCGAGAAGGGGACAAATACGCTACTCTCAGAGACGTAGAGAAGTATGCTACGGTTCGTGGCGATAAATATGGCTTCCAGAGAGAACCGAGCGCAGAGAGAGCTCTGACTAAAATCAGCAGCATCAAACTTCAGCCAGCTCAGGCTGCCGCCATCGCAGCAGCCGTGTCTGCGTCTCGCCAAGGCCAGGCCAACCTCAGTGTCCAAAAGCCTGTGCAGGTCAACGGCTCAGGGTCCACGGCAGGGGAGCAGGCTGTGGACTGCAGCCCAGCAGAGGCGGACGCCAGCCTGGCTGGGGGTCCAGCAAAGTCCCCCGCTCCAGTCCAGGAGCCAGAGAGGGGCCTGTCCAGGACCAACTCCATGCAGCAGCTGGAGCACTGGGTCCGCACACACAGGACTAGAGGACTGGAAGATGACACCAGGAGGTGAGACTGACTGAGTGTGTGCTCGTGTGTGTGTGTGCTTTCATAATTATGCTGTTCTTTCTTTGAAACCATATGCTTTTGTGCATAATAAGATGGTAAGGAGGAGGTCATTTTATCTAGTCGTCTCTTCTCTAAGGGGCTGTCTATGAGGACCAGGACATTTAACATATCATTTAGTCTTATGCTCAACCCTTAAATCAAAGAAGATAAAAATACAGCTTGCAGATACACTTAATCACACTTCACTTACTCTTGTTTCAGGAATTTTCTACAAAGGTTTTGTGTGTTAAAATGCCACCTCACATACAGAACACAGGATTGGAACGAGCCTGATAATCAGAGAGGATTATCATTTTGGTCACTTCATTAATTCAATTTTTTTCAATAATTTTTGTCCTAACCAGTCAGTAGCGAGTGACATATCCATTCTGCTGATGTAATTTATTGTAAAGAGGAGCCTTTAACTTATTGTTTTTCCTGAAGACCAAAAAAATGTTGATTTAAACCTGCAATAACTTAATAATTTTGGCCACTTTAGGGCAGAAACTAGTTATGCAAGTTGATAAGCGTTCCCCACATCCCCCCAGCTATGGAGAAACATCATAGCTCATTCTGAATCATGTTTCTGTACCTATATATATTCCTTTTGCAAATGGTAATTATATTATTTTCATCATTTCTGAAATTGCATTGTTGCCATGCATTAACTTAATTTGCATAATTAGCATATAGATTAGCAAAGGACCATTATGTTCAACTTGTAATTTGTAACATTAACATACTGTTCCAGTCTTAGGAATACTGTTGCTGTGTATAGAGTTTATGTGCTGCTGCGATACAGCAACATGGTACAGTGAGATAAATAAATTTTCATTATACATAAAGGCCAAAAAAACATCCATATCTTCCAATAAAAACAAACTATCTCTGTCAGAACACCAAAAAGGGGCCCCTGGCTTAAAGAAGAGATTGCTATTGAATGCTGTTCTGCTATGATAGTGGTGGTAGCAAAATTGTATTTTCTTGATGTATGTATGTATGTATGTATGTATATGAAGTCTCTTTTTAGCCCAAACAAAAAATCATTTCAGTACACTGCACTTTCACGGCACAAATTTTAAACCTACACGTAGTCATTCATACAATCTAAGGGCGAGCTCTCATCCTGACAGGTCTGCTCCTCCGCAACACTTAAAACCGTTTTTCATCCGCCATTCTATCTTTCTCCCTCGTTCCCCACGTATCTTCCTCCGTCCTTGCTCTGACCTTGTGGGCCACAGGGAGCTGAAAGCTTTTTGTGTCACCACAGATGTATATCTCATTTGGGAGCTCCGGCGTTTAGCTGGCGTTTAGCCGTCTGTGCCGAGGAACAGAAGCAGCAGAACAGAAGTGCAGAGCGCCGACGCTCCATTTGCTCTCAGCGCTTCCGCCGCTCGCCTTCTGCTGCCATCAATAAGTCATGGAAATAAGACTGTAATGAGAGCAGAGCAAGCTGAACGCTGCCGAGCCACATTTGTCATCTTTATCAGCGCACGGTGCAACAGAGGGAAATAGAGAAACTTTGTTTTAGGACTGATTGTTATTGTTGTTAACACAGAGTCCTGCTTCTGCTAACAACTATATTATTTCAGAGTAGTGCATAGTACAACCTAATCATATGCTCCCAGATGTGTGTCTTCATTTATTTTTCCCTTGTTTTTTTCCTTGTTGGGATTGTGTAAAACTTAATTAATCCTACAATTTGGGTTACTGTCTGACAAATTGACAAAGTGAATTCTCTGCAGAGTCACTCATTTAAGTTATTGTGTTCTTTATTTTTCAATGCTTCCAATATTACCACAAATTCTTTTAAAATAAAATAAGCCAGTCATTTAATATCCAGGGGTATGTCAGTCAAGAACACAGTGTAGCTGCTAATAAAGACTGGGTAAAAACCACAGAAGGGGTGAAATACTACTTGTATTGTAAAGGCTCACATGGTAAATTCAGTGTCGTAGTAGTTGTAGCGATACAGAAATGGTAATGTAGAAGTGGAGATAATTAATGAATCTGTTAAAAAGAGAAACTCATAGCTGCAGACTAAGACAATTTTTTTTACTGATGAATTTGAATTTTGTTTTTAGCGTATGTAGCAAAAAGGAAGACTTGGAGAGGAAAAAGAAAATCAATAAACTCCCCTAGAGCCCAGAAGTGATGTATTTGGCAGTGTTGATGTCCCCTAAAAGGCCCGAATAGAAGCAATGTTCCCCTGTGGCTCACAGGGTTAAGATATGTTTTCCTCTCCCGCTGGTTCACTACGTTCCACTATAGTTACAAGCACTGATCATTTTTAAATATAGTGTATGTTGTAGTTTGATTGATATTCAATTTGTTCCTCCATCTTTATGTTGTGTGACAGCATTGCCACTCTATGGTGCCTTATTTTTGAAATGCATTACTATGGAACCAATTTAGATGTTGGATTCGTAGAAATAGTTATGACAAGGAGAGTAAACTTTTTCATTTATCATGTTCCAAACAAATGTAGCATGGCCTGTTAGGGTCCTGACATACTCTAAAACAGACACGAATGTGGACCAGATGCTGACTACGTTGGTTGCCTGTATTGGAACTTATTCTTACACCAGTAATAGGTCTGTGCAGTCTGCATGTACAGTCTACATGGTCTTAAGTCTCCAAGGAATCTGCACAAACCGTCGCAGACATAGGCTGATGATGCAACCTGGACAAGTGCAGTTTGTGTGGTCTATATGCAAAAATGTCTTGCTGATGTCAACACTGATCCTCATGGTCATGGGCAGATGACGCAGTTGACATCTAGCGGACCCTCACACCTGTGTAAATGTGAAAAGTTGACAGATCACACTTTAGATGTTATCTTTAAATCGATGCCTCATTGGAATGTCACATAGGAGAACTGGGTGTTTGTTCCTGAGCAGACAATGTGAATTTGTTCATTACTACTTGCATTAAAAATGTTAGTATATACGTGTGTCATGCATAGACTGTATACAACATGGCGTAGTCTCTGTGATGTCACCCACAGGTTTCTGAGGAGCCATTGTGAAGCTCAGTGTGGGTGGCTCTGCTGTCACCATCTTGGCATTGCCTGACTCCACCTAACTCCTAGCTAATCCAAAAATGAGTAAATAGGTGAAATGAAGCCTTGGTTGCTGAACCACACCCACCCAGCTTGGATAACCCTGTGGCACCATCCCACTTCAGCACCGATTACTTGACTTTACACAGTTCTTCCTGAAATTCAGGCATAATGCACAAGTACATACACCTTATTGTATTTGCACACAGTTTTTGAATCCAGCATAACATTACGTTAACGTTACATTGCCCATATGGCAAGTTTTATATTGCATAACTTGAGCTAACTAACGTCGTGGACTTTGATTAATGAACTTCACACAGATGCCTTTTGTTAAAAAATGTTATCACCTTATATTATAAGACATCTCTATTACATTTTGAGTTCGGTGCAGCCAGTTTATAACTGTGGCTAGTATACACTCCCATTGGCATTGTTTGATTAGATCAACCTCCACGTTCTCCACCAGGAGAAACGTGTCCTGGGCATCAGAGAAAAACACGGCACACAATAGCAGCACTATCAAACTCCAGTCAACAAGTGTGTGCTTACAACAAATGAGTTCTTACAAAGTCCTGTCATGTCAAAAGGCAAATGTGTGTCCTGAATGTGACCAATGCTTGAAGAAGAATGAAGTTGGAAAAAGAAGCTAACACCCACTCAGTGCTTCCTCTGAGCCGGAGAATCAGAGCTCTCACGCCCTGTTCAAGCACTCGCTGAGCCTCTCCCAGCGACTGCAAAGCTCCGCAGGCAGAACAGGGAGAACCCCACTGAATCCAAAATATGTCGGCTAGTGATTTGCTCGAGCGCGTTCAAGTTAATTGTCATTACGTTTAGATAACACAAAATATAGCATTGAAATTATCTGGACAATATTATTGTCCATCCTAAGACGTGGAACACAAAGTAGGGAAGAGGGTTTTGTTTGCCCATTCCATACACCCTGATTATAGGCATTGATTCTTTGGCTGCCATATAAGTGAGTGGGGATGTTTATGTGTAATGTATGTACAAGAATGGAGGCCTTCACTCCTTTTTACCCAGCATTCTTCACTTTATTAGGTAACTGTAAGTGTGTGTTACAGTGAGAGTGAGGCTTAAATGTCAAGCAAATCTCTAATCAAACCCTTAAGTTGAATATCAGCTGTTGTTTTTGTTATCTTGATTGGTGCAAATGAAGTAAATGTCTTTCTTAGCATAAAACACAACAGACTATGTTTCAGCTCACCTTGGGTTGCGACAGAGGGGGGTCTGGCCACTGCAAGATTCATGAGTCACTGGTTGTTTGAAGAATGACTCATTCATTCATTTATTCAGTTATTTGCACATGTATTAGTTTCATAATGTGATTGCAAAGTTGAATTGATTATTTGTTCATTTCAAGCTGTATTTTCTTACCAGACCTGTCTAACATCCCAGATATGTGGTGTGGATTCAATGGGTCTTACCACTAATTTCTTAAAAAGTCTTATAGTTGCTTTCCATTTTTGTGATTCAGGAACTAAATCTTTGTTTCTTCTGCTCTGTGAAGTGATTGGCTGCAATCCTCATTTAATATTCAACAATTCCCAAGAGAAGGGCTAAACATAACACCTTGGAAAACATTTATAAAAAGGATTAACAGTGAAGGGTGGGTTTAAAAAATTATCAATATCCTGTTGTTAAACAGTTAATTGCTTTTCAATTCATTCAATTCATTCATTCATTTGGAGAGCCCCTCAAAACTGAGAGCGACTCCAAAGTAGGCAAAAGATTTTCAAATCTATCTTAACACAGCACTCACATATTGTAGGTGTGTTATTATCGGTTGCTGGAATCGTTCCCGTTTCCATCCTGGCCATCAGGTGATACAGCTGTTGTCTAATCAAGTTAGTGTCTTCCAAAGTTATGGTCTTTTTACTTTGAAATTGGCTTGCTGAGCCGCAGTGGAATGTAGGGATACAGTCTCAGGTTTGTTGCCAGGGAAAAATAGGCAATAAGCTTTTTCTTCACTGCCAAGACAAAAATCCCCGTTTGAGTCTGATATTAGCTTCTGCTGAACTTGAATTAATTGGAACCAGGAATGTGGATTTTGTCCACAATCTAGACAAGAGGACTGATTAAAGTGACCCATGAATCCAAGCACAAAGAACCAAATCATCAAGGCATTCTTTGAGGGGACAGAGTCTTAATCTACTGTTGCACACATGAAAAATTACAGTGGGTGGCAAGGTGATCAAGTGGCCATTTGGAATGTGCTGTAGCTGGAGTTTGGGGTCAACAAGCATCTGTTGTTTGGGGTCAACAAGCGTCTGTCCTGCTGAGGTGTCCTTGAGCTGACACTGATTCTGTGTCGCATGCAGGGTTATAACTCTACCAAAGCTCTACAGTTAAGGTGTCCACCTCCAAATCCAGGATATAGATATTGGATTTTCCCTGGATATGACTGCTGTCTTGACATGCCGTTATATGTGGAAGCATGTATCGGTATAATGTTGTATAGCATTTAAACAGAGAATATATGTGTTTTGCTAAAAAATTTTTAAAAAGGCTGTTTTTCTTGATTTTATTTATATTTACTTATATTTTCCATTTCCCTTTTCGACAATGCATTGTAACTTTTTGGGCCCTATTTTTACAGCAATGCAACAACCAGCACAAGCAGCACCTTGACAGTTTGTTATTGAGAAGTATTTGGTTGACATTTGCACAGAGAATAGACAACGTTACTACAACGTTAGTCTGCCAACCGGATGATTTTGTCAAAGTACTTGGTGCAAATGTGCAGCAATAATGATGAAAACTGATATTAACATATTTAACACTCATCGGCCAATAGATGCATTTAAACGTGCATAAAATGGGCTGTCAGTAAATCAGTCTACATTTATTTAGTGATTCTTACAGTATCTGTTAGCCACAGCTGCTTTATGCTGTATGAAGAGCTTCTCATTCACTCTGTGAAATCCCTGCAGCCCCCTGAAGGCAGCCGGTCACGTATGCTGATAAATCTGCAGCTTCTGAGTGTTGCATCATTACGTACGACCGTTAACTTTGTTCATCTTCATTAAATCAACATCAGCACGCTGCAACAGAATAAACGCACATATCTCTACACACATCAGACCGGTCTGTTGGAACTCAGTATTCTGCCTGTTTACATGAGGGACGTCGGATTACCAGAGCTCATTAATCCTGTGCAGCTCAACCTCCTTTTCATTTTTATTTATTTATTTATTTATTTTTCATGTTTCAGTGGTTCATAAATTAGTCTTTAGATGCACGGTGGCACAAATGCTGCTGTGTCACATTGTAAGATATGATGTAACCATTTATAGTGTGAAATACAGCAGAATTATGTCAGTCAAAATGCTGGGTGGATGCAGATCAATCAGGATTGTATGAGTTAACTGTTACACACAATATGCCTCTGACTGCAGATTTGTGGTGCTGTGTGCTCACATCATGTCACTCTGGATCATTCAGACAATAATTTCAGGGCAGATTCTATATTTCTGTGATTGGCTCAGCTTTTTCAGATCAATGAGACTAGTGATGTGTGTGACTGAGAGTGTATTTTTTAATCACCACACCCTCTGATCTATACTCCGTTCCACTCACCTCTTTTGAGTTTTGTGTTGTTGCACATACATGAACCAAAATAGCAGGTGAGCTTGGATGCCCACATGGTATATAAGCCCAAGATCTGCTTCTTCAAGATTAAAATACTGTCCTTGATGTGGTTCAGCCACTATTTCATGAATTCACAACACAACAAATCGCATTTAAAATGAGTGAACAGGATCCAGATACAGATCAAAACCTGACAAACAAACCTTTGACCTCCCTGTCGTGGTGGGAAAAGAAAAGAATCTTCATCAGTGGTGACTAGTAAATACTCATGTCTCATCGCTTTGTTTTCTCTTCCAGTATTACATCCTACCAGACCTTACCCAGGAACATGCCCAGCCACCGTGCTCAGATTGTGCCCCGCTACCCAGAGGGCTATCGCACACTGCCCCGCAACAGCATGATGAGGCCCGACAGCATCTGCAGTGTGGCTGGCTCCATGTATGACCGGGCCCTCCGTCCTGTTTCCACCACCACTGTCACCACCGCGGAGAAGAGGAGGTCAATGAGGGACGACACCATGTGGCAGCTGTATGAGTGGCAGCAGAGACAGGCCTTCTCCAGGCAAAGTCTGGCTCAGCCAACAGGTGCAGTTACCACAGACAGATGTAATAACACTTCCAGTCCTACAGCCTAAGAAATGTTATTAGACTTGCTTATGGGTTGACTGAGTGCTCCATGATAACATAATATCTTATTTTGAAAATAACATATTATGTAGTGGCTGTTGGAATATAACTCCAGTTCCATGACTGTCACAGTAAATGTTGTAAGCAAGGAAAGCTTCTGACTCCACTGTGACTTCTTTACCCCTCCTGTTGTTGTGCTTTCAGCTGTGGGTCATTGTGGCACCCTCCCCAGCACAAAGACCATGGGCAACATCTCTGAACACGCCGTGGCACACTCCATCCCCACCTCACCTTCTCACGGATCCCTGGCTCTCTACAGCACCTTCTCCCCTCCTCGCCAGCAGGTGGCTCACAACCCCAACAGCTCCCACTCTGAGGTGTCCTCACCCATTTTGAGGGGGGACGTGACGCTCGACCATCGGCACAAGGCACACCTCGCCAAGGTAGAGGGCATGGCATTGGAGTTTGATTCAAATAATGATAACAATACACATCTTTTATAGCGCACATATCATACGAAAAACAATACAATGTGCTTCATAAAAGATAAAAAATACACATAAAAAGACAGATGCAAAAAGTAGGAACAACCAAGCAGAAATTATTTTAAAAGAGGTTGTTGAAAAGACAAAAAAAAAAAACCGGAAAGGCAAGTGTGAAAGGATGAGTTTCTCTTAAAAGTTCTAGGTGAATTGCACATTCTCAAATCTACAGGGAGGCTGTTACAGACTCTGGGGGTAAATGAACTAAATGCAATATCAATGTAAGCTTTAGTCATGGACCAAGGAACAGTACATGTGAGAGAGTCAGCAGAGTGCAGTGATCTGTTAGAAAAGTGTGATGAAGCCACTTGTGTATTCCAGAGTGAGAAGTGAAAACTTTGTGAAGAGCCTTAAAATCTATTCTATAGTTAACAATTAGCAAGTGGAGAGATTCACCAATAACCCAAAACTCTGATTTGTCCTTATTTTACTGGAGGAAGTCTTGAGCCACTGAATCACTAATTTAGGGAATGCAGTTTACAAGATTGTGGACAAGGTTCAGATGATGCAGAAATATAGAGCTGTGTGCATCTGCATTGCATTGGAAGCAGAGGGCATTTTGCAGATAATGACCACATGACAGAAGACTACACATGTCACTAACTTCAGTGACAAATACAGTGTACAGAGAACAGGAAATGACCTCTTTGAAAAATGGTAATTTAACACAGTTAACATAGTTATGTGGGAAGGAGAGCATTTAATTCTGTTTGGTAGATTTTAACACATTGCCTTTCAAGTGAAATGCTTTGCGACTGAAATGGAACCTCACAAAGACAGACTGCCGATGAAGAATTTAGCAAATGCAGAAGCTTAAGCATTAAGCATCTCTAAAGTCTTGCGCTCTGAATGAAGTCTGACTCACAGTTTAACAGAAAACAAGCATACTTCCTGAGATAAAGCATCCCTTTTATGTCAGGTCATCTTGACAGTCGCAGAGCATAAATGCAGATAGAAAATAGCTCTTTGCAAGTTCTATCATTTATCTTTTTTCATCTAGAGCAGGAAAATTACACAAAAAGCATCTCTCTGCAATTGAAAAACTCACTAATGTGCTTGGCATCCCATCCCCCATCAACTAAAGAGGTCCTTGTCAGATATGGAAACAGTCCTGGATCTAAAGGATCCACAGATGTTCCTTCTTCCCCATGAGAGTCTCCAGGGAGAGCCAGGCAGGATACAGAGTTGATTTTGCAGTCAGTGGAGGATTCTCACTTCAGAGGATGAGTCCAATCCTCCTGTCACAAGTCCAAAGCCCTGGTCCAATCCCCATCCCTAAGCTGTGAGACACAGCGACACCTTAGATAAAGTTTGTACCCTGACTGAAACACATTAGACAGCTCATGTTAATACATTAAGCAACATAAATTCTGCTTTGTATTCACAGTCAGAGAGAAGAAAGAGCCACTGAGAACACCTTTAGATTAGGAAACAATGCACTGAACTGTAATAATGCTGAATGTATAAAAGCTAAAAGGGTGAATATTCTCTCGTCTGTGATGTGACTTTTTTTCTTTATAGAATCACTCTTTTGTCAAATGGACAGATCAAATGACAGCCTTGTCGATCATTGAGCCCTAAAGTTAAACAAAAACTGGACAAAATTGTGAGATTATTGAATCTTTTCACAAAGCAAATAATCACAGTACTCAGCTGATGAATGTCTGAGAGCAGCTGTGGACTCTGGATCAGCAAGCAGACACCCACAGCAGTGAGCAGTAACTGCTGGGCCGGGTAGTCAAGTGCCAAGTGAAAGACTGAAAGGTGCATTTGTGACAGCCATTTTGCTTGCCTTTATATGATGTGTTGAATGTGGAATTTAACAGAATTGTTTATTTATTTGACTGAAAATGCTGAGGGAACTTGTGGGATGTAGCGTTCTCGCTGCTTGCACACATCTGCCAGCTGCAGCTACTTTGCCCACTTTAAAGCACATTTCAATATTATGCAGTGGGTGGAGTTAGACTCAGACTCAATTGTAGAAATATCATGCTACTTTGTTACTGTAGCATCCCCTGGGGGTAGAACTGTATGAAAGAAACACACAGTTACACGCTTCTGCAGTGTGGCTGAATGTGCAGCGTTCGCAATTTTGGTTTCAGTCGATTTAGTATTGAAGAATTACGTCCCTGTGCATCAGGCCATGGCTTTAAACAAACAATAAGCAAGACTCAAACATGAATTCATATGTTTAGCTCGAAACTGAATATGGTATGTACTAAATTTTTGAGGATTGAATGAGATATGTACCAAAAGAAGAAAATCATGTTTTCTAAAAAATTCAAAATATTGGAAAAATTGTATAGGTCCAAATGGGCGTGGCCTATACCTGTCAAATCAGCTTAATCCAAAGAGGCACTATACAAAAATGTGTCTTCTGCTTCAAAGGTTCAGTTATTAGCCAAAAGATAAAATGCTTAATAACCGACCATGGTGGTGCTATTCAATACATACTTTAATGTATTGAGCACATGGTATAGATGCACCTGTGTACAAGGTGTGTGTAACCGCCATTTATTATTCAGTGAATTTGTTTACTGTTAAATTGTATTTCTTGTTGAGCACAGTGAGAGAATATTTTAATTTAGGGTCAGGGAATATTGTTGAATATTTTATGTGACATTATTCCTGTTTGTTTTGCCCTCTGAGCTTTATTTTGTCATCCTGTGCAATTTCCGTTGATTAGGAACAGATTAGCAGGAAGTAGAATTTTATTGTGAAATGCTTCTGTTAGTGAATAAATGAGTGATGGCGGAGCAACACGGTTGTTTACCGTCGACTCAACGCGTAAACAGTCTCCTGTCGTCTATGTCATCTATAGATGTGGCTATATGTAGAAGTAAGTGGATACTAAGAATTAAGAAATATGTAGACTAAAGATAGCCACTACAGTGTGTGACATGCACATGTAGTATTTCAGATATTAATGAATATACTATATGCAGCAATTCAAAAAGATATTACCGTTAAAACTAGGGCTGTCAAAATTAACGCGTTAACGCATGCGATTAATCTGGAAACAATAACGCGTTAATGAAAGATTAACGCGCGATTAATCGCGTCACGTGACTTAGGTCGAGCCTGTCAGTCTACGTTCTGTGTCGCCACACATGCGCAGCCTGGCAGCGACAGAGAAGGATGGCTGAGGAGGAGGCGCCGGACGTAGGCGTTATACACCATCAGTTTCTGCTCATAAAAACTCCAGGTGAGGATTTAGACAAGACCAGAGTTGAGAATAGAGAATACTGTCGTGACGTTTT
Organism: Holacanthus passer; assembly: GCA_025331565.1. Taxonomy (NCBI): domain Eukaryota; kingdom Metazoa; phylum Chordata; class Actinopteri; family Pomacanthidae; genus Holacanthus; species Holacanthus passer. Next base: position 1,899,632 of record JAFREQ010000039.1, read on the forward strand.
ATCGTATCACCGAAGCACAACGAGCCTTAAATATCACCTCAAGGCCAAGCACTTCATGTATGCTAGTGCTAGCAGAAGCAGTAGCACAGAGCTAGCTGGAAGTCATGTCCGCCAAGTTCAAATAACCGGTTTAACCGTAAAATGGGACTGTTCATTTTGTCTCTCTTATGCCAGGCACAATAATTTGTTGAAGGTTTAACCGTAAAATGGGACTGTTCATTTTGTCTCTGTAATGCCAGGCACAATAATATGTTAGTTGAAGGACTAACTGTGTAATAATTAAGTAAGATAAATAGATTTCTCAGACTAGTTTGTCATTTCTTTATTTCCAACATCACGTTTTTCATCTCCCCACCAAAATACAAATAATATTAGTATTTTAATAACAAAGTGATGTTGCGATTAATCAAGTTAATTTTTAATCGTTTGACAGCTCTAGTTAAAAAATAATTTCTCACTGACTGTAACAGATATTGAAATAAAATTGACAGCCACCAGGAAACACATATGTTTTACATGTAAAAAGTGGAACAACGCCTCCACCTGCAAAAATGTGTGGGTAGATGTGATCAAAAAAATGTACGGAAGAGGAAAAGAATAAGAAGTGTAAAAAAATAAATAGGGCTCAGATGACTGAAGTCAATCATGCAATTAGTCAATCTACAGAAGAAGTGCCACACAGTGAACCTGGGGCCTGGAGCAGTTGTCTGCTTTGCCTGGGTGCTAATGTGGTTTTGTTGTATTGCTAAAATTGAACAGAAGGTTGAATGTCTTTAAGTGAGATGTTTATTTTACTTTTGTCTTTTTAGTTTAGCAATGTTCTGTCTCAATACAATAAATGTCTTTTTGCCCACTGTAGGGGCTGAATTTAATTACATTAACAATAATTGAGTCCAGTCATTGTTCTGTGTTTGCTAACAAAGAAAGTAGATGTTGGGAAATAGATAACAGGATGAAGCTATGACTGAATGCTTTCTATTGTTACCTTCTCATTTTAATAATGGTCCTCTTTTGATGCAGTGATGTTCCCCAGCAAATGAATTCAGTTCAAGGCCATTACAAAAGCTTCAGCTTGCATTGGCTAATTAACTCCAAATCATGAATACTTTACATTACTGCCATTCATTTTTGTTTATCATCATGCCAACCATTCATTTTTGTTTTGCTTTTTCTCAAATATACTTTATTGTTGTGGGATGGCACTGCAGTCTGACTCACATAAAGTGTATATACTGTTTGCACACTTTGTTTTAAAGATCCTGGTAGCACTGAGGATGTAAAATCACATTCTTATGAAGCCTGTGGACAGTTTATTATACAAGAGTAAACAAAAGTGGGAAAACACTTTTCACAGTTGTCCCATTAGAGAAATTGAGTGAGCTTGGCATTCTTCTTACAGTGGTAAAAATGCCACTGCTGTTCTGAATTTGTGCTACAAAATTGAACTCAGTATCAAAGATTAATTCCAGTTTTGTCCTTATTTAACTGCATTACTGAAATGCAGTTATTCAATTTGCAAGATTGTGTGAATGTGCATGTGAACTGTCATTTGTTGACGATAAAGCCTAATGTCCAGACCCAGGCCCAGGATTGACTTATGAGTTTGACCCTCATATGAAGTCAATGCAAAGACACAATACATGAAAATACACTCATGAACTGAAGTGAATAAGATGAAATGTGATGTACCTTCTGTCGAATTCATTCGATTGTCATCCCTCTCCCAGCAGTATGGCTGCCCACCTGCCCGACGATCCATCGCAGCCGCTGTCCCTCCTCAGACCATCACCCCACAGTCCCTGCAAGGCAAGACAGTGAGTGTTACAGTGCACACACTCCGTACTGTGAAATTCAACTTACCATCCCCTGCTTTCAGTGAACTCTTCAAGGGTGTGATTGAGTGAACAGAATTTTGAAAGCACTACCACACAGAATAAAAACAAACTACTGTCCATCGCTGACATTCAGCGACATTCATCAGCACTCATTGACACACAACTCACGTCTGTCTTGATGTTTTGTTCTCAGTGGCCTCTTATTGCTGTTTGTCTACTTTTCTCAGCGGGACCAATGTAATTATTGACAATGCCATTGTCTCTTAATGACAGCACACACAGACACCCAAACACACAATGCAGCAGCACAAGTGAAATTGTCTTTGCTCTCAAATTGAAGCAACGACAATCAGGAGTGAGGACCGACATTTCTGTTTGAAACAAAATGTCGTTGATATTGTGATTGCTTGACGGCAGTGGAGTGCCTCTGCAGTTTGATGAGAAATATCTGTGCAGTAATTTTCCACGCGTCTTTTGCAGTCCACTGATCTGTCACAGCGGCTGTATTCCTTTATTTCACTGTGTCACAAGTGATGATGCTGAGTGTATGTGGGTGTAAGTGAGACCTGCATATGTTTGTATTTGTGTCTGCAGGCACCTGTTTGTGTGCCAGTACCAGTCCATCCATAAATCTATAATTGAATCGCTGGGTTGCTCAATAAAATTGAAACTAGATGGTGGTAGCACAAAGACTTTTGGCATACATTACTGACATGTAATAAATCAATTCAGTTTTATTGATATAGCACCAAGTCACAACAGAAGTAGTCAAATGAAGAAGCTCACACACAGTGGCCAGTAGTTGTAAGGTTGATGAAAGGCTGCCACATTTTTATGAACATTTCCTCCACAGTTGACATATTACATTGAATTCTGTCCAGATGGGGTATATTTCCTAGAACTTCATTCACCGTCATGTGAACATCAACTCGCATGTGTAGAGATGGAGAGCCAACAGGCAGTCTAGAGAACAGGAATTTGTTCTCGGGTCTTCAGATCTTCATCTCAATTAGAATTCCAAGACAAATGTGAGGCTCGGGGACTGAAACGTCTGCTGCTGCAGTTGGACAGAAGCAACGTTCTGCCTCCAGATTGAGGATTAAGGATTGTCCAAGTCTTGGTTTAAATGCATCATTTTAGGATTATAGGGTTGGATTTTTTTTTTTACTTGACCATTAATCAGTTGTGGAAGTAGTTCCTTTCCTCTTAAAGGTGATCAGCGTCACATCACCATGTTTGATTTCAACCAGTCGCAGCACAACAAACAGGGTGTTGTTGATGTCGTCAGTGTGGCTCTTCCTTTCTCCTCTGTGTGTTGCTCTGTGCAGCCCGAGGAGCTGACCCTGATGCTGATCAAGCTCCGCCGGCAGCAGGCGGAGCTCAACAGCCTGCGGGAACACACAGTAGCTCAGCTAATGGCCCTGGGTATGGAGGGGCCCAACGCTAAGGTCAGCATTGAGTAGATACAGTAGGTGTGTGTGTTTGTGCATGCACGCATCTGCTTTCTCAACCAAGCAGCCAAAATGAGTGTTCTGTGTGGGGTGGTTCCTGGTATAAGATTGTTCATTTACTCCAAAGGAAATTGCTCTTGATGTGTTCTGAAAGTTCGAGCTAAAGACAGCATTACAACTTTCTCTTAATTAAATTCAAACAGTCCACTACTTTAGTCCTGACTGAAATTAAAACTGTTAAAACTGTTGATTGATTGTCATGAAATTTTGTAAAGACATTCCCCAGAGGATGAATCCTAATGACCTCTAGGTCATTAGCAGGTAGAAGTTTCCACTCATCCAGTGAAATAGCTTAGTATAGCCTAGATGCATGTATGATATTAATATGATATATTTAGGGGCGCACTTTATGATTTTTGTGCCTAAAAGACTGACAGCAATGGTGACACTAACTCAAACTCTGACTTCATTTCGACATTTCAAGTTTAATATTGGCATCAGGTTAGAAATAGACATCGCAATATCGTTCTAGTGTCAAACCTGTCATTTGGCTATGCAAACACCTCAAGTTCAATTTCAGTTTGGGGGATTGGCATTAATATATGCACAGGATGGTGGAGGTAATTTTGTTGGGAATGCTGGGGATTGATGCTTGGATTTATAGGCTTTCTTTTGCATCGGTGTATGTGTGTGTTGGAGCATGTATTTTTGCATGGGGGCTCTACTCTTGTCCATGTCAGCTTGTGGTCTCAATGTGGTGGAGAGCCTGGATGCATCGCAGCTGATGCATCAAACAACGCGGCGTCTGTCGTCTCTTTCAGCTTGATGTGCATCATGAGTGCTGGTTTGAAACCGTCACCGTGCTGTGTTTTATTTGCATTCATGTTTGTATTAACCTGATCACTTCTCAGATAGCTTCCTTTGAAGACTGGAAGTTATCTTTATAACTCACGTACAATAGGTGTGAAGCATGTCTGGTATAGCAGTTTTCTAAATTGTAATGCAGACTTATTGTTGTCATTTGTTTTAGGTTCACTAAATCTGAAAATTTTCATTTTGATTCATATTGCAGAATACGTATGCTAACTAAGAATCTGCATGTGCTAAGAGACCAATCTAATATAGAGACACAGCATCATATTGTCACATGAGACTAGATACTCTTCTATTTGGGACTTTGGATATGGTTATATAGTGATGGAGTACTAATTATTTATTTTATTTTTTTAAGGCGGCATTATTGTAAAGTCACCTCTTTTCTCAATTTACTAGACGAGTTCAGCAGCCAGTGACATATTTTATATAATATCCATTTCTATTTTCTTGTCTGTCAGTGTCTACTGGAAGTATCAGCCTGCCCTCCATGTGTTGTATGTGAAAATACCTAAGTAGGGATACAGAATCCAACTGCATCTTCTCAACAGTGCTGCATGACTGTAGATAAAGTTATGACCACTCTTATTCTGCTGTTGTCCTTGCATCACACACAGCTCTTGCAATGCTGGAACTTTTTGCATTTTAATGTGACCACCTTGTTTGCCCCCATCACCAGACAGAACGTTGATATTGGAAGATTTTGCCAAACCCTGTATTATTATTCAGTAACTTTTTTACCGTTCAGTGTCAAACCTTTTAAAAATGCTTTCTTTCAACAATATCTGTGCATGGCATCTATGGCATTATTCCTCACTATGATGATAGTTAGGGAAAGACTGCTAAAGTAACTTGTCAAGGTTAAACAAGTGAAACATGGCCCTCAAGTTTATTCTCTTAATAATAAATGAATGTACAATGATACATAATTCAATATGCTGCGCTGACTTTTAAATTCTCCTCTGTCATCACATTCTCCACCTTCTCTATTTATGATCTCTTCATTCCTGTTGAAATGTGCTTCCTTCCCTTCCTCTCTCCTCTCCCTCCTTCACCTGTCTGCCTCTGTCCATCTCCACCTAACGTGGCCTCGCTTTTCTTGCTTCTTCTCTTCCTTCTTCTGCATCTGCTGCAGACTGATGTTCTTTCCCATCACCTCCAGAGGAACCTTATTTACCTGGACAGCCAGGTGAGAACTTCCAAGCTTAGTGGAGGCTAACATTTACACAGTACATTTATGATAATCCCTGTTCCTGGCTTCTGTTTTTGTCTCTGTTTCTTTACCCATTTTCCTGCTTACTCAGAATACTTTAATCTGAACAATCTATCTACTGATCCTGAACATTCAAATTGTATTATCTCAAGCTTCTCTTGAGCCTTTTGCCCAGTTGCCCTTTTTTCTTTCTGTATTGATATTCCGGTTAAGATATACTGTTTTCTTTTTCATGTAATAGTCTTTTAACCATATTGCTGGTGAGCATCTTCCAGTGCATACCAAGCTTTTTTTAGATAAGCTATCCTGCAGGTAGCTATTGATTTGATGAGAACCAACTCACAGAGACATTAAGTTGGTTGCAGATCATGTTCATTTTTATTTCAAAATGATGTGATTGTGTAGACTTTTCTTTTTTAAGAATTGTTGCATTCAGGTGGATAGGAAGCCCTGATGTTGACAGTCTGACAATTATCAGCCATGGACTATGAAATCGCAATGCAGAGGATACATAGTAAGCGAATGTGGTTACTATAAGTAAAATGTGAATATGTTAATATCTTGCATTGAAAAGATGGTGACTTTCAGAGCAAGGAAAATATTATTGCAGATAGGGCTGCCTCCGAAGCATCAATAAGTCAGATCATCAGTAGAGGAGATCCCCCACAGAGCAGTGCAGGATAACAGCATGCCCGACTATAAACCTACTAACTTACATAGTCTTATGTAAAAATTCTTCAACTACAAATCTGCCTGTAATGGTAATAAAGAAAGGGAGCTGGAAACACAAGAGTGGAGCAACTTGTTTCTGTTGGCTCCTGTGGTGCTGAATATTAGAAAAGTCAGCGAACTCTTTCTGAACCAGACACTTTTACTCTACTCTTCAGTGTGAGTGACTCTTCAGCTGTCAGCAGCCCAGCAGGAGAGATGCTCTGTGGTGCACTACGGTTTTATAACTGTGACTACAATGCACACTATTTATGGCTTAAACTGTTTGAAAATCTGATGATGATCACTGAAATTTGAGTCATGTAATTAAAACCTGAGACATGGCCAAGAAAAATCTCTCACAATCATAGGTAAGGTCTATCAATAACATTGATGATAATGTTAGTATTTTTGCTGACAGAAAACATATCTGTACAACAAATAGGAGCCACAAGGCACATGACAAAGTAAAATACAGAAGTAGAGTGACCCTGCTTCTGGGACTGGTTCAAGTGCTTCCAGGCACAATAATATTTTCCCTGTGAAAACATCACAATGTCTATATATGCACACTGCTTGGGGCTGTATTAAACATCACTCACAGCCTTATTTGTATGTACCCCAGCAACACTCAACTTCTCTGATGGCTTGCAAATGTCAGCCTTGTACACTTAAGACAAGAACAGCTCATACAACACAATGAGGGAAGTGCCAGGAGGTAAATGTAAATGTCAAAATTTTATTTACATGGCATTATGTGAAACTAAGATACGAGCAGGAATTCAATTCAGTATGTTGAGGGTGACTCTGGTGTACAGCCACTAGTTGAACATGATATTTAGTATTTGCTATAATAATGGATGTGGACGTATCATGGGATTTTTACTAACATTGTATTGCAACATACTTGTGCTGCCAGGCCAAACAGAAAATAGAACCTGTCGACAGTTCACAGAGACATACCCTGATCATGGCAGGCATCTAAATGTGTTGTTTATTTTTGACCTGTGGGGTAGAACTCGCCTGCCCACAGTTCCTGCATTATTGAGTGTGACTGCTCAGTTCTGAAAAGGTCATGTGCTGCAAAGAGAGACTATATACACCAACACTTTGGATACTAATTAAGAAAAAATTTAAAATAGTTTGATTGTCAAGGTACGAGTCTATTTGAGGAGCTGTTCCTTTCATCAGACAGGTTCAGTCCAATTTTTATCAACGTCAGTTATCTGGTTTCATCAAAGGCAGTGGAACAATTAATTCTCTTTTAGACTTACTTCAAAACACGTACAACCATTTTCCAGCCCATATTTGTTAAATAGATATTGTTCCGACCTGCAGTCGGTCTTCATTTAAATTCATGTCTGTATGTCTGTAGCGACCTTGCAGAGACTAAAACTATTGTTGTATAACTTTGGTCTTGTTTTTTAGCTCTAACTCTGTTATGATAACACTATACTCACCAGTTAAGACGAGTGTACAAGTAACAAGTCACTGCTGAACATGGCAACATCACAAAAAATAGGTCTGTCATGTCAAGAAACACCAGTAGTCAGACAATCATACAGGTGGTAAACATGCAAAATCTTTTGGAAAGATTATATGCATATTTCTGTCCCATATTGAAATGAACCTGTGGAACACCTACACAAAAGTGACATATATAAATAAAGTTTGAGAATCCAGGAGGGATCAGATGACAGTCCTATGGTAGTCATGTCTCATGTATTTGATACCAAGTGGATCCATGAAGATCTGTAGTTCATCATGTATGGCAATGAACTCAAACCTGTCGCTGCCTGCATAGACATACATTTAAGAATATGAAACCTATGGTGTACTTTGGAAAATACTCGATGTAAAGTGATGAAAAAAACACAGGAGTGGTCCGCACTTGAGTTAAAGGTTGTCTTTCCAAGTTGACTTCCATTGCTTGTTCACAATGGTGAACTCAGTGGAAAAGCTCACACTTGACTTGACCACAGCTGTTTTAGAGAAGGTCTTAAATCATGTTCATTAAGTTTAGGGTTGGGGTTAAAGGTAAGGGTTGATTAGTAAGCTTTAGAACAGTAGACTCCATCACAGAGTTGTGTGTATCCTGGGTTTATCCTGTGAGAGTGAGCCCCATTCCAACTCATGGATATCAGCCAACACTAGTTGACCCAACAATCAACACGTGCTGCAGTTAATACACCACTGTATCCTCTTTCTCCTTGGTGCTCCGCTAGACGAAGGAAAATGAACCTCTAATCTTCATGATTCACACTATGATCGAGAACTCGGCACCAAGGCCGCAACTCTACCAGCAAGTAAGGTCTTTGGCGGGTTCTGGCTTGAGTCAGTGTCAAGACAGTCCATTTGTCTTTTCACATACTGCATATCCCTGTTGTTGGGTAAAAACCTCATGGCAATCATGGAATTTTCAGTTCAAGCATTGTTAAAGGTTTTCACAAATCAAGTATCATGTTTGTAATCTTATTTTACAGTAAAACTTGAAAGCACCAAAATTTTAGTTTTGAGGTTTTTGCTCAACATCAAGCACATTTCAGTGTACTTAAATTGAAGAGTTCCATCTCAAAGAGAAGTGCAACCATCAGGCAACTTGGGGCTTGTTTGCCCAAAATGGATACCTCTGTTGTTTCTAGATGAACTCTTTAATTTTAACTTAGCTGAAGTGGAGCAGACTTAAACCAGACCTTGCCCTGGTAGCCCAGTGGTTGTGTATCCGCGTCTTCCTCTTCACCATCAACCTCTTGTTTTGCCACTTTGGATGCAGTCAGCCCATTCATCAGCCAGTTGTTAATCAGCAAACATTATTTAAAGTGTATATGACGTTGCTTTTGGTTCCAGCACATCTCATATCATTGCTTTCTGCCATTGGAAGTGACCTGAAGCAAACATGGCTTGTGGTGTAAATCCACACAGTCATGGATTTCTCCCTTCTCACTGTCTGTCTTTATACAGCACTGTTCATTGTTGAATGTCCCCTGGGAAATGCTTCCACTGTTTGGATGTCTTTGTCTTAAAGGTCCAGTTTTTCAAATGTTCTGTGGGAATAAAAATGTTTTTAGTGTGTAAATGAATAGTTCAGCATACTAGAAATTACACATTTACTTTCTTTCCAAGAGTGACTGTGAGTCTTTACGTGGTTAAACATAACATAGCTTAACATAAAGACTGAAAGCAGACAGAAAAATATGGCCCCTAAATTTTAAAGATATGGCCCCTAAAGCTCACTATTTAACACATGATATCTTGGTTGATGTACCAGTCCACAAACAGAAATATAAAGATGACATTTGTTTTAGGGGGAGTGACACACAACTGTTTCTTGAACTGTTTCTTGAATCCGCACAGCACTTCAATGCAATGTCTCTGGCTATAGTACAGGTGAGGCCAGGTTTTAGTACAAATCCCTTTAAAGATACAGAAATCTCTCCCTAAAACCACACATTATCATTTTTCCATTTCCATTTGTTAACAGATTAAACACACAAGATATAATGTGTTAATCAGTGAGCTTTAGGGTGTTTGGACAGAGCCAGGCTAGGACAACATACAGATGACATACAACATAACAGATTTGAATCCCACAGATATGTATTCAGATTTTGACAGCTGGAGAGTGACAGGAAAAGCAGGGGAGAGACAGAGGGGATGACATGCAGCAAAGGGCCCGGGCCACTCCGGTAAGGACTTAGCCTTAATACATGGTTCACGCTCTACAAGGTGAGCTACCACGGCCCCCAGGCTAATAACTACTTTTAAATTAATTCGGCTCTCAAAATTTCTCTGCCATAATGGCTTAAAAACTAGATCATTTGACAGCAAACTGAATGGGATTTATTGTCACTACTTTAAAAAAAAAAAACGCTACTGTTGCAGCTTTTATTTTGAAAATAGAAGGAAGGGTCTAACAGGGTGACCATTCACATCCAGGTCAAATTGAACAGGTAATGCTCCACCCTCAGTTTGCGCTCACAGGATCCAGACTGCCAAAAGTGAGCATGAGCAACTTTGTGTGAAATCCCCTATTGCTGGTTCAAGCTTACTTACACAATTCGTCTCACTGTTTAAATCATCTGCTCACGGTTCTTTCCTCACACACGAATCGAATTATGTTCTTTCCTTTGTGCTCTCAGATGTTGACTTAAAGACTGAGTAGTGCTCCAATTTGTTTTGTCATCAATATATTTCCAAATGACTTCTCATCTCACTCCTGGAAAGAAAATGAATAAATGTACTCCCCAAATGTTGAACTACCTTAAAAGGGCTTTTCTTGAACCGTTGAACATTTTGTAAGTCCTTTGTGGCAGTACATCCACAAATATGAACTTCTTTATATCATTTATATAAGGTAGATATGGATGCATTCAGTCTCCAGTTGAACAAAATGGTTCCTTTCAAATGTGTTCAGTGCTTTGCAGCAGCCTTTACAGAAGCTCATGTTTCCAGTATTGTTACTATGTCAGGGTGCAAACTACTATATCCATTGCAACACAGCAGTGATACCCAGGCTGGTCTGATTGCATGGATTTCAGCCATGATGTATCAAAGAGAATCAGTCAGGATTATCCAGGTCCTGCTGTAAAGCACTGACTAGATGAGTTTGAAACTGACTATTGAAAAATTCAAAGAACAATATTTTTAAATGTGTCCTGTGAAGTTTTAAAAAAGTGATTTCTGCATAGGAATAGAAAAACTCCTGTAATAGGGTGGCTGTAATTTATTCATGACTTACTAGAAATTCTAGAAATTCTTCCAGTGGGTTGAATAGTGCTTTTTGAAGGTCCCACGTTAATGTAGTCTCTGGATTCCCTCTGTGGGTTTGTACTATCGTCTCTAAGCTCGATTTCCTGGAACGCAACGTAATAATATGTACTGTAAAATTCAGTGGGGGGAATTTCAGAGGATTTTATCACTTTACTCCAAACCGCTGAAAATCTGCTTCTGTCTGCTCTCATCTATCACCTCCTGTCTGAGCCAACAGCCTTTCTTCCTCTTTTTTTTCACAAGGAACTGGCAGGAGGGCTCATCAGCGCAGTTTATGTTGATGCTATGAAAAAAAAACCCCAGCTCTTCTGTTACATAACACTATTGCTTTAAAAAGAGAATTTTTGGTCAGCAATTTTTGGATGGACAGACTCTGTCGTACAAGAGCCCTGTTTTCACAAATAGTGCATACTGTAGCTTTGGAGACTTGACAGTCAGTTTGCACAGAGAGATCAAGAGAGTGGTTTCTCTTTCTGTAGAACCTGAAGCAGGTTATACAGAGGCTAGAGGTGATTTAGATTTTGTTTCAGATGCAGAGAGACAAGCTGGCATTTGTGGTTCTTCAACTTGCCTAACACATTTATTTATGTACATTTATATTAAGCCAGCAAATAACATGTTAAATTAAATTTGTGTTTGTGGCTTCCGTGAGTCGAACATAAGAGTTCCAAATGTGGCCTTAATTTGGTTACTACTAACACATAACCCTGAAAATGTATTTGCAGGTTCATTGACAGAGAACTCAGATCGAGATAACACTGTATCTGCAACATCTACAACCACACATAGATTAAAAAAAGATATTTAAAAGAATGAAAATGACTGAAATATAATTTTTGTCACTAAAAGTCGAGTATTGTTTCAGTAACACTGTTTTTTGGTGCCTTAGTTTTGATTGATTGATTCTAATGTCTTTTCATTAGTGTCTTTATTATTATTATTAAAATAAAACATATTATATATTATAAAATATTACCTACTTATATGGAGATTTTTTCAGAGGACACTGTCTACTGAGATTTTAGTGAGTAAATCAGATGGAAACTCTAAAAGCGGTCGGGCAAACCTATAACATGGCACAAATGTTGTCCAAGTCAACAGTGAGAAATTACACTCTTGCATTCAGTTAATATATATAATAGTTTGTGGCTTCATTTGATCTTTATGCATCGGCCCTCTCAGGCTACAACACCCTCTGTCTGTCTCTACATTATAATATTGAACATCCCTGTTAACACCTGGGTAAACAGCTTTAAGGGAAATTAAACAGGATTAGCGAGTATGCACGGAGCGCTCATCCCTTCATCCTCTCACTCCCCGCCTCTGGAATGAACAAGAAGTATATGAAGAGTTTTCTCTCCAAAATCTGTAGCATTATGGGGGAAATGACTTTTAGTCTTAAAAACACAACATTTACTACAAATATAATTGAATTGATTAATCCACAGTTTGACAGACTGTGTCTTGCAAAAAAATTGAGATGTCGAGTCATTCTTATCCCCCAAATTGCATAAAGTAGTATTTTGGAAAAGAACTCCTCATAGCTGGAGTTCTCAGCTCTCCAGCCTAACAGATGTGTTGCTGTCGCCCCCTGCTGTCCGCCTCTGACTGTGACCTCCTCGTTTCAGATCAGCCCAGATGACTTCAAAGACGGCTCCTTCATCCAGCGCACAGAGGAAGCCGACATCGATGTAAGTCAGACACAGCTTGTTGTGAAATGGATAGTAGTTTCAAAGAAACTTTAGTTCATATGTGTGTGTGTGTGTGTGTGTGTGTTTGTGTACGTCAGACCAAGCTGAGCCGACTGTGCGAGCAGGACAAGGCAGTGAGGATGCAGGAGGAGAAACTGCAGCAGCTCCACAGAGAGAAGGTACCGCTCTCAGCGTGTGCATCAATGTTTGTGTCTTTGTGTAGACTCATATGTACAATAAGTACATGTATGAATGTGGTTGTGTGTGTTTTGTGGCAGCACACACTGGAGACGGCCCTGCTATCTGCCAGTCAGGAGCTGAGTGAACAGAATGGCTCCAACGCTGCAGCCATACAGAGCCTGGTCCAGCAGAGAGACGTGCTGCAGAACGGCCTGCTCAGCACCTGCAGAGAGCTGTCCAGAGTCAGCACTGTGAGAGCACACACACACACACACACACACACACACACACTACAGGACAGGTGGAGGAAGTTTAGTAAAGAAAATCTAAGTTTTGTTTATTTCTAGGAGGGTTTTATCAAAAGAAAATTAGTAATATGAATGTTTTTTAATAGACACAGAGACCAAACGCCTCTACTATACTTGAGCTCTACCAAGTGTCTGAGAGTTGGAAATTAATACTATCTGGTCATTCTTTTAGGTCTATGAGTAAAAGCATGTCGTCACCTTTCTTAACTTAAGAACTAGCTCCTGTCTCTGCTGATGTTTAGGAGAGCTCCAGAGGAGGAAAAAGGCATTTGCCATCATGATGATTTGGGTCACTCACAACTGACACTTTCAACAGTAATAGACCAAACCGTGATTGTTCTACTGCTTCGATCAGACTCCACTATATCACTATGATCATTTCTGGTATGGTGATATGTTTTACACCGTCAAAGCAAACAAGCACATTTTTGCTCTATTCCAGTGAATGAGCCAGAGGGTTAGAGCCTGATGAGTTTCATATAGGCTATGTAAAGGTTTATACCTGAAGCAGAAGCATTTGCACAGATCTAGAAACAGGTGTTATGTGATCAATCTTATTCCTTCCAGCACTTTGACTGCGCTGTGTTTTAGCTGTAATCAGCCCACAGCCTTTTTAGGCAGATGAGTAACTGACAAGAGACAGACGAGACATGTACAAGCTCTTTCTGCCTTCTTCTCTGGTTCTGTTTTGAAGACAATGACAAGCAGGTTTTGTTACTTTAGTGACATAGCTGTGGAAAGTAAAGTCAGTACACATATTATGACCCATGTGGTTCTTTCCAGGGAGAGAGAAGCTGAATGAGAACATGCTGTTTCTCTTGCACACAAAGTTCTAGCACCAATAAAGAAAGAAAAACAAGAAGACTTTTCAGTTTTTTCTTTGTTAAGCTGCAGGAGGCTGTTGGACATGTATTAGTGATTTACCAGGGGAGTTTGACAGAAATAAGACTTGAGAATGTCTCATCAACATCTAGGTCTAGAACGCTGATCCCCTCTTCTATCCATCTATGTACATGTATTTGCAGTGTGTTAAAAACCTGTGGAAATAAAACCCAAATAATTTCATGTGGAGTATAATTTATTTTTCATATACATGGATATCAGACAAATTTAAGGGAGGCAGGTAGAAAAAAAATTTGTTTGGGATGCAGGTGGGAAAAGGTTTGTACATGTACACACAAGTCAAGGGCTCAGTTACACAGTCCAATGACCCTACTGTTGGCTGGTGTCCTGGTTTCAGGAGCTGGACCGCTCCTGGAGGGAGTACGACAGGTTGGGGGCAGATGTAACTCTGGCCAAGTCCAACCTGCTGGAGCAGCTGGAGGCCCTGGGCAGCCCTCAGGTAACACACACACACACACAGTCATGTTTCCATCACTTCAAAGGACATTACATTGACTTACATTAATTTCCTAGAGACTCACCCTAACCCTAACTTACATTTCATCCCCATGAGGAAGGTGAGTTCCCACAATATGACCGTGTAAACACCACACGTTACATGTGTACTCTTTGTGGGCTGATCAAGCTTTTAACAGCATTTGTGTGTTTCTGTGTGTGTGTGTTTGTGTCCTCAGACAGAGCCTCCAAGCCAGCGGCACATCCAGATCCAGAAGGAGCTGTGGAGGATCCAGGATGTGATGGAGGCTCTGGCCAAAAACAAACCACAGCGGAGCACAGATAGCAGTGAGAGTCTTGAACACTTAAATGAGTCATATACTCTGATTCATGTCATATTTATCTGATGCAATTTACATTCTCATTATTTCCATATTGCACTAATCAATTATGGAGAATGAAACGTATGTATAGGCAAAACCTAGCTAGGTGTACCTTTTCCATGATGACTTAAACATGGTTTAAGCACATGGCTACAAAATGCTTTTTCAAGGGTCTTTTGTTATGGAAATTCTTCTTCATTTTCTCTCCATATTTCCCATGTTCAGCAGGTTTTCCTGGTTCCAAACCACTCTCGAGTCTGCAGAAGAATGAGGTGAGGTTGAGCCCCAGCCTGTGCAGCACATACTAATAATCACATTACACCACATTTATTCTCAGCTGTTTAACATTCGGTTTAGCCTCTGACTCCAATTAAATGTCTTCAAGGAACTTTTTAAAGACAGAATGAGCCTGTGATGTTGGTAGTGTAACCAACAAGGGTTTAATGGTCTGCATTCATCCCAGCATCAGAAAGGTGACCGTCACAGAGTTAGCATCGAAGCACATGACCACAGAATTCACCAGGAACATATGGATGGGTTTATTGGGTTTAATTAACTTTGTGTCAGTGAAATACTAGCTGTGTATTTTACATTATTGCATTTGACAAATCACACTGAATCTGTTAGATCTAATTAATGCAGGCAACCACTATTTTCAGTTTTATCCAGTCCACTATGAAAGTCAACTTGCTAAAACCTGAAACTTACTTGAAGTACTTTATCTATCACAGTGAACTTTGTGAACTGGCACACTACACAACAGGCAGTTGATAATGGAGTTGTGAGCAAGGAATGATTAGAAGCCTCCTTATTGTTGCTTTCATGATTCCTCCAACCTTCAAGACTTTATACCAGAGTTGATTAACAGCAACCATTTTATTTCAAGAAACAGATCAAATTCATAATTTCCCTTTCATGGTGCCCATCACTGCTTACTTTTGTAACTTCTGGTGTAGATTTTTTTAACTTTGTACTTCTGTATTTTGCTTTACAGAAGACAACTCAAGGTGAATTGAAGTGAATTTTTGTCTTGCGTCTCGCTGATCTGTTTTTGCAGTTTGTGTGTGGTACAACCATAGATGTACCAACATTACAACCACCCACAGAAAATCTCCCACTGTGCAGTTTCCCTCAGCTCTACCAAGTGTTCTCACATCTTCATTTGATTTTACAGCCCACAATTTAACTGTTTTAGTTCAGTCTTACTTCTTCTTCTCTCATCAGCCTCAGTTCCAACAGCAGTTTTGCTCAAAAAAAAAAAAGAGCCTCTGTTCTCTTCCTGCTCAGCACCAAACAGCACACACAATTATTGCCTTGCTTGCAACTTATACACAGAAGTACTGTCCAGTGATACCGCGTGATTTCCCTGGAATGAGACCAGTTGTGTTAACTATCAACAGGCAGTGACGCTGCTGCCACTCAGTCCGCTCAAGGAGGGTGACAGCGTCCCCCCACGCCCGCCCCTCCCCCAATACTATGACTCGTCAGAGCACCCCCCTCACGTGCCTCCCCACCACACACACCCCAGCAGCCGCCTGCCCACCCACACGCATCGCCCTGAGGACCGCAAGGCCGGCTCCAGGAACGGAGCACACAGCGTAAGAACCGCTGGAAACCTTCATCCCCTCCCATGTCTGCTCCCTCCATCTGTGGCTGCCACCCACACCGAACCCCTGCATCTGGAAGTGTCATTTCAGAAGAGCTTCCAACCATTTTTACATTTATTTTCATTATTTTCACTTCTAAACTCCATCCTAAAGGCTGAATTCATGTGCACTGAAGAGACTCATTTCTCAGATCCCATTTTGGCTTCATCTGACTTCAAGCATTAAAGGACAGAATCTCTATCTGTATGTCTGTCCTCGATTTTCTCGACAACCGCTCGTCTGATGGACTTCACACTTCATTTTCATTCATTCACTGTTACACCTGGATGAAAAACTTAGAGTTAGATTTCAATGGCAGAACTTTTCTTATAGGAAGTGCTAATAACGTTAGACTATAATCAAATTTTTTAACTGTGGTTTTTGACATTTTTAATACATGATTTTATAGTAGGTCTACATTTAGTCAATTAAATGTCATTTGACAAAGAAGCAGAAAAAACAGTAATGATTATTATTATTAATTTTATCAATTAAGATGTGGCTCATGTTTTGGTAACCGTAATATTACTTTATTGATAATAAAGTTTGAAAAAGGAAAAAAATAACTGGTGGCACATGCTTCCGTCTAAAACTGTCTTGAACTGTGGGGCGGATATTGAGAAAGCTGCCAAGCAATCGGCCAATTCCGAATGAGCACCGCAACAGTGTGATTCATTTCAGCGTTGTCTTTATTTTTGCTCCTGTAACCCACGCTCCATCCAGCCGTCACTGTCACTCACCTACACTGTCACATTCAGACCCATTCTGGTCTGTTTGTGGATTCATCTGTGGAATGTCGCTGTTATGAGGACGATGTTTGATTGTGTGTTTTGTGTTCTACTTTGTCCGTGTGCATATAAAAAGCATCTTTATAGCACAAGAGGATTTTCCTTTACGCTGCACTACTGCGATACACTGTTTGGTGCTATAAAGATCACTTTAAATGAGGTTCTCCAATTTACTGTGAGATTACAGTGTGGCTGTTAGTCACTTTGAAAGCTTTGCATCTCCAAGTCTGGTGATTTTCATGGTTGTACATAAGACATGCCCAAATCTTCTGTCTCCCTCTTATTTACTTGCATCTGGCTCTGCAACTCCTTTTGTTTCTTTTTTGCCTCTTCAAGTCTTGGACTGAAGAATAGAAATTCCTCTTGTTGCTTGTCATCCCTGAACAGAAGTTTTTCATCTTAGCTTTGCTCGTTAGTCTAAGTGCCAAAGTAAGGAAGACCTCTTTCAAGAAAATTAATAATAATGATTTGATGTTTCATAAATTAATACTGAAATATTACAGCTTTATGTTTCACATATTACAACTTTTCCTTGTAAGATAATTTATGCTTTATCATTTTATTATAAAATTACAACTTCATTCTAGAAATATCATGACTTTTTCCTCTTAAATCACAATCTTATCATAAAATATATTCTTTTTCTTGTTGAACTAGAAGATAATCTCATGATATTATGACTCATTTCTCAAAATACTTTGACTTTTTTCTTAAAATCTCCAGACTGTTTTCCCTGACAGGGAAATCCAACAACAGATCAAACTAATTTCTCATGAAGACTTCATATGTACTTGTGTTTGGACTGAGAACATTATTCAACCTTTAAAGCTCATGAAACATTTTCTTAGATCCTGAAAGTTGACAATTTGGAGAGATACAAGGTTTCCACCCAAAAACAGCAAGAAATTACTCTAGTTATTTTAAGAAAGACTCCTTGACTAACTTCTAAACAGTTGGAAGAAATACTGAAAATCCTCTTTTTCTAAAAGTGCATACCATTGTGTGTATGTGTGCCTGACCGCTGCCACACGGCGTGTATTCTGCCCTGAGTGATGTCTCCCCTCTCCCTCACAGCAAGCGCCAGACTACCGGCTGTACAAGAGTGAACCAGAGCTGACCACAGTGAAGGAGGAAGTGGATGAGGCCAACGGTGAGGACAAGGACAAGGCCGAGAACTCTGCTGAGAGTAAAGACGGCGCAGTCTCAAAAGGTACTCTTTGGCTCAGTCACATATAGCTGATGCTCTTACACTTAGTCGGATGTTGGATCTTCCAATTTTAAGTAACAAGTAACATATTCACAGTTACCCAGATACTGGAGATAATGCTCAACACAAGGCAAGTCACATCTGATTTTAAAGATACTGTACTTCCGATGTTATGGACTCCTGCTTTCAACTTGCTAACGAGCAAACAGCTGCTGATGAAACTGTATTTTCCATTATGACATCATTGAGCTTCTTCTGCTATATTTTTGCACCTGGTCTTCTTGAATTGTCTTTGAAGAAACTTTCTCTTGATTTTTTTTACTACATCCCCAGATACTGTACCTTCAAGTCAGACCCAGACAAGCATTGGAAAACGCGTGAAACTGCAGTTTGGAAAGCTTTAGGAAGCTCAAACAGCTAGAACCAAAATACGTAGTTTTGCTGGAATCCATTTTTTTCTCACTCTCTGGAGGTTTCTTGCCACAAGTGCGAAGTTTGCTGATCCGCAGTCAGAATGGCCACAATGCTGAGAATAAGAGCCAGGTTGAAAAATACTGGAATCTTCCTTTAACAGTGGTGCACTCACAGGTGCTGCATTGTAGGATTCTGAACGTGTCAGACTTGTGTAGCACCATTTATCCCACTTACTCTTTCATCGGGATCCTAACATGCCATTTCAATTCTCTGTCAAAGACACTATATGAATATTTCTCTATATATAAGCCTACTAGAGGAAAGACATTTGACATATGTGTATGTGCATGTATATATGTATATGCATGTATTGTGTAATGTTGTCTTGTTTATTTGTAAAAGACAGTTTGAATGAGGTTGATTCATGCTGCTTTAATTGCACTGAAACACTAATCAAACTGATATTTTTTTCAAAATTACAACTTTCTGATAAACAGCAATGATGTCCCTGAATGTCCCCTGTTTTTGTTAACATTCTTTTCACATGTTTTGTATCTTTAGTGAAATGGAGCATGGTTACACTTTCAGCCACAGAATGAGCAATTAGCCTGACGACAGTGTTTGTTTGCTAATGTGTAAGTGACAGTGTTCCCTGGCGTCTCTCCAACAGTGCCCCCCTACCCGGTGGGCATTGTCCCTCCCAGAACCAAGTCTCCGATGAGTCCTCCCGAGTCCTCCACCATCGCCTCCTATGTCACCCTGAGGAAGACCAAGAAGCCTGAATCCAGATCAGTAGGTTTTTCCCTTGGCATCAAAGCAGAAACAAAAATTGCTTAGATGAAATCAAGCAATTGCAATTTAGTAAATGTGGAAGAATCAGCCTGAAGGATAGCTGATTCCTCTGAGTCAGAGCTTTTTAGATTCTTAATCTGCCCCGCCAACAAGGAGATACATATCCTTTAATAATACTATACGTGTATTATGATATGTCCCTTTATCTGACACTCTCATTCAGAGCAGGCAGTGTATTTGCTCTAAGAACCATTTTTGTGCATATCAAATGTTTGCAAGTGTTGCCTGATAGAACAGTGTGCCTTTTCCCCCTTCAGGTTTACTGCCTTTCTTCACATCTCAGCTGAAATGTCTTGTTCAAAAAACAAAGTCTTTGGTTCTTGCTTGATTTAGCGGTCAAACGGGCTGTCTTCTTTTTCTTATTTCATCTTCTCAGTGCACGCAACAAAAATGTGTCTCTGTATTCTTTGATTTTGAGAAGAATGTCACCGATGATGTCCAGACACATCAAACCTTACAGGCTTTTATTCCTACTTTTGACTGTTTGCTGTTACTGCGACCTCATTGTCTCCCCATATTGACCAGTTCTTTGATCATTTCCACAGCACTTATTCCATCAGTGCAGCATGTTATGACGTGAATCATGTCAAAGTCACCACTCTGACACTCCAGCAGTCTTCTTTCTTTTACATGTTTTTGTTTGGTTGTAAAGCTTATGGCATTCTTGCATAGCCCACCATATATGAATGCTGGCTTGTTATGTGAAAGCCCTTTGAGAGGTCTAATAAGACTAGAATAGTGCTCCAGTTCCAGTCAGAGTTTGTTGTTGAACTGATGTGTTTAGTGCTGTGGAAACATACTTTACACTGAATTTCACCACCACCCCTGACATTTTTTAACCAGCATTCATTAAGGACCAGGATTTACTCATTCATTCTTACCACACCTGCAACTTTTAATTAATTAAACTTTTAATTTTCTTGGATCTTAGATTCTTATTAGCTGAAAGAGATCTCTGCTGGACTCACTGATGTAGCACAGAGGTTGAATGTATAAGTTCAGTGTAACTACAGATGAAGCTGTGACGCATTTAGCCGAACACAGAATCTGATGTAACTATGCCTCGTGGCTGTTATGCCTCACCCACACTACACCTACACTACACCACCATACCACAGATATGAGACGTACATCCTGACCATAAACACTCAGATTCAAAAACAGGACTTAATGTCAAAAGCCCACACATACAGACAGTTTTGTCATGCCAAGCAAAGGTCAGACAGTCAAGAATCAAACAGCTTTAATCTCCACAGAAAATTTCATGAAACTCTTGCAAGAACTTTCTGAAATACCTTTTCTTTTTTCTTTGAATAAAAGGGTAGTGAAGCAAAGGCATAAACCTGGAGTTTAACGAAAAGAAGAAAAAAAAAAAAATTGAGTCTTTCTTGTCCTGTACAGGACCGTCCCAGGAGTGCAGTGGATCAGACAGGGTTTGGAGAGCGAGAGGTGGGTAGAACGAGGATGAGTGTGGAGGAGCAGTTGGAGAGGATGAGGAGAAACCAGGAGGCTTCATCACTCCGAGAGAAGAAGAGAGAAACCCCCTCCCGCTCGCCCTCCTTCAGCAGAGACAACCCTTTTGTTATCCTGCAGGTGATGTCTCTCTCTCACACACACACACACACACACACACACACACACACAGTCACACACACTCACATACACGTGAGCCATAACTAGACTCCTAATAGCTTAAGAATAGCTATTGTGCTTACCTTTTCAGTAAGCCTGGAAAACTGTCAAACATTTTCAATCTGTGAGTTAATTCAAGTGTGTCTGTGCGTGTGTGTGTGTGTGCATGTGTATGCTTGCAGAGGGTCCAGGGAGAGGGGGCCTGTGCAGACCCTGTGGAGCTGGAGGCGGCTCTGCAGCAGCTGAAGGTGGCTCACATGGAGCAGAGCAGGATGGCTGCTGAGGCTGCTGAGACTCGCACAGAATCCGCACCACAGGTTGATGGGATATTTTTATTTACAGTTTTTATATCCTAGTCATAGCCATATTCACTCAGTTGTGAACATCACTCTGCACTCACTCTTCACAACCAGAACATTATAGATTTCATCCAAAACAAATGTAAATTTTACAAAATACTAAAAGTGCAAAGTGATGTGTTTTTCTGAACTTGTTATCAGTTTGCGTACATCTACTGTATATATGTACAAAATACTAAAAAAAAAATACAACTTTTCAGTCACTTTTCGATTTCAATCCTGTACTTGGCATTTTTTTCAATCGGTGATAAGTTACCGACTAAATTATAAGTTGGTTATGTAACCTTTATATATCCTGCAGTGCATGATGTACCATCACAAATAAGGTGTAAAGCCTTGTGCACGTCTCCAATGATGACTGCACAAGCGTCTCCTTACATGATTCCATTTCATTCACCAGGAGGAACAGAGGGCGGAGCAGGTGAAAAATGACAAGTGTGAGGACAGAGACATGGTCCTGCAGAGCAAGAAGGAGCCGCAGGCTGAGTCCAACAGCATAGACAATGAGGTACTGTGAAGAATTCTGTGCAGCCAAAAATCCTCCTGACTTCACTCTTCTGTGGCTTTCAGCCCCAAGCCCATTGGTTCTTTAAAAAACACTCACGAATATATACTTTCATTTTTACATTAGTCAAACAGGAGGAAATGTTGCATTTGTTGGAGACCATTTCAAGATGTGGATTAATCTACATTTGATGCTGTGAGTTATTCTGGCAGTAGGAAGGTATATGTGGGATTGAGTCAAAACAGAAGCCCCTTTCCGATATGCACCGCTTTACATTAATGGAATAGCCATTTAACATTTCTGCCTCTTGTCTCATTAAACACAGCCAATTTTAAATAGAATTCACAACAGCAATATCTCTAGGTTGGACCTAGTAATATTTCAGTATCACTTTCAACGTGATCCAAGTCTGAACTGAATACTGTCATAAAGACTGCAGCAGCACAAGGAGAAACATGTAGAGAGAAATGTGCATCTTGCTTTTTAAGATTAGTAATACATTCATTATCTCAGTCTTCACTTATGTACAAAGAAAATAAAATCTATCTGGAAAAAGAGGCGCTCTTAAGTTGTTGAGGAGATTCTTCTCAAATTAGATCAGTCTATAAAAATACTTCTCCTCATGGTGTGACCAGAGCAGAACTGTTTCAAAACTAGTACAACCACAGAAACAAATCTGACCAGCAGTCTCTCTACATGTATTTTGAATTTCCATTCATGACAACCGTATGGACGCATATATGAATGAATGAATATCCAGAAAAATGCTGTACATACTAAAAGGAATTAAACGCGAGTCCCAACTTGACTTCCTTTCATTTACTGGTTGTGTACTGTCAGATTTTATCAAAGAAGCAGCAGAACTTGCTCTATAAAGATGTTAAATAATGAAATTGATTACTAAATTACTAAAACCTGCAGAAGGGGAAGGAGTTTGATGGCCACAGGTAGAAAAGACCTCCTGTGGAGTTCTGTGGCGCTAAACAGAGTGAACATTAAACCAAAGTGGTGTTGAAAGTCTCTACAAGAACCTAATGCTGAAGTACGTGAGAAAATAATCATCAATAAGTGATAATCCACCTCCAGCAGGCAAATGAGTAGCTCATTAATAATCATAGTGGTAATTTGAGATGAATAGATGAACATGGGGCATAGATGCACACACATCAGCTGATAGTAAACTGGTCCAGTGCAGTCTGCTGGAGCCTGCAGGGGCAGCAGGTGTAGGAAAACCAAAGGAATTCTAGCACACACCATACACAGCTCTCTCTGTTCAATTCACCGTCTGTAATCCCAGCTGTGTCTGCCACGCAGCAGATAATCGGCCATTGTGGCCATAACATCTCCGAGTGTAATCTGGGACAATAACAGGGGATTTGTGGGAATGTGGAAGAAGCCAGGTTGGCTTTAAGGGGTTTATCTCCTGGATTCAGCCAGGATTGCTAGCTGGGTCTGGGCTGCTCTCCAGTGTGATGCCACCCTGGAGCTCCATGGAGCCCTAGACTGTACACACCACCACTCATTCCACAGCAGAGACGGAAAAACAT
The DNA here is from genome assembly GCA_025331565.1 of Holacanthus passer. Taxonomy (NCBI): domain Eukaryota; kingdom Metazoa; phylum Chordata; class Actinopteri; family Pomacanthidae; genus Holacanthus; species Holacanthus passer. The sequence goes on from JAFREQ010000039.1 coordinate 1,923,332, forward strand.
AGACTGATTCACTCACTTATTCATTGTTTTATTCATTTCTTTACGCAGGATTTTTTTCTGTTTTGTCATCCATTTGCGTATTAGTCTTCTGAAGTGACTCATTTCCTTTGTTTATTTTTTTCCCTTTTTTTGTGCTCATTTGATCTAGTCATGTACTTATTCATTAGCTGACCTTTGTTATCAGACATTCATGTCAGGCCAGTATATTGTACATGTACCTTTCTCTGTGTAATCATTGTTTATTTTTAACACTAACAGCACACTTGGAAGCTCAATTCTGATATAAAAAAGTGGAGTTACAATTTGCTTTGAATAATGAAAATTGAACTGAAATGTGTGTGTGTGTGTGTGTGTGTGTGTGTGTGTGTGTGTGTGTGTGTTTCAGCTCTGTGAAAGCCAGAGGGTGGTGATTCTGGACCTGGGTATGGAGCCTCAGCGTGTGGAGCTTGTAAACCTTCAACCTTTTGAGGATGACGAAAGCAGAGAGCAAGATCTGACCAGCTCACCAACAAACACCACCACTGAAAACAGGTGTGTGTGTCTGTGCTGTGTGTGTGTTTGTGTGGACAGATGCACACACACACTCAATGAAACGGCACATTAAGTATTAATTTTGATGATACTCAGTCTCTTTCTTGTCCTGTCATTAGTCTGGTTTTGCTCTCGAGTCAAAGTGTGATCCATTCTCCTTGTTGTAGCTTCCAGACTCCTGAGCCTGAGACACCAAGCCCAGAGCCACGAGAGGAGGAGCCACATGTGAACCAGCAAACCACCACAGAGGAAAAGATAGAGAAGAGCCTGGATTCTTCAAACCAGCTAACAGCAGAGGACAAGAAACACAGCAACAACAACAACATGTTGGCTTGTAAGTTGAGACTCTCTTCATCACTGCTGTGATTCAAGTGACAGCATCTGTGTCTGTCATAACTGAGACCACATTTTAACCCAAATACCCTCTGTTGCACTTGCTAATTAGAATTGAAATTAAGCTGCCATTCGGAAAATCTCACTTTTGCAAAAATGCTGACATTCTAGAATGTTGCTGAACCACAGCTAAGATTCTGTAATTGGATTTTTAAAGCTATTTTTAAACTGAAATTCTTCATTTTTTTGTGTTTTGGGTGAGAACTCAATAAATTAATAAGTTAAAACAAGTTTTGTATTCTCTAGCAGAGAACATGGGTGACAGTGTAAAATAAGACTTGTAGACCACTAGTGCAGTGCCTGTTCCACATGTGTCTGTTTGGAATGGACCCGGTGCACAAAAGTTCCAGACTCACGGCTTTAGTTATATACATGCTTTTTTTTTTTCCTTTTTCAAACTTCCATAGCAACACAGAAATATTACAATATTAGTTGCATGTGTTGGCGTGTGTAGATTTGAACTTTGGACAGAGCCAGGCTTGCTGTTTCCCCCCACTGTCAGTCTCTAAGGTAGGCAAGGCCAACCACATCCTGACCTAAGCTCTACTCTGAACACACAGACATGAGACTGATGATCTCATCTCACTCTCAGAAAGGAAGTCAATACTTGTATTTGTGTATTTCCCAAAATGACAAACTATGAATTGAGCTCTGCCAACACTGCCTCCTCATGGTGACGCCTCTCTATGGCCACTAGCGTAACTCTGTGTGTGCGTGGGCATGTGTGGATGTGTATTACTCATGTTGTGTGGGGACTGACCTTAAATTTTAGGGTGGGGTTAAGGTTCAGGCAAAGGTTAGGGTTAGGCAAGTTGTGCTCATGGTCAAGGGTTAGGGTAAGAAATTATTGTAAATCAATGTAATGTCATTTGAAATGGTGTGTGTGTGTGTATGTCTTTTTCCTGTCAACACAAGAAAAGCTTATTGACTGAAGTTTGAGAAGGCAAAAAAAATGTATCTCTTCTCTTTATTCACCCACACAGCTGCTTCTCCTGAGGCTGGAGTTTAACGCCACAGAAGTTTACTTTAGACGACTCACGCTGTCAGAACCGTTTGGAATTTGATTCAACCTATCTCACTCTTTGGCTTTGTTTTGGCAGTGCGATTGAAGGCCCAGATTTACTGTGAATCTTTCCACATTGAAATGGCGTTTGCAGCATTTCACAATGCATAGACCTTTTAGAATGGCTATCTCTGAGCAAGGCAAATGTAATTTACTTGAAAGAATGCATTTTCTGCAATATTTGTATGCAGTTGTTTTATTTCATAGAATAATAGAACTTGGTCAAGAGTGTTAAACAAAGATAAGATACAGTGATACAGTAGTAGAGTACAGTATTACATCTAATAATGTAATACTGACACAAGCTTTCATTCACACACAACACCGTGCAACAATTACTATACTACACAACTATCATATAACATTTTTACACCAAAATTAGCACAAATATGCAGGTTTTTCAAACACGGTTAACTTGCTAAAATAGGGGACTGATTCCTTCCCATTTTTTTTCTGGTGTGTCACCTCCCATGTTACAAACACGACAGAAGGCAGGGAACAGTAGATATCTGCAGTTTCCATTACTGCCAACAGAGCTGAAGCCAGTAAATACCCATGACTCATTTGACCCAGGAATGAATGCTGATTGTACCCCTTCCCACCGAAGACAAAAGTCAGATGTTAGCACGTGTTAGTGGGTTTTTTTGTCCAGTGTGAAAGGGTTGTAAACTACATTCCTACGTCAAGCTGTACAGTTATTCTGTGTCTCCCAGTTGACCTCAGTTTTTTTGTCTGCAGATTGAAATTGCTACTCAAACTGTGTAAATACAAAATATATAGTCCACGCTCAAAGTTTACAGACCAAACAGAGAGCACACTCTAGTGGGTTAATAATGAAACTGCAAATTATTAAAAAATTGAATTAAGGAAGACAGACAATCAATGATTATTGTTTTTGCCTTAATTATCAAGAGGGATTGGATTTCGAATGGTTAAGTACAGAACTGAATTAACAACAAAAGTCTAGTTTAGTTAGGTTTGCAAGGTCGTAGATACGTCCACCAACACAGACCAGGGTTTGAGAATGACATGAGACAGAATTGTGAACAGAATTGTGAGACTAGATTTGATCAAACTGCACTACATAGCTTGCTATTCACATTGACAAACTGCATGAGCATGTTGTTAGATTTGATCCAGAATTATTGTGTGATCCTATTAGACCCTCTTCCAGCTGTTTTCCAGCGGGCACTATCAGCTTTCTCATTGGTCTACAAGATTTAAAGTTGTGTTGTATTTTGCTGTTAAATGATTTAGTGAGCAGAGCAGAACTGCTTCCTTAAGTCTGCCGAACAATCATTACACCTGAGGGGAAAAGTCAACCTCGTCTGTCTATTTGTCAACAGCCAATTATGGGCATTTTATGACATGTCAAGTTCCCTCACATCCTCAAACCGCACCTGCTGAAAAAAATGAGCAGATATAAAAGCAACATGCACATACCACCAGGTGCAGTAAGAAAACTTGATTTGCACTTACAAATCAGTTCATGCTCTCAAATGTTGACCTGCAGGCTGATAACCCAAATACGACGTCCTGCAAAGTATAGAAATGAAACTTTAAGAATAGTGGTGGAATGTAACTAAGTGTATGGACTGAAGAACTGTGCTGAAGTACAGTTTTAAGGTACTTGTACTTCACTTGAGCATTTCAGTTTCATGCTACATTACACTCCACTACACATCAGAGGGAAATATGACACTTTTTACTGCACTACATTTATTTGTCAACTATAGTTACTTTAAACTTTAGTTTTGCACAGAAAACATGTGATTATCTTATGAATATGTTGCATTGTAAAGGATTGAACTACCCAACAGTTTATGAAGTAGCTAGCTTCACTTTCACAAACCACATTAAAATGCTGTTTACACAGCATCAGTAATAATAATCTAATAATAAATATAATACTGAGAGGGGCCAGTCTGCTGTATATTCAGTGCCTCTGAGATCTGAGTACTTCATCCACTTCTGCTTAAAAAATGTCTCTCTACCTTCAAAGTAGTCTGGCAGTCAAATAATATAATCCTTGGAGACCGCCCCCTTATAAAGGAGTAGGCATTAAAGGGTTAAAGCTTGAATTTATACACACACTGATCTACACACTTCATCCCTCAGCTGCAAAATGCAAAGTGAAAGTAAAAAATAACCCCACCGATGTAACTTGTACTCATCACTGTGGAATCTGACTCACTTTTATTTCCATTATCTCCATCTCTTCTCCTCTTCCATGCAGCGCAGACGTTCACGTTGGTGAGCAGCGACACGTGAGCGACGCCGGCCTCAACATCCACACTGGCGTCCCATAAAGCCTAAATGTAGCCAGCCTGCACCGAGCATGCTCCACGGCTTCCTGCGTTTACAACAGAACTACTTTGATACTACTGTTACATGCCCACGAGGAGACTGAGAGGATGGCAGCCCTGCTAACAGACTGACAACACACAGACGGGCCACCACGTCCTGACAGAGAGAAAGGCAGATGTACTGTAGCTCCTGTTAGATCTGTCCATACTGATATGTACATCAATTCTGTGGAGTCATATTTGTCCCAAAACAATTCTACATAAAAATCACATTGTGAAATGGTTTAGTCATAAGAAAAGGTTTGCATCTGACATATACCCACACAAGCACAGAAATGTTCTCAGACGTCCTGAGACTTGTAAAATGCATCTGCCTCTATATGAGATGAATCACTTTGTTATGTTCCACACCAGGTCTATAATTACAGAGGAAGTAGTAGAGCAAGGAAGATGACTAATCCAAGTATCAACTGATTTCTTAAACTGACCTATATGTAGTCATTGTAAATAGGTCATAGTTTAATGAGTATTTATTGTTCTGAGCTGGAGCGACATCTGTCTCAGCCACCTTTACATCTGTTTTGTGTCTTTACTGAAAGGCTGAACTTGTTTAGAAAGTGTTATTATATTATTATGTATCCACTTTTAAATCTTTATGAAAGGTACATTTTTGGCAGGAACATCCCGTACCACGTTCACAATAACACAAATAACTGAACACAGTCTGTCCTGTGGGCCGCACTAGCAGATAGGATGGGTCGTGTCTGCACAGGAGGCGTAGCTGAGCAACATGTTAGCGGAGCAGCAGCAGCAGCAGCTTCAGTGCTCCACCTGTGTCTAGACAGGATGCATTCACCCACAGTATTGAGTGTTGGCTATCCGTGTTTTGGCAGTGGTCGTAACCTGGCTCTATCCGACCGCCTCCCTGATATCGCTTCAAGAATTCTGTCTTTGGCGTGTAGTTGCAGCCTCAACGAAATGAAGTGTACAAATAGGGAGAACCCTTTTAAAAAAGTCTCCCCTCCGAGTCGTGTGTGGTGTTGCACTCAGTTGTACATGTGAGTTACTGTCAGAGAGGGAGTTTCAGACACTGGTAATTGAGTTGTAGAGAAATACATTTACCATGGCAGCCTATTAGATTACTTACCTGTGAAGTAGCCAGCTACTCCAAATGCTGATATATAAAGTCAGAGTAGCATGTTGTCAAGAATTGTATTTATCCTTTTTATCCAGTCAGGGTGAATAACGTAACAAAAAGGGTGAACACTCGATCCTGTTCTGTCAGTCTTTTTTTTTTCTTTGTTGTTGCTGTAGTTTATACTTTTAGAACTACAAACACATAGAGTTAAACCATTTCACAATCTTGACTGCATGTACAACTTGTTTTGGGGGGTAATATAGCTCCATAGAAATGTGTTGCCAAAAACATACACACACATCAATATACAGAACTTTTGATACCTTATTAAGTATTAAAGTCATCTTAACATAATAATTATTAGAATATTCTACTGATCTGGAGGAAGTGATATTAGCTGTTACTGAATGACCAGAGGTGAGTGTACAGCTGTATATATATAGGAGCACTTGAGAAGTCTCACCGCAGATGGGCTAAGCACCAAAACTCGACACACATGCAGTGCTTTACTTTAACCCCAAAGTGACCGCCGATGCTCTTGGATTTTAACCTGCTTTGATTTTGTGATTCTTGTGTTAATTTCAGACCGAGGCTCCCTTATTGCTCTATTTTCACATCTTTTGCACCTGCAACATAACAGATTGTCCTTCATTGGATATATATATATATATATATAAATATATAAAAAGTATATCTATGAACATAAAACAGATTTTTACTTCAACAAGGTGCCACTTCATGCTGCTGTTTTTTCTCTCTTTTTTATCGACAGAACAAAGTGTTTTGCAGAAGTTGTGATTATTTATGTTGAGCAGACCGTCTGAATCTCCTGAAGTCTGTTGATGACACACACAGTATGTGAATGTTTTGGATTTCCAGTCTGCTTTTTCAGTTGTGTCTCTTTTTGTTTCTCTCTCTTTGGTTTACATTACTTAGAAGATATACAGTGACATGACACCGATTAGACATTTTGCATTTGAATCTGTCCTAGGTGGTGAAGAGTCAGAGAATAGCACATGTACGAAGCAATAAGTAGGACTTTGGAGCTCCAGGATATAAAAGAAATTTAAAAGAGATGTATAAACTGTAAAAACATAAAACAAGATAGCGTAATTTATGTACACACTGAAAAGAGCGAATATTATAAGAGGTTATTATTAATATTATTAGGGTCAATATGCAAAAAGTTCATACCCCATCTGTTTTATATCATGTGAAATAAATGTTGATGTTCTTAAAACATGCTTGTTGCTGGGGGTTTTGGTCTGCATGTCAAATGAACTTTCACTTTTCAGATCGAGTCATCTTTCTTTTTGTGCATTTATCTGACACACTTAGACTACACCTGGAGTTGCTGACCTCTTTAGCTTGTGACTTCTTGAAATGAACACAAGTCTACCTGAGACCTCACATCACATGTTGTTGTGGGACACGTGTGAAGTGTTTTTAATGCCTGAAGATGTGAGAGCATCCAGTATTTTACAAGAGAAAGGAAGAAAAATGTTAGAAAGCATCATCTTAATTTTGTGCACCTAATTTTTTTTTTATGTCTTTCTAGACCCTTTAACCATTTGGTGACCACTCAGATTTATTTTTGAGCCCCTTGAAAGGTCCTGACCCTGAGATTTGGGAAACAACCTGCACTCAAGTCAGAACTTACTGAACATTAAATCCAAATACAGGCTATACAGTATGGGGCCATGGTTTACATGATTATGAAAAGGTCCTAATAATGGCGTATTTGTACAGTAGCCTATGTCTAAATACAGGATGTAGTATTGAGTCATGTAAAATGGGTCAAAGTGCAAACACTGCACCTACACAACACTGATTAAAAAGCAAACATAAAAAGAACAAGATGAAGAAGAATGTGAAATGGCTGACATAACTGAAATCATTAATCAGTTACTAAAAAAGCTGCAGGAGAATTTCCTGTTGATTGACTAACCAACTAATGGACTTTTTGTCTCAGCTGTGGATGAAAAGCTGTGGGGAAAAAACAATAAGTGGACCTTGAGTTGGGACTGTTTTTTCTATCATTTCCAGTCAAGAATGAACTTGCATGTGTAATTTTTAAGCCAACACATACAAAAGATAATAAAAGTGCTGTGAACAGATGACAACTGAGCAAACTCCATGGGCTGATGAAGCCCAAGTGATATGGTTGAAAGCTCTAGAAAAAGGTCATAAGTGGAAGATCGTTTGGTCAAAAACAAAGAAATATCACTCAGTAAATAAAGCTAATTAGTTCTACTGAATTGTTACGTGTGCCTGCAAAAAATGCATATTTTAAAATCATCTATTTATATATTATAATAATATCCCGTGTGCCGAATGATTTTTAGACTACTTTGTGTCCTAATTGAGCTGAAATGTGATCATTTCTCCTCTCAGCACAGGCAGCACAGCAGGCCTTCATTTCAATGCAACAAGTCCACCACTATGATGAGCCCGGCTCAGGACACACACACTGACCGGACCGAGCCGCAGTCTGAGAGCAGACCGGCTGCGGTCCGGTCCTGAGGGCCACACCGGGCTGAGGGAGCTGCTGCTGGCTGCGGGAAGATGCACCTTGCTGAGATAAGAACGTGCCTTTTCAGCACTTTTTCACTTGGATCATTTTTCTGTTTGTCGGAACACGTGGAGCTGAGAGGCCACAATGCCGAAGATCGTGTATGTTTACGAGGACGACTCACGTGTTTCGCAAACAAAAGTTGTCTACTCCTCCTAGCGGTGCTACATTGTACCCACCTTTTTTTTAATCATTTGTTTCTTTTATATTTTTCAATTCGTCATTTTCCATCAAGATCTAGACAACTGAATACGAAAAGAAAGCAAACACAGCTTTTAAATTAGGGGTTAAGCTTAATCACTTTCAAGAGAAGATCAGGATTACTTATTAATGCTAGTTTGCAATATTTCTATTTGTTTACACATATTCAATAATTCAATTTGATGTATGTATATAGCAAATCACAATAGACGTTATCTCAGAGCACTTTTCATATAGAGCAGGTCTAGACCGTACTATTTATAATAGTGTATTTACACAGATATCTCCAAAGTAAAAGTAGAGTCAGGGTTTTTTTTTCTGTTGATCAGCATTAAAATGCCTTTATTTTAGGTTGTAAACTAAATGCAAAGTCAAAGTACAATCAATGATTTTGTAGACACCGTTAGTCATAGGTGCATTTAATTCGATGTTAACGTCGATGTTATTGCTGATACCGAGTGAGATATCTTCATGAAATAGACGAGCTTCGGCCATGCGGAGCCGCGACGTCACGCTAACCCCCCGCTGTGTTGTACGCTTGAAGCGGAGAGAGTGAGCGGAGGAAGGAGGGCAGCCCGGGGGCAACTTTTCCACTGGAACGCCGCTAAAATAGATTTTTGTGCTCTTCGAAAATGGCTCAGATAACGTGCGAAGGGACCGAACAAGATTCTCAACCCCCGTCGGATCAAAACGGCGCCGGTGAAAGAGCAGAAACCGGCGCGGAGGGCCAGGCCGTGCCGGACCCCAAACAGGAACCGGGCGACAACAACGAGTCGAGAGCAGGAATGGACGCGAGCGGTGGACGCGGTGCGGCGGCGGAGCAGCCCGGGGACAGCCCGGCTCCTACCCCCGACCCCGGCACACACACAGCCGCACCGACCGAGAAAACACACCGCGACGAAGGGGAAGGTAAACTCTGTGAACCGGGGAAAAGTCCCGTGCAGGGGAGTTTGGCGAGCAGCACTGATTCCGCACCAGAGGGCTCCAGAGGAGAACAAAGAGAGGGGGAGAGCGGGTCCTGCTCGCCGCCTGCCGAGCGCACAAAGACCGCGGAGAGAGCCGAGCACGGCGCCAAGAGGCGGGCCAGCGTGGAGCTCACCTCGTCGGACGGAGAGCCGCTCAGCCGGATGGATTCAGAGGACAGGTCTGTAGAAGCGGTGCCCGGTGCGGAGAGGCCTCAGGCTGGAGGTGGTCGTGTGAGCTCTCAGCACCGTGGTTCCAGCAGAACCCTCTGTTTACAGGTTCAGTGTGGCAGCAAGCCGCCGTGGGTCCGGACAACGTTCTGCTAACGTTAGCTGAAGGTTGCGGGGTCCAAATGGACGACCCCCCCTCCCTGGGCTTATTCAGGAAAGTTTTCTTAGCTGATCTGAAACGTTCTTAGTTACAATAGATAACGTTCGTGGAACGTTCCGCCAACCGTGGTGGAGGTTCAGACCAGTAATAATGTGATTATTTGTTCCAAGCTTAAAGCAGCTGAAGACAAATGATCTTCCATCCATCCAACTCTTGTCTTCAGGCTCATTGTGAAGCTCATTTCTATCATATCCTCAAAGTAACTCTGTTTCTTTATTAATTATGATCTGCAGTTTTGTATCCGTTTGCATTAGTTAACATCAATCAACAACTTCAATTCAATCAAAAAACTTTATTTGGAGGCAATCCAAAGGCAGTGGCATAGAAGAAAGAGCACAGTAAGATAAAGAGATCATAGGAGGTTTAACATAAACTTGGCAGTCATCCCTATCTCAGACTTGTGCAGATCACCAGTAGGTTGGTGATCAGATGTCAGCTTCAGGCTTACTAACCTAAGTTGTGACTTTCTGGCATCAGTTGTACTGTTGATATCAGCAGAAGATTCATAATTACAGACAGGTTAACAGACTCAAGAAAGTGGAATCGTCAAAGTGTTCGTTCATATACAGGATATGTACGGTGTGTAACTCCAAGAGTTCAACATCAGTGCAACATGAATGTGCAATATCAGTAGCAGTGATAGTGGCACCTCACTAGGAGGTAAGGATCTCTCATGCAGTAAAAGACATCTACTTCATTTTTTCAGTCAGCTGTCAGAATGTTTCCATCTCTCTCTGTGGTCCTTCTGTATGGACAGAGGGAACAAGCGAAGTAGTGCAAGATGAGGCCCAAAGATGGCACTCAACACACATGATCACAGTTGCCCACAGCCACCCTGTGGTGAACTAACATACAACAGTTATCAGCAGCTCTTACACCCCACAAAAACACATTTCCAAATGGAGTTTCAAGATCAGTCAGGACCATCTTTAACAAAAGACAGAAAAAAAGACGAGTGTTTGAGTGTTACGTGTTTGCTCATCACATATACACAAAGCATGTGCCTCGGCATCACACAATCACCAAGAAAGCTTACAATAACTTTTAGAATGAGATGTGTGTGTCTCATCTTCTAATCTCACTTAACCAGCAGCCTACGTCAGAGCAACAGACCAATTCAGCTGTAATGAACGCTGCTTCTGCTCAAATTTTCAGGTGTGGCGAATGGATCAGTGGTGGTAAATGAAAAACCAGAGTTATTCATATAAAAAAAATGTAACAGTAACTGGAAAACAGGCCCTGGCATCCTCACTGTAATTAGTCAATTTGTGTGTTTTTTTTTTATACCCTGGCATGATGGCAGAAACACTAACTTGTCTAACTTGTAGGTGAGTGAGCGAGTTATATAACTAAACATGAATGAAGTTGATTTTATCACATTTTTGACCGAGCATGACACAGTAAAGCGTACGCATCAATACTGAGAAACATGTAGGTGCTGGTGTGAAACTATGCAGCTCAATCTGGTGTAACTGGTTTAGAGTGAAGTCCTTTCCCCCAGCTGATGTGTGGACGCACAGGACAGCGAGCGATCACAGCTCTGATCACTGCTCCTCATGGCAGCCGGGCACTGTTTGTCAGCTCTTTATCTGCCCACGCAACATTCATCCTGCACTACTGTTTTACATGTATTCTAAATTAAACTCTCTTTCATTATAAGGTCGACACACTCGAACAATATCATTCATAAACCCTTAAAAATTAGGATTTGCACACAATGCATGTTGGTGTGTGAACATTTAAGAAGCAATGTGGAGTTAAATGTACTTGTGCACATAGTAACATAAATTCAATCTGTTCTACATAATGAACATTGATTTAAATGGAAAAAGAGCACTTCTGTTGCATTCGTACTGCATCAGCACAAAACGTCGCTATTGAAAGTTGCATGGGGAGATGACATCAGATCGGTGCACAGTTTGTCATTATGAACAAGATTGGCATTTGGCGTGTCGAAATACAGACCTTCCCTACAGAGCTGAGCTGCTTTGACCAACTGTGTGTCCATAGGTCAGCTCAAAGGGACAAATCATCTCCTACAGGATTAAAGGTTAAGATTTTTAAATGCATTTTCCTTGATAATATTTGTTCCAGGGTGTAATAAAGCATAAATAAATGTCCATGTTCTTTAGGGTTTGTTATCAGTCCAAGTTTTGGTAACATTAAGAACCCTCTATCAGCATTTTCAACAATTGTCCTACAACTGTGTGTATTAAAACGCATTTAATTTCAGGCACACGTGCTGAATTTTAGCACAGTGCTGCTTTGACAAACTGTTGGAGCAACAGAATTACTGCTGATAAATAATGATGCATTAGGCAACATTAAGTATAGGGGATTACTGTGTGGCTCAGCGTTCAGGATACTGTATATGTTACTGTGTGTGTGTGTGTGTGTGTGTGTGTGTGGCGACCTGCGGGAGATGTGCTGGTCTTCACAGGTAATACCTTCCAGATTTAGTGCGGTCACATTCAAAACGGCACCCTCACTCTCCCACATCTCTGCTCTCATGTGGCTCTGTGATATTTGCTGTGAACAGTGAATCACCAAAGAGGCAATTATTAACAGATTACTTTCCCCTTGTTCCTCTTTTCCTAATTTTAATGGGCAAGTAAGAGACATAGAACTGTTAAAAAAACCAAAATCCCAACTGAAGCACTTACCTGTCACCTGTCACACATCTGGTGCCGGCTCTTGCAGTTTGTAATCTTGATTCTTTTTGTCAACGGCTCCCATTCATTCCTATGAAAACTGTTCTTTGAAATAGTGGCTTCAGGGTGTATAAAGGACTGTGGGCATTGTGTCATTCTGTACCCACCCCCTTTGTTTTCTGCTCCTCATTCTTAACTTTAAATCTCAATTCATCAGAAAGTGAACTTTCCCTGGACGCTTCTGTGATGAACTGAAACTGCATGAATCATTCAGAGTAGTTGCAATACTGTGAGTTTAATCCCGAGCATTCGCCAGAACTCTTCTAACCACGCTCGGTAGATCAACATCAGTCATGACAACAAGGTGGGAAACGACTAAGCTGACACTTTTGTGAAACCGTGCACACCTACACTGCTGCTTATTAGGTACAGTATGAGTAACAGTACAGTGTTTCTGCGTCCGCCTTGGATCATTGTAAGCTCCACTGCTCGTGTCCCATTCACACTTTGATTACAGGAAATTTATCAAGCTATGGTTTGTACAAACATTGGAAAAACATCAGTTAGTATTGTCTCATTTGAAGCATCCGTAGCGGTTGCACAGTTGCTGTAAATGTGAATGAAGCAATGAGATGCTGAACGTATGGAGGGGAATTTTTCAATCAGGTCTGTCCCCCTCCAGTTTTTGGAGAAACCACAGACTGAAGCATGACGTGCGACAGTTGAATCAGACAGGTTTGATATCAGCTGTTGAGTCATTGTGCCTGAAAACTAGGCTGCCACCCACTTTTACCAGTGAAAAACACAGAGAGGCGGATGAAACCGTGACTAAGAAGAGGGCACAGGGTGTCGCAGAATCCTCCAAAGCACACAGTTACCTCTGCTCTACCTCCTGAGATTTTAACCTTGCAGATTTTTGAAGTGGTTTGTGTGTTGTAGTAAGTAGTGGGACTGTGAGGGACAAAATGACCACAGTGCTAGGTTTCTTTTTAATAATTATTTCCCCCTTAATGGCTTGGTCTACACAATGTAAGAGAGGTGAAAAATGCTGAGCCATTTCTTAGAGCTCAAAGTGACATTTTCAGATTGCCTGTTTTATCCAGTAGTCTAAACCCACAGTTCTGGTGAGAAAGCACATCTTTCCCAAAATGTCTGTTCCTTTTTAATCGTCGTCCTCCTGTAGCAATGTTGACAGTCGTGCTGCTGTAATCACCCGTGTTTGAGGCGCGAGGTGGCCGAGAGCTTGCGTGCAGCCGAGTTTAGTAGAGAAGAATTACAGAAAGTGACACTCAAAGTTGTGACTTTTCACACACACACACACACACATGGATGTGTTAGTATTCATGTGGCTGACTGGTTGGGTGTGGATCCAGACATTAATCTGCAGTGTGCGTTCAACCAGTAATATTCAAATTCATATCTCACATTGCTTTTCCCCTCAATTTTACAGAAATCTCATCTCCAATGAAGCATATCTCACTCTTTCATAGTCATTCAGCCAAGTAGGAATGAAAGTCCCACTCCTGAGCTCACGGTGTGAAGGGCTAGAAACCTGAATGATCTCAACACGCAGTGTTCCTTCAACACACATTCAGCATGCTACACCCACAACATGACAGTATACTCACAGAGGAGGAGGCCTTGTGCCACCTGGTGTGCTTGTAAGTGATTAAGATACTTCCTGAACTGCAGTTTACAGAATAGTAGAATTTATGCATCTGATATTTGCAATTTCTTGACAATAGGCTCACTGGGTTTTTTTGTTATGATGGACGGAGATTATTGCAGTTGCATTAAGTGCACAGGACAGATGTAGATGTGTTGCAGCTAAAGAAGCTGGGACACAACTTGTTTGTATGTTGAGTGTGGAAACATTAGTTTGACAAAAGAGATGTGGATGAAAGCTCCAGAAAAGCGATTTAGTAGCATGGTTACACTTTAATTAAGTCGTTACTAGAAATGTATATTAGTAAAAGTATATCCGTTGAAATGCTTAGTTACAGGAACAATCTGTGTGTTTTCACTCTCACATACTTTTTCTCACAGTTAGCTGAGCGTAAATCAGCAGTTTCCTTGCCCACTTGTCTTGTTGAATACACCTCAGGAAGTAATGTGTTTATCCATTAGAGCTGGTTCATTCCCAAATGTATTGTCCATCAGACGACTACGTAGTATATTAGCCTTTAATTTGGGCCTTTGAACAGTGTTTAGGGAAGTCATAGAGGAGTCTGAAAAATAGAATATGGCCCACTGTCAGCTTTAATGCCCGCCTGGCTGCCTCCGAACTTTTTCGTCATCCCGCTGTCGTGGCAGCTGTACGACCTCACTGTCACGTTTGTTCTTACGCAGAGCAGGACGGCAGCTGGAAGTGTGAGTGCGATGTGCAGTCGAACGTGTGTGTTTTCAGAGGCATTGGTCCTCTTGAAGGACGTGTCCCTGCAGAGAGCCAGTGTGGACATTGATCAGAGCAGATGGTCCGCTGGCTCAGCCCGCAGACGCCACACCAGTTGCAGCACTGTGCAAGCTGTGAAATCTGCTAACATAACATACAATCTGAGCCACACAGGACTTTTAGATCCTGTGATTTTTACATTATTACAGACAATTTTCAGATTAAAGTTAAAGAGTTAGTGTGGGGGTGGCGCTGATCTACTGTCATGGGAAACTTGACTCGCTGCAGTCCGTGCTGTCCAGTCACAGTTGGTGTTAGCCATGCTATTGTGTGTACATTTTTGAGGAAGGGCAGGTCGGTCAGCCATCATCGATAATGGAAATAATCGCAGCCCTGTAGCACCACCAGTACTGGATGCTTGAGGATGACACCAATATTGATATTTAATAAGAGTTTTTAGAAAAGAATAGGATTAAAAAAAAAAAATACGATCCCTTACAAATATTCCTAAAAGAGGAAAACTTACATTTGACTTTAATATTTGTTCTGGATGAGTAGGATGTTTAACTGTAGATGTTTTTTTCTCCATTGACATTTTCGTTCTCTTCAGAAATGTCTACAGTCATATTTCAGGTGATCGTGTCAGATAATCCCGCTGGATCCGCTCTCACAGCCTTGTTGACTCAACCAGTCACCAGTGCTCCGACAATATTTACCTCCTATCTCACCCAATAGATTATAGCTGTTAGTTCGTGCACATGTATGTGGACTCTGAGGTCTTATTTTATAGAAAGTAGTTTTCGTCTGATTGATGCCACTGTGTTGAACTATTTGGACCTGGAGAGCAAAGAATCACACTGAACCTACAAATGTTTTGGACATCTCCCTATGCCCCATGAAATATAAATCCTGTTGACTGCTGTTAACATCTGTGTTCTTGATTGTGAAGTAGAAAATAGAAACAACATTTTGATAATCAAGTGGCACAGGAGATGTCCTCAGATGCAGCCCCAGGCTCAAATCACTTTATCTAATCTGCATCTATTGTTATTTATGTTGTACGTGTTTTACTGCAGTGATCGCTCTTGTGTGAGTGTATTTTTCATTTTATTCAATGATCTTTCTAATGTCCTCTCTCTGTTGTGTGTGTGTTTGTTGTCTAGTATCAGCAGCACCCTGATGGACATGGAGAGCACGGCGTCCAGTGGTCGCTCCACCCCAGCCATGCTTAACGGTCACGGCGGGGGTGTGGCGGTGGGGAGCGGCTCGGCGCCTGCGGGGGGCAAGTCTCTGAGCTACACGTGCTGCTGGGATCACTGCCAGCTGCTGTTTCCCAGCAGCCCCGACTTGGCCGAACACATCAGAGCCACACATGTTGATGGACAGAGAGGAGGGGTCAGTGTCTTGCTGTCAGGTTACTGTGTGTGTGTGTGTGTGTTTGTGTGTAGCTCCCAAGGGTGTGTTCATGTAGTAGTTTAATTTAGGAGTCAATAGACAAATGTTGATGACATCTCATAGCCTGTTTGACTCATGTTTGAAAAACCAATGCATCTAAATAAATCAAGGCTAGCTGCAGTCAAAGTCATGTTATTACGCTTTGACAGTGCGGGACCTCACTGGAGGAGAGCTCCAGCTCACTGTGTGAGGTTGGCCAGCAGGGTCCACATCACATCTCTTCTACTTGACTTTTTTTTTTCTGTATCTCGACAATGCCTGCAAGTCCAGATCATTATATAATGATTGCAGCGTGGTTGGCTACTTTAAGATGTGTGATCATAGAGTAAGTGAGATGTGGCAACTTTTCTGCTCCAAGAATTGAATTGAACTCTGAAGACCACTCTGTTTATGCATGGTGGAGAAATGCCACTTTGAGTGGATAGACAGCCCAAACAAATAGAAAAAGAGGTTGGTACATTAAAGACACAAGGAAACAACACTATCATGTGTTGTTCTTTGTGCATCCCTAATTCCAAGAAAGTTGGAGCCCTGTGTAAAATGTAAATAAAAACACAATGCAATATTTGCTCATCATTTTCGACCTATATTCAATTGAATACAGTACAAGTCGTTCACAAGCACTTTGTGAAAAACTGCATGAGCAAAGAGTCAGTTTAAGAACAATGTTTCTCAACGCACAATTGCAGGGAATTTAGGGATTTCCACATCTACAATCCATAATGTCCTTAAAAGATTCAGAGAATCTGGAGAAATGTCTGCACATAAAGAGCAAGGCCACAAACGAACGCTGAGAGCCTGTGACCTTCGATCTGTTCGGCAGCACTGCATTAAAAACCAATATGATATGAAGCTTCTTCAGGACTGAAGAACTGAACAAGCTCCTTGGATGAGAAGTGAAACGTCTTCAAGCATCTACAACCAAATCCAGTTGCTGTCGATTCAACCCTTAATTGAATACTATTACCTGGATGACTGAGAACCTTCACAGACATATCAGTGTGTGCTTGTATGTGTGTGTTCTACACAGGTGTTTGTGTGTCTGTGGAAGGGCTGCAAGGTGTACAACACACCGTCCACCAGTCAGAGCTGGCTGCAGAGACACATGCTGACCCACAGTGGGGACAAGCCATTCAAGGTGACAACACTCACACGCGCACCTCACATCAATCAAGTCGGTCATGAACTCGAGTGTCTGTAACACTGTCAGCATCTTAGTCCACTGACGTTCCACATCATTCGCATTCCTGCAGTGTGTGGTGGGAGGCTGCAACGCCACATTTGCCTCTCAGGGGGGGCTGGCTCGTCACGTCCCCACTCACTTCAGCTCACAGAGTTCATCCAAAGTGTCCAGTCAGGGCAAATTGAAGGAGGAGTCTCCGTCCAAGGCCGGCCTCAACAAGAGGAGGAAACTCAAGAACAAACACAGACGCTCCCTCCGTATGTTCAACACACACACACACACTCATATCATTCAATCCAATTACAATTTTAACATTGTTCCATTTTCATACATAAAAACATACGCAAACCCACATTGAAGTGAAACACAAAATTGTCATCGGGCCCCTCAATTGCATACACACACAATTTATTTGTTTTGTTAGTACTATTCAAAATCAATTTTTATTTCCAGCCCGACCTCATGACTTCTTCGATGCTCAGACCATGGACGCCATCCGCCATCGAGCCATCTGCCTCAACTTGGCAACACACATCGAAAGCCTGGGCAACGGACACAGTGTGGTCTTCCACAGCACGGTGGGCACATGCGCACGCACGCACACACACACACACATATACACACAAACTAGCTAGTGCAGGAATTTGTGTGTTATTCTGTGCAGCAGAGCGTTATCTTCATTGTGTGTGAATGTGTGTTCAGGTAATAGCCAGGAGGAAAGAGGACTCTGGGAAAGTGAAGGTCTTGTTGCACTGGACACCTGAAGACATGTAAGTCCTGCTCTTGTCCTCCTCTCATTACTCTCTCCTTGTTTTCACTTCCTCCTCCTGCTCTGCTCATCCTCTTATAGCTATAAAACAAAATTACATGTCTGATTGAATTAAGTTAAATAATTAGCTGGTGGTTCCAACTGCTGAGATGATCTTGGAGACACATGAACATCAGAATATAACTTTTAAGGCCCTTACTGCAGAATCTATTCTGTGATGGATTAGTAGCTGATTCTTAGCAGGAACATCAGTGACATATAGTGTATATTTATGATTTTTAATAACCATGGCGACATATGCACATCAGCACATGATTGCAGGGATTTTTCCTGATCAATCCGACAGTCAAAAGCAGCTAAAACTGCAGTGTGCTGTGTTTGTATCCTACTCTGTGCACTTTCACAGTTCATCCCTTCAGCAACAGGGTTGCCAGGTCTGCGTGTATGTGTACATATGTGCTATTTTAGTCGTAGTAAATAATTTTATTTCAATTATGTAGTGTATATTCATAGATATGAATAATGTAATTTGCATGCAAAATAAGTAGAACCAACCTGCCCCAAAAAAAATCGTCCAGCAGCAACATTCTAAAAGTAGCCCAATTCCATGGAAAAACGCGGACCTGGCAACCCTGCTGGGCGAGGCTAGATGTAAACAAATGATGCATGCTGCAGTGCAGCCAGCAAAGCATGGAGCAGTTTGTGACAGGACCTCCAGGTAAACGTAAAGCAGACGATGAATCTAAACCAAACCTCACAACTGGCAAAACAAAGACCATAAATATGACGAGGCAAATCTCTATGTGCAGGTTTTTGTTTCTTTCCAGAGAGTTGTTTACTTGCCTTTTCTGTGCAGAGAGGCAACTTTGAGAAAATCTATTGAAAGCAATGAACACTGTTAGAATAGATACAAAATTAGAAGATGCAGCTGCAGAGGCACTTTGAATGCTTCCACCCTTAAAAGTGATATGTTCCTTTTTTTTAAAAAATTCAGTGAGATGTCAGAAACTAAAGTTGCAGTTCTGAAAATGTTTCAAAAAATTCTTTCGGAGTTTGCAAGCAAAGGACATGTCTGATAGTGTGTTCATGCAGGTGCATGTAGGAAGGGGGGCCCAAAAATATTTGTATCTTCCAAAGGGGAGCCCTGCAGAAAAAGTTTGGGAACCACTGATCTAAAGCATTAAAGTGCTGCCTGACCTGCTGTCAGTCACCTGAATTTGATTTCCCCATGTGGGTCCTGATGATGCAGGATGACATCCTCAAAACTGTCCAATCAATGTGTTACCTGTCAGTCTGTTTTTTAAGGGTTAATGAAGAGTGAAATGATATGATTGGCTTTTATAGGATCCCAACTACAGATCAACTCCATTTTCAGATCTTGTGTAGGGTGCAACTTTGACAAGATCTGGTCCTGGTTAAAAAGCTGTTTTCCACCCTTCGTACTGAAAAGAAAACATCAGTAGCGAGTGTGATACATTTGCACAAATAAATATAAGTGTAATTGTATTCTTCACTGTGGTTCAGACTACCAGATGTGTGGGTGAATGAGAGCGACAGACTACAGCAGAAGACCAAGGTGGTTCATCTGTCCAAACTACCCACAGACACAGCTGTACTCCTGGACCCCAACATCTACAGGTGTGTGAGTGTGTGTGCAAAGGTACTTTTGGATGTTGTTAAGAACACCTGAAGTTAATATATGAAACCTTTTTCTCCCGCAGGATGTTCTTCTAAAAACCTCCAGAGGAGCTCCACTGTCACTTCCTGCTAATCCAACCTCAATGAGGAGGATTGTCTCCTTTTCCCTTCGCCTCCATCTCTCTTCTCCTCCCCCCCTCTCTCCCAGAGGACGCTGGAAGTTTAGTGACTTATCGGTCATGGCTATCTGAGGCCTCCAGTGTTTTCTCCATTAGGTGCTGAGTTTACTGAGGACATGTAGGTGGAGTTGTTGCTTGTTTTAGGTAACACAATAGACTGAAAACTAACTGACAGAAGTGTAACTGTAGACAGTTAGACATATGTTTAGAGACAAGCTGTCTTTGTAAATACTTGAGATTTGTAATATATTTTTATACTTTGAATTTTTTTTACTTTACTGTAGATAGATGTCTTTTTTTCTGCCAAACATTTTTAAATAGATGTTTTAAAAACTGATAATATTGGTCATGTGCATATAGCTGGCATTACTCTGGTTTAATGTCATTAAACTTTTCCAACCTCCACTCAGTCTGAAGTCTTTGCCTGCTAGCTAGAGTATTTATGACAGCTACAATGACGTATGTGTTTGTGTTTAGGGGATTTAAAACACACTAACATTGTAAGAACATGTCTCAAATTTTCAGATGGCCGCATTGTTCTTCTGTAGAAATATACTGCAGCAAAGAAGAGCCTGCAATGTGGGGAAAAAAGGCCCAGTCAAACTGGAGTTAAATTTAGGTAGATGTTCAAAATAGAAATGAAATGATAGGTTCAACTGAAATTCAGAATAATGAATGGCACACTGGTGATGGGTCTTGAATCCAATCCTTCTGTCCCAGGGCAGGACAGCAGGGGGCGCCATGCTGCTGGTAGACGCACAATACAACAAAGTGCGTTCACAAAGGCTGAACACGCTGTGTAAAATTCATCCGGCTCATATGTTATTATAGAAAACTCTTATCATCTTATGATTTTCCAATGAACCTTAAAACCAGACACATCTTGATAATATACATCTTGCAAATGCTCACTTTATGGACAATATATAATAAGATAATGAAAACATTTTTATGTAAACATTACGTTATTACGCCTCATATCATTATGTCTATAGGTCTATAGATAAACGCTGTGTTCGTGTGGAAATAGTATATAAAGTAAACTGAGCCTAACGTTATATCCAGGTCGTGTGGTTTAAAACCACAGAATCGCTGCTGACGACATATTTAGTGGCCGGAAGTCGCAGCTGGGAGTCCTGTCCGCAGACAAGAATGGCTGGGCTGCTGAAAAAGGTACGAGTAGAGGTCATGTTTTGTTTCAGTGATTGAAAGAAAGGCGGTAGAAAATGCAGTACCATCTGAGCCAGTTGTGTTTTGCTCTACACTGTCTGATGATATACGTACGTGGTTGTCTTACATCGGCACAGTTTGCAGTTTGAACGAGATGTGCTGTTTGTTAGCTAACGTTAGCTAATAGCCGTTTAGCTATTTCAGCTAGGTAGGTAGGTTAGCTGTTAGCGGCTCCGGCTGCCTGGTCAAAGAACCTCAGGTCTTTACAGGTTTCACTTGGCAATAATAAGGATTACGGTTTGATGTATTTACTTAGTTGTATATTCATACCTTACTGTATATGTTAACCTGCATAGTGGAAGCAGTAACGTTAATGGAAGCCAACTTCCTAATTACAGTAACTCCACATCACAGCTGTATTAAATAATTACAATGCATTTGAGTTAAAAGTCAAATTTAGAATACTAAAACAAAATCACTTCTAGGGTCATGCCTAACTTTACAGATTCGTAGATTTGTAATGATTTCCTTGGAAAGAAACGTTAACTGGGGGGGAAATGCCATTAACGTTAATCAGAGGAAAATGTTAAGTTTGTCTGTTTTTAATTCCTTATAAAAGCAGGTCAACATGCCAAAATGTAAAATCTTTCTAAAGTACACAATTTATCTTAAATGGAAGATGTACCTCAAGGAATATTCTCAGAAAATTGACAACTGCTCGTAACAAATATCTAAACCGAAGGTAACATTAAGACTCATGGCAGCTGAGGTAATTATCGACATTACCACCCCAAAATATTGATTTTCACTTTAGAGTCAATATCATTTGACCTCGGCTATTTTTGAAAAAAATTCAATGCTGTTCAATTGTATGACTGATTGTCCCATTCAGGCTGTGAACTGAAATAGTTGAGCTGTTTACGGCAGTGAATGCTGTGAGTGTTATATGAGCTACTTAAGAAGAAGTGCCGATCAGAATGATGTTTGAAGGTGATAAAGTGAAGAAGTAAGTAGCAGCTGAAGTGACTCCGACTTAACAAGTGTCTCTCCTGTTGTGCTCTTCCAGACGACCGGCCTGGTTGGCCTGGCAGTGTCCCAGAATCCACATGAGGTGAGCAGCAGACAGTGAACACACCACCCAGAAGTCCAATGCTGTGCACTGTGTAGTTGCACTGCAGACACATTAGAGACAAAGCTTGATCACATGATAAGAGAGCATGCCACAAATTAAAGTTTATCATGGCTCACCAACATACTACAGGTGAGCTGGTAGCCTTTGATCATTCCACCAACTAATCTGCTCTGGTCTACCCTCAGCGCCTGAGGATTTTGTACACAAAGATCCTGGCCTCAGTGCAGACCATGCCACAGGATGCAGCCTACAGGAAGTACACAGAGCAGCTGATCAACGAGAGGTTCGGCCATGTCAAAACGGTAAGTGAGTAAATCCTTGAATTTAAACTTGAATTTAGTGTGGCTCCCTTTAGGCTGCCTGGCGTTCCTGAGCCTAACATCTGTAAACCTGGATAACTGCTTCCCATTAACTCCAGGTTCACTATAGAAGCTATGATTGTATTCACATGAGAGGCAAGTTCCTAATTACAAGCATCATCAGAACCATGAGTGAAGTAGTAAATATGACCTGAGATGAAATTGCGATATCTCTGGGGAAAACTAGGTTATAGTGGTAGATAAGATATCAAATATAATGACACAACTAGAAACAGTAAACATGATAAGCAAATATTTAACATTGAGGCTACTTTTTGTCTCATTATGAAGAAATAAGTAATGAACACCCAATGAGATCTGATTTATTAAGTCTGTGTGTGTTTAGTTTTCTAATAGCAAAGTGGTTCTACTGCTTGATAATATCTCTGTTGCTCTCCATTATGACCATTGCAAATCCAAGTCCTTGTCAGGATTCTGAAGGAATGATGAGTCTGTATTTCCGGTCTGATTTCCAGATCTGATTGGTCAGTAGTAGGACTGTTGGCAGGTTTGGATCCAATCATCTGAAGTTGCTTTGCAGAATAGGTTACCATGGTGATATACCCCGGGTAATAGTGAGCCAGCTTTGTGACACCAGAAAACCTGAGTTAACCCCAAAGCTGACTAACCCCTGGTTATGCTGTCGTGTTCTTTTGATCAAAGTATGTCTCTCTTCATAGGAGCCTGATGTTGAGAAGCTGGAGAAGAAGATAAACTGTGGGCAGATTGAAGAAGTCATTTTCCAGGTAGGTTACTGATTCTGTATTTCACTTCAGTTTCTTCACATACTGTCAGATCACCTGTTCGGACACACATTACAACTGTTAAACCAAGTTGTACTTAGTCTTGATCCATTGGTGTTAACATTCAGAAGATGTAATCATATGGTAAATGTTGCTGGAGTCCTGACGTCATTCCCATTAAGATTATTTAGACCATGTTTAATTTTTCCAACTAGAATCTGCGCTGTTAGCGTCATTCATGTGTGAGCTTGAGAAATAGTTAACTGAAAGAAGCAAACAAGCATTATTTTATGATGGAGTTTATCCAGGTTTCAGGTTGGAGCCACAGCTCTAGAGAGTACAGTTTACAGTCCTCGGTGCCCGTGTGTCTCCGCCGTTTTCCCTGGTTTCGCTTTCCTTGCATCACACACTGCCATACATTAGCCAGGCCATGTGTTTTTGATGCATATCCATTTCAGTTTGCTATACTTTTGGAAAACCACGTTCTTGGAAAATTTACAGAGGCTGCTTAGCAACAAGACTGCAGATCATTCAATCCCAATTCCAAAAAAGTCAGGACACGCTGTACAAAAACGCAATGTGATAATTTGCCAATCATTTTTGACATATGAAAACAATGCCACACACAATACTTCACCTCATCAGCTTCATTGATTTTATTTTTTTTGGTAAATATCTGCTTATTCTAGATGCTAGACTAGATGCCAACAGCACATTTCAAACAAGTTGGGACAGGAGCAACAAAAGACTGAGAAAGTTGTGGACTGATCCAAAAACACCTGTTTGGATCCTTCCACAGGTAAACAGCTTCATTGGTAACAGGTGATAGTATCATGATTGGGTATGAAAGGTTCATCCTGGACCCTAACCACTTTGTCAAACACATGACTGTATAAAGGAGATTACTACATGGACTCAGGAACACTTTGTAAAACTGCTGTGGGTAAACAGTTCATTTGTGAATGATTGCATTCCGTTTTACACAGTGTCAACTTTTTTTGGTGTTGGGATTGTAGTTTGTTGAACAGTGTAATAGTCGTGTGTAGACTAGATGTTGATGACACTGTGTCCTTGTTTTTGTGTGAGATCACCTTGGAACAATCACTTTTATCTTTAAATATTCCACAAAGGACATAATTCAGAATATAGCTTTGTTTGGCTCAAAAACTTTATTTAAAGAACCCAACACTCAATATAAGGTTTATTTTGACAAATAAAAATGATTTCCTGAATTATCAGGATTCCAGCTAAACATTTGCATGTTCAAAGAACATAATGTTCATCTTTCATGCTTGGGAAGGTAAAGCCTTATATCTGTAGTTTACCAGTTGTGTTCACGTGAAGCAGACTTTGGTAACTTACAATGCAGAGCTAGAGCCAGACAGAAGCAGCTAGTCTGGTTAGGGATCTTGTTTGTTTGAATCCATACACAAACAGAAATGTGCATGTGTTTTTGAACCTGAGACATAACCGTTTCCAGTCTTTATGCTAAGCTAATTGCCTCCTGAATCTAGCTTGTTGCTGAATGAACAGACCAGAATCTTCTCATCTCACTCTTAGCAAGAAATATTAGTATATTTGCCCACACGTAAACATGATATCTGAAATGTCTGTTTTTCATGGAATGCTGTGTCACTGAATGCTGTGTTGTCCTGTGTGCAGGCGGAGTGTGAGCTGGCTCTGTCCAGAAAGATGTCGGAGTGGAAACCATGGGAGCCGCTGGTGGAGGAGCCTCCTCCCAACCAGTGGAAATGGCCTATCTGAATACATCTGTGTATATGTCATACTGTGTGTGTGTGTGTGTTCCAAACCTCTGCTTCTAATGAAGTGCTGTACAAATAAAAGTCCTGCAGATATTTCCCCATTTATTCTGAAGAATGTTTGTTGAACTGTACATATATGCCATTACATGAGTCAATTACATTTTTACAGCTTTGTCTGAAGAAAGCTGAATCCAAAATCACTGGACTATAGTTAAAAAAAAATCCCGCATTGCAAAATCTAACTGATCCAGTGGTTTGGATTCAGCGCTCCACAGAAGTCATACCACCTGGGTAACTGAGATGAACATTTAGACATTTTTAGAGCTGTATCATTTTAGCAATTGTGGAACTATAGTTTGTTACAATTACTTCTATTATAATGGGCAAATTTCTAATGATATTCAGCTTTGATCACTTAAGATAAATTCAGGTTAAGTGAGAAACCAGCATTTTTGGTTGGATGAAGACTGCCGTTAGAAGAGTAAAACAACTTCAAAATCAAATATCCAATGTATTCCTCCACAACACAATCCCTTGATTCACGTTTTAGCTGGAATGCAGCTGCTGTAGTCATAAATAAGAAAGGCGGCATTATGTAGTGTGCATCGAGTTAAATCTGATCCCAACAAACCACCACCTCCTCTGCCCTCACATACTGTAGTCAGACAGACGCTTACGACATCTGCAGCTGTGTCATCCTCTTCAGGCTCTGGCCTCCTGTGAGCCACTGGTCGCTCTCTGCAACAGCTGGAGCATGATGGGATAGATGGGAGCAAACTCCTTCCCCCGCCGAGCCCTCACTGACTGCACATAGGCCTCCAGAGCGCCCCTTAGAGGACAGAGAGGAAACAGTTCAGTTAGTAAATGTAGTAGAATAAAAACTAGAATATTTCCAGCCACAGTAAAGGTATAAAACAACAGAAAATCAAAGTACAGCATGTAAGTAAATGTATGAACTCAGTTTTTGCGACTGCAGGTAAATTCTGTCAGGTGTGGTTATGTGCACTTAAAGCTTTATTACTTCATAGCAATAACACAACCAGCATGAGAATACAATCAACTAATTGTTCACTGAGGTCAGTTATCAATATACAGCAGGCTTCCAGTCTCTGCAAGTCCATTTTCATGCATGAACTGAAACCAGCTGCTGCCTGGATGGCAGGAAACCAATCTTAAAAAAATCATTTGTAGTCAAATGGCAAAAACATGCTGCAAGTATTTGCAACACACAGTTCACCACTAGAGGTTGATCATTCACCACAGTTAAATCACAGTGAGCTCAAAGGGAGGCCGTACATTGTGTTCTCTGAGGCAATGTTGTTAAAGAACGCCTGTTGACAAGAATAAAATGCCCACTCATTCTGTTTTGTTCCCTGTAGAAATTGTCAGGTCTTTGTTGATTGGATGGATTTCCTTCATGCAGCTCAGGTAGACAGAGCCATAGATGTGTGTTACCTCTGATGTACCAACATGCTGACGTATGAAAAGAGTAAGCACATGGGGGGGCAAGGTTACCTGAGGAGAGTGAGCCTGTCTCTCTCAGAAGGATGATCATCCAGCCACTGGGAGTAACGGGCGATGGACCACTCTGCTCTCTGTGGGGGAGAATGCTCTTTTAGTTGCTATAGTGATATACACTGCAAATTCGACAGTTTTAATTCATCTTGAAACCTTAAATAAAAGATGCTGATGGATTAAGGAGTATTTCAGTCTGTTTCTACACTGTCTGTAAAGCATTATTGACAAGACATGTCACAATATGTTCAGTCTATGTGTACAGGCCTGGTGAGGTGACTTGAGCTCAGACGGGGCTCTGGTGAGCAGGAAGTGCAGCAGGGTGCTGTAGGGGATCAGGTCACCCACAGCTGGACTGCTGGCTATCAGCTCGCTAGTCTGAAACAGCAGCGGCCTGGAACACAAAACACACAATACAATGTAATATACTGTATCCTGGACACAGTCGGGCTGAAATTTGTATTGCTGCGCAACATTCACCACAACATCAGTGTTAAGATTAGTTTCCTTCCTTCCTTTCAATCCATGTCAAGACTCAATGATCATGTATTTATCATTCTACAACACAGGGTTGTACAATGAAATGCAAGCTGTAGTCCCTTTATGCAACACATAAAACCAACAAACTAAACAAACACTATTATTTATGGTGGAGGAGGAGGAGGAAGGAGGAGGAAGAACTGAGGAGTCTCACAGCCTGAGGAAAGAAGCTGCTCTGTATTCTGGTGTTACGGCAGTGGATGCTTCTCTATGGCTCGCCAGACAGCAGCAGGGTAAACATTTGCTTGAGATATAATTCATTACAGTCACAATTTAGTCACCTTTATTAACAGTTTTTCATCAAATTGAACTCTCTGTGTTGTTATTCAGTTTAACTTTTTCTCTTTAAACCATGCTGCCTTTAGCAAACTGACATTTCACTTGTTCATGCAAACAAGTACCAACTTCATCTCAAATGGAAGAGTTTTTCTTAAACACACAAGCCAATTCCTCTTTACCATGTTTGTGAAGCATTACCTGTCTGAAGCAAGTTAAAGGTTTGTTTATATAATGTACAGGAAGGAATGGAAACCAATGGCTGTCAGTGAGGCATTTCTACTAAAAATGATGATGAAAACCACTCATCCTCCTTTTCACAATAAAATCAAAGAGGACAAATGAGCATACACACCTGAAGGACCGCAGCATTCTGTAAGGTTTCCCCAAATCAGACACTCTCCTGCACAGAGGAGCCACTGCCATCTCCATCTGACACACACATACAGAACACAAACACGAACATAAAAACAGAAACATTTCAGTGTGGTCAATGACCTTAGCACTGCTGAATCATCTGTCAACCGGTGTGGACCAGTTGACTGGGAGAAGTCGGAAAACATCCACCTCACCTGTGCAAAGTCAGCAGCCAGCCTCATCTTGCCACCCTCTCCCAGCGGGCGCAGCAGGCTGGTGTGGCGGACAAACAGCTCGATGGCCCTCTGAGCAATAGACTCCGTGCTCTCGTAGATAAAGTCCACACACTGGAAATGTCGGAAATAGTCAGCCATCACTCTGGAGATGAAGCCCTGCAGCTCTTTCATGTAGAGGGAGCATGGAACATCTGGCTTATCAGGGCTGGACAGAGGCCTGCAAAACGCACAAACACAAAATTACATCAAAATACAAAAATGACGCATAAAAACTTGTGAGAGCCCCATGTTAAGCCATTTACAAAAGATGCTAATGGTTGTTGACTGCATCACACTACACTCGGAGGCTGGGACACATGCACTGTTAACATTGTGGACACTGCAGACCAGTTCATACTGGTTCTTCAAACTGAAAGAGACACAAACTGCAGCCTCACATATTAAATCACACACAAACTGAACCAACACATTGGTTTTGTTTCTATACAAAGTTTGGATAATGAAACCAAAATGACAGGGAGTATGTTTTAACAGACAGTCACTACTGGTGAATTTACAATTCATCATCAAACAGAGAAATGATATTGAATGAGACATCTTTAGAACAAAAATGTCAGGACAGAGTCTTTTTACAGACGTCAAGTGTTGACACAACTAATTCTACCTCCAGACAGATCAACACACATAAAGCTGAGCCACTGCAGGAAGCTGCTGAAGTCGATTGGATCTTACAGCCTCCTGTATGTTCAGCTGGTATAAAGGTTCAAGACTGCAGCTTTTAGAAGTCTATTTATGACTGCACTGAAATTAAAGTTTGATTAGTTTTGTTGAGTGAAAATAGGTTCATAAAAAATAGGATCACCTTATAATGTGACTGGCACCTGGAAACATGAATGGAAATATTGAAATTCAATTTCTGTTTCAAAGGAACAATTGCAGAGTAGTTGTATTTTCCGGTCTGGCTCTCTGATCAATGGAAGAAACAGTAATAATAATGGATGGAGAGCACAACACAAGCTGAATCCCTCACCCTGCATTGACCTTTTTTTAAGGAGAGGCCATGATACAGAGCTGACTATCATTCTACATGTTTCAGCGTTGGTGCTTAAAAGATACCTAATTCTAAACACTTTTGCAAATTTCCCCACTGTGGGACGAATAAAGGTTTATCTTATCTTTTGAAACTTGTTTAATTAAACAAAAACCTATTGATCTAACAAAATAAGCTTCTCAAATGTTAAATGTTGTCTTGGGTGAGAATTTAGAAACAGTGTCTCCATTGCACAGTTGGGAAATCAGCCCCTGGTTCTTCCAGGTGAAACATAGGTTCTTCAAATGGTTCTTCAAAAGTTCCTGCTTACCCTGAAAAGTCTTCTTGGTGTAACGTGATGATGATGGCCTCTATGGAGTCACTCACTGACTGCAGGAGAGGCTGTACCGCACTGCTCATCAGGGCCTGCACCCCCTGAAATCAGAAAAGAGTTAAACAGAGTACTCTGATGTAACATTCTGTAAGAAATGTACAGAGGAAATTGAAGCACAGAAAAAGAGCAAACCTAACTCTAAATCCAGACCTGACAACAGCTAGTGTGTTTGGGTAAGGGTGTGTGTTTGTGTGTGTGTGTGTGTGTGTGTGTGTGTGGGTTCGCTTATGTCCAAATTGGGGATATACACTAGACTCAAGACCAGTTGATTCAGGACAGCAGTGCAATTGGGGACAAAAAGTGGTGTCCTCAATTTGGAACACTGTGATTTTTAGGTCAACAGTTAAGGTTATTGTTAGGGGTTAGGGGTTAGGGGTTAGGGGGTTAGGGGGTTAGGGTCAGGTAGTCCTTCAGGTTAGTCTCCAGGAAATGAATGTAAGTATGTAAATTCCCCTAAAGTGACATCAGTAAAGACTGTGTGTGTGTGTGTGTCTGTTGCAGACAGATTCCCATCAGGAAAATTCCCCTGATTGCAACATCATCTGTATGTATGTCACATACAAAGCACACTTTCATTTTGAAAAAATATATATGTATATATTTACTGCAAAACTTTTTCCCAGTAAAAAGAGAGACTAAAACCATTTAGGTTTTATCAAGGAATATAACCTGATTGTGATTATGTGAAAGATAAATAAATTAACTAATTATTGTCCCAAGATTAATAACTCAAAACTATCTTCTCTTCAGAAGTGGACTCAGCTGTAATAAACTATGAATACATGAGGGCTAGTACACTGACATTTATAAAAGGTAGGCTAGTGAACGAGTGAATGAATCCAGCTTCTGAATGACATACTGCTCTGCAGTGGAGAGCATGGGTCTGTCTATTGTGTTACCACAGAGCAGAGTGGCATGAGCGCTGTGTGTGTGAACCATTACAGTCACAATAGCCCCTTTCATTGCCATTACATTTGAGTGACATAGCTACGCATTGATTTTTCTGAAAAACACCCAGAGATCTTTAGAAAACTCTGACACGTCGTTTAACAACACTTAGTGCTGCTCAAAAGGTATTTACAGATTCCTCATAGAAAAAAAGAAAAAGCATTCAATCTGCTGTACAATAAAGACGATTTTTAACCCATTCCCAAGTTGCAACTCCTCCTTAATACAACATATATCCATGCTCAGTTTGTACCACGTGAACCACAATAAAAATATTATCATCAATTATAAGTTCCTTTATTATTCTGTATTGTTTATATTTTCATAAAACATGTATTTCTATTTTTGTACTCATACAAAACAAGCAAGAAGACACATCATATCCAGCTGTCTGGATAAAAAGTACAGTCCCAACTTTGGAAACAGGCAAAAAATGTAGCGCTGTGACTTCATTGTAATGGTACTACGTAATGCAGAGTTCATGCTACTGGATTGCAGACCTAATTTTCCACTCATGGACAGATTTGGAGATCATCAATAAAAAAAAAACCCAGAACAGTGGCAAATAAGTGCTCACTCAGAGCTCACCAATGCCTCGCAGACGACCAAAAGATATCAAGCAGGTTAAATATCTGGTTGTGTCAGGGATGGGTCGAGGAGCCAGGGACAAACTATAGCTAATGAGAGCAGACACAGGCTTGGAGAGGGGAGGAGTAGAGAAGGAGAGACAGAAGAGCACAAGAGCAGCAGCCAAAAACCACATGCAACGCAGCTACAACAGCTTTGGGTGGAAGCTCGACACCACCCCTGGGGGTTGAGATCATCCATTGATGCTTCTCTGTGAGGGTCTCATTCTTTCTCTGCATTACTTTTGCATTTCACTGTATATCACAGCGTGATTCTAAATGTATCACCTATCTTACCAGCTGCTTCCAGTGGTCACTACCATATGTAACACATGTAGTTAGTGTTTTAGTGTGTCATTGTTGAGTCAGTCTTTGTTAATAGTGAGAGTAATAAATGTTTTACATATAAAGTTCTTTTGCTGATCACCAAGAGAAACAGTTTATTAGTATCATTAAGTGGATGGTATCATATCTGTGGATGAATAGTTAAAGTGGTTCTGCATAGTAATTCTGATTAAAGCTATATGTCCCCAAACCAAATGAATTTTCACAGTTCTGAAAAATGTTTCAGGCCTTTTGTAAATAGACAGCAATGATACAGCAGGTGTAAGACTCCACACTATCAGCACAGGACAATGTGGATTTTCTACCAAGGAATACGTGCTTTCATGATGAATACAAAAACAGAAGAAAAAGTGAAAAATCACTGGCAATAAATGAAATTTAAAAATATGAATATATATTACACTATAATATATAAATAAAAAAGCAGTTTGCTGTGGTACCTCCAAAGCAGAAGAGAGGGCCTCTACTGCAGCTGCTGGACACGACCCCAATCCTGAAATAATCTACAAATACAAAACACAGAAGTCAAAGGTTAACGGGCAAAAAAATAAGGAACTTTGTTTGCATAGCAGCTTTCATAAATGCAGTTCAAAGTGCTCTCCATCAAACTAGAGAAAACATTTAAGACTTTGATTAAAAAGGTGACAGGTTGGGAGTACACAAGGAGAGACGCTCATCTGCGTATGGAGGTGCAAAAACATTTGAAAGCTGTGTAAAGCAGAAATACATTTTTAAATAAATAGTAAGACAGACAAGAAGACTACGGACAGGAAGCTGATGCAAAGATTGTAAAATGAATTTCTTTTGTTAAAATTCTAACAGTTGCATTTTGTTTACACCTACAAAATGCCTTCACTGATGGCTTTGATAGCCCTGTTAAAGGGCAACTGCAAAAGTCAAGATGAAAAAACCACAGCATGTATAAATGTCTTGATACAGAAAGAGCGAGATATGATCTGACTTTGCCATTTTTCTTGGTTATTAAAGTTAAAATTATGATATATGATGACAGATTATCTTAAGATCTTATCTTAAAATAATCTTAGCTTTTCAAACACTCAAAGTTGGCTCCTGCTGCTTTCATTTTGATATTTTTTTTAAAATGTGTTACCTGCAAGTTCGTCAACTGTATGGGAGTGAAATAGTGAATTGCAGAAGTATCTCTTTAATTTCAAATAGTTCAGTTAGTGCAAAAACATTCTGCAGTATCGGGTATGTATCTGTATTTGTTTTCGTATCTACCTCTTCCTATTTCACAACCTGTCTTTGTTCCTCTGCCCCTCCCTCCGCCTGCCTGCAATAAATTCTCTCTCTGTTTTCACACAGTAAAATTTTAAAGGCTTGAGGTTAAATATTTAATGCTGGAGTAATCTGTGCTTTTATGCTATTAATCAGCCAGGCTGCCATGCCAGAACACACCATACATCTTTAATGGAGGAAGCAGAACACATTGCACCCTGACTGCTTTTCCTTTTATCCCCCTTTAATCTTGTTTGCTTCCTTTTACATATGTGCATGTTTGAGCGTCCGTGCAACATCTCTGTGCGTTAGAAAGGTAATAGTCCTATCACACACACAGTTAGACAACTGTGCATGCGACTGTGTGTGCCATGTTGGAGCTGTCACTCTCAGGCCTGTGGACAATCTCAAAGACGGAAAATGTAGTTAACTACATACAGCAAGCATTTTACAGTATAAACAGCATGTAAGAAATTAAATAAGTTTCAACTTTACAGACTATAGAGCAGATCAAGTATCTTCAAATCGAGAGCACGAGTGTCCCTCACACTCACAATGACCATTATTTAAGGCTTCAACGACAAAATAAGTTTTAAAATACATCAATAATGTTGACTCTACTACGTTGATATGATTGCATTTCTTTTTTTTTCAGCATTTTTGCGGGAGAGGGAAAAGGGGATACACAAAGGTCTTCAGTTGTAATCAAACTCAAAATGTTGCAGTTTTATGCCAAGCACATAAACCACTAGGCCACCAGGACGCCCAAATATCAGGGTCTGTTTCTACTGCAAATGTGGGTGGGGGGGAGTTATATAAAAGCTTTGATAAATGTCCTCAAATGAATCTTCAACTGAACTGTTGCGTAGATATTGTGGAAATGGTTCCACAATATACAATATAACCACAATTTGAATGTACAAAAGTGCGGAATTAAGACAATACTGAATAAAAGGAAATTTGAAGTTGTAGGAGAGAATTATGGATTTAATGTTTACTGGAAGAGGCAGCTTAGGTTTGTCCAGAAGCTACTGGATTATGCGTATTTAGCTAAATCAATGTCATTCCCAACATTTTCAAGATCTTAATTAAATTGGAAAAACAAGCTTTACATTAAAATCATCATAGAAATACAGAATTATTATGGTGATAACTCGAAAATAAAAATTACCACATCATCACAGTTTCTCTACAGGTGTGATCTATGACAGCTGAGGTTATGAAGTTACTGCAATTTTGACTAAAATTCTAAATGTGCAGGTGTATTTGTTCAGCCAACAGAGCGTATTCATTGTAGCCTCCTACCTTGGCGACGGCCTGCTGCAGACGGTAGAGGGAGTTGACCACAGCAACATTCCTCCTCTGGCCCTCTGTTAATGGACCAATCACCTGACTGGCATCACCCTGAGTACATAACTGCAGACAGAGGAAGGTGTGACTGGTAGGCAGTGTATGGTAGGATACACACAATAGAGCCAATTGTAATAAATCACTGTTGTTTTTTTGCTATGCTGTGGAGTGGAGAAATGTGGAGAAACACACACATACCGACATACATACATACATACATATACATACACATACACACAGACACTCGATTGTAACTGTACACACCAGCTGTTCAGACTTGACACAGAAGAGTTGGACGGTCTTGGCAGCATTCTTTGCCACAGCCAGAGAGAGGTTTGGATCTACTGATGCTACATTTAGCTCACTGCAAACAAATAAACAAATAAATAAGACAGATTTTCCATTCCTTTAAAATAATGTAACCTGGCTAATTGTCAAAAGCAAGCTATACATTATGTTTGTATAATTGTAGCTTCGTTGGACAATGTTTCTATCAATAATGATTCATTTCATATGTTTTTTAAATACGAGTACCAAATAGGTATGTGTCTGTGGGTTAGGGAGAATGAGAAAGATCAAGATTTATTTTACAAATTAATAAACTGAAAGAAAAGTGTCCTGACAGCAATATCTACTGTATAATGTCATGTTATTGAAAATGCCTCACACAGTAAAGACTCATTTCACTGTTAATGCAGAAAGTTTCATATTTACAGTTACATGCTGTTACTACTATTGTGTATTTATTAATATCAGTTAGTTTTAAAACAGAATGAAGTGTCTCTCTACCATACCATGTTTTGAGTCACCGTGCCATTATTTGGGTTTGTCATTCGCTAGCGAGTGTTGAAAAGTGCTTCTGTTTTAGTGTGAGATAAAGTCGGTTAACAAATTCAGCTTGGGTTTATTCAGTTCTGTGGGTCTGAGCATAAGGTTGAAGACTCACAGAATGAGATGTCTGACAATGTTCTTTTTCTATGGGATGCGAGTGAATTGCCTTTCATAACAGGCATGTAATACACCAGTGATGCAAGAAAAAGGAAGAGGTTGAAAGTTAAAATACTATTGGAAATAAAAGTCTCAGTATGCTTCAGACTGAGTGCTTGTTGGAAGATCCCTTTCTGACAGTGGAATCAGTGGGGGGGCCCATCCAGCAATTTTTTGCAACTTTCCAGAACTATGAACCTGACAATCCCGCCCACTTTACAATTGGCCAGGAGTATAGTGTGTGATTTTTTAAATTCAGCACACAACTACTGTAACTTTGTGTGTGCACTACCAAGTGCAAATATGGTTTCAAGAAGACTTTCACACCAAAAATGTGTGCCGTTATCCCAATTTATCTGACTCATCACATCTTGCTCATTCATAATTGCTGATCCAGAATGGTCATACTACATATTCAGTTCCTGGACAGTCGTCTACAGAAGCTAAAGCATATTGCTGTAATACTAGTTATTAAAACAGTAGTGTAATTACATCTTCCATGCACCAGTGACAGCCCTAAGCACACTGCGAATGACCAGCACTTTGGTCAGGGACAAGGAAGATATCCTGAAACATCTCATCTCTCATGGTTTGTATTGACTTTAATGGAAGACACCCCCCTCTGTCAGAACAAATCATATTTTGTGTTTATGGCCGTCAGACATTGTTTTTCCCACCCTAAAACTTGCTAAGACCACTGCCTATTATTTTATAACCGCTTGAACAACTGAAACGTCTTGTCGGATATATCAATAGCATTCAAACACGTCGACACACTGTCAAGCGGCAAGAAGTGGCAGAGGCATCACTGAATGATTTTGTCACTTCCAGTGGGTCTTCGCTGTAAGGCAGCCAAACTGGCATGTACTGCACTTGCCTGCTGATGGTCTTGATGATGCTGTCCAGCTCATCGTTGGAGGGCGGATTGCGGCCACCCATAGGGAACACAAGGTTGATAGGATCAAACAGGCGAGAGAGTGACTTGGAGAGGTAGGCTGCCTCATACAGCTGCAGAGAGTCCTTCAGAGCTTTCTCTGGGCTGCAACCACACAAAGAGAAGATATTTACAGACAACAAATATTTGGGACAGCATTCTTGGTAACATGAACATGCTGGCAGAACAGACAGAGACATTCACTGTTCCTTTCAATCAGATCAGAAAATAGCATTTCCTGTAAGTTAGCCTTTAAAGGTCCCACATTTGAAATCTATAATGGCACTGTGATACCCACAATCTATTTATGGTCTCATATTGACATATAAAATGTTCTAATTGGCTAAAACATCTGTGCTGACATTTATTAATGGAGCACTTAAACCGCAGACATAAATGGAAGCAAAATGCCGCTGTGTCTCATCCTATTACTATTCGGAGTCAACATGCTACTAGAGGTGTAGATGCAGATGTGTGTTCATCAGTGCTCAGTTGAGCTAAAATGTGTTTCTGACATGCTGCATCAAAACATTTTTCCATGTGAGTGTGGTTTTTCTGTCAGCTGTGTTTAGTGTAACTGTGTTTGACTTACGACCATAAACTCTGCCTATTATCTAGCATATGTGTGTGCTCAGAGGCATCCGTGCACATGCTCCTGTCATTAATGACTCATACAAGACAGGACTGTTATTTCTTGTCATGTCTTCACTCCCTCTCCATCCACCTGTAACGTCATTCCATTGTTCCGCAGTCACTCCTCCCTGCATGCTCCTGCACTCCTTCATTTCACTGTTCTCTCTACTCCCACAGACGCACTAATCCCATTTGTTGCTCCCAATACCAATTCCAATATCTAAACTTATCTAAACTGCTTGAATGTGTTTTTGAACTGTAAACTAAATGATATCACTGTACTATGATGAACAAATCAACGCTGGTGTTAATGTTATATTATATAAATATATACGTATTTGCCAGCTTTATGAAAAAAAATAAAAAAATCAGCATTTCATGGGGTGAAAATGGCTCAACAAGCCGTCTACTGTTTTATATCATCCTAAATCTTGCAAGGCCAATGCTGACATAGAACCATTTGAGACTTACGCCATGAGATTTGCGTAAAAACAGAATGTTAACGCCCTCTAATCAGAGGTGGGTGGTCCACCTCTGGAGTCTGTGAAAGCGCGCTCATTTTCAAATATATGCTGACGAGACTCATCGTTCACAAGAGTTAGTGCTACTTTCTGCTGACCCTCTACTTAGCATTATTCAATTTTGTTCCTATTTGTATCTCCTCACTTCCTCTGTCACACACTACATAGCCACAAGGCCACGCCCCCTACAGTGGTTGTCCTGTGCAGTCCTCTGCTGCATTTTTTAAACATGGCACAAGCACTGTCCAGACACCTCTAGTGTAAACACCAGGGATGTTAAGTTACAGCAAAAAAACAGACAAATGAGTTCAGTTACAGGGACTGACACTGGATGTTTTCAGTGCAATGTTTCAAAAATTTCTTGCTGGCCAGATCACAGGTGACAAAAACCGTCGCAAGATTAGAAGTGCTTGTTTACTTGAGAATTAACTTGTTATAAACGTGTTAATCTAAACAAACAAAACACAAATAAACTTTTCCATCCGGGTTCACAGCAAACAAAATAGCCGTAGGTATGATCACACCCTGAAGAGTCCTCACTTGTAGTCTTGTTTGCCATGTGTGAAGAGGTCTAGACTGTCTGTCTCTGTGGTGCTGATGTCCAGGGACGCATCCATCCCTCCACTGCTTGTTAGCGCCCCCTGCAGACTGGCACTATATTGCTGCAGACGGCGCCACAGCTCGTTGTACAGACGCAACAGCTTCGGATACTCTCCTTCAAATGCCTGCTTCAGGAAGGACGAGGCTAGAGAGAGAAAAAAAAAACACAGGCAATAAGGAAACGGTTTATTACTTTTTGTCGAAAATGATGAGTGAGCAAAGACAAAGACAAACAAAAATTTGCTTCTAATTTTTTAAAATCTTTAACAAAATATTTTAAACCACTGACGAGAGCTTATTATACAACAGGCCCCAAACAAAACCGGGTAGATTGTGGAGATTTTAAAGGAATAGTTCAGCATTTCATTAAATGGTTTATTTGCTTTCTTTCAGAGTAAGATGAGAAGATTGATATCAATCCCATATCTGTGCATTATTAAGTATCAATTTGGAGTCATGACGTGGTTAGCCCAGCTTTGCATAGAGTCTGGAATAAATGGGAAATGGCTAGTTCAAAAAAACACCTACCCCTAAAGCTTAATAATCAATGCAATGCATCTTGAGCGTTTGATCTGTACACCAACAGAAATGTAACAAGCAAAATTTGTTGTTTCAGGAGGAGGTAGGAGCTGGAACACTTTCTTCAGAACAACAGTGGATCCACCTACCCAGCACTTCTGTTCAGTGTCTCCAGGTACAGCTTGGGCTGCCAGATATGATGGTACCAAATCTGGCAACCTTGCTGTGATTACAAGACTCCACAAAGCTGCACACAGTTACACCTGGACCTAATAGTTGTTCAGCAAGAAATACTTCCACCATGCAACTTCGTCTTAAAACACAAACTGATTAGACAGACAGACAGATAGACAGATAGACAGATAGATAGATAGATGTACTTTATTTGTCCCAAGCTGGGAAATCCTTTATTAGGAAAGTGTTGGTTTCAGGGCCTACATTCCTTTCTTAAATTGTTGCTGATTTGTTGGATTTCCTTTGCTTCATGTCTTCGGTTAAAGGTTATGTTATATCTAATTGGAAAAAAATGGTAACAGGAACAGTGTGTGCAGAACAGTGCAGAATGGGGGCACCTGGAGGGGAGAAAGACGGCTGGAAATAAGTGAGAAGACTACAGAGCATTTCCTCTCAGAAGATTTGACAGTATGTCCCACAGTGATGGAGATACAGAAAGTGAGAAAGAGAAAAAGGAAGAACATTGCTTCAGCTTGTTTGGTCAATATTTTACTGATAATATAGATCATTTTCCAGCTAAAAGATGCATTAATGCTTCTTATTGCAAATATGCTTGTAATAAAACAATCTTTTCCTGCTGCTGTGGCACTTTTACTTCCCCATGTAGGATAAATGTCATGTACCTTAATAGATAGGGATTTAACACAAGAATAAAGACAAGTGAAGCTGGAGGAGGTTAGCATGAGAAAGACTGACAGTCAGAGAGGGAATAACGACATTGTTATATCTAAATCCAAAAGCATGGGAAGATGAGAGGAGATAGAAAGGGGAAAAAGTTAACAAGTAGAGCTTTGACACAAAACAATGACAACTCTGAACAGGCTTGGTGTTAGAAGCAAAACCTTCACAGTCAGTCAGCATGTGCCCATTGTACATAAAACCAGAACACCTCCCATACATCAGTGGGCCAATGAAAAATGCCATCTAGAAGTAATTCTTTCTTTTATGAAAAAATGTTCTCACTGTGTGTTCTTTAGTTAACATCGTGAAACCTACCTATGTATAAATCAAAAATGACAGCGGCTATTCTGTACTTCGGTGTTTAAAGTGGAACTACAGAAGTGCGTTTCCAAGTGTTAGGTACTACTTCAAATGTTGTAAAAAGTTGTATAAAATCTTTAGTGTCTTCAGAGTGAGCTGTGTAATAAATGTCCTCAAGTGATGTCACTTGAGTCAGCATTGGTTGGGGCTGAAAACTACAAGTTTGAAAATGAAAAACAATCTGTTGGTGCAGAGTTAGGAAGAAGTGAGTTTACCAAAACTCTGTAGTCCGCTCCTGCTTCTGCTGTAGGTTAGTACCTCATGGCTACATTAGCCACAACACCCCTGAATCTCACTGTGGGTAATGTAGAAACTATGTTTTGACAAGGAGGAAGAATGCGAGGAATAACAAAGATGATACCTCTTTTTACCTCTTATTAAACTGTCCATTGAATCTGACAGTGTTACAGGAGTACAATGCTAAATCTGTGGAGTAGCCATTGTGAGCTGATTTAAATGTCCACTAGGCAAATAGAAATTGTGCATTTGTTTGGGACTATTTTCAGTGGTGGATTAATCCACATTTGGTGCTCTGGTGAGTATTTCGTGCAGCAGGGATTGAGTTGTTGTTGACATGTTGTTAATAGTTTTTGGACAACAGCGGAACTCTAAGGCACAGAAGAATAAGATATGTCAGGCTATGACACACAGAAATATGTGATACTAGGGCTTCCCCCCTATTAGTTGACTAAAGCATTAGTTGATCATTAGGCTTCATTACTGGTGGGGAGCAGTGCTGGGATGAGCACTAGAAAAGGCTCAGCAGCTTCCCAGTGAACACAGCTGGACTGGGACTGAACACAGCCTTCAAGACCGACAGAGGCCAGTTTGGTGACTGGGGAAAAAAGAACCAAGGTGATTTACAGCAACTCCAACCAGAACTTTGATGAAGACACTGCGGGTTCAGGCGGGGACAGGAGAGGAAGCAGCAGAGGAGCGGGTTCGTAACATTTCAGTTCATTTGTAAGTATACATACGTCATACATCACGTTGATTAGCAAGGGTTTGTTTTTGTGAGGTTGGAAGTTATTTATTCACATACTTTGAAAAAGACTTGTGTGATGTTCCAGAATATCTTCCCCACACAGCTTGCGTACGCACATGCACATGTACACACATACATACATGCACACAGCATGAAAGAAACTGCAGGTTTTTCAGTAAAGTGCGAGTGTGAAGCCAAGTATGTTAGCAAGCAGCCAATTCCGCCTCTCCTGTTCTCACTTTGTTATTCCCTGTCATGCGGACAACTCTACTGAAACGCCTCCATATGATCTGTGAGTATGTGGTGCGTGTGTCTGAGAGAGAATGTTATTGTTAGCATGATTAGGTATTTCGTTTTAATGAGTCCTCTTCTTAAAATGATTCACTGATACACTCACTGTTCATTTATTTATTTTTTTTTACATTTTTTCGGTGCTTTACTTCACAATTGACTGTAGAGAGATGAGTGAGATGATGATGAACAAGAGAGAGATGATTAAGGGGGTGAAACAACCATCAGCTTGCAACCAGTTCCAAATTGTTCAGTTCCTGAGAGGAACTTAGTTTGAAAATGATCACTTTGAATTATTGATGCCTACATGCTGTAATCATGTAGTTTTTGGAGATGCACACTCTCAATGTTTGTTTTCATGTTGGACTTGAGCAATAGCAGAGAAGAAAAGATATTGGAATACATGGATGCAAAACCGAAAATATGTCTCAACAATTTTTGGCACTGAATATTATTAAAATGAGAGAAGAGTGTTGTATGTATCCTTCAAAGTGCATCTATGGGTTAACCTTAGATAAAGGAAACATACTGGTCTTACCTTCAGTCGCTCTGTGAAACTCCTCACTAAGTGTGTTGGTTACATCATTCCAGAAGGTGTAGAGGATATCTGGCTGGCCATCCTGTAAAAAAGAAGACAGATGAGAAACACACTGACTATCAAATATCCTTGTGAGTGACCTGAGCTGATCTAAGTGTGGTAACTGTACTCCAAAACAACAAAGAAAATGATTTAATATTTGAATAGTTAACAACAATAACAGCTGCAGTCATCACTCTAGAAAACAACTGAAATTTCTTGAGCCTCATTTACCGTAGCATGAAACTGATAAGGCCATAATCACTGAGGCACAAACTTTCTTCATCATGCGCTCCCTGCATGAATATTAGACCAACAAAACACAACGCCTGTGAAAAAAAGTCCTGTGTAAGTAGTAATGGGAAGAAAAAGAGCAGAAAAGGGATTGGGAGTGTGAGAGTGTGTGTGTGTGTATTCTCCTCTAATCCTCCATTAGAGAAGCCTGTTGCAGGTCTGCTGCCCAGGTGTCTGACCCCTCCTCCTCACACACATTACATCCTTCTTCCAAACAACAGATTCTTTTGGTGTGGGGTTTTTTAGTGGCTTGGTTTAGGACCATTAGTTGCAATGAAGGGAGATCTTAATGCTGCAGCATACAATGATGGTTCAGACAGCAGTGTGCTTCAAACTTTGAGGCACCTGTCTGTGTTTGTCTTTTTCAGTTTTAACATAGCAATGCCCACATGCACAAAGCCAGCTCTGTAGAGAAATGCTTTTCCAGTTTGTTGTGGAAGAACACTGACAGTGAAACATGGTGGTGGGAATATTCAAGTCTCGGGGTGTTTTGTCTACTCTGGAGTTGCATCGAACTGACTACACCCTGACAAAGGAGAAGTACCACTTCATTCTTCAGAGACATGTTATACCCTCTGGAAAAAAATCAGAGATGCCAACAGGAGTCTAATAACGCTACAATTTAAAAATCAGCATTAACATCTGAAAATCAATTGTATCAATCAATTGTAAAAATGTACCAGAGCCAGTATTACTCTTTGAGCATGTTAATAGCCGGGCAGCAGCATTCTGTACAAGCAGCAGCACAGGAGATCATTTCTACTGCTGAGAGCCAAAAGAGAGAAGTTGCAATAATCAAACCTGTAGGGAACAGAATTATGAATGATCTCCTCCTTTCACTGGTTTTCAAAGCAAAAGAGACTGTTTCTTTCTCTGCAGAGTGAGTGATTGGAGAGTTAATTGCTATCACATGAAATAACAATGAATAAGGGGAGGACTAAACAAGTGAGAGAGAGCATACTAACCTGTGTAACTATGCAGAAACAAAGCCCCGTGTGCAGCAGCTATTTCTGGACGTAAGGCTTTATGCTCTGCTACACTATTGATTATATTATACAAAATACTATCTTCCTCAGGATGAGTGACAACTCATTCGTCGCACACATCACGCAATCCATATCTTAGATGCCTGGATGCTTCTCTTTATCTCCTTCCCCTCCTTTGAAAATGTATTTATTTTGATGTAGCTACTACACTAAGATGTAACTGCTGATAGCAGAATGTGTATGCTCAGTCATTTTTCTCTATTACAGAGAAGAGTGAAACTGCAGCTGTGCTGCTGAGAAGCCTTGCATTTAGACATGTCATTAGGTCTCCAACTCACACCTCCATCTCTGGGTAACTGGTGAGAGCTTTGTTTCCATAGTAACAGTCTCCCGCTCTGATTTGTAAATCTAGGTTTCGGTGTAGGTAAGAGAGTGAGATGCTGATGATGGTTATTATATTGTGTTAATGGCTGCCATGATAATTATCAATATTACTACTATTTAAGTGACCAGGGGCTGGTAGCCTGCTGTTTTTCTTTCTTTCTTTCTTGTTTGCTTTATTTTGCTTTCTTCTGAATAGAACTGATTTCCCATTCACAAAAAAGTATAACTTTTGACAAAATAGTAAAACCTGTTTTTAATCTTCACACATTTCATCACAAATTGACCTACATATAGGGCCTATAGAGACCAAGAACAAGTTTATTAAAAATCATTAATATTTTAATGTTAATGGTTTACATAGCCAGATTGGAGCCTTGTTATTGATTCCTGATTGCACTTATAATTATTACTATTGTACCAAAACCAGAGCAGTGGTGTTAACCCACCTTGATGATCTCATCAATGAAGCACACATGAGTGACGGGATCTCTCTTCTTCATCAGGACCTTCTGCAGATGTTGCACCTGGAAAATATGAAGCAAAGAAACCTTCATACCTTAAATCATCAGTGGTGCTGACTGCCTTGGTTTTTGTTTTTATATGTTATTCTACACTCTGGCTATATAGTCAGTTAGCAGTCTCAGGTAGCTGCCTACCTGTCTGCATGCAGCACATATCTGGTCCATCAGTTTCTCCAGGTTGGTCCACAGAGCAGCACGGAACGCTGCAGTGTTGCCTGGTGTCGGCAGCACTGCTCTGCCTGGCGCACCTGGTGGAAGAAATTCATTACCTGTAAGGTCTTTGTTTGCTTGGTTAAATAAAGGGAAGGTATTCATTTGACAGGAATTATATCAAAATTATATTATCATATTATTATAGGTTATACAGAAAACCATTGATGATTCTTTAAAGAAACGAGTCAGTAAGAAGACTATTTAAGATTAAGATTACGATACAATGCTGATTTCACATTTTATTTTTTCATTTTATTATATGATTAGTCTGATGACCCAAACCA
Source organism: Holacanthus passer (assembly GCA_025331565.1). NCBI lineage: Eukaryota > Metazoa > Chordata > Actinopteri > Pomacanthidae > Holacanthus > Holacanthus passer. The sequence goes on from JAFREQ010000039.1 coordinate 1,967,183, forward strand.
ACATTGTGTTGTCTGTCTCTCAGTACTTTGACTCCTTGTCTGTGGCTCTCAGCTCACAGCCCATTCCTACTGAAGATATAAATCTCAAAAAACACCTCACAAATACATAGTTTAATTTTTTAAAACCAATTTTATGAAACAGCTTTATTTTGCCAAACATTACTCAAACAGGAGGAAATGGTGCATTTGATAGGGACTGTTTTCATTGGCGGATTAATCCATATTGGTGCTCTAGTGAGTATTTGGGACGGAAGGACAGTGGATGTGAGTCAAAATAAACTACACTGTGTGTGTTCATGGTAATGAAGGAACATGTCACCTAGTGCAACAGTGTGACTCACTTGTGTTTTTAATAGTTTTTGATAATGGTAGAGCTCTATGCCACAGCAGTGTAAGATATATCAAGCTTTGATACACACACTACACTTGTTAGTAGATACCTCCATTGTTGATTTGGGTCTTTTCATGATTTGGTAACAATAAAAATACAGACTGTCACCTGACTTTAAGATGTTTAAGACCATGGCCTTTATCTTTATATATAATAACATATTTCTCTCTATATTTATTTCATAAAGTGGCAGAATCCTTCAAAACTGAAAAAGTCAGTCATCTGCATTAACTAGAATGATGATGTGCCCATTCATCAGAGCCATGAATATAACACATGCCTTCCAGCCAGAATTGACTATTCTCTGTGGCCATGGTACAATAATCTATTTTGGATTAAACCAACTCATGAACCAGGTCAAATCATAAAATGACATTATCTTTCATCTTTTAGAAATGAGGACAGTGTGCATGTCTGTGCGCGTGCATAAGCAAAACGTCTTGAACCACATCCTCCTTGGGTGTTACCTCTGGGGTTGGCCGGCTGTGTCAGACCCTTAATGTCCAGAGCACTAGTGATGTTTTCCTGTATGGTGGTCCTGTAACCCCCAACTACAGAGTTGATGGTCTCTCTTAGACTGCCCAGGTTATAGAAAACCTGCAGGGCCGTGCCGACCTGGGTGGGATTCTGACCAAAAAAAGTAGAGAGGAAGACAGAGGGAGAGAGAGAAGTGAAGTTGGCAGTCATCCATGGTGCTGTTTTTAACACAATGAAATCAACTTAATTGGTCTGGTAGTTTCACACACAAACACTCAGTAAGCCAGCGAGTAGAGAGGTGACAGCAGCAGCTAAAAATATACCTTACATTGATTTAATGAGAGAGAGCTGTGAAAATGTAGCAAGGCAAAGTCAAGACAAGGAAAACTGAAGGGAGGAGAAGAGAGGAGATTAGAGGAGAGAAAAGAGAAGAGACAAGGGGTCAAATACATAAATATTACTGCTGCACTTTGCGCTGACTTTCAAAGTTTCTGTGGACTATAAATGCTTCAAAGCATAATTTTCTTTGAGTTGTATTATTTTCTTCATGAGGATAAACACTAATTCTACAGAGACTGAAGGTTTTCCTATTGAGCCTCATTTACTGTAGCATGAAACTGATAAGGCCATAAGAGGAACTAAATCTTGTTGTTTGGAGCTGAACGGAGCTTAAAATAAAAGAAACTATTTGAATACATTACCTTGGGCCTTTTTGTAATCATTTCTGGGTTTTTTCCTGATTGAAATAGTTTATCTGGTCATCTGTTTTGTTAATGAATTGCTATGAATATGCTTATTTGCTTCCTTGTCTACAGGTGAAGAAGAAAACAAATAAAGTCTTGTCATCGCCACAAGGTTACCTGGCAACAAGCAGAGAATAAACTGTTGTTTGTAAAGGAACAGTTACAGCACACATTTACCATTAAACCAATAAGTTGTAACTTTCACATTTTTAAATTTGTACATTTGTTGATCACATTTGTGATTTCTTTGAACTGTTTCCACACTAAGCTAGGCTAAAAAGTTACGACACAGACATGAGATTGATACCAATTTTTTCACCACTCTCGGAAAAAGAGAGAATAAGGGCATTTTTCACCAAGAGATAGTCACAAATTTTGGATAATTCTAATAAGACCCTGCCCTTGGCCTGCAACCTTTGGGCAGTGGGTGTGAAGCATCCAGCCAATAACAGCACGCAGGGTGTGAGGTCAGGACTCATAGTGTAGCCACCAGATTACATTGCTGTGTATTTACATGCTTCAGTGTTTCCCCTGCTGTGTGCCGCTCCGATGCTGCCAGAGTGTCTGTGTGACTGACACACAGACAGGATGAAGGTCTGAATTCACATCAAGTCCGGCAATGCGGCACCTTATGGATGTGTGTGTGTTTATTTTTACGTGCTTTAGTTCCTGTAAAACAATCAGGTAATAACATTTTATCTATATGGCTTTGTTCTTGCCAGCACCGCTCACTCCCTTCAGTCACTTGACCACCACCACCAGTTCCTGCACAGTAAAGCTTTAATAGATTTTTTCGTGCATTCCTGCAGTATTTAGCAATAAATCCTAATGCTATAATCAATTAAATGAATGTGACCCGGATCCAGATATGGTGCACAAAATGGACAGATGGGTGGATGAACTAATAAAAAAAATGATTAATGTAAGTTCATTTAAGTTTGTGAAGCTAGTAGGAGTGACAGTGGTTGCTACAGGGCTGATGGTGCTGACTGAAACTCCACTGTCACAACAATCCCACTTAAACGTAGCTCATAGGCAATGAACATGACAGCCCGCAATTACACAGAAAAACATTTCAGAACTAACATTGCTGTCTACATCAGGCAAGTGAAAAAAAAATTCTGACTTTTGTAAATCAAAATTAAGATTTTCTAGCTACGAAGGCCTTTTTTGAGGAAACTGAATCCAATTTTAAGACTTTTAAGGTCTGTGTCTGATTCATAGACTGGAAAAACACTGTGGTATTTGAAAAATGTAAATTGACTGCTAAACTATACAAATGTCAGTTTCAGAATAGATTTGAGGGGGAAAAAAAGTTAAAATGAAACTTCAATTTAGGCTCCCAATACCCATATTTGCTCCTTACACAAGGGGGTTTGGGGAGGAAGCAGGTCATATCATCTGTCCCCATCAACACTCCCCAAAGATACTGATTGATTTAATATCTTGGGACATATATTACAGAGGAAATCTTATAGAGGAGTGGAGAGGAGGAGTTTTTCTACGTGGGTCAGTTGAGCTCCCACTCAACAGATGGGCTACAGGGTCTCGGCTGGCACAATCAGAGCGCTGAGGTGAAGCTAGCTCCCACACAGCCCAGGCAACATGTCCAACTGCTTACATAACATTCACAATAGACAACTCCCAGGGCTGATATAAGAAGCTGTCACTGTGTGTATATACAGTACGTATGTGTGTGTCTGTGTGTGTTTCTCTAGGGCCCCATATGTCCACACACATAACGAATTGACAGAAGTTGTTAGCCAATGCTATTCCAGCAGTAGTCAGGATAAAAATACTTCTATTGAGGGTGGAATACACAGGGGAGAGAGGAGTGTGTGTGTGTGTTTGATTCTGTGTAAGAGGGAAAGAGAGAGAGCGAGAGAGTGTGCATGTGTCTAATTTGGGAAAACCAGCTTATTGTCTAGACGTAGGAGTATAAAGCAGTAGCTAAGACTTTGGAGAGAACTTTACAGTAACAGTAAGAATAAAATTGCAGGCTTCTTAATATTTTGTTTTTGACGGTGTGTGTGTGTGTTTGCTCAATAACTATGGAAGTATTAAAATAATTTCATCGAATTGAAGTGTTACATTTGTGTATGCATGACAAAATAAAGATAACATTTCAAATCCAATATGTATTTGTAATGTCATATTAATAAATGTGAAAATGCTACAAAAAATAAATTTATTTAAATCAAACAAACAAACTTTTGTGAAATCTGTCAACTATTATGAAATAAATCATTGTGAAATATGTCATGATGAAGGAGAAAAGTCTTTTTGTTTTTGTTTTTTTGGGGTTTTTTTTAATTCAGATTGTCCCAGTTTGAGCATAATTAAAGTTATTACTTTCACATTATTCCCAACATATCGCTTTCCAGAATATGACCTGATTAGCATCCTTGCATGTACCAGCGGGGACAAAATGCACAGTTCCCACTTGGATATATTTTATCACATGATGACTGACAATGTTTTCATTTTCAAACAAATAAAGCAGACTAAATGTTCGCCATAATGAAGTCCCTGCAGGCTCATTTTCACTCAAGTGAATGGCAATAACATAAAATCTACACACTTTCTAAAAAAACAACACATCAGACAACAAGTATAGTGGTTATTAATTTTCTACTAAATGATCAACTTAGTCTGTTTGTGATAAAACTAAAACTAAAACTACCACTCAGTCCAGCAGCATTTTCAGTAAGGAACAGATCTTGCGACAGACTGTCAAAATTTTACATTAATCTTTCTGAATTGGGATGTTTTTGTAATTCTGTTACTTTTGAAATGTTACAAAAAATGTTTTAATCCTTATCTCAATCTCTCCTCAGGGACTCATGTTGCAATACATGCTCTGAGAAATGTGAACGCTACTACAGTGGGGTCCAAAAGTCTAAGACCACTAGTCAAGACACTTCAATTCTGCATTTGTTTGAAATGCAATACTATTTTTAATATCAGTTTAACAATTTGACTGAAAAGTTGAATTTTAAAAAAAGCAGATGAATTTCAGGATATAATATGTAATGCTGTAATGACAGCATGTACTTGAGTTGGTGTGGACTCCATAAGTTTGAGCAAACACCTGATGACCCATTGAGGTCATTATCCTGCTGCAGTATGAATCCCTCCCCACAAAGATGCAAGCCAGAGGGTACAGTACGTCTCTGAAGATGGAGGGGCACTTTAGTCAGGGTGTAGTCAATTAGGTGCAGGTGTCCAACCCCAGAGAAGCAAATCATCCCCAGACTTGAACATTCCCACCTCCATGTCTCACTGTTGGTTTAATAACTGTGGTATCATTCTCTCTCCTGTTTGTCTCCTTACATTCACCCTTGTGTTACCGCCATAAATCGTGGCAGTAACAAGGTAAGACTTGGATTCATCATTAAACAGGACTTTTCTTTTTCTTCACCCACCCCAAGCGTTTGGCCCTCTCCTGAGAAGTGTTTTAGAAACTGCTACTCATCCTCTGAGACCACTAGAAGACAGCCTTCTTTTGACAGTAGTTTTGCTGATTGGAGTCTTACATTCTTTATTCAGCTTTATTTATACTGTATCTGTGTTGCTTTTCTATCTTTCAGGGGAACTAAGCATGATGTATTGATCTTCTGATGGTGTGGTCATTCTTGGTCTGTTTGATTGAGGTCTGCTTTCAATTGATCCTTTAGTCTAAACCATGATCTGATGCTGAGAAAGTCCCTCTTTGCTTTGAATAAAAATTTGACTTCTGACACGTAGTTCTGATGCCATGTTTCCCACTATCCCAATGCTACTTAATAAGCAATGATCTGCTAGAAGTTTGAGGAAAAGTCATATTAATATCAACACTGGCTGCAAGTTGAGTTATGTGAACAAGCGTCTGTTGAGTAGACTAAATCCATCTGAGAGTCAGTGCTTAAATTTGGTTGCTGACCTGGAAATAGGATAAGAATTTTATTAATCCCAAAGGAAATTCTTGTAGTGCAGAATCTTAAATATTTCTTCTTTATTTTATGTCATCACTTCTTGTGTTTTTATTCCAAATCCTCAAACTTTGTGAGTATTTCCATGTTTACATGAAAATATTTGAGATTCTCAATGTGGTCTCTGGACCCCACTGTTATAAAATAAACAATTGGCTGAGTAATAATTAGTTGTACTAATAAACATTACATACTGAAAGAAGAACTGTACATAAAGTAAATTTGAGTCTAGAGCTTTAGCCCTGGGTATATCTGGTATATTAGTATAATTACTCATATTAAAAGCATCAAAGGGTATTTCTCCTCCCTTTTCTGGCAGGCTTTTAATGTAAAACATCAACACAAGAGTGCAAGCATGTACATGACAAGAAATCTAATTTAGAAACTGTGCAAATATCAAAGCATTCAAAATTCATCTATTTACTCATCTTATTTCGCTATTTTTTTCATAATTTCCCAAATAAGGTAGAAACTGAGATATAAGCTGGTTGACAGCATGATGAGTGGTGTAATTAGAAAATGTGAGATATCCTGTGATGTTAAGAACCAGAGGGTTGTGACATGTGCTCCTGGTCATAGAGAGACAGAGAGCCACACACTTGCCTGATCAACATTTTATCATCTCTCCATGGCAAGGAAGAACAAAGAAGAACATGGCTGCACCATTAGCACACAAGCTGAAAAACCACTACAACAGTCTTCTGGACGCTGACATGTCATCATGGACATGAAACAGACTGTCTCTCTCACACACACACACGCAAGAACACGCTTTCTTTAATAGGACACTGTCCTCTGGAGAACAAGGCTTTCTGGGGCAGATGAAGGTTAGCAGAGCTCACATGTGCTCCCTCTCTCACATGTATTTCACAAGCCAACACAATGTGCTTATCTCTCTTCTACTGCTGTCCTTGTGTTAAAGTCAGAACCAACCACTTAACACATTTTTTAGAAAATCTAATGAAATTTCCTTTTCTATTAAAAAAAATCTTAATACAAAAAAAGAGGGAAAGAGAGAGGCCTAGGACGAAATGAAAGACACAAAGAGCATCTGTGAATTCATAAGAGATAGTCGCCACAGTTTGGAAAGAATCTTTGCAATGAACAAATATCACGACAGCAAGAAGAAGAGTCTTGGTGCATTTCCAAGAATGTAAATGCACCAAGACTGTAGGGGTGCTTTAATTTCTGTGACCCATTTAATGAAGGAGTCAATATGTGATGTTAACACCCAGAGAGCAGAAATAGCGGATGGGTGGAATAACAGGGCAGCTTGTGAGATTTGCTTGGCTGAAGCATTTACATGAAGGAGCTCACTCTTATTAATATTAAGGCTGGATACCAAACTCAGTAGTTATGAGGGTAGCAACCAAATTACGTCAATGCTACCAAGTACTGATTCACATTAAATCAATCGCGACAAATTTCAGCACCTGAGCATCTGGGTGAGAGAGTAAATTAAGAGTATAGAGAGAAAGAGAGAATGAGACTATGTCACCCCAGTAGCTTGTTCAAGTCACAGTAGGTCAGGAAGGCAATACAATTACAAATTGCAAAGTTGGTCAGGGCAACATGTCTAACCTGAGGAAACACCTGGTCAAATACAAAACATATCTAATAGCTGTTATCGGTTCAAATGTGAATGATACTCAAATGTAATTATATTCAACAGTCATCAAAAAAAAGAAACCAAAGGAATAGAAGATATGCACCTCTGTCACAACTGCTTCATTTTTCAATAGTCTGATACAAAGAACAAGAATGTATATGCACGGCAAATACCCAAAACAATTCAAAATCTACAGACTGAAAATATAGCAGGCAATCTAGTGGAAAGACTGGCACTGTATGTCAGAGCCACATGCATGAGTCTAAAGACCTGACCAAAAAGTAGGAGTAATTATACTGAACACACAAAAATATGTGAACAAAATATGTGAAGATTTTTCTCTACTTTTATTTTTCCTTATTTAGCCACAAATATTTATGCTTTATTATTATAATTTGTGTAGTTGTTGTAGAATACTATAAGAAATTCATTATTCAAATAATGGCAGTTTTAAATAATGGCTGGGGGGTGTCCAGCATGAAAAAAATAAAGGTCTGGTTTAAAAAAAAAAAAAAAAAAAAAAAAAAAAAAACTTTAAACAGATTGGAAGTGCCTACCAGGAAAGGCAGGGTTATGCCATGTAAGCCACTAGAGGGCTGAAACATCTTTGCAGGAAGTGTGTGTTATTGACAGTAGCTTAGCACCAAATTAAAAAACAAAACCAAAGACTGCATTACTACATTATTGTGAATTTATCAAGACAGCAGGTAAACACAGAGAAAGTGTTGAGTTTGCATCTATAGCATATTAAAACAGATCAGCATACAGGTCAGGTAAATAACTGAGTAATGTAAAGATGGTTCTGATAATTGGTTACAGTTGACTCATTAGTGAAAATAGATCAAAGAGGCCAAAGATCAAGCTGTACAATACGCCAAGCAGCCAAAAGCAACAAGTGTGTGTACCTGGATCTCCATGCCCTGCTCCAGCAGTCTCTTGGCCTGGTTTTCCACCTCCAGCCTGGCTCTGCTGATCAGCAGCAGGTCATTCTCAATCACCTCAATGCCGCTCAGATCCACACCTTGTGAGAGATAGTCTGGAGCATGTCCAAGCAAAACACACACACACACACACACACACACAAAGAAAATAAATCACAAGTTATTACGTTTTTCAGCTTCTTTTACCTTTTCAATAATGTTTACTAAGAAACAAACATCCAGTAGTCTTTTCAGTAAGTAGGCTTTTCTCAAAAACCGAGATTTCAGCCTTATTTCTGGATTCATTTGCATTGTCTTTTGTTGACATGTGTCAGAGCACTTCAACTCTTAAGCTAATTTTTAAGGTGTAGTTAGTGATGTATTGTTGTATTGGAATGTATTAAAATGCTATTGTTTCCAGCATTTACAATTTACATGCATACAGGGAACAGAATACTAGAAATAACATATTGCAGTCCATATATTACTGTCTGTGTTGGCTCTGGATTGGTACTATTGGCACTAAAGATAAAAACAAAGAATCAATGTGTTTAAGTGAAATTATGTGTCTGAGTCAAGTCAAATTATTTATTAAGGTAAATTATTTATTAATTATTCATTTACTTCCAAATTGTGTCACATTGTGTCACAAATTACATACATCAAATCCAAAAACATATAATGGCAGATAGGTAGACTTGGATGGATGAAAAAAATCATGTCAAAATCTCCAACCAAAGAAATTGTTTTGCCAATCACTTTCACAACAATTGCCCTGTCAGTCTGAAACTTCATCAACACGTCTCTTTTGTGATTAAATCATCATATTTCTGTCATTTCATTTGCATCCCGTTGACAGAAAAGATGACAGAGGGACTAGTCAGCTCGACAGATTTGTCAGCAACACTTGTTTCAAAGAAGCACATAGCACTTCTAACTGCGTGTTAAACATTTCCATTCTGCTTTTGCCCCTGCTTTGTTTGTCCACCCACCTGCTTTGGAAATCCTGATCGTGCATTAGAGGAAGGAATATTGACTTGCTTTGCAACTGAATCCTGTTTTGGGCTGATATGAAATTGAAATTGATCTAACACTGTCAATATGTGTGATTTTGTCCAACAACTCATGAGCGCCTTCAGCAAACACTTGAGCTCTACCATGATGATTCTAGCAGCAGTGACAGTCAAATGATTTCTGTTGCTCTCCCAGTCTTTTGCACTAAACTTTTAGTTAACTATTCACAGTGAATTACAAATAGACAAAACAGCAGTGTATGTGTAGTTAATGTAGAAAATAGTATGGCTAGCTGTGTCTTATTGAAAGCACATACGAAGGCGTACATGAAGTGCATCTTAAGAATTTCAAGGCAGTGACTCTGCAGTCCTGACTTGAGTGGGAAGTTCATTCAGGCAGACAGGAAGAGAGAAGTAGGGCCAGGCAGAGAGATGAGCAGGCTGGAACATGGAGACGCAGCTAAGATATGAGGAGAGAAGACAGACAGCAGACTGGTGTGTGTGACTAAACCACAACCTGCTCCTGCAACCTCCTTCTGGCAACATTGGACAACAGTCTGATGTGAAAATGTATAGCAACAAGGAACCAGCAAAGGGACCACTGAACATTTTAAGATGCTGAATGAGGAATTATACTCAAATTTTCCTAGACTGGCTGTTTTGTTTAGCAAGGAAGTTTCCATGGTCGTTATGGGGAACATTTTTCACAACAATCACACCTATTTGAACAAATCAGGACATATGGTCGGTTATTCAGAGGTATGAAACCAGGCTAGCTTTCTCCCACCGGGTGGCACAAACCAAGCACTATATACATGTCAGCATAGATTAAGGTTGCTATTGGGGATTGATTTGAATTTAACCAACATTTCTGCTTATCAAAACTGGTCTTATTAGATGCGGGACACATTATTTGAGCAACAAAATAAAGCAACACAGGAGGTCCTATCCTCATATTGAACATTAATGACATTGGAAAGAGAATAATAAATTTCTAGTTCTTAAAAATTGGTCCCCATTCCATTTAGTTTTCAATACTAAACCCTTACATAGGAAGGAAACATGAAAACGAATTCACTGATGGAACTTGTCCAAGTTAATGAAGAACAAGAATAAGGTTTTGTCCCAGTTCTCCATATTAATCCTTGTTGCTGAAACACTGTGAACTTTGAACTGGCCCTCCAGAAAGAACTTAGTTCAGTGTAGTTGTAGAACATCCTCTCTTCTTGTCCTTTTTTCCCCTTCTTGTGGTGGTAAACAGTGCATTAAATTCAGTTTAATGCTGAATTACTGCCCATTTATGTTCACATTTTTCCTTGAGCTATTAACAAGGTGTCATTGGTGAGTCTGCCAAGTGTGATGTGAGAAAAGTTACCAAATCACTGACGCAGGCAGGACGCAGACCGTTTAAGTCTTTAAGAACAAGTAGTAAAATATTAAAATCAACTCTAAAACTCACAGGTAGCCAGTGAACGACAGCAAGGATTGATGTAATGTGGTCTCTTCTCCTACTACATGCTAAAAACCTGGCAGCAGCGTTTTGTACTAACTGCAGTCTTTGGATGTTACACCTGCTAATACTAAAATAAAGGACATTGTAATAGTCAAGCAAGAAAAAGCCCTCTCTCTCTCTCTCTCTCTCTCTCTGTCTCTCTCTCTGTCTCAACCCAACCGGTTGCAGCAGATGTCTGTCCATCACTGAGCCTGGTTCTGTCCCGAGGTTTCTGCCTGTTAAAATGAAGTTTTTCCTCACCACTGTCACCAAGTGCTTGCTCATGATGGGAACTGTTGGGTCTCTATAAGTAATATTATAAAGAGTATGGTCTAGACCTGCTCTGTATGTAAAGTGCCTTGAGATGACCTTTGTTGTGATTTGGCGCTATACAAATAAAATTGAATTGAATTGAACTGATTTGAAAATCATTTCATAAATGATACTGAAACACAGAATTAGTTTATTTCAACCAATTACTCTTTTTTATATTTTGGTCTCCCTCTTGCCTCTCAAAAATAGAGGTGGAGCAACCTTCACTGCCTTCATGGGCGAGCCTCCGCTGCTTCAATCTCATGCCATCATCCCAACTCTCTTTTAATGACAGCCATGATTTGAATTTTGAGTATTGACATCTAGCCATATGTCTTGATAAATCAGGAAGACAAAAGGTGCAGGGAAATCAGCCGCTGATTATGAGAGGAGAGGAGCAGAGGTGTGGGGCTAGATATCAAACCATTTCAGATGTGCTATTTGTCTAGAGCTGCAAATTGTTTGCTCTCCTTCCCAGAGAGAGAGAGAGAGAGCGTATTATCAGGCAGGTGGCGGGCTGAGGCACAGAGGACTGGGGAATTGAACAGGAGCCACATTCAATTCAAAAGCAATCCGCTCGAAGCCTCAACCCAAGTACAAAGCCTGCCAGAGACCACAATCGAACAGCTGAGCCCCATATCCTTTTGCTTGTTTAGATGTATGTGTGTGTTTGTGAGAGAGAGGAATAGAAAGAGGTTGGTCTTTTCCTTCTGACTTGTGTCATAATATGCTCAGAGGGCTGTCTGATATGCCACACTTGAAGCCACACACACACCACAGGCCATTGGATATTATGTGTTGGTTCTCAGGGGATAGGCTCTGCTCTGGCACAGATGTGCACTGGTTTCTGTGCTGGGGGAATTCATTCAGCTCATTTATCAGAGGACAACAGGATGGATATCACCAATAATCAAGGTTACCCATACGTAAAAGGGTTACAACACTGTAATTTATCACATTACTGCAGCGCTCAAAATTAGTAGCACGGCAGAGCATACCCCCCCGCCCAGCATCACCTTGGTGATAGAGGTAATCAGCCGAGGGGGGTTGTGGATGGAACAGGCAGTAGGGAGGGATCCGTTTCCCGCTTATCACAGCGTATTTAACAGTCAGGAAATAATTATCATTAAGCACAAATTAAGAAAGTGTAGGTGAGAGGCAGATGTGAAGGGGACTTTGTGAAGGAGGATAAACACAACAACTTATCAATCAAAGTCTTGCTTCATTAAGTGTTACTACATATTATGAATGGGATCAGTTTCAGTAAACTCATTTGTGATGTTTTCATTTGGGAACGTCGAGGTCAGGCTTGTGCTGTTCTAGGTACCATGGGTTCCCCACAGGTGAATTTGTTCAGTTTGATTGAGCCCTTTTGTTTTTGATAACATATGTGTTCATGCTCGTGCACACAAAACATACGGAGGCAGAACAAAAAAATGTAGACGTTCTTCCTGGCGCCCACTCGACTTGCACCCACACAGACACACACACACACTTTTGTTCTTTAGTTAGTTACATGTAGTTTTTTTTTTTTCTCTGATTCCTCTTTTAAATAAATGCTCTTGACTATGCATGCTGGTCTGTTTAATGCTGCACAAGATTGAAAGCTGCAAACCTCTGTTATTAAGATTTTCCTATTTCTGATTTTCCGTTTTTGAAGGGTGGTTCCCCAAAGTGAATTTAATGCATGTTAAAGTCTATTATTTAATATAAATATTGATGCCATTTAGGCTATTTCCTTACCGTGTAAAATGATATGTTTACTCCACAATTCAAAAGCAGCAAGCTGAGGAATGTACCAACTGGTCAAACTGAGGTCGAACTGGACCACTACCAAAGACAAAATGCACTGAAAATCTATGTTCTTACAAGTAAGTTTTGAACAGTTTGTAGCTTGCTCCTTTGTGGAAGATGGCAGCAGTCAGGTTGAATTCACAAGAGCTGCAATATACAGATGGGTGACAAATTAAAGAAAAAAAAGAACACAAAGGAGGTGTTGGACCACCAGGTGCTGCCAGAACAGCCTGCCTTGGTATTAATTCTACAAGTCTGAGGAACTCTACTGGAGGGATGGAACACCTTTCTTCCAATAGATATTCCCTCATTTGGTGTTTTGAAGATGGTGGGTGAGAGTGCTATGTAACAGGTTGGTCCAAAAAAAGCATATGATACACATCATTTTCATACTCATGAAACCATTCATTGGTGCCCTGTGAATTGGGCATTGTCATCCTGGAGGAGACCACTCCCACCAGGATAGAAATCATCACAAGATAATCACTCTGAACAACTGTGTATTGATTTACAGTGACCCATCCCTCTAAGGGGACAAGTGGAACGAAACCATGCTTCACTCCACAGCATAACATAATCACCAGATCCCATCACTGTAGGGGTCAAGCATTCAGGCCTGCACTGTTCTCTTGGTGCCACACATGCACTCACTGACCTGTAGAGAATATGGTGAAGGATGCCTCTAATCAATATGCTTTTTTCCACATCTCTATAGACTAGTACCTATGGTTTTGCCACACTAAACTCTCAAATGTGTGTTCGTCTTTGTAATGACAGGTTTATGCACTGCAACCCTATTACAGTATCCCCTCTTTGTAACTGTGGATGGACTGTTCTTGCAGCAAGGTACAACATTATGTTGATAGGCACTAAAAGAATACCATTAATTGTTTTCTGTTTGACAGTAAATCAATTATGCACATTCTATGTTTTGCTGTAGTATATTCACAGTACTTAAATCAATTGTGTTATAATGCTGAAATGTGAAAGGCATATATTACAGAGAAAATTGGGAGAGAAAATTCAAAAAGACTGAGCAAAGATTTACATGTAAAACCAATATAGGTTTCCAAAAAGTGTTCAAATGCAAAATCTACAAAACAAAACAGCAGAAGCTAGAATATGAATTACCTCCTTACACTACTCACAGAATGCAAATTGTTGAGTATTTAGTTGATTAAGGAGCTCTGTAACAACACGAAGCAGACAGCTCAGCCAGAGCAACTGATTTTTTGCAGACAAATCTTTTTTTATCTTTCAAGAAGAAGAATGCCTGAAAGTGTTTCTTAAACATAACATGTATAAAGAAGGCCGAAGCTATGCAACTGCCAGGCTGCAGTATGTCACAACTAGTGTAAACCATGATGTGACGCTGTGTGTGCATTTGCTATAATCTGATGTAGCTAGGGTTGAAACTGGATATTAGAATGGAACAAGACTAGAATTAGGTATTGTTCAGATTTGATCATGTCTTGTTTTTAGTCCCACTCTGATTACAATATGCATTCCAGTTCTTACTTATCCCTTATACAACTAGCAAAACCATTTTCTCATCTGAGCTGTCACCACATCTGTAGCAATACATTTAGTAAAAAACACAAAAATACACTTTCTGTCGCTGTTCCACAATTAGCCATTCTAAGGCTTTTACTGTGAAGCAACAACACCTTCCTGTCGCCTTGGTCACTATCGTTAGCAACTGATAACAATGCACAAATTCCATAACAGCGCTTTCATAAATGCAAAGCACACATACAAACACAGCCCTGCACTTGCTTTTACTCACATGCACCTCTGTTTGAAAGAGCACAGCTGGGGACTACACAACAGCCAGTAGCCTTCAGGCTAGCCAGTGGACAGCCTAGATATCAGGTTGAAATATTAATGCATTCATTAAACATTTATGGAGGTTTTCTGTTGCGCTCTATTGTGCTTAAAGCAATTTTAGGTGTGAAACTAGCCTCTCACATCATCACGTCTTCTTTTCTGAGAAAAAAAAGTGTGGAACTGCATTTTTTTCCCTCTTGGTCTTCTTGCTGTCTCCATCTCGGTTTCGTTCTGTGGCTCACTCACATCATGCTCATGTTTTCTCCCTCTGTATAAGCCTGCTTTCTGCCACCTATCTCTCTCTTGCTAAAGACTTGTATCTGGGGGGAAACGTGCCTCCTGCTGAGTTGCGCATGTCAGGAGTAGAAACCATCATCTCTGCTTACACTCCTTGAATAAACAGATGAAGAGCTGAGATACAATGACCAGATGAGGGAGGATGTGAAAAATCAGGAGTTCTTGTTTTATCAGCGGAGAAGTGTAGCCCGGAAGACAACAGATGGGCCCTGATTTGAATTCTGATCCATCAGTCTGCAGTCACTTTGGCCGGCCAGGCTGTTGTTGCCATGCCAATGCCAAGTAGCCCTAATTAGTCCACTCACTAGCTACCTTGCAGATATGTTCGGTAGGCAATAAGGGCAACACAGCGACTGCTCCAATGGGTAGCCAGATTGTGACAATTAAGCATGTACTATCCGGCAGGTGCTATGCAAACACAACATCGGAGGAGTGGCCAAAGTCCTGAGAGGAAGGATGCTGCCATTAGTATTGTCATGGCCACCATTTTCTACCTGGGCTCTTTAATGAGGGCAAACAAACTTATGGGTTGATGGCTCAGAGGAAAAGACAAAGAAACAAGGGCTCAAAGGCAAAAAGATCTGTGATGTCCCTGCATACTGGAAAGAGTTTTCCCCACTTATTTCAGGTAGCACAAAAGATAAATAAATATGAGAAAGGAAAGAAAGAAACATACAAAATGAGAGTGAACAAATTACAAGGAGTGTTAAATCTCCTTAGAGAGTCCAATTAGTCAAGCACAGAGGTGTAAAGGGAAAAAAAAGAGAGGGAGAAGACAGTCTCAGAGAGGAGGGGGAGGGAGAGATGGATGAGTAGGAAGGGCTACTGGAGGCAGATACAGAGAGAGGCAGGAAGCAGGACAGAGAGACAGACCAAGAGAAAAAGAAGCAGAGCAGAGAGAAGAGAGGGGGAGGCAGAGCGGCAGCGCCAGTATCTCTCTTGCTCCCTCCAGGCTCTGTGGCTGCATGCTTTCAACCAGTCAAATTTCCATCCTGAGGGGACTCAGCAGTGTGGCGGAAGATTCTTGAATGATGGACTACTAAGCTGAACCTCAGCCACTCAGGCTTATCACTTGTGGCCACTATGCTACCTTTGGGGATTTAAAATATAAAGCCCTACAAGGAAGGAAAGCACTCCGACAGACCCAAGGATGACTGAGGAATGGTCTTTGTCAAGAGGTAAACTAACACATGCCACAGTCATATACTAACACTGTTATCTGTGTTCTGATAGCCAAGCAGTGTGAATGTGTTGCACACAGGCACTGGAAAATCAACACATTTAGCTCTAGATAAACACAAACATCATGCTGGCATGTTGTTGAGTCTGTGAGTCACGATTTTCAAGCAGCGATTATTTTGAGTGGAGAATAATTAGACTAAATGAGTGGCTGTCAAAAAGCAAGGAACATGGGTCTTCACAAGCTAAGCTGAGTTCACTGCCTCCCAAAGACCCAAGACTTCCTGTTGTGGGAAAGCTCATACAACACAAAACTAATCAGACTGAGGACGGAACTCTTGAATTTGTCCTAAGAGTGAGGTCACCCAGAGGACAGATATTCATGTAATGGAAAAAGCAACTAAAAGAAAAGATGAGCATGACAAAAAGTGCATTAGGTCATCAAGCCAAAAATTAAGTTTATAATAAAGAAGCAATTGCACTTTTTTCTGCTAAAAGAATAAATGTTATAACTGGGTATCAGAACAAGAAGTGTTCAAGATGCAAACAAGACAGTGAAAGGGTGGGGGTAATTGGGAGTATTTCAAGAAACTACAAGGACTGCAACTAAAAATGACTTTCACTTTTGTTAATTATTTCTCGGTCTAATTGATCGGTTGTTTAGGTCAAAAATTATTGTAAACAGCCATCCCACATTTCCAGAAACCAATGTGACATTTTCAAATTACCTTGTTTTGTCTAGCCAACAGTGCAAAACACAAAGATATTGAATTTACAATGAAGAGTGAAGTGGAGCAAATCATCATTTGAGAAGCTGAAATCAATGAATGCCTGATATTTTTAATTTAAAAAATGATTAACCCAATAACTAAAACTGTTGGCAATAAACTTTTCTTGACCGAATAATGGATGCATTAAACAATTATTTCCCTCACTGATGTGACACCTTGATCAGACCTGGGCATCCCTTTAGAGATATACTTTATGTAACTGCAGCCCGAGGCGGCACAGGAACCTGGGCATTTCGCCAGAACTTGGTAGGCCTGTTGACAGTAGTAGGTGTTCCATCAGATTTGACGTGACTGGCTGATTGGGTTTAGGTACAAGTTTTGCGTGGTTAAGGTTAGGATGAGCCCACGTCTGTCAACACGTTCCACACTCTGTGGTTTTATATGGCTAAAATAAACTTACATTTTGGGGTTTAATCCACAACAAGCAACATGAACATCAAAAAATAACCCATGCAATAACTGCACAGATCATAGTGGATTATCATGGTTATACCTAGTGCTACGTGTTTGGTATTGTTTATTCATACTTAAACTTGTAAATTTCCCCGTTGTGGGACTAATAAAGGAATATCTTATGTTATCTTTAATGCACAATTTGTAAGATTTGCGCATTAAAATGTCTAAAAACAAACAGACCTACAGAGACCACATTGAACATTTCTAATATTTAATATATATTATATATATATTATATTTACACTCCATGACATAATCAAAGTACATCTTTTGTTTTCATTGCTTTGACTGAGAAACCTAGTGGCATAAAATTACATTCTGTGAGTTCATGTAGAAACTTAGCTAGCCATATCTTTGTCAATTTTCATTTAAATGTTACTCAAATAAAAGCAGCAGAAGCTGGAGCCTAAAATCAACCAAACTCAACTAGTATTGATTTAGGATGCTGGTGAGATTGTTAATTCAGTACTGTCCCTAACCATGGTACAATCTTTTTTGGGGGGGTTTTTCGCTAGAAAATACACGTCCTTAATTGAGCAGGTGGCAAGTGTTTAATTCAAATGGCAGGCACAGAACATAAGCAGAAGCATACAAATCACTTCCATAACAGATATCACAATATGAAGTTTATATAGTATTGTGTATGTACTTTCTTCCTAGATTATAAAGCACTCCGTCCTTTGGGTACTAATACCAAAACATAATTTTTCATACATCATTGTGAGAAACAGAAACAATCTTCTGAAAAGCAGTTTCTTCCTTCAACAAAAAGAGCCAAAGTGGTCAAATATCAAATGTGTAAACACGAGCAGCATTAGAAGAACACACTGTCTGAACAGAATGAAATTGGCCAATTTTTTTTCTAAATCAAATCTGTCCATCTAAGAATAAGTAAATATGACAATGAATCTGACCAGACCTTCAATGTCAGCTTTCAGTCCTTGACAGCCCTCACTGCTCATGCTCAAAATCTTTTCAAATTTAAAATCTCCAGAAAATCCTGCTGTTTCCTAAACTAAGAGCTGACTGAGTTGTGACACAGTTGTTTTGACAATCAGTCAGCATATCATTTAATACACTGAGGCAGTCTGCAGAGAACCAGTTCACAGCTTTCAGTGCTCATTTGCTAAACGACACATGACGAGAACCATCAAAGACAAAGCCCGAGGCATCAAAAACTGATTAAGCACACATTTGGCACATGTACTAAGAAATAACATAAAACAAATAAATAAAAAAAAGAGTACAAATACTCACAAGGACAGGCATCCAATTAGCACAGAAAGAGCATGCTATCTGTCAAGGGATGATAAATGAGTTAAGTGGGACACGTGATGCAACGTGCAGACTAGGGGGGCATAATTTTTATCACATCATTTTACAGAAGTCTTCCACCTTTTCCCTTTGTAGGATGAAAGATGGAAATGACTGAGGAGGAACGCAAGGGAAGGTTATGATGATGACGACTATATGGCATCATTCTGTGCTTCAATCGATTCCTCTCTCACTGTCTGTGAGGAATAAAGCGGGAGTAAGAAATCTGTGAATGTCCAAGAGTCAAGGAATCAGTCTCTTTGAGTGGTCTCCAAGGACTCTACAGGACTAACGCGCAGAAATTTGAACTTTGATGACACCCCAGACACCTCGTGGATCACAGGGAAGGTGCAACAGGTACAACAACACAAGTTTGTTTTCTATCTCTGTTGGAACCTACCCTCCATTCTCTAATGTCTACTTTCTCCCTTCACTGGTCTCTGGAATATGAAATGACAAACCTGATGTGGTCTGACATAAGGTGCGATTGACCATTTCGGGACCTCCACCATCTCCAAAGAGATGAAGAAACGAGTGTGAAAGACGAACAATACCTGAAAAGCAGAGAGTAGGGGAGAGGACTGGCACTGGCATCATTTTCAGGCGGGGATGAGATTGGAGGCAATGGTCCAAGCACAACGGACAATGAAGAGACAGAGCTATGCATGAAAGAAAGCATTGATCTTAGTGCACTGCACTGATGTTGCAAACCACATGCCCCCCATTGAGGGGCGGGTGTGTGTTGCTTTCTGTGTTACACAAACAGACTATTCCCTTCGCCTGAGTGGGGTCAGTATCCCAAAACTAAAGGAAGACTTTTGATTTTGTTTGTATTAATACGTTCACTGAAAGAATGCTGCCAAACAACTGGTTGAAGTGAAGATTGATCTTGTCAAGTCAGAATATGGTGGGATGGATTGATGTGCTCAACCAAGTTCCTTGTGGCCACTTTGATTGCTGCTGAGCTGGAGAGGACACTGCTGGGAGGGAGTGGTGAGTTGAAGCCTGATATCACACCTGCACTCTGTTTTCTTTCAGACTGTCATTGTCAGAAAATTACAAAATTTGTTTGACAAAGACCCTCCTGTGCAGAAGTCAGAAAAGTTTTTAGACTGTGTTAGACACTGTTCAAACTCCACCCTTGATTTGTCTGCTCTTTGCCATAACATGCTGTCTCCGGTGTTAAAAACTAATGTGTACCAACGCCTACACAATTAGTACAGTACTCACAACCAAACATTGACAATATAGTACTTGCCTTTAACAGTGTATACTAATGTCAATGATGATATCTATTGTATCTATTAGTTATGTTATTTACCATACCCTACACACTAAACTGCAGCACATAAGAAAGTATCAACCAGATTCACTATTGAATCTTGCCAGGGAATGATCTCTTCAGTCACGTCTTGTTATGCAAGCTCTTATATTGTCGATGTTTCCTAAAAAATTTTTAAAAAACAAATTACCAACAAATGAAAAAAAACAAGAGTGCAATTTCCAACAGTGTTGCCCCCTGTGCAGTTTGAACAAGAATTAAAATAATATTCTGAAAAAGCACGTTTAATGTTTTCATACAAGGTGACTTTACCACAGAAAGTCAAAATTGTATTTCAGCATTTTGAAGTCATTCTAAAATCCCACTGATATCATAATGTAAAAGTTCTCAGTTCATAGGGGTATTCAAATTATGACTTACAAGCAAATCATTTCAGCCTCCCTTGCCACAAGTATTTTGTATAACAGACTTGCTGAGCAGTTCTTTGACAGTTGATTTATACTGCACATGTGATGACATGAAGTGCAGCTTTAAATATCTTTTTTTTAATTTCTTTTCCATCTTAATTAATTATAGTAACCAAAATAGATCTTAGGCAATGTTAAAAGCACTGTCAATAGAGGTGAATGCCACATTATCAGTCGGTCATTAACTCTTGTGACCCTAACCCTCAACTCATACCCTGTTTACAGTACATTCTTCCCTAATAGCAAAAGGCGGCACTTGCCTTTACAGCTGCAAGCTCACTGATCTGGTGACCAAGTTTAACAAATCTCTGGTTGGAAAAAAAAAGATCTAACTAAAAGGGAAGGAATCTCTGCTGTCATTCGACTTTCTCAACTGGTGCTGCATGCATACGTCTGTGTGTCTGGAATTGCTGCATCTAGAACTGTGAGGGCTCTCTGGCTCTGCAGATCAATGATGTTCAGAAAGCTGCAAGCAGCAATATTTGAGGGCAAGCAACCAGCTTGTTCTGAACAGTCACGTTTTGTACAAGCACTGCCCTCGTCTGGTAGAATTTAATGTGCCTTTAAAATACATTTGTTTAATAGACTTTTTTATGCAAACTGCTCTCCAGGCCTCTTCGTCTCATCAGGATAATGCACACATCCCCAGTACTGATCTCTGCAGCCACCATGAGCAACATGACGGTGCTTGACACTGCTGACCCCTATGACCTAGACATGACCTCCTCCAAGGCCCTCTACCCCATAAGCTTCCAGGTAATTCTACAGCCTTATACACACACGTCAGACAGCATTTTTAATCAAATATCAATGTGTCACATCAATGTGACATAATCAGCAAGTCAAACCACAGAGATCTTCTTGGGTATATATAACTGTATGACTCAATGTGTTGGAAATCTGGATTTTGGATACTAAAACAGATTGTGTAATTAAGAAGACTTGCTGGTAATATAAAGTATAAATGAAATCTTAACACGTTATTACTAATATGCATTATTATGACTAAAATGATACTGAACGTCACACTAAATGCCACCATGTTCTTTCTGCCGGTAGGTTTCTCTGACAGGCTTCCTGCTTTTGGAGATAGTTTTGGGCTTGAGTTCCAACCTCACTGTGCTTGTTCTCTATTGTATGAAACAGAACCTCATCAGCTCTGTTTCCAACATCATCACCATGAATCTGCATGTGGTGGATGTGTTGGTGAGTCCTGTCATTTATAATCAGTTACTTTTTTGCCAACAGGGATTTAACATCAAATGGATAGATACTGACACTTCTAGTGCTGCAAAACTTACCTCTTAGTACTGATACTATTTTAGCAAATCCACCATTATGCTTGTACATATCAACCGTGGAAGTTCTATTTAGTTTATATGGGACATTATGTTTCTAGTTTGAGAAAGGGCCAGAATATCCACTGCTGTGCCAGCCATTAGACATTAAGTACAATTGTAAGGTTTGACTATGTACTATGGACAATAATAGGAACTAGGGCTGCCCCTAAACATCAATGATTTGAATCAACATCATTACAGGTTGGGTTTTAGTTTTTTAGTCCTGGCCATCAGTTCTTTCGCTTATAATAACATTGTACTCACCAATGTCAATTGGCTAAATGCTGAGATGTTGGAATGAAGCAACATCACTTTGTTACGGACAATGATTTCATTAAAAAAAGATCCAATGTTCAGAGCTACAAAAATAAAACCCAAACGTTTTCCTAAAACTTTGATCTACTCATCAGAGGCTCATTCAAGTAACTCAACTTGCAGCCAGTGTTCACCTGTTACAAATATGGCTGTGCCTTAAGATTCCAGCAGATCATTGCTTACAAAGTAGTGGGAAAATGGCATCAGAACTAAGTAAAACTGTCAGAAGTCAAATTCGAACCAAAGACAGGCTTTCTCTGCGTCAAATCATGGTTAGGTTAGATATGGAATTTGCTAAATAGAGAACATAAGACTCCAATTTAGCAAAACTGCTGTCAAAAGAAGGCTGTCTTGTGGTAGTCTCAGAGGATGAGTAGCAGTTTCTAAACCTATTCTCAGGGGGTGAACCATAGCCAAAAGCTTGGGGTGGGCTAAGAAATACCAGCATTTCACAGTGGATGACTAGAAAAGTCATTTTAACTGATGAGTTTTGAGATTTAGGGCAGTAGCAGAAGGGTGTATGTAAGGAGATGAACAGAAGATTATTATAACCTTTAGAATCAACATATGGGTTATCAATATAAAGAGTCTCAAGATTATAAGAAAACAAATGTAATACATTTGGGATGTTTGAATTTCTGTCTTGTTTCCAGGTGTGTGTATGCTGCATCCCACTGACAACCGTAGTGGTGTTACTTCCTTTGGAGGCGGATACGGCCATGATCTGCTGTTTCCATGAGGCCAGTGTCTCCTTTGCAAGCGTAGCTACTGCTGCTAATGTCTTGGCCATCACTGTGGACCGCTATGACATCTCAGTGCGGCCGGCGAACCGTGTGCTTACGATGGCCCGAGCTGTAGCCCTACTGGGATCCATCTGGGCTCTATCATTTTTCAGTTTCCTGGTTCCCTTTATGGAAGTGGGCTTCTTCATCAACTTGGGTTCAGACCTTGTGAACCAGACTGCAGTGGTCACAGTGGCTCAAACAAATGAGTACTACACAGAACTGGGTTTATACTATCACCTTCTGGCACAGATCCCTATATTCTTCTTTACAGCTGTGGTAATGCTAGTGACTTACTACAAGATCCTTCAGGCACTAAACATTCGCATTGGAACACGCTTTCAGCACAACCTACCTAGAAAGAAGCAAAAAAGTAAAAACACTATTTCTCTGAGTACTGCAACACAAGCAGAGTCAACTGACGCTTCACAGAGTAGCACAGGAGTCAGGGCAGGTGGGAATGCACCTTTGGGCATGCGAGCATCAGTGTCAGTCATTATTGCACTAAGACGAGCAGTAAAGCGTCATCGGGAGAGACGGGAGAGGCAGAAACGAGTCTTCAGAATGTCTCTTCTCATCATCTCCACGTTCCTACTTTGCTGGACTCCAATAACTGTGCTTAACACCATCATCCTCAGCACTGGGCCCAGTGATTTAACTGTTCGCCTCCGCTTGGGCTTCCTGGTGATGGCCTATGGAACCACTATCTTTCACCCGCTTCTCTATGCCTTCACTCGGCAGAAGTTCCAAAAGGTTTTGAAAAGCAAGATGAAGAAAAGGGTGGTGTCTGTAGTAGAAGCCGACCCTACGCCAAACAATGTGGTCATCCATAACTCATGGATTGACCCCAGGAGAAACAAGAAGGTCACCTTCGAGGACACAGAAGCCAGACAAAAATGTCTCTGCTCACAGGACGTAGAGTAATGAGATCAACTCAAATGTAAATATGTCAAATATGTACAGTAAACTGGAATGGTTACATTCCATTCATAAAAGTGACGTAACAGACTATGGCAGAATTTTTTTTTTTAAACTGGCATTTTAGAGAAAGGTATAGAGGTATTGTATGCAATTAGAGAAAAAACATGAAAGAAATGTGATTATGATGGAGAAATATACTTCAAATCTAAACAAGCTATAAAGATGAGAGCTCATTAACATTGGAGTATATAAATCTTGGGCAGCTTACTAAATTAATACTAAAATGATGACCTCAGAAAAGAAGATGTGTTCCCTGAGATCAGAGGAATAAAGAGATAAATGTGAGATGCTTCCTTGAAATAAACATCACATGTAAAAAGGGAAACTACCAGCAGCTGAATATCTACAAGTTCAAGGATTGCATTTATATCTGAATTTTTTTTCCCTCAGTAGAAAAAAATGTCTCAAAATAGGTATGTCAGGCACACAAAGAAGGTAATTTATAACTATTTATTGTGGAATGTTATTGAGTGCTATCAAGGACAATTCAGTCATAACTGTTTAAGCAGCAGTACGTGTCGTTCTCTGGTTAGCGTAAAATGAGACAAATGTCTATGTACAGTCACAGAATACCTTGATATTGTTTGTCACCATTTGTAATAAACAACCAAAGGCACAATATGTGTTAGCATCCCTTTGCTCTCTTTAGACTGGCAATGTGGAATTAGATGTAGTGACAAAACACATCAGATTATGTGACAGTTTATTCTTCACTTTCCTCATTGTGGTCACCTCTGTCTGTTATGTCATGTAGTGAGGAAATGAGGGACAATGTGTGAAATCTACTGTTCAACTTAAGGTCACTTCATGTTTAGAGAATCTGTCTGCATTTTTTGTTTCTGCAATAAAATTACATTAATGACTGAAGTATAAATTGGAAGACGTACAGACCATTATAGTATCAGGATGGCCCTTCCTCCTTTGTCCATTCTTATGGACAAATAACAAATTTGAACATGAAAAAATTAAATAATCCATTTGTAATGATCTGTGCAAACTATGCTCCATTGCTAAAATGTACTGTCATGCTAATCTATCACAAGCCTTGTCCTATCAGTAAAGGAGGTGTGTTGAATGGATAATCACAACACAAGACCAACTGAGAAGTGGAAACATTTTGGAGTCTACACCATAGCTGGTGAAATTGTTGATAGTGCTAAAGCTGTTTGCCAACTAAAATGCAATTGTTTTACAGTATTTTTACCATAACAACAAATGTGAAGTCATCGGTCACTCAAATGAGGCGAGGCATCTCAACTGAATGGAAAGTCAATTGTACAACTTGGTTTAGGATGAGGCTATGGAGGGCTCGTTCATATTATCTTCTTAAATATCGTCTTATGATATTTCTCATTGGATCAAACACAGAATTGATCTACACTTTATCAAAATTCACAGGACATTAAAATGACTACCTGCCAACTCCATCGTAAGGGATCTGAGTATCAACATTTGTTTAAGGCTTTTAATGTAAACAAAAATGACTTTATGGTCACTATAGTCAACTGGGAACCGGAAAATGATCTCTCTGTTGTAAGACTGATTTAGCACTATATATCTTTTGTTTGAAGGGTGTGTTCTAAATTTTGGATAAGGATAAGCAGAAAAGGGTTTAGAACTGATTTTACACTCATGTATATTTTAGTAACTGATAGTTTCCAGGATATGTTAAACTGATACATTTGCTGAATAGCGGTAAACACAAAGTATAGCAGAGGCTGAATAGAATGTGATTAGCTTTGCAGGTATTTGGTCATAAACCAAAGTACTGGACAAAAATGGAAATTTGAACTTGGTGATGAAAAATGAACAAGTAATTGCAGTGCATGCTGCAACACGTGAATGTGTGTACCAAAATTCATGGCAAATCTATCCAATTGTTGTTGAGGCATTTTACTCAAAACTGCATCTATACTGTGCATCTTATTGAAGATTTTCCAACTGAGGCAACCTCTGAGAAAAGGAAACAGCACTGGAATTAAAACTGTTCTTCAGAAGACCGTATTTAAACCCTGAAGTGATTCCAGGGCCCCCCTGTATGAACCACAATAAAACACAAAGCAGCAAAGCTCACTTGAGAAATTGTTGGAATTGTTGGACAACAACAGACTGTCACAGCAGAGGCTGACACTGTAACACCTAGGGGTTGTTGCTATGCTGAAGAACACTGAGAACACTGACCCCATTTAAAAGAATGTTGCATCCATGGAATTTGTGTGAGCCTGTATGTGTTAATAGGTTTGTTTGTGTGTGTGTGTGTGTGTGTGTGTGTGTGTGTGTGTGTGTGTGTGTGTGTGTGTGTGTGTGGGCATGTGTGTGAGATATGAAAAGTGGTTAGGGGGCACAGGCCTCTGAAAATATGTGTCCTTGTGAACCCACTCTGTCACACTTAGTGCCTTGTGCCTTGTGATAACTAAGGGTATGGCAGATAGATGACTGGTGGTGGTGACATGCAATGTATCAATATCACTTTTCCTCTGCTGACACCAGAAGGTCACACATTCCTGTGAACCTATCCAGACAATGTTAAGATAATAAGATAATTCTTTATTGATCCCCCATAGGGGAAATTCGGACACAACAATTCCGACCAAGTGACTGAGATCAAGTCAATGATAGAGAGAGTTTAAAAAAAAAAAAGGGTACCTTGGGTTGAACTGGGCATCACTGACAAATGACAATGACAAATCAAGCTGAATTCTTACAACTACACTCTGAGCAATGGAGAGAAGTGGCAGCATTTGTCAGCTCATTGTCTTGGCCCGCAAGCTGACCTTGTTGAGCCCCTCTGGCTCTGAACAAGCCCCCCTTGAAAAACTTCGGGCAGCAGCATCCAGCCCCATGAGTTTACACGAGGTGTTCATGCTGGGCTGGCTGCCAGCTCGGAGAGGCAGACGAATGCCCAGTTAAGACAGCAGAATGCCCAAGTATGCCAAAGACGCTTACTTTCCTTTTGTGTTTCAGGGACTGGGATGTGATGATCATGTCAGGCAAATGTGAACTAAGTAATTAAACTGACACAGTATATCAAGTGGTGGTGTAAGAGAAGAATCATATTGGGCAGTATTTGATACTGGAAAGGTAACGCATAAAGACAGACAACTACAACTCCATTTCTAAAAATTTGAAATAGTAAATAAAAACAGAATGCAATGATTTGCAAATCCTTTTCAAGCTATATTCAAGCTACATGGTTCAGCACGCATTTGAACCGCTGATTATTTGCTAAATTTAACCATCCACCATAGTGTGGAATACTGCTATGTTTGAAAGTTATAATTCTGTAAATCTCGGACATGACAGATATGTTCCGTGTTCTACTCTAAAGTGTTGTGTTAGGTAAGAGTGACTGATTTAAAAGCCGCTACTTTTGTCTCCATTAGGTGAAATCCTCTAGGCTCTGACTTGTGTAACTGGGAAACTGGGCGTGCTTGCCTTCATAGAAATAGATCATAAGATTGTGATGTTCACCGCAACTTTGGCAATATCTGCTGCCTTTCCTTCAACACACAGCTCTGCTCGCTCACCAGAGCAACCTGTCTAGGGCACAATAGCCTTCAGTGTTGACAGGCTATTACACGTGATATGTAAGCAATCAGATAGTGCCGTGGGTGGGACATAGAGTGAGACTGCAGAGTGGTGAACACAGACAGAGAAAGTGCTTATATAGTTCTAGTTCATTTGTTTTTGTTTTTAACTTTTAACAAGTCTACATTTTTCCATTCTTACATATGTATGTGTACGTATATATATATATACACACATACACATTTCTATTCTTCAAGTACATTTTTGTTCTTTTTGGCAATCTAAATGTCTGTTTGCCATGCCAATAAAGCATCTTTGAATTGAATTGAACTGAAAATGAATTGAGAGGCAGCTACATCAGAGCCACAGTAGTGCATTTTTCTATTTTTTATTTATTTTTTTTGGCTGATCTGAAAAATGATTCGATGCATGATTAAAAACCATGATACAATTGGAACCATGAGTTTTGTGAAACGTTGCACCCCTAATATCATGGTTAGGTGTTTTGGGTTTCTTTTGGAGCTGTAGGAAGACAAGTGTACTGATTTCACATTTGGAAACAAGCAGGCAACCTCATTTTGTTTAGTGGCCCTTCAAACATCAAACTACAGTAACAGCTTTGACGCCCTTTCATTTTGAGATGAATTATTCCTTTTTCAGTGTTATTTATAATGCTGTTGGTAGATTACTCATTTCCTGTTAATAGTAAGGTTAAATTGATCTTAAAAGCTGGAGTGCATTGACCTTGCAGTAAAGTGTTAACACATGGGTCTGCACACTGTGTGCTCCAGTGCCTCTCCACTTTGTTCTCACTCTTTAGTGTGCAATGGCATGCATGGTGAAACACACACACCACATAAGCTAGTAAAGCAATGAGCAACTACCCATCTTCACACTGTATTGTTAGAAGATGATCGAGTGGGCTAATACGTTTTGTGTATTCTTCCCAAGCTAAAATTTAGATTTGATCAGATTTAATTGGCAATGAATTTTACAGAAGGATTTTAAATTTCCTAAAATATCTAACAGACAGCTAAAATAAATAACAGTCATCAATTAAAGGTGTTGATGCAGAATGTCAAAAAGAATAAAACAAAAAAATGCAACACAGTGAATGAAAAGAGGCAGAGAGGAAAAAATCCATAAATAAAAGCATCAATAAATAAGTTTATAAGTATAAATAAGTTTAAAATATCATCACTGAAGCCCATTAGTAACGTGTAAGAGTTCAGCAGTCATTAGCAACTGCACTTTAAAAAACTAAGATTTAAGGGAGATTCCACACCTCTGTTCCTGAGCTTCAGCACAAGTACAACAAAAGCTCTAAATTTGCAGCTCTTTAATTTTAACTGTAGACTGGTAGAGGACAAGTTCACCGATATAATCCAGCATCTTATATGCAGTTAATGAACCATTTAAATGGTTGGAGAAAATAACAGGCAACACAAAACATACAAAGAAGCCAAAATTGGGGTGAGGAATCTGGTCTTTGTAAGCTTTCGTGGTAAAATTCAGGCAAACCATTATACATATAAACGAGCAAGGCATTACATAATCAAAGTGAATGGATATGAACGCATGTATGTGTCTGGCAAAGTTACTAAGACAAACCTACTCTGCTGTTTATGTTCAAGTCTTGTTGAAGTTCTGGTTAGTGTTTAATCTGTCGAGCCATGCCCTAGCAGAACACCATGCACCCCACAGCTGACACAACAGGCCCCATACTCCGATTTAAAGGTCAACAGCCCTGTCATCACTGTAGCTGCTGTACGATATCCTCCTCCTCCTGTGATCCCGCAGACCACAATACATCCAAACTATAGGCCCTAGTGTAGCCTACCATTGTTCCATATACATTTTCTGCGGCCAAACATCTTGCCATGTGTCCACTTCTACAATGTATAATCCCTAGATGATCTCGGTCATTTCCAATATCAGCTTGGAAGAATAAGGGAAACATCTGTAGAAACAGATGTGAGCTATGGATTAGACATCAATAAACATGCATGTCCTTACCTAGTTCATTGAGGCTCTGAGCAGCCTTGGTGATCTCCCTGCTGCCCCCCTGTAGCTGCCCCTGGAGCCTCTTACTCAGGTACAAGATACGAATGATCCTCCGCAGCAGGTCACAGGCCACCTGGAGCAGGAAGAGATGGAGGAAGCAAGACGGTGTGGTACATGAATCCATCTCAAGCTGAAATATCCAGGGATTAAGTGAGTACTTGAGTAAATGTGATCTGTTTGCATGCGCTCGAGGAGACAGTGAAGCCCAGCTCGAGGCCATCACTTGTAGCAAGACTAGACAGGCACCTGGAAAGTAAGTACAAGTACAATTTCATTTATAATTACATAATCGAATGAACTGACTACTATCTATTTACAGATAGTAATGTTTACCAAATTATTTGAGAACATATTTAGCCAATATGTTCCTTACTGTAAATAAAAGATACAATTCAGAGAAGGTCATTTTTCAGGATTACATCATGGTTTTTTTTTCTTATTAATTAAAAAATTCACTTTTTCCAACCTTGTTCTTTAGTAAAATGAAAAGTAAAAAGTTCTATTGCAAATCTTTAAAAAAAAAGATTTAAATTCTATTAAATGTCAAATAAATAAAAATAAAAACAAAACATATATAAAGCCTCAACTATAATTAAGTTCCAGAAACTTTTTTGAATTATATTACAGGATTTCCCTATTAAGCAGGCTAAAAAACTGTTTTGACAGTTGAAGCTAAGTTGGGAAAAAAGCATCGCCATTGCCCAATAATTCATGTACCAGACAAAGTCCTCAGAATTTCATGTCATAACCTTCTACAAATTGTACTTATATTGTTATTACACATGTGGTACATTCTTTCAAGCTATCTTGTTGGTCAGTAATGCTCACTTTTAAAGCCAGCAGAGAAAAAATATTACGCTTTACGGTTGCTATGCCAACTCATATGGTAACCATGGAGCTACTCACACTACTCAATATTCAGACAAAACAGGGTAAGGAGACAAGTAAAGAAGTATCTCTCATGAAGTAGCTTGTATTGGAAATCATTCACTGTGGCAAAGACACGGTTAAAAAAAAATTGAAAGCAACACAAGGTCTATTGAGTAGTAACCATACAATCAAGTTCAAAAAGACAAAGCATGACGGCAGAGTGCAATTTAAATGCCTGACAGGAAGGAGACGGTCAGTATAATGTGAGGAGGAGGAACAGAAGTGTAGTCCCTCTAAGTCCCTCTGTGTATGAATATAACCACACTAAGACTCTACAGCCATGCTAGCAGCCCTGTACTAATGCACAGTGGTGTATCAAGCTAAATGTTAACACCATTTAGGATTCAGCACTGAAGGGGGAAAATGCTGTTTGCTCACTTTGTAAAATGCCACCTCCTTACAAAAAAATTACCACAACAGCAACTCTGAAGTCACTAGCAGCCTGATAATCAGACAGAATTGGCATTTTGTTTCTCGTCAAATCAATTAACTAATCAGAGATGTCTGCAATGACTCAAAGGTCTGAAACCAGGCTAACCCGCTGTTGTCACTCAGTGATGCAGCAGACACACAAAAAAGTGACAATGCAAATTCTATAGTTTAGTTTGAGAATACACTACATGAGGTTCATTCAAATTAATTCAAACTATACATGTGTTGATTTGCATTATTTAAAACAGGATTTTTTAGAGGCAGTTTAGAGGCAGTTCTATTGTGCACATGTCTCCAGAATATGTGTGTCTATGTTTATTATCTGAGGTGGTTAGAGAAATGTAATATAATGCGAGGAAGTCATTGTGTTGTTGGCGAGGGGGAAAATGACAAACAGAGGTCTCGGATTCCCCAGCGACTGATCAGCTGCTGTTTGAGTCACATCCAACTCATGCAGAAGACTGAGAGTAATCATTCACTCAGTCTCTCTCTCTCTCTCTCTCTCACACACACACACACACACACACACACACACAAATCTGAGTGACACAGAGCCATTAGCCCAGAAGAGACCTCAGAATCACACTGACCTTTTTACAGCCGCTGCTTCATCAATATTTAATAATGATTTCCCTCGGCTGTACAAACAGGAGAACTGCAGCACAGCACTGTCCTTACTGAACTGCACGCACATGCAGCAGCTTGAAACTCTGCACACAACAAATCTCTTGCCTACATATAGGCAAATGCTGTATTTCTCTCCCACACAGTGTCGATTTCTCTGTGGGTTTTGGAGGGCTTCGAATCAAACGTACAGTAATGTTCCTTGGTAAAAGTGATATGCAAAAAAGCTGTGGAGCAGCTAAGTCTTCTGCCTTCTCAAAAGGGAGACTGACTGATTCACACACAACGACAAAAGAGTTTATACCATCATCAAGTGTGTGGTGGATTGTTACCTGCAGTCTGGCAAGCTGGGTGATCCTGGCCACAATCTTGTTGTACGGGTCAACAATCTTTGTCCTTATCCTGGAAAGACATGCATGTGACAACTTGTAATAGTTCAATCGATAGGTGATGAACTTGTGATTATGTTTCCAGGTTTTTGCTTTTGTTGCCAGGCTACTGTCAATCAAATCTGACCAAACCACACCCACACAATCCTGATAAAGCAGATCAGCTGAGTTTTTGAGTATTAAACTCTTAATATAAAATAATTAAAGACATTTTTGTCAAAACTGTACATTTTTTACAAATTTACATTTTTCTTGGTTTTATGGACTAAATCAACTAAACAATTATGGAATTCCTCCAAGGTCAAGCAAAGAATAGATGCAGTGGTTGTAAACAGATGTATGAATGTGAAGCAACAAGCACCGAAGCCAATCATATCTGGATAAATGTTGACAATACATACATCTAACCTAATTAAAACCATGGCAAAACATATTTACCTGTCAACAGCTGCCTGCAGAGCACTGATCCTTGTCTGCATCATCTGAAGGACCCCTGCAAACATCAGTAAAAAACTTTTCCTTTCAGTACATTTTGACACTTATTTTAAGAGTCATTGCAGACTTCACCAAAAGGATGCTAGCTCTCTCTTGTGGTAAGACCCATGAAGTGCAATCATTATAAAGGGTCAGTTCCTGCTTTGTAATATCATTCAGGTCAAAAAGTCTAGCCATGTGCATTTTTATGCTGGCAGGAAAGTCTGCAATACTTGACAGTTTCTGAGCATTATAACACTGACAGCGTGCCATAAAATAATACCTAGGACAAGCAATTAGAAAACATGCATGTTGACAAGATAATGTCAGTAACAATGTGGTAGCAGTTTCCATTAAATAGGGTTGAAATCAATTTGTGTTTTCATTACCATTACCCCACAGCCATAAAATAGATGCAAACAAAAATAAAAGTTGTAATACTCTACTAGGTTTATATTCACAGTGCACTAACATTAACTGAAGTAACTGGCTGCTTGGCAAGCAAACATGGGTCCACTGGTTTTCAACAGCCAAATCTTATATTTGGGTTTTACTGCATCCCTAAATGCACTAACAGGAAATATTTACAAAATGCTACGTAGACTTGCACTAAAATAACATAGTTAAATAACTGAAAATAAAAGGTGACGAAACGCCTTTACTTACAGGCTACATAACTCAATTAAGTTACTAGTTCTGCAATTGATTTGGGTAGCATACTGAAGTAAATGGAAACAAATGGCAGCCAGGAAGAAAAATATATTATTTTAAAGCCCATGGTGCAAGTCCATGAGCTGTTCCTGGAAATTTTGTTCTTGAAGTTATAACGGTAGCATATGTAAATGTGGCTCTTTACCTTCAAGAGATTCTATTCCAGTTGCCTGAGACAGTAGGTCTTCATGCCTGGCCACAACCTGCAAGGAAGAAGTATAAATGTATGTGGATGAGGCACCTGTTATTGCAAGCACAGTCTTCCCTTTGGGACCTTGTTTTAAGCAAGTTTCAAGGTTCTCCTTAATTTCCACTGTAAATAAAATGAAGTGAAATAAATTTCAGCATTGAAGGTACAGAATCAGTCTAAAAACATTATATGCTTTAGGAAATAGCCAGCAGTAACGTAAGTCTAAATGATTTGCAGTTAATAGGATGAAACACAAAACTTTAATGAGTTCATGCTTAACATGTGGGTTACAGTGTTGGTGGAACTGAAGAAAGTGGTCATTAATGATTTCACAAGCACAGTTTACTGTAATAAATCTACATCTAGTTGCTCATACAGCTGATACAATGCACGTAAACATCTTCCAAACCTTGAGAATTAATATGAAACCTACTCTTACAATATATTCTGTAAAACTGACTAGATCTAAACCACTGTTTCATATACATTTCTGAATAATGAACATTCACTTCGCAATCTCTACTACAGGGGAACCTTCAGACTCTGCAGTGAGTCAGTGTGTGATGTGTTGTGATGTGTTGTGATGTGTTGGGTTGGGTTTGTACCTGGCTGTGCAGCTCCTTGTCCAGCTGACTGATGCCCTGTGCCAGCTTGGCCAGTTGCTCGGCAATGACAGCATGGTGAATAGCCTGAGCGGTGTATGTCTTCACATCAAAGTCCTCGGCCAGGAAATCAGCATAGCACTCTGTAAACACAGCAGCATATTGTCAAGCTATTCAGTATATTCACACTCACATTCACAATATAACAGAACACTATTCTTAATTATCAGGCTTGTGATGTATTAAGATAAGAAACCTTTATTCGTCCCGCAACTAACCCAAACCAGAAATTTTCTCTTCAAGCTCTTTATGAAGCCTTCATCTTCCTTTTCTGTTTCTCTTTAATTATGTCAATGAGCTGAGGCAGGCCTCTGTCAACAGACAGTTAGACAGAATCTGAGCAGTGAAGACCTGCACACTGTCTGTTGTCTCTGTCTGCATCTTCCCTGCTGAGCTCCACCGAGGTAGTTCCTCAGTTTCTGTCAGTGATGTAGTTTATAGGTTCTAACAATAATATTAACTGTACAACTAAGCAGTACAAAATATATATCCAGCGCCTGAAACATCTTTCCGATGAATGTCACTTATTCGGACAGACACGTCATAATAAAAAATAAGACATGCAATAGCTGGTTAGCTCAGAAAAGTGTTTTTGCAATAGCTAGCTGCAGGACGACGGTGAAAATTTGACAATGCTGTTCATAGTATGTTTTACAACTACTGAGTAACACATTAAAATACGGTATACATCCCCACCGCCGTTCACAAAGCTGTTTTTACCATCTTTCAGAAGTGAATTCGTGGAAGCTTCTCTCCCGTCCTCCATGTTGATACTTCCGCATGTGACGTTTAAACTAAGAGACGGAAGCTTATCGACTCCGGGCTGTCGTCGTTAATCCATATATGGACAAAGAGGTGGAGCGAAGGTGGAACTGAATGAAGTCGATTTGATGAAACATGCCCACCAAGGTCGCTGACGAATAAGGTGGTTCCGGCCCACTTCAGCACTTCGGTACTTACTTTATACGTTTCCCTCCTAATAAGCCGGCGTAACGTTATATGTCAATATTTCAGCCTCCAGCCCAGCGAACCCCAATTAGCGGACCGCGGGCCACATCCGGCCCGCAATGCCCAAATGTCTGGCCCGTACTAACCCAACCGCACTAACACACCTGTCCTAACGTGGAAAATAAATGCGCTGCGCTATTTCATTTTGATCTCATCCCACGCCATACACTTGACCTCCGACCCTTCGCCGTAGAACGCGCATGGGCGTAAGATAATGCTGAGCTAATGAAATCCTTTTAATAAACTTAAAATTTCTCTTTTAGCAATAATATTATATAAATAATTAAGTTTGAGTTCGTGGACCGTCAAATTTTATGTTACTATTTAGCTTCAATCACCAATTCCAAGTTACAAGCACTTTATTGCATTTGCACACAGTTCAGTTTAAGATTGCATAACTTAAGTTAACTAACATGGTGGATCTTTATTTTCCAATCTCACACAGACGCCTTTAATTCAAAAGTATTAACAACATAAATTATAAAACTTGTTATTACGGTTTGACTTCAGCAGGTTTAATAACTGAAGCTACCAGACGCTCGGAGAAACTCGTCAACACGGCAGCACAGTCAAACTCCAGCCAACAAGCAGCTCCACAAACACCAGAACAAACTCACCGAGAAAACAGCGCAGACGTCCCGGACAGAGACACCACACAGCCGGCGGCAGCTAGCTGGAGCCCGATGCTAATTCATTAACTGGCCATTTACTAGTAAACGAAAAACGGGAGAGCCGACTTTTTGGACAGTCTGTTAGAACAATTATCACCACAGCAGCCGTGTTATTTATCCAGTACTTACATGAAAAGTTATCCTAAAGGCAAAAACAGCACAAACACAGACAAAGTTCAGTGACTGAATGAGCTCCGTGTTTGGAGCTAACAGCCAGCAGACAGCTGTCAAAGTGACGTCACGCTTAATTATGCATAATTTTAGATAAAAAAGGAGTGCGTTATAAAAAATTAAAAAAAACACCTCCCATACAGTTGTCATGAAGGGGAAAATCAATTGGCTTCATCTTTCAGCGCGGGAGGTTGCCGCGTGCACGAGCCTTAAAGAGCCTAAGTTACATACAGTGAATTTTTCATTTGAACCTTTTCCTGCACGAATCAGGACCACCTCAGTCAGGACTGTTTAGATGTTACAACATTGGAGTTATCCAACCGAAGAAATAATCATTTAACAAACCAATGAATAAAATCTCTCTGTCCTCCTCCTCTCCTGTCTCCTCCCTTCCTCCCACCTTCAGCTCCTCACTCCTGACTGATTCCTCAGCCCGTCCCTCCCTCCCTCCACTTGCTGAACTGTATATGAACATTGTTAATGAACATTTTCTGCAAAAATAACTGTCGACATTAACTATGGCTCTCTAAATACTCTTTCATTTCATATAATATATAATAATAATTTCAACAATAAATGCTTTTTAAAAATCTATTAATCATTAGTTGTTAATTGATGTGACCAAATCTTATTTACCTGCAAGGGTTAGGGTCTCCTACTATATAAGGGTGGGGCATGATATTCCTGCACAACTCAGTGTTCCTGGCCATCCATTGGCCATCTTGCTTTTGAGAAATTTGTGTTAAACAACACTCTCCCCCTCTGAGCGTCCTCATCCCAAATTGAGCCTTCCTCATTTGAAGTTCAGCCTTCCTCATCCAAAGCCAAGCCGCTGGCCTCATCCAAAGCCTAGGTGCCAGCATCAGCTTGTTTCTCGTCCCAAAACAAAATTCAGACAATTGGCACCAGCCTCCAACCCCATTCTGACTCCAGTCCCGCAGTTTCCAGCCACCATCTTCAACTGACGCCCCCAGCTGAAAATTTTAGTCACTGTTGCAGAAGATGCCCTCCTCAACAGCATTGCCCCCAAATGCACTCATCATATCTGAACTGGAACTTGGAACTGCACATCAGCACCAAAGGACACCTTAAGGCTGAACCACACCCCATGCCACAACATTTGTCCCTCAGGCCTTCTGTCTCCATTCACAGACAAAGTCTTTGGCATTCTGCGCTCTCTCTAGCATACCTCACATTACATCCGCAGTGACCTGAATGACATCAGAAACGCCCATGGACATCATTCATCATCATCATTTTTGGGGGCAATATCAAAATCCCAAGGATATGAAGAGATGACTCCCCCAATCAGAGTCTCCACTCCCCTGGTTCCCTCTTGTCTTCATGCCTTTAGCTGTAAAAACTTGGCTGAAACTTAACTGAAACGTAGGCACGGTGTAGCACAGGTGGTGGTGGCTGGAGGCAGGCTGGCTCGAGGGTGGAGGTGGCTCAGACTGGTGATGGTGGCAGTTGAATGCAGGAAAGCAGCTCTGTAGACACGGGGACGATGGACACAGGAGACGACATGGGGACGCTGGAGACTGGACACAGGGAACAACAAAGGAGGCGCAGAGACACTGGACATCACGGAGGCGATGAGGCATACACTGGGGAACAGACTGAGAAGAGAGACAGGTTGAGTAAAATGATCACATGAAGCAGAACTAAGTCTGTAGAAGAGACGCTGGAGAAATCACAGGTCATACATGTGGGGCTCGAGAACACAGATTAGACGGACTAATCTGGCACAGGAGTGGAATCAGAGCCAGGCTCATGTAGGAGGTGGGTTGATGATGGTTGAAACCAGGTGTGCCTCATCAGCTGGATCTCAGGGGAGGAGAGAGTGTGAAAACCAGCCACGCCTCCAGCCACACACTGAAAAGACAGAGGAAAAGACAAAAGACAAAACACACTGAAAGTACATAAAGAAAACCCCAGACCATGACAGTTTCTTCTAGAGCTGACTATCTGGTCGCAATACAATTTATACACAAGGTGAGATCCTAAGTGGGGCAAAGGTGGACATGGATTAAAGTTTTATCAAAGGATAAACCAACTAGTGATATGCCTTAGAGGGCTGCGCCTATGTGAAATAGAACATGTTGAGTCTTCAATTCTCCTTTTGAATGAGGCATACATATCTCATTCTGAACTTCTTTTTATTAATAGAATAACTTTGACAAAGTTAAATTGCTCTAAATGAACAGTTAAATGTCTTTAATACGTAAAGCTCTATTATCTGTCATTCAACCTTGTTTAAATACACAAAATATTATCTAGCATACTCGCCTGTTTGTATCTGTGTCTCCAGCATATTTTTGGTAAAGGTCTGATAAAAAAAAAATCTGTTTCTCTCTCTAAAAGAGTTCTACTCTAAAAAAGTTCACTTTTAAAAAAGACAGAGTTTGACACTGAAACAACCTTGTTCTTCCAGTGTCGATCTGCCTCTCACTGCACTGCACAAGTTCACTGTCAACATGATTACAGTGATGTCATCCAACCCAAAATGTTCAATTAAAGAGAGAGCATTTTGTCACCAGCAGGTTTCACCCTAAATGTCTCTGTAATGGCAGCAAATTTGTATAGTGGAGAGGGAGACTCTTTTCATTCTTTTACCAAAAATAATAATGAGGATTGATTTAAAATTCAAAGCTTCACAAAGTTGTTAATTATGAAGTCATTAATGCAGAGCTACTGAACTGAAATATATTAGACTGCACAGGTTTTCGTGATATTGTGTCCACTTCTTCTGTGCCTGAGTCAGGTAGGTGGAAGTGAAAACAAAAGAAGAGCCGACTGAAAGTGCAGACAAACTAAAAACAACTTTAATACTAATTAAAAGAAGTGCAGAATATCCAGCATGGTTCTGCATGCACGTGAACTCATCAAACACAGTGTATGCTGCCATCATGTGGCCATCTGGCTCATTACAGTGGAGGTCAAAATAGGTGGAATAACCCTGTCTAGTAACAAGTGATTTAGTTTCTTCATATTTCTCTATGTTTATGATCCTTTGCTGTTATATGCTGCACTGCATTCTTAAATATGTGTAGGGTGACCAGATGTCCCGCTTTGTGCGGGACAGTCATGCATTTCCATTACTTTTCACACGTCCCGCACATTAAGACGTTGCCCCGCATTGTTATTGATCGTCAGACTCCAGTTTTGAAATGCGTGTTCTATAATCTGGCATAATTTATCAAATGGGTGTGTGGAGAAAGCAGTGAGGGCTGTCATCGGGGGCCGGGGCGGGCTGGTTGGTTGATCATGTCAATCAAACTGGGACGTGGACGCAGGTTAAGGGCGCGCACACAACAACAAACAATGCAAATCAGGTCAGAACGGCACCGGCATGCAGCACGAGACATGGAGGAAAGGGAGGAAAGCACGACCCGTACGGCTAAGAAAAGGAAATGCAGCTACAACAAAGACTGGGAAACTATCTATCCCTGGGTGAAACCAGTGCAAGGCGAGTCTGGTAAAGGTTTGTGTGAAGTTTGCTTGAGTCATTTTTCCGTTTCACACGGAGGTGAATACGACGTGAAACAACAAAGACAATGCGAGACTCACAAAAAACGTGTTGCTCAAAAGGAGGCTTCCCAGTCTATGCATATGTTCCTGCTAAAACCCAAACACGATTCAAACACAGATAAGGTAACAGGAGCTGAACTAACTACCGTTCACCACACTGTGAAACACTCCCTGTCATACAGGTCAGAAGACTGTGGTAATAAGCTAACATCGACCATGTTTCCAGACTCTGCCAGAAGTGGTCAATCTTGCTTAAAAGCACAAAGACACCAAATCTGACTGCTGTTGCATCCTTTCTCTTCAGCATCCCCATAACCAATGCTTCTGCAGAGAGAGTGTTTCCCCTCATGACCGCAGCCTGGACTGATCAGAGGAACCGTTGCTCTGTGGAGCTTATCAAGCGTGAAATTCAAGTCAAGACCAACTTTGAATACAGTTGTAAGGAATTCTACAGCTATGCACTTAAGCAGAAGGCCTTATTAGAAGCTGCACACTCAAGCAAAAAGTATAAAGCCAAGAGGAACATGTAAGGTAAGATAAACATTGTCTAAGATATAGATTAGAATATTGTGAGCACTGAGCCAGTGTGGTGCTAGATTTTAAGACAGTGCTCTTTTCTTGTGTTTCACCGGCAGGTGCTTTCTGTGGTGCTGAAGGCGCATTGTCTGTGTGGGCCCGGCCTGCCTGCAGGTGTTGCTGTGATGGAGAGAACTGAAAGACTTTGATGGACAAAACTTTAAAAAAAGAAAAAAAAAAAAAAGAAGCTAGGCGCTCTACTTGGTGCTGGAAGAGCATTAACTGTGTTACTATGATGGATGAAACTGAAAAAAAATATTATTTAATAGAAGTTTTTGTTTCCTCCTTGATTTGTATTTCTGATTTTGTTTTATTTTGTTTATTATTTTATGTAGTGCCTAATTATATACCCAGTGGTGCCTTTGATTGGCATGGTCCAGTGAATGCAGATCATTTTCAAATGCATTTCTTTTGTGTAGTTAATCTATGTGATTCTGAGCTGAGTGAGTTTTGTTTTGTTCGGATAATCAGCCTGTGTACTCCATGTAGCCTAATCCAGTACATGTTCTACTTGAATATGTGGTTCAGTATATTGGTGTTGTTTGGAGTTGTGCTGGGGTTGTGTTGTTGCTCTCTGTTGTTGGAGAAAATACAGGCAAGCCAAACCCTTTTAAGGCGCATTAAAGTACTATACTTCAAAGAACAATTGTAGCCTTGACTGTCTGTTCTGTTTGATTGTACACAGTCAGGTGTGTTAACTTGAGTGGCACTGTGAAATAGCATGAAAGCTCCATGCTTACTATATTTTCTCACGTGAGAGAACTTGGGAAAGTTGTAGTTAAATAAGATATATTTGTTAAGTTTTTATTTGCAGTCTTGTTATGTGCTACTGAATCAACCAGATGGCAAAGCACAGTAATGTTATAAGCAGAATAGAAATGTTTATTTTATTAAGTTATTTTAGACTACCTCGATGCATTGGTATCCCACACTGTCCCACATTGTCCCACACAAATGTAGTCTTTGTCCCACATCTGGTGAATTGGGATCTGGTCACCCTATCTATGAGGTCCATATATTTTCCTGTTGGTCTGTGCTGATAATACCCAAACCATATTCAGTTGATGGAGACCTTGCTGCTACAAACATTGCCATTTTTTCATTCCCATCAGGTTAGCTATATACACAAGATTTTACTATTTTTGAATGGTCTCTATCATTTTTTTTCTCCTTCAATGCAACAGTACCTGAATTGAAAAAAACAACTTTGATTTACTTGACTGAAACATTTTCAGCAAGTGTACAAGTGTACGGCATCCTCTATCATTAGATCCTCGATTCAGGTATAAGAATAAACCAAAGAGTAATAAAACGTACTCTTTTGCCATCATCAGACATGAGTTTGGAATATGCTTCATCAGGGTTGAAAGTCAAGTTTACCCTTCAATTGTTCAGTGTAGTTTAGAAGTAGAAATCAGCATTTCCTCTATGTAATTAAATACCAGTTTGTTGCAATTTTGTAGCTAAACAAAAAAAAACTATTTTAGATTCTTCTCACTGTAATTCCTTTATTTAATAGCTGCTTGATTTTCTTCTTTGTTTTCCTGCCTGAACAACACACGATAATAGTTAACACTTAATAAATGACCTCTACTACGTACAATGCATTGTTTAAAAAAATACATCTGTTGAATTAGGTCGCTATAAAATTCAATGAATCATCACAGTTATGATACTGAAGAACACGATGATCTGAATCTGAAAAAAACAAAAGGATATTCCACATATTGTCTGTGAGCTGTTGCTGTGAATATTAATATCTTACCCCACCATGAACTTGTACATTTTACTTGGCTCCCATTATCAGACACACAGAGAAATATATGTGCTTTTTCAGGATCAGGAGTCACATCCACTGCAGTCAGCTTCTCCATCTCTTTACCGAGGGTGCAGCTGAGCCACAGTTCTCTCATATGCTGAGTGAACTCTGACCTCATCAGGTCAGACATTTCTTATTTCAGCTCTTCGATGAAGCCTTCAGCCTGTTTCTCAGTTGTTTTCAGCTTCTCTTCAATCATATCAATGAGCTGAGACAGTCCTTTCTTAACAGACTGGATCAGAGCATTGAAGACCTGCACACTGTCTGCTGTCTCTGTCTGCATCTTCCATGCTGAGCTTCACTGATGTGCTGAATCTTCAGAAGTGTCCTATATATTCACAACATTGTAATCTCCTCATCTGAGAGGTCATGCCCTATGATATATGTTGTTGCGTCATGACGGCAGAGGCTGTAAACATCAGAGAGGGAGGGGGCAACCTGTTCCTCCCTTAAGGTCATCAGACTTGTCTTCTGTTCTTTATGATAAGCTATAAACTTTGTCTACTAATAAGTGAGAC
Source organism: Holacanthus passer (assembly GCA_025331565.1). NCBI lineage: Eukaryota > Metazoa > Chordata > Actinopteri > Pomacanthidae > Holacanthus > Holacanthus passer. Next base: position 2,009,234 of record JAFREQ010000039.1, read on the forward strand.
ATTTGCGAGGGAGACATTATAAAAGCCTCCTGTGAATTATGTATCCTTGAACAACACTCGTGCTGCAGACTCTCTGTGTGTAACTTGCTCCCTTGCTGCACGAATAAACGACCTACTCTTGTGATCTTCAGACGGTGTTCCTGAGTTTGTTCTTAATTTTCCTAACAACCACTGTTGTGATACCCATTATCTCTGTCTGGGGCTGTAGGTTTTGTTGAACCAGCTCACACAAACAAAGCCTGGCTATGTAGATCTTGCTCCATATCCCACCTCTCTGGGCTCTCTTTTTTAAAATTGATTTGTGGAAATGGTATTTATGTTTGTTTATTTGGATCCTGATTAGCTAGCTTGCTAATTTAGTGAAAATACTATTACAAACATATCTATATACATATGCACATAGATAGATACATAAATATAGACATAGGTACATATAAATTAGGTACTAAAATTAAATAAATCAAGAGTGGGTACATTTTAGATGGAAGATCAGTATGGCCTCAAGATGGCGCTAGTTACTGCAGCTCTGACCTCCTTTTTGTGTTTTGAGTGTATTTTTGTGTTAAAAAAAATGAAACCACAACACTGGCATCTCTAAATTGCCTGTAGGTGTAAAGGTGAGGGTGAGCGGTCGCTGTCTCTATGTGTCAGCCCTGTGATGAACTGACGACCTGTCCAGGGTGTACCTCGCTGTTCACCCAATGTCAGCTACTGGGATCAGCTACAGCCAGTGCGACCCTGCAAAGGATGAGTGAATATAGATAATGGATGGATAGATGGATGCATGAGTTCTGCTGATTTGCAATCTGGACCATCATCATGACCTCTGACAATGAAAACAAACAGATGTAGTGACAGCTGTATACCACTGCTCGGCAGTATTGTAAAGTGCTGCTGAAAACCAGCTATGTCCCTCGGAAAAAGCCCAAAATCTGATTGGACTGTGTGTATGCCTCTGTGTCCATGCTTGTGTGTGTGTGTGTGTGTGTGTGTGAGTGAGTGCAAGCGAGACAGACACAGGATGCTGCGCATCACACAACACAAATTGAATACATTAACTTTCAACCTGTTTGTTTACCATGTGATCTTGGTTCAATGGTGTGTGTCTTCTGTCTCTATGACAACCAGAGCTGTCCACACTGTACGCAGGATCTGTGCATGCGTGAGTGTTTCTGATATTGCCTTGTTATTAAAACCCCAAAGCACCCACCATGTGACATTATTGTGTAAGGGACTAAAGTGTTTTGTGCCTGTGCACAGGCACAACTGATGGGATACCCCATCAGTTTGACACCACTCAAATGATCAGTTAGTCTTGGCTGTCCTGATCAGGTTCAAATCTGGGCCAATCCACTGAAACGTGGGCTTCATGTAGCCCACTTGTTCCTTCAATCTTTTTTATCACACACTTCTTGGTGGTATAGTGGTGAGAATAGCTGCTGCCCAGCTATGATCAAAATGTCTTCTGGAAAACATGAATGCCTTTTCCAGCAACTGTGGTAAATTACTTCAAACTTATGTAAATTGTAGGAAAGCTTTCAGAAGTGTTCTTAAGATTCAGTTACTCTTTTTCAAGGTGATTTTCCATTTCAGGTACTGAATAGTGCCATGTCTAAAAGGAAGAGAAAGCCTCTCGGGAGGTCACAAGTGCATCACACTGCTCAAAATTGCATTTCCTGATGGAGAGCACTGAATCTTTGCCCCTACAACATCACAGACCCACTGGATTCAGATTCAGTCAAGCATGTAAACATGCAGGCAAGTGCTGTGAACTGTTCATCATATCTCCAGGCATCAGCGTGTCTTCACCAAAGGTATTGGGGGTATAGCGGTGAGCATAGCTGCTTCCCAAGCAGTTGCCCTGGGTTCGATTCCTGGCCAATGCATTATATGTATGTAATATCAGAAGATCTTCCAGAAATAGCAGATATTTGTGGAAAATTCTGCCACTGAGATATTGTGTTTAACTGAATACGTGCTACGTGGCACTTTTAGTTGATGCTGATCTGGCTCGAACTCTCGGCTAATCCACAGAAACTCGGTTTTCATGCTCTGTTATTTGCAAGTGATCAGATTGGATTTGTGTGTCCAGACATCACCAACCTATCTGCCTGAGTTGCTGTGGAAACGACGTAGGTATCAGTAAATACATATGCTGGTGACGCAGCTTTCCAATGCACAAGCATTTCAATTCAATTAATTCAATTTTATTTGTGTGGCACTAAATCACAACAGAAGTCATCTCAAGGCACTTTACATGCAGAGCAGGTCGAGGCCATACTCTATAAATATATTTACAGAGACACAACAATTCCCATCATGAGCAACACTTGGCGACAGCGGTGAGGAAGAACGTCCTTTTAACAGGCAGAAAACTCAGAACAGACCCAGGCTCTAGATGGGCGGCCATCTGCCTTGATGTTTTGATTTCCTTCCAGCTTTGCCTGTACAATCCCTCCAAAATGCCAGCAGGTAATTTATTTCAGCCTAACTTTTTTTTCAAGGTGACTGGGTCAGATAGCATCAGGTACTGAATCAGTCTCTGTGTCTCTCTCTCTGTCTCTCTCTCTCAACCCAACCGGTCACAGCAGATGGTCGTCCATCTTGAGCCTGGTTCTGTCCCGAGGTTTCTGCCTGTTGAAATGAAGTTTTTCCTCGCCACTGTTTCCAAGTGCTTGCTCATGATGGGAACTATGGGGTCTCTATAAGTAATATTATAAAGAGTATGGTCTAGACCTGCTCTGTATGTAAAGTGCCTTGAGATAACTTGTGTTGTGATTTGGTGCTATACAAATAAAATTGAATTGAATTGAATTAAGTTAAATACATCTAAAAAGAATAATTTCAATATTCTGAAGTACAGGAAGTAAGAGACTTCATTACAGATCAATCAAGAGGCCCTGGTCTTGTCTAAAACATGGCAGCAATGACAGTACTTAAATAATGAATCTAAGTAGATGTACGAGATGAATAGCTACTGTAGCAGGGTATCACATTAATCCAGTTGTATCCAGTTTACCTAGAGATTGAGCCCTGAACTGCTAATATTTATGTGATTTTAGACCTGTGGAGAATTCTGCAAGAATTGTATGCTATTTGGGATGTTGTGTTTAACTAAGTAACTACTACAGTTGTGAATGTGGCTGCTCTCCGTGAAGTTGATCAGGTTCAATCTCTTGGCCAATTGTATAGTTACTTGAAAAATAGTTTTTGGTGTATGCATATGAAGAGACAGAAACAAATTAAATGTGCCATTGAAAAATGAATTCTAAATTTAAAATGTGAATGTTACATGCAGTTGCAGTGGTGACAGGTCAAGAAATGTAGGCTGTATGTTTGTATGTTGTGACAGTAGAAGTTGGGGAAAAGGTTGCTTGCTGTGTTAGGATTAGCATGAATCATATACAATGAGAAATGGAGATGGCATAAGACAAAAAGCTCTCTTCATTGAACTTGTTGCATTGTTGTGTGCACCGTTGCATATGTGCAAAAGTGACTTGAAAAAATGTCAGATTGTTTGCTACTTTCATTTATTTGCTTGTTGATCTAATATTAGAGTATTAATTTTATTTGTTGTTGCTTTTTATTATCTACTCATTTTACTTGTATTTCTGACGTGTTATTTCTTTATGAATTCTTTCCCTTTATTCTGTTGTGATTATTTTAGTAAAGAAAAAATAGAGTAGGGAGGAGTGACGAAAGAGAGAGTGAGAGAGAAGGAAGTCTGCATATTTAACAGTATGCAGAGGACATATGTGAATATATGAATGAATCATCACCAGCAGATAACAAGCTTAACATCACATAGACATGGTGTGTGTGTGCGTGTGTGAGGAGGTGATTAATATGCAGTTTGATCTCAATATGTACTAATCCACTGCTTTATATGCAAGGTAATTAATCCTTGCAATCTACTGTAGAGGTACAGCAAGGGCGGGAAGAGGTGGAGATCTCCCCCAGTCTTCTTACCTTCACTGTCCTGAGTGAAAAATAACTTCTACCTTTCCATTTGTCGGTGTGCTAGAGAGAGAGGAGGGACATGAAGAGATGGAGGATGGGAGACAGAGAGAGACAGAGAGACATTATAGTGACACAAACTCCATCTGGATAAGCCATGCCTTTGTTTTTCAGGCACCTCCTTGATGATTTCAGAGCAAACTGACAAATGCAACACGATATGGACGGAAGCCAAAGTGATTTAACAACTCATGAAGTTCTCCAACTTAAATTTGTAGGCATTAAATCACACAGCTTGATTCTTCTACCACTGAAACTGTCAGCATTTTGAGACACACTCAAGTAGTTGCACTGTCTGCCTTCAGCAAAGAATGTCATAAATTCATCCAGGCATTAGTCACCCCCACCTCTATGGCACTGGGAAGAAACTACAGCAGTTACCATGGGTACATAATCTGTGTGTTAGTAATTATATCTATGTAAATAGCAAGGTGGGTGGTGCTCTTTCTTTTATTCATCCATGTCTATCTGCTCATGCTTACAACCCAAAACTAAATAAAAGACATGACTCATTTGACATCTAAACAACAGTTAGTAAAACGTTTTAGAAAATCCATGCAATCAGTGTCACTGCTCCGGTAAAGCTAATTGTTGTTGTCATAAACTGTCCTCCAGGGTGTCAACTGGGTGACTTTGTAGTCGAAGTTACTCTCTGCCATTCAGGTCCAGATCCATTCATCTGATGAGGTCCTAGCTTCCCTGCCTCCTCACAATGAATTCTCCTCACTCCCAGTTGATGAGGCTACAGACACTCTCTGTTCCTCACTTGCCTCCTCTTTGAACAATCTCTGCCCTCTAACATCCAAACCTGCTTGTGTCTACTAACATCATTTTCCTCCAGTTTAAAAAATGCTAAGAACAAGTACTTTCTGAACAAGATCTGTGGCACATCAGATGCTCGGAATATATTCTCTGCTTTTAACTCACTCCTCCACCCACCCCCTCCTCCACCCTTCACTCTGCTCACTGCAAACATGTTCACCTCATTTTTCACGGACAAAGTCTCTGCAATCAGTAACCAGTTCTCTGAGCCTGACCAACTCGCTGTGCACCCACCAGCTAACAGGGTCACACTCTCCTCATTCTCCCCTCTGACTGAGGAGGAAGTCTCCAAACTGTTGCTGGAGGTCTCTGCCCGGGCCTATCCCCTTCCATGGGCTGGTGGGCTCCCCGGTGCTGGGGGTTCATGCCTGCTGGCTGGGGTGGGTTCACGGGTGAGGGGGGGTGCATGCGGTAGTCTCACACTAACCCTCGGCTTTAGGGACAAACACAAAACACACGCACACACATACACACACACACACGCACGCACACACACATACATACATGCACACACACACATACACAGCCTTGGCACCACTGGCTTTAGTGATGTGGTAATTCTGTCTTCTCTTATATTTGCTTGCTTGTTTGAGTTCTTTCTACTACACTTTCGTTACACTAATTATATATTATATATTATATTTCATATCGGTTTGTTCCACGACCTTTTACTTCGGTAGGTATTAGGAATGTTGAAGTTTGCCATACTCTGGTTGTCGTTGTTGTTGTTGTAGTTGTGATTGTTGTTGTTGTTATGTTCTCTCTTGTGTCTTGTCTCTTGTCTCTTGTCTCTTGTCCCCACATCCCCCTCTCTCTGTCTCTATCCTTTTCCCTCCTGTTCTGGTCCGGTCGTCACGCAAACAAAAAAAAAAATAAAATAAAATAAAAATCACACTATGGGAGAAGTATCTCAGACCTCTCTCTAGCAGAGAAAATCTGTGTGGCACGACTGGGCATCTGGAACATCACACTATTTGCCCAAGTTGCTGTACAGAACAGGTTAAAAAAAAAAAAAAAAAAAAAAAAAAAAAAAAAAAAAAAAAACAAACTGTTGCTGGACTCTCGTCCCACTACCTGTCCACTGGACCCAATACCATCCCACCTCTTACAAACCATTTCCCCATCACTTAACCCTGCAGTAACACACATCATCAACTCCTCACTTGCTATGGGTGTGTTTCCCGCTGCATTTAAGCAAGCTCGGTCATTCCACTACCCAAAAAACCTACATTTGACCCAGCCCAGGTTGAAAACTACAGACCAGTTTCACTCCTGCCCTACCTGTCTAAAATACTTGAGCGAACTGTCTTCCAAGTCTCTGCTTTCCTCTCGGACAACAAACTGTATGACCCAAGTCAGTCTGGTTTTAAACAGGGTCACTTTACCGAGACTGCACTCTTATCTGTAACAGAATCACTGTGTTCTGCTGGAGCTGCTGGACAGTCTTCAGCTCTTTTGCTGTTAGATCTGTCAGCTGCCTTTGACACGGTTAACCGTCAAATCCTCCTCTCCACACTTACTGAGCTTGGCATCTCAGGATCTGCCCTCCGCTGGTTCATGTCCAACCTCTCAGGGAGATATTTCAGAGTGTCTTGGAGGGGAGAAGTGTTTGAACCATACAGCCTATCCACAGGGGTTCCTCAAGGGTCAGTGCTTGGTCCCCTCCTCTTCTCAATATACACAACCTCACTTGGCGCAATCATCCACTCCCATGGTCTCTCATACCATTACTATGCTGATGATGCCCAGCTCTTCCTGTCGTTCTGAACATGCAGCACAACTCCTGGTACAGGCTCTCGTAATACCACATGCATGGTCAAACCTCTGCAGATGATCCAGAATGCAGCAGCATGTCTGGTTTTCAACCAGCCAAAAACAGCAAATGTCACACCACTGTTCAGATCACTCCACTGGCTTCCAGTTGCTGTAAAACTACAACAAAAACGGCCTCCTCCTACCTGAACACCCTCATTCAGGTCTACACTCCCTCCCGCTCACTATGCTCAGCCAACGAAAGGCGCCTGATACAACCACCTCAAAAGGACTCAAGGTCGACAGCCAGACTCTTCTCCTCTGTGCTTCCCCAGTGGTGGAACGAGCTACCAAACTCTGTTTGATCCGCAGAGTCCCTCTCAGTCTTTAAGAAAAGACTCAACTCTCCACTGAACACCTTGCCACTTGACAAACTGCAAAAAGCAAGTCCTAGATCCTTGCTTGTGTTGTATTTACTCTCAGATGTACGTCGCTTTGGATAAAAGCGTCTGCTGAATGAAACTGTAGAATTATAGAATTCAGAAACAGTTAATTTTATGGGTGTGTAATTTCCTGATATTTTTCTTGGAAGTGTCCAAGAAGGGATTACCATATATTCTCAAATCAGTGCAGTTAATCACTCCTCAGTCCCTCCCTTCAGCCACGGCATCACTTCCCCATTGCTTCCATCCATTGCTTCCATAGTTATACTGCATCAGCAAGGTCTCTCCCAGACAAAGATTTCAAAGCAGACTGGGGTTTCAAGATGTGCTGTTCAAGCTCTTTTGAACAAGCACAAAGAAACGGGCAACGTTGAGGATCATAGACGCAGTGATTGGCCAAGGAAACTTAGTGCAGCAGATGAAAAACACATCAAGCTTATTTCCCTTTGAAACCGGAAGATGTCCAGCAGTGCCATCAGCTCAGAACTGGCAGAAACCAGTGGGACCCAGGTACACCCATCTACTGTCCGGAGAAGTCTGGCCAGAAGTGGTCTTCATGGAAGAGTTGCAGCCAAAAAGCCAAACCTCCGACATGTAAACAAGGCCAAGCAACTCAACTATGCACGAAAACATAGGAACTGGGGTCAAGAAAAATGGCAGCAGGTGCTCTGGACTGATGAGTCAAGAAGGCAGTTTGTTCACCGAAGGGCTGGAGAGCAGTACAATAATGAATGTCTGCAGGCAATGGCGAAGCATGATGGAGGTTCCTTGCACGTTTGGGGCTGCATTTCTGCAAATGGAGTTGGAGATTTGGTCAGGATTAATGGTGTCCTCAATGCTGAGAAATACAGACAGATACTTATCCATCATGCAATACCATCAGGGAAGCGTATGATTTTATTTATTCTGCAGCAGGACAACCACCCCAAACATACAGCCAATGTCATTAAGAACTATCTTCAGTGTAAAGAAGAACAAGAAGTCCTGGAAGTGATGGTATGGCCCCACAAAGCCCTGATCTCAACATCATTGAGTCTGCCTGTGATTACATGAAGAGACAGAAGGATTTGAGGAAGCCTATATCCACAGAAGATCTGTGGTTAGTTCTCCAAGATGTTTGGAACAACCTACCAGCTGAGTTCCTTCAATAACTGTGTGCAAGTGTACCTAGAAGAATTGATGCTGTTTTGAAGGCAAATGGTGGTCACACCAAATATTGATTTGATTTAGATTTCTCTTCTGTTCATTCACTGCATTTTGTTAATTGATGAAAATAAACTATTAACACTTCCATTTTTGAAAGCATTCTTAGTTTACAACATTTTTTCACAACTGCCTAAAACTTTTGCACAGTACTGTATATACACATATATTGTATTAAAATAATTATAAACCTATCCCTAAAAAAGACTAATTGAATTAGTGCCATGGAAATCCCACAGTATAATGAATCTGTCAAGACAATGGCTATATATTAATAAATTAAAGTGTATGTGTCTCAATTTCCCTATAATAAGTACCACTTTACACAGTCATTCGCCCTCCTGTTTCTTAATATCGGGTTACTTTCTTTTTTAGTGAAATTATAAGCAATAAAATATACAGTATGTAAAATAGTACTACTTTTGAATCTTTTTGCATTCCCTTAATCTGTGACGCATATCAGTATGAGGAGGTACCTTTGTGCATCTGATAGAAAAAGACTTTGACAGGATGAGTGTTCTCCAACTGCTTACACATGATGACATACATGTAGGCAAGTTCACACACCTTTGGTTGTGTCTCCTCATGTGTGTAATGGCCTTGTTTCAGCTCAGAGCTTGTGCTCCGTCACCCCTGAACAAGGTCACCATAGAACTGGTGAAGAGCTCTGCCTCAGCACCCGCTCACCTCTTGCCCCGAGTGTCTTCACAGGCTTGTGTCACCATTATGGGCACTAACTATAAAAGTGTATTTCAATTACACAGAGGTCTTTTGTAGCAGTGATGGAGAGCAGCAGTAAATGTCAGCAGAGAGGCTGCTGGCTGCAGCTTCCACACACTCACTGCTGATTTATCTGCACCATTTGCTCTGAAGATTATCCTTATCACTGTGACAAGGCACTTAGTCCAATCAAGATCATGTTATGGTATGCTTCCATGGCGCTATCTGATGATGTGTTCATGTTCCGTGAAATGTAATGTAAATTCAAGCGCCTGCCAGGGAAAAGAAATATCACATCAACATCTCAGTTAAATTTAAACTATTTACAAGCTCTCATATTTGCCGTTAAAGGATAGCTCTGGGGGACAATTCACTTCGGCCGGTATGTTTTTATGTGGTGCAGATTTACATGCACATCACAATGTTTTCAATCTGTGTGCCACAGATCTTGTTTTTTTAACCTTACAATACATTTAACTCTAAATGAGCTTTACCTTATTACATTTTTTATTTTGTAGGAGCTCCTCTGAGGGAGGAACCCGAACTTTTGAGCAGCTCACAGGTCATATTTATTTGATTGTTTTTTTGTTTTTCATTTTTCTTTTCTTTTTTCTTTTAAACGAGACCACGGAGCCAGAGAGGGAGAAGGCTCCCTCTCCCTCTCTGGCTCTGGCTCTGGGCAGATCCCTGTTATCAGCGGAGTGCAGTGATCGGAGCCTCTGTAAACTGGCCTGGCCAGTTATTTTTATTATAACTTTTATTTTTTTTATTATCTTTTTATTCTGTAGGAGCCAGTATTTTATTATTTTTTGTTTATTTTGTTTTTTTATTTTTTGTTTATTTTACTATTTTTATTTTTATTTTATTTTATTTTATTATTTTTTTTTATTACCTTTTTTATTTTGTAGGAGCTCCTCTGGAGGAACCTGGACTTTTGAGCAGCTCACAGGTCATATTTATAAACTTTTCAGTGAGAACATGATGACATCAAAGCCATCAAAGCCCGAGGCTAATTCATTAGCTGGCTATTTACTGGTGAACAAAAAAACAGCAGCGCCAACTTTCTGGACAGTCTGTTAATAAAAATCAGCAAGTCGTGTTATTTAAAAATCAGCAGACCAGTCAGCGTGTTATTTTTTTGTTGTTATTTTTTTTTACCTTTTTATTTATTTTTTATTTTTTGTTTATTTTATTCTTTTATTTTTTGTTTATTTTTTTATTTTTTTTTATTTTTTATTTTTTTTTATTTTATATTTTTTTATTATGTAGGAGCTCCTCTGAGGGAGGAACCTGGACTTTTGAGCAGCTCACAGGTCATATTTATAAACTTTTCAGTGAGAACATGATGACATCAAAGACATCAAAGCCCGAGGCTAATACATTAGCTGGCTGGCTATTTACTGGTGAGCAAAAAAACAGCCGCGCGACGTGTTATTTTCTGGACTTTAAACTGGGGGCAGCGATCAGCTCTATCTGCAACAGCTAGCTGGCCCGAGCCAGTCTACTGGGGCAGCCCAGAGCCCAGCTCGCAAAAATTCTTTTTCTTTTCTTTTTTTGTTTTTTTTATTACCTTTTTATTGTGTAGGAGCCAGTATTTTATTATTTTTTTGCTTATTTTATTTTTTTTATTTTTATTTTTTTATTACCTTTTTTATTCAGTATATCCATGATGACATCAAAGTCATCAAAGCCATCAAAGCCCGAGGCTAATTCATTAGCTGGCTATTTACTGGTGAGCAAAAAAACAGCAGCACCGACTTTTTGGACAGTCTGTTAGTAAAAATCAGCAAGTCGTGTTATTTATCCGGTATTTGCCTTTGTAAACTGGCCTGGCCCAGCTGCTTTGCCGGTAGCATCTGCAACAGCTAGCTGGCCCGAGCCAGTTTACTGGGGCAGCAATCAGCTCTGGTGTGCAGAGCCCAGCTTGCAAAAGTTATTTTTCTTTTCTTTTTTTGTTTTTATTTTTTTATTAACTTTTTATTCTGTAGGAGTCAGTGCTTTATTATTTTTGTTTATTTTATTTTTTTATTATCTTTTTATTCTGTAGGAGCCAGTATTTTATTATTTTTTGTTTATTTTATTTTTTTATTTTTTTGTTTATTTTATTTATTTATTTATTTTTATTTATTTCATTTATTTATTTTATTTATTTTTTATTTTATTTTTTTGTGTTTATTTTTTTTATTACCTTTTTTATTTTGTAGGAGCTCCTCTGAGGGAGGAACCTGGACTTTTGAGCAGCTCACAGGTCATATTTATAAACTTTTCAGCAAGTCCATGATGACATCAAAGACATCAAAGCCCGAGGCTAATTCATTAGCTGGCTATTTACTGGTGAGCAAAAAAACAGCAGCGCCGACTTTCTGGACTTTACTGGGGCAACGATCAGCTCTGGTGTGCAGAGCCCAGCTCGCAAAAATTCTTTTTTTTTTTTTTTTTTTTTTTTTTTTTTTTACTACCTTTTTATTGTGTAGGAGCCAGTATTTTATTATTTTTTTGCTTATTTTATTTTATTTTATTTTTTTTTTTATTACCTTTTTTATTCAGTATATCCATGATGACATCAAAGTCATCAAAGCCCGAGGCTAATTCATTAGCTGGCTATTTACTGGTGAGCAAAAAAACAGCAGCACCGACTTTTTGGACAGTCTGTTAATAAAAATCAGCAAGTCGTGTTATTTATCCGGTATTTGCCTTTGTAAACTGGCCTGGCCCAGCTGCTTTGCCGGTAGCATCTGCTTTGCTGGTAGTATCTGCAACAGCTAGCTGGCCCGAGCCAGTTTACTGGGGCAGCGATCAGCTCTGGTGTGCAGAGCCCAGCTCGCAAAAATTCTTTTTCTTTTCTTTTTTTGTTTTTATTTTTTTATTACCTTTTTATTCTGTAGGAGCCAGTATTTTATTATTTTTTGTTTATTTTATTTTCTGTTGTTATTTTTTATTTATTTATTTATTTGTTTGTTTTATTACTTTTTTGTTTTTATTTTTTTTATTATCTTTTTTATTATGTAGGAGCTCCTCTGAGGGAGGAACCTGGACTTTTGAGCAGCTCACAGGTCATATTTATAAACTTTTCAGTGAGAACATGATGACATCAAAGACATCAAAGCCCGAGGCTAATACATTAGCTGGCTATTTACTGGTGAGCAAAAAAACAGCAGCGCCGACTTTTTGGACAGTCTGTTAGTAAAAATCAGCAAGTCGTGTTATTTATGCAGTATTTGCCCTTATTTTTTGTTTTCATTTTTTTATTACCTTTTTTTAAATAATAAAAATTAAAATAAAATTTAAATGCAGTTTTCAAGCAACAGCAGCACTTACAATGTGTGGTATGAGTGACGACCTTGTGCTTTCAGTGTATTTATCTTGACGACTACGTATACTCATACTGCCATATTAGCTAAATGACATACACTGCACACATACATCAGTCTAACAAGACAGTCGCATTGAAAACATACTGTGAATCTTGCACGAGGTTCATAATGCAACGGGTGCAACAGTCTATCACAAAATGTAACTAATTTCATCAGTCTATTTCTGAATTCCATCCAACACAAGTTTTTTTTCTCAGATCTCTGCATTGTGTTATAGATTTGAATTTCTTCCTGTTTCCATCCGTTTAGACCACAATACTGTCAATATGAACAGCTCCACTGGTCCAGTCCAGCAGATGGAGACAGCATAACAGAAAGACACGCTCAATAACCAGATGGCACAGTAAATGTGACAACAAACTTACAGCCTATTAAAGATATATTCATAAATTGTGTTCCTTAGTTATTCAAACACATCCAGTCACTTAGCACAACTTTGATAGGACATCATTTTAATTCATTCTGATGAGTGGAAATATGAGTTGCCATTATTACCACCCACGCTTACTCTCTAATCACAAACGATAGAAACATAAACCTTTATGCTTGCAACATTACAACATTATTTATTTAGCTTTTTGATTGCATGGGGTTGCATTTATTTCTCTTCTTCTTATGGTCCGGACCTGCTCTGTATGTTAAGTGCCTTGAGATGACTTGTATTGTGATTTGGTGCTATACAAATAAAACTGAATTGAATTGTATTGAATTCTTCTCACTTTAACTTGGCATACTGTCAAAGTTAGTTTCATCTTAACAAGTTAGATAAAACCTATTACTTTTGTTATTTTGAACTGTCCCTTTTTTTCTTTATTTTGAAGCCAGAGAGCAGAAATGGAAGTTTGATAGATCTGAAACCACATCAGAGAGTCTGTGTGCAGTCCAGAAGCCCCAGTGACACCTCTGACACTGTTCCATTCAGTTACCTTGAAATTACTTTTTGTAAAACCCTCTATTTTTGACTCAGAGCTCAATAATACGAAATATTGGATTTTTTTCCTCCAAACATTTTTTTCTTGCCAAATCTGTGGTTCTATACAAGCGTCTGTAATAAATACAGTCTCTTTTAGTAGGTTTTAAGCGAGGACGTCTCCTGTGTGAATCAGACGTCTAAACCCTGGCAGGGTCACTGCTTTCTCCTGCACAGACATGGTGATGCATACATTGTAAAAAAATATGTCACTAATACCCTTCTGGTGGACCAATACTGTGGAATTCCTTGAGTTGCACTGGCTCTAATGGCTCTCATGTTCACCTTTTCAGAATGCTCGCATGCTCACATTTGCTAATCAGCACTACACCCAGCACAACATGTAAACCAAACAAGGGCAGCTGAAGTTTTTTGTCATTAACCAAAGTATTGGACAAAGAATTTCAAAGATATTCATCCTATATTTGTTAGGACATATCACTCAAAGCCGCAAATATGAACCTCAAGAAAAATCAGTAGGTTTCATCCTCTCCATGAAAGTCTAAAATAAAATATAATATAATAATATAATATAAAAATAAAATTTGCAATAAAAAATTATAATACAAATTTCATAACAAGCTGTAGTAGTAATAATGCAGAGATATTTTGTTCCGGGCCAAAGTGGTGGACTGTGATTGCCATAGAGCCAAACATTTAGTTCTAAACCTGCATGAATATATATAACATTTTTTTATATTAACAATGGATCAAATGATTATGTGTAATGTGAATGTGTAATGAGTTGCTTGAAGTGTACGTATCCACAGAGAAATGGTCATCAATGCTCTGGTTCCCTCCAGCTTCTTAGCCTCCTTTAGCTCAGTGTTTTGGCTTTACAGCACAAAAAGTTTGATGAACCTACAGCACAGTACCTGCCCAGCACTGAATGGAAGCAAGACAGAGTTAGAAACAAGCGGGTGATTTTTATTTACACGTTAGTTACTGCAAAATTCCATATGTCTTATTTCATAGTCTTCATTATTAACCCACAATTACGAATTATAAAAATAAAGAAAAACTGGTGTGTCCAAACTTTGGACTGGTACTGGATTTTAAAAAGTAGCACACACATTCGTATTTTTATTTAGAGCCAACCTCAGGCAACAGAATCTAATCCTTGTACATTCAGTCAACCCCATTTATCATATGTGAAATCTTTGACACGAGTGTATTCATTATTTTTTGAGGGGGGGATCTAATTTATCTGCAACCTCTGGGCTTTGTTCCAAGAACAGAACTCAAACATTAATATCTGGTGTTTCTGCTTTTATGTGCAGTAACAAGTCAGTGTTCCGTGTGTTTGGTGGGTTAGCAGGTCGAGCTGGACTTGAATCCACGTTCCAAACTGCTTCTTTAATGGCTCTGAACAGCTGCATGTCTCTGTCTTCTGTATGTCTGTCTCTGTCAGTGAATGTGGCTGATGCTGTTATTCACAGACAGACAGGAATAAATTATGACCCTCCACCCTTCTCTCCCATCCTCCTCTTTCTATCTGATCAGCTCTGCACTACATCAGACTGATCCCCTCTCCTCAGCATCGTCTGCTTCTTCCTCTCTTTCCTTCAGAGAGCCCCATGTGCAGGGGGGTTAGCAGGCCCATCAGAAGCACAAATTCTGCTGCTTCAGAGAATTGATCAAGCAGACGTCAAATCTAACTTCAAACTGTTTTGCAGATTCCACACCTCTAGTTTGTTTTCCTGTTTACGAGGATGATGAGGATTATAAAGAAAAAAGGCTGTTTACCTCAGCCAAGATTGATCACCAAGATTGTCTCTGTTTTTCTTTCATTCAAACAAAATCAGTTTTATCACAAAATACATTTTTAGCAAACAACACACTGATATTTTTCTGCATTCAGATCTTTGATAGAAATAAGGTTCAAAATGGAATTGAATTGTTTTGTTGTCAAACTAAACACAAGGCTGTTGCTGAAGTACAGTAGTTTCTCTCCGCTTCCTGTTTGCCTCAGGAAGTCGACCTCGCCTGCCTGTGAACAACAGTTTATTGAGAGGCTTCCGTTGTAGGCAAATCTTTTTTCTGGCGTGCTCTCTCGGTGCTGGGTGTGTGCCACAGCCCTCCAGTGATTCTCTTGTTTGGGTGTCTGTGCAACATTAAACAAAGGCCTGATGGGTGGGACTGTGGAGCTCCTTCACAATACTGAAACAGATCCAATTCTCTTTGCTCAGTCCGGGAAGTGAAGCGGTTGCAAATAAACACAGCCGGGTAGTTCCAAGTGTTCCAAGTACAACAGAACCATCACATATTGTTCATATTTAATCAGCATTTTACATTTGTGCTTGAAGTAATGGCTTGATGTCAAAAGGTGTAATTTAGGAAAACCTGCAACACACATGCTGAGTGTTTACTACACAGACATTGGAAAAGTAATACCTCCAAACACCGTTTAATAAAACATATATTTTATTTTCATTGTGCAAGTCACTCATTGCACTAGTCACTTCATTTTCATTCCATCGTCATTCCACAACAAAATTCATTGACAATCAACATCACTGTCAACAAAACCACAACAAGCAACCAAACAGCAATCTTCAGAGGCTATGATCCGCATGAAGCCACAAGTTTCAGCTCCTCA
Organism: Holacanthus passer; assembly: GCA_025331565.1. Classification (NCBI taxonomy): domain Eukaryota; kingdom Metazoa; phylum Chordata; class Actinopteri; family Pomacanthidae; genus Holacanthus; species Holacanthus passer. The sequence goes on from JAFREQ010000039.1 coordinate 2,025,134, forward strand.
CACAGGAGCAGACACACTAGCTTATTATACTTGCAGTAGGCTCGCGACATCAGGTCTTATTCTGTTGCCAGTTCTGGAAATGGAGGTCAGGTGAGCATAGTATAGTTTATGCTAAAGGAGAAAGTAGCTGTTATGAATCTTATTACATTTCTAATAAGTCATAAAATCATGAGAGCTCTTTGTTATATTCACTGCTATACTCTAATAAAGAGTGGGATTAAAATTCATCTTGTGTCAAACAGTTCCCTGCAACATAATAATCTAAACTCAAAGGTCCACGTATTAGCTTTTTAGAGCTTTCAACCATAACTCTTAAGTAAAGGGAGCTGGCCCAGGTGACATCATGTGACCTTGGGATTTTATTTTAATTTTGACTTGAAATGACTTGATATCCTATAAATACAAAGATTTAAAATTATGTTTTAAAAAAGGATGCAGTAAACTGTCTCATGTTGCCAGCAGTAGCTATTTAACATTAACTCTGTATGTTACTTGCCAAAGGCCAAAACTAAACTACCCTTTATTTGGTTAATGTGCTGTCTGCAAGCAGGTGCCTGTTCTTGGCCAAAGATCACCAAAGATGAGCTAAAAGAAACACCGCTCTGTAACATCACCGTACGATTGCACATCATGTCAAGTGTACAACTTTGATTCATATTATATGAATAATTTAAGCTCATGAACCTTCAAGTTTAGGACTTGGTCTTAACTTGGTACTTGACTCAGAACTTCACTGGCAAAACTTGAAACCTACTTATGACCTTCATGTGAGCTTCATGAGCTTCCCCGACCTTGCTTGTGATTTGCAAAACAATAACTTTATTGTTGGATGTAAAATCCTCCTGGATGTAAAACCACTGACTCCTGGTTGATGACTTAGGTTAATGCTGACCAGTTGAACCAGTTTGTCACATGACCGATGTTTGTGTGTGTGTCACCTGGTGCTGGTCAGGTCATGATGACACCCAAACACGGTACGATCTTTTCAGACTTTGACATGCAGTTGAAAACTCTGAAAAACTAGTAAGTGGGCCTTTGAACTTAGATTATTTTGTTCCACATACTTTTCCAAATGGTCAAGATGTTCATTCCCTTCATAATAATAACATTTTCCACACACTTTGACTGCACTAATGTAAATACATGAATAATTCTCATAGGCAGATCAGAGGACTTAATTAAATCTGTGATTAAGTGCCATAAAGGAAATGACTTCATATGAACCTAAATAATAAATCAATGAAACACAAATGTCTAAAGCAGATGTGCATGTTGAAGTAAAGCTGATGGCAGGGCAACACATGCAGCTCCCAGCGGTCTTTAACCAGCCATTCCCTTCTGCTTCCCCCAGGAAAGGCTTCTGTGGCTTGACAAGTCACACTGGGTCAGCACCCGAGTTCACCTCCGAACATGGTGCAGTATTGACCCTCCTCCTCTGCTCTCACACAGGCAGGTCATCTTAGTAACCAGGTCCATTTTATCCAGCAGCCTGGTGGCTGGTGTTTGGGCTCTTGAGGGCTGGGTGGTGCCCTGCTCTCCGGATCTGTGCCCAGGATGGTGCAGTGCCTGGTGAATCGTGGCGGTCTACGCCCCCCCTGTCAGTCTCCTCTCCAGCCGGTCCAGTTTGGCCAGGTTTTCCTTCAGGAGTTTGGAACCAGGGCTCAGAAGCAGAGCTCGCTGGTAGTACATCCTGGCTGCAGCATAGTCTCCCTGCACACACAAACACAGAACAATGCATGTATTACAAACAAACTAATTGGGACTGTTGCTCTGTCAATAACTTAACTGCAGTTTAATTCAATTTTAATTAATGCTAATGAAGAAATAAATTCATGACTGGTGAAAACAAGTCGAAAGCATCTTCTGACATTGCCTGTGTCAAAGATGATCAGGAGCTGAAAAAGACTAATACACATTTCCAGTGTACAGCAGCAAAGAGGACAGCAGAACAGAAAGGAGCATCAGTAAAGTAGCTGTAAATAAACAGTAGATAAGCAACATAAACAAGAGAAGTATAAAAAGTATTATCATTTTAACTAGAATAAAAAGTATTAATTTAACTAGAGGACATATAAAAATATTAATAATTTAAACAAGGCTAAAAGTATTAACAAATTAACAAGAGAAATAAATGTAATATGGGAACAATATTTACACTATAAACAGGAGTATATACACTATAGACAGGACAGTTGAATTAAAGACTAGATGAAATTAAATATTGCATAGTGAACAAAATATAGTACATTACTCTTAAAATGAACTATATCCTGTTTTCATTTTATGTCTTATAATCATGTCAGTATAGTAGTTTTCTACTCAATCTGGAGTCCAGTAAATGACTGGACTACATGATTGAAGAGAATCAATATCTCTAATTAATACCACTAAATCATATCTGAGCTCTTAAGTTAAACTTGTTAAAATGGTCTAGCTGATGTTCAAGGTCATAGAGTTCAGTATAAGAAAATATTTCTATAGCCAAGATCATTTCATTGATTTCTAACAGTTTCTCAAACTTTAACTATGTACAGTACGTTCTTATGAAACATCATGTCATACCTGATACAAAAAAAATGACAAAACTTTGTACTTTTATTTATTCACTTGTTCTAATTTTTGAAACAGCAGTTTTTTCAGTCTATATCTATTCATGTGTTGGCAAATTGGCACCATTAAATGTATGTTGAATGAGCTATTAGCAGTTCCTGTTAGCAGTGTACCCATGGATGTACAGAAGACTGATATATGGAGATCATGATGATCATGATCATGAAAGTGTAAGTCTTTCTGTGTTTCCATGTGACTGAGGTCGGACTCAGAGAGGACAATGCTTGATGAAGCATAGAGTACCTTAACTGCCTCCATGAGCTACGTTAGGCACAGCTAACAGTTTTAAAACCTCTGTCCTATACTGATTATCATAGCATCCATGTATGAACTAATACACTAATGTAAGACCAGCACCTTCAAGGAGGACATGTGAGTAATGTGGGCAGGTGAGCCTATTGATCACCTGTAAGCCACAGAAAAAAAAATCATAGATGTGCTGGAAAATTGGCTCCCCCTGCATTTTTCATCTAAAGTCTTTTCAACAGATTGTTGTTAAAGCTGTAGATTATAATGTAGACTTGAAAAAATGATCATTAAAAGTGCAACTACATCTTCAATAATACTACACACACTATATATTTTTCTAGTGCTGTTTCTAAATTGCTTACTCCGCAGTTGATTCACTCAGCTGAACTCGAGATTTCTAGAAGCTGCAACTAATTTCCTTAATTATAGTTTTCTGAGACTGCAGCGTATTCCGAGGCTTTCTCCTGACTCACCTGTGTGGGACAGAGATTACAAAGTAACTTCATCTTCATTTTCAAGTTTCACTTCAGCCCAACTTGTTCTAAACTGCAGCTAAGATGGTTGACTGCTCAGTGACACAGCAACACCATCCAGCCCTGTTTGGAGATATTTTGTAATGACATCAAACCCAGACCAGTTTCTTTGTCACTGACTTGTTTACCATCTTGGTCAGAATCTCAGCAAGAACTGTGGACAAGGAAGACCAGGATATGTTTATGTGTCTGCATGTTTGTCAGCTGTTTCAGGAGTTTAATGTGCAAAATGTTCTATAATACCTTGTTCCCCCCATTTTAAGTTAGGACTTTGGTGAGCATGTCTGTTGTTTTCATTTATCACAGCAAGGCACAGTGTTGGCATGTTTTAACTTTAGAAAGCAGGTGCCGTTTGCTACCTTAATGTGCTGAATCCCTCCCATGTTCATCCAGGCCTGGGACTGGTCAGGTTTGAGTTCCACAGCCAGCTTGTAACTCTAGTAGGAGAGAACAAAAACAGAGTGGGGTCAGGGTCACATCTTATCAGAGCATCAGACAGTCACATCCTTCCTCTCAAGGAACAAAAATACCCCAAATGAGAAGCTGAGGTGAGAGTACATGTAAAAACCATTGACTATCAAATCATCCAAACCACGTCTGAAGGTGGTTGAGGAAGCATGTGATTATGTTGTTAGTGTTTTCTTACCAAAACGGATCATCTGCATGAAAGGACATATGTGTACATTTGTGTGCCAGTAGTGCAAAATACAACTCAAACAAGCTTGTGGGGTGAAAGTAAAGATTGATGTTCAACTGTTTGCTGTATGCAAATATTCTAGAGGTGATGTGTGCATTTCTATGTGAGGTGGAGACAGACTTTAAGACGCATGACACTGATGACAAGTGTAACTGCAATCAGTCTAACTGTGACTCTGAATAAACTGTAACTGCATACAAGTAACCTGTAATTGTATCAAATGTGAAAGTGTGTGATTCATGTTTTAAAATGGCCCAAACAGCCACTTAGCTGAGCAGTAATGATTCCCTGCACTGTGAACTTCAGGCACTGATTGGCTTACTGATTCAGTGGAAACTGGCACAATGAGAACTCGAAAAATTGCTTTTTCATTCCAGGACACTATTTTACTTTGTACAATACACTAATACTCCACAGTGATTGGTAAATTGGAATGTATTATATAAGTGATTATAGTAATCATTTTGAAACATTACTGAGAGGTGCTGCATAACATAAAGTCTGTAGCTTTGCATGGCATTTTCTTTAGCTCCATTGACTCCATGTTACTTTAAGAACTGATGAAATACATTTTCTCTACATAGTAAGGCACCTCTGTATTTAAGGAGTTGTGCCCTCTGACAACTTGAAGGATCCTCAGTTCTCCAAAACAGAGATTTCTGGTTCTTCAAAGGTCAAGGCAAAAGTCAGACTTGCACTGTCCGTGTAATGAAAGGCGCATGTTAGCAGAGCACCAGCAGGAGCTTCAGTCATCCATCTGTGTCTACACAAGAGGCGTTCAGGCACAGTACTGAGTGTAGGTCGTTTGCATTTGGCAGCGCTCGACACATAATCACTGTAGCTACATGCGTAGCAGAAGAAAATAGAAAATATGCTTCAGGTATCATTGAGCTTGCGGTCTGTGTAATCAGGTAGACACTACGAGGAATTTGCAGTATCTGTGTCAAGGTGAAATCCAATATATCCATGTTGAGAGAGCAGAGCAGTGATGTATAGAAACACAGCAGCACAAACTGAGAAGCACAGTGTGCATCGTTACACTTCATATTCAACCATCGCTTTCAGTGTTCTCTGGAAATGAAGGACACACACCACTGAATTTATTCAGTGATAGCAGTAAATAGTAGTATTGATTTGATAGGTATTTTCTGAAGGCTGTGTTACTTTTATTACACTAGTTACATTATAAAAAATCCACTGCTATCCATTCTAGTATCATTGTGGGCCCTCCTCAAATAAGGGCCCCATAAAGTGAGTCCCCCCCAGTCTGACACTCGTGCACTCACTACTATTAATCAATGCTTCTATCCCACGCAAGGAATGTATTTAAGTGGCCCAGTCTGACCCCTGAAATATTTTCCCCCTGAGTGTTCGGGGGCAGCAGGGCAGGGTCAGGGCTTTCAACTGCAAGTGTATATTGGTTCTACAAGGCACACTTTAACCACTGTGTTCTGTACCATTACTGTTCAAGAAAAGTGCCTTCTCCTCCTACATACAGACGACCACGATGGTTAACACTGATCTGTGTGGCACGTGCGCTCAGATTTCATGAATCTCTCTTAATTAAAATAAAGACATTTTGAAAATCAACCTTCAGAAAAAAGAATGTTCTCTTCATCATACCTCTTTAAATCAAGCTTCTGTTTTCAAGGCCAAAATGTGATTATTAAAGAGAAACAGAAACAGTCTGCAGTGTTTAAAACCCTCAACATTTTTACCCAATTTATTTATGTGTCTTATCTGCAGGGATTAGAGCAGAGACAAAAAAAGGCCTAAAATAAACTATTTTAAAACCACACTTCAAACAGTTTTTCAGGCCTTGTGTTTTCTTTGCTTCTTCAGAGACTGAGATAATGGAGAAGAGAAATAACACAACATCACCACCATTATCTGTATCAACTCAAAAGGCAGTTTCCCTGGACAAACACTGCTCTCTTTAAAGCTGCAGCAACCTGAGATGAGGTAATCAAGGCTTCCTGTGTAGGAAAAGTGCCTTCAGGAAACTTCCATCACAGATTAAATCTGAGCCATGGGTCTGCAGACAAGTTATTCACAGTGTGCCAGAAGAACTTTCTGAGTGGTAACACCCAAAGTGAAAGTGAAGGGCGGCCGGCCGACGCAGTCCTGTCTGAAAGTAATCACAGTAATGGACTGGATCTCTTGTGTGGCTGTTATGTGGCTGGACCTGCGTAAGCAGATTTTCTTTTCATTCTTTTCAGACAATATATTCTTTCAGTTGCATTTACAAACTGTGTTTTGGCGCTGCAGCTGAAAATGCTACCCCTCACCACCTGACCACTGAGGAAGAAATTCATTTGGGGCATTTGAGTTTTTTTGCATAATACTTTCAGCTGACATTGGGCTGGGGTTGGATTATTTTGGTGTAGGTGTAACTTAATAAGACAATTTTCTTTCTTTCTCTGACTCTTGCGAATTTCCCCACTGAGGGACGAATAAAGGGATATCTGATCTTATCTTCCAATCGTCTGTTGATGCGTGTCACGTGTTGTCAGTAGATGCCCACTGGGAAACAAGAAGAAAGCTAGTGTAGCCAATATGTGGCATTAGCCTGTCAAGCTGAATGCATGAAAAAAAGAAAAAACTACAAAAGAGGAGCATCTTAAAATCCCCAGTTCTTCAGGGAAGGCTGCTGCATTGTGGAAACATTGTGACCTTGTTGTGACAACAAGAAAAAACCTTACAGGTCACGTACAGTGTAGAGATTGTGATGCTGCTCTGAGAGACGACAGCAAAGAAAGACGACACAGTGTCTGTGCAGAAACACACTGATCGTGGATGCGTAAGGAGAGGGGGGAGTGTGGCAGTGCATGAAGGTGGGGATGAATTTCAGCACGACTGAGACATACTGGGTTAGTGGAAAAGCCACTGTGGATCTTTTCCTTTGATGGCCAAACTCGCCCACAGTGTATTCAGCATTCCCGCAACCAGCAGCAGCTGTGGACAGAGCTCCTGTGTAGCGGGGCTTATGCTTCACCAGAGGAGGACTGTGCTAAAATCATCTGTGGTGAATGTAATCCTCTTCTCGAATAGCATGGTAATGGTGCCGGTTTGCTGGAAACATCTGGGCGAAATTGTGAATAGGCCAAGTGGATGTACTAACTGGTGGGGGAGATCATTTATTAGTTTGAGATGTGATAGTGTTGCATGCTGGTAGTTTCACAGTATATGTTTCGTGCTGGTAGGCCACCATGCCGTATTGTTGACCTATTTCTGTTAACAGATTAGCTATTTTTTTATTTCCAAGGCAAGTGTATAACTTTGTCTTGGAAGAAAAAAATAATACAAATATAACCTTGGCTCTGGGCTGGGTCTCAAATTCAGCAGTACCCAACATATTTGGGTCTGAAACCACATCCTTTTTAGCCCTGAGCAGAACTCTAGTCTCAGTGAAAAAATCCTCCCTGTCTTTAAATAATTTCCAGAAATCATTGACAACATAAGGTTGAACATGAAGTTTAATGATCCACACTGTGCTCCGTCTTGTGTTGTGTGTTAGATTAAGGTGTTAGATCTCCCGTTAACGTAATAACCAAACAGGAGCAAACACATCTGAGAGGATGATGTGATGATTTCCCACACCTCAGGCAGGAAAGGATGTGTCTCCTTGTTAGTAGTCGTAGCAGTAGTTTCAGGGAGTCGGACAATTTCTATGGTGTCACAATGCCAATATACTAGTTCAGCTCCATAGCAAATCCCCACAATGCACTGTAAAAAGGAGGAAGCGTGACTGCACATTGTGGTCACTGATTGGAACTGACATCATGACACTTAAATTTCCAACAGCACTGCAGTCTTACAACTGCAGCAAATATCATGATTATAGGTCAGTATACTTTCGAGTAAGCTTTAGCAGTAAAACAGTTATTAATACATGCTCATTAGTTTATCTAGATTTATTTCAGACTCACTCCTGATTATTTTAATAGCTGCAGATGTTAATCTGTGCTGTGACACCTCTGTGCAAAGGCTCCCTTATGAAGCAAAACAAGCTCTGTTGTAGTTGAAATTGATTTGACATTTTAACCTGCCTGAATATGCACAAATATGTAGAAGCATAATGTAATAAAATGCCCTGACTGATACTGTAATAGCATTTTTACCATATTGAAATTGTTGGAAGACAGAGACTACAGTGCTCAGAATTGCTCGATTTGCTGTGTGATTATTAAGAGTCATCTCCATACACACAAATAAAAATGTGTGTTCACAGTTATGTTGAGTCCAGCTTTACTTCAAGAACCTAAAGACAGAATGTCTCTCCTAGAAGACATTTATAGTGCTTCACTTGGTTGTTCACATGAAAAATGACAAAATTAGTGAAAAGGCAGTTTTGTTTTGTTTGTTGTTAAAATTAAGTGATTTCCATTGGAAGTCTGGTCAAAGCCTCTAAAACAGTCTAGAAGTTAGATCTGTTTTCATTTCCAAATGATTGTAACACTGTGACTGGGTTAACATGTACTCACACTCTGACATGAGCATATTTAAGAAAGAGAGAGAGGATGAAGAGACAGAGGATGAAGAGACAGAGGATGAAGAGAGCGCAGTACCTCGAAGGCTCGGTCCAGCTGGTTCATCTCTCGGAGCTGGTTTCCTTTGGAGAAATACAGCTCTGCTCTCACTGTCAGATCACTGGGATTCTGCTGTAGGGCCCTATCCAGAGCATCCAGAGCCTGGCACAGACAGACAGTCAGTACACACTAACACACACACATACACATACACACACACACACACACACACACACACAAAATCCCCCGAGTTGTGTGTCTCGCTGTTTGAGTGTGTTTCCCGGTGCGACTGCTGAGAGTCACTGCTGTTTTAGAGCAGAAGTCACAGCAGGCTCTGCAAAAAGCCACAAAGGCCTGTGAAGGAGAGAAGGATGGAGGAAGCAGAAGAAGCAGATGACGCAAAGAAAAGGACGTCTAAACTGATTTGAAGCAGAGTTAACCAGGCAGAAAAGTGAGGAGAATGGCGATGAAGAGCATGATAAGTGGAGGAAGTGAAGCCTAAGTTTCAGAGAGACAGACAGAAAGAAGAGAGAAAATAAGATAAGAACTTTATTAATCCTGAAGGAAATTCTTGAAGAGGCGATTTGTGAATGTGTGTGTGAATTTAGCAGAGACTCCACGTTGGTGGGAGCTGCTGAGAGCTGGAGTAGTGAAAGCTCCCTGATTGACTATTGCATTATGTTTTTTAGAGAGGGATGATGACAACAGCAGTGTATCCATCCACTCAGCATTTGTTCTTTGTTCTCTAAGTCAACTTTAGTTTTCTTTGCAAACTTTGAGACGAACATCTTGCTGATAGCATGAGCTACAGTGTTTACACATCACTGGACTGATGGTGAAACTCATAGCCATGGTTGTACTGTACTTAAATACAATTTTAAGGCATGTGTACTCTACTTGAGTAATTAGATGTTGTACTAATTTACACATCTGCTGTGCTACATTTTATAGGGAAATTGTACTTTTCACTCTTCTACATTCATTCGATTGTGATTATTACAATTACTTTGCAGATTAAGACTGAACAAAGACAAACATATTATCAATTTCCAAAATTTGATGAATGGTTTTAGATACAACAGTAGACTGTATGAAGCAGTTCAAATTAGCTCCATTCTGACCAGCCAGTGTTAATGCTGCTATAGTAATTATCAAAAAATACAATTAATAGTAACACTGAGAGAGCCATTCTGCATAGTTACATTTCTTGAGCACTTGAATACTTTAAGTACATTTTGCTGTTAAAACTGTACTTTCACTCAAGAATCAAAAATTTGAAATGCAGGACTTTTACTTGTAACAGAGTATTTTTAAGTTATGATATTTCAACATTTTGGAAAGTAAAGAAACTAAACACTGGAGTGAATGCACATGCAGAAACTGAGGAGGGGTGGGTGCTCACACACACACATAAACACAGGCAGCTCTGTGTAGCGTCACATTTGCAAAATGTGTCACATACTGACACACAAATCTATGTCACATAGATACACACACACATATCAATCAAATTCAATCTAATATGCTGCATTTCTTCCAGTTGTAAGTAGCTCCTCCCTTTGACAATAGTGACAATAATTGAAAGACACACTGGTAGATGATTTTATTTACACAGAACTCACATTTGCTCTAAAACTGGGTCACGGGGAAAGAAAAAGACAGACAAGCAGAAGTGCTGATGGTGGTGAGAGTGGGAGGATGAGTGGCAGCTCCTCAACAGCAAATGGCTGCTAGTCTGGTGTACAGTGGAGGTGATTCATTTTCACACTAACTACTGGAGTGGAAACCATCTTCTGCTAAGAGTTTATCAGTCCTGAGTGTGATCGTCTGAACATGCTATGTGTTATCCAACCTCTGAGCAACACACACCAAACCAAAGTCACACACACACACACACACACACGCACCTCTGTGTAGTTGCCACGCTTGCTGTAGATGGCAGACAGGAGGCGGTAACATTCAATACAGCTGCCTTCCCTGGATATGATGTCCAGGGTCATCTTCTCTGCCTCTTTGTTACGACCAGCCATGGCTAAAACCTGAGCCTAGGACAGAAATAGTGTGTGTGAGCATGTGTGTATGTGTGTGAAAAAAGAAAAATCAGTTTTTCAGTTTTTGGCAAAATGTTCGCGACCAGACAGATGTTGTTTTGGTGAATATATAGGATGTGGCAGCTTTCCCAATCCACACACATCCTGGCATTCCATGACTTAATGAGTGAGTGAGTGTGTGAGTGAGTGTGTGTGTGTGTGTGTGTGTGCGCGCTCACCAGAGCCAGCCAGATGTCAGTGCTCTCTGGCTGCAGGGTGGCGGCCTCTCTGTACACCTGCAGCGCCTCTTCGTAGCGACCTGTATTGTAGTACAGAGCTCCGAGAGGAGTCAGGATATCCACCTTCCTCGTCACCTGCAGCGCCCTACAGAAAAGGTCAAAAGTCCACAAACATTGCTTTCCATGATGGTAGCTCTCTTTAAAAAGTAATAAATGTTTCATTGCTATGTTTAGTGATAAAACATCAAAATGTGTATGATAACAGTGTACACTTATGAGCGTGGTTAAAAGTTAGAACTGCATTTTCCGTAAACCCCTTTGCTTCTTGAATCAAATACTATTCTACTTTCATTATTCACAAAGAGAAAACCGCCCTCTCTTCCTGTTGCACATTGCTGTAAGTAATTCAGTGGACTTCTCTGACCCTCTGACCTACCTGACCTGTTGGCTCAAAATAATAAAAAAAAGCAGGAGGTCTTTCTCATTAATGCCAACAGATACACCTGTTCTTCATTGCAATATATATATTCACAATAATTTCATCAAACAGTGTTTCTGTTTGTTTTCATTTATATATATTTATTAATAGATATTTTATCAATGTGTGGTGAGAATGAATGACTATAAAACAATCCATTAACAATAACAGCAAACAGTGACTTTTTTTTCTGGTCTGTCTGAGGGGTCAAAGGTCATGGTCTGCTATACAGCAGCAGTCATGAAGCTGATAAATATTTTTGCTCTAGGCTGCTCCTAAAACATGATGCTTTACTCACCTCTTGTACCAAGACTCAGCTTCTTTGTTCTCATTGGACGATCGGAGCAGGCGGCCCAGGTTCACCATGGCAACATAGTGCGCTGGTTTGAGTCTGACAGCTTGCTGGTAGTGAGCGGCTGCCAGCTCCCCCTCTCCTGGATGAGTGAGACAGCAAAGAGGAAGAAAAGGAAGCGGGAGGATGGAGGAAAGGAATGAATGATGGAATGAACAAGAGCGGAAGAGAGATACAGCAGGAATTAAGAGGGAATGAGGAAGGAAATAGAAAAGGAGACAGAAAACGTGTACAAAGGATGTAAGAGAAGTGAGGCAGGAGACCGGTGGAAGGAAAGGAAAGACTTTCCAAATGGAATGCTCATCTATAGTCTGAGGAGTTGTAAAACAACATATTTAACATAATAACATAACCATTCATACTTGTGCAGCATCTGGTAATAATATCCCATTAGAATAAGTTCAGGTCAAGTGCTTCTCATACATACAGTAACTGATAAAGTACTGATGAATTCTAAACTCATTTAAATAAAATCCAACCAGATGTATCGACTCATCATATCAGAGGAGGATGAAAGGAAAGATCTTTACACTTAATGATACAGACTTGGTCCTATTTTCATGGCAGCACAATAATCAGCGCAAGCAGTGCTCTGAAGGTGGGAGGTTCACCGGGGCAGCACAAAGTTTATTTTGTGTTAGACATTGCACAGAGAACCATGCAATATAAATGTAACTGCACAATGTAAATCAGAATAAAAACAACTGATAATCTGATTAAAGCAGGAATGCTGGTAAATCAGTCTGCATTTTTCTTCAAATGAATATGAGTGATTCTTCCAATATCTGTTCACAGTAACCAGGGTTGCTTGAAACTGCGTGAAAAGTTTTTCCTTCAGTTCATTAAATCCCTGCCACCATTTGAAGGGCATGTAAAATATGATAGCAACAGACGGCAGATTGATCTGTAGCCTCTGATTTGAGAAGTGCTGCATTAGAGCTCAGTGTCACTACACACGACCGTCACCTTCATTCAGTCACATGCAAATGACACCAGCAGTTAAACCAGGGCCCTATATAAACAATTTCATAAGGCCTCTATAATTATGATATGTGTGGATCATAAATAACCTCTTTTCTCCATTAAGAAGTCTTTTTTTTTTTTTAATAGCAGAGCTGCAAAATGAAATAAAAATGGCCTTTTTGTCTGACATTTAACAAAGCAAGCTGCACAATCAACACTTTTATGGGAGATGAGTATTAGATTATTTTCGTGTGATGTCACTACTTCCTGTCTATTCCACATGGAGATGAGTCTACCTCTATAAAAATGATGATGCCAGAAAGGGGTCAAATAGTCAAATCCTCCCCACAAATCTCGAGCGGAGGCTGTTGTGGTGTTGTGTTAAGTAGCTTTGCCTTCTGAAGTTTTAGAGTCTGCTGACAAAACAAGCACCTGCTGTGCTGCTGGAAATCAAATTTAGAAGACAGCAAGTAAAATTTAAAATTGGGTTAATATTAGGTACACCTGCACAATCTATTGTAATTTCAATACAACAGCACTTCCATAAATTCTACAAAGTTTGTAAGGCTCAGTTTCTTCTGTTATTGTTGGAAAAGTGTACATTCAATTACATATGTATTACTCTGACAATAATTTCTAGATAATTCTGCAGTGGCAAAACTTAAGTTCTGTCTTAAAGTTGCATTGATATAATTTTCTTTCTTCTGAGTCAGTTATGCTGTTGGTCTGGGGGACGTCTGGCCTCCACCATGTGAACGACTGACTGCACTGAGCAGTGTTAAGGCCTGGGTAAGTTTGTTTCTGTTTTTCATAGTTAATACAGAGTTGGAAGCCAACTGTCTATCTAGTGTTTATTTTCTAGTTCATTCAGACATTGTGTTTTGTCCACTCCTTTTTATCTGTTAAATTGGTTTAAAAGCCAGTATATATGTTCCCCTTGTGTGTGTTTGTAGTTAGGTCAGTTTTGTGTTTTTTGAAGTCATTCAGGGAATCATTCAGGTTTGTTGCAGTTCAGTTTGCTTTTCTCTTTTAGGGCCCAATTTAGTTTATGTTGTTGTGTCTTTTCTCAATTTTTGTGTAAATATAAACCCCACCTTTTTTGAAATCCAGAAACTGCATCCTATGACTTGCTGCTTGCTCCCTAACGCACCTTTATGACAGTGTCAGATAACCAGCTGTAATCTTTATGGCACAACAGCTGTATTGGATTGCATTAGATGGTACAGGTGTACCTAAAAAAGTGACCACTGAGTGTAAATTGACAAAACAAAACACTGATGTTTTTGATGGAGGGGGAACTGGAGCATCCGGAGGAAACTCACACAAATACAGGGAGAACATACGACAGTGCAATCCACTGATCCACTGTCATGCCCAGATATACAGGCAGTAGTTCAGTCCTTTTGTTAATGTGAACCTGTGTATGTTTATACAGTCAGTCCAAGGACAGCCACTAGATTCAACTCACCCGTGTCCACCAGAAACACTCCGTAGTTGTTATGCAGGTCAGAGCTGTCCGGACAGTTCTCTATACCTTTCAGATACACTTCATTGGCTTCGGCAAAGCGTTTCTGCGGGAGAATCACATTAAACGAATGCAGGATTAAAACAGGAATGAGCTAGTCCAAGGTTACAGGAAGCTGTGTGTACAACTCAACAGCCTTCTCTAATATTGTTTCATAGCTGCCTGCAGAGAGATTAAGCATCTCCAGCTAAAGCTAATTTAATTCAGTTATGAAGTAGTGATGAGTTACAACACGCCCGCGGCCCCGAAAGTCAAACGTGGTACATATGTGTGTGAGTGTGAGAGAGAAAGAATGCCCTTTTAGTGTTTTCTGGATGTTTCACCTGCTCAGCATAGAGCGACGCCAGACTGGAGTAAGCATCAGCAAAATGTGGGCCGAAGCGTATGGAGTCCTTCAACAGAGTCACGGCCTCTTTCTCCTTCCCCTGGGACCTGGAACACAACACATCACCATCGTCATTATTATCGTCATCAAAAATAAAAGCAATCTCATCACATGCTCATCATCATCATCAACAGCACCATCAACAGCAACATCATCATCAACAACAACAGTCATGTTATCATATGCTCCTCATCATCATCTTCATCATCATTAGAAGCTTTTATTGAGGTTTTCAGATGAATGCCTGTCATCACCCTAAAAACTTGCACTGCACTTTACTGGGATCATCATCATCAATCTTAAAAAGCTTCCAGACTGTCAATTTCTTCCACATCTCTCTATAGTCGTTGTTTGTATGAAAGTCAGTTACTATAATAGTGTTACAGCTACTAGTATTAGCTATTAGTTATCATTAGTTATTAGTATTAGCTTTGGGTCAGTTGATACAGGTGTGTGCCTCTTTTGTGTAAACAAAGTGAAAATGTTTGAAAGCCTAAACAGCTGCAAGTACTGATTGAAGCAGAACATTTTGTTAGATATAAACATGTCGGGAACCCTCTGGAGTTATAGGAAATGTTTGGATCCCACAATCATCAATTGATCAAACAATCACAGCCACCACTGGAATCTAATTCCAATAACCATATTAATTATTCTAATAATATCAGTGATGCGTAATCTTAATCTGCAACTGTGCAGAAACAAACAGAATGAACAGATGTTGACATCTGTGTTCATTAACCTACACAAACTGAAAAGAATGGCAAGCTCACCTGTGTTTGAGGTATGGCCTGCATCCTTTTCTCGCTAACTGGCAACCAAGGTATTCGGGTTATGTTGTGGTCTCTTAGTAGCTAGTACAGCCATGAGTCTGTGTAAATGAAGTCCCTGAGACCTGACAACAAACCATCGTATTACCTGTGTCCTGACAATGACAGCAATATGTCTCATCAGCAACACGGTGACCATCGTCATTATCTTCACCATAATCATCAGTAGAAGCCATATGAGCATACTCTCATCATCATCACCATCGCTGTCATCATTGCCATCATCATCATTAGTAGTAGCAAGAGCATGATACCTTCAATCATTGCTTCATTCATTGTTGGACACGTCATTTACTCACGTCCACAAAACAAACAGCTCAAATACAGACATATAGACAAACACACACACGGAGCTGTTGTGACCCTGCAGGTTTGGATCGATGGCTCAGTTGTCTGTTTGTTCTCACAGCTCCACTGATAACACAGAGATGGTAATGGAGCGCAGCCATAATAATGGACGTCATTTCAGCTTCTATTATTGATGTAATTTTCTATTAGAGCCAGCAGAGCTTAGGGCAGTCTACACGGTTTGACTGCAAAGCAAACAAAAAAAAAAACTCCGCAGCTGTATAAAGAGCTTGTCAGATTACGGTGGCGGTGTCAGGAGTCGGGGTAATTGACGACTTTCATTCAGCAAGCCCGGTGAATCATTATTTTTCAGGCCCTACAGGCTCTTATTCCAGTGTGACTAATGCCACTACAACTTCAGCTGACCATTCATTTCCATCCTAGTGCTGAGGCTATGTTTCTAAATATTTCTCCATTCTGTTTGTGTTCCCACTGACACACCACGACTCCAAGGTTCTGACTCCAAGGTTCTGCATCATTAGCGCAATGAATCAGTCATTCAAGTTTAATACAGGTTTGTTTAATGAAAACTATGTAGGTGACAATCTCCTGGGGTGCACTTGCACCAATCCTTGAAATAATATTTATAAGGAGGCTTTTAGAGGGTTTTTTTCTTTGTTCAGATGCATTGACGCTAACTATGTTCTAAGACTGCCAACGCAGTGGTGCAGATTTCAAAAGCACTCCTGTAACTTTTAATGATCTCCAATTGTCCTTACAGATCGCTTCGCTTTTCAAACCACTATCACATTAAAAAGTGCCAAAGTTGAGACAAAGCCATTGGGTTGGAAGTCACAAAGCACAATGCAAGTCTGAAGTCAAGCAAGTCAAGGCCAACAAGTTCCCAAGTCGAGTCCAAATCTTAAAAATTTGAGTTTTGAGTTCTAAACAAGTCATTACTTGACATTCCCCAAATGGAAAGGGACACACAGGCAGAGAGAGTAGGAAATGTAACTGTGAGACTTCAATGATGAGAAAATGTGAAGTGAACAGTTACCTGACTTCATCATAGTGTTATATGAGACAATGTGAGCTTCACAACATCTAAGAATAATACATTTGGCAGTGAAAAGTTAATTGTTATGTCCAGAGGAGTTACTAAGCCAGTTTCTGTGTAATAAAGCTGGTTTTAGGAATTCTGACTCAAGCTATCATAGTTCCTATCAAGCCAGTTCTCAGCCTCAGCTCATCGAGTCACTTCAATTAGCAGATTGTAACACAGTGTTTGTATAATATAATGTTGCTTTTACGCGTGCAAGTTAATTTCAGCATGAAGAAAATCTGCTGCACCACACTGAGCTAATGCATTTCAGCTCTTCATCACTACTGTTAGTCTGACCTCACAGACAGTCTAAAACAAGCTGCTAAACGTTCTCTTTGGCAGTGGCAGCAAGATTATCAAACTCTCATGATCATCATCATCATCATTAGCAGCAATATCATCAAACTCAGAATAATCAGAGTTAATCCCTACTTACACCAGTCTGACCTCACTGCAAGTTTAAAACATGCTGCCAATGAGAATGACATGCATTTTAGCAACAATTAACATAAGAGAAGAGAAGATATTAAGAAGTTGCTGTTGGAACTCTCCGGCTGTGAGGGTCATTGCCAATTTGCAAACTTTTTGGAGAGCTTTGGAAAAAAACTGTTGCTAACATAACATGAGCGGAGTCTCCAGTGTGTGATTAAAAGTGGGTGTTGTCACCATACATGTGTTCTGTGTGTGTGTCTTACTTGAGGAGGTTTCCCAGGTTAAACAGAGCTCGGTTGTGCTGAGGGTTGATGTCCAGTGCTTTCCTGTAGTAGCTCTCAGCCTCCTCCGGGCTGCGAGTCAGAGTGCCCAGATTGTTCATGGCGCTGGCATGGCGGGGGTACAAACTGAATGGAGGGAAGGAATGGAGAGAGAGCGGAGGGTTATTATTGAGAATATTTTGTATGAAACTGAAAAAACAAATCTTTACCTAGGAAAATTAAACCTGCAAAAAGAAACGAGTAGTACAAAATACTGACATATCACCTTTCAAGTTGTGAACTGAACAGTAGCTTACTTATACATCCAGCAGTTACATAGCAACTTTAGCATTCATTTAGAGTCGAGTTGAAAGTCATCTGTAACAGCCAGTCTACCAGCTATCCAAGCACTAATGGCTGCATGCTTCCAGAGGGAAGCATACCATAACATGATCTTGATTGGACTAAGTGCCTTGTCACAGTGATAAGGATAATCTTCAGAGCAAATGGTGCAGATAAATCAGCAGTGAGTGTGTGGAAGCTGCAGCCAGCAGCCTCTCTGCTGACATTTACTGCTGCTCTCCATCACTGCTACAAAAGACCTCTGTGTAATTGAAATACACTTTTATAGTTAGTGCCCATAATGGTGACACAAGCCTGTGAAGACACCCGGGGCAAGAGGTGAGCGGGTGCTGAGGCAACATTCTTTACTGTTTCTATGGTAACTATGTTTCACATGTTAACAACTGTAAACACCTGAGAGAAAGCAGCGATGAATAGCACTGATCAACAGAGTCCACCTGTGGACTGAGAGCCTTCACATCACACTGTGAGCTGCTTGGTCAACAATCTACACAGCAGAGCGACCAAGAAAATATCCATTCAGGTTGTCAAAACCTTCAAAGTCAGATTTCTTTGCTGCCGCTTGTCATTGTCTGTGAAGATTCTCAGTCATCCAGGTCATGGTTATCCAAGGAGGGTTGAAACGAGAGCAGCTGGACTTGGTTGTAGACACTTGAAAATGTTTCTTTCATCCAAGGGGCTTTTTGATTTCTAACTTACTGGTGGGGAGTCCCAGGTTTTTAACTCAACTCTTGAGTTCTTGTTTTGTTCTTTGACATAAATAGCCTCCTTCACTCTTCTTTCAAAACTATATATGCTGTTGTCCTCAAAGGAGTGTCCCTTCTCTTGAGTCTTGACCTGAGCAGTTGGCCCTCCTGTGTTGAGCCATGCATTTGTTTAATGGTTGTTTGGTTTCCCAGATACATAAGACTGCATTCCTCACTACACTGGACTGCTTACACTAGATTACGTTGGGTGTGTGATCTTTCGGGTGGACTAGTTTCTGTCTTCTATCTGTGTGTTGCAAGGATGTGGTGTTTGTTGAAAATCCTCCTGAGCTTCTCAGATACTCCAGAAACATATGGACGGACTGATACTCCTCCTTTCTGATGTCCTCTTGTGTTGGAAACTTAAGCTTTATTTGTGTTAAGTGTTATGTTGTAACCATGGCCGCTCCATGCGTTGGCTGCAAAACGACGCCGTAGCTGATGTGCGCCTCGCCAATAATGTCGGTGAAGATTAAAGTGAAGATGAAGCAAGTTGAAAATAAAAGCACAGTGATTGTTTCCTTTTCAGTCACACAAACCAAGCAAAGCCACATCCACTGCAAACCTAACTGTAAGCCCCAGCCTATATCACAGTGGATGAATCAACTGAATATGGCGACTGCACAGAATAGTCTCATACTCTGGAATGGAGAAAGGTCATTCCCACCATCACTGAAAGAATAAACAGTCACTGTTGGGAATATAATTAAAGCATGATAGAGCCTCATCATGTATGACACGTCATAAGATGCTGAGCTACAAATCAAAATCTACATTGTAGGACTCTATGGCTAGTTGTAGGGAGTGGACATGATGCCAAAAGACATTATGTTAAGAGGGTGGGGTGTGATCGGGGTCATGGGTGATGATGGTTCTCGAGTTAAAGGATCATCAAAGTTATTAGGATGCATCATCTGGGGAACAAAATCTTACAAAATGTGAACCCATCCAACAGTTGAAATATTTTACTCTGTACTAAACTGACTGACTGACACTGCCTTCCTTAGAGCCCTGCTGCTAGCGTGGCCAAAAGTCAATTCAATCCACCCTGCAGAAGGTGGTATACTAACCTAAGGAAACATCAGCATCTGTTTATATCAACTATATCACAATCAGAGAAAGAAATATCTCTCCCTCACTTTACTTGATGGATTATGAGCTGAAAACAGACCAGTTAAAACAGGAAGAAACAGCAACAAAAAGACAGCTATTAAAAAAAAACGTAGCAAATGAAAGGGAAGTAACTTTGCAAATTAAAAACGTGAACGATTCAAAGCCATCTCTGTCCCTCTCACTGCCGTCCTATGAGAAAAACAAGGAGCAGAAAAGAAAGCAGAGGCTGGTTAATTAAAGTGAGAATAAGTGGTCTGGTGGGTTCCAGGTTATTATGAGCTGGGATGTGGTTTGGAGCTGGATGAAAGCTGCTGAAGCTCTCTGCTCGGGGCTTGGCAGGCTGGATAAGCAGAGAGCTGTTGTGCTGTGGAGCTCCCACATACTCCCACACACAAGACTGGAGAGACGGGAAGAGGAGAGGTGGAGAGGAAGGAAGGAGGCTGGGAAGCAGAAAGAGTGAGAGTAATACTGTAAATGAAAGATGGAAAAGAGCCTGGGAAGGAAGAGAAGGGTGTTGGAGATGCTTGCATGCCTATACAAGATAAATAGAGGGGGATAAAGATGAGACCAAGTGGCAGTGAAAGGTGAGACTGCCAACGAGAGCTTAACTATCCAAAGATTACAACAAACATAACACAGGGCAAATGAGAGTGTTATAATCTTTGATAAAGGCTGAACAATGAATCCACAGTGTATTTGATTTTGCGGCGCATAATGACAACGTGTTTGCAGATTTACTCTGCTGCAGCTCATTAAAAGTTCATTTTGTGAGTTGGACCAAAAACAAAACCCTCTCTGTTTTGATCGGTAATGCACTCTGCGTTTGGTGACTGCACTATTTACACTCAACCACAGAGGACACACCACTCTGTGGAACTTTGCAGCTGTGTCTGTTTTATCATTGAAAATGAATATGTTAAATAGCTGCCAGATTACAGATGAACTCATTTGAATAAGAGAGAGAAGGACATAGATGAAAACATTAGAGAGGAGAGGTTGAACCACATCTCGGTGGTTCCTCAGGAAGCCTCTTCCCTGACAGGAACAACTAATGGACACTCTCTTTCATTAATGCAGCCAGTGTGTGTGATTGATGAACGGAGCACAAGCTCTGAGCTGAAACAAGGCCATTACACGCATGAGCACCCAAAGGTGTGTGTGAACTTGCTTCCATGTATCTTAAATGTGTAAGCACATTCATTTGATTATATTTATTGCACTGAGTTTAATCATGTGAGCAAAAAACAACCAAATTTGTCAAAAAAATTAGTCCTTTATAATAAAAATAAAATGTTGCATGGTTTCTTAAAGGCCTCATTTTATAAAAATGTGTCATATGCAATCAGTTCCTGGTTATCCATTGTGTGCCAAGCGCATGTCAAAAATGCATCGCACCTACTCAACAATACTGCCGGTTTTTCTTCCAGCAAAGGCTCAAAATGTTCTAAGACACATCTTGTACTTTTAGTTAAAAACTATTTCAAAATGTGATCATTTTTAAGGCAACACTGCAAAAGTCTCACATCATATAAAACCTGTATAGAATCATATTGCACACAGAAGAACATTAAAGGATTAGTCTGGTGTTAATCTATATTTTTTATTGTCAACTTTATCATGTGCAGAGTCAAACCATAAAGTCAGTCCATCTCTCAATACTAAGCCCACTGGTTCCTACTAAAGAAATCCTACTAAATACATATAAACAAATATATAGTTTAATTTTTTAAATTTCAATTTAATTTCTCAAACTACTCAACAATGCATCTTCAGTGCATGCATTTTTAGCAGGACATGTGAGATTGAGTCAAAATAAACTACAGTGTGTGTGTTCATGGTCATGAAGGAACGTATCACCCAGTGCAACAGCATGGTTCACTGATGTCAACTGATGCCTTGCTGGCTCAAGCTTATTCCTTTCAATGAGGCTGACACCTGATGTCAGCAAAACTGCAAGACCCTGTTTCCATATCAAACAATGGAAGATAACTATGATAACTATCATCATAAACCCTGAAGTGATATCATGGGACCTTTAAAATTCTTCCTTTGGACATGACCTGTGTTGCTCATGTCATGAGTCTTCATTTAATAAGCTAGACAATTTAGCACAATGATGGGCTATTGGGCAAAAGGAGACAACAACTAGCAAAAACAAATAAGGAAGACAAGAAATGTCATTTTGCAGTAATGGCAGTGATGAGAGAGCATTTCTGCCTCTCATGGGAACGAGGCTTTGATGTTGTTATATTAGAAACAAAGGCTCTAGTTTTTCCATTTTGTCAGACAAATTCAGACAAACACGTGCAAACCCTGATGGCGTTCAGTCAGGGCGCTACAGGAGCTCTCTCACACACATATACACACACTAACACACACACTAATATATTTACTGGGAAAGCAGACTGACTGATGCAACCATCATTTAATTCGGTGTTATAACATACATGTTTTCATGTTGGCGAGTGGACATCATACACTCCATCCAACACATTATGAATCAGCAGCAAAGCCCAACCCACCGGACCAACTCACTTTATGAAGATACTGAAACTTTGCTGTAAAATCAAAACTTAGTTTCATAAAAGTCTCTGGTTGCCAATATGAAAATGAAATTGTTTAATCAAACTGAAATGTCCTTTTCCTTTTGTATGTGCATGTTGATTAACGAAAAAAGAATTTTAAAACTCTTTTGTTTTGCTCCAAGATAAATAAAAAACATGCCATATCTAATAATAATAATGAACAGTAAAGCAATAATGAATAATTTTCATACGAATGTGAAATAGATTATTCACAACCTAAAAGTGCAAACTAGACTTTTGCAGTTGAATTTGAACTCTGCCCTGATTTGAGTTCCTTTTCTTTCCTAATGAAAATTCTAGCAGGCCTCTGTTCAGAAATATGTCAAAGTCAGTTAGGTCCCAATGTCACAATGTGATAATATATCACAAAAAAGTCACAGTCAAAGTCATTTTAAATTTGCACGCAACCCTGGATGGGTCTGGACGGGGCTATATGTCACAATGTGTTTGGATTAAACTTCTGCATGAAACCTGACTTAAAATCTGCATGCATTTTCATTGTCACCATACATTTACATACAAACTCCTAATGTCATAATATATTTGCAGCTGTATTGTGACAAAGGACATTTTATGCAAATGTATGTTGACAAAGGAAGATTTCAGTAAAACGTGTTTTGAAAGTGTTTATGCAAATACTAAGCCAATTTATGGAGACATACAGGAGGGACTTTCATGCAAATGTGTGGTGACCAGCATTTGATATGACAGCCTAATGCAACAAATATAACATTTTGAAAGAAGCCACGCTTCACACTAACTTTAGATTCTTGACATATTTGACTCGAACACTTGATGAACATTTGAGTTGTTTTTCCACAAGTGCAAAGAGATTTGCTGAATCTGTGAACATTAAGACTAAGAACCTAAGCAGTAACAGAATTTTATCAACTTTCTTAACTTCGGAAATGACTCCTGTCTGTCCTGATATTGAGGAGAGTTGCAGGAGATGTCTTTCAGGCAGACACGTGTGTGCATATTGTGCGGGAGGAGAAACACTCCTCGAAGACAATAAGCTTATAAAAGATTCTGTTCCAGCAAAGATTGAATGATAACACAGCAGACGTTGTGTAGGATGCAAAAGTCCTCAAAACCTTTCAGCCAGAGGGAAAATGTGGCTTAGAAACAGTGATTTGAGGCTGTCACAACCAAACAATTCCTGCAGGAATAAATCAGGCTTTTATTGCTACTACAGCTCTTCAGTGTCAGTCATGTCCACACCCTTAAGCATCAAGTTATGGAAAAAAACTGCTGCATTCATGCACAAGTCTTAGGTAGGAGCATTTTGAGGCCCTTAGGCGATCACCAGCACACAGAGTTCAAGCTAATATAATCAGACCTTCCAGAGTGGAGGGGTTTTGTAGCATTTGCAACAAGAATTGAAGCTCAGGGTTTTTGCAAAACGTGCACAGAAGCAGACACAGTGCTAAACCAAAGTGGCAGCATGACAGAATGACCAGGTTTGAGGTTGGAATGGTGACTGAAACGTTGAGTTGTTTAGAATTCAAACAGAATTAAACTGTTCTATTCTCAACAGGAAACAGCTTCTCCCACATACTGTTTGACTTAGAATGAGTTGGATTCCTACAGTCAAAGAGCTTTGGTTCAGAGTCAGACCTGAGGGCAGTGTTGTAGTGGTGAATGGCCTCCTGGTGCCGGCCGCTGTCTTTCAGGAAGTTGGCGTAGTTGTAGTGGACTTTGGCATTGTGAGGCAGAGTCTGGATACCGGAGCTGAAACAAGGAGGAAGAGGTAGATGAGAAGGAGGAGGCGTGAAGTCAGTCTGTGGAGAGAAATGAGGAGCAGACATGTGAGCAAAATCACTGTGAGCACAAAAACCCTTTCAAGCAAAGGAAGCAGGCCTATTGGGACCTGATGTGTGTCTCTAGGGGAAGTTGGGTGATTGTAAAAATCACCTGCAATTGTCAGTGATTTTAATCTTGGATCATCTGTCTTGCCCCACCCCAGTAATAATTACAGTCTCAGTGATCTACTCTTTATCAGTGAACTCAGTGGTTCTCCTGTAATTTAAATCCCCTTGATAGCGACGTCTTTCTATATTAAATTGGATCAGAGCTGCTTTGTCTTTCTACTGTTTTTCTTATTATCTTAGCGTGAAATTTGTGTGACTTTTAACACCAACATTTTGGCTAGGGGTCATCAACTACATTTTCTCTTTCTTGCAAAATTGATATTAATTTGTTTTAGCCTATATCAGTGTGAACAGACTCAGACTGAAAAACATGGAAAATGAATAACGGTAGCTAGATACTTTAATATAATTGCTCTCAGACCTCGGCCAAGGAGGTAGTCTAGTGCTCTAAAAAAAAAAAAAAAAAAAACACAGTTCAACTCCCAATGAACGGGATCCCAGAAACTGAACAAAAATACTCCGTTGAAGACTCAATTCAGCAGTTTCAACAAAATGAAACCCAATTCAGTAGTTAGGTTACCTCCTGTAGCCACCATAGATGGTGGGTCCACAGAGCAGAGAGGATGGAGTTGGAAAATAACAATCCAAATAATCACACAAGATTAATCTGATTCTGTGGAACGGGCGAACTATGGATTACAGACATTTTTGGATTGTTTCCGTGTTTGTGTTGGATGGGAAGCCTTGGCTATAGCTTGACCATCACTGATACAGGCCTATTTTCAATATGATGACAGAAACAGTTAAAGCCATCAGCAAACTCTGGGGCAAATTCTCTATTGAACAAGTTATTAGTAGTTCCTGTTTGCAGTGTACCCATGGATGTACAGGCAACTATCAGTGGATGACAACCCTGATCTCCCCCCCGCACACACACACATACATACAGAGAGAGAGACAGACAGACTCAGTCTTCCAACATTTGCAGGTCTGACTAAGAAATGAAAAACAAAATGTAGAGGAAAAAAAAAAATGCTTCAGGGCTTTATCATGTCACTGCTTGTCGCTCTCATCCGTCATGCAGGAAGAGAGAGGAGTCATAATGTGGAGGCCATCTGATCTACAAATAATTATATCAATAAACAGGAGGCAGGGACAACATACTTGAAAATTATACACTGAGGTTTTAATGTGCTTGTAAAAGTACTTAATGCGTGTTGATTTGCCAGATTTTATAGGGTAATCTGCTGGACTTTTTACAGCGCAAAGGCAAAAGTGCAATGATTAAAACAGTGTTGGTGAATGGGCCTAAGCATATGTCTATCTCTGAGTCTCTATCGCTCTGCTTACCGAAAGAGGGCCTCCCTAGAGAGCCAGACGTGGTTCTGCTGGACGGTCTTCCAGGAAAAGAGCAGGAGCAGCAGCAGCATGGACACACTGAGGACTGTGGTGCCCCAACGGCCAACCACCGAACACAGCCGACCCAGGCCATGAGCCACCAGGATACAGTAACCCATACTGGAGGATGAGAGAGGGAGCAGAGAAGACGTAAGTGAGAGAAGGTCAGATGGAACAAAAAAAAGCAAAGGTATTATACATGATCTGCAGTATGAGCTCTCCTCCTCTCCAGTGTTGCTGTCAGTATTCAACACATGAATCTTCAAACATGTGTGACATATCATCTGCCAGATGGCCATGCCTTTCACCCAAATCACTTCAGGTCCCATGGTGGTCATATTTTCACCGTGGGTGGCTGCTGTGGCTTTCCCACAAAAACACAACATCTCAACCACTTTCCCCAAATCCTCTGACCTGGATCACATGGTAAAAAAAAACTTGTCAGTGTTACACACACACACAGTCTGCTGAAGTGTGTGTCTGTGTGTGTGTGTGCCAGATTGGCTTAAGGCAACAAAGGTTTTTTTCATTCATTCCACACTATTGCACAGTTTCCATCCAAGTGCAGATCCACTGAAATAGTAGGCCTTGAAGGAACAACAACAAAAAAAGGGAAGAGACGACACTGAGAGAAAATATCAAGGAAAGCTTAGGCTCGCATGACTTGGAAATGGTGATAAGGCTGAAAAATAAGAGCAAAGATTAGAGGAGAACTAAGTCCAGAGAGGGAAAGACTCATGGGAGAAGGTGGGAGATGGAAAAGTGGAAAGAGGAGGGAGGAATGGAGTTTTAAAGTCTGCTGGCTGATTTGTACTGGAGGGCAATGTCAAACAGAGAAGGAGGAAAGATGTGAAAGCTGGAGACTAAGTGCTTGTCACACAGGAGGCAGCACAATGAAATTCATTTGCACATCCTTGGGAAACAGGTGTAAATGGAAGTTTGATGGTAATGACGACGACTGCACTGACTACAACTGATTATTTCTTTTATGACAAACTGGTATATTCCGTATCCTCTGTTAACACAGTAATGTTGATGTTCCCCAGAAGTACTTCTTTAGCCAATCTCTGAAGATAATAAAAGGTACAGAGAGAGACCAATTTTTGAGTAAATAATAATGCAATTACAATTACCGAAATTTAAATGGGCTTGTTATGCCTTACTTTTGTCATACAAGAAAATACTGAACAGAGGAAAGCAGATGAACAGCCTATTTCCAGGACTTTCCAGTTTATGATCTGTCATCCGACCTTATGGTGGCGCAAGACAGTTCAGCCAATGTGAGCTTGCTTTTCATTGTAGTGATTTTAATGTGTCTAATATAAAGTGCAGAAACTACACAGCCACATACATCCGTGTAGCAAACAGGCAGCAAACCTGGGCATTATCACTACAGCGATAATGGATACAATGATAGATCAAATTTGACAGTTGTCTCGTCCCACACTGTCTTACAGTAACACTAAGATAATATAGCCATCAGTGGCATGCAAAGGTTTCGCTACCCTTGGTCAAAATTTGTTACTGTGATAACAGATAACTGTGTGTGTGTATTCTGTTAAATAAGTAGAAGATGAACTGATCGCCAAAAGGCATGAAGGTGACACATTCTTTCCAACATTTTAGGCTGAATTAGTGTCTTATTTTGGTTTTGTACAATTTTAGAGTGAAAAACCATACAAATGTTTGGGGACCCCAAGAGATCTGAGCCCTCAGATAACTTTTACCAAGGTCTCAGTCCTAAATTAGTGTGGTTCACAATCATTGTTAGGAAAGACCAAGTGATGCAAATTTCAAAGCTTTGTAAATACTCTGACTCCTCGAACCATTTCCAAACAATCAGCAGCCATGGACTCCTGTAAGCAGCTGAAGCCCTCTGAAAATTCAAATAATTGATGCACACAAAGCAGGAGAAGGTAATAAGAACACAGTAAAGCATTTTCATATTTGTAATGTAATTCGCTTGTAATGTAGGAAGGAATGAAGGAATGGCAGTTAACAGAAAAGATGGAGGTCAAGTTGAGGTCTGAAAGACCAAGAAAACTCTTAGAGAGAATAGCTCATAGGAATACTAGAAACTCCCTCTTTGGCTGCAAAAGACCTTCAGGAAGATTTAACAGACTCTGGAGGGGTGGTGCTCTGATCTACTGTGCAGTGACATCCACACAAATATGACCTTCATGGAAGAGTCATCAGAAGAAAACCTTTCCTGTGTCCTCATCACAAAATTCAGTTTTCAAAGGAACATGTAAACAAGCTTGATGCATTTTGGTAAATGTGCTTTTCTTAGACCAATCAAAGCGCTTCACAAAGCAAGCCAGCATTCACCCATTCACACATGGTGGCTGTTTGGATTCTTCTGGCCACCACCACTAACCACGCACATGCATTCACACGCTGATGGAACGGCCATCAGGAGCAATTTGGGGTTCAGTATCTTGCCCAGGGACACTTTGACAGGCAGACTGCAGGGGCCAGGGATTGAGCCACTAACATTCCAATTGGTGGACGGCCGCTCTACCTCCTGAGCTACAGCCGCCCCAATTTTGGACTGACAAAGTTAAAATGGGACTTTTTGGGCAGAGCTATTACATAGGGGGTTCGTTGTTCATGTGTTGAGCCTGTGTTGCAGCAAGTGGCATGGGGAACATTTCACTGGTAGAGAAAGAATGGATTCATTTAAATACCAGCAAATTCTGGAAGCAAAAATCACACTGCCTGAAGATAAAAAGATGATGGCTTCTATAACAGGATAGTGATTCTAACCTCCTCAATATCCACAATGGACTACATCAAGAGGTGCAAGCTGAAGGTTTTGCTATGATCCTCACAGTCCACCAATCTAAACATTAGCAATCTGTTGATGGACCTCAAAATAGCAGTGCATGCAAGACAGCTGCAGAATCTCACTGAACAAGAAGCCTTTTGCTTTAACAATGATCAAACAATATATGATATTTTTAACCTAAACATATGTAGTGAAGCCCAGCATACTGTTGAGCAAGTTCATGAACCAAGGCTGGATTTTTGTTATTTACATTATTACAAATATTAGTGTGATTCTGATGAAGGTTTTTCTTACTTCTGAAACTGAACCTGGAAGTTCCAGTTTTATTTCTGTTCTCTGTAGAGCTGTAGAAAAAAAAATTAGGTGAACATGGTCAGTTTCTTTCACCTGGGTAGGACTGAATTAAATGAGCAGGAAGTAAGAAAATATCAGCCAGGTAATTTCCATTGGAAGCCAACTGACTAATCAAAAGAAGAAGCAGCCCTATCTAAAACTAAAAATGTGTCTACAGAGAAAAAAGTGTGCTAAGAATATCTGGAATGAATCTGTGCTATAATTTGACCAATGCCTCTCTGTTGCTTGTCTGACATGTGAACTCTTTCTCGACAAAAGTCAATACCTCATGGCATACCTCATGAAAACATTTTATGACACTGAGGATGTCTTATTCAAATTTCCATTCAGCAACCATAATATGAAACTTTAGAATGCATATAAAGGCAGTTGGATGTAAACACCTGCAACAAAGCTGATGGCAAATAACCACGGAATGCAGAAAAACACAAAGGCCGAGTTCAAGAGAAAAGAGCAGCTACTCACAGTATGCCTTCCAGGCCTCTCTCTCTCTCTTTTTATACTCTTTCACACCATCTATTCTTATCACTATCCATCCCCAAATTGGCAGGTAGACATTAACCAGCTCCGACATCCGCTTCACTCCCTCTGTTTGTCACTGTACATCCTGTCAGCTGTGTCAGACAAACACTGTGTGCAGCCATCAGTCATTCTGTCACGGAGCATTTCTGATGCTGTGCTTATGTGTGACTGACTTTTTGTTGTGTGTCTTGTCTCCCATCTATTTCTCCTGTTGTTCTCAGGTCTTTCCTGCAAAAGAGATCTTGATTTCAATGAAATTACATGATTAAATATAGGTTGCAATAATAATTCCAAGGCTGTGCTCGACTAAGGTTTATTATTATTTATTATTACTTTTACTTTTAGTCCATTTACAGTGTCTTCAGATAAGATCTGTGGTGGAACAGGTGGAATCAAAAAAGTGCCACTAGAAGATGCCAAAGTCAGAAACTACATAGAACTACATGGTTGTCTGTTTGTTACTTTTTCTTTAGAGGTGATGGAAAATAACATTTACAGTTGTATGCTTGTATGGTTTCCCAAAGTGCTTTCCCAAGAGTGCTGCAAGATTTTATCATTTCCAGTTTTTCATTGTTTGTTGTTGCACACATGCTGTATTTCCAACATATCAAAACAGAAAAAAATACAAGCCCTAATTCCAGAAAAGTTGGGACCCTGTGCGTAACGTGAATAAAAACAGCATGCATTATTTCTGTGTTTACAGATGAGTTGATGAAGTGTTCTCTAACCCATGTAGTAATCTCCTTTATACAATCATGTGTTTGACAAAGCGTTGAACCTCGCTCCATCCTTCCTTGTGAACGACTGAGTCTTTCCAGGATGCGTTCTGCTTTATGTTTTACAGTGTCCCAACTTACAAATTACCATATTAAAAGCCCTTAGAGCTATGCAGTCACGCTGAAGCTAATGACAGGACAGCTCACAGTTGCCT
This sequence comes from Holacanthus passer, assembly GCA_025331565.1. Classification (NCBI taxonomy): domain Eukaryota; kingdom Metazoa; phylum Chordata; class Actinopteri; family Pomacanthidae; genus Holacanthus; species Holacanthus passer. The sequence continues at coordinate 2,055,307 of JAFREQ010000039.1, forward strand.
GTTGTCACAGTAACTTGAAAGCAATGCTTTCAAGCTTATGAGTTTTCACAGGTACACGGCAGTCACAAATAGCAACTGTCAGAGCAAGAGATCGAAAGATTTGTCATTTTGAATAGAGCTCAAAGACATGCTGATACATCTCAGCCCTCAACAAGGTCTGAGAGAACTGAACCTGAGCCGACCATAGGAACCACAGACAGACTGGAAGCTACTTGGCTAAGACTTGGCAAACTGGTGCACAAATATCCATCATTATCCAACAAAAAACAAGTAACAACATCATGTGTTTTGATGTGATTTTGGATATTGTTGATATAATTGAGATATTTTGATAGACTTGATATATTTGCTATATCATGGTTTGTTTTACAGTATTATTGTTTGTGTTCTTCCACTCCTTGGGACTGGTGCACTTTTGAGTTTTATGATATGTATGGTATCATTCAGTACAACTGTAGTGACAATAAATGTGCTGTATGTTGTCTGCCTTGGTTAGAGAACACAGTTATAGTCTAGATAAACCTGCCTGTAAACCAGAGTTTGAAGGGTCTTTTCGATAGTTGTTTGTGTTATATTGCCTCACTTGGTGACAGCAGTACAGAGCGCTGTCTCATCTGGAGACACGTCATACCAAACCCTCGCATAGGTGTTTCATTGGGTTTGAATCTGGTGACTTTGAAGGTCACAGCATAAGAGTCACATTATTTTCATACTTATTAAACCATTCAGAGAGCCCTCATCACCCATACGGAAGCATCTGCATTAACTATATTTCTACATCATTTATTCAGTTTTTCCTTCTTTTCATCATAAATTTCTTCTTTTTTGGGATTGGGGTTGTAGCTTGTGACCTAGATTGGTGAACTTAATTTAGTCTTAAGTGAAAGCCTTGACTGAAAAATGGATGCTTTATCAACCAAGTACTGGTCCAACAGCAGACATGAGGGGGAAGGAGAGGTGAGGGGTCAAAGACACAATAGCATATACTGAGTAAATACTGACAACAGGGTGGACGACAAATAGAAAGACTGAGAATTTTTTTTACATCAAACACAACACAGAAAACGCAGAGATAGAGCAAATACATATAAAACAAATACAAACAAATATAAATGCAGTCTAACTTTTATTCTACAATGCAGATTGCAGTGTGTATGTGTGTGTGTGAGTAGCTTGTGCAACACTAAAAACTAACAGCATGTGAATCAACATAGCAGAAAATGAGATTATCCTACGGTAATTCTCTTACGAAAAACACCCCAATCAGCTCGTATACAAGTGCCCTCTGACATGCACTGCCATGCTGCCCGCTCACACACACACAACACACACACACGCTCAGGTACGCGCACTCAGAATCGCATGCATAAAGACACGCACACACTATAGGTGCACATGAATGCTCCCTTCTACACACAAAAGGCACATACGTCCGTTCCTTTTTCTAAAACAACATCCCAGCATGCCTGTCGATATATTTGTTTGTGTGCTTGCATGTTCAGTATATTCTAGGAACTCCATCCACTTTGCGTTTTAAACCATAGGTGAGAGGATATTCTCGAAATGGGTCATTGACTGGTGTACTCTCAGTTACCCAGAAACACCTGCGAGTATGTCGCAATGCAACTTAACAGCAACGCAAAGTGCATTCATTTCATCTAGGTGCACATAATGAAGATGGCCGCTGAATGTATTTGCTGCATGTCTCTGTCAGGTATGTTGTACATGGTTATTTTAATCAGGACAAGTTCTCTTGAAAAAAATCATGACATAGAGACATACAGTACGGGAAGCACGTTGATTTGTGACTTCTAAATTCTAAATTAATGTATGTGGTAAAAACCAAAGACACCATTTTTTATTCTCTATGTCTGTAAGTTTCTTGAATGAGTTTTTAGTTAAAGGGAAAGCCCACTTTATTTTGCAGTACAACCTGGATCGTATTAGGGAGACTAGAAAGTTTTAAAACATGGCATATGTCACCACATACCCATGCCTTTGGTCAATGATCAATTAATAAAAACTAAAGGGCAACGTGAAAGATGGATGAACGGACAAATACTTAATTATTTATAAAGCCATAATCAATGACCTGCATGCAATTGAGGAATTACAAACATTACTCCTGATGAGTAAAATAGTATCCTGCTCAAGGACGCCATTACTGCGTTATCAGACATTTTCAAAAGCTAAGCGAACATAACATTATCAAGTGATGTCAAAGTGAATTTCAGTTTACAGTCGTTTTTGTATTGTTGTCAGAAGGAATGAGTAAGGTCCAGGATGAATGTTGACAGTCAACCATCTAAATCTCACTCCAGACGTTAAACTAGAAATATCACTACATCATCCAACATTTCAGCTTCACTTCTCAAACTGAACTCAGACAATGATCAGTATTTTAGTGAACAAGAGAGTGAATCTGCTTCTGATGGAGTTGATGCTTTGCAGTGGAGAGCACAGGTAGCTGTAGTAATGCCAGGTGAGCAGGAACGGAGAGAGGGCGGTTCTACAACAGCAAGAGTTTGGAAAGGACAACTGGAACAGAGGAGAGGCAGTCTCTTGTATCACTGCAGAGCAGAGCGACATGGACTCTGTGAACAAGTACACTTTCTTTTCCACTTGGAAAGGTCAGAGCAGACTCTATCTGCTCAGGAGACTGAGGTCTTTTGGAGTGCAAGGGGCGCTCCTGAAGACCTTCTACTACTCTGTTGTGGCATCAGCCATTTTCCATAGAGTAGTCTGCTGGGACAGCAGCATATCGGCTGCAGACAGGAAAAGACTGGACAAACAGATAAAGAAGGGCAGCTCTGCACTGGGTTGCCCCCTTGACCCAGTGGAGGTGGTGGGAGAGAGGAAAACTAAATAACACGTTTGTCCAAAGAAGAAAACTACATCAAAATCATTAATGAAGCTGGCAGATACAGTGTTTTCATATTGGATAGCAACTACAATCATAACACTCAGGTATTAAAAATAGAACATGATGCTTTAAACCTATATATCCTACATCCAAATGAATTCCTTTTCATGCTGAATAATCAGAGGTCTCTTTGAGAGTTACAAGGAGTTCATCTTTTAGAAACTAGCAGCATTACAGCATTCAGAACTGAGCTGCTGACAAAGAAACATAGAAGCAATTAATATGACTGACAACTTGTTGGTGGGGGTTTACTTTTGCTGTTTACAGTTTTGATAGAAGATAAAGTGTTAATCAGGTGTGCAGAGACTGGAATAAGGATGAGGTTCAGGTGAGGGTTGTGGTTGACAGACATGTAGAGTAGAAAAGTTAAGGATGAGGTGTCAGGGAATCAATGCAGCCAGCAGAATAGTCAGCAGAAGAGATCATGTGTGAACGTCGGGTGTTTTATTGGTGGATTTAAGGAAACTGACAGAGTGTGTGTGTTTGTGGGGGTGTATTGTGGGAGTGACAGTATCACACCCTCCATGAACCTCAACAGCAGTCAACTGTAAATTGTGTTCCTGCCTCCAGTCAAACGGTTCCTCTGCTCTGAGTTGTGTTGTTCTTGCAGTTAAATGATTTCCTTTAGAGCAGACTTCCCTCTTATATACTGCTTCAGAGCCGACGAGCCGAAGCAGCAATGCTCCTGACACTCATGTGTCACAACAGAAACACAAAGGTGAGCTCAGAAGCCAAAAACAATGTTCTGTTGGCACATACATAATCTACACTGTCGTAATCTGCTGTCTTCTGTGTCTACGAATACACAGTTGAGAGAACATAGTTGGACTCATCCTCCTCCGGTGCTGTTTCAGAGCTGACTGGATGCAAATACTGTAGGTCTGCAGCAGGTCCTATTAATGCCCCTCACTTTCACCCTTCTCCCCTCTGCAGGGTTTGGAAAAAAGGGTTTCACTGTCTAATCCTGCTTCTGGCCTCTGCAGACGACTCCACTGCTCTAAGAGAAACTCCCCCGTCCAACAGAGGGGGGAGTAGATGAACAGAATTATTAGACAGAGGAAGAGAGAGAGGGAGGTAAAGGATGGTTACAGGATGGAAGGAAAGGAGGCACAAGTGAGGGAGGCGAAAGGAATACTCTTTATTCCTTTTTCCATGTCAAATTCTTGTTTTACAAAACGTCCAATCACACAACACAGTTTAAGCACCAGATGGGAAAAAAAAATGGTAGTTGTTTTTGAAAAGAGTTGCCTCCTTTTAGACCCACCGGCTCAGAGCTGTGATATGTTCTAGTTGGCTAACTTTCCAAAAGTTAGAGAGAATGGATCTGAGACATTTCATAGTGTTTTGTGATGCTCAGAAAAATGTATTAAGTTTTAAGACTGCTCCTTTTCCAATCACTGTGTATGGGAAAAATCGTTTTTGGGCCAGTGTGTGTCACATATGCTGACAGACGTTACCACTATACCTCAACAGCCCAATGCTGTTCCTGGGCCTGGTGACAAAATCACTGTCATGAAAAGTGACATTATGAACGAAACAACACTAAGAGTCTACAGCCAGTGGTCTGTACTTCGGCACAGTGGTGCTTTGAGCTAACATGCTCACAGTGGCAATGCTAACATGCAGAAATTGAGCAGGCATCATGTCTATCATGGTCACCATTCCTGTCCAGCGTGTTAGCATGCTATCCTTTGGTAATCAGCACAAAGCTGAGGCTCATGGCAACGTCGTTATTTTGCGGATATTTGGTCATAAACCTGCAGACTTGATGATGGCGCTGAATGAAAAGTCAGGGGATTACAAAGGTTATTACAATTCATCCTAATAGAGATATTTGACCAAGAGACAAAAATGTCAACCTGCTGGTGGCACTTGAGGAAAAGCCAGGGGTTCAGCAAAGTCAAGTTGGATTCATCTTCTGGGAATCATGAGTGTCTGTATAGAATTTCATGACAATCCATTAAATAATTACATAACTATAACAGATATTTCAGTCTGGACCAAAGTGGTGGACAGACAGACAGACTGACATTGCCATTCCTAGAGCCATGCCACAACACTATGAAACAACAGTCTTTGTTTAATATTTCTTTTTTTTTATTGGATCGCTGACAGAGGAGAGATGACAGCAAACCAGGGAAGAGAAAATGACATCCAACAAATGTCCCCTGATGGATGTGATCCTGGCATATTGCCATTCATGATATGCAATTGAACCACTAGGCCACCAGGACCCCCACTTATTCAGTGTTTTCTATTATAATAAATTGAAAATGGAAATGCAAATCTGTTTTTTTAAATGTAATTGTAATGCCTTACATGGAACTGCGCAGTGGTGAATATTTACATATATCAAGACTTAACATGCATAATACTCAGGCCTCCTATGCACTAACCATCTGGAGGAAAGGCTGTTTCCATGTTGGAACCATGTGGCCTTCGGTTGTTTCCGAGCTGAGAGGAAAAGGAGTCAGAGAGGAGAGCTGTGTTTGAACTCAGGAAGCAGCAGAAGCATCTGCTGACAGTTAGACTGCAATTAGCCATGCAGCAGGTTAAGTGAGAGCTGAGTGAGATCAAGTCAGGGGATTTCTCTGAGCTCTACCCCCTAAAGGCATCTGCTTCCAGCTAAAGTCCCCTGCTCGGAGGGAGCATTCACTCTGAGAGGATTTGGGTGAATGTGTGTGTGTGGACCCTGCGGGCCCTCTAAGCCTGATCAAGGTCACCCACGGACCCTAAGGATCTTAGGATTCATGGGGAACATTTACACACTTCACACATCACAAAACCGAAAGGATGAACAGCCTATGGAATGTTAGAATGAGGAAAAATGAGAAAAAAAAGCTCTGCGACATGGCAATTTAGTCTACTGTAGAAGATTTGAGGGGAGATGGAAAAAGCAGACGAAGTGAATGAGATAAAGGTGGAGGATAACGGAAAGAAGAGATGGGGAGAAAGAAAACAAAAATCTTAACACAAGGAATGGAGAGTTCACTTAAAGAGGGAGAGATGACAGACTGAAAAAAAGAGGACAGAGAGCGACTGAGAGCAGAAAAACAAAGTAAGTAGAGACTCTCCAATGACAGTGGAGAGGCTCTTGACTTGAGAGCGATACTGCTGTGTCAGAGTGTGTAAGGACACACACACAACAAAGAACAGCTACAGTGCTCTCTGGAGCTGAGTTGACGTGAGTACTTCTCACCTCATTACATCTTTCAAATGACTCATATTACTCAAAATTTTAATATCAGTAGCAATGAGACGTCTTACACAGGTGAGCCAGTTAACATGCTGTGATCATAAAGACTTTTCACTGTCTCACTGTTATTTCTGTAATTGTGCTTATTCAGTGTATTAGGAATATTCTGGTTTATTACTACTTGGATTTTTCTAGATTTGTTCAGCAAAGTAACTGATGAAAGCTGGAATTATGGATAAATCACTACAACAAAGTCAAATATGACAAGAAACATGAGCAACCACTTTATCTGAAGGTCAAACTGAAAGGGTGGGCACCTTAAATGTCAGGCAGAATCCTTCATTACACAGGAAGGCTGTTTGAACACATCTACAGTAAACACAAAGTTGAAGCAGGAAGTGGGTCTGTAAACCAAGATGAATGTTTTCAAAAGACAGTAAGGACGATCATTTTACCATTTGCCTTTGTTTACTCTCCCAAAGACATTTAGCAAATGTGGAGGTTTGTTTAAGCTGCCTGATCATCTGCTTGAGTCTTTTCACTTTTTTTTCGTGATGTTGTGATGATGATCAAATATGTTCAAAATAATGTTTAGAAGAATAACAAGCAGTGACTTAGTAACAGTTGCAATCCTTTTGATTTTGTCTCTCAACTGTCAAGACCAACTTCACCCAGACTGGAACAGACTCAGTCCTCACGTCATATTAATTTGCTCCACAATGGTACTGTGTGCCCTTAATGGGTCCACTAAAATCTTGATAGTAGTGTGTGTATGATGGGGTAGCCAAAGCTAAGAAAACAAGACTCACATTGCAAAAAGTAACTAGAGAAGTGCCATGGACACCCAAAGTTTGAAAACTAGCTGTCCATCTTATCTTTTCTCGTTTCAAGAAAAATAGGCCTTGATGCAGCAATGTGACATAAAAGGAAGAAAGACATGTTGCACAATGTGTTTCCAGTATGATCAGGGCCACAGAAGGATTCAAAGGAAAAAACCTTGCTTTGTTAGAAATGTGATTAATAAATCAAGACCAAACATTATAGTTATATCTACTTACTCTTTATAGAAGAGTAGGAGTCGAACCTCTACACAATAAAAATATAAATGCCGTTGCATGCACATATTCATTCACCCACCCACACACACAGGGACACACACACACACTCACCTTGGCATGTAGAGAACCCTCTCGGCCACAACAAATCCCACCCTGAAGAAAAGGTTGCTGGCAGGAATGAAGGGAAACACCAGGAACAACAATCCCACCAACACCTCCCTGCTCTCCTGTCTCTGTAGAGAGACAGAACAAGAGAGAGAGGGAGAGAGAGGAATACAAACACAGATATGAGCACATTCACAGGAAATAAACCTGATATTACAAAAAGGCTTAAAAGGCTCCAAGTGTAACCGCTTCCAACAGCATGGCTGCATTATGAATTGTAATATGTGCCATTCAGACTCTGCCAACACACACACACACACACACTTGTACACACAGATACATGCACATTCAGAGGCCGTGACCAATCTGTCTTAAATATTAACAATCATCTCTGCAACAGAGAAGCAATTAAGGCAATCAAATGATCAAATTACAGTTAATTCCTCTTTCTATGGAGCCCATATCTAAGGCCATTCATATTTTATAATGCCCACAGCCTCTGCCTTCACTGCTTCCATGTTATCCCACCATGGCTGTGTTTATTTGAACAAACAGGCCTCTAATTGGCTGAGTCGGCAGCTCCTCGCTGGCTTCAGTGGATTGGCTCATTAGCAGTAATGAGAGCCAAAGAAGTGTGAAGTGCTGATTAGTGTCGCCCCAATCAGAGCTTGTTCTGCTGTCAATGGGCTCATCGACAGCTACAGGGACCATCCCTGACTGGAACAGGCCCATGGTGATATCACAGACACACGAAGAAAAAACATACTCTGAAAAACACTTTGAGCCACCGATGCAATCCTGGACTGGTAATGGCCTGAATATAACAGGGAAGAACACAACACGCTGCTTGCTGCTGACATGATCTGACACAGATACTACCGTAAACATTATGAACATCGTGCAAACAGAGAACTATTGCTGGCATCATAGACTGGTCATGGACCTACAGTAATATTCTTCAACCTTTATTTAGATTCTTTAAGAAATCCTTGATGGTGATCCTCATTGACGAAGCCGAGATTCCACCATGGAAAATACAAATGTGTAAAATCAGCTGACAAAACCAGTGACAATAGTTACCATAGGAAATACAACCCATACAGAGCAATAAACAAAAACAGTTAAAACAGTTACAGGCAGGTAACAGACAGTTAAAGTGCATTCCTAAAGAGGAATGAGAGACAGTAATGCACACACTGAGAGTTAGTGATAGACTGCTAATAGCCTGAGTATCATCCACACAAAGTGCCGCACACTAATTATGATTGTAGATGGGGTAATTGTGTACAGATATTATCAACAGATGAATAAATATAAACCCACTTATCTGCACTAAAACTGGTTCTAAAATTCCCTTTGTGCATTTACTGTACAATCAGGCAAGTATGGAGGCTACACAGTGCCACAACAAAAGAAGAAGTCAAGAATAAGTCAGTGGTGACAATATATTATGTGACAAATAAAAGACACATTTAAAGTAAGCTATTAATGAAACTACAATGAATTAAAGAAGAGTGGGGTAGAGAGACAGGAAAGAGGGGAAAGAGAGGCGATGACATGCAGCAAAGGGCCCGGGGCCACTCCACCAGGTGAGCTACCAGAGCACCCTACCTGCTATCAAGCCAAGACGACCCCTTTCTCATATAACAGCATTGCTTTGGTAGACTCTCCAAGAACCAAAATGACATGCAAAATGACGGTGAGGGGTAGCCAAACTAGCACTAGTGCCAGTGAGCTTTACCACCGGCTCCTCTTACAGTATGAGTAATGAAACTCTAGTGCAAGTTCAGCCAGGAAGACAACAATGCTTCTCGATCTCAAACTATTTCTCATCTTTCCTCCTGCACATTTCCTGCTGTCAGTGTTTGGGGCTGTCACTGGTAATCAGCTGTCTCATCAGCTGATCTCTTCCATCCAATATCACGGTGTCACACCCTCATTGCTAGCCTATCATCTTCCTGCTCTCCTTTTAAAATACGATCTTTCTCTGGCCTAGCTCTTTCATGCCGGTGATTTGCACGCCCCTTCACCTCCCCATCTCCACCTCGCCTTCGCAGAATCATCATCCACTTCTTCACCCATCTGGCTTCACAGTCTCCAGTTGCCATCACCAGTGTCAGGACTCCAGGGGGTTTATCCAGTGATGGCTCAGACAGCAGTTCTTCAATCAAGACGTCTCCCCCCAGAGTCCAAAACGCCAAAGACTCTCTGTCAAGTTTCATATCAATATCATCATCAATGTCACATGTTGTAATAAATTATCTTTCTTCACATACTCGTCTCTCCTGGTTGAAATAGTAGTAGCCTAGTTAGGGAGGCTACCAAAAAGTAGTGCACATGTGCATTATGTTTGCTGACAGATTTGCTGAGTTAATTTGTATATTGGGATCAAATCACACTCTTCATACTTTCTCCAGCACTTACCTCATCTTTACTGGTGTTTTGTCTGTTTTCTGTTCATCTGTTAGTCTCTGCTAGTTTTAGTTAATGTCAGTATTTCTATTAGTTGTAACAGCTAGCCTTGCGGCCACCTTAGAAACTGTCACATTTCAGCACCTCTGTAGTGTGCAGGGCCCTTTGCTCCTTTACAGATGGAGGAAGCCAATAGCAGTCAATTTGACTGCTATGGTCATTCGAGGTAGTAATACTCAGATCTCTTTTGTGTTTTGAAATTTTAATGATAAAACAATGGAATAAAATACATCTCTTTATGATCTTTTCCTGTGTTCATCAGTTAGTCTCTCTGTTCCTTATTTAGTTTCTTTCATCCTCCCTTCAACTCCTGTTTCACTGACTAGTTGCCTCATGCATCAATTAGTGTGTTGACCTGATTAGGTTCTCTACATCAATTACTTTCTCTCATCATCTATTTGTACATCTTTTCCTCTATTCCCCTCTCTGTTCATAATTTTGTTTGTTGGCTCATCCACTTGTCATATATGTTGCCTTAAATACTGCTGGTCAGTTGTGGGGGCAACCTGGGGCAACGATGTTGTATGTATTGTATGTCATACATGTTCAGCATTTTCAATTTCACACTAATGAGCTATAACAACATTTCAACATTTATGTTGTGGACAGATGATGGAAGAGGAAGGTTCCTTTAGATGTTGGAAGACATGTTTATTGGTCATCCATCCATCCATTCATTTATCTTCCACTGCTGTTCCAGGTCTGGCTAGCAGTGGCAGCAGTCTAAGAACACAGCACATCTTTCTCCATAGCTACAGCACATCCTCCAGCTCTTCCTACAGGAATCTTGTGGTGTTCCTTGGCAACACGTGGGACACTGCTCCTGCGTTTTCTTGGTGTGTCCCAGGGTGTCCTGCCAGATGGACATGCTGGAATACCTCCACCAACAGGCATCCAGGAGAAAACCTTACCAGATGCTCAAACCATGTCAGCTGGCTCCTTTCAACAGGAAGGAGCAGCTAAGGTATGAGCTCCTCAGCCTGTCTCTCAATGGAAACGCAATTACTCCGTGAAGGAAAATTCAGTGCAAATTATGCACACTTGTATCAATGATTTCATTCAGTCATTATCAAAAGCGCATGACCGTAGTCAAAAATTGGAATGCAGATCAACTAGTACTGAGAGCTTCAGCCTCTGCTTCCTCTTCAGTTACTCAAGCATCGTACAGAACCTGCATTACCAATGATGCAGCACTAACGTACCATTGTATCCTGACTCCTGAGCAAAACCCCAAGGTTACTGAACTCCTTCACAATGGAGGATATCATTTTCTGGTAGAGTTCCATGGCATCAGACTAAGAGCTCTTGTTAACAGCTTACTTGGTTAAAAGCCAATTTACTCATCTCCAATTAATTTTGATTTCTACAAATTGATGCTCCATGTAACCCCAGCAACTGTCTACTATAACTTATCACCTCCAGTGGCAATTATGAAACAAAGACACCATCGCAGTGCTTTCCAGTGGAGTTGGAGGGTTGTTACTGCTAACTGCTGGCTACCATCCTAATTGCCTGGCGTCAGACTACGGCAACCCTTTCTGTTCTATCTTTGTGTCTTAAAATCTTTCTGCTCTATCTGTATTTTTGCCAATCTTTTGATCCTCTGCCCCACTTTCATTTATTTCCATTATTTTTCTCAATTAATTTCTCACCTCAGCTTTCCTCTGTGTACTGCACTGTGTCATCCAGTGGTCCATTTAACCACTGTGACAATCTCATCTGGGCTCCTGGCTGGTATAGCTGGGCCTCACCTGCAGGCAGACTCACTGGGTTCACCCCAATCATTTCTATCATGTCACTTCCTTTTTAGTCGACCAACATTAGTCAATGAGAGACAAATCAATAAGGTGAAAAGGAAAGGACTTAAGTTATTCTGAAATGCAATCCTTCAAGAGGCAACTAGAGTTCACCGGACAGAATGAAATGCTTTTTGAAAAGCGCTAAGAACTGTCTCATGTACCTTCCAATACACAAACATATACACAAACAGCAGAGATAGATGAGCGTGTATGAGAGAGAAATATATATATATATACACACACTATTGTCATATTGCCCAGTCCTAGCATAATCAGATACAAATTCTACACATAGTGACCTATAAGTAAATGTTGGTTAGGAAAGAGCTGAGGCACAGGGACAATTTGTTTCTACCCAAATACAAGAAATCCAGTCAAAGGTGTTATTTCTGCTGGGGAGTGTTTTCAACTTCACCGCCAATAGAATGGCTGTCTGAGGACTTCTAAAGAGCTCATCCTATCTCTAGGAGCTATCTCCAGACCTCTGGGAGTGGACCCAGCTGGACCATCCAGGAAAAGAAGAAAGAAACTGAATGACAACCTGCCACCCACTGTAGAGGCTAGCCAGAACCACAGACGGTCTGGCATCGCACACACGCACAAACACACACATAACACATAACACATACAACACATAAACACAGATAAGATGGAAACACACACACATACACATACAGACACACACACAAAACATGCTGCAGCCATGTAAATCTTGACTATGTGCAAATTACAGCAAATTCCATCCAGTGCACTTCTCCCTTGCCAGTTTCTGTGTGTGTGAATGTATGTGTGTGCACATCAGCAGGTCAAGGACTTTTTTAGAGAGCACATTTTATATGTGTTTTCCTCGATTTAAAGTGCATCCCCAACCCCCCTTTAACGCAGGCAGGAAGCTAAAATAGAATCCACTGAGCTCTGGATTCGCCCTGAGGTCGTTAACACCATGTCAGTCATGTCGTGGGGTCAAGGGAGAGGGCAGGAAGTGGCACGCCGGAACGCAAATTACTTCCTCAGGTTGCAGTGGGATCAGCAGTGTGCACTCTATACAGAACTGGACTGCAGCGAGGAAAGGTCGCAACATTTGAGAAAACATTCATATTGACAGCTGCATGTGATTTGCGGGAAATAGAGTGCATGTGAGAGTGACTTTTGAAATATATCACCAACGAGAAGAGGACGTCTGGTGAATTCTACACACCAGCCACATTTCTTTCTTTCTCTGTCTCCCTCTCGCTCTCACACTCACACTCACACTCACACACACAATACTAACAATATCAGCAGTGCTGACAGCCCTCACAGGTACCATTAACATTTAAACACAAATCATCACACACTCACCTCCCATCCTGCAGCTCTCATACAGTCATAAAATACAGAATATCTTTGCAGAGAGACTCTGTGTTGGTGGTGTTGCTCTCAGCACTGCTGCAGGCTCTGCATGACCCAAGCACCTCACCCAAAATGCTTTATAAGTAACAGAAGCCTGTCACACAGAGAGATTGGATGAAGACTGATGGAAAAGTCACTTCCCTTTCATCTGGTGTCAATAAAATCTGAACAGAGTCTGCTTAGACACAAATGGATCCTAACGTAGGTACTAGATTAACAATTAAAGCTGCAAGATACTACACTTGAAACTGTGAAGCTCTTCCTTAAAAATGAGACTGACTGGCCTAAAGTGGGTTCCACAATTAAAGGTCAGATTTTAATGCCTACGCTGTTAGTGTGTTTGACATGAAACTGGCTCCACAAGCCCAGCTGTCCTCACTAATTGCACTGCCTGACCTGGTGGAGTGTTGTGCAGCTTGCTTGTACTTACTACACAAGCACTGTGGTCCTACACAAGGGATTTGGAAATGGCACAATCCTAGTGTTTTGTCAAGTCAACACTATTTTACTATGCATGTTCCAATTTTAGCTGTTGAGGACATGCGTCTGTCTCTTTTAGGTGACTGCTAACAGAAGATCTAACACTGTTTGTATTGCAGGAAACAGTCCCTGGTGATTGAGTCTGAATCCAACCGTGGTGGAAGAAATATTCAAATAATTTACTTAATTATGACTTTATATATAATATAATATAATATAATATAATATAATATAATATAATATAATATAATATAATATAACATAATATAATATATATATTCTGACTTTGCTAAAATGAGCAAAGTCATAATATAAAACAACACCATTACAAGTTAAGTTGAAGAATGTTCCCTGTAAAATGTTTTACTATTATACAGTATTATTGGATAATTAATACTGATTAATATGTAGGCTGTACTTAAATGACTGCTGGGCATGATGCATCAGCATTTTAACTAATAACTAGTAACCACAGCTGTGTGGGTAAGTATGCTGTAGAAGCAAATAAAATCTGCACAAATCTGTTTGTGTTGAGTTAAACTTTGGTCATAAGTTGACCAATAGCAAGCCGTCTTGACAGTTGACGTTCGAGGGAACGGCGTGTCACAGTCCAAAACACAGGAAGCAATCAGCTGAATAGCTATTACTATTATTAGTTGCGTTGCACAGTCCACTTTCATATAAGCCTCCTCTGCTGGAGTATAAATTGCTCCACAACAGAGAGTATCATGAGACAAGAGCTGCTATGGAGCAAACAGTGTAAACTTATTTCCCAGCTACCAATATAGTGTTGGCTGTCACTTTCCGGTGTGACCAGGGCTTTTCCACATAGATTAACTTATACATAAAAAATGAAAGAGTAAAGATGGAACATTGGGACTATACAGGGTATCAAAATTGTGTAAGTTAGTGGAAGTTTAGCATGCTTATGGCATTCTGTTACATCTTCATCTGCAGGTGTGTGATATTTGTCCAGTTTATGAAATCCAGACCTCATATTAAGTCACATTAATGACTAATTGTGTGTCAGACCTGTGCTCTTCAGGCAGTACAGGAAGGAGCCTACTGCTCCTAGGATGAGTTAAATTCAAGGAACAATTTCCATCTACAAAATGCTCCGGGCAAATAAAATTCTACTTGTACATTTAGAAGCACAGAGCTCTCTCCTGCTCCACTGAAGCTCTGATGGATGAAACACAAATCATTTTGAATATTGTGACTTCTCAGAGTGCAAGGCCCACAAGCATGTTTCAAGCATCATTGTGGAAAAAAAGTTACCAAATATACAGATCTCCAGAATAGTCTGAGAAGAAAGTAGCAGCAACGCCTGACAGCATTTAGTGTGACTAAATGATATTTTGCCAAGAAATACGTTGTTTGAGAAATATTTTCTCCCTAAATCTGCAGCACAGTTCAGTAAAGCCTCTTTGAACCAAATATCATCTGAACTGCAAGATGGAGATAAGTAGAAGGGCACTGTGGGGGAAAAAAAGACTGTAAAGCGCTCAGGGAGGACAGGAAGTACTACAAAAAGCTGGTGCTGATTGAGAGTGAAAACCACTTCCCCACAGACAACACACCTTTGGAAAATACATGCTGTATATATATATATACACAAAAACATACTTCACAGATCAAGGTCTGTCTCCATGGTAACAGGAGGTTTATGAGATGAGATTGGCTTGAAAATATAAAGTAATAAGGAAGAGGGGTGTTTGTGCTAGTTTGTGTCTCATGCCCCTAAACTCCTGGTGATGAAAACATACAGTATGTTGTGTTTGTGTGTGTTTGAAGTGTGCACGCAGCCCAGTGTGTTTCTCAATAAACAGTAAATCCATCATAAGTAGCTTAATGAGGACCGTAAGATGTGAAAAATGCCATCATTTTTTATTTGTATTGGAAAAGGCAGCAATTCTACTGTACAGCTGAAACACAGAATACTTGTGTAACTGATGTTATGTCTGTGTGCATTTCATATCGAGGGCCTGGACTGAGCTGACCTCTTCAGCACACTTGCCTTTAATCAAGCACTAATTAAGAGTCCCATTGGGATCTAAAAAAGCACTGATTAAAAGCTCCGTTAATACACATTGTGCCCTTTCGTGGATGCTCACAAAGACTCATGATAAACAGTGAAAGAATGAGTTGTTGTACTTTTTACATTCAATTCAATGAGTGTCTCTGAGAAACTGTTACAAATGATCTCTGGGCATTGTTGCATGTGCTATCAAAAGGCATTTGAACTGAGAAGTCAAATGTGTCATGCATATTTAAAAAAATCCAAGGGACTGCGTTGATGCAGGCTTTTTGCTTCAGGTACCATTGACACCATAGGGTGAGTATAGACTCACACCAGCACATAATGACAACATTATAATATAATGGCAACATTTTGCAGTGCATTTGTCTCACATGTTAGTGATTAGCTTGCCAGGTGCAGTAGTGTACTAACTAGTCCAATGAGTAGTCCCTACATCGCACCCTACACTGCAGCGTGACCAGGCCTTTATACAACCATGACTTTGAAGGCTTAAAAGACAAAAGACTGCACAGTGATTTAAAATAATTTACTGACTAGGCTTTCACAAGTCTGGAAAGTTATCACAGTGATTATGATTTTATCCTGTGTATGGACATTCACAAGGTGCTGATGGCTATTTTGCGCCGGCCGGTGTAAAAGTCAAAAGCTCTGAAGGTGGCTCCTGGATATTGCAATCTTCTTGCATCCTGCAGTATTAAAATGTTTCCAAAATGAAAAACAACAAATGTGCTCATTAAATTTTCATTGCATTTGTCTGGGCCCTGCGATGGACTGGCAACCTGTCCAGGGTGTCCCCTGCCTTCGCCCTAAGTCGGCTGGGATAGGCTCCAGCCCCCCCGCGACCCTGCAGAGGATTAAGCGGCGTACATCGTACAGATGTACAGATAATGGATGGATGGAAGGATGCATTTGTCTGGTCAGCTTTTGATACTTCTTATGCACAAGGGAACATTTTGGCCTGACAATGTTGCTTGAGGAAAGGTAAATTACAGCAGATTACACAGACGTCTGTTGGTTAGTTAGTGCAGGGCACTGAATTTTCGAGAACCACTTTCATGAACTTTGATGAATTTCTGCCTGATGGTGGCACCAGACAAAGGGTTAGAGAGTGATGATCCCTTGGAGGTCCTCGATATCTGTATTAAATTTCAAGGCAATTTGTCCAGTAGCTGTGAGGCTATTTTACTCTGGACTTACGTGTGAGAGGTAGGTCATTAGAGTGAAAATGTCTTTCCCCATTTCTAATTTTTCATTGTATTTGAGCCTTGCTTCCTTTGAAGTCTTACCAGTTCTTCCCACTCATCAAATGTTGCAGATACAAGTATCAGGAGGCAACAGAGTTCATACAAGTGCAGTCTTAGGCATTTTCCAGCTACTTGTCACTTTCTGTCTCTTACCTGCAGTGAGAAGACGCAGTGCAGGCACAGAGCGAACATCACCACGGCCAGCAGCACAGTGGCCACGTTGCGCACATCACCCAGGGACTCCACCAGGGGAATGCTTCCCACCTGCCAGTCGTAACACAGCACGATGGGGGCAAGCAGCAGCCAGGCATTGAAGGACAGCAGGTAAGAATAGGTCAAAATCCTGGGCAGAGGGGGTAGACAGAGATTGAGGATGCAGAGGAAGAGAAAAGATAGAGATGGATCAGAGGAGGGAAGGAAAAGGAGAAAGAATGAATCATACAGCGACATTATCAATCGTCAAACCTCTTCAGAATTTCAATCATTATTATCACCCTGTTTATTTGAATACTAAAGTGCTTGGCAGTTTACCTGAGGATACAATGAACAGGGGGTTGTCCAAGGTTAAATATTGATTGGAAGTAATTTTCTAATCTGACATTTAAAGTCCAATCAATTAAGCCTATGCCGACTCACAGAGTGCACTGAATGCTGAAAGCCTGAGTCGCATTGCCGCTGCTTTTGCTGTATTCACTTTGTTGTTGTTGTCTTTTTCCTCCCCGTTCTCTACATTTCTCTCAGAGGGTTCGAGACCCGTATGGCTGTCTGGAGTATTGATCAGTCTGCAACACGGCAGCTATCTGCTTCAGTTATCTGGCCCAGTTAAGGGCAGGGTCAGATAGAGTGGCACTTGGTCTGGTCCAGCAAACAGGACAAGATGAGCCCAAAACTGATTACAGAAGGAAGAATGAATAAAAAGCAGAAAGAGATGAGCATGGGAAATGTGGCGTATTTCAGCATGCCCAACAGCAGAAACACTCACACCACACACACAAACGCACTAATGCTAACCCCTGAGGGACCCTACAGTAACACCTTGAAAAAGCACAGACTGCCAAAAAGTAAGCCTAACCATAACAAGAGCTCAGGGTCAAGGAAAGGGACAGACACAACCTGGTGCCACAAAGGTGGATGCACACTGGGCTGCTCAACATACCTTTGGCCATATAGAAAGTGTACTAATATTTGACAGACCTGATCATCTCGTTTTAAATGAGTCACTTTCATCTGTCATTGTTATTCCTTTCCAGTAATTGACTTCCAGCAAATCCAAGGACCACTCTAAGTCAATCCTTCCCTCTGACTCGAGCAAAGCGAGGTTACAACACAAAAGACGCTGAGTTAAAGTGCCCATCGATTGTGACAGAGGCCGTGCTGGACTGAACTCTGAATGGTCAGGCTGTGAAGACCAGCCACAGCTTAGATATTGATTTCCACCCGGACAAACTAAAGGAAGAGTCAGAGGCTCAAAGTGGCTGTGAAACCGTCTGCTGACAGGCCGAGAGGAGGAGGACACAGGTTGAATCCCCTCTGAACACGACAATGAAAACATGTCAGTAAGACGAAAAGGGGCTAGGACTGCTCCTCCCTCTTCCTGAACCCTCTGCTGTCTCCCTTTGTTCCCCTGACTTCTGTTCAGATTGGCTATTAAAGAGATTGACGGCTGGAGAGAGACACAGGAGACAAAGTCTGAAATAAACACTGGCTTGGTTCAATAGGCATACAAAGACTTGCAGAGGACTCACAGAGGTTGTCTTAAGCTCACATACACACACATATATACACACACAGACACAGAGGCACACACACACACACACACACAGATAAGGCAGCCTTCCAAGGTGGTGCTGACAGGCCGTTTAGCATGCAGCAGAATGTTCTCCACCTGCCGTCATCTGATGGGTCTGGGCCATAAATTCAATTCCCTTTTCCACACTTTGGAAGGCCCTCTAACCACAAATTATCTCACACACACACAGACTTGATTCACTATCACCATGGGGACACTTCATTGACATAGTGCATTCCCTAGGCCCTTACCCTAACTCTAACCATCACAACTGAATGCCTAACCCTTACCTTTCCCCTAACCCCAACCTTAATCTAATGTAACCCTCAAAAACAGTCTGGACTACAGGTGGACCTTTGTCCCCACAGTGACAGGATGTCCCCATGGGTTGGTGCGTAGTAAGGTTAGTCCCCACCGGGATATAAAAAAAACAACACACACAAACTTACTTATGTCACTTATGGGGAATTTACACAGACTTACATTCATTTCCTGAAGACTTACCCTAACCCTGTCGACTACTTGCCTAACCCTAACCTTAACAACCGACCAAAGAAATTCACCATATTCCACAGCTTTTGACCCCAGTTGCACTAGCCATCCCCAGTTAACTGGTGCTGAGTCTGATGTAAAGTAGCATAAGTCAGACCACACACCCCCACACATACACAGACACACATGCACACAAACACAAGCATGCTTGCATACACAAAACCAAACATTAACCAAGGCTCACAGACAGCAGAAGAAACAGAAGGTAGAAGGAAAATGTAGTGAGCGATCAGGGAGCAGAAACAGAGAATGAGTCATTTGACAGGTGGTGCATAGGCGTTCTGCTTTCCTGAGTCTGATGGGAAGAGGATCCAGGCTTCAGGTGTGAAGCAGCTCTCTAAGCTGTTCTACACCTACACACACACACACACACACACACACACACACACACACGGTGTAGAGTGTGCACATCCAGAAAACGTCTACATGCTGATAGCTCTCAGCAAATTTAATTCAACAAGGCAACATGTCGATATAGCAGAGATCTTCATCCGAAATTGTCAAATACACATCACAAAGCAGAACAAGCAATATAACATGAAGACACAAAGGCATTCATCATTCATGAGGTTGTGATCTGCACGATAGACTGGATCACTGGATAATACTGTCTGATACCCCCATATAGGGAACAAACATGCCACGGTGGCCCCGGGGTCGGGTCCAGTCTGAGAGATCATTTGTACTGGCACTTTAATTATGAGTTTAAACATTTTTTAATTAATAAAAAACGATGAACCTAAATCACAATTATTTCCTGTCCCGCTGTGTCACTGTTGTCCCTGTTTGTAAAAGGCATCCCACACCTGTCGTCCTATTCCTGCTCGCAAGTCAGCCTGGTTAATGTCTCTTTCCACTTGAAGAAGAGAAAAACAGGACACAGGAAACAGGAAATTCAATAGTTATTGGACACAGAAGTATGTATTTAAACTGTCTGTGTGAGGCCGGTGTGTTTACTCTGTAGCAAGTGCACATCGGTGTGTGAAGAACATAACTTGAGAGGGCATTTAAATACGACCCATGCTAACTTTGACACCACCTTCTTGCTGGGCTCTGATGGTCACCGTCAGTAGATTTTTTTGGGGCTAACCTCTTATCAGCAAAGACATCACACCCTGCTTTGTGCTTTCATAGAGCAAGAGAGAGCTACATTAGCATTGCTTGGAGTAGCATGCATATATGGCAAAAGAAAAAGCCATTTACAGACATGGAGACTGTCAAGGAGTGTATGCTTGCATCAATCCATCAGCTAGTGTCGGTTACAGAAGAGAACACCCCAAACAGCGTGACTGATTCAATCAAGGAAATTCCACTATCAGACACATTGGATAGCTATCAACATTACAAACAACACCACAATAACTCTAAACCAAGAACTTTCCGACTGCACACGTTGCAGCAGGAATCTGATCCGTATTAGCTTCAGCCTCATTGTCCCATGAGCCGCTGTTACAGCATACTGGTCTGAGCAAGCTAGCAGCTGGGTGCTAATCACCGTTACACAACACTGTCAAGCAAATGAATTCCTGCAGTTTAACTATTTATTTATCACATGTAGCTACATAGTTAGGGCTTGTCTATCATGTAAACTTCCGCAATGTAAAAACACACACAGACACAGACGTACCAGCGAGGATCCAGGAGCAGAACAGGCTTTGTATAGCAACAAAGCTAACGCTAGCTGAGCTAGTGCATCAGTATACACTTCCATAAAGACAAAAACAATTGATGTGTTGTTTGTATGTTTGCTAAATGAGTGAAATTCTAAATGTGTGTGATATGGCTGATATGACTGATATTGAAACTTGAATGTATAAATGCCTTGGGCCTATGTCTCTTGATACAATGCTATTCACTGATGCTGTTATTATGTATTTGCAAAATACAATATATGTACTCCCATGTTTCCACTGTACTTTACTGTAGCTGTCAATGTGATTACTCAACACATCCGAGATTCAGTAAAATGTAACACATAAATCACATAAATCTCTTCCATAAAGAATGATCATAGACTACTATATAGAAAACAGTGTATAGAAAATGTATCCTCCTTTAAAAAAAAACAGTAATTTGAAAAAACTGCATATTGCATATTTTAAACTCTTTTATTATTTTAATGTTAAATCAGTCTTTTTAAACTATATGGACAGTATTAGATTGGATCAGAGTGACAGACTGGACATCTCTAATTTGTTTGAGATGATAAAAAGTTGATTTCGTTTTAGCCTTGGTGTGGCTGGTTAATCTCAGATTTGAGCTCTCTAATCAAATTAAGCTATGACTTTCAGTCTTCTCTCTTTCTTCCCAAACAGTTATTTCTGTCTTGTCTTTAATTGAAAAAATTCTTGGCATCAATTTATTGACTTGTCCTAACTACTGGCACAGTGGGGACCATAGTTGGCTAAGTAAATCACGGTGTCATCTGCATAGCTATGATAAGCAATCTTATTGTCTTGCATGGTTTAGCCTAGAGGAAGCAAATACATATTAAAAAGTAGAAGCCCCGGAACAAAGCCTGGGGAAAGCTGAGACCCTGAGTCATAATTGGCTTCAAAAAGCTATTTTATATTTTGACTTGCACATTGTCAGTATTGAACGGCCAAGACCAGAGCAGGATAGATGGAGCGAGGACACACTGACAGACAGAGCAGTGATAAGGGACTACTGGAGGCTCAGCCAGACATCAGGGAGCAGAAATAATGAGGAGAAAATGAAGGCAAGCAGGACGGACAGAGCGAGGGATATGAGAATCCGCTATAAATTTCCCAGGTGGCCGAGGGAAAGGAGAGCTATTTTTCACTGCTCTGCTAATGATAGATTATATGCTGTATCACAGCTGAGAGGACCATCAGACCTCACTGCTGTCTGCAAGCACCCGCAATCCTTAATACCAACTCAATATTATCACATTACTAACTCCTACTGACACATCACCGACTCCTATCAAAGTCATTGTTAACTAATTTTCTGTCAACAAGACAACTGTCAATTCAAACCTGGTTGGTTTGTATTGTGCCAGAGGCAGAAGTCATGTAACCTCTCAGGTCCAAATTCGAGTCTACAGCAATGCCAGCGGCTAAGTGAGGCAGTAATAAGCAAAATAATGTTGCTCATACTAATGATTTCTAACTGCTTTAGTTTAGCATGTTAGATAAGATATTAGGAGTAAACACAAAGTACAGCTAGGAAATATAATTTCTTTTGCAGATATTTAGTTATAAACCAAAGAATGTATTAGAGAACTGAAATTTGACCCAGTGATGGTACTAGATTAAAAGCGATTGGATCCACAAAGTTCATCCTGAGGGGAACATGAATGTCTGTATTAAATTTCATAGCAATCTGTTGAATAGTTATTGATATATTTTACTCCAAACCACAAATGTCTCAACTCAAGGTGGTGTTAGAGGAAAAGTCAGGGGGTCACCAAAATCATTCAGATACATAATCTGGTAACCATGAATGGCTTTTTTAGCATTTTGCACAACCCATCAGGCAGATGCTGAGATATTATTCCTGTAGCTTTATAACTTGCAGTGTTACCACACCTGCTAAATTTAGCTATGTTTCTAAATACTAGCCTTCATAACAAAAGTGCCTGCATAAAATTTACCACACCGTTGAATTCACTGATCGTTTATAAACTGTTCAGAAAATATCAAAAGATAAGGACAAATGTGTGTTGTAAGTTCCACAAGCCCAAAAATACAAATTCTAAAATAAGAAAAGCTGATGCCTCCAAATGTATGGCATTTTAGTTGTGTTCTGTCCATTGGCTAATTAGTTAATTAAATAATTGTCTTGGCACTTATCGTGTTAATTGTTAGTTATCATTATTGACTCTAATAATGTTAATAAAAACCAAAACAAAACTATGAGCTTTGTGTTTCAATCAAAATACGTTCTGGGTTATTTCCTGTTTGCCATTCTTACTGAATATGAACAATAACTCTCTATAACCCAGAACACTAATCCAAATTATTCAATTTTTCGATAGTTTAAGGTAAAATGTTGTGTGTAATTTCCATCTTCTTACTACGTCCTGACATTTAAAAATGCCATTGAATATTTATAGCTCAGTATATAGTAATGTCATCTCAAAAATAAGAATTCATACTGAAAATTCACCTTTTCCCACCCTAAATCACATTTTCAACCAACAACACTAGATTATTTGCATCTTCATCAGTTTGGTTTGTTTGTGCGTGTGGACATGTAGCACTCATAAATCTGTTTGCACAGCCACATTGTGGAGACTCACCTTCCTTATGTGGACAAAACACAAGTGCCCATAATGTGAATCATACAATTTCAGGTGTGTGTGTGTGTGTGTGTGTGTGTGTGTGTGTGTGTGTGACACTGACCTGGTAAGCAGATGAGGTGAGAAGGAGGCAGGGTTGTCCTGTTCAGAGAAGAGAGGCATGGATCCTCCCATCAGCCACAGCCTGACTGACATGATGATCACCACCTGGAGGAATGTGGGAGGAAAACACATGTCCGTACAATTACAATCCACCAACAGTTTCCTCTTTATGACAGCTCAGTGACCTCTGATAGAACATGTATAGTGTGACAGTACGCAGCAGTCTTCCATAGGATGGACAGGGCTGAACAGGCAGGATGACAGCACTCCTCAAGGGCTCACTGGAATGTTAGGAAAACCACATACAGACAAATCTACCAATATATGTTCTAATTTGGAAACTGGGCAGCAGTAATATTAAGCATTTCAAATCGGTAGGAAACTGACTGAGGCATGCACAACCACCTTTTCAATGTAAAAAAAAAAATACTCACATAACTAGAGATGAGACAGGCTCGTTTGATGAAGGGCCTGCAGATGTGGAGGAGGTCCCCGAGTCTGGAGCCAGACAGGTGACTGAGGGACACATAGACATACAGAAAGTCAGTCAGACTTTATCTGTGGGCTTAGTATTCTCACAGGCAATATGACACAAACACAAAAATGTGACAAGGTGCACAGGTCTCCAGTCAGAACTTTGTTTTTCTTTGTGTTGGTGTGAAAATGGTCATCTCCTGCACTCTGACCGTGACCACACAAAAATCCTATTACCAAATGACTATACAGAGCCCTTAGTTGATCGTTCAAATTTGAAATAATTTCACTTTTTTCCAACTTCAGCACAGTGAAATAAACTAAAAATCCCTTAGAGCTCAGGTTTCCATAACCACACGTGGCTGCATGTGAACAGGAACAGTAGTGTAATTAGCAACTTAGCAACAATATGTCAATGCAACATGCTGTTTACTTTCCACTCTTTCCAAAAGCTGCATTTAATACATTTGAGCTGTTACTTGAGCACATTTCCAGTAACTGAGCTGAACTTTCTGTTCAATGTCTGCCTTAATGCAGCATGCAAAAACTTAAAAAGGTATCCATGAGTTGGTCTGACTGGGAAAGCTCAAAAAAGTACAACTAAACTATTCCTTTTAAAAGAAATCACTGCTGCTGCCAGTATGACAGAGCACTAATGTTTTTGTGATATTTCTGATCAGGAAGAGGAGAACTCAGGATTCTTTGCTGCATATTGGTAACTAGCAGCATATGGCAGAAGAAACAAGGATGTCAGTGGCTGTAATCCTGATGGCTGTGCTGCAACCTCAGTACTCTTCTCTGCTAAAAGTGGTGGCTGGCTGTTAAGGAAACATTAGAAGTGTCACCTGCAATTTACAGCTGAGGCAGAGCAACAAGAGAAGTCTGCATAGGTACCAGACATTATTGCTAGAAAGGTAGCAAATCGAACCTGGGTCTCAGCGGTGAGAGCACCGAATCCTAACCACTGGACCACCACACAGGGCAATGTAAGTTCCAAATTTAAGTTTGTCCCTTATCCAAAATAAGTTAAGGGGTTTATTAAGGAGAGATAAAGTCGGTTGTCTCCTGCCTAAGCATACAGACTAAGGCTTTCATAGTAATTACTGTCATAATACAGCACATGTGCACTTCAGTTACCATGGTTATGCTTCACTTACATCATCAGCCTTTAGCATAAATTGGCAGCATTATTGTTCACTTCTCCAAAATGGACAACAAAGAGAATATGAAAAGAAAAGAAAGTAAAACCGGACAGAAGATTACAATGTTGTTCCACATTTGGAAAAGCTGTGAAATGAACTGTAGATGAAGTAATGAAGAAATATGAAAATATTACAGTGAGAGCATGAAAGGACAGGAGTCAACAAAAAAGCAATCTAGCTACATTAATATATGAGACAGAGTTTGGCTAGTTGCATATATCAAATCTACTCTCTCTAACAAGTTGCATTCTCATAGTGTCCAGTCCCAAAAAATGTTTCTCAGTATCTCTCTTCAATCACCATAAATTCAGCCAAGCGGTCAATCAAGTCATGATTGAAGTGTACACAAAGCACAAATGTTTTGTTCAGTTCAAGTTTTCAGTTTCCTGGCGTGCCCTGAAGGCTGAGGATTTCATTAACCATGAGTTGGCCTGGGACGTTTGTTCCATGCAGCTCCTCATCACTTTCTCTCTCTCCTTCCTATCATCTCCATACAGTCAATAAAGATAGAATTCTGTTTCCTCCAGCAAGTTTAGATGCCTGTATACAGCTTTTAGGGTCTGATCTATTTCAGTTATGTCTGTATGAAAAATGTGAATGGGTTTTACTAGGAGCTGTAACCAACCATTATTTTCATTATCAATTAATCTGACAATTTTTTCATTCATCTATACAATAGAGAAAAATGCTTGCCATGATTTTCTGAAGCCCAACATGACTTCTTCAAATTGTTTTTTATCCGTCCAAAACGGATGTTCCCAAGCCTGTCCTCTCCACCAAAACTCTTTTAAGGTGATGAGCCAGACTATGATCAGAGCCCAAACACTTCAAATCTTGACTCTCACATTAATTACATTTTGAATTTGTTTCGTGACCTCTCAGTATCTTTGCCATTAATAAGCCTCTGCAATTGAACAGCATTCCTGTGACTGCTTTCCTGCAATTTCAAGTAACAAAGTCTACAAGGTCATCATCCACTCACTCCATTCACATTCACATATTTTTATCGATCTAACGACCAAGGTCATTCATGAACTCTCCTCCCAGACCACATGGTCCTATCCATTAGCCCGAGGTAGAAAGCTCTGACTGCAGTAAAAAGACAGCTAGAGAATAAGATGAGAGGAAAGGGATGAGACAGATAGGTGGTGAAAGGAAAGCATGGAGAATCCATTCAACACCCCATCACTTTGAAATGTTCCCCTTGTGCAGAGCTTTCAAAGCATCATAGAGACGGTGAGAGGAGAGATCTCACAGGAATTCTACACACATTCTGTCTGTCTCACACTCTGTCTCGTCTGTTTCATCTCTGCTTCTCTCTTGCTTTTGCTTTCTCCTTTCTATATTTGTCTTTGACAAAGTCTTTACTCTGTGTGTTCTGCTGAGGTTTGCAGCGCTGAGGGACAGAGAGACAAAGAGGAGTCACACTCTGCAGATGCTGCATTCGCCCGAGTTACCGTAAAACTGTTGGGTCCCAAAAAGTGATGATGGTTTCCTCACTGATTGCATTTTAGCACAGCGCATTTGATGTTTTTAATGGGCTTGAAAGTCACACAAACCTGATGAAATGCTGTCAATGCAAACACAGTGTCGTGACGTGTACTTCCAAGTTAAAGCAATGATTCCTTATTGCTTTGGGGGTTTTCAGCCCATACTAGTAAGAAGTAAGAACATGTAAATACAGTTACATTAATGATTAAAAGAAGGATTTGTGAGTTTGAGATTGCTGAGCCAAAAAATTGCAACTCAGTTTCAGGAAAAAGTCCTTACTAGTTTGTGTTGTCATTATTTTTCATGAAAATTCTACATTTGATCAAAGCCATATTTGAAAATGTGACTAGCTCGTAATGTTAACAACCAACATGTGGAGAGCCAGAAGCTGAAAACTACAAAGCTGGACTACTGAGGTAGAGTAGCATCAGCTGACTCACGATGAAGACACAGAAGCATCAGACTCCCTGTTTGGTGTTTGAGATAAGACAGTTTTTGTGTGGATTGCGAGCACGTAGGTCCCCTTTGTCAAAAATAATATCAAATGCTAAGATTTAGTCACAAAGTGATCATCAGCAGTGGATGTCACTGTCACACAACACATTGTCACTTCAGTCCACAAAGGTGGTTATGAGACAAAATAACAGAGTCAAATCACTTCCTTGTTGATAAAAATGCATATGGTCAATGTCTCAACACCACACATTCGCTGGTCATAGTGGGCGCAGATTTACCTTGCAAAAGCAGTTTTCAAACCACCTATTCAATCTGTTCTAATCTTTTATCTAACTTATTTCAATTCAGCTTTCAACATCTTAGTCTTAGTTAAGTTACCAAAGTTGAAAAAAAAAGCTAAAACACAAAGATTCAGTCTAGATCTGTAATCACCTTCTGCTGGTTGTGAAGGCAGAAAGCATCAGCCTAATTCATGTTAATGGCCGAGAGCTACACCTTGACAATGAGGTGAGCAGAGTGTTGAATGCATCTGACAGACCAACAGAACTGATGATGCAACAACATTCACCTTAACCTGCCCTAACATATCTTTAAGCTGTGTTTAAATCTTCATGCACCCAAGCAAAGAGCTTGAATGGTAAATGGACTGCATTGATATAGTGCTTCTCTAGTCTTATTAAACCACTCAAAGCGCTTTGACAAAGCAAGCCAACATTCACCCATTCACACGCGTTCATAAATGGTGGCTTACTAATATTGTATAAAAAAGAGATTTATTTAGAGACTCATAAGAGTTTAGCAAGTCTACTAATAGATCCAAAATTGAACTGGCTATCAGAATCAAACCATTTTAGAAAGTAAAACTAAACAGGTAACACACTGTCTCAGTCACTCAATACAAGATGTCAGCTGCTGCTGCCAGGACCCCGGCTGGGTCACCTGGGAGAGCGTGTCCGACGTGAGACCCTGGGTCACATCACTGAACATGCGTCCCAGAGCATCGATAAGATGTATCTTGCATATTCTCAGTCACTCAAATAAAGACATCAGCAGATATAACTGGCATATCTTAAGCTTAACAAAAAATAGAATTATTTATTGCGACAAATATTTAATTGAACTGACCGACACGCTGTTTCTGATTGTTTTGAACCAGAAAATGTTCTTATTGTGTCAATGTAAATGTGATTTTGATATTTATTGCTTACAAATAAATACATTAAAAATGTACAATAATAAAGCAGAATTTAATATATCAATTTTTTTAAATATATATTTTGGTACTATTGGCTGATACACAAACCACCCCAGAGAACCACTGCACTATAATAAAATGTACTGTTCAAACTTTCTGTAGCAGCTTCAACCATATGTTTAGAGCATTTTAAATAGAAAGACCATATCAAATTATTGTTACAAGGCCCCTTTAACAGGTGTATTGCTTTCATAACTTGTTGCTGAATTGAAACTGATAAAAAAAAAAACTGTGTGGTGCCTGAGTCTGCAAAATGAATGCATCTTTTCTAAGTTGGATGATTAAAAATCCGGCCCCCTGAGGCTGAGAGAGGTTGCAGTGAAGACCAGCTCTCCAGGGTTGGAAATGCAAAGCAACACTCTACGTCCTTGGGAAAAACCACTCAGATGGAGCAATGCTGAGAAGATTGGTTTCACGCTAGAAAGTGAAAGAATGAGACGCCTCCGCACCCAACACACACACACACAAAAGAAGGGTGGGTGAGAGAGAGAGGAACAGGCAGATGTTGGTGTCTTCGGGCTCAAGTTTTCTCATAGGATCATGGGAAAGACGATTCTATGTATCTGCATAACAGGATGCTAATTTACTATGACAACTGTGACCGCGGCGACAGTGGGGGATGAATGGAGGGGAGCAGGTGTGTGTCTTGGGGGAGGTGTTGTGGGAGGTAGGAACTAAGACAGAAAATTGAGTTTGGTTGATTGTTTGGAGGAAAGGTCGAGGTGTCAGCTTCCTCACACACAGGAAAAGTAGACGGTGAAGGAAGACACACACACACACACACACACACACACACACACACACACACACACAGATAAAATACAATGTCCCATTTGGGGTCTGATAGCATCTTAATTGTGGGTTAAATCCAGTAATTCTGGCTCTCTTTCCTCATTTGAAGCCCTCCATGTTCCACTCACAGCTGAAATTCTTTACATTCCTCCCTCTGAGTGGCATTTCCCTTTCTTCATCCTCCTCCTCTTCTTCCTGTGTGCCGTGTGCCACAGTTCTTTACGCTCACCCTGCCACAGTGGCTGGAGCACTTTACTGAATCACTTGAGCAGACGCTCTGTTGTGGCTTCTTGGAAGTTTTACACCATGATAATAATGAGATGAATGATGAACAATTACATTTTAACAAACACCTAAAAATAATAAGCATCTTAATGAGCTTCTTTTAATAATAGATAGTGTTCAGTTTCTCCACGTGTATAACATTTAAGGATAGCATTTCTCATTATATGTCCTAGAGCTTAATCAAAACCTATTCCTACATTTTGTTTCGAAAAAATGTCCAAAATCTAAAAAGCGTTGGAGCATTGGAATGGAAATGGAATAGGCCAAAAATTGGGTCCAATATTCAACATTTCTATAAATAACAGAATTGTTACTTTCTAAAATCCAATATCCAATAAAATAAATGAGATGAAAAATGCACTACTTTGGCACTGATGTAGCTGCCTCTCTCTGTCTGTAGTCACCACTCTGTAGTCTCGCTCAGTGTCCCACCAACAGCACTGTCTGAATGGTTACACATCGAGTAAAGGCCGATCAACACTGCTGCACTCACTTTTTGCTCGTTGACCTTCGAGTAAACAATTCAAAGTTTTATAAAGAAGTGATCTTCTCCTGAAACTTTTTGGAAGTTTTTTATTATCTGGCCAGCAGCAAATCTTTCAAAGTCATACAGCTAAAGTAAATCATAGTAAAGAAGTGTTATTTTGCTATTAACCAACAAGAGCCAATGCAGACGGGACACCTCACAATTGCCTACCTCCATTAAGCTGCTCATCTGCTTAAGAAAGTCCGCTGGCAGACCCACCTTTGACAAACAGCTGATGGAGACATGGGCAGAAATGTTGCCAGGCAACTATAAGAGAAGCACCCCGGAGTCGAGCTTGAGGAAGTTCCAGGCAGCCACATCCACTGCTGCGTCCTGACCGAAAAAACTCTCCAGCAGTGGCCAATGTAGCTCAAAGTAGAACAAAAACTACCTGCCTTACTGCTCATGACTGGGTTGATGTCAAAATTAAACTTTTTTTTTAAAAGTCTTTTTTAGTACATTCATAACTCAAAGCCATAACCATATCCTCTCTTTCACCACTGCCCATTTTATTACACAGTTTACTTTATTGTCTTCTCACTTTATTAAGGTCAATGTCACTTATATATCACTGTATGTAAAGTGTCTTGAGATGACTTTTGTTGTGATTTGGTGCCACACAAATAAAATCAAAAAAAAAAAATTGAGTCACTCATTTGTTCACTTTATCCTGTGTTTGTAGATGTTAGATCAATAAAAATACTATCAATTAGCCCTTCAATTAGTCTGGGTATTCCTTTGGAGCAGAGACAGAGGTCAGTTTAATCAACAGGAAGTCACATCTTCTGAGCACAGACTGATAATTTGGTAACTACTAAATCAAGTTAATTAATTTGGTTATTATTTTCCACTTCGAAGGTGGCACCCCTAACCAGTGTAGTTTTGAAATAAATGTAACAATTCTAATACATATTAATATTACTAATTCTATCTTAAGGAAATCTCATTAAAACAAAAACTGTAGGACTTGTATTTGTCCTTTCTTGGGGACTAATCTCCTGTGGTTTACATGGAATGGATTACCCTCACAGTGGAGCAGATATTGGACTGCACCGATCACTGCGACCAACAAAAGGACAACATGACTTCTCCAGCAGCACATCCACCAAACCCAAGCAAGATTCATCCATGAACAAAGAGAACCTACAGTCAATAGAGATCGAGGTTAGTCTCCTGTACAGCGTTAATACAAAGCTTGATCTTCTCACTTCAAGAATCCATGAGCTAAAGCTTAGCGTGGAATTTGCCCACAATCAAATCAAAACCACTGAAAAAGAACAGTCACCTTAAACTTCCACTTGACACTCTAAACATAACCTTTCCTCGAGTACGGCATATCGGTGCAACATCTACCACAGGACCCAGACCTGCTTCTGTAACCTTTTTTGGCTTTTCCTTAGTTTTTTTTCTTTTTGTTTTGCTCTCCTCCCTCAGCACACGCACGTGCACACTGGCAGGCACACACGCACACAATCAAACACAGTCGAGCCATATACCAGGTTTCTTGTTTTTCACATCTACTGTGTGTGTGTGTGTGTGTGTGTGCACTGGATTTTTCACATTACTTTTTTCTCTCTCATTTCTCTCTCTCTCTCTCTCTCTCTCTCTGTCTCTGTCTCAGTCTGAGAGTTGATGTCAGGCCATGCAATGTCTTATGATGTGTGATGTAGTGTGAAGGGCTGCTCCAGGGCAGTCACAGAGCTGAGACACTTCACAGCTCTCTGACACTGACGAAAACGACACTGTGCCTGCATTCTATCTGTGTGTGTGTGTGTGTGTGCGCGTGCGTGTATGCCTACCACGTAATCCTCCATCTGAACCTGGGCACTTCAGTCTAACAAAACTGTCACCAAGGTTTTCAATCTTAGCACTTTATGAAACGTGAGAAATATTCACAACATAAGTGAGCCGCATGAAAAAAATCTCAAGGGTAGAGTGGAGGCCGATGCTGTATGACTGACAGGAAAGCTACTGACGGTACATAAATAAGATAGTGTGACTTTGATGCTGAGGCTGTCGTGAAATGTTTAATACAACACATCTTTACCATTTCATGATTAGCAAACTCTTGTGGCGCTTTCAGATACTGACTACTCTCTATCAAAAGCAAAAGCAGAAGAGCTGTAACAATGTTGTACCATTGCACAACCTTGTAGGGAGGAGGTCTGGATGCACAGTTGAGCATCCACAGAGCGTGACCTCACCAATACTGCAGACTGTGCTTTACATCACGTCTCCGACCAACAGCAAAAGCAAAAGTGACCACAACATCAGATCAATACATCTAGTTTAGTTCCCTGAGAAACTGAAAAGCAATTCCATCCAGATACCATGTTTGCTCGATAAAAACACGACAACACTCCAATCAGGAAAAGTAATGTCAAAAGAAGGCTGTCCTGTAGTCGTCTCAGAGGACGAGTAGCACTTTCCAAACCTATTCTCAGGAGGGGAAACAAGGCCAAATGCTTAGGGTGGGCTAAAACATACCAGCATAGCACTGTGGATGACCAGAAAGAAGTCTTTACTGATGAATCCAAGTTTGCACTTTTTAATCTTTTTATAATCAATCCCTCATATTTTGCGTTATGATCAGGTCTGTGTGCACTGGAGCATACACACACCCTCCCAAAATCACACTCATCTGCCTGTCAGATTAGGTCAAATGTGCATTGCATAAAAGCCAGGAGAGGATTACTGTCGGGCATCGTAACAGGCTCACAACCTCAGAGCTTTCAGAGCGTGGAGAGAAGGCCCCAACACTGCTCAATATTATACAAGGGAGAGCTTTACTCTGTGTGTGCATGTGTGTGTGTTCCTCCCTGGAAGATACAGCCTGAAGTGCCCAAAGGACCCACTCATTAATCACAGAGACACAGAGATATTCTCTCTCTCACACACACACACACACACACACACACACTCCTGTGAGAGCTCAGGAGGTGTTCCTCAGAGTTAGAAAGAGCACTGTCTCCATATTAAAGCCATCAATCTTCACTAACCTCTGATTATATTGAGGGTCTTTATGGAGTAACATGTTGCTTTTCTGTTTGTAATCTCCTGCATCCAAGCTGCAGGAAACAGAAAGTGTAATAATAGCATCTGTATTGATTACCGATTGAGTTAAATTAACTCCAAAAACCTGGAAGATGTCCAAAAAGAAATGACCACAGAAGAGTTGAATTTCAAAGGTCTCAATGAGCGAGGGATAATGCTGCTGGAACAGTGGAGGCCATTTTGGTTCCTTGGGCCTTCTGTGGGAAAATAACTGGTTGGTAAATCAATTCATTAAAGCCCCTATGAGCAGAATTTGAACATTTCTTGCACTATTTTCAAAACAGAACATATCTCATCAGAATCACTTGCTATAATTAAATAAATATTTCACAGATCGGGCATTTCAGTGATGACATTATAGATAACAAAATCCTCTACTAAGCTAGTTGATTCTATTATAGGCTTACTTCATACATTTTAAAATGGAATAATATTGGCAAAATTTAAACCATGTAAAATATTTCTATTGGACCAATTGGCAATGTAATTCAGTTTGATTTGATTTTGGCTATATCAGACTGCAGGTAACGAGTAACAAAACTGATAATTAAGCAGAACAGGTAAACCAAAAATGCTCCTTGCCAAAAGTAGAAGTTAGAAAAACAGATCATGATCAGCATCTTCTTTCATCAGACCTGCAACTCTGTACCTGATCCAGTCACCTGTCTGTAGCTCCGCCTCTGATCCCTCCATCAGTCACAGCGCCTGCCTGCGCCTGCTGATATGACCTCCTGACTCCCTGCCGACGACTGTCTGCTCGAATTAGCCCTTTGGATTTGTTACGGTTGGGTCTGAAAACATTCAGCTTCAGCCTATTTTTGGGTTCCACATCTGTAAACGGTCGTTACAGGTGGAGTCAAACAATGCCACAATGCAAAGTGGAGGCATCGTCCATAACTTGAATTGGGACACCTCATTGTGCATTATTGCGAATGTTCCTGATGTACTGATTCGTTGTTATCTGTTGCATAATACCCTGACTTTCTTGGGAAAGTCTTTTTAGTGTCTGTCCTCAGATGTGTGGTGTGTATAGGTGTGGTTACAGGTTCTATGTGCTTAGGATGGCAGTGATGATGGATCTTTCAAGGAGCTGAGGAGTTTGTACAACAGTTCACTCACATGTTCAAACACTGCTCAGTCTGAACATGTATTGACAATGGAGCACTGCTGTGGTCTCCTATGAATGCATGCCGCTTCCTGTGAATTGTGTTCTATTACCACTGTTGTTCCAACCTTTGTGTTCTATTGTGTACTATTACTGTGTTGGCAGGTGGGTTTATTAGCTATGGTCCAGTGGAGAAGTCTTTAAATTACAGTATACGTCAAGTTGCAGAAAACTGCGTCATTATTCTCTTGTTTTTTAGGGAACCCCCCCGACCCCTGCTCTAATTGTGCCCCCCAGATTTTTTTCTTGTGCGACTGCATGTCTGCCCTCATCACTTAATGAGCAATTAAAGTAATCTTGCCGTGTTTCTTAAAGATGAATAGCTTCTTTGATAGAGAGTGGGAGAGTAGACGGTACACAGTCTGAGTAGGAGAGAGGAGCAGTATCAGAACTTTAGTGGCGCTTCCAAACCACACATTAGGTTTTCTGTGAGTGGGCTGCTTTGAGGTTTTTCTGAACATCAGCCAAATGTGGTTCAAGGTGTGTGTCTGTGTTTCTGTACTTACGAGGACCCAGTGTCTTCACAAGAAATTAGATTCTGAACATTTCTCTGAAGTGTGGACAGTTGGGCCAGTCCGCCCTCCTTTACAGCATAGTACCTGCTTTACTGCCATCCAGACTGAAAGACTGAAACTTGCTTCATATAACTGATCTAAAGATCACTTTATCTCCTGAAGTTGTTTAGTTGAATATGTTAATCACAAGAGTGGCAGTGAACAAAACATTCAGCAAGAAGCTTCTCATTTTTGGCTGGCGCTGGCTGTTACTTTCATCGGTTAAAATGAGAAACATCGCTGGCAGCAGGTCATATCAGTTTGCATTAATTAATGTTACTGCGTGGAAAAACTTGCTGACAGGCCGAAATGAAACTTGTCTGTTGTCTGGTTAAATCGTTCTCTGCAGCAGGTGTCTGTCAGCTAAAGATCATTTGAAGGGAAGAAGCTCCACTCTGTAACCCCATTATACAACCTAGGGCTGGATATACTGCAGCTGAAAAATGTATCACGACAAAATGTCTCATTTCAGTAGACATCGATAGTTACTGATAAGTTTTAATGACCCATTATTAATAAAGACGCTCAGAAACGGGTTGAATTTTCCACTTGGATCTCGGTTCGTCTCCATGACAGACTGCCTGTGGGTTGTTTCTTGAGATGTAGCAGTTATAGCAGATGTAGGTCGTTCATAGTTTGCAAACTCCCTGAAAGAGCAGACCCTCCTCTGTCAAATCTATCTGTATAACCATCTGCTATAAAAAGTGAATTCCTTAATGAGGGGTGCAGTGAATTACATTATTTTTCCTTGAGTCAGCAGCTAGCTAACTAGTAAAACTGAGAAAGCATTGAAACATCCTTTCATTCATTCCCTCTTCTTACAGTTTCTTTATTTGTGATGCATTTGCAAAGAAAAATGTCAAAGCCAGCCTGTTAAACTCGGGCAGCTTGTGCTGCATCCACAAGGCCTGCAGGAAATGAAGGCTTGCCTTGCTACGTTTTCATTCTGACATCTGCTTGCGCTGCAGCTTTTCCTCAGAATGGATGTTTCAAATGAGGCTTCAACTGCTCAGCATGAGACAGTGCCTGATGCCACTTAGCTCGATGTTTGGCAGAAGTCAGTCCAACATTTGATTGTGTGGTTAGTTAGAGTTGACCAATGTGGACTGTATGTAAACTTGCCACCATTGGAACATTAGTTACATGACTTTCGGAACTAGCCACAACATAACCATGAGCGTACATGCCTGTGCAGTGCCTCTGTAAACTGTGACGGATATTTAGAACAGACAGTTCGGTTGATCATTTCACTGACTGCCTTCATCAACTTTGGCAAACCTGGGGGTTTATTTACAACTAGTCTGATCCTCTGTTTCTTGACTTCTTTTTAGCAAAGTTGTGTTCCCAGATCTCTGAAAATACCTGGTGCTTATGTTATTAGCACTGATAGGATTGATGGCAAAAGTACAAAGAGGGGGCTGTAAAAAAGGAGCTTTTTTAGGATTAGTACCTAACCTGAGTACTTTACTCAACAAAGCTTCTCTTAAGTACAGGAATACAGCACTTTTGTGTGTGTGTGTGTGTGTGTGTGTGTGTTTCAGGTTCAAACTAAATGAGAGACAAAAAGAGGAGTACTGCGTGTTGCAGTACCCTGAGTAATGCATGAGCATTAGAGCACAGAAAATGTAGGAAAGAGAATAAAGACATTAGTTAGGGAATGCTGGAAGGATGGAGGGATGAAGTCTGAGAGGCATTCTAATGAATAACGAGTGAGCATCAAAGCAGAGACGGAGCGAGGAGGAGGTGGAGGAGGAACTCAGAGCCACGGTCTCTGTTCCTGCTCACCTCGTTTCTCTTCGCAGTTTTAAAAACAAAACACCTCTCACATCTCCCTGATGTCCTCATTATTGCCTGTCTGCTCCTGAGCCGGCAGGAAATCGCCTCACATTTCAGGGAAATTGAGAGTTGTGTGTTAAGGAAAACAGGGCAGGAGTTATGCAGCATATCAGAGAGGTGAAGAGGGAAATACTGGAATGAGACAAATGAAGGTGGAAGGAAAGCAAGGGGAAAAGACAACATGATGCATAATGCATGTTAGAGGGAGAGGACAGCAAGAAGCCAAGGCAGAGAGATCCAAAGAAATAGGAAGTTAAGCAATAAAACAGCAATCTTGTAGGTCAAGAAGGCCTTTATTCCCTGCTGCCATTTTAAATGTTTTTCAGCAGCTCTGAAAACTCATGCACACTCAAAAGCCCAGGTCAACTTTCAGAGATCACGAGGGCAAGTCTACGACAATGCAGACTGTCAAGCTCGTATTGTTATTGTTTCTTATTCATTGCACCATGAGGCCATAAGGCCCTCAGACATGATCACACACTGATCACACAGCACAGTCAAGAGCAAAAGCTGCATCTTGGATGAAACTTGGATCACGATCGGGCTACTTCATGAACAGCTGACGTCTAAGTGGTTGAGTAATGAGTCAAAAAGTCTGAGTATAATAGAGCGGTCCACAACTCCCAATGTAGGAAGATCAGCGTCATTGTTTTTTTACCTGCATGTGGATTTCCTTCTCTGGATTCAGCTGTATAATCAAATTGCCCCGACATCAGCACTCAGCTTTTCTCACACATTTGAAAAGCAGTGTTTTTTTGGTAGAATTAGCTTGTGTCCCTCCCAAACTGTCTAACCAGAATCTTAACTCAGTGTCCACTTATTTCAGGGTCATCAGTGGATAGAGTTTGATTTGACTGACAGGTTCTCATGCAATGGAAAGCTCTGGGAAATAACACAACTCAGTACATCAGGCTGGTTAAGGCAAAACTGAAATAGCAAAACTGAAATAGAACAACTCCTCACAAAATAGAGAAACCGTTCTCACTTCTCTACTTTATTACTTTATGAAAAACTGTGTAGGCAGTTTCTTTGATCATGGGTGTCTGTTTTCTGTGTATATATAAATCTTCTTAAGTGGAGCTCCGCTGGAGAAAATCTTATCCTTTGGGGTTCCGTCGTCTAATGAGGCTCTATCTGAGAGTTCCACACATCAAGAATCTTGGAACTCCAATGACTGCTAATTAAGATCCAATCCAAACAGGCTCATTATGAGCATTCATCGTTATTTCACATTAAACACATTTACGTGAGATGCCTTACACAATTATACGTGGTAGGTGGAGCGGGCGAGGCCTCCTGCTGACTGTATTAGCATACTAATAGTTTGCAGGCCATATCAGGCTCTGATTATTACCGCTGTGGCCCAGCCATTAGCTCCTCTGGAAGCCTCCATGGGCCACAGAGGCCACAACATGCATGCATAAAGAGACCTACACACAATCAACAACACTAACAAACAAGTCAAGAATACATGTCACAGTGAAGACAGCTGTGCCAAAGCACAAGCACTAACCACCAGAGATTTATTCATAGGAAAAAGTGACACAACGATCAAAGTAATTGCCTACAGTTTTTAATCCAGCGATATAGTAGTGAAGTCAGAAGAGTTTCTCTAGTTTATGAGGACCTTTGATGATGGCCTTGTTCTTGTCCACAACTGTTCTTATAGTAAGCTCCAGGCACCTTTGCAGCAAACTGCCTTTAAACTGTACAGTTCGTTCTGTAAATAATGCTGCCCAAAACTGTAAGCTGACAACTGGTTGACACAGTTTTAGAGAGCTGTTGGTTCAGCTTCACAGCCATTTTGGAGGATGTAGTAAGTTGTAATGCAACAGAAATACAAACTACAGTCTCCACTATGACAATAAAGTTGAATCAACACATTCATGAAGATTTGTCACAAGACTGTTGTAGCAAGTTGAACATGAAACTGGGAACTAAGTGCAATTTCTATAATCTTGCATCATGGGATCACAAGGGAAAAGGGGCCCAGGCTTGTCTATAGCTGTTTTTGGGAGTCCCCCTAAGTGCTGATAATTCAGTTGAGAATTTTTCATTTGAATCACTGCACTTTTTCTAGCTGCATTATTTTACACAGAGCAAAAGCAAGATCATAAAAACCAGGCTATAAACTTTTACAAAACAAGTCTGGTCTCAAAATCACAGAACAACCACACCAACTGCACAGATTATAGAGATGGATGGTGGAAACAGAGAAGCGTGACTCGTTTCTGTTCTCTGCTCCAACGCTCTTAGCTCCAGCGCTGAGTGTGGCTAAATTACTTTGGAACCAGACGCTGGTACAACCTCCTCCGCTGGCTTCCCAGTTAGGGACCGTTGTTGCATGTCACCGCTGCCACCGGAAAAGAAAAAATCAGCAAGAACAAAACAAAAATTAGCCTGTCCACCCTGGTGTCATGTTTCCAACACTGCCATTTGGAGCTGGAGCCAATAAATACCAACGAGTCACCTGACCTGGGAATGAATTGTGTCCAGTTTTTTGTCCAGTGTGAAAGAGGTTAAAGATAATAAGAAAGACTTCGATCAGAACAAATGGTGGCTGACATTTCCTGTTCATGGCAGAGAGTAGTAAGTATATCCCACAGTTTACCTGCTATTTTATTCCCTCCTTTTTAATGCAGAGTCCTCCAAAGTCTTGAGCGTGGCTTCACATGGAGGCAAACGTTTGGCAAATGGTGTATGAGATGAGGCCACTTGCAGGATCTGATTGGCAAAGAGGGCTGAGCAAAATTACCTTTATCACTTGTTAATGATTTAATGAGTTTGTAGGCCTCCAAACAGGTGTGTGAGCTCAGTGGTTGTTGAGGAGTATGTTGGAGGAGAACATTAATTATGAAGACTTAAAGCCAGAGAAGAATTAGGCCGTTGCAGCAGGGCAGACACTCACTGGATATGGACAGCGTGAAGAGTATATTTGACAAGTAGAAGGAGATAAATCCTTGAGAGCAGCAGCATGTTCACGCTGCCTCCCCTGTCGCTAATTAGCCCCGTCTGGGAGGGACGTGGAGCAGATGCTCCATTGAGCTGAGAAAACAAATGCGGTCCTTCTAACATCGCCCTCTTCCACTCAGTCATCTCCATTTCCATCGCTCTCTGTTTCGCTGAGTGTATAATAATACGCTAAGCACATGGCAACAAAATAAAGAGGAAAAACACATTTATTCACACACAAGCACCAAACATCTATACACACAGCAGATGATTAAGATTTAATGAAGCTGGAGCTCCTGCCTGACCAGGTGTTTTGGGGGCAGAGTCACAGCACTGCCATCTAATCATTCTGTCATCTGTTTGGCTGACAATAAAGGAACATTGCTCACATTAGACCACAGTAATTACAGGCAATTTTAATTTTGGGCCATTTTCAATTCGCTTTTTTTAATTTGACTGATGACGGTAAAAGCACAGCAATAAAGCTCTAGGTAGGTTTCAAAACCTGGATGTCTAGATGACATGGTATGCCTTATTACTGTATATGTTCCATAAATGATCATTCTCAGAGAGTTAAGGCGACTGGGTTGGGATTATTGGGGCTAGATCATATACAGTATAAAACATGGACATAGTCTCTGTGAAGTCACCCATAGGTTTCTGAAGAGCCATCATGAAGCTTAGTGCGGGTTGCTTCTCCAAAAGGCAAAAACACCACAAACTGAGGCTGAGGCTGAAATAACCTGACTCTTAATCTCTACTATGGGTCAAATCTATGCATCTCAAAAAAAGTGCTTGTCCAGAGCCACAAAGGACATGGCTGAGTAGGGAAGCGACTCTGGTAATCAGTAGAGCTCGTCTTGACTGTGATCCGGTGGCATAATGCACATTTGTCGGGGCATCACACTGTGTGGCACACGCAGCTCAGACGGTGAGCACTACATATTCCTTCTACTGCCCAGGCCAAATGCTGTACACTCCATCTGTACTATCTGCACTCCATAAGAATAAATATTTGCACCCAATGCTATCTTGTACAAGTACATTGTGCATAGTCCTTTGTTGATCATTGTTAATATGCTACAAGAGCCACGTTTTTGTCCTCTTCTTGTATTCCCAACTTGAACAAGTGGCGTGTGATGTCACGTAAGATAAGATATTGCTTTAATCGTCCCTCAGTTATCTGAGGGATAACTATCTAAAGAGCACAATATGAATGAGAGGGGGCAGGTGGGTAGGAAAGGTGGGTTGAAATGTGAGTGTGTGCATGTGGAGGGAGAAGATAGAGAATGAATGAACACAATATGTGAGAAAGAGTGAAAGAGTACTGGAGCTGAAGGGATGAGGGAAATGGATTTAAATGATTATACATTCATGATTTATTAGTGTACTGTACCATCATGCTTGGCAGGTATAGCATTTGCCATGGTTACTATCTTAGTTTAGCATGGTAGCATGCTAACTAAAAATATGACCTGATGGTGCCAGCTTAAGGGGTCACAAAAGATATTACAATTCATCCTCTAGGGCCCATGAATGTTTGCAGCAAATTTCATAGCAATCCACTTAAAAGCTGTTGAGACATTTGCCCCTGGACCAAAAATCTCAACCTGCCAGTGGTGTTACAGGAAAAGTCGAAATCCTCTGGGAACAATGAATGTCTGTATCAAATTTTGTGCAAATCCATCTTGTAGACGTTGAAATATTTCACTGGATAATGAATCTGCTGGGGTTCTAAATCATGATACACATTGGGATTCATCCTCGAGACAACAAAGAACCAAAAATGTCACCATGCTGATGGTGCTGGACGAATCACCAAAGCCATTAGGATAAATCACCTGTAAAGCACAGATGTACAAAATTTCATGGCAATCAATCCAACAGTTGTGTAAGTATGGACCAAAGTGGTGGATGAATCAATCAACACTCCCATCCTAGTAGCCACAGTAATAGCATGGCTGAAAATCATCTGTTGTTCATTCATTCAGTGTGACGTACTGACAATAACGATCCATGATGATATATTAGTTATGGAAGTTCTTTGTCCTTTAAAATGATGGGTGTTTTGGTTTGACTATTTCCTTTTACATTTGTTTCTTAGTCCTTAGTCCTCTTAGAAACCATTTCATCACTGCGTTCTTTTATGGATCAAAACAAGGCGACAGAAGAGTAACTCAATGACCCTGAGAGAAGCGCACCAATCACAGGGGGATGCCTTTACTGGCATCGTGTTTAAACATGGCTTCACTGTGGCCTGTTGGTGACATGCTGTGGACAGTATGGGAAGTTTGTGGGTGGAATCGCTGCTTTGCCTTCAAGCATGACTGCAGGGCATTCGGTGCTAACAGCCTTATTGACACTGATGGACAAGTGATGCCGCAGCATGCATACTGTTATGGTGTGTGAGCAGCCAATCAAAGGTAATTGGATTTGGATTTAATGCTGCAAGCATTGTAATCCACTGGGAAAAGTGATTTTTTTTTGTGTGTGTTTGCCACTGGAGGAGACGTTTGATGTTTGTTCTTTGTTTCACACAGCATTGGTTTTAGTTTATCCTTCACTGCTTCACTATATAGACTGGATGTAGGTCCTTAGCTCTGTATTGCTTTTTTAGGTGCTGACAGCATTTCATCAATCAACTTGTGAATGAGTCAAATATTTGCCTGTGTCTGATGCCATACCTGTATTTGCAGCAACCTCTGTTGTAGAGCAAATGTCAGAGGATCCATGCACACAGGCAGCATATGAATTCACTTTTGCCATGATAAAAATATGCAGATGGGGCTGAGTCTACATGGACATGATTTCACATAACATTTCAATTCAGCAGGGAAATAATCACCATAATAATCACCATTTTACAAATTTCCCCACTGTGGGACGAATAAAGGTTTATCTTATCTTATCTTAACAATCGCCTCTAACATCTTCTTTATTCATATAGAAAGAGTCCCAATCACAAGATCTGTTTGGAAAACTTTATCTATTGGTGTAAGGATTTTTCAGTACTGTTTCTGCTGCAATATGTCAACTACAACATGTCTGGTTGTGTTAGACCATTACAGGAAATGTTACAAATCTGTGAGCACGAAAGCTTTGTGGCAATACTGTATTGAGAGTAGTAATCAAGAGTAATGTGGATAAAATGCCACGTATGATTTTGCCACGTATGATTTTGCAAATTTCCCCACTGTGGGACGAATAAAGGTTTATCTTATCATGTATCTCAAAACTGAAGGCTCTCCAAGTTCATTATCATACGGTAATGGAATCAAACGAAACCAGTGGATGCCTGGAAGAAAGGAAATCACTCCAAAATCTGATGGTATGCTTTGAAAAATTGTCAGCAGTTAAGTATAAAGGTTTTGTAATAAATTGGTGAAAATTTCCGAAACCACAGGAATGAAAAGGTGAATTCAAACGAGCTGATTATTTTCTGCACAAATTACATAAAAACATATTGTATTTGTTATGA
This sequence comes from Holacanthus passer, assembly GCA_025331565.1. NCBI lineage: Eukaryota > Metazoa > Chordata > Actinopteri > Pomacanthidae > Holacanthus > Holacanthus passer. The sequence continues at coordinate 2,098,244 of JAFREQ010000039.1, forward strand.
CTCAGCTTGCAGCCACACACATTCACACACAGATACACATTATGGGGACTCTTCAGACTTCACACAGTTGGATTTTCAAAGGTTTCCATTTGAACAAACAGGACTCTTCAAAGTATTTTGATCTCAGAGAACTCAGCCCTCTAAAGACATTTCAGCAACACTCACACTGATGCACACACTTCAGAGGCCGGCTTTGATGCATTACGCCTTGTTGTCACCATCTTGTCATCTTCATCATCTATCACTATTATAATCACATTTTCCCTCAGCATCCAAAGAAAACACAAACAGTGGATACCACTGGGCCACTTCTTCCAGGCTCTCCCACAGATAATAACTTTCCACAATAGGAGGTGCCTGTGAGTGTTTCTCTGCCAATTAGGACTTTGGGGTTTTTTTTGGTGGAGCAAGCCAAGCGGGGCTGACAGCACAGCTTGTTGCAACAACTACAGAGAGCTGGGGAGGTCAAGCACAACTCCCTGGGGGACTTTTGGTCCCACTTCAAAGAAATGAAGAACTGGTGAAGTGAATATGAACCAGCAGTCAGTCTATAGTTTATACTAGATTCTGTGTGAGCTGGCATTATTTGAAACAAAATCCACGGACTCCTTCTCTGTCTCTCCAGTCGCTCTCAACAAACATAGCGAGGTTCAAAACCATGTCACTTTACATTGCTGCTGACAACTCTCCAAAGCATTGCTTACATGTATTGACTTCCTTCTTCCAAGCAGTTACGATTGGATTGTGTGTTTCTTTTTTTTTGGCTTTGCATATTTCATTCTTCCTTCATTTTAGATTTTTCAATTACCCATCTCTTTATCAACATACTGTGGCTGTTTACAGCAGACACATAAGGACTCATATTTCACTCATGAATAACTGCAACCCAACCACCATAACACTCTCTTTCGAAATGACAACTTCAAACAAGAGTTGCTGAGTGAATGTCTTGAATGTAACCATGGTTCCGTAATGCTGGATGACTGCCAAAGAAGGTACATAATACCTGGATTTCCACCTTTCGTGGTGATTGGAAGAATTACACCAAACTCTCCACACCACAAGAGTTGATTTCAGCTTTTTGATTTTTTTTTTTTAAATCCCTTTATTAGTCCCACAATAGGGAAACTTCCACAGCACTACAAGGCACCAGGTGCAGGTGAGTGAGCATGCCCTGGCCAGGAATCGAACCCAGGTCTCGGCGGTGGGAGCACCGAATCCTATCCTAGACCACCACACATAGGGGAGCATGGCCAAGGCTGGATTACCTACCAGGCAAAGCAGGCCTGGGTTCATGGTGTCACACTTATAAACTGGGATGGAAAGGACTTTAAAGGGGAACTGCACATTAATTTAAATTTTCTTTTATTTGAGCTGTACACATAATCACAACTGTTATGTTAATACAAGTGATTTCTCCAACAAAGCACATGTTGTGTGTAACACTTTTTCTCCTCAAACCTAGTTTGTACGTATGTGTCTGCTTAGATTTAAAAGTTCAGTTAAGCCAAATTCTGTGGCCGTTCTCTAACCATGACGAAATAGGCTATGAAGTGTATTTCGTATGTTGACCCCTCTCAAAGTGCCATGAACGTTCTTCTAGTGACAACTCCACCAGACCCCCTGTGTTACAGCACACACAGAGTCTGACAGTTGCAGCTCATGACTGGCATGGCAGAGGATGTACTCAGACTGTTGAAAGTGCACTTCTGCCATCACTGAGTCCTCCTGCTCCATCACAGTCTGCTGCCACTGCCAAGGACAAGAGCAGACTGCAGATCAGCTGCAATCTGACATCCCTCCGGGACCTGTTCTCTTTCAGAACCCTGGGGCGTGCAGGGAAGATTGTGGCCGACCCCTCCCACTCCATGGCACAAACTTTTTGAAACGCTCCCCTCCGGCAGGAGGCTGCGGTCGATCAGGACCAAAACCTCACGCCATAAGGACAGTTTATTCCCATCTGCAAACTTTTGTACATTCCCTTAATAATATTTTGTACATTCCTATACAAATCAAACTGTTTTATATCAAAACCTCGAAAAAATTGTCTCATTTCAGAGAAGGTGCTTATTTAAGCAAATAACACAGTAACTTAAATTACTTGAAGCCTGAGCAAATAAAGTGTCACACTGTAGCCTCCAAACATGACAAGAGTAACAATGCACGTTAATATTCGAACATAAAAGCTGGCCATTCGTGTAAGTTACCTGATTGACACTAAAAATGCAGACTGTTATCGAAAGGCAACAATCTGCAGATGTGACACACTACTTTGCACAGAACTATGTGTGAAGTAGAAGAAAGAAAGCTGTATTTTTATTTTACTTCTGCTAAAATGAACGTGAAGCTGAAGTGGTGTGTATGTCCTGTATCTTCATGTGCAGACATTTATCATTAACATTTATTTGGTTTTGCAGCTATTTGGTCATAATCCAAAGTACTGACCTGACCATAGTCATCCTCTGGAGACCAAGTACCAGGATTTTACAGCAATCCATCCACTAGTTGTCAACATATTTCAATATTAACCACAGATGTCAGAGGATCACCAAGTCAGCAGGATTTATCTTCGTGGCAATCCATATACTAGTTGAGATATTTCAGGAACAAAGTGGTGGACCAGCCAACAGACACTGCCATTCCCAGAGCCATGCTGCTAGAATGACTAAAAATACCACATGAGAATGGAGTCGACTGCCAAAGTCTTTCTCTGCTGCTCAGATATTCTTATTTTTCAAACATATATATACAGTATTTATTATACAAAAAAAGATATTTTGTTGTCAAACCCTTTGAAGTGATGCTTTGGCCCACCCGTCCTTCAAGCTGACAGTTTCCACATTTGTACTTCAGCAACAGTGTAGAAAGTCTTTATTTCAGCAGTGAGTGGGTGGCCTCAGGCAGCTACACACAGCGGCTCAACAAAGGAGCTCAGCTCAATAAAAGTAAAGACCCTTTTTATTTCTTTGTTTCCAGCTTTTATTTGAGCCGTTTTCCCAAACAAACTCCCAATTAGCAGTGGGTCAGTGCTTAATGTCCTCCGCTGAGACTCGGAGCCCTGCCAGCCCTCAACAGCGAGGAGGAGGATGGAGGGGTGACGACGTACTGATCATTTCGCTCTGTCCACCCGAAGTCCGCCGTCAGCTGAGCCTCGAAATCCCTCTCATTTTTGCCTGCTTTATTCTCTATCCCATCTCTTCTCTTCCATCTTTCTTGTTGTTCATGCATTATGCACAACTCATCCTCCTCCCTTCCTCTCCCTCCATATCTCTGTAAATCTTTCGCTCTTCATCCGTTTCCCTCTCAGGCGTGCACGTCTGATGTCTTGACAGGGAAAAAATGCGGCGTTCTCTCACCATGCCGGAGGAAACGCTGCATGATATCAAACAAATGATTTGCCCTGACATAATTTCACACAGTGATTATATATGTTTCACCACTGGCTTTACTGTAAGTGTTGTGTCTATTTCTGCCTTGAGTCTGGACCGCTGGAACACCTGCTGTTGTTATCAATATTATCATTATTATTACATTTTTATGTAGCCTTGTGAAACTTGTATTGTGCTACAAGAACGGTAATCTGATTTTAGTGCTGGAAGAAAAGTCAGAGAAGTCATCTGATGCCATGGACGTCTGCACAAATTTTCACAGCAATACATCCAAAAAAAATCTGCTCTGACCTTTGGCAGTTTGTATTCTTCAACTAACTAAGCTAAGTCATTTCAATGGATATATCCTGTACGATAATGTTAACGGACAGATGTCTGCACCTCCTTGCCAGAATCTGACAAAATAATAGCAGAACACAGTGAAAGCAGATTTCAGACAGAACATGCACAAAGTCCAGATTTTTGAATGTTCTTCCTGTGGGTCCTCTGCTCTTGACTTACAAATTACTGCTTCAATGTTAGTATTAACTCAGCACTGTAGTTTTGGTAATGAACTGACAGTTCCAGTTTGTTGACACCGTTTCCACTTTCCAGACCTCTTTATCTCTGACAAATATCCAAACTCTCTCTGTCTGTCAACCAGTTAGCCCGTTCAGCAGATCCACTGGCAGCTGTTGAGGTTTAATTAGGGCTTAAATTAAATCAGCAGCAGTTTAATCTTCTCTGGATACCAAACAGGGAGACAGACTGGGAAGACTGTCTGTGATGCTGGCAACATCCCATAATGCCTCCTTGTAGCAAACCTTGTGCAGCACTAAGACATACTGTATTACTAAGCTCCCTTACGCTGACGAATTTGACTTTTCTCTTATATTTAAACCCATTTGAATTGTATTTTTGTCATGGCAGGTTGCCAAAAATTGTTTGCCTGTCTTCAAACTTGAGGGAGAAGCGAATGCCTTCAAATCTAACAACAACCACAAGGATTCACACAATGTCATGTCAGTTCATCCCTGGCCTCAGGGGAAATAATGCAGTTTCACAGAGGAACGCTGGACGTTGCAATGTCTCTGAGGGAACGAGTAAGTAGGACACATCGTTTGTCCTGTGAAGAACTAGATGAAGGTTACACTTTGATAAAAGATTGACTCAGCTCCCTGTAATCCCACAGAACTTCAGTTCATGTTTGGAAGGATGTGTGGTATTATCATATTCTCACTGCCATTACTTCTCATTCATACATATAGCTGAAATCATTTGTTTAATTCATTAGTTGATCAACAGAAGTTGAAATATCTTAATAACTATAATATCTGATATAATATAATATCTTTAAGATTTGGACTCTTGGTTGGACAAAACAAGCAATTTGAAGACATCACCTTGGACCCCATGAATTTGTGATGAGTAATTTCTTAAATATTTACTAGACTAAACGATTACTCAATTAATCAAAGAAAAAAATCTGCAGGTCAATTAAAAATAAAAAAATTATGGTTAGTTGCATACATGTATCTTACGACGATGATGCCACATTCGTACAACACAAAATGTTTCAGGTTTTCAGTGGTTTTTGAACACATGGCTTGACATTAGTCTGAAGCCGTTATTCTTTTCCTGAGCCACTGACTTCCTGCTGGCTTCACATGTGAACTGCACAAAAATAATGTACTGAAATGACACTTTGAGAGATTTTAAATATTCAAATTGTTTCAATTAAGAGTAGTGTAAGTGGGTTTGCGACCCTCTCTAGCTGTTTCTTTGTAATGACTGTGTATGTGTAAAAGTCTTTTTGGGTCAGTGTGAACCTGCAATACCATTTGTGGCCACTACTCCAAGATTTGCTGCAAAACCCAGCACTGTTCCTGGGAGCTTGGACGACTCCATGGCAATATTACACTTCATGTTTACATAATCCAAATTTTTGATTTCAATTCTTGTTTGTATTTCACTATCTATACATACTGTATTCTGGCGATGATCAGCAGACTGTCCCATCGTCCCTGGAACCCTGACACTCTCCTCTGGTCATTCATATACTGATATTTGCTGTGTATTAAAAATCTTTGCACATAACCGCTAAAACCCAAAAGAGTTGAACTTTTTTTCTTCAGCTTTCTTTTTCATAAAAAGCATCTTAGAGGTATATTTGAGAATTTCTATGTTATTCTGAAAATAACATATATAAAAATATAAAGCCTTTAATTAATGGAGTTCAAATGTTAAATTAGGTTTCTGTCAGCTTTATTCAAGCTACTGTATTTAACACTTGTGCTGTATGCTGAGAGAAGGATTCTATTATATTATAAATATATTTCTCTGTGATTCAATCTGACATATCTGGCATAATTGTAACATTTTGGACCTCCACTAAAGTCACTTTGTCCACAGTCCTGAGGCTCTGAACAGAGTTTGGCTGCACTACAAGAGTCTGTAATTAGGAACCTGCCAAAGAGCGAGTGTGTGGGGTTCAAGAGGTTAATCTGGCTATAATCGAATGATTAGCTTGCATGTAAACACACCAACAGATAGAGAGAGACAGGAGAATCGCCTGTGGCTACCTGCTGGGCACACACACACACACACTTTCACCTGGCATGTGTATGTGTAGAAATGAATGAATGCTTTTATATTTGTGTACATAACCCATCATTTATAGTATTATTTACACGTTAATGAAAAAAAACAAATTTACTGATGAGTTATACTACTAACATATAATATTCATTCAGCTCATGCAAAGTAGAACAGCAAGCATGTGCTATCCCAGGAGATATCCAGCAAGGTCTCCACTTTTTCCATGTAATCAGTTAAAGCTCCATTCTCAGTTCTCCCCTTCATCCAGCCCCTGTATGTGTTTCTATATTTAGTGGCAGTATATCTTGACTGATCTCTACACAGAGTGAAGCACTCCTCTGACATTATTCCACTCCAACAAAACTCCAAACACTCCATATCGGCTTCATACGTTTTTTTAATATATGCAGTAGTACTCTTCAAGACCAGTAAAGAGACTTGACGTGTTCCTCTTTAACCACATGAGGACATAATTCTCAGCAATCCCATTTCCCTGTAATAAATCTAATATTTCAGGGTCCTAATTATTTAACTGCTCTATTGTCTTTGCTGCTGGACAAGAGAATTTCCCCACTGAAGGATGAATAAAGGAATATCTTTTCTTATCTTACTATTTATCACCAGTAGATAAATCTGAATAAAAGATTTGAATCCCATAGAGAGCCAAAGTCATGATGTCACATCTGGGCCACAGACTGTATAAAACATGGGCATAGTCGCTTACCCATGGATTTTCCAGCCTATCAAGTTATTATCTGATAGTATGAACATCAGATATCATTCTACATTCAATGTCTTTGCATTGGGCTTAGTAAGAAAGATTACACCAACACATGTAACACTTGTAAAATCATCCTCTTCTGGTCATTTGTCAGCTTTTAGTCTACTTATTGCCTCGTTTAATTCTCATGAGGTTATTTCTGCACTTAGCATCTTTAGTCATAACTGGTAAATCTAGGGCCTCCAAAACAGAGTTTACTCTGAGCTTCACCTCATCAACTCGACTCCTCCCTGAATGCATCGACCAGCATGTTCCTCATCAGCCATTATTTGCATTATTTAAATCCTGCTTGTCCAGTGACTTGTCACCAGATCGTTCAGTCTACCAGTGCAAAAGTGTGTGTAAATTGATCCTTTAACCCTCTGGCTAGAACACACCTCTGGCTTTGGATGGAAAGCCTCTGGACAGAGAAAAGAGTGTTTTGTCAGTCGTTGAAATTGGTGGGAGAAAATTGAACTATACCCGAAAGTGTTTTTGTATTGCATTGTACTATTTACTTCTTCTGTCTAAAGGAGTGTTTTATTAGAATTAATCTAAATTATAGATTACAGGACTGAATATGTGACCTTATGTATTATGAGTTGTCTTGATCTTTTTAATGGGGGAATTGTCTCCTGTAAACTCGGAGCTTGTCTTTTAAGCCAGCTCTCTCTGACTCTCTCTCTCGCTCTGGTCGTCTCTCTCCTGCTGTGTGCCACGCTCTGTAATTCATTCGCTCGATTAGATCCTCCATCCCTCATGCCTTTCGTAGTCTTGATGATCGTGTGATAAAGTTGAATCCCATCTTCATAGAAGGCGTGTAGTCCTGCTGGTTAGGGGGTCTGGAAGGAGATCCTCTTCTACTTCAACACTTGTTTCACTTCATTGTATTCTTCTCACTTTTCATTTTCACCTTTGCTAGTAGGCGTGGTCGGGTGGTCGGGAGGATGTACAGTTTTTCTCTGGGAGTGTCTCCACAAAAGTTATTGTCAAACATCCTTCCTCATTTTCTGGCATGTTCTATTTTCCAATCAGAAAGATGCTTTAAAACCCTGACAGGGATGGAACTGAAAGAAAATCTGATCCTTTCAACTCTCTCTCTCTCTCTCTCTCTCCCTCCCTCCCTCTCTGTGTGCGTGTGTGTGTGTGTGTATGTGTTCTGTCTCTTAGGAAGCAGACCACCTTGTAGATGAGTGAAACCAGGATCCAAAGGCAATCCAAATGCTAAAAGGTCGCAACAGGAAAACCGTTCCCCAGCTGACTGCACTTATACTTTTGGCTGAGGCAGGAACAAAGTCAACACAGTTTGTTTACCAGGATTACAGCTCCGAGTCACAGACAGAGAGACACCAAAAGATCTAAATCCTGCAGAGAGACATCTGTATCCCTCCACACATGCTGGCTGCCTTATCCACACTGACATTATCACAGTGCAGCAGCCCTCTGCAAGCTTTACACCACTGCCACTGCTATTACACAGGCTTACTGCTGTGTGTGTGTGTGTGTGTGTGTGTGTGTGTGTGTGTGTATACACATGAGTTTTAGAGTATTAAGTGTTATCATAGCGGCTGGTGCTAATCTAGAGGAAGACATAAACAAGACTGAGAGAGACAAGTTGGGCACCAGCGGCCAAAACCCTTGCTGGTCACAGAGGGACACGGGAGCAGAGTGGATCAGTGTGACATTACATTCAGTGCACACACACACAGTCTTTACTTATGTCACCTTTGGGGAATTTACATAGACTTACATTCATTTCCTGGAGACTAACCTGAAGGACTACCTGACCTTAACCTAACCCTAACCTTAACCTAACAATACCCTAACCTAACCATAACCCTAACCTTAACTGTTGACCTAAAAATCACAGTTTTCCAAATTGAGGACACCACTTTTTGTCCCCAATTGCACCTCTGTCCTGAATCAACTGGTCTTGAGTCTAGTGTATGTCCCCAATTTGGACATAAGCGAACCCACACACACACACACACACACACACACACACACACACACTTGTACTTCCACACTTGTGAGGACTTGTTAATTTAACCATCACAACTAAATTCCTAACCAAACCCATTGATGCCAACCTAAACAGAATTCTAAAACCTAAACCTTCAAACTGAACCCTCAAACAGGCCTGTGAAGGTCAGCAACAATGTCCTCACTTTTCAAAAGTGTCCTCTCCCCAATGGTCTAATATTCAAATAGGTTCTAACATAGACACTGCAGATTTACAGGTACACACACACACACTGATGTCACTGCATCACTGCACTGCATCAGTGCTGAGGTTCTTATGGGTATTTATTTCTGTTTTAGTACATAACCTTATCAAATAGCAAATGAAGTTCTGTTTCTTTCCTTCACTAGCTTGTTCTCATGATCACAGTTTTCTCTTGCTTGTTCCCTCACATCTACTCTCAGCTGCACACACAAGAAATGAGATCTCGCCCTTTTAAAACTTGTTTTAAAAAATCAACTACATTATTTCATTACTTTCTGAAGACAATAAGCCACCTAGAAAGGTTTCTGTGGTGAAAACAGGCTATACCTCCTTTAACAACCCAGCAGCTGAGTGTGAGAATCCTGTAAATTCATTTTTATGTCATTTTTACTTTGAAAAGTTTCAACACGGAAATGACTAAAATACAAGTAATTTATGACATACTGCCACATCTTTCGCTGAAAAAAAGATTTTAAAAATGGCAATCAATGAAACAAACATGCATGTAGTGAGATACACACTAGGGGTGGGGGGGATCAGAATCAGAAACAATCAGAGTTGGAGGAAATACAGCCACCTGTAGATGTTGCCAACCAAAGTAAGCAAGAAGCAAGTTTACACAGTGAGAAAAAAAATATGTCTAGAAATTAAAAATTCTGATGCATCAATAAATATTTTATAATCGCATCACATCATCATACCCTGAATCAGAATCACATCTCATCATGAGGTGCCTGGAGATTCACACCCCTAATACACGCTCATACTAAAATATACACATATCTGCATACTGAAAAACCCAGTAGCTTCTGGACATTTGCAACATTTCTAAATGACAGACGCCCTAGCGTAGTATGCTTAAAATAACCTCTAATACAGATTAAACTCAATACACGCACGCACACACGCACCTCTCCAAGCACACAGTGTTTCAGTGTGCTATCAGCTCGCCCAGTGCAGTGGAAGCAGGCTAATTCCAGAACATTCCAGGCCGGCTTACACAGCAGGGAGGCTCCCGCAACATCTGGACCTGGCTTTGGCATGGCCAGGCTCCACCATAAATGCATGCACACACTTATGCAAATGTGGAGAAACACGTGCACACACACACACACACACAGTCTTTTAAAGCCAGAGCACAGCTGGCTTCAAGCCCAAGGATATTGCTTCCCCTTCACACACACCCTTACACACTCCTCACTTCCCACTGGGACTTTGCACACAGAAGCAACGTCTTTATGAAGCCGGCAGCAACATGTGGACATGATGATTGGGCTAGCAGTGAAACATCCTGCAGAATTTAGACTGTGAACACAGCGGCACGAAAGACCCACACTGCAGTTTTATCATGTTTTTGCTCATTTACCTGGACGTCTATACATCAGTGCTGCCCATTCGCCAAATCTCTTTTTTGATTGATGAGTTTATGTTTCCTTCCTTGCAGGCAGCCATTGATTTCCAAAATGTCAGGACTTAATGAACATCAACTTGCAGAGACTTGAAACTTGCTGCAGATGAATAATCCATCAACATTTACTTGCCTTCAGGTTTATCAATTAATTCTTTGAACATGTTAAAATGCACAAAGGTCTGGGGAGAGCGATAGCTTGGAGAGTAACGTTTTGGATCAGTGGTTTTGAGGCACTTTAAGGTTATGGCTTAAATGAAGAGGTTGGTTTGATTGTTATGCTTTTATCTTTTTAATTTTTCCTTTTGTAAACAGCTAAGGCACTTGTCAGGTGTTTTTATAGTATCACTGTTCAAGGTGTATTACAATTGCCTGTTCCCTGTTCCCCATAGCCTTCATTTTGGTAGAACACATAGAACACATGACTGCCATGAGGAACCATTAAGGCCTAGGGATGAATGATATGCAATACTGTGAATCAGTCACGATTTTGCTGGTAATTTTTGCATTTCATCTTTACTGGAAAAAATGATGGTGACAAGATTTTTGCTGAGCTCCGGACCTAACAAACATCTGGAGAATATGAATTTTATGTCAGGGAATCTCTGTAGCACCATAATGCCTCATCTTTGATAGTATGTTGTGACAGATTTTATGTGTATAAAAAAAAATTGCAGCTCCTGTGATTTGGACATTGCACTTGGCCATATTGCAATTTTGATAATATTTCAATTAATTAAGTGATATTAATGTCTTCCGCACTTGGCCACCTGAGGACTGCTCCATCATTTCAAAGTTTGATCGCTGTGTAGTGGACTGGACTGGACACCTAGTCAGGGTATAGTAGCAGGCTGTGCCAATCCAAAAAGTGAATCTGATCAAACTGGTGCTATTCTGATAAACCTGATAAGCATCAAAGCCAGGAAATAGGACACAGTCGTACCCTGATGAGTTCACAGTCCTTGTGAGCAGGCCTACATCTGTTCTGATGCAGTTTATATGCCACCTATTTGAGCCACCAATAAGGTCTTGTGTCAAGGATAACAACAATATTTTGCATGACTTCAATTACTAGAATGTGTTCTTTCATTCTGTGTTTGCCTTATATGGCTGAAGAAGGTCTGTGACTGCAAGCACATATGTAACTGAGTAGAATGTGGAAGGTGTAACTGAACAAAAAACAGAAAAAGCTGACACTGTTCTGTGTGATGGATTAACTATCTGTAGCAAGTTTCAAGTCTCTGCAAGTTGATTTTCCTGATGTATGTAAATGACAGAGTTCTGCCTGGAAGGTAAGAAGTCAGTTTAAAAACTGAGGGTGTAATTGGAAAATGACCGGCAGTAAAGCAAAATATATGTGATTTGTAGTTAATGGGCTAAAACATACAAAACACTGGTATGGTCCATTAAAATAGAAGAGGAAAGAGTGCGGTTGAAATGATGAAGAGGCAGGAGAGAGTTGGCCTCTGCTAAAATGGAGTGTGTTTTATCTGAAGCTCAGCGCTCTCCAGGCATCTGTCCACCATTATCACTGCAGGCTTCTTTTAAAAGGACCAAGCAGGGGATAGAGAAACACAGCAGCCGCAGCACAGTGTGCTAGTAAAAAGTGGGACATGATTAATGGCATCTGTGTAAGGCTGCACACGCAGGACACTTTCAATCGACTGCATTCAGTATCCACCCGTGAGGGAAACGTCCCCTCTGATGCTGTGATGTCATTACATCTCAGTGTCCGAAGAAGAGTCATCTATTGTCCCTCAACCTGCCTCGTTGAAATAATTCCACATTTTCTTTTTCTTTGCAAAAGCAACTAAAGGAAGTATAACAGGTCTTCCAACACACTGTAAATAACAGCAAGCAAATTAGCAAATATTAAAATCCTTGCATTGTGGACACATTATAAAAAATCTCCAGAGCTGTCATTGATAAAGTCATTGGCAATTAAGCAGCAGAAAAACTACAAATATGAAGACAATTTGAAGAAAAGGCCAAAAAGTTCCAATGTCCACTCTTTGCTGTCTACTCTATGCAATTTTCTGATGCAGCGGTCTGACTGATATGAAGATAAGATAAACCAGATAAGACAAGATAAACCTTCATTCGTCCCACAGTGGGGAAATCTCATGAATGAGATGGCTGTGTTTTTTTCAGGCAATGCTAATGTTTGTTTGAACATGGCCTCAGCAGGAGCGAGCAAGACATTGGAACAGGGCCCATAGATTTCAATTTTGTTATGTTCGCCCTCAAGCTTGCTTCTTCCTGTAAATTAAGATCAGGTGCACACACCGCCAACAGCAGATCTGTAGACATTCAAGCTGACAGAAACTAAACTTCTGGCACTGATGATTTTTGCCTTACAATTTTTGAATCCCGGTGCACAATTGCAAGTCTAGAAAGAAGCACTTGCTCTTTGCCTCTGAGGGACTGAGACCCAAACCCAGCATTTATTTATTGAGTCTTTTGGGGCAAGTCTCTGTTGAGTCTCAACACAAGTCCAATTCAAGTCTTAATCATTGAGCGCGAATCTAAGTTGAGTTTCACAGCAAGTCTTGAGTCCTTAAGAGCGGTCAAAGTTGAGTCTTAGGTTTTGCCACTGCAAGGCTGAAGTCTGTGAGTGCAGGTCCAAGTCATGTCTCAAGTCTTCTTCTCTTTCAGGTCTCTACATACTGACCATTAAATAAGACAGCATTAGAACGATTTCCTTTTAAAGTCGCGCTAGTGTGTTTTAAAAAAGCTGTGACCAAGTCCTTGGAATGCATAGGCCTATAATTAAACATTCATGATATGTACGTTTATTGATTTTTTGTCAATGTATTTGCAATTGAATCTCAAGTCAAGTCTCAAGTCCAAGTCGACTATAGCTGTAACTGTTGTGACCTAAGTCTTACTTGAGTATGAAGTCTGCAGTTCTGTGGACTGCTTATGTATTAAATTGCCTAAATATTTTCAGCATCTTTTCAAGCCTTTTGGGTCACGTTTAATCAAAGCAAGGGTCAAGTCAACTCTAGAATTCTCCAGAACAAGTCCAAATCGAGTCACAAGTCCTAATAAGCAAACTGCAAGTCAATTTTCAGATAAATGGACTGAAAAAAAATATACAACAGCAACTTTAAAAATGGTCCAATTCAAATTCTCTCAACCCAAAACTCCAATTAGTCCAATTAATCTAAAGACTGAAAATGACGAGTTTTGGCATAAATGTATGGTAATGGATAAACGTACACAAACATCCATATACACAATAAAAACACAGACACAGTCCTCCTTATCCCAGCTGTTTGTGCACAGTTTCAGGAAAACACACTCTGTCTCCAGAACAAATCATGTCTGTGGTTGCTGTGGGGGGCTCCCAGGTGTAAACTAGTTTAGCTGTGTAAATATTTAGCCAAGCACAGCTGAAAAACGGTGTGCACGCTCAGCAGACCATCGTCACATAAATCAAGATAAGAAAAAAAAAAAAAGAAACAAACAAAGCTTACTAGATGAGAGGCTTGCGGCAAAGCACCAGGGCATCGTAGAGCACGCACACTCCGAACACAGTGATGCCCGTCTCCTTGACCAGCATGGCGCAGGTACCCAGCAACAAGCTGACGAGCAGACACCACGCCGACGCCGTGGAGGGCAGAGAGTCTTCAGAGACACACACATCCACGCTCCTGAGAGACACAGAGGAGGGAGAGCAAAGGTGATTGATAATGACAGATGACCACAGAGAAAGGATTGGCAGGAGGACAAGGTTGTTCATTTAGTGTAATAGTCATGTTATAGGATGATTAGAAGTACAATGAATTGCTTCATTAGGGTCTGTGTCTAGGTTACAAATAAGATATCACACATTCGAATATTCATATTGAGTGATCTGACAAACATAAGCACACATTCAATATAAGTAGTCTCATCACAGATACATGCACGGCTATAGTTGTAGTGATATTAGGCTGAATGCCAATTAGAAGAAATAGAAGAGGTCTGATAGCACTTTAATATGTGAGATTTCAGAGCTTCATGATTTTCACTGTAAAAGTGAACAAACAGGTGTACCCTAGCTACAGGACTGTCAACCAGCCTTGTTCCTTACAAACAAAATGAGCTTTCATGCTTGGTTGTATTTCACATTCTAGGTGCTGAGCCTTGATCCCTATGAAATCAAAAAGGTTAATCACTTGTTCGACTTGTACTTCAATGTTCAAGTACCTTATTGGTTGAAGCTATAAGACCATGTTTGCTGTTAAACCTTACAGATTTAATCCACTCTTTAGATTACCAATCTGTACTTTTCATATTTGACTAGACTATGTTACATAACATGGTTTGCTGGAAGCTTCATTTCGCAGCCTGCATCAGCATCAGCCTGCAAGAGCTGTAGTGAAAAGTGAGAAATAACCGATAGGTACACAGTGTGCAGCCATCAGTGAAGGAGGCTGATAAATGTTTCTAACTAACTAGCACACAACCTTATATGACCATCCTTTGTAGCAGTCAAAGTAGTTAAAGTGTTGAAGTCCATGGATATGTGCATATGTACGTGTGTGTGTGTGTGTGTGTGTGTGTGGGTTCGCTTATGTCCAAATTGGGGATATACACTAGACTCAAGACAAGTTGATTCGGGACAATGCAATTGGGGACAAAAAGTGGTGTCCTCAATTTGGAAAACTGTGATTTTTAGGTCAACAGTTAAGGTTAAGGTTAGAGTTAGGCTAAGGTTAGAGTTAGGTTAAGGTTAGGGTTAGGTTAAGGTTATTGTTAGGTTAAGGTCAGGTAGTCCTTCAGGTTAGTCTCCAGGAAATGAATGTAAGTCTATGTAAATTCCCCAAAAGTGACATAAGTAAAGTCTCTCACTGTCTGTGTGTGTGTGTGTGTGTGTGTGTGTGTGTGTGTGTGTGTGTGTTAACAATGTGGGGGGTGGTAAAGAGTCACCTTACCTGATATAGGAGAGGAACGTCAGTAAGAACAGCAGACAGGCCAAGACATCAGCCCTGCCCACGATACCAGACACCTGCAACACACACATCCACATAGACTTTAGAGATGACTCATTGTGGGACAGCTCGGGTGAGGAAACAGGCTGGACGTCCGTGTGGAGCCTATAACGTTGCACTACAGCGAAATGTGCAACTTGACATGCTGCAGAATTACTGTGATTATGGCTCGGACAGGTGCCCATTATCACGGCCAAGAATGAGTATTACAGCTTTTCTATAACAGCTGCCCACGCATGTGTGCTGTTTGAGAAGTTTGCTTTGAAGTTGAGCCAGCACAATAATAAAAACTGGGAAAGAACATAAATGATTGTGATTGAGCTTGTTTCTCCAACAGGTCCAACTGCATTTTGTTAAAGCGAGAACCTCATACTCATGCCTTTGAAATATACTCGGTAGGTGTGTCGGGGCCATTAACATATACACATACATTCTACACCAGCAGATCTAAAACAAGAGGGGCCCCATCTGCAAGATTATTTTCATATCTGTGGGATGAATGGTTTTGAAAAAGGTGTAGAAATGATAGAAATAGAAATGAGTGGTTAATGTGGCCATGGTGCCCCAAAGCCGAATCGTGCCATGCTAACACGCTAACATGCTGCCAATTATAACTAAAGTACAGCTGTAGCTGAAGGGAACATCATTAGTTTTGCAGGTATCTGCTCAACAAACCAAACTACAAATTGAAATTTTAACCTGAGGAGGGCGCTAAAAATTAGGGGATCACCAAAGCTATTACAATAAATGTCAGAACCAAATTCCACAATAATACATGTTGTGGGTCGAGAGGCATTTCATTCCCAAAATCTAGGGGGCCCCGGGATGAAAAGTTAGAGGATCACCAAAATTAGGATCACCATTATTCCATTTAATAGATATGGAGATACCTCAATTGACAATTAAAAATGCTGACCTTCTGGAGATGAAAACATTAATGAATTTGAACATTAGTAACAAATTTGATGGAGATCCAATGAACGATTGTGTGCCTCAAATGATTACCACGGGCGCCAGGAATCTGTACAAAGCTTCACGGCAATCCATCCGATAGTTGTTGAGATATTTCACTCTGCCATCCCCTGAGCCATGTTAGCGTTCTGGCTGGAGGGTTCAGAACCCACTGCTGCCTTGGACAATGCTGACCCTAATATTACCACTACTGGACTGCACCTTGAACAGAGCTGCTCTCTGAGGCTCCGGCAGTTTACAACAGGCAGACATTTCAAACCCATTTTGCAGGGTTTGGGCGACACAGTCCACCTTGAACTAGTGATTGTACAGTGACTTTGTTTCCAGTTATTAATCAATACATGAATGAATAAATGCAAGTTATAAGCCTTAGCTCTTCAAATGAAAACATGTGTCTTGCATCCATTTCTTTCCTTTATAGGACAACAGCACATTGTTCCTGATCAGCACCAACATTCTTTTTAAGTGTTTCTGATCAGTTCAGCTGGTCGAAACTACCTGCACTAAAACACTGACTGGACCGGCCTGAGCAACAGGAATAATCAGACAATTCACCTGTCGACAAAATGCTGCTTAGCTCTGGCTGTCTGCTTCGTTTGTACAGCTACCTTCACAGTTGGGACATTTCAGGATGTATTGCAGACTGCTAGAAAAAAGTGGACAAAACTGTTTGCTTCCTGTCTGGGGAGTAATAGACAGCATCTTCTTAAATTTGGCTGTGTTTCTCCATAAAGTTGATCTACAGTATCAGCCACAGTTCCAGCTGGTGGTTTTTGTGTGGTGGTGGAGCGGCAGTCAGCCACAGCCTGGCAGAGGAGCAGTAAACACGTCGAGCAGACCTTGATAGAGAGCAGGCCGGGAGGGGAATAAGGATGGAGGGCAGCGGAGGGAGGAGGAACAGGAGAGGAATAGAGCGATGGGGGTGGGAGAGGATGGACTTCTTTGTAATATCTCATAAAAAAAAGAGCAACCTCAACAGCTCCCACACACACACACAGATACACACACATACACCTCACAAACTGGCACAAGCACGGAGGCGACTGAATGGGGAAACAAAAGAACAGGAGAGACATATTAAATTACAACAGGATACATTTGGTCCTGGCTAGAATATTCAAGAGCCTTCACTGCCAAGGTATTCAATGCCAAAGTCTGTGATCGAATGTCTTGTTTTCGTTGTTTTATTCAAGGTTGTATTACACATGCACACAGGAGAGAAGGACGCAGGGGAAAATAAGACAGTACAGCGTTTTATTCAGTACAGAGCTATGAAACTCTGACAGCCTGCCCTGTAAGGTCAAACTGAAATTATTAAATGTAATATTAAATATTAAATTGGTGTTGATTTTGGCCTGTGCAAGTATTTGGTCAAACCTCCACTAAATGAGGGTTTTCACCAACAGAGAATGCTGATGAAGTAATTTGATTGGTGCAACATGTGTGTAAGTGGACAGAAGTCAGTTAACAGCATGGACTGTACAAAACATGGACTTGGACATGGACGTGTGTGTGGCTCTGCTGTCACCATGTTGGCATTGCCTGACTCCACCTAACTCCCGGCTAACCCAAAAGTGGGTATAGAAGTATAGAAGTGTAGGATTGCTTCTTGTAGCTACCTAATATGATGGACCTTTATTTTCCAACCTCAAACAGATGCCTTTAATTCAGAAGTATTATAACACTTCTCTACTACGTTTCGACTTTGGCTCTCATCAGTCTCCGGACTAGACTCTCGTTAGTATTGGTAGACTAGATCAACCGCCACTGTGTCCCCCAGGAGAAACCCGTCCTGGACAGCTAACAGAAAGAAACATAGTCAACATAGCAGCACACATACACACACACACACACACACACAATCAAATTAGACTATTAGCTAGTTTTGGAAAACTGCAACACAGACTGTCCAAAAAGTCTGCTCCAATTTTTTTGGACATGCTTACATTACCAAACTAAGGTAACTAGTTTGCACTGTCCAAATGAAGGTTCAGTAGCCAGTGTTGTAAAGGTACAGACAGCTGAAATTGCTTACAGTTCATAACTGACATTAAGTGGCTTGTTGAAGAAGAGGAAAAAGGCAACACTAGCTTCTTGACTCTCAAGATGTCAGTCAACTGCGAGCATGGGAAACACCTACCCAGAGGCTTGAACTTGAAGGCTGTCTCCACCAACATGTCCAAATGTGGGTTCATCGTCTTTGGGATGAAGCCACAAAATGGAAAAATATATACAATAGCTGTAGTAGCATTATAGTTGATATGCCCTGACACAGAAATGGGGAGAATTCAAATTTCAGACTGACTTATAGACTGACTTTTTGACACATATTATGAAGCATCTTTAATCTCCTGAATTGCAGAAATGAGCCGGGCAATGGATTCTGTTCACATGCTGAAGCTTTATATTTTAAGCCTTTTGTTGCTTACTAGAACTGGTCTAAACTATGGATCATGTGCAGATCTGGAAATGAGAACACATTAATTGACAGTGTTGTTTCCTAAATGTCCCAAGCCTGTTCAACCACACTTTCTTTTTGCATAGTGATATATCACACATACTGTTTCACATGTGGTAAAGGCATTCCAACAGCCATGTGTTCATAACTAACGTATTTGAGAAAAACAAAACACACCTCAATCAGTGATGCCACTGCAGGTATTCTGTTTCTGATTGCTGATAGAGAACACTGCTGTGTTTACTGCTGAGGTTCTTTTACTAATCACACAAAAAGTACAGAATGTGCATCCTTCAAAAAAAATGGGTAATGTGAATGTGACTTCCCACATAATTGCAATTTAACAGGAAACCTATTTATATGTGTTCTTGTGTATCTCCATTATATATAGAATACATGATTCGCTCATAATCCACTCTGTTAATTTATATAAGCGTTTGCTTCCATCCAGCAGCAGAAAGTGCCAAGCTTTTAAATGTGTTTTGTTTTTTTTTGTTTTTTAACCCTCTGGTGCTGACCCTTCATTTTGGACCACTAGCCATGCTGAGCCCAGTTCAGTAACTAAACTGCCGGTAGCCAGCCAACTTTCAAAGCAAGAACTTGCCAAAAGAAGTTTGCTCAACTGCAACTTCTGTGTTCTAACACAACAAAAGTTAGAACTGAAGAAACTCTGAGCATTGCACACCCAGCAAGTGGTGTGTGAAGATGAGAGACATGGAGATAATCTAACTTTAGCCAGGCTGCCGTGTAGGAGCAAACACACCCAAGACAACCTGAGGACGGCCGAGAGCTCCAGGACGGCCGAGAGCTCCAGGACGGCCGAGAGCAGAACTGACACAGCACCACCCTCCCTCTCCTGGACAACTTTCCTCTGACCCACTGAAAGTAGGATTTGCAACCAAAGTTACTTCAAATATTTTCCCTTTAGCTTCCCATACTTCTCAGCGACTGAACAGTGCCTTTCACAGTTTAATGCTCAGGCTTTCCTCCAAGTCGGAGTCTCCTGTGTTTCCTTTATCTGTTATGCTGTGGTCGTCATTCAGTCGACTGTCATCACTGTATTTCATTGCATCTATTCATGGTTGCATTTATTCACTCATTTGTATGTGTAGTTAGTTTTGTTCATTGTTAGTAGTGTGCTTGTTTCTTGTACTTTCAGTCACTTTATTTATTCATCAAGATCATCAAAATTAATTTGTGTGCTTTTGACTGATCACAAAGAGAAATGGTTTATTAGTTTTATTATTCGGAACATGAAAATATATCGCTGGAGTAATTAAAGTGTTTCCGTGTAATAATTCTGTTTAAAGCTATATTTTCCAAAACTAGAATTTTCCCTATGTTTAGAATATAGAATTTGCCCATAACTTTTCACAATCCACCAATCCTCTGTAATTACTTGTTACTAAAAGCCTGAATATTTGAATTTGCTGTTATTGTGACTGCTATACAAATGAAAATCATTATATTATCATATCATTCACGAAACAAAAAATGTCCCGTCACCTACAGCAGTGCAGTTATAACCACCAAATAACAAAATGAAGTTAGAAATGCAAAGCCTGTTGCCAGTAGACAATTTTGAAACTGTGTTCGAGTAAGTTGGATTATTCCTTTAAAGGTAGGATCAAAGCCAAATGTCCCTTAGTATTTACAGAGGAAGGGTGTGTCTCCAAGAGACTTCTGTTGGAAGCAGCTGCAGCCTTCTGCAAAAGGAGAGACATGGGTTTCACACACACACACACACACACACACACACACACACACAAATCAGTGGCTTAAACCTTTTGGAATCAGTGAGATGAAAGGAGATTATTTACATCCTGAAGTGGACGGCGTCTGACTGTTGAGTTGAAGTGTGTGTGTGTGTAAAAAGACCTTGCTTAGTCACCCACAAATACTTAGATGGATGGGATGGATGGAGATAAAAGGGAAGAGAACAGGGGAGGAAGTGAGGGATGAACAGTAATCGAAGAAGGGGTAGAGAGGTGCAAGATGAAAGGACGAGTCGAAGGGTGAGAGAGGATAGGGGAGACTTGTCTCTCTCTCTTTGCATGAATAAAATATCTGTGTGTGAAGTCTCTGCCTCCCTGGATACACACACACATAATGAATAATAACATGTTTGGAATGTAAGCAGCAGTAAAAAGATTACTCTCCTTAAAGCTGAGGAAGAAGAGCTACCGTCAGAGTTGCTCTGTCCATTTAGATACTAAACACACACACACACACAAACACGCAGGCAGGCACACACACACACACAAAAATGTTTGGAATGTAAGCAGCAGTAAACAGATTCTTCTTCTTAAAGCTCCTTAAAGCCAAGGAAGAGGAGAGGAGCAGAGGAGAGGAGATACTACACACACATACATATGAATATATATATATACATATGTATACATATGTATGTGTGTGTATACACATATAGACATACATACATATACACACTATACAGTAGTCATACACTGCTAAGAAGTACAAGTAAGTGAAGTGAAAGACATTCTCATGATATAGCATGTAATATGTCATAAAAGCACAATAAGAATGTAGTAATAAAATGGTATTATATTGTGATATAAGTAAAACGATGCAATGTAAAATTAAAAGACAAAAATAAAGTAACTGCATGGATTATTTGCAGGACACGTTTTCATCAGGCCATTTGACTTGGAAGGTTTATACAAATACACTGCTGATCAGCAGTGAAACACCACAAGGACCAAGGCCAGCTAAAAGGGGCATTCCACTGACTTTGCACATGAAGTTCAGTTTACCACACACCTTGTGAACTCAGCTGTATAATGTCTTCTGTGGCTCTGGAGGAGCTTTATCAGGATTGAGAAAATAACCCTGATGATGTCATCGGGGTTATCTTGGGCTTAAGCTCAAGCCTGTGTCGGAGGAGACATGAGCATTTACCAGAGGGGCGCACTACAAAGCAAGATCGACACAGCCAGGCTTTCTGTGTGTGAGCTGGTTCTACAAAACCTAAATCCCCAGTCAGCGATAATTGGTATAATGATGGTGGTTATCAACCTTCTTTGTTAACCCACTCTGTGCTCTGTCACAGGCAAAAGCAGCACTGATACTGCAAATAAAGCAAGAGGGCAATGCCGGCAGAAAATTGCTAATCATGTAAAATAGTTAATACATGTAAGTTAATATGTATTTTACCACTCAATGCACAACCTTTTATTTGGCACATGTCAATTGCACATTGCAGAGCTCCTAAACTTTAGGAGCTAACCATATTTAATTGAAAATATTGACAAGAGTAAAGACAGCATATCAGATGTTGAAACTAAAAAAATTATTGTTTCATGGAAAATATTTGCTCATTTTAAATTTGATACCAGCAACACATTTCAGAAAAGTTGGGAGAGGAACAACAAAACACTGGAAAAGTTGTGTAAAACAAAAAAAAAAAAAAAAAAAAAAAAACACCTGGAGGAACATCTCCCAACTAATTAGGTTA
This sequence comes from Holacanthus passer, assembly GCA_025331565.1. Lineage (NCBI taxonomy): Eukaryota > Metazoa > Chordata > Actinopteri > Pomacanthidae > Holacanthus > Holacanthus passer. Next base: position 2,120,489 of record JAFREQ010000039.1, read on the forward strand.
ACAGACATGATCCAGAAACACTGACGACTTCTCTGGGCCTGAGCCTATTTAAGGTGGACTGAGGCGATGTGGAAAACTGTCCTGCGGTAATATGGTAGTGAAGAATTAAAATTTGACATTCTTTTTGGAAATCATGGACGCTGTGTCCCATAAAGACGAGAGGGACCACCCAGTTTGTTATCAGCACTCAGTTGAAAAGCCAGGATCCGTGATGGTATGGGGATGCAGAAGCGCCCGTGGCATGGGCAGCTTACACATCTGGGATGGCAGCATTAATGCTGAGCAATATATACAGGTTTATGAGCAACATATGCTGCCAAGTAGATGTCGTCTTTTTCAGGGAAGACCTTGCATATTTCAGCAGAACAATACCAAACCACATTCTGCATGTGTAACAACAACATGACTCGGTAGTAGAAGAGTGCTGAACTGGCCTGCCTGCAGTCCCGACTTGTCACCTATTGAAAAGATTTGCTGCATCATGAAACGTAAAATACGACGAAGGAGACCCTGAACCTGAAAACATTTCACTTTCAAAACTCCAGAAAGAGTGTTGTTAAAAAAGAGGTGATGCCACACAATGGTAAACACTACCTGTCCCGACTTTTAGAAAAGTGTTGCTGGCATCAAATTTAAAAAGAGCATATATTTTTCATAAAACAATCAACTTTTTCAGTTTCAACATTAGATATGTTGTCTTTGCTCTGATTTCAATTAAATATAATGTTTAAATGATTTGCAAACCATCAAATTCTGTTTTTATTAACATTTTACACAGCGTCCCAATTTTCTTGGAAATGGGGTTGCATATTGCTCATAGAGCAAACAGTCAGGAAAATAATAAGCGTATAGGTGGTGCTTTTTATAGCCAATTTAACTCTCAAACCCTGAACATAATCTTCTCTGGGGCAGATTAGGCGCGCAGTTTAAGTTTAAGGGCAGAGAGGGTCAAGTGAAAATGATGCAGTCGGTTGCATTATTGCAACTGTTCTTGGTATCTGACACATACTAGGGTCTAAAAGTCAGAATCTGTCGGCCTTTGCTGAATTTCAGCCATCCTTTGCATGTTCCCATTTCTACAGAAGTTCAATAAAATGTTCAGCTCCTTGAATCTGATCGAGGTGTTTACAGGAGACATTTCAATTGTCATGCTGGCTGCATCCATATGCAAAGAGAGGAGGAGGAAAGAAACATATGTATTGGTCTCACTCTCTCCCCGTGTCTCTCTCTCTCTAATTCAGGCCTATTACATAATTCTGCAGGAATCTGAGCTCAGCTGCAGCTGCCTCTCTCCAAACCTCAGCACAGAGGGAGAGGAAGTGTAAAAGTGCAGCTCAGTTAAACACACCCAAACACACATACTGTGTTGTGTGTGACTTTTTCCAGGCAGACTGTCACCCCGGGCACATTCTGAGAATTGTGTATCTCCAGTCGCCAGTCCCTCAGCTCCATCTGTCCTAGCCTTCACAGACAGCCCCAACACCCCAAGACAGCTTTATTTTGTGTGTGTGTGTGTGTGTCTGTGTGAGTGCATGTGGATCCACAGTAACACAGCACACATACGAATGGCTGATGAGATCCACACATGGCCAGCATGCTATCAGCAGAAAGAGGAGAGGAGGTATGAATGAATGGAGGCTTTTCAGCTCTGAAACAGGAGCCCCATTCAGTGGATACGGACTGACTGACCGACTGCCAGACTGGCCATATTGAACACAGAAAACAGGAGACTGTCTGGACCCAGAGACACACTGATCATGGTTCTGTTGAGGTCCAGGCTGAGAGACATTCAAACCCCGATACAAACAGCCCCCAAGAGTCTTATTTAATGTCTCTCTACTCCAAATGACTGAAAAGAGAAAACGGATTGGGGTAACATTAAATAAACCATCCTCTTTATAAAACTTCCACACCATATAATTATCATGACTCAAACTTTAGCATTAGAGCTGAAGTAAGTTTTTATTTTAGCAGATTGAAAATTAATTCCAGAGAGCAAAACTGAAAGTATTTTGCAGCTGCCTTTCTCTGAGCAAACACAGCTGTTTACGGCTTCGGTCTTAGTCGTTCATGGTCCCTCTTTTTCAACACGTCTTGCTGTGTGACCATGGCAACCATAGGAACCATCTCAAAGGAAACGATAAAGGGGGTCAGCAGTTGCAGCAGCATGGAGGCCATTAAGGTACATTAAAAAATCCTTAGCGTGCGATTGCCATAAATAACATCAAAAACTATACTCCTCATAGCCATAACTCAGTCAAATTTCTAGATTCAGTGTGACTTGCACTTTCCAAGAACAGCTCTGGTGTTAATCTCAAATAGACAATGCGAGTAGGAAGTGCTAAACGCTAATTCAAGCACACCTTTATTGGTGCCAAATCGCCAATAGGATAAAAACAGACGGTTCAGGTTGTAGACTGCAGGTGATTTTTTTTTTAAGCATAACAATCACTGAATCCATGCCAACATTATACTTCCTGTTTACATCCCCCAAACAACAAGAGAAAGCGGACCCTTTCTGCGTTGGCTCACTTACACTCAAGACAATCATGGCTGACCAGTTGGACGAAGCTCGAGCTGAACATGTCTTTGTAAAAAGGAGAACCGTATGCATAGGTTTAATCATGACATTTCAACACCAGAGGTTTGTTGCCTCAACCAGCACATAAGAACGCATGCTGATTGAGTTCACTGGGGTCAGGCGATTGTATCTGCTGAGCCCGGCAAAGCTTGCTTCCTTGCGTGGAACTTGTTTGCGGCCTCACAACGTCCTGTCAGTTTGCAAAAATTGTAATGCTATTCATTTTGTACTGCTAACCATTGCCCCTTTTTTAAGCTACAACATGCTCCATTTAGTTACGTGATGAGATTATAGTATACAGGCTGTTAGTAAGATCGGCTTCATAACAGTACACGATCATTGTAGTTGCACAAGGACAAGAGAAGAAAAAATTTACTCAAGTCTATTTTCACAATAGTGATTGTGTTTTGGGCTCTGAACAAAACGAGAGTGACCTACACTCAATACTGTTCTGCTAATGTGCTGGTTTCAATATGCCTGTGCCTGAGCCTGTGTCAACATGATGTTATGGTCACCGCTTTAAATTAGCCAGACAGCCAGTTGCATAAAAACAGGCCTAGTCGAAGTCAGACTTGCTCTAGACACGTAAATTGACCTGTTGCATAAGCAAGCTTCCCTATGAGTGACTAATGTAACCTGTTGTTGTAGCCTGCTGCAAACTGTATAATGGCTGAAAGGAGACACTTCACTGAAGAGAAAAAAAATGGAAATACCTAGTGGTGGAAGCAGAACACCTGCATGCTGGAACACAATGCAGAAAAAAGTTTGGTAGTTAGTTGTTTCAATCAACTGAGCAGAAAACTGAAGCGACACCATAATAAAACCTGCAATATACCACAGACTGTTGGAGGCTATTCAACCAGAGCCAATGAGACAGGTGACAAGAAGAAGATGGGGCTGGGTGGACACTGCAGCAGTGTGTGAGTCAATTCGCTGTCGGCTGTCGTTGCAACAGCCAGGAGCATTAATGAACCAGCTAGTATCAATGACCTTGATAATGAGATCACAGATCGGGAGACTCCCCATCAGTCAGTTAGAACTGAAGAAGCCGGAAGTGGTGAAAATAAATATACTACCTAGACTTCTATATATCTTTCTATCACTACCAGTGCAAATCCCAGAGTCTCAGTTCAATGCATGGGACAAACAGATCTCCAGACTTATCTGGGCCGGAGCAAGACCACGGATCAAATTAAGAACCCTCCAACTAACTAAAGAGAATGGAGGCCTAGCAGTACCTAATTTAAAGGAACAACTGAGATATGTAGTCTACTGGTGCTCCTCGGACTATCAGGCAAGTTGGAAACGAATTGAAGAAAAGATAGGCAAACACAAACCTCAGGCGAGACTGGTTATTAAAGAAAATGTGGACCAAAAGTGCAATAACCTCATTATAGAAGAAACTTTAAAAATATGGCGAGAGATTGTACAGAATTATAAGCTTGAAAAGGACATCAAACTTCTGATGTGGCCTTCTCAATGCCCTAGTTTTCAACCAGCGGCTCTCGATAATACATTTACATGGTGGAATGAAAGGGGATTGACTGCTCTTTGTATGCTTACTGAAGGCCAAGCTTTTAAATCATTTGAAACAATTAAAAAAGAATTTCAATTAGAGAACAGGGATATGTTTCAATACCTAGAATTGAGAGATTTATTTAATAAAGAAATTAAAAATGAATTATCTGCGGAGATAAAGGAGGTTGTTGCAGTCCTGATAGGAGCATACAAACAAACCCCCTCAAAGATTGTCACAAAGCTATTTAAAGGTCTCCAGAAAGGTAATGGCCTGAATTCTTTTTCTATAAAATCTAAATGGGAAATAGAAATGAGTGTAAGATTGCCAGAGGATGAGTGGCTCTCCATGTGTAAAACACAGCATACTTCTACTAATTCTCAAAATTGGCGTCTTTTTGGATGGAAGAATTTATCTCGCTTCTTTCTAACACCACACATTACTGGTAAATATCTGGACACAAAACAATACTGTTGGAGGCAGTGTGGCCACGGAGACGCCACGCATACCCATATTTTCTGGTCATGTGTAAAGATACAACCTTTCTGGGATGAAGTGAATGAGACTCTGGGAAAAATTCTGCACGATATTATTCAAAGAGATCCCAAAACCATGTATTTGGGAGTCATACCTGAGAAAGTAATAGAACAAGGAGGTGTTTATTTATTCAAGGTCTTGATTATTGCATGCAAAAAGGTCATCACAAGGAATTGGATGAAAACTGACCGCCCGCTACTTGGACAGTGGATGGACATTATGGACGAAATTTATACCATGGAAAGTCTAACTTACCATTTGAGGCTGGAGATGTCTACCGTTCATCAAAAATGGACAGTGTTTAAGGAGCTTGAAGCTGAATAAACAGACTATGAGGACCTCTTTGTTAACCACTTGTAAAATAAGGAGTAAGAACTGCCCCTTGTGTTCTGTTGTTCCTTTTTCTTTTTTTTTTTTCTCTATCTTTATTTTTGAAAAAAAAGAGGAAAAAACTGTTGTAAAGAAATAATTCTCTCGAACTGTGTTGTACTGAAAAATAAAGTTTAAAAAAAAAAGAAAGAACTGAAGAAGCCCCTTGGATGAGAGGTGAAACGTTAAGTACCTACCACCAAGTTCAGCTGCCCCAGATTCAACCCCACTTGGTTAACCATGACCTGGAGATAACTGACGATCTTCAAAGAGTTTCAGAGGTTGAGACAGGCAGCTGTATGCACAAAATCGCATGATCAATTACGGCTGTCCGTTTTAGAGATGTGGTTTATTCCTGCTAATACAGAGTGTATTCAAGCAGCAGGGATGGAAGGGAACAAAGGTATTGGAAAGTAATGCTGATCCTACAGGTGCTTTTATCTTGAAAAGCCTCCAGCAGCTGCCGACACTAAGATGTGGTTAAGCATTTAGCTTTTGTAGCTAATCAGCTAACACCATAAGCCAACCAAAGAGGAAATCCAAGTTACCACCCCTTTCAAACAACACGGCATGTCACGCTTGATGCCTTTTACTGTTGTTCTCAGTGAAACAGGCTGGGCTGAACCTAACCAGCTTCTAATAAGTTGCCTTGTTTACAACAGGCCTAATGAAAGAATTGCCCTTTTTTTTTTTTTTAATCTGGCTAGTCAGAAGAGAAAAAGCCAAACAGTTAGGTCTGCTGAGGGTTTATTAGCAGTAAGCAAAATGCTTTAACCTCAGTGAAAACAGCTATGTGTGAACGGGCGCCCAGTGTTTCAGTTTGAGTAGTCTTGGAACGTTCTGCAGGAGAAATTTCTCTTAGACTCACAGAGGACTGCAGGCTGCTTCTGTTTAGAAACTCTCTCACACAACAACCTTGACAATTTCTTCTAGAAATGCTTCTGATTCTTTCTAAAAACTGTGGCTGGGTGAGCAAGGAAGGAGCCCACTGGAGAAAACGAGCGTGAGAGCGATTGCCCGGGTGAAAAATGCGTTTCTTCCCCGAGTGTGCCTCCGTGTGTGTTTCTGTCTCGACCGATCTCATTCCTTATCATGATGAGAGAAATGAACTCCATCTGGTCTTAATGACGGCGCCTGTTTATATTGAGGAACAGTCTGGGATTCATCAAGCTGTGTGTGCTTGGGTGTGTGAACAGGCCAGTTTCCATCCACTTTGCTCTTAATAACATATGCATAAGAGTAGATAATGGAAACTGAACACTTTCCTAAAATGCATACATTTGGATTAAAACACCAGGACTGAGCTTGGACTGAACTTGTTCCAGGATGACAGAATACCCAAATTCTCTAAGATTCTTGCCTCAACTTTATCCTACCATACTTACCATAGTTGTGCGCAGTTAGTTTTCTTGTGCAATGAGTGATTATTAGAAACACTTACTCACTCACTTCAATTTGATTTCGCCAATCTTGCTAAAATCTTGGACTATTTACAATCTGTATTGTCGTCTGACTGCTTGTGTTTCTTGCTCCATTGGGCCTATTTTTAGCACCGTTGCTGCATTCCGAGATCTCAGCAAGCCATACGATCTTGCATAGCCAACAGAACGGATCGCCAGAGCAATGAAAATAAAGTTGATAATCAGTGTCTGTACTTGGACAATGATCGTTCATTTGTGTGTATTCGCAGCTGAGTAATACAAACAGCACTGATGGCTTAATCAAAAAGATACTCAAAAATAATCTCTCTGAGTCGCTCAGTTAAACTTTCATGAAGAGCTGAAATGATTAATCAGCTAATAGATTAGTCTATCAACAGAAAATTACAGCAAGAAATTTAGTCAATGATGTATCGTTACAGTAATTTTTCAAGGACTTGCATTTGCTGCTTTTCTTAGTAATACATAATAGGAAACTTAATATCTTTTTTATATATCAATTAATTTGCAGGTTTTCAAATAAGGGCTTCTGCTTTCTCAAGGCCGGGACCTGCCTCTGTGGGCTGCACATCGAACATACAGGTGCAAGAGATGTTCACATGGCTTCTTTTACACTCTGTAGTTGACACATGTAATATATATCTAGACAGAAATGTTTAGAACTATGGCAAAACACGCTCGAAAAAAAGATTCCAAACTTGACTCAGATTCCATAAAATGCTTTTGAACGGGAAGCAAACATCACTTAGTGGAGGGTTGATGCACAGAGCCAGTAGCCAGCTCTCCCTCCTTCCCCCCCAGTGCAGGGGCTGTTCTGGCGGTTTGACTGGCATGCTGGGAGATGAGCAGGGAAATCAAACTCTCGTCTACACCGGCCTGGAGACTTTGAGACCTTATTTCTGACTCCTTCACGCCTCCTGCTCTCACTTTTCCTTCCTGTCTTGTCTTCTCGCTTCCCTCGCTCCCCACTCGCTTTCTCTTCCTCTTCTCTGAACCTTCCCTTTCTCTCTCCTCCCTTCGTCTTTGTGTCTCCACGTCTCTCTGTACAGGGAGTCAGGGGAGTGCGCTGGCAGGAGGTCTGTCCTGCTACAACCCCTGCTGCTCTCCATTCATCTCTCCCTCGCTTACTCCCTTCCTCCCTCTCAGCCTGCCTCTCCTTCCTTTTTATCACTGTCCTCCACCATATCGCATGCATTTCACTTTCTTCGCTCAACTCTTTCTCCATGCTGCACACACTCCTCTGCTCCATTCATCTCCCACCCTCCCCTTGTGCTCGTCCTCATTTGAATTTCTCTACAGTGCTTGTGTAGTGAACATCTGAGCTCTTATTGTCACCTCACCTGTTGAAGCATGGGAGAGGAATAATAATCTGTTCTGCTATGCTTTTTGTTTGCATAGATTCCACAACTTGCATAACTTGACTCACCACCTTTCGGAGTCAGATAGGGGAAACAATGCCCTTTGGGGATCGCATGGGAAGCAGAGCAGAGGTCCTAAATGGCAAGAGGGATGTGAAAGCTGAATTGGGATGACATACAGGGACACAATAGAGTGAAAGCAGCAGTGAATGAAATAATAATGTGATACTGTAGTGATTCCAAAGGACCCGCTCTCTTCCTCAGGGATACTTTTGCAGAGTGGACAACTGCTACCGTGAAGGGAAGAGGACAGAAAGACACCGACCCTCATTTCTCAATCCTTCCAAGGAACAAGCACCCCTGAAGAACCTGGATCAATGTGTAAACCTCAGCTGGGGTTTCCCTACAAAGCCAGTGAGCTTGTGATCAATTTAGTTACTAGATGATGGTCTGACCAGTTGGGCCATTCTTTGCTAATATGGTCTCGGCTGTGTGTGTCTCTGAAGAAGTGGGAGGAAGAAGCAGCACAAGCTACTCAACTGGGACAAAACCAGCAGACCCCGAGGGGAATGTCATCTGTGTTTAGGCGCTGAATAAACTCTGAATCAACTTGAGCATAAATTCAGCCCCTGACTCGGGTTCTCCATTTGGCTGTCTTGCACTAGGCTGCATTTTAAATAGAAAAAAAATAATAAAGGCAATTTAATTCAGCAAATAATTAGCGATGGAATATCCACAGGCGGTCGATATACTCCATCTTCAATGCTTTCAACCAATCAGCCAAGCATGTAGGCTACAGGATAGATACTGAATGGAATTATGTTCTAGTGGTCTCCACTGATTCTAGCTGAACTGATGAGACTTGGGGAGATGTTCCACTTCCCCACACCTCATGGCTGTCAATTCATACATGTAAAGGTTAGGTGCAACATCGTGTGGTACTGTGTGTGTCCCATTGGTTCTACAGAGCTCAGAAGACCATTGGCAAACTGTTCGAGGTGTAACGGAGCATTTATTTGTCCCAAACTGTTTCTTGGTTCAGTACTTCCTGTGACCAGGACAATTACTGTAAAATAGTTTATTCATGTCTATAATGTGCCTTCACATGTACATTTTAGTCCATCCGTTGTCCCTGGCCTATAATTTTGAATGAATGCAAGCTGCAGTTGTTCAGGATCAACAAATGATGATCATTATCTCTGATGTCCTTCGCAAATAAACATCCAAAAATTCATATTTTTATACCCCCAAATCATTATGGGAGTTTTAGTTCCAAAACAATTTAGAATTTAGTTAAGGAAAAAAAAAAGTGTGACAAAGAAAAATAATTTGTGACAAATGCAGGAATAAGAACTAATATTGACTGAGCCTTGGATCAAAATTATCATGATTTTGTCTAGGGGGGCTACCCTGGTTCAACACTTATGTCGTTACTCCAGTTTTGTGGGCGGCTGGAACTTTGTGAAGGCTGAGCATCCTCACTCAGTTCACCTGGTATCTGGCATTTGTGATGAGCTTTGGTGCTCATTTGGAGCTCAACATCAAGGGTTGAACATCCTCGTTAAAACAGACTCTAATCCCTCATTTACCTGTGTTCCGGCAAAAATCCAATCAGTGTTTTGAAGTGGGTAGTTTTTACATCATATAATTTAGATATTACTCATTTCAAGGTTAGAGAGAATGACATGCTTTGAGTGTGTTTGGGGCTATCCTGCTTTATCCTGCTGCAGTATGAATCCTCCTCCACAAATATGCAAACCAGAAAGTATAGCATGTCTCTGAAGAATGGAGGGGCACTTTTTCTTAGTCAGTGTAATCAGGTGTCCAACTCCAGAGTAGACAAAACACCCCCAGACCCCACCACCATCATGTTTCACTGTTGGTTTAATAGACTGCAAAATCTTTCTCCTGTTTGTCTCCTTACATACACCCTTCTGTTACTGCCATGAATCTCAGACTTGGATTCATCAGTCAATAGGGCTTTTCCGGTCATGCTGGTATTTCTTAGCCCGCCCCAAGTGTTTGGTCTTGTTTCCCCTCCTGAGAAGAGGTTCAGAAAACTACTACTCATCCTTTGAGACCACTACGAGACAGCCTTCTTTTGATGGCACTTGTGCTGATTGGAATCTTGTTTTTTTAATTTAGCTAATTATGTATCTGTGATGAAGTTGTTTTTCTATCTCTGAGGGAACTAAGACTGACGCATTGATCTTCTGATGGTGTGGTCACTTTTGGTTTGCCTGATTGTGCTTTGGATACAATTGATCCAGCTTCTGCAAAGTAAGTCCATGCACTGTCCCCTTACAAACCTTGGTCATGATCTGATGCAGAGAAAACCCCACTTTGCATTGAACAACAATTTGACTTTCACTCAGTTCTGATGCCGTTTTTCCTATTATCACAGTGCAGCTTAGTAAGCAATTATCTGCTGGAAACTTGAGGCACAGCCATATTTATAACAGGTGAACACTGGCTGCAAGTTGGCTTACTTAAACAAGCCTCTGATGAGTAGATCAAATCCATCTGAGTGTCATCTGAACGCATGCTTTAATGGAAGGAACTCAAGGAAATATGACCTTTTGTACAAAGGAGTGAAGTTGGTGAATGCCACAGATTTGCTTAAATTTGATTGCTGACCTAGAAATAGTGCAGAATTTTAAAACTCTCTTCTTCATTTTACATGTCATACTTTCTTGTGTTTTAAACGGTCTCTGAATTCTCATACTTTGTGCTTATTTCCAGGATTATGTGAAAATAATCTTCCAAATAATTTTCCACTGTATAAGTGTGATTAGAGCTGGTAAGATGGGTGGCAGTGGTAGGGAGGGAAAGGTCAATTCCTTACCAGCTAATTCAGTGTAATGAAACATTTTGTTAAAGGTCAATGTTTCAAATTAGACAGAGAAAATGTAAACCATTTTTTATGTTTATACTCGTATTGTGTTCCAGATGTCATGTTGAAACCTTATGGGTCACTTTCTCTGACTCGGTGAGTTTGTGACAGTGGCAGTGACAGCCTGTGTGTCGTGTACTCACAGCCTCGGTGTGGATGGGGTGTACAGCGAAGAGGAGTGCGGTGACGAAGGCCAGGCGCGAGTCCTCGAATGCACAGCGTTCACACATGTGCATGAGCAGGCAGGTTATGGTGCAGTGCAAGCACACGTTGACAATGTGAAAATAGAGAGGCGTCATGCCGTGCAGCAGGATGTTCAACCTGACAGAGAGAGAGAGAGAAATATTCAGCACTTTGGGATGAGGCAGGTGCAGCATTTGTGTTATATCTGATGTGTCCAAGTGATCTGTTCATGTGTAAAAGATATTAGAAATGATTAAACCTCATACAAAAAAGACAGAACCTGACTGATGGATAGATAATACAGTCAGTGTCATTCATTTTCCCATGAATCCTAACCGTATGAAAACATCCGAAAAGGGTCAACCTTAGCAAAACAATCACTCAGCTGTATACCGCTGTGGATTTACTGTGGGAACCTCTAAAGTAAATTACCTTTTACATTTCCAGGATTAAGTGATTGTCTTATAATCCTGAACAGAATCTCAATCCATTTTCCACAGTGCCATGAATTTTAAGTAAAAAGAGCATGATCGCTTTGAGAGAGAACGTCGGATTCACGACACCAAATCATACCCTGCTTAAGATCTTCCAGGAGCTAATCCTCCAGTGAGGAATAACAGTGAGATATGCAATTTTCACCTAGTTTATCATAATTGGTATTACGCTATGACAATTCCCTCTCCACCAAACAGAATATCAACAATCTGATAATAGCGAGCCCAGAAAGAGTGAAGCAGTGCAGTGGTTCACGTTCAGCTGACATTCCACGATATTGGATTTTACATTTTACAGCATCTTACAAGATACTGTCCATGTGAAATGAGATGATTTTTCCTTCCTTAAAAAGGGTGAAAACTGTATGTTAAGGGGTTAATCTGTCTCTATATGTAAAGTCTACCTCTGAGGCAAATAGAAAAAACCAAACAGGGAGAGCTGAACAGAACATGACTTCACATCTGAACTCCTTATCTCTGATTGGAATTAGTTCTCATGAGGTGCTCTGTGAGCCCTCATCCAGTCCATTAAGTGATGAAGGAGACTCTGGCCTCCACTATCCCTCTTTTATTCATAATTCAATGAGGACAACTGATAAAACCTGCTTGAGCCTGCGGCGGGAGCCTTAACCCTCACCATTATCTCACAGTGACCTTAGCTGATGCTGATCTGCCCTCATAGCTGATGCTGAGATGAGTGCGGAACAGCTGAAGGGCCGAGAGATGAATTTCCCAGAAGGCCCGGCTGGGGTCCCGACCCATCCGTGAAGTAAGGCATCAGAGGAATTCAAATTCATCATTTGAGGCATTTAGTTGATGTGCTTATCCACAGAGACTTACAATGAGGCAGCAGGTCTAGGTTCAGTGTCCCGCTCAAGGACATTTTGACGGGAAGTGTGGCTGCTGATGGACACATATAGTGACTGCTGGAGGAATCTAATCAGTGACCTTTGTGTGATGGGCCTCCTGTATAACCACTCCTCTCAAACATGAATAACAATGATCTTGGGTCCGCATGATGATATATAAATTGACGTTATCATGGGTATTATTCTGGATGATTTGTGAACTGATTTATTCCATTACATTTAGCCTATATTGTCCTGATATTCAATTGTCCGGCTATTTAACTTTCAAGAGACAAAATAATAATGTCTTATTTCGTTTTCATGTTTCATTATTTACAAATTGAAAATGTAATTCCTAAGCTATAAAATGCACTATTGCTCTGCTCAGCATAGCTACAACTACACTTGACCAGACAATGGTTATATCTATCTCAAGGTCCACTTACTCACTTTTTCTAGAAACAACTATTTGCAAGATCAGGAATTAATTTTCACACTGAACTACATAGATATTGCTGTTAACCAGCAAGTTGTCCTGGAAGTAGATCAAGATGTTGTCGGTAACTTTAAATTAAAACAGGTTTTGCTTGCTGCTTGTTCTCCCTGTAGAAAAGTAACAAAGTTAAAAATGTGTGTAAATGAGGCAACTGAAACTGAAATTCACATTCACATGCAATTCAGAGTAGAGCCTGTTGACCTAGCCTGCATGCCCTTGGACAGAGGGAGGAAGCCGGGGGATCCTGAGAAAACCCACAGAGACATGAGGAGAACATGCAAACGCGCATGACATTTCAGACTTTAGGCTACAGTCAGTGGTAAGTTCCCATCCTGTGCTTAAAACACTGACCTGTCTAGGGAAGTACAAATTACTTATTACTTTCCTTGTCCTGAATATGGAGGCACAAATTTCTCATTGTGAGCTTCAAGTCATCCATTTCATCCAAAACTGTCAAAATTCTGGCTCCGTGACAGCTTGGCTGAGCCAGCGACAGCATGGAGGAAAACATGACACAGTGATGGGAAGTAAGACAAAGATGACTTGATTGGTATTCAGGGAAACAATTTAGTCCAGTCAACATCCCACAGCACACAACAGAAACATATTTGAGAAGCCTACAGTAGATGCACAAACAGATGTGACAGCTTTTGGCATAGTGTTTTCAACATTTCTGTCAGCTTATACTTGGTTTTATCCTTGAGCAGAAGAAAAATCAATAACAGCTTAGAAACTTAAACTTTAAAGAGATTGCCAAATGGTGATTGTAACAAGTAAAGGTGGGGCTGAGCAATATGGCAAAAATATGATCACAACAATGGTTTCCATATTGATCCATACTGAACACATGGAGCACAGCTTGGTTTAAAATACATTTTGTGATAAAAGAATTTCTTGATAACATCTAAATTTAAACATCTAACTTTGCAAACTTGCTTTATCTATCTGTCTTAAAAAAACAATCCAAGTTAACCTTGCAGTGTTAATCTGTGCTTCGTCACTTTTGAGATATCCAAACCACTTTCATACAAGTGACTGTATTACCTTTTTTTGCCAAGCTTTCTCAGCTTTGGAGGACAACGTAAGTCCACTTTCAGAACTTAATAAACTTAATACGGCTGTGTAAAACAAACTGGGTGTGGATGGAGAGGCAGCAGCAAGTTGCTGTGGCAAGTTTGTGTTCTGCTTGTTTGACATGTGTTTGATAAATTGATCGTACCGTCTCCTTTTGCTGCACGTATGGATAATGAGCATTGTTGTTGTTGACTCCAGTAAAATACATCCTGAAGCCTGTCTCATTCCCTCCACTGTGGGCTGTGCTGTGGAGTTCCGCTGCTGTCCACTGTGTGTGTGGAGGAGCCCAGACCTGCCCTCATGCAAACAGCCAGTGACACAGAGGGCAGAGCCACAGAGGCAGCAAACTGATTGGCTGTTGCTGCGGTTATTTATGTTGCGTGATAGGATATAAGGATAGAAGGATAAGGATAGAAATGTCTGAAAAGTATCATAGTTCTAAACATAAATTTCATCCTGATTCTTTGTCGAGATCTTTATCGCCCAGTCCTGAGTAATGGATGTGTTCTGGACAGTTCTGGTCAACACATGCCAATGTTCTGCACATGACCACGAAGTAGCATGCAGTTTGTCTGCTGGACTGACAAAACCAAGAAATCAGCTGGATTTCTAGACTAAACAATAGTGAAAAGTGGATAAAAATGGATGGATTCATAAATGGATGGATGGATAGATGGATGGTGTGCAAGTGGAACGATTGGGGGATCATTCTGACCCTGAAGAACAAACACAGTTCAAGGTAGTCTCATCCCGAAGCTCTTGAGATGCAGTATATCTCGCTGTTGTTTGATGAAGCTACAACGCTGCTCTTAGGCCCCACCACTAGCAGAGCAAAAGTAAAATGATCTGACATCAACATTATGAAGCTGAGCGTGCACAAACTGATGTGATAACATCCAGCGGGGCAGACGCAGTGTCCTCTGTCACCGTTGGGCTGGAGAGGTGACAGAGAGATAATCATGCTCTGTCCCTCTGCGGGTTAGTGACCATGCAGCAGCAGCAGCAGCACGACGACTTCACGTACTGATATATTCTCCCATGCTGGAGACTGGGCCATGACCCAAAGGAAGGTTGCGAGATTACTAAAAATAGGTTCTTAATTATTCTGGAGAGCACTGCATCAGCAGTTAACAGCTATGGTAATTTGCCTCACCAAATCCCTGAAATGTAAAATAGGCTAAATAAAACACTGCAGGCAAGAGGGACAATGAAAGAGTGAAAATGCTTTGGATATGCTTTGAATATAGGATAAAGAAAAAAAACTCTTTCTAAATAAAGCATAGTACATAATTAAATGGCTGGCAAAATGGCAGCATGTCCTGGATCCTTGAACTTCAGGTAATAACTTTTTTGACTCTGAAATAGATAAACACCAATCGGTAAAATGAAGCTCTTACATCGCCTGAGTCAGCTTCTCTCAGACTCCAGCACCGTCATCTATCACTTTCTTACCCTTCTTCTTTGTCATTTCTAATTTTTCATTCTTCATCTCCTCCTCTTGTCTCTTTCTATTATCTGCTATGACCGTGTCCTCCTCCTCCTCCTCTTCTCCTCATTTACCAGAAGAGCATCCGTCACCACTTCTCCCCTGTCTTGTGTCATCTGTCCTTGTGTTTCTATTTTAATCGCATGGCCTCTTGCTATCTCTCTCGCTCCCCGTCTCTTGCTTTCTCTCTCCCTATCGCCCTTGTTTTCTCACCATAATCACTGCTTAGTTCGTGGTGCACATCAGGGCTCAGCTATAAAAAGTGCCTTGAGGCTGCGTTGCTTGTGTGTATTTACTCGTTTTGTGTGTGTCCTTCACCTTGATCGAAAAGAGCCCTGCAGTGTTCACTGCCTAGCAAAGACGGTGCTGGGCTGACTGCACATTCCCCATAGGATCACCACAGAAGTGTGTGTGCATGTTTATTGGTGGGGTTGTGTTCTTGCCCATGAGGAAAACAGACAAATATGCATAGAAGTGACCCCCAGGCCACAGGTGCTGGAGTGCACCCATCTGTTCCCCTGCATGCATGCTACCTCCTTCCTCAGATGATTCAGGTAACAGCTTATGATTCATTTCATGCAGAGTCCAAGTCAGCTCGAGCTGTCCAGGCTAAGAGAGCAAAGTGAATCAATGTTTGAAATGTTATCAGCCTGCTAACTTGAAAGAATTCTAAGACCGGAAAAGCTGAAACACCCTGAAAGTCTGGGTCTTGGTGCGTTTCAACATTATGTCCAGCTGCAGAGTTTCTCCAACTTTCCTGTTCAACTGATTCAACTGCATTCTGCTTCAACGCAAGAGCATCACAGCAAAATCTACAGGAGGAGCTGCCTCAATTTTGGCAATTGTAAACTCAGTAAATACTGCTTTGTGTATTTGTAATGTTGGCACATATTAATTCTTTTTTCTATTACACATTTAGAACTCTGATCTAAAAGATGCCTAATCTAATTCCGTACTCATATTTATTTTGCTATACTGACACCTGCACTACAAAGTACAACATGTTTATGTGAATAAAGTCTGATTCAGATTTTTCTTGAAATTTTACTACTTTGGACCTTCTTAAAGGAATACCCAAAACTTGTCTTTTAACATGATCAAATACTCCTTGAGGCTCGAAAGATGGCGCTGGGAAGTGAAAAAGCACTGACCTGTAGTAAAACTACACTAAAAAAGCATCAGTCTCTCAACCTGCACTAGCTAATCAGAGACATATGGCATTATATATATATACTATTTTCCATTCACTAAATAGTGTCTGTTAATACTTCTAATTATAGCTCTTTATTAGAGTTGAATGAATGGGCCTGTCAGTCACTGTGGCATAAATGACCTTTTAATAGTCATTTCTCCACAGAGAAAAGAGTGCACGCCTTTCTTAGCTACACCTTTCTCCACATGCACACAGTAGCTGGGGCAGCGAAGGGTTAAGGATTGAGTTAAAGCCTGTCTCACAGATGAGGAAAAGAGTTTATCTACACACTCATTCTATGTGAACCAGCGTCCTTCACAAGACAAGCTAATGAAGATGGTGTGGAGAAGCTGACTGTCAAACAGTCGAACATTTCCCCCGAGTGAGCAATAAGGCAACACCTGTCACTCCTAAATGATCACCTTCTCCTCCACTGTCTCCAGCCATTACTGTTGCTGTCACCAACACACAAATGTTGCCTCATCATTAAACACGGTTTTTGTGCGTTTCTGAGAGCAGATGTTCCTGCAACGCTGAAAGCAGCGCTGTCTGTTCTCAGGAGAAGCATTAAGGAACAAATATTTTCTTCAACAACTGTAATACCAGAGGGAGGACCGGCAAACAGCTGCTTGAGAGGGTAGTTAGACAAAGCATCATCAGATAATGAAACCATCCTACTGACTGACCACACACACACACACACACACACACACACACACACCAGAGTCAAGGACACTTGGTTTTTCGTAAGTGCAGAGTGTGTTGATGGAGCTCCGAACCAGACCAGCCAATCACATTCAGTAACACTCATCCTTCCCCTGGATAACTACATCCAGAACCAGAGTGGGAAGAGCTGCTAGTTCTCTTGATATTAAAGGAATAGTTCCTCATTTTAAGAAATATCCCTTCTTGCAGAGAGTTAGGTGAGAAGATTTATACCACTATCATGTCTGTACATATGTCTGTAATTATGAAATACTACCAGCAGCCAGTTAGCTTAGCTTGGCACAAAGACTGGGAACAGGGAGAAACAGTTTTAGCTGGGCTCGGTCCAAAGGTAACAAAATCTGCCCAGCAGCAACTAAAGCTCACAATTTAACATGTCATACCTTGACATGTGAAGTCGTACAAAAGACAAGGTATAAAAACATCAAGACTATTACAAGACTATTACTTAGTTTTGGTAACTTGAGTAGAGTTTGCAGCCGAAAAAACCAAAACAACTAGGTAAAAGAGGCTAAAAAGCTTCGCAAGGCTAAGCAGAACTGCACCATCACAAATGATACTTTTCGCATGATTCCGACAAATCTTGAAATAATCTTTAATTTGTTGAAATTTTGGATGCTGAACTTTCAAACCTCCTGCATTTCAGCGATCCTTTGCACAAATGTTCCGCGTAGGAGGGAAGTCTCAAGGAACCAAAAGAAATGGTAAGCTACTTAAGTGCTGCAAAAATTGTATGACAGACAGAAGACAAACCTCTCACTAACAATCATACTGATATTGATACAACATTGATTTTATTATTGATTAACCTGTTAAGTATTTGTAATAAAAGAAAATATGTAATCCCACTATGATGCCTTCATTTTTCTTGTTTTGTCTGCCCAACAGTCCAAAACCTTGCAATATTCAATTTACTGTCATATATGCCAAAAAAATCAGCAATATTTGGCATTGCTCCCTAAAAACAGACTGAAAAGATTTATCGACAGCAGCTCTTGTATGATCCTTTAAGAGCCTTGAGTTGGAGAAAGCATTTTTTAAAAATTGAACAGTTATGTATAATCTTTTAACTGCAGAATACCAATGTTAACATGCTATGTACTTGGTCACAGATCAGTACACTGATTAGTAGAAATTTTCCACCACACACTGTCCCTTTTGTAATAGAAATTCATAACTTTGCCTCAATCATCAGTCATGTGCGTGTGGGCGTAGCAGCCGCTGGCCAGAGCTACAGCCTGTGTCAGCAGTCTCGTGTTGTTTGTTTTTCAGCCTTTCCTGCTTTCTCTTTGTTGTTACATTTAATGTCTGCTCTGTACTTGGATCTGTGAATAGTCTCTGAACAGATTATCACCATGAGCCATCAGTGACCGTCTCTCTCGCTCTACCGGTCTGCTGTTGTTTGCCTCACTCAGGACTTTTCTACAACAATCTGTCAGTTCTCATTCACCAGTCTTCCTGTTTGAATAAACATAGCAAGATCACAGACACTCGGTTTCAAACCTCCTGGGTATCAAACATTGGCCCTGCTGTGGCTGAAGTGCCTCTGAGCAACACACATGAATCCCTGCCAGCTGCATGGCTGCTCTTCTGTAGCTCAGCCTGACCTCTGACCTCTCTGTGATGGCAGGAGAACCAAAACCTACCAAAAACTGATTCAAACTAATTAATTGCTGGTTGCAACATATTCTAAGTCATCATGACAGTTGATGCAGTAGTGTATTAGAATAATTCCTGAATCTGACATAAGCAGGTTATGATGATAAAGAAATGTTGTCCCAGCAGGAGCTGTGTACCACTGCAAACAAATCAAAATTAATGGGAGTAAGGGAGAAAATATTAGAATTTTTTAAAAGCCAGCCTCCCTAATTTAAAGTTTAGGCCTAAGTAAGGCCAAATAATCTTCAACAGGTCTAGAGACATGCTTTGCAGTTAGAGGCTGTACGGAGGCACAGGGGTGCTTTGAGCTAAATGCAAACGTCAGCATTCTAACATGCTCACATGCTCGCAGGTATAATGTTTACTATGTTCCTCAAAGCACACCAGAGGCTGATGGGTACGTCATTAGTTTTCCAGGTGTGTGGTCATAAACCAAAGTATTGGACAAATGGCACTAGATGAAAGGTCAGAGGATTACAAAAGCTATTGCAATTCATCCTGAGTGGAGCATAAGTGTGCAAAATAATCCATTCAACAACTGCCAAGACATTCACTCAAAACCACTGTCAATCTCATGGCAGCACTAGAAAAAAAATCAGGAGATCGCCAAAGTCATTATAATACATCATCCTTGGACCACAGAGACCAATGTGGCTGGATGGCAAAAAATAAGGGGTTGTGTTTGAGTCAGTATCATTGGTGATCAATAAAACACTTACATATGCAAGCTGAGATACAACTGATGGATGGCATCATCAAGCGTGATATGACTGTACAATTTCCAAATAATGGCCTACTGGCTTATTAGTTTCAGCACTATGTGTGCATTCTGAAGAAGTGCTTATGTGATAATCACAATAAAAACAAACAGTGAGGCATGACAACTGACTAAAGGACCGGGACATAGTTTGATTCTGCAGGCCTGCGTCTAACACGAGCCTCACATGCCTGAATCACAATGCATTTCTCAACATCAGTGCTGATACAGAAAATCGTTTTCTGCGCTAGATCAGG
The DNA here is from genome assembly GCA_025331565.1 of Holacanthus passer. Lineage (NCBI taxonomy): Eukaryota > Metazoa > Chordata > Actinopteri > Pomacanthidae > Holacanthus > Holacanthus passer. Next base: position 2,140,354 of record JAFREQ010000039.1, read on the forward strand.
ACAACAATTTTATCAACACCTTACTTGGAAGAAATAGAAATATGATTTTCCACCAAACCCCATTTTAATTTGACACAAGAAGAAAGTGAAGAAAAGAATTGTCTAAACATAGGCCTATTACAACTTTGGCTGAATTAGAGGCCGACTAAGTTAACAGTATCAGCACATTTGTCAGCCATTAAGTAACAAGTTGCAAACTCCAGGACAGAAATGCCAAAATCTGTTTGAGCTACTTTAGAAACTGTGTTGTTCTCCAGAGAGGACTGTCAGTTTTATGTTTTCTGCTGGAAATTGTCCCATTCAGGGCATAATTCGGTCACAATCCCTTCAAAAAAAATTTTTAAAAAATAAAACAGGGATCCTTATTCTTATGTGTTAATGTAACATATCAACCAATATCATTGTTATATTAGCTTATTATCTGTATCTGCCTCAAAAATATGGGCTATAGTCTGAATAAAAAAGTCTAAAATTTGATTGAGCTGTTTCATCAAAGAATGAATAAAGAAAGATTACAAATCTGGCCACACATTTGTTGCCAGCTTTCAGTCGTGGATAGTTTTCACTACTCATGCTGATATGCACCAAAATGTACTTTGATACACAGTCCTGCTCACTGTTTACTGCTGTGTCGTGCAAGACCAAAACTTTGGACACCAAGCCCATGTTCTCTGTCACTGCTGCAGTTCAATTATGAGGAAAGTGGAATTTAAATCTCAGGCCTATGCATTGCACTCTAATACTGCATCTTCAATTGAATTATACAGCGAAAAGAAAAAAGAAGGCTGATAGTCTTGCCGTTTTTTGGTTCTGTTTCAATCCACTTTTGCATCAGCAAGCCTCAGTCTGGCTCATTTCCCCTCATTTAGAAACACTGTGTGGGCTGTCCTCTTCTTCTCATGCAATATAATATCATTTAGAACACAATCCCACCCTGTTCTGGATGCTCGCCTGGTTCCTCCAGAGCCAAAACTGAGCGGGGCAGACCCGCCCTCCTGGAGGAGCACAGCACACTGCCTGACGTTCTGTCTTCCCACTGCCAACCCCAACTTTTACATCACCTCCTCACATCCTCACACTGCACACCTCAAGCTCCACCACCAAGGAAGTCCTACAAAGCAGAGCAACAAGTTCCAAGTTTCTCTGTGTGTGTGTGTGTATTTTTGGCTTGGTGTCATCTGAATTCCTTTAATACCTCAAGGTGAATTTGCATCAAAGCAATGTGGTGGACTGGGATGAGCTGGTACAAGATCACTGTGCAGGATGCTCCTCATGCTCCAACTCATTATATAAACATTAAGAACAGGAGTGGAGAACATGGAGAAATCCCTGTGATCACACTCTTTCAGTAGTTTATAGCACACTTGATGCTATTTTCTGCCTCACATGATGCCGCTAAAAGACTCTTTAGTTTTATGGAATGTGTAGCTTGTACATGTAAAGTTCACTATGAGGCTGCAACAGCTGCTTTCCATGAGGGGACAGCTGGATGACGTCATGGCACGCTCATACAGCCTTGATGCGATAGTTAGCAGCCCGGACCGTCTCACCGGGCTAACGCGAACCAGGCTGCGGCTGAACTCACATCAAGTAATTGTTTTGGGAAAGCCGGGAGAACTTACTTGAAGGTGAGGATGCACAGCGGTCTGTAGGACTTGTGGCTCGTGTTGTCCGCCATCCTCTTGCCCCAGAAGTCGTTGCTGAAGATGTTCCTGAGGCTGGAGCCCGGTCGGACGTCCGGGTTGTTGATGATCGCCCACACGTCGTCGTGCACCAGCTCCCCGCGGAGAGAGTTGCTGTAGCACAGGGCGCACAGGGCGGTCAGCACGGCGTAGCGACCCGCAGCCCACACCGCCTCCGGACGCACGCTCATCCGCGGCCGCTGGCGGGCTTTCTTCTCCCGTCCCGGCGCTGTCATGTCGGGCCTGGCTTCTCCCGCGGCTCCGCTGGGCTGAGGATGAAGCTGGGGACACCGGAGGACACGTCCATTCCTCCTGGCAGGTAGCGGCTGTGTGGACTGTGGACTGCGGGGACCGTGTGCATGTGTGGTGCTGCTTTCAGGTGCAGTCGGGAAACGTTGGAGGCTTGCGTTCTAAAGTTATATTGTTATCGTTTCTATGCAAATAGAAAATTGGATATGAATCTGACTTTAGTGTATTGTCTCGATGAACGTTTGAACGATTCATTTATAAACGTGTTTGACTTAAAATACTAACTTCATAGGCGTGGAAATTCATTCTTGACCTTGAAAAGAATCGTTTGACAAGAAGTAAAATTTTAACTCAGTGTTCACTCAGCTTTCAACTGCATTGCATGGTCTGTCTCAACAGCGAAAAGAGCTTTGTTTGGCAAAAAGAAAAGTTCAGGAAAAAGTTGATATTTATTTCTTTTATTTATTTTTGTATTTTTGTGTTACAACTTAATGGATTGTGACAAGGTTAAAATTAGCATAACACAAAAAACAGAAATGAACCTCATGGGCCATGGACATAAACTTATAAACATATTGACATAAAAAAACAATTTTGTCATTATACATTATATAATGCTATTATATATGATACAGTAAGAATAAACAGACCCGAAAAGATTTTTCTGAAGAAAGAAATGAAGCCTGGATAGCTCCAATTATGCTAACAGAAAAGGCCTAATGAAACACCCACATATGACTGGCACAAATTTAGAAACAATGGTATCAGATATGACTGGCAAAAGACTAATTGTTCTAGACAAGCCCCGTGTACTTGTGAGAATAATGAAAGGAAGGGAGGGACGAATGTTTGAGTAGGTTGTAATGTCAGAATTATTAAAAAAAAAGCATGGTTGAGCCATAAGATTTGGATGTACGAGCTTATGTGAGGTACGAGAACGCGACATCAGCTCCGAGAACCCGCCTGCGGACGCATGCGCAGCAGGACGCTGCCTCTCCGGGCCGACAGAAACATCAGCTGGAGAAAATCAATGGTGCTCGGCGGAAGCTGCACGAGCGCATGATTGCGATGGCACAGAGTTGACCTTTACTTCCTCACCGAGAGTCATTATGAACTAACGAGTCCGTTAGAGGAGGCAGAGGCTGTGAAAGTGACCGCAGAGCGAGGAGGCACATCACTGGTGTCGAGGTGCACAGAGGCTGAACATATGATCAGCAAGGTTTAAGATCAGCTCTAAGCTTGAAGGTCCCCTCCAGAATTTATCTGATCCAGTTTTTCATCAAAAAAGTGAATTGACTCATTATAAATAATTTAAAACATATCGATTCCTTCTCCCTGAAAAAGTATATACAGATTATATTTCCTACTTCTCTCCTACATCCCTGAAAGTCTCCTCAGTGTTTATGACCTGGAGGCTTCAAGTTTCTACATCACACTTGTGCAACTTACCTACTGGACCATGATTGGCTCCAAACCTGTTTGTGATGTCACTAAAATCCTGCTGGTACCTTCAGGTCTCAGAGAAACTTTCCTCCTGGGAAAACAACTTCATCCCTAAAGCAGAAAAAGCACACATTGAAAAATTACATTTATTTTCATTATGCAGTGGACAGATTCATTGAAAGTTGAAATAATGAGGAAACCCTAAATAAAATGCACAAACAGCAGCAGGCTTGAATCAACATCTCTTTGACACAGTTTCACAAAGATAGTTTGTGATGCATTCAGTTGTACAGGTGTACCCACAGACTGTATAAAATGCTGACTCCCAGCTAATCAAAAAAAATGGGCAAAGAGGTGGAGCATGGTGGAGCTGAGGCAGGCTGAATGAAGCCTGGTTGCTCAAACCTGCCCACCTAGCTTCGAGCTACCAAGCTAGCTAGCTAAGGCTAATAAACTAGGCTGTATCCTACTCTGTGTTGCTAGCTGGCTAACACTGTGGTACCTGGTTACCTCCTTTGCACAAATCCTCCTGAAATGCAGGCGTAACGCTATATGTCAACATTTCAGCCTATAGGCGATCATAGTCAGTTAGTTTCTGGAGTCTAATAAACCTAAAATGCAATTTAGCAATAATATTAATATAAATAATAAAGTTTGTGGGTCGTCAAATTTTTCTGTTACTGTATAGCCTCAATAACCAACTCCAGCTCAACCGATAACATTGGAACATGAAGGTTAACATTATTTCTGGAACCATGCTGAAATGTGACATTAATATTTTGAAGTCACACACACCTTATTGTATTTGCACATGGCTAGCCACTTTTTGATATTGATGATTTTGATACTCTAGTCAAGTCTATCATAACGTTACATCAAGGTTACATTGCCATGTGGCAAGTTTAAGATTGCATAACTAACTAATGTGGCGGACCTTTATTTTCCAACCAACAGACGCATTTTGATCAAAATAATTAACACCCTAAATTATAACACTTCTCTGTTATGCTTTGACTTTAGTGCAGCCGGTTTAATAACTGTGGCTAGCATACGTCCCTGTTAGCAATGTTAGAATAGATGGACCTCCACTGTCTTCCCCCAGAGAAACCTGTCCTGGACCCCAAGAGAGACACACACACAATGAAACTCCAGCCAACAAGCAGCACCAGACCAACTCCATAAACACCAACAATACACACCTAGAACACTGGACAGACATCCCACACCAAGATACTACACAGCTGGAGATCTTGTGTGCCAGTGACTAGCTGTCACTCAAGAGCAAAACTGTTTTTTGTACTACACTGTAAACATGTTTAGTTCTGCTGTAAAGTTGAGCATTTTAATATTGGAGTCTATGGGGATTGACTCATTTTGGAGCCAGCCTCAAGTGGGCATTAGAGGAGCTGCAGTTTTGGCATTTCTGCATTGGCTTCATTTTTCAGCCCCAGAGGTTGCCACTTGGGTGTACCTAGTAAACTTATAAATCAGGGAATCTTACTTCCTCTGATGTGCGTTTACCTCACTGCGTAGAGATAATTATCTCTCTCCTTCGCTCTTATTGCATTTGGGTTTTTTCCTGGGAATTGTGATTCTATTAAGGTCACAAAGCAAAAGAAAGAGAGGTTTGAGAGCGAGACCTAGAGAAAGAGTGGGTGTGAGAGGGAGAGCCTGAGGGCAGACAGCAGGGAGTCAGTCAACAACATGCTAAACATCTGGTGTGTCCCCTCGCGGCCTGACCAACTCATTGCGATTCCTGTTGCGTGGTGGCCAGCTGGTCACTGAGCGCTGGGCCTCATGCTCTGAAACAGAGCTCATTTCAGTCCGAGCCACAACAGCACACTGCAACAGCTGCTCACTCTGAAGACAAACTGACCGTCTTTCTTACTGCTGACTGAAAGATGAAAGTGAGCTCAGTCGCTGCTGCACTCTGTGGTGCATGTTAACAGAGCTCTCCATTACCTCTGACTATGTGACTATGACGTGCATAATGTGAAAAGGCTTGCTCAGAGCGAGGAACCCGTATGAAATTATTACCAGCTATGCAGCCCTGCAGAACATTTTGGCCACTTTTAACTTTAAATTGTTTTATAGTAAGGTTCAGTTTCAGCCTTCTCAGCAACCCTTTATTCTAGCCTTAGCCTGGTTTCAGACCACTAAACCGCTTCTCATATCTTCAGTTTTTTTAGCAATTCAAGTCTTTGTAGGTGGGCTTTAAAAAACTGACATGAGCACTTCTACAAAGTCAGTGATGGATTGTGTTGTAAGTATGACAGAAATTATGGCATTTTTGTCTAAGGTTGTGGGTGAAACAAGGCTCTGGTTGATATTTCAGATATTAGTTTTCTGAACATCACTTAGAATATTTGTTTATCCAGGAAAGACCAATGAAGAACAGAGACATTTTTGCAGGAAATTCACTTCTCTGTTGATATTTCACTTGTCATAGAAGCAGTGGTGTGTGTGCGTGTGTGTGTGTGTGTGTGTGTGTGTGTGTGTGAAGATGAGAGTGACTGGTCGTAGCAGTTGGGTCAGCAAGTACATGAGGGGCATTGGAGCGATACGGACTGACAGACTGCCTCCTATCCATGACTGCTGTTAGTACAAGCCACTGCTCTGCTGCACACACACACACACACACACACACACCATCTCTCAGTGGCAATATGTGTACCCATATGTTTCTCATTTCTGTCTTTTCCTCACATCTGTCTTTTTCTGTCACTCATACTCTCACTTGGAGAACTTGCTAATAGCGAGTTGCAGGGTGGGAGGGGTTATTAGAAGGGCTGGACGTGGTTACAGGGAAAATGCTTATTTCTGGGTGTTGTGTAAATGTGCCAGGGAAACAAGAAGGCCAGCCTCCACATGTGCTGATGAACTGAACACTGTCTCTAAATGGCATGTGAACTCGTTATCCAGGTATTTGTACTTGTTACACCTCTAAGTGTTAAGTGTTAGGTATGTAAAACCAATATTTTGGGCACGTAAACCTTCTGGAGAAGTGATACATAGATAGTTCCAAATGAATATTTGTGTACCATGTAGCACATTGTTTACAAAAGAAATGTCTCATGCTAAATATATTTCAGTGCTGTTAGAACACAACACAAGACTGCATTCATTCACCATTATGGTAGTAACCTATAGTACCAACTGTTAAGAGGCAGAATGTTCAATGCAGTGTCAAAAAAATGGTCTGATATATCTTTGTAGCAATTAGTGTAACCTCTTTAAACACTCTATATTGTCACAATGATTGGAGGGGCTCTCCCTCTGACAGTATGTCATCCATTTCTGTGGAGCAGTTCAGCAATTTATTAATAAAATGGCAATACACAACAGGCTACACAAGGGTCAAAACCAGACATGGCAGTCCAACACAAGCAAACAAATGCAATAAGGAGCAGGCAGGACTCCAAAGTTCAATAAACAGAAGAGGTCCAGGGAAAGTAAGCAAAAGTCCAAAAACACAAGGAGAACCCTACATAATTGGATGGAACACTTGACACATGGTACGAAGATGATCTGACGCACAGTGAAGGGAACGCAGACATTAAATAAACAAGGAGGGGAGGATCACAGTTGAAACCAATCAGCCATCCCAATGGCAGGAAACACAAGTGCAGGAAGTAAAGTTGCAAGCACACCTGAGGACACACTTTTCAAAATAAAATAAGAAATAATTAAAACTATGACAGTACCCCCTTCACGGGATGGCTCCTAGATGTCCCTTCAAGAACAAGTCCAAAAGTCCAAGCTGAGCTAGGTGGGTAGAGGGAGTCTGAAGAAGGGAAACCAGGCAAAAGAGACAGAAATCTCAGGTGGACAGTCTGGGGCCAGGACAGAGGATGGGCAGGAAACCTCGACCATACAGCCTAGGGGCAGGGCAGAAGTCAAGCAGGAGTCCTCAGGCAAATGGCATGGGGGCAAGACAGATGGGTGGAGCAGGTCTGGAGGGCAATCAGAAGGACAATCAGGAGGGCAGAGCAGTGCTGGAGTGTGACCAAGAGGGCAACCAGATGGGCAGAGAAGGTTCAGAGGATGGGCAGGACACTGGCAATGAGGCAGAACCCGAATGGGGATCCGACAGGGGTCCGACATAGGTGGAGCGGCTCTGGAGGCTGGCTATGAGGATGGAGGTCAGGACCAAGGACTGGCCACTGAAGAGCAGAACAGGAGGTCACCTGCAGGACTGTAGGCCAGTGGCAAGGAGACTGGCAGTTGAGCTGGTGGAGCCAAAGAACCAGGAAGCTGCTGATACAAAGCGAGAGGAGACTGCTGTAGCACAGCAGGAACAGGAGACGGCTGCATGGGCACTGAAGTCTGCTAGAGGTCAGGAACAGGAGTCAGCCGGACCACAGAGCATGGATGAGGAACAGATGTCAACTGGGTTGTCAACTAGGAGCCACAAGCAGATGTGCCATTGGCTGACTCAAGAACAAATGTGGTGTCGGTCAATCCAGGGGCTGAAGAAAGACATCAGCTGCAACAGGAGGGATTTCACTTGCCAGTTTAGTCACGATATTGAAAAACAAAAGCCAAAGCAATATTGTCTATGTAAAAAGTGAACAGAACAGGCCCGAGGACTGAGTCCTGTGGGACACCGTTTGCGATTTGGATAAATTCAGATTTAACCTTTCCAATAGCAACACACTAATTTCTGTCCCTGAAGTAACTCTGAAACCATTTATAAGTGATTGAATCGAATTTGATATTGCAAAGTCTTTTTAAAGGCAAAGCATGATCAACTGTAGCCTTTAAAAGATCAATAAAAATTGCTACACACTTTTTCTTTCTATCCAAATAATGTCATTTAAAACAAGAGTAGCAGCAGTGGCAGTGCTGTGGTTTTTGTCAAGTCACAAAAATGTTGACACTGAATTGTGGGACGTCACTTCACATTCTGTTTAGACCCCCCCAACAGTAACTCACTCAGGGACCTGAAAGAGTAAATATTTATCATTTATTATTTATCTGGTGAGCCGGACGGGAACTTAATCAAAGAGCTTTCTTAATATGGATGTTATAAGCAATGTTGTTCAAGTTTATGAGAAGAAAGAGAGGAAGGAGCAAAGAAGGCATTTTGTGCAGGGGAGTGAGACAGAATGCTCAGATGAAAGAGAAGGAGAGAGACAGGACTGAGGACGAGATGAAAGTGCAGACCAGCAGCCTTCAACACTCTCCTCCCCTCCTTTCATCTCCTCATAGTTGCCCTCTTTGGCCTATTGCACTTTGCCCGGCTTCCCTCATCAGCAGCATCATTAGGGAGAAACTGGCTCTGTTTCCGTTTGGCACTGCTTGATCCCGGGGTTGGTCAGCCTTGCATTTCTCTTCAGATGGAGGAGAGAAACACCTGTAGCCAGGTAGCCCCGCGAGGCTGCATGTTCTGATCAAGCTCTCTGTGCTCTGTGCTCGCAGCCTCTGTAATCACCACATCAGCTATTCAGCACTGCGTGTGTGAATCACCGGAGACCCGGCGAGGGAGGAAAGTAAAACACCTGTTCTCTCCGGCTCCGGCTCCATCTCTCTTCCCTGCTCTCACGGCTTCCTGCTGAGCTACAAGGGAAACTGCCAGGAGGAACTATTCACCATCAGCTGTTTGAAAATGCTGCAGCTGATTTTTTTTTCATTTGTCGAGAGGGTTTTCTGTGCGTTCAAGGTCCCGTGTGTCATTTGTTAAAGCAGCTACAGCAAACGCCAGGAACCGGAAGAACGCTCTCCCGTGCAGCTTGTTCCTTGAAATGTGATAAGATAATTAACAAATACCTCATTATCAAATAAGACATTTACAGTACGAAGGAGTCTCACTGGTGACTGAAAGTGGCAATGTCAGCTCAGCTGTGATATCCAGTACATTACCTCCTGGTTAAACACTTGTTAAATGAGAGCAAAACCACAATCATGGTGTTATAAATGCAAATAGGTGTTTGCTGAGCTGTTAACCTTAAAAATAGCTTATATAGATTTTGTCTTGTACTGGACTGAACGGAAGACAGTCTGACGAAGCGCAGAACTTGATCACTTACAGATATGCAAACTAATGTGTATTTGAACACTAATGTGATTAGGTTGGCTTGGTTGGCGCTCCTCCCTAGGGGGAGTTCTGGGGTTGTGGTAGGGGGGAGTCAGTTTTGGTAGTTTGGCCCATTGAGTCAGCTGTTGGAGCTGCAGCAGCGGCTGAGACACACAGCCCATGGAGATAATTACTATTATTTCTTAATATACAATATTTATATATTACATTGTATTTTATATTTATATTATTTTTTTTAAATTGCATTCCTTCTTCTCAGTGTCTTTGATTTCAAATCTGAATTCACAGACATGATATACAGAGTTTTGGATTCATTTCTGAGGATGTCACTCTAGGTAAAGGTCAAAGGTAAGATCAATATGTCTTTAACACGTCTTTATTTGCATTTTCACAGACTTCAGTGACTGATTTGTAATTTTTTTCTATCAGATCCTCTTTTCTTGCATTTTTGTTGTTGTTTACAGCTATAGATTATAGATAACACGTTGCCTCACTATTTTATGAAGTATATCGTTTAATAGTTAATTGTTTAATAAAAGCTGTTTTGTCATATACTTCATTTTGGATTTAAGTTAGTACATAAATGACAGTTAACTACGGCCGTTAAACTGGAAGAAAGTGAACAAGCAGCCATGCTCCACTGTGGTCATTATTTCATTATTACAGCTGGCTGGCTGATTGCCACTAAACGGTGATGGCTCTCGTTACGATTCGGCCTGCCACCCCCAGCATAGGAGGCCTGTTAAATATTACCCATAGTGCTATAGATTGAATAGGCCACGAGAGGAAAGGGTGATTAGACTGGCACTCAGCTATGAAGAGCACGGGGATGCCTGCATTTGACAAGCCCCTCAGGGATGCAGCACAGGGGACAGGCGGTCAAAGCCGGCCAGATGAGGAAGACTGATATTTTATATGCAATCACACAAAATGATTAACCAGGCTAATGCAATTAAGTGCTACACGGAGCAGACTGTTAAGGAGATGGCTGTTTTTTGAAATAATAAATGCAGCCATTACGAGGTGAAGACAGTCGATAAAGTTAGGGCCAAAGAGGCATTGTTAAATGGCCACCTGAGGGTACATCTCTTCAGTTAAAGGACTGAAATGAGTACAGATTTAAGTGCTGAGACAGATGTATGAGCTTGCAAATCTGATTTGTGAAAGTGCCACACAGCATGGAAATGAGCATTGCTTTGATGACTGATTCAGCTGCGGACGTCCCTTATTTACATTTACATACACTATATATGATACATGCTAATGTATGCAGGTCTTACAACTCTGAGCCTGCTGAGATGCAACAGTGTCAAAATACCCTTCATAAATTACAGACCAGGAAATGGGAAAATCTGTATCTGACTCAGGGGTTTCATCATGAGAATTCATCGTGCCATCCAACCATCCTGTCATTTCCTTTACAAACAGGTGATATATCTTCAAGGTTGTGATGGACTGCTCACATATGCATGCTGTTCATGCAGGATATATCTGGACTTAAATATGAAAAGAAAGAGTTGATTCATTGCTGTATTTAACAACAGCATCCATGAGTGCAGAGAAATAGCTCTGTCCAGGCCACATGTAATCTGTAGCTCCTTAAACTCACACTAATCAATATTTTTATATTAACAATGACTCAAATGTGTAATGTGAAAGGAGCTCATGGGATGAACCCACAGGGACTATCATCATCTCTGCAGTTCAACTCCATTTCAGCTCAATGTTTTGGTTTTCCATCCCACAAACTCTGCTGTTTTCAGCTCTGACAAACCCGCTGCACACTACCTGCTCAGCCAAAAACTCACAGGAAGGTGGCAATCACTGGTGAACATAGTGGAGCATTTAGCAGCTAAAGAGCCAGATCTTCTGTTGGTGGCGGTGGTGTGCTGGCCATCTGGCACAGCAGTAAAATCCTGGCGTATTGCTGGGCTGGTGGAGGGCCAAAAAATCCATAAAGTTTTTACCAGCCTTCAAGCCCAGTCTGTCTCTTCAGTGACCCTCTCTGTGTCATTTGGGGCGCGTATGAGAGTGCGCTACACGTGTATTCTGGGTCCTGGAATTTCTTTCCCAGTACATGACTGGTTGGTGGAGACCAAAACAGAACTAAAAGACTGTCTGTTGGACCTACAATCAACAGATCCCAATTGAAAGCAGGATGCAAAACTAATGTGTGCAATAACAAATTCAGCGTCACATGTTGTGTTTTTATCTTCTGTGGCCAAAATATACTTAAATTCTAGCATGATTATTTGTTTAAAAAAAATGAGCTGCTTAGATTAAATATGCAGCTACTAGAGCTATTAAAGGAAGAAATTGAAGCTCAGTGCTTTTGCAAAATTTGCATGAAGACAAAAACAAAAGTCCATAATAGTAGGTAGAATTTGTTTCAAGGTTGACTGTCAAAGGTGCAGTAATGTGCTGTGACGTGGAGGAGACTTCTTTGGTTATTTAGGTTCTGCGGTAAAATGGAACTGGAAATATAAATGTTGTAGTTCTTGCTTAATAAAAGTATTTCATTAGCCTTAATTAGACTGAAGTCAGTGATGGTTGAAGATCCTATTGTGTCAGCATTAGCCCACAGACACACACAGAAGAAGAGTTGCATTTCTGTCTATCAGAGGCTCAAACAAAAAGCGTGCTAGCGGAGCACAGCAGGGAAGGATTTTTCTGTGCCACGTTCTGAGGATGATAAAGAATTCTGCAGTGCTGTCAAAACATGTCAGATTACTTGAGGAAGAGCGGAATGTTAATTCACCGGAAGAATAATAATTAAAAAAAAGAGAATCAGAAAGTTGGCCTGCTCCTCCACCTGTGTGCCCGAAGCCATCCATCCACGTATGTGGGTCGCTGCCTCTGACAGACCGGCACCTCTCAGCTGAGACAGTTTTCTACCTCGAGGAGCCGCTGCACGGCATAAACAGCACAACACACGGCTTCAGCTGTCACGGTGAAGGCTTGCCATGCTTCAACTGTGCTCTCTTTGGACTTTTTCCCGCTGTCCACATCTGCCTCTCCACGCAATCTCCTGAAAGTGCCTCCTCTCTCATTTCAAAAAGGGTCTGTTTCCCTGTTCTGTCTTTCTCCAGGGGGTTTTGTCTCTTGCCATCTCCTCCCTCTTCTTTTCTGTGTATTACATCAGGTTATCTTTTATCATGACAACAGTCTCTGCCTTTTCTTGCATATTGTAAACTATTTTAAATTCATTCAACTGAGAATAATTTAGCTTGTTCAAGCTTAAAAAAAACATTTTGGCAAAAACAGTTGAAGCTCATACAACTAATGAACATTTTGAACTAGTTTAACTTCAAATGATTTTCAGTTACTTCAAATTAGGTCAGGTCAATATACAGTTGTTTGCTGCCTTGTGACATAAATGAAATAAAATTGAAAAACACAAAAATAATTCTCATTACTTATATGAGTTAAATGAACTGCAAAAAGCTTGTTAAACTTATTGTCATACTGAACAGCATGAGTCAGTTTTGACTAGTCCTTTCTTTCACTTTTGAAGGGTCAGTTTTTCCTTTGTCACATTGTTCCCATAATTTGGCTATGTGACAAATGACAGACTTGTCATTTTGAATATTACTTGGTTAAAACTCCTATGTTTAAAGCTATAGGTATAATCTATAGCAATAAGGGGTGGGAGTTGAAGTGGATACTATGTCAAGTTTCAAAGGTACAATACCTACTGTTAAGAATGCAAACTTTTTTGTTTCCTCAGAGACTTGTGAAGTCGAGGCCCCATATATTATTTGTTTGCTTCATTTTGTGTGTACTTTGTTGATTTAGAGACATTCTCATTGGGTATAAGAGGCCAAAGAGCTATAGACCAAGGATAAATCCAATGTCAAAGACATGCTGGACGTGAGGCTGCAAATCAACTCAACCCTTACAGTGTTGCGGTAGTTGTGGGAATTCCTTCTGGTCTTTACTTTCCCCTCTGTAGCTCTCTTCTTGACGATATCCTCCAGCTCTCCTCTCCTGCCGTGGGAATGCTCGTTACTGCTGCAGCAGCATCCTCACTTGGCCTAGATATGTCAGCCAAAGCAAGCATCTTCCACCAGCCGGTGTCATTCGCATGCAGGACAAATGATTACAAGGCTTGCAGAGAGAGTGTGAGAGAAAGAAGGGGGAAGCCAGAGACAGAAAACTAATGATGGAGGGACAGATTCCACCACTGCAGAATGAATTTCTCCGCAGTGCCTCATGACCAAGAAGCCACAGAGTGAGAATGTACACAAACAGCAGCAAAGAAACCTGCTGTTGACAGCCCACGTTGCTCCACCGCAGGACAGCTCCTCCGTGCTGGGCGGCTCTTTGTTGTCCTGCACATACATTCACACAGAGGTGAGGAAAAGAAGCATGACAACACACAAGCTGAAATAGAACACACAGGGAATACTAACGCAGAGGGGAAGGAGAGAGGCCATGAGAAAGCAACTGTGCAGACAATTTGGAGAATATAAAAGAAGCAACTGCCCATTGAATGGCACAAACCTTTTGGTCTCCAATCATCACTAAAATCCTCTGTCCCACAGCTCTGTAGCATAGTTAAAGGACCATTCAGGCTTTAGCTCTAAAATCATGTATATTATTTCTTATCTTCAACAGAGCCATTAGTTTCCGGTCCATTTAATTAGCAGTCTCTCACATTCACCATAAAGCCTGTTCTTTTTTGTCAAAGCTTCAATATTGTATCTGTAAGGGAAACAAAGGTAGTATAATTTTTACTACCTTTAAGGCAGCTGCTTAGCACGGCACTACTGAGAGTTCCAGAGTGGAAAATACTGTAGCAAGACCCTGTGATGCGAATACACATTTAGACAGCAGCAGTGAGGCTCTAGGAATGGCAATGTCCCTTCGACCAGACTGAAATATCTCAACTATAAAATTGATTGAAATTAAATTTTGTCCAGACATTGTTCCTCACAGAACGACTTGTAATGACTTTGGAGATCTCTGACATGTCACTTAAGAGTCATCATCGGGTTTTAATTTGGTTTGCTTTATCAGCTGTTCGGCAGGTACGTTTGTTCACATTTGCCAAAAAGCATCAACACAGCCAAAACACTAAAGACGGTGTTTAGTAAAAGCAGGAAGGTGTGTAAAAAAAAAAAAAAAAAAAAAAAAAAAAAAGATGGAATAACAACAACTCAGAAAAATGTTACATGAACTTTTATGATTTTCTTAAATTAGTTCTGAAAACTGTTACAAAAACAAAATCCAGGGACAAACAGAAAGACAAAAAAAAAACTGCTCTTCCCAAGATCCCTCTCCCATTTTACATTTCATATGTGTGACGTCATAGCCAGAAGCCACAAGTGTTTGACCTTTGACCTCAACCTTCCCGTCCTCCCACAGTCTGTATACAAGGCACCCTGACAGAAACTGGGCTCTTCTTGCTCTCCTCGTAGGCCCTCGCTTCATGAGATGATAAAAAGTGTTCAACTATAGAGAGACAAAGACAAGTGCTTACAGTACTTACAAACACACACTCTGATGTGTTTTCATTTCTTACAGTTTCTCAGACACACACACACACACACACACACACACACAAACACGGTTACTTAGTCACAGACCAAAGGACTGCACTGTACAAGAACTTAATCAAATTCTGCTGGTCAAGGACGTTTATATTTATAATGCAGACCTTTCTCTGTAGTACACACACACACACACGCACACACACGCACACACACGCACACACACGCACACAGGCCAGTGGTCCTGTCCTGGTGATAGGAATATTCCAGTAGGGGCTCTTTACAGTGCACTATAGGTCCCAAACTGATATACTGCCAATCCAGCCCCTGCTACTCCATTCAGTTCTGATGGCACCCTGGGACCTGGTTTTGGTGGGATCCAATAAGTCTGAAATGGTCTGATCTGGACTGAGATAATTCAGGTTAGACTGAAATCCACTTCAGGTCAGGTCAGACCAGCTCCTCTCTTCTTCGCCCCTCTCCTCTGATTCTGCCGTCCATCCGTCTCCTCAGTGCTCTGAAAACGCAACAAGCTTCAGATCAACTCAAGACTAAACAATATGGTACGTTTTTAAAGGCTTTTGTAGTCTGTCTGTTGTTAGTGGTCATTCTGGATGTGTGCTTTTTCAAATGGGAAAAAGTAGGATCTACAAAAGACCTCCCAAGACTAAAGCCCTAATCCACTGCAATTTGGTATTTAAGGGTATTAATCACAACCACTAACTGAGGACACTCATTAGTAAAATTATCATTTGTGCACCCTGCCTCTAGGTCTTTAATTAATCGTGCTTAAAATTTACTTAAAGGAGTGAGTCAACATTTATAAAAAGACCTATTTGCTTTACAAGTGTGATCTCATGTCTGTGTGTTACATACAGAGCTGGAGTTGGGACTTGGTTATCTTAAAATATAAGCCAGAAGCACAAAAAATACACCTGCCAATACCTCTAAAACTCACAGGTGAACATGGATGTAGTTTATTTAATCAGTACACGCACAGAAATGTAACAACATCAATTTGTAGTTTTTGTTTTTTTTTGTGAGAGTTATGGGCTGGAACTGTTTCTTTGGCTCACAACAATTTATCTATCTGCCCAGTTCTTCCTCTGTAGCGTGGGTTGTCAGTTTTGGATTCAGTTGGTGAGCACAGGTTTAGAGCACAATGGTACCAAACCTGGCAACCTTGCTGAAACAACAAGCAGTGTTTACTGCAGGCTACTCTGAAATTGTAGCGTGTGAAACTACAAGCCACTCTTCATTGGAAGCAGTTCAGCCACAGGAACACAACAAGTCCTTTAGAAAACAGAGCTTGATAAATTGAAACTATTTCACATCAAGAGACTGATAACAGAAAAACAAATCTGCCCACAGCCAGGCTTGCTTGTTTGAATCATAAGGTAAGGGGTTGCAGGTGCAGTATTTAAGGCACAACAACGAAAACCAATGGTTGCAGTGCAATGATTTCTGAACTTTTTCTTTTTCTTCAAGAGAGATTAAAATATAGAGATGAAGCATTTGGTCAACCTACGATGCTACTTAGTGAAAAAGCTAGTTCTTCTGCTGTAAACATTATGTCATTTTGAGAATGCCTACACTACCTGAGCACCACTGGGAAATGTAGTTCAACTAGAAGCATCACTTCTCCCCAACACTGACAAACAGACTCTGGTCACTGTGCACACACAGACATGAGATTGATATCTTTTCATTTCACTCTCAGAAATAAATCTAACAAGCATATCTCCCAAAATGTTGAACTCATACATTCCTTATTATATGTTCATACTGTTTTTGCTTACAATTATTTTGAATTGGTTTTGACCATAGAATTTCCTGATCTGAGGGATTCAGGATTAAGACTGCCATATGCTGCAAAGATAAAGCCCTCTGACATTTCATTTAGCTTTTTTTGGTCAGTTATGGTTTGTGAGGATTATGCTTTTATCCTCAAGGATTTGAACCGGAGGTCTTCTTGTTGCTGCTCATTGTGGGACATGAGCAAAATATTTCTCTGGATAACACAACGGTTTTGTTGTCGCCCGCCCCATCTCTCTTTGTCTTTGCTGTCTGTATTGTACAGTGGTGTGTGTTGTCTCTCACCACTGGCCCTTGGCGGCGGTGCTCCTCCTCTGCTGTGAGATGCTGTAGATCTCCTGCAGCTGTTTCTTCTGGTCGTCACTGAGCGGAGCCGTCAAACACTGGTACCAGGCGGCATCGGTGTTCTGGATCCCTACCACGCACACGAAGGACCAAAGAGAGGGGTTATAGTGTGGAAGGGCTTTCAAAACACTGGGCTGATGTTGTATTTCAAAACAGAAATTACAGGTCATGAATATGATACGTTTCCTGATTAAGCTATATCTGATCAAAAATTAAATAAATAAGACTAAGAATCTGCGCGAACATTCAATGCTAACTTTTGATACTTGACACATTTTGATACTTTAAATGCACCATAAAACATAGCATAAGCATTTGAGCTGTCATGTCATGTTTCAGAGACGTGAGCAGCAAAAAAGTGTCAAAAATAAAGCAGCACGTAAAGATAGCAGAAAGAACAACGATGACTTACGGAGGAGGGCAGAGGTGAAGAAGCGATATTCGTCCTCTCCGTTGTCGTAGTCCAGAGGCGTGCTGTACTCCTCCAGGGGTGTTCCCTCAAAGCCGTCGTCGTCCCAGTAGTCATCTTCGTCGTCATCGTCGTCCTCGCCGCCCTGCCCCGGCGGCATGCTGGACTGCTGCTGCATGGCGTTACGGTTCTCATTTACCTCATCTTCGTCACTGGGAATCTCCTCTGCCCATACGAAAAATAATACAGTCATTAGGATCAGACACAAAAAAGAAGGAATTTAAATAAAAATAATGGTAAGAGTGGGAAGATGTATACTGAACAAAAATACAAATGCACACTTGAAAACACTTTTATTTTTGCTCACATTGTTATAAAATACAATATAAAGTAAGATTTTTATCTGCACACAAAAGGCCTATTTCTCTTAAAACGCTTTTCCTTTGCCAAGATAATCCATCCACCTGACAGATCTGGCATATCACAATGCTAAAGAGCAGGATTATTGCACAGGTGTGTATACTCTGAAATGTGCACTCTTGTAATGAGACTCTTGGAGGGAAACTTATAATCATTTGTCAATGACCGTGTTTTTAGATCTTCAGATTTTACAGTGTCTACTGATATGAAGCAAATAAAGCTTGGTGTGTTAAGATAAAGATCTACAGTAATGTTGTATGTATGTGCTCAACGTGAACTTAAATAAGGTCAAATAAATATCTGTTACACAGTGAGTAAAGTTTGGAGAACGTTGTTCATTTACTTGATATTCACTCAATAACACTGTCCTTTTTTATCCTTCCCTCATGACTGAAAGAATATTTCAAACCTGAACACGTTCGAGTTTCACTGGAAGAAAACCTAAGCTCCTCTTATTAAGAATACACCATTCTGAACCATTTAATGTGGTGAAATCAATGCATTTTAAATACCAGGCCGCAGGAGAAACCCTAAGCCCTCACCGTAGCACTAAGTTAATTTATCAGTCTGCCCCACAAGCAGTAGACAAGGTTTAGGAATCTAATTCCTTTATGCTTGACTGAAGCAAGTAGAGCCAGAGGGGGTGAGAAAGTAAATGTGGTGCAGCTAATTTGAGCTCAGGGCTGAATCAAGATTCGAGTAGTGACGATCCAATGCTGGCAAAAATGGAGAATCACATTTCATTATCGTCACTAAGCCAATTTCTTTTCTCCTCTCTGCTTTCATTCTGGCCTTATTCATTCTACATTAGTTCCTCCACTTCTTTCCCACACTATGTCCTTGTCCCTGCGCCTTTTCTTTTCTCACCATTCTGGTCTTCATCCTGTGCCCCTGCGCGTGCCAGCAGGTCTGGTTTGTTGACAAGGCGGGAGGCGTAGAGGTGTTTGAGGCCCAGAAACAGGAGCAGGATGGAGGGGACTATCTGGGCAGCCACTCCCTCCAGCACTGCCGGCCGGCTGGGCAGCTCCATCAGCACGCTCAGGCCAATGATACACATCTTGCGGTCGTGGAGCCTGGGGAGTGGATCAGAGAATCTCATGTCTGTGTGTTAAATACAGAGCAGGAGTCAGGACATGGTCTTAGCATTAAGACTAGAAGCAAGGGGAAACAGTCAGTTGGTTCTGTCCAACATTCGAAAGCACACCTACCAACACCTCTAAAGCTCACTCGTTAACATGCAGTATGTCATTTGTTTAACCTGTAACATAACAGAAGTGTGAAAATAGCAGTTTTTGCTTTTAAAGTGATTGATGAATGATATACTGGAACTATTTCAGCACTTTCAGGACAGTGCTTCTGTGCAACCTCCCCAGCTGTAGCAAATGTTGCCAAATATCGTCAGTGGGCACAGGTTTCGGTACCAACACACCTGTATAGACAGGTGTGATGGAACTAATCTGTTTTCATTGACCCAGTGTACTCAGACTCTCTTCTGATTTCCCCTCAGGTAGTTTTTTTAAACAGACAACTTTTTATCCTGTTCTTTCTCAGACATCTGAGGTGACTCTAAACACCAAAAGAAAAAAGACTAAGTACACATGTACACATGGCAGGAGTAAGATTAATGAGAGTGGGAAAGATAAGACTGATGGCTCTGTGCAATGTGCTTGCAGAAAGAAAACCAAAAGAGTGATCACTCAACTTTGCAGGTCTGCATCCTCTTTGAGCTCTTTGTCTTGGATTTACTGCAGACTCATTGTGTGGTTCGGTCTAACTGCTCTCATCAACCTTGTTTCCATGGCATCTCAGGTGGTCACACAAGAGCCAAACAAGCACAAAGAACCACAACCTCATTTAATCTACGGTTCCCCTCAGCTCGATGGAGACCTTCAGTCTCTCTTAGCTCCTTGTTTTCATTTTCCAACCTACAAAATCATTTCCAGCAGCAGCAGAAATCAGTCGGTCCTAACTTGTTAAAAACAACAGAAGCCTCCCCCTCACCCAAGGAAGAACTCTGTGTCATTCATCCACTGGTTGATGAAGTGGGCAGTGATGGGCTGTGGGCTGTGTTGGAAGTGCATGTTGTCCAGAGTGTGGATGAGCAGGGCTGGGTTGTAGTAGAGAGCAGCGATGGCCACCTGCAGGCACATGGTCCTCAGCTCGCTGGACTTCACCCCCCGCATCAAACGCTCCAGAACGGCCTCCACAAACAGAGGGATGCACTGCAAGTAGGTAACACAGAGGAATCAGGCTTCTGTTACTCCTACAGTTCAACTGTCGATGGATCACCCACTGAAAACTTTTACTCTCAGTTGTTGAGGTGGTAGCACATTATAAATTTAAACTTGACCAGAGCAAACAGTTCAATATTAATATTATTCAATATTATTGGGTTCATTTAACAGGGCTGTGGGATATGTCAGACAAAAAAAGAGAACCACTTACTATGTGTTAAATGTACGATAGGTTTTCAAAATGGAACAATTACATGGAAATGAAGGTCTGTACTGTGTGGTTTCTGACCTGGTCAATGCATCTGCCTCTGCACTGCAGGATGATGACCTCCAACAGTTTGGCAGCGTGACACTCTGCGTCCTCACCTGCATCAATGGTAAGCACCTACAACAGGTCAAAGGTCAAAACAAACATTTGACCAGTTAAAGACCCTGCAGCGACGCTGGGAAAACATGATCCTTTCTCACATTGTATATAACTGTGAGCAGCAGGTGACCACATTTATAGCCTGACCTTTTTGCACATGCTGTAGATGACTTCTAGGTGCTTCGGGTTGGACAGGAGCATGTCTGTGTCCACAGTAACATAGTTGTGCAAGAGAGGCATCATATCTGTAAAACAAAGACAGACAATAATTAACATAATGCCATTTTTTCTGTTTGGGGGTATCAACAATATTTTACAGGTACATTGCACAAGTTATTAAAAGTCCATCGTGTAGAATTTAGGTGGACCTACTGGTAGGAATGGCATATAATATTCATAATTAATAAAATAAATGTTAATAAACTAAAAATAAACTTGGAAGAAATTACTTATTGCAATATTGCATGAAGATGAACACAATTTCCTAATAAAGCTTTAATAAATATTTTACAAGTAGAAAGATTTCATGTTGGATTTCATGTGTTGGAAAAGTCTTTCTTGAGGTGCAGGTTCTGTCAATGATAAAAGGTGTACTTTTTTTCTTAAACAGAAAACTGTACATTTCATTTCAAACACCCAATGAAACAAAATGAAATTTCAGCTAGAATCCTTCAGTATTTGGTAGCAGCTGACTGATTTTTTTTCTACTGTTAGTATCATCGCTTTACTATTTTTTTGATGTAGTTCATTTATGATCAGAAAGGAAAGGAAAGGAAAATAATAACCATATATGGACAAGTCAAAGGCAGCTGTAATGTATGCTCATCTTAAGTTACTTTTCCATAAACCGACAGAGAGCATCTCTGACTACTCAAAGTGCTAATGAGCAGGTGTGCGTGCATTCGTGTGAGACGCACCTGTGAAGTAGTCGAAGCAGTCGTGCTGGAAGACCTCGTACAGGACGCCGAGAAGCTGCCACATTTGCGGGGAGATGGTCTGACAGGTGAGGCCGAATGCCAGCGACAGGATCTCCTCATAGAACTCTGCAGAGGACAGGAAAGGACTGTTAATGAATCTCACTGACAGGCACACCTTCACAACACATCCTGTATTATGTCACCCTGTGGGATAAGTGTAAAGAAAGGTGTTCATGCGTTACCTGGGGGTGAGAGCATGCTTAAACAGGAAGTAGAAAGATTAACACAGTGTATTATTGTGTGTGTAATAAAGTAGCTGGCTTTGCTAATGTCAAGTTCCACTTCCTACGTTTTAATTCTTTTGAAATAAGAAACATTATATGGCACCAGGAGAGTATTAACTATGTTGGATGCATCAATATTGCACTGCTGGTTTAAGAAAAATGAAACATGTGAAAGGTACGTCTTTTGCTTGCACGTGCAGCACCAGGGAGAATCGTTTAATAGCTTTCTCGCTGACCTCAAGCTAAAAGCACCGTCTTGTAATGTCAGTCATCTCAGACACTCTATAATTCAAAATCAGATAGTGCTTGGAAGAAAAGAAAAGAAAATCTGAGAAGAAATTATTGAGAGAAACTCACTTTGGAAAGTGCTGCAAAAATATGCCGCTCCAGTGAGCAAGCGCGGCGACATGCACTGACTATAGATGAGCCAAGGCAGTGAGGTGGTAGACGATGTGCCAGTGAAAGTGAAATGCCAGTGCAAGTTTAAAAATAAGGGTAATGAGATATTCACTTGCAAGAGAGGTGGTGAAACGCACACACCGAGACACTGTCCTGCTTAGGGGGAAACATGTACTAGTAGAGGGAACAACACTAATATGCAAAAATGTGCTTCTCCAAAGATACGAAGAAAGGACATCAGGAGCAAACAGAGGAGGAAACAAATGACAGTGATGATTTGAGTGAAACATTTTTCATCAGGATGGTATCATGAAATGAAGATGACAGAGTCCTTAATGGACACAGTCCTTAAAATATTATAGACACTGGTCAGACTGTGTGAAGTACAGTAATAAAAAAAAGGTGGATTGCGCCACTAGGTGGGTTTCAGTCCACCTGTTTTATTGGCATTTTCAATTTGCACATTAAAAAACGTTTGAGAAAATATCAGACAAAAGCTTTTATGCACTGCTGAGGTGGAAGAGTTATTGGTGAAAGCAAAGCATGACAAAGGAGTCAGCCACAGTCCTCACATTCCCCTCAAAGGGAACAAAGATCTACAATGATGCCTCGACAGATGGTTTGAGAGCTGTTCCAAGCTGAGGAAGACAAATGTCAGCTGGTGGCATACGTTTTCCACAAATTGAAAATCATATAAATGAACCTCATGACATAAAAGGCAGAGAAGCAGTTTATTGGCTTGGTAAACACGGACATTGGCTAAATGATGAATGAAACCAACTGAACCGCGACAAAAGGTGGACACTGATCAATTTCATCTGAATGGCAAGGACTGTCTTCAGGTAATAGGTTATTACTGAAATCTCCAACAAACCAATTTGCATGTTGAGATCTGATCATGGTCACTCTCATTAATACCAGATTTAAATGCAAGGCCTGCAGATTGATGTAATTTCTGAGACAATGCATCCAGGTACAGATCACATGCTATTACCAGGCGGAAATGGACCCTCATCACAACTTATAGAAATGAGGACCAAATAAGACTGAATTTCAGTAAACCAGAATGACCCTTTAAAACAGAGATGTAGGTCATTTCAGACCAGTTGGAGATGAAAATAATATCCATATATGGACAAGTCAAAGGCAGTTGTCCTTGATGTTCATCTTAAGTTGTTTCTTTGCATGCTGTTACAGAGAGGAACCAGGATAAGAACAACGTTTGCTGCCATCTACAGGTCTTTCACTGCCAGATGTGTGTACACAATACAAGTGTGTCATCACAGGGGAAACAAACAGCTCAAACAGTAGCTGCACATTGGCAGCGGCCGTAAAGAAGCTGAGGAATGTCAGAGTGATATGAGGACTGCACTGATGTGTTCAGATCCTCCTGCCCCTCTTTGGGGATTCATGCAATAAAGTAAGTGGCAAAGAGCACAGCTGTACTAGATTGTGTGTGTGTGTGAGTGTGGTATAGATTTCCTGAAGAGAAAATGAGCTTGACCTCTCTATCTTTCATTTTGTTTCTTATGACCCTCTCCTGCTGCTTTATCAGCCTGAACAGAGCTTTCCATTCTGGCAGCAGGAGGTTATCAGTTAATCCATTCATTAACAGAGTGGGAAGGCTCCAATCCTCCGCAAGGCAAAGTGCTCCAATTAGCAGGGTTACACACACGCACAAACACACACACTTCCTATACCTCGTTATCTCTCATTTTTGCATACATGTAAACATTAACACCTGCAGTGTAATATGTACCCACATACACTGCCTTGCACTCCGTGGGCTCTGTATAAAAACACATGAAGACCAACACACACACAAGGATGACATATACACACAAAGTTGAACCTGGTAATACAGTGCTGCAAACACTTTTTCTGTATCACCACTTCAACATTGATTTGTTTGTAGATTTGTATCTGACCCTAGGAAGGGGACACATGAGCATTCCATGAACAATACCCAAGAGAACAGAAGAGAAAGCAAAACTCAACAGCAGCTAGAAAAGCTGCGCTAATGTGCGACAAACAACTGAGCAAACATTCAAATTTGCAATCCATTTTACTCTATTAGTGTTCATAAAACTAAAAGCCTAAAAGCCACGTAGCTAACCAGTATTGCTGTTTACCTCACTAGCATAGGAGCTTTAGACTGGCAGAGGAAGAGGTGGGTGTGTGTGTGTGTGTGTGTGTGTGTTTATGTAAAAACAATGGACTGCCCGCGCACACACCTGCCATACCTATGATGGGCTTCTGCAAGACCAGGCCGATCACCTGCAAACAGATCCCCTCCAGCTGCTGAGTGATCTGAGAGGGAGAATGAAAATATATATATATATGTAAAAAAATATCACAAAACTGTGAAAAAACACCATGTTCAAGTATTTTCAGTGTGTGTGTGTGTGTGTGTCAGACCTCCTTGTGGTCCTCCATGACAGTGAGGATGGTGTCGATGGTGCTGAGGATGCCCAGGGCCATGACAGTCTTGTCCTCGTTCTCCTCATACTCCTCACTCTGAAGGACCCTGGTGAAGATCTCCGCCTGACAAACACACACACACACACACACACACACACACACACACACACAGGTTATTTCCTCAGTAAGAGACAGACACACATACAAACACAAAGCATCTGCAGGTTTCAGAGAGCTGAATGAGGACTATTCAAGGCTTTGTGACACATGAAATCATAAGAAATGTGTGTGTTGTGTTCCTACCAGGTTCTGGGTCATGTCCACAGCGATGGCAGCCACCTCCTGGTTGTACTCACAGATCATCTTCTGAATGACATTGGTCAGGTCGTCGTTCTCCGTCTCTTTCACCACATGCAGTAGCTCCTGCATGATCGGCCGGATGTACGGCCTGATGTACAGCTTGGCTGCGCGTGCACACACACACACACACACACACACACACACACACATATATATAAAATTACACCTGTCATGAGATTGATATCAGTCTTTTACCTTACTTTTGGAAACTGAACAAACACCTGTGTTTCCCAAAACATTATACTATTCCTGTAAGTGTGTACACAAGTCATGGTAATATTTGCATTTTTTTTGTCCAGTCCTTTGCATCATCCTTCCAAAGTCCTTTCACCAGTTTTTCTACCCAGAACATTACAGCAGCATCATCTGATGAAAGTAAAATAACTTCCTTCCTAATCCTTTTTCCTCCACAGACCTTGTTCCTGGTTGCTGACCAGTGTCTGCAGAGCAATAGCAGCCTCCACCTTGACGGGCATCTCTTTGTCATCAATCAGGTCCTGTTTGACCAACTCCACGGCATTCCTCAGCACCAGCTCATCGTGGAAACGCAGCGGGCTGAAGCAGTGGAGCACCCAGCACGACTGGCAAGACGAGGCAGAAGCAGACAGAAGCACAGATTAATACAACATGCAGACATGTTTCATCCCAGTACATCCGCAGTGTTTTTAGGTCTCTGAAACCACCAGCACAAGTGTCCACTGTTGCTGTCTGTGATGCCCCACCAGGTGTGTTAGTGCAGATTACAATACATCTGAGGGCTGAGAGGTTGAAACACTGACTCACATTGACCGAATGGACCACCCAACAGGACTGTAGGGAGGAGAGCCGGTGGAAGAGTTAAAGCAGTCAGAAATAGTCCTTTCATGAAAATTTGCATGAGCAACAAAAAAACAGCACAGAGAAAGCAAACGCACACTCCATGTGCTCAAATTTTTCAACTGCAGTAGATGCACACTTCACCAAGTCGTGCACCAAGGGCTCGTGGTGGTACTCAAGAACACGACACTTATGTGGTGGTGAGCATTAGGACCATGTGTCTGCTGTTGTGTGGATGGAATTTCTTCAGCAGCAGTGTGGCACCATCTGCTGAAAACACTACAGCACTAGTTCAACTATTACGTCTTTTTGCAGTATGTCTTTCCTGCCTGCTTTGTGTCCCCTTTTTATGCTCCACTATTTGTATGTCTAACTTCATTATAGTCAAACTTAAATACTTTTGACACCTCTTCTGAAACATTTTCTGAGGATAACTGTGTTAAAAATTGATGTTAAACTGGACCTTTCTTGCACATCAACCCCACGCTCTCCCCACATCTCCTGTCTTTATTCACTCTGACTGTCAAATAAAGGCAAAATGCTAAACATGAAACTAAACTGTGTGGGATGTTGTCTGGGAGTTGAGGCCCTGAAAGCAGTTGAAGTGAAAATGTCAACTGCTTGATGTGACAGCACTGAAAGAGTTTCAAGTGTGGAGTTGAGGTGTCAGAGCAGTTGAAATTTTTGTCTATGGTTTATGCGAGCGCTGAAAGTAGTGGAACTGAATTACGGCAGCTGAAATGTCTAACCCACGGAAGCAGTTGAAATCAGCTGAAAAGAAGCACTGAAAGAAGAGTCAGTTTAAGTATACGAAGTACTACAGATAGCAGTTGTCATTTGAAGATGAATAGATTTATAGTCAGTTGACATGTGTCCAAAGAAAGAAGTTTAATTGTCAGCTGGAGTTCAAGATGAAACTAGTTGAACTGAATATAAGACCAGCTCCCACAAAACAACGAAATACAAATTTACAAATACAAAATTACAGCACTTTTAGTGTAAATATAGTGAGGCTGATTAAGCAACTGGATGATGACCCTCTTAACACTTTTCAGTTTTTTTTCTAAATAAATTTCAAATTCAAATATCTCTACAAGAAAGTGCATCACGACTGTGACTGCTTTGAAATGGAAGGGCTGTCAAATATTCATACTCACTGCACAGCATGTCTGCTAGCAGTGAAATTGCTGTCTGCATCAAAGAGGTCCAATGTCCAGTGTGAGAAAATAACTATTACTATAACTTTTTTCAGAGCACTAAAATATGATAATACATAAAACAGAACAAGACCAGCACAGTCAAGGAGGGCTGGAAGGGTTCACTCACCCTGGCTCGCAGGTAACCCATAGGAGAGTTGAGCAGAGGGAAGACATAATTTTGCAGCATCAGCTCCATCTGCTCCCTGTACATCCGCTTCTGTAGGGCGAGACATACACATATTCAGCACAGCCCAGTGATCATTAAAACACACAGGAGGGAGCAAGAGGATTAAAAAAACTTTACACTTGAAAGGCTCCATTGATGTGGTTCTACAGGAAACACACACTCAGAGGTGCATCTGTGAATGTGTGTACCTTCAGTAAGAGCTCAGCTAGAGCTCCAATGCAGTGCAGGGCCCCGTCCTTCCGGCGGGGGTCAGCAGAGGGGTCCATCAGTATCTGGTGGCAGAACTCCATCATCTGGGGAAGAACCTGCAAGGGGAAAGCACAAAGGTTGCTTGTAGAAAAGGTTGATGCAGAAATTGAAGCTTATTATAATGTTGTACCTGAAGGACATCTAAAGATAAATAACTGAACTGGAGTGACAGAAAAAGTATTTTTACAGTATTTGAAGTTAACTTACAGCTGCATCAATGAAACATCTCACATATTATCCCCTTACAACAGATGTGCAATAAAACTAGTAACTCTCATGTCTCAGCAGCTCAAGTCCTGAGTCAAATTCGGAGTCAAGTCTAAGTCTTAAATTAGTTGTTATTTTCAGGAACATTGGCATCATTAGGCTGACATTACTGGCCAGGCATCACTGACAGACAGGCTATCCAATGTTGGATGCAAAGACTTTCTTGTTTACGGCATTGAGGGTTTACTGATTTCACGTTTGCAAAACTCCTGAACACTAGCTCTTTGTTAAGTTGTTGTTAAGCCTTTTGTGATTTTGTCAATTCAAGTCTAAAGCCCCCATAGTCATAAATTGAGTAATTTGCAAAGAGTTGGCCTATGTACACATTCAGTAGACACAAAACACTATTATTCATTTGACGTCATATTTCCGTCCACCTGACAACAAAGTCCAATATTCACTTGCTTTTAGCTCCATTTCTGGTCTCCACTATGTACTAAGAGGAATATCCAGCTCTTCAGCTGTTACCAGCTAGTTGCTAACTTCAATTTTGTCAACTGCTTGCCTCCTGTGTAGAGCTTGTCAGATAAGATAAGATATTCCTTTAATCGTCCCTCGGTGGGGAAATTCACAGATACCATACACCGGGTTTATCAGAGCTTTTTGGGTAAACAAAGCTGCATGATACAACTGGAAATTTAGGTTGTTTGCATGTTGGATAACCAAAACAACGATCTAAAAGAGGCTAGAAAAATGTGTGGAATTGGGAAGAACTGCAGAGTTTGTGATAACCCTCTGTGGGTTCGTCCCTCCAAGCAACACTTTTCACATCACACAAAGCCACGAGATCCATTTTTGCATAAAAATAATAAGCTTTAAATAAAATATTGAGCAATAAGCATTAAAAGTAAAAACGATTCATATAAAACACACTGAGGTAAAAGTGAGTAGACATTTCCTCTGGGCCTGTGCTAAAATGCACCTCCTCACCTCCTTCCTCTTGCGGGCAGCTTTACACAGGAAGCTCTGGGCAGCGGTGGCTGGCAGGGCGTGGTCATCATAGAGGTCTGCAACAGAGAAAAACACACGTAATCACACAAAGAGTGGGATCGAACAACATGTGGAAAAACATGGCGGACATTCTTCCTCCTTCACTAAATACAATGGCAATGATGCAGACGAAAGGTCATGACTCACAGTGTTCATAAAACAGGTCAATTCACTTTCTGTCAATGTTTCCTGTACTCTAATTATTTATTATTGCAATGGCATTATTGCTATCAAATGCCATTGACAGTGGATAAGTCAGATGGTCATCTGATTTTCAGTGGCAAATATTGATTTGAGTGAGTGAGTTGTGTTCGAACACTCACTGAACTTCATGCGGATGTACTCATAGGGGTCTTCTTGCCAGAGCTTCTCATCCTCGTCTTTGTAACACATGAGAGGGAAGATGACCTCCTGGCATATAGCCTGTAAGAGATGATGGTTCTCATAAGCTCAGGAGGAAAATAACAGTGGTTTAAAGACAACAAGGAAGGCGGCAAGCTAGCAAACATGAATGTTAAGTCTCAAATCTAAAAATCTGGCTTTGAGAACAAAGTGCTTCATTGGCTAATTAAATCAAATCAAAATTACAATTATGAAGAATTAAAATTACATTTTTTCTATTTTCTGACCTTTTATTGACTAAGTAATCAAACAAGTAAAAAAACCACATAAACAGATAATGAAAATAATCACAAATAATTGTAACCAACACATTTGTTAGGCCTCATGGATACATGCAAATTGTTTGTGAATGTTAGTATAACTTTATTGATTTAACAGAAAACTCCAGTGGACACCTTTATTGAGAACAAACGTGATCAAAACTAAACTAGGAACTAATGTCCTCTTTGCACAATCCTGTTTGTGTTTCTAGTACATAAGAACCATGAAGATTAGTCAAATTAGATGGGTGACCACTTAAACAATGATGGCTGTGTCTGAAATCCAATTTTCACACACAAGAACTGATGGGGTTTTTTTTTTATGTGCTGTAACGTAAGGTTATGCTAGACTTGTGGCGAACTGTGTGTAAATACACTAAGGTGCTTGTAACTTCAAAATATTTATGTCACATTTCAGCATGGTTCTAGAAATAATGTTAACCTAGATGGTGCGATATGTTATTGGCTGAGCTGGCTGCCTTTCAGGAGTAATAATGGAGTAACCAGTGCAGAAGTGGGCTGGTATGACAGGGTTAGTCAGTCACAATCACTCAGTCACAATCACTCTAAAAATCACAGAGACTATGTTCATATTCTATATGGTCTATGGTTTGAACTAACTATCAGAGTTATACTTTGTGTATGTCTCTTAATGTGGCAGCTAAATGCAAAAACTCAGATGCAAAATGATTCAATATAATTATTGGGCAAAACTCCTCCATGTCTGTCCTACCTGCATGTGTGGTTTCATCTGTTTCCAGGTCAGTGAGTGCGACAGGCCCTGGTTGAGGTAGTTGATGCACTGCTGAAGGACTCGAGGAGTAACGTACTGCTTCTGTCGATGCTGGTCCACCACCTTCAACAGGACCTGGACGGACAACACAGGACCCACAGGGACAACAGTGAAACCAAAACAGCCAGAATGTGAGCAACAGATAAACAAGAAGAATCTAAAACCAGGGGTCGGCAACCTATGACACACGAGCCAGCATGGGCACACAAGTCAATTTTCAGTGGCTTGTGAGAAAGCAAACTCTATTCTACACACAGTCACTATTTTGTTAAATATTACATTAGTGCGGTCCCCTATAAATGAGGTTAGTACACATCATATGAAACCAGCATGATGAATCAATGTTGGTATGGCAATATGTCAAATCTGCATTTAAAAACCAACGTAGAGTTCATGTTGACTGATTCTTATGCTGCCATACAGTGCAGGTATCCTAACCATTCACCACCTGGCAAACAGGAGCCTACACAGCACCAATCTGCACACACAGAACAGAGCACAGGTTTTGTTTGATGGACTGCCAAGTAAAGACACCATCATTTTCAGGATTGAAGAACTGTAGTGAGGAGCATTATTGAAATGCAGTCACACAGTCATCTGACAGCAGACCATTCAGAGGCATGTGTGCAGCTGAAAGTATCAACATACAGGAGAGACATAGAACTAGAGAGTGCGAGTATGACCAGTAGATGTCAGTCCATACACTGAAAATAAATTCACATTAACATTAACAAACACCACTGGCACACTGGTCATCTTCATCTTTGTAGACTGACACTCATTACTGCGCACCCCTGATCTACACCAACATCCTCAAGTCTCAGTAACACATGCTTACCTGTTGTATGCCCACTGCATATGTCTTCAGGAAAAAGTCAGCAAACTCATAGTACTCCTTTGTCACATTGCCAGGGCTTCCATACCTGCAAGTTAGATGAGAAGAATGATGAGGATATGTCCTATAATGCGCATATAAAGCAAATTTCCTGGACTGCCTTTTTTCACCTGTGGAACATAGCAAATATCAGGCATATCCTGTCCCAAAAAGATGCAGAAAAACTAGTCCATGCATTTGTTACTTCAAGGCTGGACTACTGCAATTCTCTATTATCAGGCTGCCCCAATAAGTCGTTAAATACTTTTTTAAGCCTGTTTATCTTCATTCTTGTTCTAAAGACTCCCCAGTTGTTTATCTTATCAGAATGACTCTGCTGATCCAGAATGCTGCTGCATTGACAAGAACAAGGAAAAGAGATCATATTTCACCCATTTGGGCTTCTTTGCACTGGCTCCCTGTCAAATCCAGAATTGAATTTAAAATCCTTCTGCTGACCTATAAAGCTCTTAACGGTCAAGCACCATCATATCTTCAACAGCTCATTGTACCCTACTTTCCCAATAGAGCATTACGCTCCCAGAATGCTGGTTTCTTTTGGTTCCCAGAGTCTCCAAAAGTAGATTTGCAGCCAGAGCCTTCAGTTATCAAGCTCCTCTCCTGTGGAATCAGATCCCAGTCTGGGTTCAGGAGGCAGACACCCTTTCCATATTTAAGACTAGGCTTAAAACCTTCCTCTTTGACAAAGCTTATAGTTAGGGTTGGTCCAGGTGAGCCCTGAGGCATCCCTTAGTTATGCTGCTATAGGCCTAGACTGCCGGGGGACTTCCCATGATGCACTGCAGTTTAACTCCTTCTCTCTCTCCTCCACCTGTATCCATTCATAACCCATCAATGCATCTTACTAATACAACTTCCTTCTCTTGTAGTTTTGTGCTCTTCTCTCCTGTCGCTCTCTGCAGGTACATGTGTCACCAGAGCTTTAATACTGTTATTATCATTATCGTCACAGCTGTGGATTGTAGTATTGCATGTTGCACTATACAAATAAAATTGAATCGAATTGAAAAAAAAAACATGGGAATGGCTGGTAATGGCTTGTTCTTCTGCTAACTACAAGCCTGCTTTCTGGTGATGTGAGAGCAGCTCTGGACTCACCGTTCAAACAGTCTGGTGATAATGCGCAACGCCCACTTCTTACACTTCCACCATGCCAGCTCAGGTCGGTCATCCTCATCAACCTCCAATGTCTCCTAACACACACACACACACACACACACACACACACACACACACAGACACACACAGTTTTTGGAGCTTGTGAATCCAGCATAGGAATAGAAAAAAACATCTAGTTCATTATATTAGGTGTATATGTAGGCTTCTTGTTATAACAAAATACCAACTTGTCATGTTATAACAAGAAAAGGTTTTTTTAACAAGATACGATGGATTTGTGAAATACCGAGAAAGTTTTGCGATATAAGAAAAATTATTTGCTATGAGAAGAAAAGTTTCTTGTGAAACCAGAATCATTTGGTATCTAGTAAAATAAGAAACGATCTTGCCTTGTGTGTGCAAGGCTGATTTTTTAGTAAATCTGTGAAAAAAAATTACAGTATATTCCTTTCTACTTTTGTTTGTTAAAGTTTTAGCTAAACAGGAAAAAATAATTGATTTATTTGTTGAAGTCACTGTAATTCATTGACAGACCTGGAAAATTATGTGTATTTGTATGTGGTGTGAGGTGTGTGTGTAAAGAAAATTAATGTAATCCTGAAGTGTGTGTCCAACCTCTGAGTGTGTGTGTGTGTGTGTGTGTGTGTGTGTGTGTGTGTGTGTGTGTGTCTTACAGCTGGGACGTCTCGGTCCATTATGGCTCGAAGTATTTCCATCCACTGAGTCATCACTGTGTTGTTGATCAGCTGGAGAGGCAGCGAATACTAAAGGACAGCGATGAGGTTAATGCTGTCATTATTATCATCATCATCACAGTGACACTGACACAGACAAGAGCCCTAACATGTAACATTGCTGACATATTCTACTGTTTTTTCATCTGTTCTGCCATTCAGACAGAGGTGTTTGTTATGGCTTTGTACGGCTTTTAACTTATACACTGATACATGTTGTTGGATATGCTCTTTAAAGTAACTACTCCCATTTGACAAGGACTGTACTCCCTCTCTCGCTCGGTCTTCTCCTGACTGGTTGGAGTCTGAAATGTTTCACTTGTCCAAACACATTAGGTTTCTGCCTCCAGTTTTGCTCCAACTTTTCGATGAAACCTACGGTCACTGTTCATGGCTTTTATCATGTATTCACACGGTTCCCACACACGGACACACAGACACACCTGTACAAGAGCATGGAAGATCTTGAGGATCTGTTTCTGGATGAGGACAGAGAAGATGGTAGAGTCAGCCAGCAGCTGGCTGATAAGCTGCTGAATCCTTGGCAGGAAGATCTGCATTGCTGCCAGTAATGGCTCCCTCTCATCTGCCTTCCTGTACCTGAAGTACACACACACATACACACACACACACACACACACACACACACACACACACACACACACACACACAGAGTGAAATGACAAAGACGTATTTTACTGCTTGTTATATCGAGATCTACTAGAATGAAATAAGAGTTACTAGTTAGTAGATCTGATCTCATTTGTTTAATCTGCACACAAAGAGAAATGTGAAATGTGAGTTACATGCTGGAACCATTTCTTGACTAACAACAGTGTATCTGCCATCTGCCCAGTACTTCTGTGCAGTCCAACACTGGTGACAAATACAGTCAGTGAGCTCAGGTTTTGGTTTTGATCTCTGTACAGATATGATGAAGACAAGACTCTGGAAGGCTGTGAACAGTAATTACACTTGGTTATTGTTGGCCAAGAAATAGTTCCAACACACAACTTCACCTAAATTTACAAAGTGCTGTAGATGTGTTTTTGTCAGGTTAGTTGTTTCCCCCGCTTCCAGTCTTTACACTAAGCTAGGCTAGCCACATCCTGACTGTAATTAACACACAGACACAAGCTTGATATCTTCTCACATCACCCTGAGAAATGAAGCAAATAAGCATGTTTCACGAAGTGTTAAAACTGTTCCTTTAGTGCTTCAGTCATGTTGGCCACACATGTTATGGTCTAATCCTTCATGCTGTACATGTCCTCTTTTAGGAACTACTGTAAGTCTAGGTCCTGTGTTTCCCAAAACAATCTTAAGACTAAGATGACCTCAGGCCACTGACTAAGTCAACCCGTAGTCATGATGCCTTTGCTAATAGCTCCCCAGGGGGGACGTTCAGAGTGGTGAGGTGGAACAGAGGAACATGAACAGGTTACTCACTCGTATGTTTTGACCAGCTGGTAGAGAGCCAGCAGGCTGCCATACCAGCTGCCGCTGTTCTGAGACTGCAGGTACATGCCAATCTTGTCCACTATGGCGGTCCAGCGGCCGGGGAAGTCGTGCTTGATGATGGCTCGCAGACACATGGTCAGCTGGGCACTACGAACAGAGCAAAAAAACACAAAATTACAGTCATTTACAAAGTTTCCAAGTTAAAAAGTGTTGAATTTATATTTTGAAATATCAAGGCAGTCTACAGGTTTCATTGATGCTTGTCCAATTAGAAAAACAGGTGTGTGTGTGTGTGTGTGTGTGTGTGTGTGTGTGTTCAGTTTATGTACCGTATGGACTCTGGACAGCGGATGATTCCCTCCACTATGTGATCTCTGATCTGCTGCCGGTCGTTCTCGTGGATATTGAAGGGAAAGACGACCTCGCCCAGAGACGGCTCCCTGTCCTGCCAGTACTGACTTACCATGTTCTTCAAGTAGATGGCCGCTACACACGCGCGCACACACATACACACACAGAATCAGGCAAACATGCACATACAAATACAAATTTTGCACTGTATCCACGTATCCTGTGTCCATTCAAGAATTTCCTTCAGGATTAATAAAGTTCTTATCTTATCCAGTTGATCAAATGAGTCAGTGAGACTGGATTTTCTATAGGCTATCCTTTAATGAGGCGACAGCACAAAGCCTGCTATGACATCTGAATATGTTAGTGAGTGTGAAAAACTCTTTCAGGCATTTGGCAAGAGGTTTCAGGACATGAAAGGTAACGAAAGAAATCAGTGAGCACAGCAACGGCAAGCACAAAGCCAGGCACAACAGCTGCCTTCTGCTTGAGTTCAATGAACTGTATGTGTGTCCTGAGACATGCACTGGTTTGCATCTCTATTGGGACAACCTATGACTACGAGCAGTTCTTCTCAAAACTGAATCTTGCAAAGACTCAATTCCCCTGAAGACTGACTGAGCCATACCTGGAAACCAGCTACATGTAGAAATATGATCACTACCATTTGACATCAGATGTGCGCAAAGAGTGTTATAAAAACTGAAATGGCCCTTGTTAGGAATCTGCATCTCTCAATATGAAAATTACATGGTACAATCACCTTGGCCAAAACTGTGTCAGTATTATCTTTACAAGTACTGAATCAAGATGGAAACTGTCAAATAGTACTATAAAAGTCCATCAAACATCAGCAGCTCTGTTTTAGAGTCTTACCTGCCTGGCGAACAGGAAACTCCACCTGCTCTGACACGATGATCTGAAGCAGGGTCGGGGCAAAGTTGATGATCTTGTAGGACTGAAAACGCACAGAGCAGACTCAGTGAGATACAAACATCGGAGGACAGAGGGCCACTTAACATTCTGTCATTTGCCATTTGTGCGTGCATAATGTATTTAAATTCATTCAATTCAATTCAAAAAACTTTATTTGTCCCCAGGGGGCTATTTCAAAGGCACGCAGAGCAGCAAAACAAAACAGTGGCATGAAAGACACAAGTACAGTACAATAAGATAAAAAAGATCAGTGCAATAACTATGGAACAGCAATAGCACATAAGGGAAATAAATATGTGACCTGCTGTATAAAATAAACATAATATTGAATGAATAAAGAGTTTGTGGGGCAATGAAGGACAATAGTACAAATGGGAAATAAATGTGTAGCCAGCAGTCTAAAGTAAACAAATACTGAATGAATAAGGTGGTTGCACTGCAGTGAAGAACAATAAGGCAGTAACATGCATATGATATGTACATTTGGTAGAGAGAGTTCACAGCTTAAAGAGTCTGAGTTTTGTGTGTGTGTGCGCGTGTGTGTGTGTGTGCACGCGTTGTCTGGAGAACTCACAGTGAGCGGGTGGGTGTGTTGATGATGCTGATGATGTTGCACAGAGTGTAGCTGTTTTGGACTTGTTTCTGTGAGCTTGGACATTGCTTTCCACTCTTTTGTTGATGTAGTGGACACGTCCAAATACATTGGATATGGCCAAAGTGACTACTTCAAACTTTTTCTTTTGTCAACCAACAGTTCAAAATCCAAAGACTCTTCATTTAATTTCACAAATGACAAGGAAAATGACTCTTACATTTAAGAAACTGAAGCGAATGACTGATGTTTTATTTTGAAAAATGACTGAAATGACTGACTAATCGCTGCAGCTCTGCACTGGCCCAAAAAACTTGTTCCCACAGACATTTTGAAAGAAGTGGCTGTAACATGCTGGATATTTAATTCCAAGTGTCACAGCCCCTGCAAAATGACTCGGTTCGCTATCACAATTTGATCAATTCAGGATGATAACATTGGAATGTCTGGAAAAGCCACACGATTAAATTGTTTTATCCCCATTGAAGTCAGCAGAGGACTAAACTGGGAGTTAGCTGGCATGGCTAAACTAAGTATGGGCAAAGAGATGGACTGTGGTTGGAGCTGAGGCAGGCTGAACGAATCCTGTTTACTGAAACACACCCACCTAGCTGTAAGCTACCAGGTTAATAAGGCTAATAAGATGGCAAGTTAACCCTGTGGTACCGTTCCACTCCGGCACTGGTTATGTTATTTTGAATATTTCCTTCTGAAACACAGGCGTAATGTCATATATCAACATTTGATCCCACAGCCAAACATAATCAGTCTGTTTCTAGAGTGCAATAAACTTATAATGCCTGTTTCAACAATAATATTTATAAAAAATAATAATGTTTGTGGGCTGTTTTACCAGTATCGTGTAGCCTCAATTACAAAACTCCAGCTCAAACAATAACATCTAGGTTAACGTTATTTCTGGAACCATGCTGAAAGGCAACATTAACATTTCAAAGTTACACACCTTAATGTATTTGAATCAGAATCAGAATCAGTTTTATTGGCCAGGTATGTGTACACATACAAGGAATTTGACTTCGGTTTCCCTTTGTTTTCTGTACTTACATATACGCAGACTAACAACATATAGTAGAAAAACAAGACTAGGTGAACATATGTGCAGATAAATACAATATACAGCATATACAAGACAAGAGGTAGGTGGATATGGAAGTATACAAAGTATACATAGAATGCATGGTTTGTGCTGGCAGATTATATTTACATTTGGTACACAGTTCACTTTTTGTCGTACTTTGACAAGTCTAGCATGATGTTACATTAATGTTACATTGCCCTTTTGGCAAGTTTAGGATTGCATAACATTAGCTAACTAACGTGGTAGACCTTTCTTTTCCAACCTCACACAGACTTCTTTTGTTCAAAAGTATGACCATCATAAATTATAACTCTTCTCTTTTATGTTTTGACTTAGGTGCTTACATTAGATCAACCTTCACTGTCTCCCCCCGAAAGAACTTGTCCTGGACACCCGAGAGAATCACAGTCAACGTAGCAGCACAATTAAACTCCAGCCAACAACCAGCTACACAGACACCAGAAAATACACAACAAGAACACAACACAGACATCCCACATTAAGATATAACACAGCTGGGCATCTTAGCCCAAGGATATTTGATAGTTAAAAAAATTGGAGCACTGTCTTTTTGGGGAGTCTGTTAGTACAATTAACCTCACAGCAATGGTTTTTATCTGGTATTTGTATGAAAAATTGTCCAAAAGGCAGCTAAAGTTCAGTGACTTGTATGAGCTCTGTCTCTGGAGCAGACAGCAGCGAGCTGTCAATCAAAGTCACCATGCACTTAATTGCACATAATTTTAAGCCTTGATATAATTTAAGTAAGTTATTTAAAAAAAACACCCCAATATAATTAACATGAAGGGGGAGAATAGCTATTTTTTTTGTGCTTTTTTTTCTGCTGTAAAGTTGGGCTTTTTAACACGGTAGTCTCTGAGGATTGACTTGCTTTTGGAGCCAACCTCAAGTGGCCATTCAAGGAACTGCAGATTTAGGCATTTCCATTTTTCAGCTCCAGAGGTTGCCACTTGTGCCAGGTATGCATTCATCCATTCCAAAAAAATTATTCTATGCCAAAATGTGGCCCTAGAACATAACTGGTTGTGGAACAGTTATGGTTAGGCCGGATTGAGACTACACAATATTTTTGTCCCTTCGTGAGGGGCGTGATGTCACGATGCAGGACGTGCCAGGGACCAACTTCCGGGAACAACAATGTAAACAAACAATGCTGGTGTGTATGCCAATAAAGAACATGTCGTGTAGTTTGTCATGGAAGGCAAAAACGTTTATTAAAGGTGGTGCGTTGAAGACCCCGCTGTTACGCAAGCGCACTGCCTTTTTTTAATACAGCGGGGTTCATACATGTCGCTGCTGATTGGGTGACACTTCTGACACGCCCACCAAACGAGAGAAAACGTACATAAAAGCTCGTTGCACATCTCTCCGAGAAAATATGTCGTACGACCCAGAAACCGTAGCAGAACCGTACACACCGTTTTCAAAGCCAACATGTCCCTGTTGTGTGCTACATATGTGAAAGAGCAACTACGGACATATGAGAAAACGGCGACAGTGTTTCTGTGAACTCCACCGGCATGGGAAAGTTTGGGTTAACAGTTAGCAGCTCTTCGCGATGGCTGTCAGATGCGATTCCTTTTGTTCTTCTTCCTGAGTCAGTGAGGGGAATAGTTTACTCAAACTGCCGATCACAGGCCTGATATGGGCTGCTAAACCGGGGCTGAACAATCACCAGGCCGATTCCGTGCCAGATCACAAAAGCACGGCCTCCCCTCCTCCACACACACCGGCATCATTTCTGGGCCAAAACGGTCCATAAAAGAAACAAACACTAACCAACTACTCTACCCTACCCACCTGATTGAGTTCATTCTCCGCCGCTATCCTCAGATTAGGGTCGATAGTCCCTTTCAGAGCCTGGATTATCCTGTTGGGATCCATATGTGTTCAATTCCACGGTTCCTTCTGTGTTTTTCTGATCACATACATGCACCGTTAGCTGACGTTTCTGCTTTATATCCAGCCAAGCGTTATGGATCTGCATGTACTGTGGCCCGAACAGGGTCAAACCTCCGTGAATTACAAACACAACTTCCGGTCAGTACGTTCAAAAGAAAAAGCTCATTAGCGGAGGACTCATTACAAATGTGTTGTGAGCAGCGGTGGTTCGTTCATTCTGTCAAACTCTGGCTAGCTTGACGGAGAACGGTGGCCCTGCCCCGTTTTACCGGCAACCAACCGTCGGTGGACGTAAAGCAAAGTAAACAAACGATTTACGGTTTTCCTTCTCTTCTTCTTTGTCCACGCTGTGGTGCGTTTGGAATTTTTCTGCCCCCCTGAGGGCGGATGCATTTATTGCAACAGCTCTTGTAAAAAAGCTGGGCTTAAATGCACAAGTAGGATGTTATGACACAAGCTGCCCATTTCTGCTTGAATTTCTTAAGACCCAAGTGTAATATATGGATACACACACACACACACACACATATATATACACAAGCATAAAAATGAGATGTGTCTTCATCCTGCTTCCTTTTACAACAGTTAATGGGTGAGTTCAATGCAGGTAATTTCAGTTTCATTCCAACAGTATTTAAGTCAAATCAATTTTACTTATATAACCCAATCTCAAATCACAAATGTGCCTCAAGAGGCTTCAAATATCTTTTTATTAATGACTTCTATTTCATTTTATTCTGATCCTCTTTAATCTTATATTTAAAGATGCCACTTTTAATCAAAAGCTTTGTCTACAGTCACATGACTGTCTCTGTCCTGTTTGCCTCTTTCAGAACTTTCAACCGCATCTCAAGGTCTTCATCAGCAGATGGAGTTCTTGGCTCAGTTATCATCTCATGACTTAAATTTGGAACTTCTGCCATGTCTTTTGCAAATTTCCCCACTGTGGGATGAATAAAGGTTTATCTTATCTTATCTTGTAACGGAAGGTAATATACATTGAGTGGCCACTTAAGTCCCATCTGTACAATCTAATGGCCGTCAATAAAACCGCTCTGCCATAATTTCTACCTTTAAGAAGTTCATAATGTTCTGTTTTTTGTTGACATTGTTGGTAATTAGTGAATTCAATTATATATTATTGACATCAGGATTAAATGTATTGTACCTGCACTATCTTGCATTGAGATGTGTCCTATTTACATACATGAGGTGGGCAGAATATTAGAAACACTGCTGCAGCCAAGTCAGTTCTTCTGAGATGCTTCTGGTGGTCTCTGTTGACTTAGAAAATGCCCAAGTTTAGACTTCTCTAGAAGCAATTGGCTTATGCAAAATAACTTTCCGAGCCAACCTTGTAGCTCAATTTACAGCTGCTTTCCAAACAGGAGGTCTGAGTTCAAACCAATCCCAGTCCAACCAACAGGTTTGCTGGTTCAAAAAGACATTTCTGGTCTCAGAGTTGCTATTATGGCTGGAGACTAGAGTCTTGTTTATTTTAAATGACAAAATGTCGGTTAATGCTCCCTGAGCATAATGAGAAATAGTTTATGCAATGTGTGGTTTAGGTTATAGGCCAGAATCTAGGAGCCACAGATTCTTGTTGAACCATGATTTCACAAAATGTGTTTCTATTTTAGTTTGGACATTTGAGTGGTTATCACAGCTTTAGATTCTGTCAGGGCTGCACAGCTAGGCAGAAAATCAAAAGACGAACAGGTGAAAATAGTAAGTAAGTAAATACAGTGTAGTGCAGTTGAATGCAACAGAGGCAGGTCTAATTTAAAGAAGATATCCATCTGCAGTTTTAAAAGCATGCCAAAAAACAAGATGAAGCACACAATCTTCACTGCTCATCTTTTATTTAGGCACATCAAGGGACCACTTCCGTCTCTCCACAGTAGTCTGTTAGTGCAACAATTTGGCCTTAAGTGTTCAACACCATACCCACCACCAAGAACACAATCTTTCCTTCCTCAGTCACACACAAACACACACCCACCAAGGTGAGACTGAATGCATAGGAGCCCAGTATCAAGCAATGTGCTGATATTAGAGTCAATTCATTCGATAAATCAGCGAGTCATTCAGTTCATTAGCCGTTAAACATCTATTCAGTCATCCAAAGCCATTCAGAAAACAAAGGCACAGTTTCATAACATTGCATTAGAGTTCTCACTGAAATCAGTGACCTGTGGGCTGAACAGGTGAAGTGCTACAGGATGATTTACAGCAAGATGACATGTTATTAAGGACCAGTTATACAAGTATTACAGTCACAGGGAGCACCGCCATCATGAACTAAACATTCATGGGGAACCAACTACATTTGGTTTATGTTAAGCCGTCACAATCCCCATTTCAAATGTAGATGATGGCTGCGAGTACAGATCATACATGTACCATTTGGCCACCAACACGTTATGAATGGGCTTGGTGGTGAAAAAAGGGGCACTGGCATGCAGCCTGACCGCCATACTGAAATGTCATTTTAATCACCTTTTAGTACAAAGCAAACAGTACACACACAGAAGAGGGCGAAAATAGTTCAATCCTGATACAGCAGGAAGCCAGAGAAGGTGCTGTACTTCCAGGTGCTGCCATAGATGGCACCACGATGCAACCGAAGCCACACCTGGTCTCCTTGGAAAAGAGGCAGGATGGCGTGGTTACTGGCCGTCTCATGATCTGGGGCTCCATCGTTGGCGTATGCCGACACCATCACCTCCTCGTTGCGCATGAGATTAATGTAGAGCGGCACATTGATGGCGAGCTTCAGGATGTGGAAGATGAAGACGTAGGTTCCATTGACAGGGCAGGTGAAGCGGCCGATGTGAGTGTCATACATCTCCCCCAAGTTACTGTGAAGCTGGTCAAACACAATAGGTTGGTCCAGGTTGCCTGGGGCGAAGTTGGCGGTGCGAGAGGCCGTGAAGGCCACTCGCAGTGGCTGGGAGAGTGGGTAGAGTTGCATGGGAAGCAGGGCGGTGTGATGGTGGCCGTGGGGAGTGAGAGGGACTTCCACAGTGGAGACTGACAGGGAATCCCCATGACCCGAGTCAACAATTGTAAAGGCTCCTTCCCGATCTGGGCTGCTCACCTGGGAAGAGTCACTCCACGTTGCTGCAGAGTCAAGACCAAAAACATGTTAATGAAATAAGAGGATGCAATGACACTAAGCAGGACTGTTGTTCAGAGTTGGCAAATAGCATGCACAGTATTTTCAGACTTTAGTCTGGTTAAATTGGACTCCATTTTCCCTTTTGATATGATAAGTTTAAGCAAACATGGACATCGCAATCACTGTGGACCAAAAAACAACCTCACAGAGACTGCTTAATATTCTAATTGCAGTTTCATTTGAAGTGGGAACGAACCCAATCTCGATCTGAACCAACTACACTGGCTACTGTAGGCAGGTGAGCTTTGTATCCTGGCATACAGATCAGAATAATAACCCATTTGATCTTTGCCTTTGATTTCTGTCCTCCAGAGAAAAACCTGCGTGTGAGTAATTTGTGTCAATTTGTCCAGGTGTATTGCAGTACTAGCATGTGAGCTACTTTGTAGCTAAATAAATGGTATGCCTTGTTAACAGCAGATCAGATGCATAGATGAATGCTGTGCAGTTATTTCTATCTGTACATTATTTTCATTCATTTCCCACTTTCCCTTTCATTATTCACATAGTTCTGTTGAATAACGCATCTTTTGTGGTTTTCATGGCACAGAATAGATGTAAAATCAGTAATTACAGACATCTTTCAGCCCTCCCACTTACTTGCCCTCTAAATTTGAACAACTTTTAAAAAAAATTAATCTTCATGTTGTGTAGCATATGGAATCATGTTACGTTTACACCCATTTAAGATCCAATCACAATGCAAGCCAGATTACCTCCAGATGTGGTCAGGCCGATCCAATCATATTCCCATCATGATTGCATTTAAACCAATGCCAGGTGTAAATGGGGGGAAAGAGATGCTAGTAGACACAAAGTAGTTTGAGGTGGCAGCTGAAGCTTTTAGAGAACTGAGCCAGTGAATAAATTTAAGAGGAGAGGAGAGAGGTTTCATACTTTCAAATACACTTAAATTCAGCTTGATCCATAATGGATTGAAATAGATTTGTCCAACAACCTCACCCTGCCCTTTGGTTTAATGTTTGTGAATTCATGTCATTTGTCAAATGCTCTTGATGATGATAAAAGTTGATAAGCTGTTCTGTACAGACATTTGACCAGTTCCCAATAAACCAGATTACCACCTACCTAAATGCAGTCACTCCGTTTCCCGGGGGACTTTCTTTCCAATAACAAGTGTGGTAAATGCTTAAATCATGAACCCAGTCCATCGGACCCATGAATGAGATTTTCACCTCAGGAACACTGGTTGATGAATACCAAGTACCATTTCACCTCTCATTAGAGGTAATCTCTTCTCCCTTGCTACCAGGGCTGATATTGAAATTCACAGAAATATGCTTATGAGTATTAAAAAAAGGACGAATGTTATTCACCCATAAAAATCATAAGCTGTATCAAACTACCA
The DNA here is from genome assembly GCA_025331565.1 of Holacanthus passer. Taxonomy (NCBI): domain Eukaryota; kingdom Metazoa; phylum Chordata; class Actinopteri; family Pomacanthidae; genus Holacanthus; species Holacanthus passer. Next base: position 2,184,051 of record JAFREQ010000039.1, read on the forward strand.
AACATAAGCCTTGCTGATTAGAGTAGTAGTATCAATAATAATTTAACAATATATAGCCATGCCAGCTACTGTCCTTGAGGGAAGAACTTAAACAGGTGTAACAGCTCTCCCCTGAAATAGAGTACTGCTTGGAACTTTAGAGTTAGAGTTTGTGTTCTTACCACTAGAGTTATGCCTTCCTCCTCCACGCCTATAGCTGTGTTGGTATCCAGAGTCCTGAAAAAATACCACAGTGACTAAAACATAAACAAGACAGCACTGAATTTCACACAGGGCTGTGTGCAAGCATATTATCCTTATGTCTGTTTACTAATTGATAGCTTTCAGTTGTCAGTTTCTTTGCTAAGTAGATCAGAGACAAAGTGGTATCAGAGTATCCCAAACTTGCATAATTCTAAAAAGCACAAGATAATATGCAACAACAAATATCTCACTGTGAAACTGCAAAAAATGTGTACAGAAAGTGAAATGTAGGAGTGAGGACAAGAAGCAAAGATGGCCAATGTCTTTTTTCCAGCTTATCTTCAAGGAAGGTTCACACATGTTCTTTGGTGTGTCCCATTACAAAGTGCAAAGGGGTTTACTTACTCTAGTAGCATAGAGGAAAGGGCCAGATTCCCTGAAATGAGTCTGAGGGATGTAGGATCCTCCTGAGGAGTAGAAATCAGTGTTGAGCTTCAGAACTACCTCAGTAAGATTCATTTCAGTTTTAGCCAGCATGTGACAAAACTACCCTACAACACCTGATCCTGAACAGATGCTTAGCAAAAGGAGGTGGGGGAAATGCAGGAGTGGTGAAAACCCAAAAAAAGGAAAATGAGCAGAGGATAGATACCTCGATGCCAACCAGAAGAGCGAAAGGTTTGTGCCAGTCCCTTGCCACCACGTGCCATACCTCTCACAGATCCTCTGGTGTAGTACGACTGGCCGGGTCGACTCACACTTCCACCCAACTGGCCCGGGGAGAGGAAGATCTGTCCACTATTACTCACTGCATAATCTGACTGGTAAACTAGAGAGATGATGTAGTACAAAATGGGTCCCAGACAACTGACCATTCAGCCCATGTGAGTTGAGAGTTTAGGAACACAAAAATTTTTATCGACATACCCGGCTGTGGCTGTTCATCCTCTGATGGAGCAAACTCCGGTGGTGTTTGGGTACTGGCAGTGCTGTACCTCGGCTCAGGGAACACTGCGGAATCTGGTTTGTAGTTCAGTTCCCCATTCTGAGGTAAGGAGGTGTTCACCTTGAAGACCTACAGTGAGAAGAAAATGGAAGCAAAGAAGCTTCTAGACATAACGATTTAGATTGTGTAAAGATGTAGTGAAGACAGACTATAGTTCACATTCGGGAATGGAATATATCTTGAGTGACCACATGTCATTTGATTATGCTTCTGTGCTCACATTTGATTTGTTGTGTTGGGTTAAGGACACTACAGTGGCTATTCAGCATTTCCTAACAGGTATAGACTTCAAAAACTTGTCTTACTTGTTTTGGTGGTTTGTCATGCTGCAACAGTGGTAAAAAGCCAACTTCACAGCCCTTGAAAGGATTTGCATTTGCACTGACATGACAGACATTTAGTAGCCACCACCAAGTCTGGCACAAGTAGTCAGGGCCCAATCACCCTATTTACACTTCATGTGTCTTGGGCAGATGGCTACCCAAACTAGGAATAGATGAGACTGAAATCTGATTGAGAATCATCCAAGTGAAAGTTATTTTTCTTTGGTAATGGCTAGGAATTGCCTAAACAGCTTCAGGTGTAATACCACCACCCTCTGGACTGAAGTAACCCTGGTTTGCATGTAGCTGGGGAAAACCCATGACAGATACAATCAGATTTGTTATAGGGATACATAAATGTAGCAGAACATCAATGATCAAGTGTTTTAAATCACATCTGGACTTTACGCAGATATGAAACTCCAGAAATGAAAATGGGGCTAAAGTTTTGTTGAGTGGATTCGTGTTTTGTCCAAAGTCTGCAGTCTCACAAATGCCATCAGAAACAAACACGCAAGTTCACAATCCAACCCAGCAGAGGACCCTATTTCTACCTGCCATTAACCTTTCTGATAAGGTCATTTCTGATGAAACAAAAAACACAGGATAATGAGAACATCCAGAGATAGTCCAGTAAACGCTATCTGTACAGTGGCAAAATGAAAAAAAAAAAATCTGCACATCATATTAGGTCATCCACCTCTTCCAGATATCTCAAGCTGGATAGCATATACATGCTATATGTACAACAAGACAAGTGTCACATGATCAAGTGGGCAGCCTAGCTTGCACAAGTGTTTGCAAGCTACCCTACTGGCTCAAATTCCCCGACCTCGCCTTGCAGGTTGTGTCAGTCCCTGGTTTATATTCCATTTTGTTTTCCTTGATCTCAGAGGGACCAAGTTTGACATGTCCGCCAGAAGTCTCCATCTATCTAATTTATTAAGATTTGTAGTACCACCTGTCAAAGCAAAAGCCTCATCTCATACAATACCAAACTTGAATGGGGTCTAAAAGGGAGAGGTAATTGGTGGCATACTGCTGCAGTAGGCATTGAACCTACAGACCTTGATAGCACAAACCCCAAAAGAGAATGACGCACAGTTTTGGTGAGACTTACTGACTGGATGTTCTGAAACTGTGCAGACGTCAGAGTTCGCCTGGTGGGGGGTGTAGAGAAAGTCTGTCCCTGAGGGGTGGTGGAGGTACAAGATGCCACGCCATTACATGAGGACTGCTCCCCTGACTCCGTAACCGGCGTCTGTGTAAGAGATTACACTGAAAGCATATCAACAAAACTTCACATCAGCTTGAGTGCTTTGTCTGTAGACATGGCAAAGAATGCTTATTTACACGAGGACGGCTCATCTCCTCCAGACTGACAGATATGGTTGACTCCCTGCGGTATAGAGGTGGTGAAGGAAACTTCTTTCTTTCAGCCAACTGAAGTGGTTCCTGCAGAGACAAGATAACTTTAACCAGTCAGAAATGCAGAGTTCATATGTTGCATCTCAGAAATTCTTGTAAATTTCCCCGTTGTGGGACTAATAAAGGAATATCTTATAGCAAATGTGCTGCGTCTTACAAGAGGTAGGTCCTTTGAGGAAAGCTCCAAGTCACAGGTCTCTAGGCACTGATCCCCATTTGTAAGACTGGCTTTGCGCTCCATAAGCCTGGTAGGCAGTGGGGTGGACTGAGTGGGGGATGAGGATGAAGTCATGGCAAGTCCAAGTGATTTCAATTTATGTCACAACTTGCTTATCACAGATAGGTAAAAGTGACAGCTTACATGCTTTGCTTTGGGCAGGACATCACCTGGGCTTCTCAGGTCTGTGTGAGCTGGTTTGTGTGTGTATAGGGGGGGGGAAGAAGAAGATCATTAGAAATTACATAAGTCAAATTTTCAAGTCAAAGTTTCATACCTTGTGGAGGAAATATATCTATAGCCATGCTAACAACTTCATAAGACTGTATTTAGGCACAGCGGTGCTATAAGCTAAATGCCAACATTGGTAGGCTGACATGCTCACAATTACTGCTGAGGCTGATGGGAATGTCAGTCGTTTTGCACGTATTTGCTCATAAAGCAAAGTCTTAGACAAATTGAGATCTTGACGTGATGGTGGCGATCAAGGACGTCTGTATCATCTGGGGACCTTAGAGATCTGTATCAAATTGTGTATAAATTGAAAGGTAGACATTTTACCAAAAGCCTTATGGTGGCTCTAGAGGAAAAGTCAGCTGCAAAGTAATCAGGATTTATCATCTAGGGAACATGAATATCTGAATATTTCATGGTAATCGATCCATTGGTTGTTGATATTTCAGGCATTAGCTACCTTTCTTCTCTGCTTTGGAAGCAGAAATTGTCTTCATATATCATATAATATTTTATGTGCATCACATTAATTAGTTTCTTCAGACAAAAAAGCAAAAATACTCATTTTACACTAGAGACACATATCTATAGCCTTAGCCTAACTTTGATATTTGAAAATGTGTTTCTACAGCTACTTATTCTAGTTATGTGATTACATTGTTTACATTTCACCTTGTAGAATCACTTTGTAATTAACAACTCGCCTCTCACATGAACATGCTCAGCTTGACAGGAAAACTCAGAGTTAACAGAAAAAGTTGACAACCAGCTTCATGCTACTGGTTAGCCAGGGCGGCCAATGTTAGGCTCAGTGAAGCCAAGAGGTTCCATGGTCTTCCTCAGCAAATTGTGTTTGACTGGGTTAGGGTTAGGGTTAGCAAACTCCATCAACTGATGAAGAGTATGTGATATGGTTTAAGGCTCCAGAAAAAGTTAGTGAGTGGACCTGAGTTTGGATCGTCTTGTCAAATGACGAAGCTTGTTGACTTGTTCCAAGTTACCTAGAGGAGAGGGAGATCCAGACGGCCGTCTCTTCAGTCTGGGGTGGCCGTGAGAGGGCGAGAGCTCTCCATCCAGAAGGGAGTCCTGAAAAAAAAAAAAAAAAAAAAAAAGACAGGATCATTTTTAAAACCTTCAACTGCCAACCCAGGAAAAAAAATGAAGAAATATGCAAATCATAGTTTCATTTTGTACTGGGTGGTTAATAAGATGTTCATGGGTTTGCAAACAGCCAAACTGCACCTGCATGAAACTGAAGGAGCAGTGAATCTTTGTCATGAGGTCCTCCAGGTGCTGCTTCCTCAGGATCGGGTCTTTGGGTAAGGCAGATGGAGAGTTGAAAACCTCCACAGGCATGTCCATGTGAACGGTCTGTCAGTAATCACATGAGGACGGTTTGCAAATTGTTTAGAGATGTCTGCACATTTTAAACTGTTGTAAAAGTTTTGTACTCACCGACTTGGCATGCTGCTCTCCTTTGGCTCTCCTCTCTTTTCTCTGGGGAGAAGATCACGTATTAATTCTTGTTTGGAGACCAATGCTGTAGCGTAAACAACATCCTGTACAATTCAATGCAGCAAATCAACAAAGATGATCCTAATGTTTTCTGTGTCCGACAACTTTTGTAACTCTGCATCTATTGACATTTGATAGCTTGAAAGAAATCTGTATTTGTATGCAGTTCTGTGTTCTGTGTAACTGAGTAAGACACTTTACAACTGAAAAATGTTATATTAATTTGTACAATTAATCGCAGGAAGACAAGACACAAAGTGGCCAGAGGGAGACTGACAGCAGACTTCTCACCTTTGTGGTGAGCATTTGGAACAGCTGGTCGTGGTCCACGTGGGCGGACCACATTATTTTGCCTCTAGTTTCACAACAGTGGTCACTGTGACTACTTCTTTGCTGGCCTCGTGTAAATTGACAGTCAAATGCAACAGTAGTATGTATAAACTGCAATTAAAAATGTTTAGATTCAGCAAGACTAATTGTTGCCACGTTTGGCGAGGAAGCCCCATCCTAAATTATAAATTATATTACTAAAAGGGATACAAATAATCTTTGTGGAGCCAGCAACTGAACACAAAATTGTGATTCCTCCCAAAATAATGTGTGCAGTGTGCAGTCAAGTCCAATGCAATTGTCTTTACTCCTACCTGCCTGTCACCACTAGGAGTACCCAGAATCAGAAATCCTACAGATGGATTTCTCAGTTTAATTTATTGTGGAAGCCAAAATCATAAAACTGGTATTGCAGCCCTACACACGTTCATGTTATTTTTTGTCCATCACCACAGAGAAATGGGGAGAGCTCACCTGTTTGCAGTCAGCAGATTGTTTCTTGGCGGCGACTGGGACCTTGGGGATGAAAGTGGCAGCTCCTCTCCATGGTTTGTGGTCTGCAGCTTTGGGTGAGGCGGCTCCATCTGAGAACTCCATATCCCAACAGTCAGGAGGCTCCTGCTCCCTCATGGCCTGGAAGTCCTCCTTCCAATTCTGAGTGGGAGGAGTCTCCATGTCAGTCAGGTACAGTCTGTTGAAAAACTGCCATATCACCAACAGAGCATCAGTGGATCCTAAAGCATGCTTACAGTCACACACAGCACTGAAACACCCAAACAGCAAACCATAAAAAAAACTGGATATCCATCTTACCTCCTTAGAACCTTCATTTGGTTTTGACTTTGATGTGGCTGACAGGAGAAGAGAAAAAAGTTAATCTGCAATTCACCATAGTCAGGCTATGTGGTAGTAAATTATTCACCTGCAAGGTTTTGAATGTCTAACCCTAATTTTTAGTACCACACAGTAAATGTAAGCATCATCTTCTTACTGCTGTGGTTGGTCGAGCTCAGCAACACCTCCGGAGAATTTTTGGGTGCAGGTGGAAGACAACTGAAGTACTTGTAGTTCAACAGCCTGGTGAGCTCCTCTTTCAACAGCTTAACTGAAAAGATACGAGTCAATTAAAGGAAAAGCCACTTCAGATGACCCTAACGGAAAATTACATTACTAATTGGTTTTCAGTTCTGTAGCTCGGACCATCATTTGTACCATTTGTAACAACATCGTAATCACCAATAGCTGAGAAGAGGGCAAGACACATGAGCAGACAGTCAAATTGTAAGCCAGCCAACAGTTCATCTAGAGGATCTAAACTAATTTAGTCTGTATTTTTAGTCTAAAATTAAAGTTCACTTTTGGTTCCTCTTCCAATTAAATAGGGCTAACCTGAATGCTTGTCTGCTGTGCCACTGGACCAATCAGAAGCAATTTCAATGCATTCTGAAATTATTTTTTGGTGAGTATAATGTTTTCATAACTGATAAAATTGATAGGTCAAGTTAAGGGGATAAAACCCACTGTGTAATAAATGACAACTTTTCCTAAAGCCCAAACCTAACAAGAACAGGCCTGCAGAACTCATCTGACGATTTCAACAAGCCCCTGAGATAAACAATTTACATTTTCACAATACGTCAATTAACCTGTCTTTGGAGATTTGTTGCAAGTCAAAACAGGACACTAACAACATTTCTCTCACTCGCTTCAAATTAACTGCTCAGCTGCAGTAAAAGGTGTGGTCTCCAATCATGTATCTAAAAAGGGATAATTAGTGTTGTCATGTTGCCATATGTCCACATTTACCACCATCCCCCATTTAGGAGCATGTAGTTATCCCAGGAAAATTACATCCAAGGTTAATGACTGATTTTGCCATCTACCTTCGAAGAACCAAAGGTGGCTGAGGATTAACAAAAATCATATTAGACTGGATTAACAAAATGACAATGTATGGGACTCAGCCAACTAATCGCAGATGTCAGCTTTTATACTCACATGTGGATCCAGCCACTGGCTTGTCTTTCCCCTCCAGCAGGTCCAAGTATGCCAGAGAAGCTTGCTCCATCTGCTCCTCTAAACTACAACACACAGTGAAGATGGATTCAAGAAGGCCAGAGCCCAGAGCATGACAAGGAGTTCTGTACTCTAAAGTGGAACTCAGCTGTGGATGCTCTCTTTATGCCATTTCAATGTACACCTTTGCTTATATGCTGAAATAAGCACTTAACCTTTTCATGGCCCATCTTTTGATTGTACTTTTAGAAATGGAACCACTGTTTGGGCCGTATCAGATCCAAAACAAAACTTGTATCCTTTTCACACTGAGCCACATGCAACCAAGTGTCTAAAGCAACATGTACTGTGTGAGTTTTCACTAAGTTCATCTTTTCTACAAACAAAAATGTATGCCTTCAGAATAATTTGAAAGATTACTTAAATTGTACAATTTGCTTTAAAAGTTGGAATGCAAACTGACAATAAAAAAAACCCAACAAAACCCTCTATTCCTCTCCATTTAAAGTTTGGTGTTCCACCAGAGCGAATGTAAGCAAAGATTTAACAGGAGCGAGACATCAGTGCAGTACAAATGTTGCTTTGTTTTTTACTTTTGGCCTGAAAGTGAGGCTTTGTAACATCATCCTCAATCATTCACAGCAAAGGCTAAAAACAACTGAAACCACAAAGTGTTTCCACAGCAAATGAATGAACATGTGTTAGAGTTGTGGGCTGGATGAGAGGAAGTTGGGAATGTACTGAAATAGTAAAGGTAAGAGCCAGAGGGTATGCAGAAATCTCTGCACCTGCTGACGTACTTGCTAAGTCACTGCATGTGATGACCACAACATCTGCAGAGTTGATGGGGTCATGAATCAATACAAAGAGTCAAACCCTTACTCATTTCCACACCACATGATTTTGCACTCGCAGCTCATCTACAATGGCAGAGAGACACCGGGTGCTTGGGTGACGCTCACCTCAGTCTGTTATCCCTCTTGACTCCCAGCAGGGCGGCGAGCTGACTCAGGCTGTGCAGCTGCTGGGCTGAGATGTGAGGTGCCTGGTTGTGTCCAGCCAGCAGGTCTCTCCTGATGTGCTCCTGCTGCAGGCTGTGGAGGAGGTGCTGGACCTGGAGCACGGTGCTCAGACGCCTCCTCTCCGCCTCCACCTTCACCACCTGCTCCTTCTTCACCGCCTTCTTCTGGGCTCTCAGCAACTGCAGCATGATTCAAGGAGCAGTTTGAAAACATGCCATATGAACACCTGTAAGTTTGAGACTACAGCCTGTTTTGAAAGCCTATCATCAACTGCTGGATGTAGGAGACCTCATTTTTATATGGTGTTAAATAAATTCAATTCAATTTAATAAATCAAATCTTGGGTTATGAAGCTAAGCATTTCTTTTGAATCAATATATTGCAACATTTCTAATATTTGGATATTTCATAATTTGTGTTGAAAAACATCAAAATCCAATTTGCAGAATTAGGTGAGAAAATTGACAGCTACTACTTTCATGTCTGCATCTACAGAGTTAGAGCCCAAAGTTGATTAACTTAGCATAAAGACTGGAAGTAGGGGGAAACAGACAGCCTGGCTCCCTCCAAAGTCCATTAAGAATACACCTACTCATTCAGATCTAGGCTCAGCTTTGTGTATAGACTCTCAGACTTGCTCACCTCTCTGTCCATGGGGCTCACTTAACGGCAAAAACCATAACATCACTCAATAATTTAAAACTAACCCTATAGTTTACCATTCTGTTATGGTCTGCAAAGATATTACATTTTCAGGAACAAAGGATTTGGTCTCTGACACATGACCATCTTTCATACAGTGTGTGGAGATGTATATGTATATTTTACTACTGTTTGTTCGTTCTGTTCGGTATACGTTTTGTGTATATAGATATTGTTTGAGCTATATGTTCTTGTTTAGTTTGACGAGTAATAATGTCACACTTTTATTTGTTTGAATAAAGGGAGGACTTAAGATTTCCTTTCTATACTGCAATGCAATTCCTTTGTCTTTTCTACCGAATGCATCTGTATTATTGTGTAAAACTAAACTACTATCCCTTTACCCAATATTCCCAAACTCAGTGCCCTAGAATTCTCTCTTGGACCTGAAAAACTCTTTCCATTTCTTCCTTCTTTGCCATTCTACATTCCAGTCATTCAACCAGTTTGTATAAAAAATATATATTTTTAAAAACACCGTAAACAAGAGGGAACCAATACAAAATTTACCACACATTACATTTAACACCTTGTACAACTCTAAAATGTCAGAAATCACGAAGTATATTCATCTTTTGGAAACGCATAGCCAAGGAGATTAGTAGCTTTTTAAAAAAAAAAAAAAAAAAAAAAAAAAAAAAAAAAAAGGTTCTGGCCTCTGAATATTTACATTGCTGACTGGATATATTTCCTTGGGCAAGAAAATGTATGTAATCTCCCCGTGGAGATATTTCTTGACCTGCAAACCCTCAGGACTGAGTGTGCACTTAGACTACAGCCAAGTCAAAGGCGACACAGTCAGTGATGGAACCAGAACTACAGGATCTTTGTGACAGGAACTGGGAGGTTTTTTGTTCTTGTCGGATGGATGTTACGCTGCTTTTTGTTATTTCATGTCACCTTCTGTCTGACTGTTACGTTGTATTTGTTATCACTTCCTTTTTCCCTTTGCCGATTCTGCCACAGTCACAGCCATAACTGCAAAATATCAAAAATAAAATTCTAATCATAGGCTTTTCCAGTCTGTGTGCCGTAAATTGTTACGGCACATCTGACAATGTTAATGCTTAACTACATTCAAGAGCTTTAAGCCTTAATTTTAGCTGATGAGGTAGTGATAACAGAAACCTTGTATGTCTGGCCAATCTTCACTTTGATGAATATAAGAATATAAATCAGCCAAAGTCGTCCATACTACTGTACGGGGTTTATTTCAAAACAAATCTGATAGAAACTCAAAGAGGAAAATCTTGGTACAGCATGTATGTATTCACAGTCATACCAAAAATTTGTCAGCAAACTTGTGCAACATGCCATGAAGAAAGATCTAAAGAGGACAGACTCTGTGTCTCCAATTCCTGGACTTAACCAGTGTTTCCACACATGTGATCTGAGGAGCAGAGCACATATTCAAGGCCCTTTTAACCTTAATTACTGGATAGCTCACATCCCGCAAGGTCTTTGAGCACCTTTGGATTACCCATCCACGACTAATCAGAAACCATCGGCGAATGCATCAGAATTTCTGCTTCATTTCATTAGTTGATATTTTATGATATATTGATGCTATATGCTTAGCTAAATGCAAGCAAGAAGCAAACACTGCAGAGCTGGAGAAAGCAAAGCAATGCATTTGTTTTACTCTTTGCAGATGTCTTTTAGCCAGCATCATGCCACGCCGGCCAGCAGCTTAACTTTACAAGACAACAGCAAAGTTTGTTATGTTGCCAGTTCAGAACTGAAGCTTATCGGCTACAGAACAATCATCCATCATTGTTTGTCATTTCAGCTGAGAGTCGAAGGCGGAGAATGAGAAGCTAGTAACATTATCCTTTGGTTATATTAAATGCAGTGTGATCAAGCACCAAGCTGAACTACAATTTGAACAAGCACTGACCCTGCAGAAAACTACACTAGTTATGAAAAAAACAATATGAAAGTAAGATTTGACTTTATGTTCCTTTTAATTCAGTGTTATACAAGCTTTCAGACTTTCATCCCCTGCCCAGTCACAAACCTATCGTTTCATTTTCATGAAATTAATATCACCAATTCATTGATTAATGATTGGTCCCAGTCCTACAGACAGCCATCTAAAAACATGGTATTTTTTGGGAAAATTTTTCAAATTCATCACATGCCAAATGTGAGTAGGTGTTATTGGTCACTAATCATTCCTCCTGTCCATCCAGCAATGAAGCAAAAGCTACACTACTAAACAGGGGACAAAATGCTTTCGTCCTGCAAAAATGCAGTCCTCACACTTATGAAGCAGGAGCGAGACAACCTTTGGCATTTCTGCTAAAAAAAAAAATTACTCTGGAGTAGTTTTACAAGTGACTGGATCAACAGAACCACAGGAAAGACAAAAAGAGAAACACAGCACACTGAATTCCAAAAATCTAAATACTTGATTGCACAACTTATCAGGTCTTTACCAGCCATGAAACGCTGCCTGTAAAGGACTTTGAAGAGTGTCCAGGTAGACTTTCAGAGCTTTGCAACCTAAATTAGCTAATCACTATACTCCAAAACAAGAGTGCATCGTGATGGAGGCAGGAATTAACATCATATTTAGCCTTTAGTGGGACATAAAATGACTTAAGCTGAGCTCTCACTCAAAAAGACACCAAAGTGTAGAGTAGTCATAGCCAAAGACTTACATTCTGAGTCAAGCCGTCCAGGGTTTTGTGCAGCTCCTGTGCGAATGCCAGGTTATGCAGCACCTCCTTGTACTTTTCCACAGCCACCTGGAGAAGAACGTGCAAAACATCTAAGCACATACTCAAAACACATTACATTTACATCCATGAGATCATACGTTTGCTGCCATTACGTAGCCAGGTCCTACCATCTGATCCTTGTTCAGCGCCTCGCCCCGGCTCAGCCTCTTCTTGTAGTCTTCCAGTTTCAGCTGTGGGCACAGAAGACACGTCACAAAATCCAGGTGCCTGCCTCCACCTGACCAGCTTTTAAACCTGATATTATCTCGTCGGCGCCCCTACCTTCTTTTTCTCCAAGTTGCGGACTTTGTGTTTGAGGCAGATGAGACCATCTTCTATGTAGGTTTCATAGCCGTGGTAGGCTGTGGGGGCCTCCAGGCTCAGCTGCAGGGCGCTCAGACCACAGGGCGAGCCCACCTTTGGGCTACCAACCATCATCGGGTCCTCCTGTCTTTCCTCCCCCTCCTCTTCCTCCTCCTCCTCTTCCTCTTCCTCCTCAGGTGGACGGGGGACATCCAGGGTTGGGGAAGGAGACAGCTGCACCATATCGAGCTCCACACTGCGAGAAGAGTTGTCAAAAAAGGGTGGGCTGTGCAGTTTCTGTGCAGAGGAAAGATGCTGCTGGTACCAAGCTGAGTGCTTCAATAGAGATGGAGATGGACTGAGCCCAGTTTGGGCAGCAGCCAACCCTGTGACAGTGCATTTACAGCAGCCAGGGAACAGCATGCTCTCTCTGGATGGATCATGAAAGCAGCAGCTCAAAACACACACACACACACAACAAACCGCATGCAAGAACACAGGAGCTGCTTTTGGACAATTAAGCATCCCTGCATGCATGTGAAGCATCCTCTTCTCCTGAGGGCTGGGTGGGGGGTCATGTTAGCAGAATGGGAAATCCGGAAATTAAGCAGGATGCAATGAGCAATTAAAAAGTTGGCACGAGATGAATCATGCTACAATCATGCTCCACTCACCAGACTCGTTTCTGAGAGCACGACCGAAACTCTCGCTCCACCATTTCCACACACACACACGTCAGCATTAGATCAAAAACAAACGGCACAAACAGCTGACCCACCTCGTGTCTGTTAAATCCTCTCAGGAGAAGCCGCTGGACGTCCGAAAGCCCCGGAACTGAGCGACCCCTTTCCAACCGTGATGGTGAGCCGGCAGAGGCCACGCCGGTGTCCGCTCATAGCTTTATATAGCCTGCGGCCGCACACCGGTGGCGACACGCTTCATCCTGACCACATCCGGTCCTGACACCTGTCACCGTTCACACGCGATCCCGATTCAAAAAAAAAAAACGTGTTCACACTGCTGTAATGTTCCAACGGTGATTTCATGTTTGATCAGCGCGGAATAGTTCAAAAATAAATTTTACTGTACGAGCTGCCCAGATCAATACTGTTTTTCTTGTAGTGTGAGTCAAAGGTCAATAGTCAACAGTGAATTTACATTAAAGGCACAATCCATGGTCAATCAATAGGAGCTTCACAGTGGATCATCTTGTTTTAACTGAACTGTTCAAGGCCAAAATATACAAAAATATGAACATTTTGGTAAATACAGTTGGCATGACAAGCTAAAGCAAATAAAAATGTAATGTATGCTGCCTGACAATTATATCCAATGTCCACATCTGCTCCCATGAGGGTCCATTTGTGTTTGTCAGAGTCCACTGATGTGATGGGAAACATCCACATGTGCATGTGTACTCATCATGGATGTTGGTAGAAATGCACACAAAAGCAAACACAGCCAATTACCTTCTGTTAAAACCCTGTTTAAATTTCCCAATTCTGCTTCCTGTCCCTACATGTTTTGTCCTGCTGTGCCCTCAGGTGGTGGAGGACTGCTATGCCATTTGATTTGAACACTTTGAAAGTTAATTCAAGAAGGGCTTTTTTCTCTTTTTGCTTCATGTATTTTACTGTAGAGACCTGTAGAGTTGAACAGAATGCAATATATCAGAAGGATGAGTTGATATTCAGAGTTGAGTGTATTATTTCTCATCATTTGGGTAAATGCCATTACAGTTACACAGATAAATCCAAAAAGTATTTTATTCTGAAGCAAAAAAGTATTAAATAAATGTTATAAATTTAAGGCAAATTCTTGGGCTAATTCCCATTGTATATAAAAGTGACAAAAAAAAGTCACTGAACAAATTATTGTAAGAAGAAACTTATATTAAAATAAATACATATGATCATTAAATATACTGTATATTTCTTTTTTCAGTTTTTGTCCCCAGCATTCACCTTTCTCACATATTTAAAATGAATAAATGGTGGTGAAGTAGTCCTGTTGCAATACTGCTCATGAGCACAGTGATGTTAAAACATGTTTGCACTTAACTTGTAAAAGCTAATATGAGGTGATTCAAGCTTTACGTTTGGTATTGAAGTTCAAAACTTTGCCAAAGCAACAGTAAAATATTGTGATACATCACCTGTGCTGTCAATAGTAGATGGTTCCTTTCTGTATTGTAGCACTACTGGGACAATAACGTGTGTTTGCGTTATTACTGCAGCCATGACGTGCTTTCTGAAGTGAAGGATGAGAGAGGGTGCGTTCAGTGGCCTTATATGTGTTCCAAATGTTTTATGAAGCCTACAGTGTCATGTTCAGTCTGCTTTCATTGCTTTAAAAGTTCTACTCTACTGACAGGTATTTGAATCAAAGTGAAGCCAAAACTCAGCTGAAATGTGATTTGGCCTTTTTGTGCTCTCTGTAATGTTTTTAGGTCAATATCAGTGCTGGGATGTGGAGAAAAACCTAATTCAGATGTGTGCAGTCTTTAAAACCTATAAAGTTATACTTTGAATCAAGGTCTTGTGGACTGATTTTGGTGTCATGGTTTTGGGTTTTAGTTATTTCCGTTTTTATTTTGAATGGGTATGTCCTCAGGTGTGTTTTGGTTTCATTACTTCCTGCATGTGTGTGTTTTCAGCCTTTGGGACTGCTGATTGGTTTCACCTGTTATCCTCCCCACCTTGAGTACTAAGTGTGTGTGTGTGTGTGTGTGTGTGTGTTGCCTTCAAGGACAGTTTGTCTTTGTACTGTGTGCCAAGTGTTTCAGCTTGTTCCTTGTGTTTAGTCTTCCTGTTCCTCCAGAGTTTTGGGGCTTTTTTTGTTTAGCTTCCCTGGACCTCGCCTCTTCATTGGTGTTTGGATTCCTGCCTGCTGTTGGACCTGTTTACATAGTGAGCATGGTAAATATATTGCACAGTATTGTACATATAAACAGTAATATTGTGCAGTATAAGTATCAAAACACTGGATCACAAGTCACTCTTGCACTCAAAGATTGTAAATGCCTACCTTTCAATTGTGGGAAGGAGAACGGGAGCAGGTATTATCGACTCCTACACTATGGTGGCAGTCTGGCAGGGCTCAACAAAAGGCTTTAGAAGGGTGAGTAGGATGTTTTATCTTTCCAATATAGTGAGATTTCATAAATTGAGGTGTGGGTGTGTATAATATATTTTCTCTTTGTTCATAGTTGGACCTTTTTAAAATATGATATGGCTGCTGGCGCAGTCGGACCACTCCACAAAATAATCCACCAGCGATCTGTACTCCCCCTCCTGCCTGTCCTGAATACACCCAACCACTGCAGAATCATCTGAGAACTTCTGCAAGTGGCATGTCCCAGTGTTGTACTGGAAGACAGAGGTGCAGAGGATGAACAGAAATGGGGTGTCTCTAGTCTCCTGTCCCCCAGCTGGAACCTCCAGATCCTCCAGTGCTCGTGCTGCAGGACCAGCAGTCCTCAGAGCACCAGCTGCAGCAGCCCGTTCCTCCAGAGCCACCCGAGTCTCCTGTTCCTCCAGTGCACCAGCTGCAGTAGCCCGTTCCTCCAGAGCCACCCGAGTCTCCTGTTCCTCCAGTGCACCAGCTGCAGCAGCCCGTTCCTCCAGAACCACCAGAGCCTCCTGTTCCACCAGAGCCACAGTGGCCGCAGCCAGAGCCTCCAGAGCCACAGCGGCACCCTCCAGAGCCCGTGTCCTCACCCTCCAGAGCCCGTGTCCTCACCCTCCAGAGCCCGTGTCCTCACCCTCCAGAGCCCGTGTCCTCACCCTCCAGAGCCTGTCTGACACCTTCCAGAGCCTGTGAGGCCTCCAGCCCTGCCTTCCTATCTCCTCCGGCCTCCAGCCCGTCCCTTGAAGGGGTCTCGTCCCCCCCAACCTCCAGGGAAATCCCTTCTCTGTGTGTAATGACGTTGTTCATTATCCATCAGATAGCACTGCATCGTCTTGCCTGCTAGAAAGCTGTAGTTTCACTGTTCTGTCCTCAATATATGTGCCGAATATATCTAGACAGAAAACTATACTCTTTCCTGACATCAAGACTCTGAAGACGTTGTCTGCTTGTCCACAGGTTTACTGAAGTTTAAGTAAAGTGTGAAACTAAAAGACACAAAAAGCATAAGCAGCTCTATGCTTCTCTCATATGTAAATAAGCACATAATGTTTGCTTCTGTTAGCTTATGAACCATGTGCTAATAATAAAGCGAAACAAAACATTAACTGAAAAATAACCTTATGTAAATAAAGATAATCATTAAGATATACCTTCATTTGTCCCACAGTGGGGAAATTAAATTGCACAGCAGCAAAAGGGATAGTTAGTTAAATAGTAATAAACAGTATAAACACAGAGGTTTAAAAAGTATTAACAAACAATACATCACCATGATGCAATCAAAAGGCATGAATGTCAATGCAGATGCAAATGGTGGCCAAAGTTTAAGTGGCCAAAGAAAACATTTTCCAGTAGAAGTTCAAATATGTTAACATGGCTATGCATCAGTGTTGAATTATTATGATGTTAGACTCCGTTGGTCTCTAGTGATTTCTAAGGGAAAATCAACATCCCAAAAATGTATAATGTTGATAATTCAACAAACTGAACAGGGAGAACAGTTTGAGATTCATTCAGTTGAACTTTACCCTCCAATGACAGCAAACAGACAACCCATTATCACATTTATTTCAAAAATAATTTATTTTGAACAGTCATGAAGAGTTTTACTGTATAAAATTTTATCGTATACATTCACAGACTGAAACTGAAAGTAGTATAACAGCATGAGAAATCTCAAATAGAAAATAATTAGCTCTCAATATTGCATGAGCTAAAATGTGCACGATAGTAAAATTAAAAAATATCTTCTTCCTTTATTAAGCATCAAATACTTAAAAGAACACACAAATTTACATTTCCAATCATCGGTGCAAATGATTATCTTAAAGATGCATTTTACACTACACTTCATGTGCATGTTGACAATTAAATGTAATAAATGACGACTTTTGTGGGTTGCCACCCACCTCACAAGCTCACACTTGACTGGAAAACTGATTTAACATTTTGTTGATGCACATTATGTTTAAATTCTATTTGTAAAGCTCCAAATCACAACAGAAGTTATCTCAAGTCATTTTACATAAAGAGCAGGTCTGGACAGCAGGATAGTATTATTTATAGAGACCCAACAGTTCCCATCATGAGCAAGCACCTGGCAACAACAGCAAGGAAAAACCTCCCTTTAACAGGCAGAAACCTCAGAACAGATGAGCAGCCATCTGTCTTTGAAAATTAAATGGAGCATTTATGTAATTTGGTATTTAAATGATATAATAATTTCAGTTACCCTATATCCTACACCCATGAATGTCCATGTCGTTGTGTTTCTGCTGGATCTGCAAGCGTTGGCTAACATGTCAGCCATTCAGACTTGATATTGTAATAATAAAGCCAGAATATATTAAATGAACAGGAGAGTGTGGCAGAGTCAGCTTTGCTGCACATTCTTTGGGTAGCACACTGTAGTGCTGACACAAAGAAATCTACTGTGACAAAAAAAAAACAGTTTCCTCATAGATTGCAATTATTAAACATACATCTTCCAAACTTTTGCCAGGACACTGTGAATGGCACAGTTCAATTCATGATTTATAAACCAAAATGATCTCCTATTAATAATTCTCTCTAAATTGTGTATGATTAGAGCAAGCAGGTTCAGGCAGTACCACAGATCACACAATACAGTGGCAAAACTGAGAAAAAATTTAGTGTGTGAGCTGGGTGAGCAACACTAATTAGTGATTACATGGGTTCATGTGATGTTCGTGTAGGAAGATTGTGGAAGTGAGTTTAGAAGTCTGCCCTGCAAAAACACACAATTCAAGTGCAATGTCTTCTCTCAATGGGTCTCTCATGAATATAGCGGAAACATTCCAATCTTCTTATTTTCTTGAGACGAAGCAGACCTGTGGTTATTAAACAAGAGATAACAACAGTTTATAGTCATTCAGACAGTTGTTGCACAAATTACTCATATACTGAATTTGAAAACAACATTGAGAATAAATTTAGTTCATACCTGAAGCAAGTCGCAGTATGGAACTTACATATCTGATTCTGTAGAGAGAAAGAAAAAAAAATGTTGACAACCTCTGTGTCACCTTGGATCTGGATGGTTTAGATGCTTTAAATGTGGAGTGGTGGATACCAAATACAGGTGAAATAATAGTCTGGGAAACAAATGCTGTACTTGTGGCATCTCATTAAGTAACTTAAGTTTACCCTTTTCAGATTGTTTTGAGGATCTTACTACTTGGTTGGTTAGAGTTAAGCAACACAGAATGTAGACCCAAATAATATTATAATTTTTTCATTTCACAGCATTTTGGTTTTTATTTGACAGTCATGCAATAGAGGAAATGTAGAGAGGGGTTGGAGGGTGACAGCCTGAACTGAGCATGGTAGTTACGTGTCTTAAACCATCAAGTTATGAGGACATTAACTTTTGGATTTTTTTCACTTAATTCTTTAGCTTGCTTTCAGGTTTTCAAGTACATTTTTAATTGTAATCTTTTTGTTATAGTTAAAAAAAGAAAGGTGAATGAATACTAATTGAATATTTAAAAAAAAATTTAACTGTTCAGTTTCAAACTGAAAACGATTCAAGATTATCATTTTTTGTGGGAATGAAAAATGGAATATGTGTGTTTTCTTGTTTTCATCTTTAATAGGATAAATGCAATGAAAACAAACCCACAAAACTACTCTTGTCTCAGTTTTCACCAAGAGTTGCACATAAAGACATACCCCAGACGACTGTCTTGGGATTTCCCATGTGAGTCACTCTGCAGGCAAAGTTATCTCCTGTGCCTGGAGTGAAGGGCACATGTCTGGTCAGGTGATATTGCCAGTTCTCCTCGAAGGCCAGGTCAGTCTGCTTGGCTCCGGGGATCTCCTGTCCGTTCCTGAGCAGCTCGATGGAGATTTCTGGTGGGTAGAAGCCACTCACATGACAGATCAGGGTGTTGGCTTTGCCCATCTCTCCTGGTAGACGGCTGTACACCTGAATCTTGGGTGAAGCTACCAAGAAAGAGAAAAACTTTAAACAAGTACAGAAACAATTTGATGAACATATGATAGAGCAAAGACCATTGTAGATTTGACCCACTCACCACTTCAGGAATTTCCCAGTTTGGGACAATAAAGCATATATCTATCTATCTATCTATCTATCTATCCTACATACCCTATTCTTTACATTCTGCTTTCTGCCCCTTTTACTATGAAACTACAACGCTGTAATGTCACAGTTTGTTAAGCACACTGATCATAATATGATAGTAAAAGAACCTGACGTGTCAGGCTCTTTGTTTGAACACTCGTCACAGCTTTGTTGTTATTCTTTTAGGACGTAAACACACGTATTCTAAACTTCACGTTTCTCAGTAAAGTTTTTATTTTACTTTACGGGAACTCTGCCCTGGACAGATTCTACTTTCTGTGGCAGTAAGTGCTAAATTGAACCGTAAAACTATTATGAAATCGGAGGCTCCTAGACGTAAAGGCCATGTTAGGGCCTTCCTTGTATTAACACAGAGCCATTTGTAAATATACCTGCAATTCCCCAAGTACAGTAGATTACTTACTGTCTTTGGCCGCTGAATGGAGGCAGAGCAGACCGACGAGAATTAGGCAGAGACAAATCTTCATGGTTTCACCGTGTGGAAAAGTTAACGTATATTTGTACAAATAAGAGCGACGACGAAACTCTCTCGCGATAAGAAACGAAACTGAAAATGTCTTTTTTTTCCGGGGAGTGCTCGCTGGTTTACTGCGGGACGCCTGGGCGGCGTTAATGCTTCATGACAAATCAGGCAACCAGGAGAGCGCCGATAACTCCGCCCCCCGAGCGATTTTCGGCGAACCTTGGTCGAAATACAAAAGTGCATCCGATAATTCGACCAGTAGAAGAATGATGAGGAAGTGTTGCTGGGTAGAACACAGTCCGACATGTTGCTCTCTGTGGCGCAGTTCATGAGTTTCATTAGACTCAACGTAAACAATGTTGTTAGAGATAGTTCATAATCTTTGTTTTTCAATTGTACTGGACTTATTCCTCACACACACAAATACTAACGACAGGCCTCCTTGATACTTACAAATTTACAGATAGCCTTTTACATTGTGTTAGTTGTGTAAGGTTGTATTTTAAAGTGTTTCCAGTGTAAATTGTTCGTTTAGGTCTCTTGTTTACAGCCACACTGTAATAAATCACCTGTTGGGATTATAAACCCAACATCATCACTAACATTTGTTGCATGTTCACTCACAAAAATGAAGTAAAAAGATCCTGTCTAGACTATATGTTGTTAATACGTTTTAGCCTTGTTTAAATTGTTAATACTTTTTATACTTCTCTTGTTTACATTGCTTATTTAATATTTATTTACTACTACTTTACTGATGCTCCTTTCTGTTCTGCTGTCCTCTTTGCTGCTGTACACTGGAAATTTCCCCGTTGTGGGAAAAGAACATCTTATCTCATATTGTTATTGCTGGCCAATGTTTTTTTTTTAATCTAGTGTCATATCAAATGTACTTTGATGAATTCAGTTATTGCATGAGACTAAGATCCACACATCCAGCAAAGCAGCTTTTCCATTCCTTTAGAGATGTCTTTCTGCCTGATTAATATTCACTTGCTCTTTAGGTGTTTGGTGTTGCTGCACTTTTTTCACCAGCTAGTCTTCAAAATTAAATTAGCACTATGTACAGACACTGAAACTGATTTGTCAGTATGAAAGGCATAACAGAACAGATAACATTAGTGATATCAGTAACATTATCTCAATGTTCCCTTGCCAATAATCAACTTTCTAAATTAATAAATAACTTGTTTCTCAAGATTTTATTGTCGTATATATAGTGAGAAACACAGCAGTTACACCATACAACGAAATTCTTGCTTTGTCTGTTCCCTTCACGCCAGTACAAAAATAGAAAGAATAAAGGTAATGAAAATAGCAACATAATAAAAAAGCAATGTAGAAACAAGGAACTTAACCAAATAAGTTAAAAAGTTAAAAATTCAAAAGTTAAAAAGTAAATTGTGCTATGCAACATGTAATGTGTATACTTAAATATTGCACATCATGTATATAGCAGCAGAAATATTGCACAGTATGCATGTAACTTTATTTAAAAGTGTAAACGGGTGTAAACGGTATGTAAACAGGGTATTGCAGTGTTATAAACTAATACTGCACAGTATCCACATAAAAATGTAGAACATGTAAACAGTATATTGTACATGATGTAAACAGTGAGTGTCTGTATTGTTCAGTCCAGTTGTTGTTAAGAGTGGGAGTGATTGAATGGGAGGTGGAGGGGGACAGTGTTTGATGTTAATATTCAGTCGTCTTGTGACATTTAAAATAGTTTGACATACATGTTATACATTTTGGGAAAGCTTTCACAAAGTGGGCTCATAATTTTCACATCAACTTTCATGTAATCTCTGTGATCTTATATACAAGGAAGCTATAGAATTGGCACAGGACTGTCAATCAATATCAATATCAATCTATAATCAATATCCACATAATAAAAATGCATGTTGTAGAGGTTTGTGTTTTTAAAAAAAAAAAAGAAGACATCAAGGAATTTTCAAGAGGCGTTTATTTAGTAGAGGGCATGAACAAATACCTCAAACACCAATTCAAAATTAGAGAACACACACCCCATTTGTGTATAATTAATCTGACTAATTACAATTTGATTGCCTCATTTAGGTAGAAGAAGCAAGGAATTTTCAAGAGGCGTTTATTTAGTAGAGGGCATGAACAAATACCTCAAACACCAATTCAAAATTAGAGAACACACACCCCATTCATGTATAATTAATCTGACCAATTACAATTTGATTGCCTCATTTAGGTAGAAGAAGCACTTAAAGTCTTTAAAACACTTAAAGTCTTTAAAACAAAACAAAAAGACTTAAAGTTTGTGGACAGAAACAAATATCACAGGCTGAGCAAACAGAAGCTTTAGATCATTTAAGTTTAATATACACGCATGTCATTTCAGTATAAAACGCTGGAAAACAAGTTTCAAGTAATCTAAGTCATCTAAGCACACCAATGACGAAATGACCAGCAGCCTTAACATTCTCTCATATTAAAATAGTGAAAAGTCCTCCGAATATGTTATTGATATTTGGTATTGTGAAAAGAAAAGTGAGAAGGGCTGGAGAAACTGTGATCCCGTTGATTGAAGATGTGAAGAATAGATGCTGCTGTAGCTGAGCCCAGCTGATTTACATGTTTGGCTCTGCAAAAAAGAAGAAGTTTATTAGTTTCATTATGTTAAATCATTTCTTTCTGCCTAATGCCTCTTTTTATTGCCTACTTTGCTGGCTGTATTGCTCACAGTTTTATTTTTATTTTCTCTCTCTATTTGACCACTCCTTCGGTATGAGAATGTTACACACACATTTTGGCTGATCCCAACTCACCCCAGGCATAGTCTCTAACGGTCGTCCCATGAGTGACCTTGCAGCTGAACTTTTCCCCTTTCGCGGGTGTGAAGGCCACGTTCTTGGTCAGATGGAAGCGCCAGTCCTGTTTGAAGGCCAGGTCAGTCTGGTTGGCTTTTGGGAGTTCGACTCCATCCTTCAGCAGCTGGATGGTGATGTCAGGTGGGTGGAAGCCACTCACATGGCAAATCAGGATATTTGCCTGCCCATACTGTCCTGGGTCACGGCTGTACACCTGAACCTTGGGTGGGGCTAAAGGCAAAATGGACAAGAAAATAATGTCAAACAACTTTGAAACACAGTGCGCCATGTTACATGTAGTTTACTGGAGGAAATAAAAAACACTCCTCAATATTTGTATGAGCAGTAGTCTGTAGAGTACGCTGTCACAGCAACAGCCGTTTTTACAAGTGACTCATTCGGCCACATTAAAGCTGAAAGGACTCTGCTTTGAAACAGTTTAGGTTTTTGTTGGTACAGAAACATGAGAAGAATGTGACATTGATGTGCCACACATTTTTTTGCTGATATTGTTATTAATTGCTTTGCACATATATATTTTTTGGAACATGTTAGACAGCGTTCTCCACCACCGTCATCAAAACACCAATATGTTTGTTAATGCTGTTCAACACATACTTTGTGTGAGAGACTCCGACAAGGAGCACTAAACTGGACTCTCTTTGGACATATGAGCAAATACAAGCAAAGTGGAATCCAAACATAAAAGAAAAATAGAAACTAATAACATCCAAAGTGAGGGTACTCTTAATTTAACTTTGACGGACTGAACAATGGAGCAATAGAAGAAATGCTCCACAGTCTTACCTTCTTTCACAAAACACGTTATATTTTTATCAGTACTTTTTCCATGGGAGCTCATTTGTTATTTCACTGAGAAATTCACCCTCTGTAGTTTTGACTGCTGCAGGAATCCCCAAAACACTCATCAGTATCTGTATGTACCACACTGAAGCCAGTGGAGGGTGCTGCAACAGCAGAGTTGGTATTATAGAAAATCGAAACTAAATCTAGACTGTTGAGGGGAATTCCACCCCAATCAAAAACAGGACAGACATGTTGTATAATGTTTCTCTTTGACATTTGACTTAACCATCTAGTCTTACATTTGCCTCTCAGGCTTTCTAACAGATCAAAACTAATCACTGATGTACACCTTCTTGCCTGCCTTGTATTCTGTATGTTCAAAAACATACAGCCTAATCAATCTGTCATGTAGCTTAAGTGCAGTGATCAATGATGAAGGGCTTTTCACTTGAGATACAGTTTCTGGTCATTCTTCAGTGAAATGGCAAGGATTCATTTACAGCAGGTATATTGGAGATCAAAAAAATAGTACTTACTGTGTTTGGATTCCTCTGAGCAGTAGACAACTGCCACAGCTACTAGACACAAAACAAGCCTCATGGTAGAACTCATCGTCCTTTGTAGTTTAACAAAAGCTCGAATGGCCCGGAGAAGCGTGCACCCTCGTCCTTCGAAGAGCTGAACTAAAGTGAAAGTATAGAGCAGAATGCAATATTAATGTGATCTAGGACTGCCCACTACACGACACCAGCCAATCATTAATTCCCATCACACGGTTACTAGGTAAAATATGACCAAGCAGGTTTGGTTCTACCAGGAAGGTTTATGGAAACTCCCCGACGACCCACATTTATCACCTTCATACAACTGCATTTTCTTTGAGCTGCATCATACAAGGCAATGTGAAACCCCTACATTTTTATATTTTTCTCTTCTCTCTGCTCCTTCTTCCCTTATTTATTCTCTCGCCTTCTTTACTTCTGTCCTTTCTTTCCATCCTCCATTTTCCTTCATTTCTTCACATCTTCCAATCTTTCTTGCCCCCTTTCCTCCTGTAATCTAATCGTATGTAGTATGTATGTGTATGTTGTATGTAGTTATAATGCAGTGTTCCTCATGGGTTTTACAGATGTTGTAAAGTAAGTAAAGAAATTCTTGACAGAAGCAGTTGGCCAAGTATTAAAATATTATCTCACATAATTTGTATGTATTTCTCTATATTTATTTTGTATATAATTGTGGTTTTTTTTTGTTTGTATTTGTTTAATCTATTTGAGTATGGGTGTTTTCACTTTTGTTTGTATGATCTAAAATTCTAGGGTTAGGGTTAGGGTTAGGGTTAGAAAATATATAATATATAATCAGAAAATAATCATATCACACTGGCACAAAACTGCAGAACAGTCTTTCATAACAACTTACTGAACCCTCACTGACTTTAAATAACATGTATGAATGAGTGAAACAAATGTTAGGACTCCAGATGCTGTGCAAGGAGAGGGCAAATTGTGTTCATAGGTCAAACGCATTTCTCTGGACTGTCAAATTGTAAATGTGGCAGAAGGGCAGGACAGAGAGGCAGAATGTGACAAAATTGAAAATTTGCTTACTTAGTTAATCACTTACTAAATAAAAAAAGAAAACAGACAAATCACAGCACCAGATTTCTTCATACACTCTTGAATATTGGATCAACGATGCCTCACAAATATCAGCATGCTGGATATGGACTGACTATACATCCAGCTGTGTCACTCAGGATGACATGCTGGCATACATGTATTAGGGCTACTTGGCTTTTGCTATGTAGGGAGAACATGAACCAGTTGTTCAGTCTAAGAAAGTGTAGCTATCTTTACAACAAGTAGGCAGAAAGGCCGTATGAGCACAGGTTGATTTCATAAGGGTGTTAACCTGAACTCTCATGGACTGATCAGGAATAACACAGCACATAGAAGCACATATTTTATTAAGAATTTTACTTCAAGACAACTTTTTTTCAAGAATTCAGAATTCCATAAACAAGCTCTACAGGACTGTCAAGCACCATTTTCTCCTCAGGATCACTGTATTTGGAACAATGGTGATATTTCCATTGGTTTCATATTGGTGTCTCTTGTTTTTGTCATGAGTCTCATGAGTCACGCTGCTGGGTGGTAGAGCCAGTTTTTTTTCAATCCGTAAAACCAATAGTGCTGCACATTGTTTATTTCAAAAAGGGACTTTTCCACATTTGATGTCATGTTGCATATTTAGACACACGTTATCCTGTAAAATACTAAAGGATCATGTTAGTGCATTATGTTCTTTTTGTTTCTTTTTTTCCCCTTTTTTTGCTTGTTTCTGTTTTGCTTTGTCTCTATACTGAGACTGTGACTCAGCAAGTTCACCTGGGAAGCAAGTTCACTGCTGTTTAACTGGCGATTTCGCTGTATTTCATGATTAGCCATTTTATCTTGTAATTACTGTAAGCTAATCTTCATAACATTAGCTTGATATAAACCTGTTTCACATAACCGGATGTCGCTTCCTTTTGTATTTCTCATAAAGCTTTTTGAGCAGTATATTACAACAATTAAATCACGAACTGATAAGAAAGCTTTAAAGACTGGAAATGGGTGAATTCCATTTTATGTATAAATATAGCAAAGTAGTTTTGTTTAATACATTTATTACGTTCTCTGCCGTGTCTATAGTATATGATCAATAAAGGTTATTGAAAAGCTTTTTTCCCCTCGCTGATTTGGCGACGTCACGTGACTGAGCGCTGCGTTTGTGTGGATGACGAGCGCAGCCCCTTTAATGCGACTTCTTCCGCATCCTCTCAGATCCACGGTGTCTACCTTTCTTCATCCAGTTGAGAAAACGTTCCAGTAACACGATGAGCAGTGAAAAATACCCCCGGTCTTCCATTGAAGACGACTTTAACTATGGCACAAACGTTGCTACAGCCAGTGTCCAGATACGAATGGGTGAGTAAAGTAATGTTTGGCCGTAGTGTTAGCAGCACCGTGCCACCTGAGCTAACGCTAGTTTATGTTAATGACCGTAGGAAGAAGATATAGACTACTGCCACTGCACTGTTATGTCATGTTGTGTTATTATAGTTATTGTTAATAACCATTTATTACCTCGGTTTCCAGCATAATGATAGCTGGATAGCACTGGTTAAACCAGTAAATGGTAACGTGACGTTAGCTAATAACTAAACCATTACAGTGTCGACGTTGTTAGCCTTAATATATGGTTTAAACAGATGTACTTCGAGTGTTAAGTTAGATGATGATGATGCTTGAAGAACCACCTGTACCACTTATTTAAACGAGCTACATATACTTGTCCAAACATTATAAAAGCATTACCATTACTGGAACATATCCAGCTGTTAACACTGGTTCACACATAAGTAACTGTTATCCCTGTTATCTGTCTGGTTCACATTGAGCTAGCTGATGTGTTAAAGCAAGCTTTCTCACCCATAAACACACAAATCGTTGGCTCTGGTTGAAAAGAGTGTACACATCCAGCTGAGGCTTCAGCTGCTCTAATGCTGTGTCTCCACTGCTGTCTTTGTCCATCAGACTTCCTGAGGAAGGTGTACACCCTTCTGAGCCTGCAGATAATCCTGACCACAGCCACCTCTGCCCTCTTCATGTTCTCTCAAACCATCAAGGATTTTGTCCACGCCAGGTGAGGACGGAGGAATAGAAAACAGCAACTAATAAACAACAATATTCATATACATGTAAACACACACACCCAAAAAAACATATTTCCTCATTTACTGTCAGAGATATCCAACTGTGCAGATTTTTTGGATTGTGAAACATCTTAGTTAGGCTGCTACCCCATAACAGTGGGGTTGAATTTATAATGTATGTCTCCAAAGCTACACACTTATATCATGTATGTGTGTTTTTATAGTTATAGTTATTTTGACTGACTGATTTCCTCCTCAGTCCTGCTGTGGTTTTGGTTTCGGCCCTGGGCTCTCTGGTTCTTCTGCTGGCCCTGGCTATGTACAGACACCAACATCCAGTCAACCTCTACCTGCTGCTCGCATTTGTAAGCATTTGTTGTTTCCAGCCTGTTAATTAGTTGAGTGTTTTCTCTCACTGGCTCAATGTTAGGGAACGTAACATTTAGATCAACTGGCTTATCAATGTAACATCTGTTAAGCTGCAGCATGACAATAAATCCTACACTGCCCAGGACTGTTAGAGATGGGGTACAATGTATGTTTTCCCCTTCTATTTATTTCCATATTATTTTCCATTTTTCATTTTGTGATGCTCAGCTCAGTGATTGTAACCTTTACAGTACCTGAGTACTTGATAATAATAGTGCCTAGCTTGTTAGCATATGTGCCACTAATGTGTTTTGTTTTCAGACTCTGCTGGAAGCAGTTTCTGTGGCCACAGCTTGTAAGTAATTTTTGAAGGAGTCTGTCAGTTACCATCCTTTGAGCCTGTTGGCATGTTTTCCTGACTGCAGAGTTTTTCCCTCGACAGTGACCTTCTATGAATACTCCACTGTACTGCAAGCCTTGTTCCTGACCTGTGCTGTGTTTGCTGGACTGACAGCCTACACTTTCCAGTCCAAGAGAGATTTCAGCAAAATGGGAGCAGGGTGAGTGTGTCATAGCTGCTGTTCACTGCTGATAGTGTCCACATTGGTTTTATCGAAGCTCCTATATTCTTCCTCTAGAGGGAGCCACCATCACACTTATAGTAACTGATCTGTTTTTCCTTACAGATTGTTCGCCTGTCTGTGGATCCTCATCATTGCAGGCTTCATGAGGGTAAATTTAACTTAAAGTGTCTATTACATATGAAAGAAATAAAAAAGAGGAAAACATAATCAGAAGGAGTGAAAGAAAGAAAGAGATGAAAAAACAAATAAGAAGCTTGCATTCAGACAGAAAACAGCACTTAAGGGGTTGGGTAGCTGTGAGATTGTTGCTACAGGTGAAATATGATTCAGCAAGTGTGGTGTCAGTAACAGTTCCATGAGTGTAAAAGGCTTATCCAACACCAAAACACTGCACGGTAGTTTCTAATACAATGAGAAAGGATTTTACATGGTAATCTACCTGGAATTTTTGCTTGCATGTCTTTTGTCAATGCAGCACCTTGTCAGATGATGTTGCATTAAGCCCTTTTGCCCTTTGCTTTGTGGCTCTTGTGGCACCAAAAATGGCCTCTTTGAAATATATGAGGAGGCTGAGTATGTTTTTTAAGACAGTCTGCAAGCAGCCAAAAAGAAGAAAGAAATGAGTAAACAGAGAGAAAAGGAAAGTGAAAGACACAAAGAAAAACAGAAAGTAAGAAACAGAAACTGAGCAAGTAACAGAAAGAGAAACAAATGTAGCAGTAAAGAAACTGACACAAAGACATAACAAAGACAAATTTATATTATATTATAATCCACAAATTATTATGGAGTAACATTTTATGTATTTCATCCTCGCCACTGTAGTCTGGGAGTTGAGGGGTGATCTTACTGCTCCAGCACAGAGATGCACACATAGTAGTTAAAGTGGTTTAAGGCACTGCCCCTTTGTCCTCTTTGGCCACAGTGCCCCTCGGGACCAAATGAATAAATATATATATTATCAGTTTGTTGTTAAGACAATAACAACAGGTGACGGGGCTTCCAAAATGTGTTGCTGCCTGCTGCTGTTGAACATTTTTGGTGAACACACACTGCTGTGTTTTTGAGATGGAGAATGTTTATCAAGCTAAAAACCGGTTGCTAAAACATTGTAGTGAAGCTTTTAATCATACTAGCCCACTTTCATGTGTTGTTCTGGATTTGTACTGCAGTTCATCTACTTGCGTGACATGTTCCCTTTTTGTGATTCTGCTGGTAAGATGCCAGTTGCCATTGGGAAGAAACTGTTCTTGTGGCGTGAGGTTTTGGTCCTGATGGTCTGCAGCCTCATGCTGGATGGGTGTGTCTCAGAACGTTTGCATTTGAGGCAGGAGAGTTGGCCACAATCCTTCATGCTTGCCTCAGGGTCGTAGAAGGGTGGCAGATTGCACCCTCTCAGCAGAAGGTGTTTCCTCCTTATCCCACCTCCATCTAGTACAAGCAAATGGGCACAGCAGATGAGTTGTCAATCTACTATCTTTCCCATTTTCCAGCTCCGCTGGTCCAGTCCAGCAGATGGAGACAACATGACAATAGCAGGGTGGTGTGATAGCTGTAGGCTGTTGCCAGTTTTTATAGGAACTATTGCATATTTGTATTGTAATTATCACAGAAGCAGCTGAGCTTTTAGAATCACATTTAGGTTGATTGCCAAGTAGGTTTTCACATATGAGGAATTTGCCTTGGTACAATAAACATTTTAAGTAGAAAATATAAAACAAAATAAATATAAAAATAGAAAATTGACAATAAAATATAAAAAAAATATGTACAATATCACAGCTATTTAAAAATAAAAGAGCTATACATTTTTTTTGCATTCATTTAAGACATTGAGTCAGGTGGCGTACACTTTAATTTAATGTAACGTGTCCTGACCAAAGAGGGGGATTATAGTCTGTGGGGTGGTCCTGGGCCTTGTTGGTAAGGCCATTTGCAGATAAGAAGAAACTGTTCTTGTGGCACTAGGTTTTGGTTCTGTTGGATGGCAGCCTCTTGTCTCAAGTTTGCATCAGACATGGGAGGGGTCAGCCCCAATCATTCCTGCTCGCCTCAGGGTCCTGGAGGAGTACAGGTCCTGGAGGGATGGCAGATTGCAGCCACTTACCTTCTGGGTGCAGTGAATGATATGTTGCAGTCTGCCATTGTCCTTGGCAGTAGCAGCATTGTACCAGATGGTGATGGAGGAGGTGAGGATGGATCCATTGATGGCTGTGTAGAAGTGCAGAATCATTTTCTTTGGCAGGTTGAACTTCATCATTTAATCCTGTGGTCCTTGGTTTTTCGGGGACCGGGATGATAGTGGAGTTCTTGAAGCAGGCTGGCACATGGCATGTGTCCAGTGAGGTGTTAAAGATGTCTGTGAACACTGGAGACAGCTGATCAGCACAGTGTTTCAGGGTGGATGAGTAGCTGGTGGAGGGAGTCACAGGGGATGGTGTCAGGACCGTCCCATTGTCTTTCAAAGCAGCAGTAGAACTCGTTCAGTTCATTAAGCAGGCGCAAGTTGTTAATGAAGTGAAGGGTTTTACGTTTGTAGTTGGTTATCCGTCTGTGCCCCTTCTAGACAGAAGCAGAGTCGTTGGCTGAGAACTGGTGTTGAAGTTTCTCAGAGTACGGTTGTTTAGCTTCTCTCACTGCTCTGCTAAACTTTAAGTTGACTCTCTATACCTGTCCCTGTCCCCACTCCAAAACACCTCTTCCCTTTGCAACATTAACTGCTTGAGCTTAGCTGTAAACCAGGGTTTTGTCATTGTTATAACTCACACTGCCGTGTGATGGCAGACAGCAGTCCTCACAGAAACTGATGTATAACATCACATCCTCTGTGTACTCATCCAGACTGTTGGTAGCAAACCTGAAAACATCCCGGTCAGTACAGTTCAAGCATACCTGAGGATCCTCCACAGCTTCACTGTCCATATGTGGGACAGTTAGATTAAGGAGCCGAGCTGTTGGGTGGAGAGTGGCCACTTTTCTGATTCAATTTGTCTTGGAGTAAATGAAATAAATAAAGTCTAGTTAGTGTAAGCAGAAGCAGTGGCCTCTGTACCTTTTAAAGCGTTCTGACAGTATTTACATTAAGTTTTGCTTCGTCTTGTATCGTGTTGACTAAAAGCCAAAGTGTGCCCACACAACCCACAACTTTTTTCCACCTCTTTCTTGTCTGTACCCGCCCAAATTTTGTTTATAACAATGGTAAACTTTGGACATTTTTTCCTTGATATGGATAGATCTAACAGCCTATCACACAGCATAAATAAACAAAACAACAGCCAGTCAGTTTGCTGCCTCTGTGCCTCTGCCCTCTGTACCACTGGCTGTTTGCATGAGGGTGGGCCAGAGCTCTTCCACACACAGTGGACAGCAGCGTAACTCCAGAGCACAGCCCACAGTGGAGGGACTATTTTACAGACTGTTTACAGAAAGGGTACTGTCCAAGCAACCATAACATTATTTAATGAAGTTACAAGGTAAGCTAACTTGTAGTGTTTTCTTAAGGCAAAGAAAGCATATTTGCAAAGTAAAATGTTTACATTTAGTTGCTGTTCAATAAATTCTTATATATCACAAAATATATCCTAAACAAAGCTGCATTTGCACAGTTAAATGTTTACATTCTATTCTATTCATTATGTTAATACACTATATTCAAAGGTTTAACTAATTAACCTCTGGTTTTGTCAGGCTTTAATCATTAGCAGGATACTCAAACTGACAGCATTGTACAAATTATGTATTGTGATATCCATAATCCATACCAAACAATATGGGAAAAAATGATCGTGATCACATTCTTTGGTATATTGCCAAGCCCTAATAACAGGCCGATGGAAGTTTGTATGAAGGAATTAATTAATTCTTTCACACTTTGCTTGCATCACACACATCTGTAAAGACAAGTCCTCAGCATTGTCCCCACTACATGCTGACTCTGGTCTCTCTGCAGTTCTTCTTCAACAGTGACAGCACAGAGCTGGTCCTGGCTGGAGCTGGGGCTCTGGTCTTCTGCGGTTTTATCATCTACGACACCCACCTCCTGATGAAACAGCTCTCCCCTGAGGAGCACATCCTGGCCTCCATCAACCTCTACCTGGATATCGTCAACCTCTTTCTGCACATCCTGCGTGTCCTTGACTCTATGAAGAAGCACTGAAAGCTGCAGTAACTCTTCAAACTGCTCTAACAGCTTGTTGTCAGTCCCAACAGCCTCACTGGAAACCTACAGATACTATGGCCATGCCGTGATTACCCCATGTTCATGTGAGTGTAACTGTCCTAAAGTTCACCAAAAATGTGATTTTGGAGATATGATAAAACCTGTCTGTGCTTGGTGAGCTCTCTGTACAGTACTACATGCTTGTGTTTATTTCACCAAACTACTGTTTGTAGGTGAAATAGCTTTTATGTTAATTAACTCTATATCAAATATGTTTTGTTTGTTCTGAAACCAAAATGTACTCATCATATTGTGAGACAGCTCAGTGAGTAAAAGGTACACTACCAGACTTCATATGGAGCCCACTAGCACCCCTAACTGGCCTAAGTGAAGCTTTCCCTCTGTTTTCAGTCCCAGCACAACACTTTCCAGCAGACTATATATATACATATACATATACATATATATATATATATAATGTTACAGTGATATTGTTTGAGTTTGGTACACTGTACTTGGGAAACCATGGACTTGTGATGCACACATGTCCCAGCATGGACAGGTTTTGTGCTTGTTGAACATTAACAAACATTAAGAGTGGGTGATAGGATATGATGTAAAGCACTAGTGGACACTAACAACTTTAGGGAATGGATTTTAATGGATCAAAGTATATTTTTTTCAGCAGTATCTCTCAGTGGGGTTTCAGATCTATCATTCCACTAATTTATTCTCAGACTGAATTTATCATTGAACGTATTCAGTGTCGTCAAATGTATGTTTATATTCAACAGTGAGCTGCCTTCTAAGTATCACTGCATCCCTCTTATGTTCTACCTCTGTTAATGATGTACAATAGCAAGAAGATGACACATTGTGCGTTCATTTTAATAGAGTTGAAGTGCATGCTTGGTTTCATTAATATCTGTGATTGTATATATTTTTATGGTGTAAATGTCACAATGTACAGTTTTTGGATCAAGAGCTGAAACTCTGAAACATGGAAGTGCTGAGGTTACTGTTGAATCTGAAGAGAAATGCTGTGTGATTCTATCCTCTAAGTAAACTCAATCATTGGGATATGGGTAAATGTTATGCATTTTCTGTTCTCAATAAATGATTTAATGAAAAAGACCACATGCAATGTTTTTTGTTTTTTTTTAACAGTCGTGCATGTGTAAGATTCTAGGAGGCTGACTCTTGGTTTTTTACTAGACTAACAGCAGACATGTCTTTCTGTCACTGGGTTTTGTAATGACCAAAACTTAATTCAAAAAGATGTCCAATACACAGGCGTCTCTCATCCAGAGATTTTTAGATGTAGATGTTTTCAGGGAACGTATCTTCTTACTCCAGCAAGGAAAGGTCAAGTCACGTTCTGCAAGTGCTGCAACAGTGTGGCTTCATATTAAAGGAGCTCAGCCGAACTAGCTTATCAAGTAAGAATGGGAAAGAATTTCACCTTCAAAACTTCCACAAATAGTGTCCTCAGTTCCCAAACACTTACTGAGTGTTGTTTAAAGAAAAAGTGATGTAACATAGTGGTAAACATGCCCCTGCTCAACTTTTTTTTTGCAACATGTCGCAGATAACAAATTCAGAATGAGGGTAGTTTTACAAAAAACAAGTTTTAAAAATTACAGTCTTTGTGTTGTATTCAATTGAATATAGGTTGAACAGGATTTGCCAATCATTGCATTCTGTTTTTATCTAGTTTTACATAATGTTGGGATAAAGGGTTGTAGTATGCACTGCTGGGGCAAGTCCTTTACTTAAGTAGTAATACCACAGTGTATGAAAAGGAAAAGTACTCATTGTGCAGCAAATTGCCCGTTATTGTTATATGTCATATATCACTTTAATATTATTTAGTTTTATTATTGTATATAAGTGAGTGTTGTAGCTAATGGCACCTCAGCATTATTGCAATGTTAATATACTGCCTGTACATTTTTTTACTCAAATCCTGTTTACTACATTTTTATATTTTGAGTCTTTATGTTTGGAAGAAAATTACAAGCAGAACCTACGACATGATGAAATAATATCGTTTGGTGATGCAGTATGGGAGATAGATTTTTGGTCAATAAAGTTAATAAAGATAACAAGGTCAACAACACATGCCTACTAACAGGCCTTCTACACCTATTGGGCTCCACCAACAGTGGCTCACTGAAATAAATGGTTGATAGCCTCTACTAGGAATCTTAGCAGGCTTTTACTAGCCCATATATTTGATTGATATTTGATTAAATTTGATTACTGATGAGCAACCATTTGTTGGATGAGTCTGGTAATTTTTGAAACTATTGAGATTTTTGTGATAAATTTGATCTTTACTTCCTAATTAGAGAATGCAGTAAATGATGAAGGCCATACCAGTTCCCTCAGTGATTCAACAGGTCTTGGTGTAGTCTCACATTGTATCAGAAATAAGGCTACTCTGTATTGAAAGTATCAACTCTGGTAGCAAGCAGTTCACTAAGTTTATTAGAAATGTTCTATCAACACACTACTTCCCTAATCAGCTGAAAAGAACAGATGTTTTTCAAAAATATAGTGAGAATGAGGCAAGGAAAAAAATAAACACTATGTATCACATTGAATCCTACCTAAAGCCAAAGATGTGATGTTAAATGTTTAAATGACATCTATCCATCCAGTCACTTCTTACAAGGAAAGATTTAATTTGAAAAACAACTCACATGGATTCAAAGTATATTGAGACTTTAGAACATGTTTTATTCTAGTGTGAACCTGCTCAGGATTTTTGGCTTGCATTTCAGAGCTGACTTGAATCTAAAGATACATTTATTCATAGATGTAAGTATTTTGCAAAATCTCTTGAATGCATGACAGAAACGCCCTTAAACTTTGTTCTTTATTGGACTTTCTTATGCTGCTTGAATAAAACCCTCACTCTTTATTTC
Organism: Holacanthus passer; assembly: GCA_025331565.1. NCBI lineage: Eukaryota > Metazoa > Chordata > Actinopteri > Pomacanthidae > Holacanthus > Holacanthus passer. The sequence continues at coordinate 2,219,172 of JAFREQ010000039.1, forward strand.
TTTAAAAATTGATTTTTATTTTGTTTTTGTCTTTAATACTGTGTCAACACAAATATATGATTTTGATTGTTGACACATCAAGTTTTGTAACTGAATTTTGTATTACAAAAAAAAAAATACTGATAAACTGAACAGACTCAATGTTCTTCAAAATTCAAAAATGAACAAATCAATACGTGGGGGAGATTTTGAAAATGTGGAATAATGGATATGAAAACCAGATGAGATGAGTAAGCTAATAGTCCGTTGTAATTTTTTGGTTCTTTTTTTCATAAGATAAAATAATTGGCTTCAGGCTTAATTTTGTCTGATTAGAGAAATAATCCTCCAGTTTTCTGCAGAACACTGTTGTATATGAACATTCATTAAATACATGTTTTATTGCGTCTTTAACTTCACAAAAAAATGTTGATGCCATTTATAAATTCTGAGATGTAAATGTTAGTGGAATATATATATAATTTTGTAATTTTATAATATATAATTTTGTAGTGTACTTGTAATGAATAACACGTTTTTTATGGAATAAGTCATGCTTTTTCCACTGAATTTTGTGGAGTAATTTTTCCACACACAAGGAATCGCATTTATTACCTTTTGATATGTTTTTAAGATGGACTGAGGAAGGTTTTTAATCTGAGAAATTCCTCATAACTAACAACCTGAGCATTATCACTGTTGAGTTTGAACGCAGCCCAGTTGGTCTACTGCCACTTCACCCCGACGTCACTTCCGTCACACAACCTTCTCCGTGAGTTTTGTCCAAGATGGCGTCAACGCAGTTAACAGATGAGGAGCTTTTCTCCGAATTGAAGCGCTTTGGTTTCACTCCGGGCCCGGTAACCGAAAACACTCGTCCGGTGTATATGAAGAAATTGAAGAAGCTTCGCGAAGAGCAGCAGCAGCGAGGCTCCAGAGCGGGTAAAACCCGCAGCAGCGGGGCCATCAACAGCACCACTGGCGGCGGCAACACGGCGGGATCCAGGCCAGCTAGCCATGACGTCACGCACCTGAGCTCTAGCAGGAGACCGGGCCGGAAGTCCTCCGTCCTCGGCTTCAGCTCCGACGAGTCTGACGCCGAAACTCCTTTGAAAAGAAAGGGCCTCAATCACAGCGGCAGGGCAGACCGAAGCTCCGGTTTTCAACAACAACCGAAGATAAGAGCCGTTGCAACACCAAGCGTGGCTCTCAAGAGCCAGTATGGCGCTACGAGTCCGCTGAACAGCAAAGCTTCCCCGGATCCGGACGGACAGAGAAGTGTCTCGCTGGGCTGGGGAGTTCGTGCCAGATCCGGCCCCGAGGCGGAAGGGAGGGATTACGACGAATCGGGGGACGAGGACGATTATGAGGGGGAAACGGAGAAGAACTCTCGCTCTTTAAACGGTTGTGGGGCGTCTCACTTGAACACTAGCAAGCTAGCCGGGGATTACTCAGACTCGGACGAGGAGGAGGTCGGGGGCCTCGGTGCCGTAGACCGACAGCGGGATCGGTTGCAGCCCAGACGGAGCCACCCGCAAGCGTCGCTCCCTTCCCACGGAGTCGGCCGAGGGTCCCAGACAGGAGGAGCAGCCGGAGAGGTTAACCCGCCCGAGAGTCTAAACATGGTGGGAAGTCGGAGGGAGGAGGGGGAGGAGGAGGTGAAGAGAAGGGAATCGGACTTATCGGGAGGCTTGTGGAGCCACAACTTTCCCAGGAAGCCCATCTACGTGTCCCTCACCGACAACCATGGAGGAGAGGCCGGCAAAAACAACCACGTCGACGGGGATCACGGAACCTCCAGAGGCAGCAGCAGCACCAACCTTAGCAGGTTCAGCATCGGGCTGAGACCGCGCTTCTCAAGCTACAGCAGCCTGTCCCAGACCTACAGGGGCAACCACTCCAACCACACCGCCCCCAACCACTCATACAGCCAGGCAGTGCTGAAGCACAAGGTGTCTGTCCCGGAGGATGAGCTGCTCCAGCAGTTCAAAAGGGAAGAGGTGGCCTCCTCTGGGAGCTTCAGCGCTCACTACCTGTCCATGTTCCTGCTCACGGCAGCCTGCCTCTTCTTCCTGCTGCTGGGCCTCATGTACCTGAGGATGAGGGGCTCTGGGTCCTCGGAGGTGGATGGAGTCAGTAAGTATCTGACAAGATGTGCTATTGAAGCTTTGATCTTTGTTAATTTGATTCACATGTATTTATAAAATCTGTCCACTGGCGATTTAAAGCCAGTGTTTAGTAGAATTTAACCCCATGTAGCAAGGTGGTGGGGGAGTGTGTTTGTATGTTTGTTTTCAATCAAGTTGACACCCACTTTACCTGATTGATTGACAGTAATCAAAAGAGTGATGTGTTTCATGTACACAAAGTCGCTGAACACACTATTAATGCAAAAAAAGTCCACATTTTTTTGGTTTATTTTTTGCCTTTCTGCACAAATGCTAAAAGAAATTAGTTATGCAAAGCATGTTGTCATTATGCATAGTAAAAATCAGACTATCTCATATAGTACCTATATTACTTCATCTAAGCAAAACTCACTCAGACATCCACTCGAGACAAGACAGAAAATAGAAAACTGCACACAAACTCATCCACTCCCACTGCTTGTGCTGCTTGACAAGACATCAGTGTGATATTCCAGGCAGCTGGCTATATAGTATGGACAGACTGCAGAAACTAGAATCCATGTGCTGTTCACTCCCATAGAGACACTGATTATGAGAGGTGAAGCTCTCACAATCAGTGACAGTATCTTTTCAACTAATGCAAACTTGGAGCACAGATCAATCTGCACTGTCCTGTCTTCATTTTATCCTTCCTGCAGGTAGAATCACTAGATTTGCTCTGTAATAGCCACAGTCAGCAAGCTATCTGACAGATACTGCTTGATCTGACTGCAATGCTTGATTTATGAATAAATACAAACATCTAGATTTCCCTGCATTAGTGGACTTGAAGTGTGCGTTCTCAGGATGCCTGTGACCGCAAAAAGATGCTGAAATCCTCAATTCAAGTACACAAGGACTGTTGAACACACTCTCTGCAGACTTCCAGAGAGTTCGCTTGGTGTGCCGACTTCGCTTGGGAGGTTGCCCATAATGCAAACCAATATTGACTAGACAACTATAAAAAAAGATGGTATAATATTAATAATGAAAAGGCTCACATAATTAAAATACAGGTTGAGGTTGAAAACTTGATTCCCATAATGACCACCAGTCTTATCCTTTACAATCCTCACTACTTGAAGTGATGCCAAAAAATATGTGCATGCACACATGGGTGATGTGATACACATTCCTGCCAATGATTTCACACTATTGTACTGATCCACAGGTGGCGGTAATGTACCAAGAAACACAGCAATGTGCCAACAAAAACGAGAAAGAACAGTGCTAGAGAGTAAACACGGATGTTCAACAATGCAGGGTTCAAACTTTGAAAAAATTGGCTTTTGAAATGTGTTTTAAATGGATGGGAATGCGTTTAACAAGTTTGCTGGATCTTGGGGATACACACAGTGAGTTTTGGTGAGAAACACTCAGTCTAATCACCTACTGAATTACTTTGTTTAAGACACGTTAATTCCCTAAAACGTGATAATGAGATGTTGATGTGACAGATGAAATATATTCTTATTGGTGAAACCTTTTAAAATAACCTATTTAGTCATGCTTAGTTTTGCTCAAATCACAAGAAGACAGATTTCCCCATTTACGCTGTGTGGTGTGTAGCTGTCCACGTAATTATGGTTTTATTTGAAGTTTTGTTAGAGACCTGTACCACCATGTAGTGGATTTTTATTGCGGTGCTAAAAGCATTGATATAAATCGAACTGTTTTGTAACAATGGTGTTGAAAGGTGTTTCTAGTATTTTGTCCGCCTCATTTAAATACGAAAGAACAGAATTATTAGAAACACCACAATCTACAACCTTAAACATTACTATGGATTTCAACATCTCTTCGACAAAGTTTCAGCCGTTAAAATGTATACGTGACTGTCAGGTTGCTTTACACTATACAGGCATTTCTATTTCTAAAATTTTGTTAAGTTTTCTTGAATATTACGTGTGAATATAATGTATGTCCATAAGTGGGGTTAGCAGGGAAAGTGGGGCGCAAATTTCCTTTTTGAGTGCTAACAGTATCATACCCGTGTAAAAATATGTTTTAGGTTAAAAAAAAGTTACCTCTTTACTCCATACAGTATAATTCAGTCAAGAATTAATTTAGTGTCTGTGATTATGGTCAATGCAGTGAGATGGCAGTGCTCCAAGTGCCTGGCTGATGTGGTGAGGTTTAGAGGGTTGAGTTTCATGTGCACTGACTCACGTGTTATGTGATGTCTGAACTACACTCACATTCCACAGTCTCCAAACATGCCGTCTCATTGTAGAAGACCAAGTTTTTCCTTCTACTAATCCAGCTGGTGCTTTTTACATGTGTGGCGTGTTAGGTGTACAGTGAGGTTTTAGTGAGCGTGCTCTTGTTTCTGTCTCCTGACTATCTCTTTCTCCTTTGTTGCAGTTAAGAGCCACCCTTTTGGCAGCGAGTTTGATGCTTCTTATGTAAGTAGATATTTTCCTCTGACCCCTTCTTGTGTACTGCAAAGTTATGTAGCAAAGTTTTTGTTCAATATGTGAACCACAAGAAATGCAATGTGTACACTTAAACTGGGATTAGATTGGAAACATATTGAATGTGAGCAGCTGTCGCTAGTTGGCACCAGATATTATACCACATTTATTGATACACATTAAAATATATATTGACATATTTGTACTGAAATGTCATGTCTTCTAGTCAGTTGTTGCTTCATAAAAAAACAAGCAACTGTTGCATCAAAGATGATACGCACATCATGTTTTGTAGGATAACGTGCAACACATTACAGCTAGACTTTAAAATATGATTTGGTTATTGAAAAATGTGATTAAAGGTTTCTCATATAATATATGCATAATGTTTAACTTTATAGATTAAATTTATTTGGCCAGCGCTCTCCTCACTTGTTGTCTGTACTCGAGACATCGGACTCAGTATGAGCAGGAAACACAATTTTAAAGGACTCCACTAGGGACCAAAAAACTTAATTGGAACATGCTTGACTGTAATGTAGTTTTGCTTCCCCTCAGGTTGTTTAGTTTGAACTTTTTTTCAACTATCAAAGTGTTGCTAGAAGGGTCTTCAATGACCTAATAAATAAATGCAGTTCTGTTGATAGAGTGTGTCTACTAAGCATTTTTTGTCTGCAGGACAAGATGGAGAAGGACCTGATCCTAAAGCTGCTGCTCAATCTACACAATCACCTGGCCCATATCGCTGGTAGCTATTAACTCTCTCCACTGCAATCTGTGGTCACTGACTGACTGACTGACTGACTGACTGGCTGGCTGGCTGGCTGGCTGTGCAAACCCACTTCTTGTAGTACAGTTTCTCACTCTGTTAGTACAACTGAGCAGTGATTCTCTTATTTTCACTGGTGATGTTCAAAATAATGATTTTTTTCACTACTCAAAATGGTGCATCTTTGTGAAGCTACTCCTGCTTTCAATATAAAAATGTTGGTATATTATAATTTAACATGTATACTGACCTTCCAGAGGAACATGGATAATATTGCACATATATTTGCTTATTACTTTGCTCTATGCAAAGCTCAAAGTAAGCAGAATTGTTTAGTGTGCGCCAATACATTATCAAGATATCTTGGGAGTAGAAATGGCAAATGAGTTGCTCTAATTTAGCATGTTAGGGTTGAAAATGTATGAAACATAATTCTAGAGCATATGTTGCCAATCTTCTAGTTTTTTCGAACTACCGTGACAGTAAAAGACATACACATTTGAACTTTATATACAGTGAACTTGGATTATGCAATGGTGATACACTGACATGGGCAGGAGAGGTCCTCAGTTAGACAGAGCTGGTGACAGCAGCTTTTAATGTTGTAATAGAAACTGAGTAATTGACTATTACCTAAGTAATGATATCTATAAATAGTTCCTAATTCAGACTACTCTTTTGCTTTATTCGAATCATATCCTATTAAAATTACTGTATCCAATACTTTGACTTACTGACTGTTGTCCAATATTTAAAATCTCCTGTGATATGAACTCTAGGTCATATGGTCCAGTCCCATTGTGCCTGTTATGTAAACATGAGTACTAATCAGTAGCTAAACAGGATGTGAAGACATTTTGTGTTGACACAAGCAGTTAGCAGAAGTGTGCTTCATTTCATCAGTGATGGATTGATGTTGTGATTGCAGGCCAGCATGACTGTGGAGACCAGCAGCATCCAAACAGAAGTCTGTCCATGGACGAGGCCTCTGCATATTTACTGGTATGTCCACAAATTGAACAACATCATTGCCTGTTCAGCAAAAACTGAAACGGGGACGTTCAGCATCAATACTGTGCCTTTCCAACAAGCAGAAATTTCACAATACATGAAAAGGTTTTGCGGTTCACGGTGTGTGAGAGAGTGTATTCTCCAACCTGTTTCTTTTGGATTAGATGTTTTGAGTCCAGTCTGAAAGCAGGATATGAGATCGATGCTGAATTAGGTGGGGAGCGTACATAGCTTGCACTGCACGTTCATTTCAATTTTTTTGTCAAAAAATACTTAAAAACCTTCCTCTTATGCCTGGTCACCATTCTGCTTCTAACGTTAGATTGAGTGATGTCTGACTGAAAATGCTGCACGTTATCTACGACTGTGCAGGTCTATCATTTTTTGCTATATGGATGTGTGCAGACATTCATAGATAGCACTTACATCACTGTGTTCCATCCAAAAAATGTAAACCTTTTTTATACGACGCAGTCAATATAGCGTGACATCTAAAGTGAGTACTTGAGAGCTCATGCCCATGCCTATATCCACACAAGCAACACACACCACGAAATACACACTTGGTCACATCTCCACATGCCCTTCCCTGTTTGCCAGCCCACACTTGTATACACTGTATACCCACACAGAAATGTCTCGGTCTTTATAACAGTGTCAACCAGGGAGTTTGTCCAAGGCTGTTATGACAGAAGGGACAAAACTCCTGCCAAAGGGAGCTCTTCGCGCTAATGCTGCTGGATATCACATCCACCAGTGTTCAGATACAAAAATGAAGCGTACTTCTCACTTTATTCACAGGAATTGGACTACTTGAGTGTCCTGACTTTTTAATTAGTGCTGGGCAGGTTAACAAAGACATGACAAACAGACATTAACAACAGACAGAAAACAAACTGAAGGTACAAATTCCATCATAGAAGAAAGACAGACAACAGCAACCAAAAATTACTTTGAACCTATCTCTTGTTCAAGCAGGAACTTTATCCACTCGAGGCAAAGGTGCGATAAAGGATTATTGTAAAGAATTAGTATTAAAGCAGGACCCTTAGGAGTGGGAAGTGAAAGCTTGACATTAAGTGCCAGAGTGATTTGTGCTGTTTCTCTCATCAATAGCATGTGTCTTTTGTTTAGACTCAGAATGAGGAGTATAAAGACTTCATACATACTTCTCTGGAGTGGATCATCCGGACAGGCCAGGATGTTGGGATAAGGTAATACATGATGTACGTATTTATGCTGATTACAAGCCTCGCATGTGATATGTGTACTCACTCTGTGCGGGTGTGCGTGTTTGCAGGCTGACTGGACAGGTAGCTGATGATCCAGTGTCTGACGTGTCTGAGATCTCTCGGCTGGAGTCCACGCATCCCAAGATGCCCTTCACATGCCGCTTCCGCCGAGCCTTCCTCACCGTCATCAGCAGAGTCTTCCTCATCGCAGTTGGTAAGATAAGCGGCACCACATAAACAGCAGCAAGGACTGAAACACAGAGTGTAGATTTCAGTTAATGAGTTGTGTTTGAACCTGTGAATCCTGTGTGTTTCTGTGTGCAGTGGTAGGCTGTGTGTGGAGTGTGGTCTGCTACATGAAGTATCGTTGGAGGAGAGAGGAGGAGGAGACCAGGAAGATGTATGACATGGTTGAGAGGATTATCGGTAAGGAAATAGTTTTCACTTTCATCTGTGTATGTCCAATACTGAGATGCTTCCCCAGAACAAAATGGAAATAAAGGGGTTATTTGCTCAGGCTGTATTTGCCATGTCATATGCAGATTAAAAAAAAACCTTTACTGTATCATTAGCAGACATAATCATAAACAATTCTAATAGAAATAAAAAAAATCAACTATTAAATTGTGTTAAACTCTAATTAAATAAGTTGACACATTTAACATTATATTGGCATTAATTTGTCAAATAGGGCCATGCACAGGCAAAGGACTTTAATGTGGAATACAGGGCACAAAAAATCCAAACCTTAACAAGAAATGTGTTCAGATACATAATATTTATATTAAATTCATTTTGATAGAAGTAAATCTGATGATCTTTTCGTCCTATTAATGATTTACACAAACAAACATTGGAAACAGCTTAAAACTAGAATCCAAAAGATTTATTTTTTCCTTAACAGAATACAACAGATTCAAGTCATTGGCCACAAGTAGAGCAGACATCAACTAATAAAAGGACTTGTGCAAGGGTTAAATGGAATGGTATTATACAACAGTTTTCTGGTCTTACTGACAGCGCTTTACAACACAAGCCAGCATTCACATGCACATTCATACACTGGTGGCAAGACTTAGTAGACGATCACTCTACCTTGTGAGCCACAGTTGGTGTTGGATGTATGGGCTCAGCTCTTCACTGAACACCTTTGCACTTGACAGACTGCAAAAAAAAAAAAAAGAACAAAAAAATGTTTTCCTATTCCCTCCTCACTGCCGGTAGGCACCAAGGCCCTATCACACTTGAACTTTGTTTATGGCACTTATCCAGGTTGTTTTCTCCTGACTAGATCCTTGCTTGTGTTGTATCTACCCTCAGATGTACGCAGGTATTACTTGAGTGCTGTATTTTATTCTCATGCTTTAATCATTCATTCTTCTTAATTTGTGTTGTTTTTCAGATGTGTTGAGGAGCCACAGTGAGGCTTGCCAAGAGAATCAGGACATGCAGCCCTACCTGCCCATTCCCCATGTCAGAGACTCCCTGGTTCAGCCTCAGGACCGGTCAGTACACACATTGCTGCCACAGCCTGTGCACTATAGCCTTTTCTGTTAATGTGTGTGTGCCTTTAATGTTAACTTTGGTAGATGTCTGAAAGAGGCTTTGGACATGGTGTGTAGTCGTAATAGTTGGTGTGTTTTCTGCAATATGTTTTCTACAGCTGCCTACAGTGTTCTTTAAAGGTAAATTTAGTTGCACTATCAAACCACAGGAACTGTATGTCTATTGATATATCAGTTGAGGAACATATGTCAGTAGTTCTGATATTTTACAGGAAGAAAATGAAAAAGATTTGGGAGCGAGCGGTGAGCTTCCTCTCTGCCAACGAGTCCAGGATTCGAACAGAGACTCAGAGGATTGGTGGTGCTGATTTCCTGGTCTGGAGGTGGATCCAGCCCTCTCTCAGTTGTGACAAGACCTCTTTAATGCCCTCCAAAGTCTGGCAGGGAAAAGGTAACACACGCTAAAAATTTTCTTCTGGCTCTAGAGAACCTTTCACTTAACTGTGGCAATGACTCCTTCTGAAACCTGAAAAAGCAAGGTATCATGGGTAAACACACATTTCAAGTTGATAGGCAACGGCACACCATCACTGCCCCTCCAAAGTTCCTGACCTTGATGCTGGCTGTCTGCTAGGTGGCGCCTCAGCTCATTCGAGCCACTGAACTTGATCTGTCAGCCGTGTTTGTGGTGTTGGTGTCTTTTGGAGAGTTTTTCATGCAAATATCGCACAAATAATAAGGCTTGTTGTGTGGGTAATTGTACTAATAGACTGCTCAAAAAATCTGTGCTCCAGTTTTTTTTTTTTTGTCGCTAACTAATTAGCCAGCTAATGAATTAGCCTCGGGTTAGCCCTCAAGCAAGATGTCCAGCTGTGTGGTATCTTGGTGCGGGACGTCTGTCCCATGTTCTCCGTGTGTATGTTGTGGTGTTTGTGGAGCTGGGGGTGGTGCTGCTTCTTGGCTGGAGTTTGATTGCATCTGAGTGAGTTTCTCTGAAGTGTCCAGGACAGGTTTAACTAGGGGAGACAGTGGATGTTGATCTAATCTAACGATGCTAACTGGGGTGTATGGTAGCCACAGTTAATAAACCGGCTGCACCGAAGTTTAAAGGTAGAAAAAATGTTATAATTTTAGGTGATAATACTTTTCAACATAAGCCATCTGTGTGAGGTTGGAAAATAAAGGTCCACCACATTAGTTTACAAACCTTATGCAGTCTTAATCTTGCCATACGGGCAAGTAATGCTAACGTAATGTTATGCTAGACTTGCATAGGTACGTCAAAAAGTGATAAACTGTGCAGATGTATTAAGGTGTGTGTACCTTCAAAATATTAATGTCACATTTCAGCATGGTTCCAGAAATGTTCACCGAGATGTTGCAATATGTTATTGCTGAATTTGGTTATTGAAGCTATATAAGATTTATTCGTCCCTCAGTGGGAAATTCACAACATATGGTAACATAAAATTTGACAGTCCAGGAACTCAAACTTTTCATTTTTATTAATATTTTTGCTAAAACAGGCATTTTAAGTTTATTACACTGCGGAAACCAATTGATTGTGATTGTGATATAATGTTAAGCCTGCATATCAGGAGGAATTGTGCAAAGTAGTGTAACCAGTACTGAAGTGGGGTTAATCAGCTAGCAATGCAGAGTGGCATACAGACTAGTTTGTTAGCCTTAACTAGCTTTAAGTTAGTTTTAAGCTAGGTGGGCGAATTCCAGCAACCAGGCTTCATTCAGACCTCCTCAGCTCCCTTGCTCCACCTCTTTGCCCATTTTCAGATCAGCCAGTAGGTAGGCGGAAACAGGCAACTCCAAGATGGTGAGGGCCGGAGTCTCAGAAATATATGAGCGATGTTGTGGAGACTACGTCCATGGTTTATACAGTCTATTCACCAGCTGTGTGTTCTGACGTGATCATCAATTCATTGAGATTTTGTCTCTCATCTTCAGCTTTCCCTCTGGACCGGAGGAATTCACCCCCCAACAGCCTGACTCCATGTCTGAAGATCAGAAACATGTTCGATCCAGTCATGTGAGTACATTTCTCTGCTGCTTATTCGGTGGACTGTCAGCAGCTACCAAATTTAGTCTTTTCCCCTGATTTGACTTTCCGTTTGTATCTTCATTATGTGTTTTCAGGGAGGTTGGGGAGAACTGGGATCTAGCCATCCACGAGGCCATCCTGGAGAAGTGCAATGACAACGACGGCATCGTCCACATCGCTGTTGACAAGAACTCACGAGAGGTATGCTCTGTCCTATGAGTGATGAGCAAACTTTGATGTTACACCTCCATGCTGTTGTCAACAGTGATGTCACACCATGCCTCCTACTCTCTCCACAGGGCTGTGTCTATGTGAAGTGTCTCTCTGCAGAGCACTCAGGGAAAGCCTTCAAGGCACTTCATGGCTCCTGGTTTGATGGTAAATTATACACTTCATAACACTAAAGTTTTGAGCACATGAACGCTAACTTAAGACAAAAACGAGGGACTGTGCTTATGTGAGTGTTGCTGCAGTACAGTACAGTACAGGTGAGAAGATGATATACGATCCAGAGAGTCCAGTTTGAATTATTCCTCCATGAGTTTTGAAAGCTGATTAGTCAAAAACATTGAGCAGCAGTTTATAAAGCTGTGATGGTCCTTTTTTTCAAATTAAGACAAAAAAGCATTTTTTTTTTTTTTTTTTAATAATAATTCCTTTTTTTTAATTCAATGAAAATTTAGTACAGTATTTAGTCATAAATTGATTAATTATTATTTGTGAGGTGATGTGTGATAATCCAAGATTCATAAAATGTTTTTGCAATGATTCTTGCTGAACACAGTGACTTTTATTGGAGAATAAAATCAAATGCTGCCTTTTCCATCCAAAGCCAGAATTTTGTTACACCATCTATCAAACCTAATTATAATTGACAGTTATCAACCGCCACACTGAAAATTGTTGTAATGTTATACAGGATCTGATATTTATCGATCAGCGTTGATTATAGCCTGCCAGACTGTTATGCAAACACTAACCTTCCATAAGTATGAACTCATAGTCAGACTGAGCTACCTCACCTTAAACTGTGTTGTTTTGTCCCCTGTGCAAAAACATTCACATTATTCCAAGGCTGATTAATTTTCACTGATACGTTTTCTTGGTTCACTCTTAATATGTCCTGAGTTGAAGAAAAAAAGAATAGAAAGAGTATGAGTCACAGTAACTTAAAATGCAATGGATTAGAAAGTTGAGTTGATGTGCTACTGTCTTTGTGGGAAAACACTTGGAGGTCCACTGGCTGGTGGCACATGGGGGCCTGCTCACTTCAACATTGTGTTAGTCAGAGAAAAGTTGGCAAACTCACTGCCCACAGAGACCCAGTGTAGATGCTTCAGTGAAAAATCACTAGAGGGCACAAATACACAGCCGTTAAACTGAAGTCCCAGTGAGACTTAATCAATATAGATACTTTGAAAAGCTGAAAGTCCTGTTACAGAATTGGTTGTATGAAGAATGAAAAAAAAAACTTGAAAGAGGAATTCAAACCTGGCCTATTTTCAAGTCCAGATCCAAAAGGTAAGTTTTAAAACACTTTAAATAATTAGAACAAGTACAAAGTGAGTGAGAGAAGAGAATTAAAAGAGGTTAGTGAGTTTGTCTGTGTTAGATCCTCAGGCCAATGCTGTTGGACCATTTGAATACAGAGTTTCTAAGGCCTTGTTCATACTGACATCAGTGAGCTGAAACAGCAGTAGAAGGTGACATTTTGTTCCAAAACAAAATTGTGTTGACAAATGTCAGCATCCTGCCTTTAGCTTTAGGCTCACTGGTTGAGATCTTGGCTGAGCGTTCCTGAATGTCCCAGGGCCCATGAGGAGAAACTGTAAGCTCTGATGCTGTGTCAGATCTGTGTATTTAAGAGCACTGTAGTGATTGGTCAGTGACAGGCTCCTGCTTTTGTTTTGACAGGTAAGCTGGTGACGGTGAAGTACTTGCGTTTGGACCGATACCACCAGCGCTTCCCACAGGCCCAGGGCTGCAGCACGCCTCTGAAGGCCTCCAGCCTCCACCTGAACACCACAAGCACCATGAACACTACGCCCCGCCTGCAGCACCGCGGCTCAGCCAACTGTTCGGGCTTCTCATGAAACCAGCATTAGTATTAGATTTAGCATTCTCCTCTGTGCCCTCCCAGCATGACAGTACCAGTCTGCTGCTGCGCCTTCACTGCTTTGTAACGGGGAAGACTTCAGTCTGTGTCACGGGAGAGCTTTTTTCATTTGTTTGTTTTTCTTTTTTCAACACCGGATCTTTGCAAGAGAAGCTGTTCTGCAGTGCAGTGTTTGTTTTCTATAATCTTTGTATTAGACATGTCATGGATTTAACAAGGAAGCAAAGTTCTTTTGGAATATTTAAGATGTGTGCAGAGACTCTAACCCTCCCTCCTTGTCTTCCACAGTCTAACTGATGCCATGATGGAATTCATTTGGGCACTGTATGGAAATGGCTGCATGTATCAGAGTATGCCTCTATGTAAGCTTTCAATACAACACAGCGTGGGTGTTAATTTCCTGAAGATGTTCGGTGTACTCCTTGTTATTCTTCTTAGTATTATTATTATTTAGTCATGTGAGGAAGGCATGAACAGACTTGTAGAGGGTGTGCTGTATATACATGTGAATGGGGCACAAGCTTTATTACATCCTCTGTATTAAAAGCAAACCATAAGCTCACATTTTTCTTGCTGCTCACTTACCACAGCAGAGTACATCTGTAACCAGAGGCAAACGCTCCCTGAGATATCTGAGCTGTTGCACCCTCTCGGGTACTGTGTGCCTCTTGTTCAGCTGATAGAACAGGGCAACTGGATGTTGACTCGGCCACTGTGTTTGTTGTTTGCTCCATGTATTCCATGTATGGCCTTTTCTTTCCCTTTGTCCTTGATTTTGTTATAGCATCCAGCAATGCTCCCAAACTTCTAAACTTTGTGATATAACAGAATCAGGGAGTGTACCTTTTAACAGTCACCTGATGTTTTCTTCTCCAGATATAACCCAGTATATTCCCAAGTTATTATTATTACTTATTATTTTTGTTATTTACCTCTTTCAAGTTGGGTCATTTTCACTGTTGGTGTGCCCCCTCATTGAGTTGTATTCCCTCCAAACCTGTTCAGAACAAGTAGTGTGTATTGTCATCTCTCTGTGTACATGACCAACAGCCCAGAGGAGCACACAGACAGATGTTTCATGTTTAGTTAACAATCTGTGCTCATCTCACAGGTGTTTCCTGTCATGATGGAATCTGACTCTTGTCAGTCCTGGTCTTTGATCATATCAGCCTCTTGTAATGATGCTTGTCATAAGGTGTACTGTGGGGATGTTGACAGTTTGTAATACTCAATTCCAAATATTCCAGCCCCTGTAAGGAGACTGTATTGAATTTAGGGATTCCTGTTTCCATTTTTACAACACCTGTGTATTCAGAAAATGCTTAAAATCCAGGAGTTGCCAGACATAATTTAATTTTTAATGCAGTGAATTGAAAGTTGGATTCAGTATTTGCAGTGTGAAATTGTACAAATGATGCACATTTCAAATGTTCAAAACCTGCTGCAGCAGACAACCCAACTGTGCCTTAAATTTGTGCTTTTTAAGACTGGCACTGCATTACTGGAGAATGTCCTGGATTTAAGAAATGTTAAAACAGTTTAAAGGGTGAGGAAGGCTTGCCATAGATGTAGTTTTGGTAGACTTTGACATCTTCAAATTTATTGTTTTGTAGCGATTTCCTTTGATATTAAACCAAATGCTTCTCTCTATTTATTATTATTTTGTAAAATCAGCCGTGGTGTACTATTTTAATGTCACTAGACCTGTTACATAACTTTTTTCATCAAGACATCGATTCATTGACCTTACATCCGCTTCAAAACAGTTGTCAGGATGTGTAAAACAACAAAATAAAGTGAACACTTTCAGAAATAAGCCAGTTGATAGTGCATCACTGCAATCTATTTTTGTATGTCTCCAGCAGAATTGTGCACCTGCAGTGTCTCAGCCCACACTGACTGTAATGAGGCTGCATGTAAATGTTGGTTTGATGTGACAGCACTTCTCCAGGCTTGTGCTCCACCTTTAGATGCATCCTCATGGATGCACTGTTTTCCTCCGATGTATTTTATGTAAACACTGTACATTGATATAACTGTAATATGTTCTATTATATGCAGCTTTATTTCCATTGCGTTGTATGTTTGGAGTTACCAGTATCCCTAACCTGCTAGCCAGAGGGGGGAGGTGTACAATACTACAGACATTTAAAAAGATGCAGATGTTTTAATGTAATTTGTCAATTGTACAAACAGCTAAAATTAAAGGTTTATTAGGGGTTTTTAAATTGTGTTGTGCTTTTCTGTCATTTGCACACATGAGGATGAAACATCATTTTAGAAACTGCCTTTTGTTTTTAGTCTTTCATCCATGTTGAGGCTCTTTTAGTTTCATTGAAATTCGTAATTTATTTCTCATGATTTTTAGTAGCTGTAAAAAAACACCTTCCATTCAATACCTTAAATGCCCTCATTTAAAATTGTCCATCAAGGTACCTGCCTAGTTTTTTCACCTGTTTAATCTGTGGTATTGTTGTTTTCTACTCAGACAAACTCTCTTGCTATTTATACACTGTTAGTTCTCACAGAAACATTTATGCTTTCCACAATGGATGAGACAAGTTAAATCCAAATCTGGTAAGAACAAAGCACACACTGGCATGACTGGTATTAAGATCATTCTTTATTGATCACCCAGAGGGGAAATTCAGGCATTGCAGCAGCACAAGACAGTGGCACACAAAAGAATACAAATAGATAAAAGTATATATATAAAGAAAAAAGAAAAGAAGTTTTGCTGGTTGTAAACTGCCCATGTATGCAGACCCAGTGTGTTCAATATTAAATAAGTTATGAGATTCATGTAAAAATTATGAAGTAATCCAATAAGTATTTAAAACTCTGCTATTTTGAAAAAACATTTGAGCTGAGTTTTAAAACAATATTGGATTACGTCACGATGTTTTGCTTACATTTGTTTATGTTTCGGGTCCACATTCCCATGACCCCTACAATCTATTCCAAAAGCACACAGAAGAGGTTATGGCCACATAGAATCCTACATTCAAAAGGGAAATGGACAAAAGGAAAAGGACATGTCTTTTCATGATTGTTCCTTAATGCTTGTTAGTTGGGTGCATTCAACACGTATCATAACTTTAGCACAACATCGCTAGCTGATGTGGTTTCATTCAGTTTCGTTAGCTTCATCAGTCCTTGCTGTTTTCTGTTCTTATTTCACGCGCTTTATTCGCGTTTTCCCACTCAAATGAAGAGACTATGAGTTGGCTGTTTGGGTCTGATCCGGTTGCATCATGCAGTGACGAGGCTGGTGTCCATCAGCAGACCGGGACCTGAGTGGGCTCCTGCCATAATTGGACATGTCATTCTAGCCGAGCTCACGCTTCCAGCCTGTCGGTAGACGGACATATTAGCCTGAGCCTGTGTCGCTGCTCCAGGTCCGGTTTGCGCGGCGACCTGCTGGCTGTCACCAGTTAAACCGGAACATATTAGCGCTGGCGACGTTAACGTTACTCTTCACCGTGAGCGTCGCGTTTCTGCTGCTGCTTTCCTCCGGTATGGAAACATCTTTTGTATTTTGTGGACTAACTTAGCATGAGTTAGCATAAGCCGTGACGACTGCAGTGAGGATTGTCGACCTGTCAGAAATGGAGGCAAACACTAGAAACTTGTATAAACTTGAACAAATGTATCCTCTCACATTTATTTTTGTTGTGTAGCAAAGCGCAAATACAGACCAGAGGGGGCGCTGTGACGCTAACTTATGTATTACATTATGTAATATAATGTTAGCGTAACTTCGACACTAGCTGACTGGACTAGAGCAGAGCCAGCATGGAGCTCCCTGTCTGGGATACATATCCACAGCACTCGGTGTGTTTCAATATGGCGCCTTCAGGTTCAGCAGTCGAGCTTAGTCGATAGTTCAGAGAACGAAGCCTGTTGTGTTTCATGTTGCTCCTGAACGTATACACTGTCATCCATCTTCTGCGATGGCGTCACGAGGCAATTATTTTTGAGTCAGTTAGCTCTTATTCACTTGAAATATACATTTATACGTTTGTCTAGTTTTAAGTTATGCGTTTGCCATATTGAACCCTGTCTTTATGGAACAGTTTGAAAAAGCCTTTACATAAATACGTGGTGTTTATGTCATGGGTGAAGCTCAACGCACCTAACTGACATCTAGTGGTAGCGGCTGGTACAGCAGCTTTAGTTCACCACTCCATAACAGGATTTAAATGTGTTAATGAGCTCCTCCTCCAATTGTATGTGCATGTATGAAAACAATAAGCATCAATGCAATGTAAACATTTCAAGTCTTTTTTTTGTCAGGGCGGAAGGAGGAAAATGTAATGAGTCCTCAGAGTGTTTTTTGTTCAGTGATAAAGCACCAAAGCACTGTGGCTTTAGCTGCTGCATTCCTGCCAGCAGCAGAGGAAACACTGGCAGAATATTTGTCATTGTTTGGTATGGGGTTTGTTTTGCTGACCTCATTCTGGCTTAGTAGTGCAAAGAGCCAAAGACAGAGCAAGCACTGACTGGACAAAGCAGAAACCTGAAAATATAGGTGAGCATCTTCCTTCAGCGGACACAGCTGACAGGGAAAGCACTGTGGCGGTGGCTCTGTCTGCTAGTAAGTCACATTTATTTGCTTTCAACTTAAATATCCATAACAGCTCACTTGGACTTGGTGTAATGTAGCTTCTTACAATTTCAAATCATAGCCGTGTGTCAAGTCATCTCATTAACTAAAGCAAGAAAGTAGCAGAGGGTAGGAAGCTGATGTATAAACAGAATGTAAAAGTGCTGGTTTTAAATAATTGAAAGGAAAAGTATTCAATGCATTAATCTTTTTGACAAATCAGATTAATCTTTATATTCATCTTAATCGATTTATAGTTTATGATGAAAACGCCACAGAGCGTCTTTTATATTTTGTTGAAGAGAGTACAAACAGCAGGGGTGTGACTTAAAATGCTTTAACCTTACATTTCTACCTGAACAGCATGTCTGTGAGTGTTAGAGTCTTGACACCAAACCAGCAGCACCTGTCGCTGACCATTGCCTGTTGGCTTTTGGTGTATCAAGCATCATTGGCCATTTCTCTCACACAGCCACTGTTTACTGTGATCTGTGTGGTGTGATTATTTGAGTTTCTAACATGTGTTGATGTACGGCAATACAAAGCATCTGATCAGTCAGGCTTTGCTGCCCATAGTTTATTTGAGGCTTGGTGTGTCAGGGCCTTACGAGTGCTGGGTGCAGCTGATACATCCTTTGCTGGAATACTGTTTTCCTGCAGGTTAATATTAGTCACACACTGCTGAAAGCGCTGCTATATAAGGTCATTTGTAGAGCCATTTACCATAAGCACCATGCTCAATTAGAGTGAGATTTCCCCTTTTGGATTTGGCTGCCTGGCTTTGGATATGTGTCTCTGTAAGAGGAATATTGTCTCATCTTTCGACAAAGCATTGATTTGAGCGATTTAAATATAGTCCAGCCTTCATCTGGTGGAGGCAGCTGTCAGACTGTTCACAGGGACTGAAAACATTAATTGAACGGGCATAAATAGGTTTGTTTGTTCGTCGTTGATGAATCCTTCTGTGCTATATGGAATTAGAGTCAGAAATCTTTATTTACTATTTACTGACTTGAATATGTTCTTACTTTAAAATACAAAATCATGGCAGTGGATATTTTTGTGGTTACAGAATAATCCAACTGCTCCCTCTCTCACTGTCTCTCGCTATCTATCTATCTGTCTGTCTATCTATCTATCTATCTATCTATCTATCTATCTATCTATACTCTCTCCTCAGTCCTCTCTTTCTTGCTCTCTCTCTCTCTCTCTCTCTCTCTCTCTCTCTCTCTCTCTCTCAGTGTGACTGTGTCTCATGGCTGTCCTTCTCAGACGTGGGCTCTTCGCCCTGCATCATGCCCTTGGGCAAGGCATCAGCTCAGTCTGCCACCCTGCACTGCCTGCTGCGCTTCTAGGTAGAGTAACCTCTTAACTTTAGTATTAACATGTCCAGGTGTGACAGGACTAGACTGTCATGCTTATTAAAACAGCATATCAGTGTTTTGCATGTTTCAGTCCATCGACTGTGATATACTTATAAAATAACTGAACATAACATAATATAGCATATCACATACCTACTGTACATATGTGACCAAACATATGTAGACAGCCTGTAACGCTAACAGTCAGTCACTGTCTTTTGTCCCTTGTTGCAATATTAACTCCCAAGTTCCAAACTGTCTCTGGGAACGTCAGCACTAGAGCTGTTTGCCTGGTGCTTCATGTCATATGCTTCCATATATAAACAGTGATTGATATACAAGCCTAAGATCAGTATGCACAATGCCAACCACACTGCACACTGGAAGCAGTCTTAGTCAGTCATGATAAATGCTTCCCTATCTGGCAGTCAAATGCAGTCTGTGTTTGGCAGATGCCTGCCTGAATGCACAGTGCCACCTGAGGAAGGTGGACTGGCTCTGTTTGTGCTGGTTTGGGCTAGGCCTAATGCCAAGTTGTTTTTACACATGTTGCACATGTCTGGAAAGTAATGCAAAGCTAAAGATTTCTGCTGCTGAATTTGGATTATTGGTTGAAGAGAAGACACCATTGGGACAGCAAGTGTGTATTTATCCTGCTGAAAGAAGGCTGTATGTGAGTAGTACTGAATACGCTGACAAACCATGTAACAACTTGTGCAAACTCCGAACCTGCTTTGCTTGTAGAAAAACGATTCTCTGGGGAGTAAATTCCCCATCAGTCCACTGTGCACTTAAACTGATGAAAGATATTAGGCTAACTCTGCTAGTCCAAATGTCAGTGGTGAAGCTGAAGACTGTAATGTCATTATATTGTGTTCAACTGACAATGGCTGGTCACTAAGAGCAATGTACTGGGTAAGAGCTTCTGTTATTTTTGTTGCCGGTGGATTGTAAAGTTGCAGAGTTGGTTGTTGGTTGTTGCTGTTTCCTGACGCTAGCATTAACAAACTCCTTGAACTCTGTGTTGTGTTGGTTCTTTAGATGTTTTATCAAATTGCTTCTGTTCAAGGAGCTATTTTTCACCCCTCCTCTTGACACTTTAGCAGAGCAAAGTATGCAGTCTGCTCTACATTTGTCGTCCTCCAAAAACTGCCGTAAAATGGTATTGGGTGCAGTTGTATTGGAGTAGGTTTACTATTACGAACACATGAGTAGTATCGGACCGATATCTGATACTGGAATAGGTATGGTGCATCCCTACCTAATTGCTACGTATGTGTACACATACAAGGAATTTGACTATATACTGTATATATAAAGCATAATGACTAACAACATAAAAAATGTCTATGTACAGTTTAAATGTTGTAAGCATACTAATAGTGCAAAGAATTAAATATTGAAGTGATATAGGCACATGGAGTGAATGACTATGGATTATACATGTTTATATAGACTAAAGACAGCGTGATTTAACTGTTCAGCAGAGTGATGGCCTGTGGGAAGAAACTGTTCTTGTGTCTGGTTGTTTGGCGTACAGACCTGGGCCTGCCAGAGAGGAGAATTTGGAACAGGTTATGTCCAGGATGTGATGGGTCTGCAGTCATGTTTCCTGCTCATTTTCTCAATTTGTGCATGTAAAAAGTCATGACACCAGTGATTTTGTCTGCAGTCCTGGCTGTCTGTTGTAGTTGGTTCATGTCTTGTTTGGTTACTGATCTTAAACAGACACTGGTGAATGTACAGAGAACAGACTGGATTGTTGCAGAATAGAACTGGATCAGCAGCTCCTGAGGCCTGGTGACTTTTCTAAGCAGGCGCAGAAAGTACATCTTCTGCTGGGCCTTTTTTATGATGGAATCCATGTTGGATGACCAACATTAGCAGTGAGTGGTGTGTGTATGGTGCCAGGAGTGCACATAACTTTAACACACAGCCCTCAGTGGCATGGTCGTAATTACTGCAATCTCCCTCACTGTCCTCTGCTCCAACAGCTCCTAGTCCCTGGTTCAGCCTACAATGAGCTGTGTCCATCCACAGGTCAGCAGCTGGCTTTGGGTCAGATGTCTCTGTGGTCATCTTTGACAGGTGAATGTGCACCAGGACTGAAAGACAAATAAGTGACAGATAAGATCTTTACTTGGTTTTTATTATGTTGAGATGTGAGAATCCCCTCTCACATACTGAAAAGTAATTTAATCACCTCGTTGATGTTGGAGTAACAATCTGGATTGTTGTCTTTACTACTTGGTCCAACTCATACACAGAGGACGCTGTCAGGCATTTTAAAGCTTGATTTCATCACATCCATTCTCTGTCAGAGGAGTCTCTGTCAAGTTGCAAGGAGGCTTCATATTTCTGTGGAATGGTACACATTGTTGTGTTGCCAAAATGGTGGAGGTCTCGCATTTCCTGTGACCAAGTGGAGGGATCAAAACTTTAAAAATTATCCGATTTGAAATTCTTCAATTGAACCCCTTCCATTCAGCTCTCGCCCCCATCTTTAATCAACACAGACATAAAAATCACCAGCAAAGCATTATCCAGTAGAAGTGAAACTGGCACTCCATCTATCAGCCATACATACAACTGCATAAAAGAAGTACTCATTGCTTTAACTGTTGCCAAGAAGACCATCCTCCTAAACTGAAAAAGCAGGAAAAAATGTAACATCTCACCATGGATAGACTTCTTTGTGGGAGCCAGTCCTCACTGCATTACGTCCTTACTGACTTATGCAGCACAACACTTATGTACACCCCTGTTATCTACCACCTAATCATTTCCTCTTTGTTATTATTAGTAGTAGTAGTATTACACATGCAATCAATGCACAAATCATACTAAAATACAGAACACAAGCCACATCCTGTTGACTCTTCCACTTATCTACTTATTTTTAATTCCACCTTTCTCCTCCCATCTCATCTCCACCTCCACTCCATCAGGTATATTATATTATTTTCCTTCCTGTTTCTTTCCTTTTAAAACCACTCCCACTATTGCTCCTCTACACTTGCATACACACCAATACCTTCACAAACACAGGAATCCTACACAACTGCCCTACACGTTCTCTAATACACAGTCCTCATATTTGGTTTTAGTGCTGCTGTTGCCTGTATTTAATGCATGTTTTCCCCTGTCCTGCTAATCCTGTCCTGTCTCCCAACATATTACATTATCTCTTTGTCTCACCTCACTGAATAACTAAGAAAAAAAGGAATAAGTAAGGTGAAGTAAAGATTTACACACACACATATATACTGTATGTATATACACAAGGTTCTTTTAATTATCAGTCAACTGGCATCCAGAGACCTGTGCTCAGTGTATAATCTGACTAAGGTGTGTGTATGTGTGTATGTGTTGGTGATACAGTCATTGCATTTTAATTCTCTGGTTAGAGTGCATATATATATATATATATGAATAGATATGAAACATCTTTCTCATCAGTGTCAGTATCATTAAAGGGTGGCTCTGTTGGTCTGTTAAAGTATATGGACCTTTTTGAATTTAAGAACATCTCATTTGCACAATTTGATGTATTTTTGGTTGAAACTGAACTTTGGAGCAAAGCACAAAATGGACAGTTTATTCAAATGTATGAACCAATGCATTACTTGTACATGTGTGCATGTTTTCAAAAATCTGTGGTGTCATTATCGGTTGGTTGAGCTTTTCTATATGTTTTATACTCAAGGGAAATAAATCGGATTGTACTTTGAGTACAAGTTTATTTTAATTAAAAATTTGAGAAATTTAAGTGTCATTTTTCCATTTTCATCATCAGCTGAAAGTCACCCATGCAGAATACGATATTAATGTTGTCTGTTTTTCTAGGTGTGTGTCCGTGATCCTCATGCCTGTTAACCAATGTACTTCAAACTCTGCATGAACAGTGGGAATCCCAAGCGACCCTGATGACCAGCACTTGTTCCACTTCTTACCTCTAATGCTGATCAGTATCTTGACCTGTACTGTCTTGTGTTGTTTCTCCATCTGTCTGCTCCCCTTCATCCAGCCCAGGCATTGTTGTAGCCCTACAGAGGGGTGTTTGGTTCTTGTGGTGGGTGGAGTACCTCTCTCCAGCAGTCATGTCGGGCTTCAATCTGCTGCATCTAATAACCAAGAGCCAGCCTGTAGCTCTGAGGTCCTGCAGTCTTCCCTCAGGTCCACTGACTGGGTGCTGTGTGCCTGCTGTGCTCTGCCTCTCTTAAAGCCTTAGCACCTGGCTGGTGTGTCAGCATGTCTTTCCTGTCCCACTCTGTGTGTGTTCAGAATGATGTCAGCTGCTTTCATTTATTGTCTTAAATTTGATTGCTCTTCTCAGGGAAGGGTGATCAAACTTTTGCAGTGAACAATGCTTGAGAGCTCGCAAATTGGACCAAGTCCTAACAGGACTGGTTATTGGACCTCAAAACTTTTGAAGTAGGAAGTGATTTGTATTTATAGCAGTGAGTTGTTAAAAGCTTCCACATACTACAATTATAGCACTGAATGCTTAAAGGGCAATTATAGAGCCTCTTGCCTTTCATAACTGAATGAATCCTGCTGCAGTATGCTGGACATACAGATACTCAGAGGGATCTTGGCTGAATTCTTGGTAAGTGTTGACAGCAGAAAGTCTAGATGACAAACTTTTTTCCAAATCTCTTCTTACAATAATTTTCTGAAAGTTGTGATTGGACAGTTGATAGTTTTTGGCAGGGAAGGTGCAGCTCAATCTCCAAAAAGAAAAAGCTCTCCTGCACCTCATGAAAACTAATGAGGGCGCTTTGCATTTAATATTGGCAGATCTATGTTGCCCTCTGCTGGACAACACTGTAAATATAAGTTGTCATTTCATGTTAATGTGGCATGGAAAATTAAGCTATTAAAGGCAAGCAGCTTCATAATAGTCCTATTAACACATGTTTTTCATTTTGAGAATTTAAATTTAAAATTGGCATTAGTGCCATTAGTGGTTAAACTTCTAAAAATGGTTCTTACCTCCCTTGAGTTCAGCCTCAGTTTGTAGCTATACTCACATGCTGCTGTCACACAGCTGAAATTTCAAGTGCTAACACAATAATCAAATGATATAATGCTTGGCATACTTGCAACTTGCATGCACTGAGTGGTTTTGGTTGTATTTACACTTGAAGATAAAGGGTTTTATTGTTCGTAGGTTCTTTCTGTGTTTTGTTTGGGGATAAAAAGAAGATGCATTTTTTGTGTCAGTCAGTTATACTTGCACAATAAGTACCTGCATGATGAAGCAGTGAAGATTCTGTTTGGCAAAAAGTGTCGGGGCAGGATGTTTAGAATTACTTTAAAGATCTACTTTATCATGTCTGAAAGAATTATCATGAACCACATGTAGAAAACAACCTAAACAACTTATCATGATCCAGTTTATCCTGAACAGCTGGCAGTGACACACACACACACACATACACAGCTACAGCTACGTCACCTCAGGGGAACGTCATCTTTGATAAAAGGCTCACATCTCTCATTTGTTCTCATTCTCATTCATAGATAAAGCTCTTCTCTTTGAAGGCTTTTGCTGGATACAATAAAAACCTGAATTTGAAACTGTGTTCCAAAACCATTGATGACATTATGACACCATTTTCAGAGTTGGCTTGAAAACATAGTGGAATAAACATGCACACATTTATATTAATGTCCAATATTCTCAGACCAAAATTTGCTATCTCGTATCTAATGAAAGCACTGTTTATTTTGCATTGTCATTATTGTACTGTAAGCTGTTTTTTTTTTGGCACACCTGCTTTTATGTGTATTTTGTGTCTTAGCACGATGTTGAGACCAAGGAAGATTTTAGATTATTGTTTGTAGAAGACAGAGGCGGATCATTGAGATAGAGTAATAGTGACGTGCAGCTCCTTTTTCTTCCTGATGCCATCAGACAGTTAATACAGCATAGCTAATATTTTTTGTCCTCCCCCCTCAGGAGCACGCAGGACTAAGAAGACATGGCCAGTGAGCTTTCCTCAGGAGGAGCTGAGGAAACGCCTCACACCAGTGCAGTACCATGTTACCCAGGAGAGAGGAACTGAAAGGTAGGACGAACTGCTGTAACCACCTGCGTCATTTTTTTTCTCTCTCACGATGATTCACTCACTATCGTTGTGATTTTTGTTCTGAAAATGAACCCTTCTTTACAGCAGTATGACAGGATTTCTGTGTGAAAGGTGCAACTGATGACTGATTGACACCAATGTTTTTCTGAGCAGTTTTTAATCATCAGAGCTCTCTTATCCTGGGCCATGCACCCATAATGCCAATTTGTAACGTTTCTGGTTGGGGAATGACTTTACTGTCTTTGTGATCACAAGTACACCATCTCTCAAATGTTCAGTTATTTCTCTTTACAAATAAGACATGTTTGTTGTTCATATATAATGTAATGTTCCTACAACTACTTTATCAGTTACCAATGATATAGTATGTCAATTAATAAAGGAAAATATAATTTCCTTGTCAAAATGGTAAAAGGTCATGATGCAAAAATGACTACATCCTCCTGAAAGTTACAAAATAACACTTAAAATGTTTTTCGGTGCTCGCTAACAGAAACGAATCACCAGATAAGTCTGTTGAACCACCATCTCAAACAGGAGTAATTGGTCGATGATTAAAGTGGGACTTAACTCATTGAATAACTCTTGGACTTAATGCTGACACCACACGGGAGAGATTTGTTGAGAGACTTGAGAAAGAGAATTATTTCATTGTACAGAAAAGGAGCGGGTACAAGAGTTTTAGCAAATTATTAGTCAGGACACACCATCCAATATCAAGGGGCTCAAGGAGGTCATCTTCTTCTTATATCTATGTTAAGATTATTGGGCTGACATACAACCTTTTATATAAACATCAAGGACTGCGTGAGGCTGTTCCAATGAATACAGTATTTGTTATTGCACACTGACAGGACTATGTTGGAAACGTAACAATTGCTCATTTGTTCATCATGTTGAGCCATTCACTTTTACTGAAATTACCTTTTTCCATAGTGCCTTCGCTGGAGAGCTGACATACCACAAGGATGAGGGAACCTACACTTGTGTTGTCTGCGGGACCCCACTGTTCAAGTAAGAGCTCCACTGTTACTATGTGTGAACAAGTGCTTAACCAGTGTGTGTGTGTGTGTGTGTGTGTGTGTGTGTGTGTGTGTGTGTGTGTACAGAAACAAATGCTGCCTGATTGCATATTTTCAGCAGCTATAGTAATCATTAGGAATGAAAATCTGAAGACAGAGTGTAAATGTTGGCTACATGGTGTTATGTTGAATTAAAAAACTTTCTCTAATTGACATTTTTATTTCCTTTTATAGCTCGAACACTAAATTTGACTCAGGATCAGGTGAGTTAAACCACTGTTAGCCCCATTGTCCAGTTTCTCACCTGAATTCTGTTTTGAATGTATATTACTGTACTGTCTTAAAAATGTAGCCTACATATAGCCAAACAAATTTTTCTTGTTGTCACTTCTTCTTCTGGCCTATGAAGTAGAAGGATGCTAGTATTTTCCTCCTTCTATTATACACTGTTCAGGAAATACAAACCAACGATAAAAACATAACGCTGGGATGTTGTGTACAGCCACGCAGTATCTGCTACTGCATTGATCTTCATAAATGAGTTTCTTACTTTACGTTACTTCATCTGTGTGCTAATAGCTTCTCACATGTGTTTAGGCTGGCCATCCTTCTTTGACCTTGTGAAGGAGGAGTCCATCACTCTGTCAGATGATTTCTCTTACGGGATGCACAGAGTGGAGACTACCTGCAGCCAGGTACACTATAGACACTGCATTTCACCCCAACATCTGTTGTTTAGGTCACTGCAGCATTTCACAGAAAAAAATACAAAAGATTATTTTTAAAAATGACATAAATTAGCCAAAATAAAAACAGGCATTATTAAATAATTGTAAATAATTACTTAAAATAAACCATACCAGATGATCAGACAGAACCTGTTACTCTATCTAAATGTTTTGTTTTGCTTTTACTTGCATTTCATTTATTAGAAGGCTTACAGTTTGCTCGACTGACAGGTGTCACAGCTATTTCATCAAAGGTGGATTTTCTGGATCCAGTATAAAGTCTGCCCCCTGTACCCAGTGGTATATTCCACTTTTATAAAATAACTTAGCTCTCTGTCAGATGACTGGAGCACGCTCTAGACAGGTCACCAGCCTGTTACAAGGCAAAGGTTCCCTTCAGACCAACATTATCCCAAAAACATGCCTATGCAGTGAGCTCTGGCAAAAAAGGCAGGGTAATAAACTGGCAACTGACTCAAATTCTGCCACAATACAGTGTCATTAAGCAAAATATTGTGTTGGCAAACCAAATATTTGTAAGTGCAGATTCATGATAGTATAGAACTAAAACATTAAACCCAGGTGATGAGTGATGTGCTTGTGCTTAAAGCCCCTTATGTATTCTGTCCTACCACTATGTACTGTATGCACACTGACAGACAGCAGTGGATGCTGCCACCACTCTCCCCAGTGAATCTTACCAAAGGGATGCTGATATTGAGCTGGCTGTTTCATTTTCATGCAACAAAACTTATGCCATCAAAATTATTTGAATGACTTCTTTCCTATTTTGTTTTAGTGTGGAGCTCATCTGGGACACCTGTTTGATGATGGACCAAAACCCACAGGAAAACGCTACTGCATTAACTCGGCTTCGTTGGGTTTCCAGCCCAAACACACTGACTCCCCCACCTCCAGCTCTGCGGCTGAGGGTGGAGCTGCCAGCAGCTCAGTGGCCGATGGCAAGAC
The DNA here is from genome assembly GCA_025331565.1 of Holacanthus passer. Classification (NCBI taxonomy): domain Eukaryota; kingdom Metazoa; phylum Chordata; class Actinopteri; family Pomacanthidae; genus Holacanthus; species Holacanthus passer. The sequence continues at coordinate 2,247,206 of JAFREQ010000039.1, forward strand.
GGAGCTCTGAAAGAAAGGCTCAAGAACCACTGCATGATAACTGTGCCTGTGTAGGGAGTCTAGCAGTTCACATACATAAAATAGTAGTAGTATAGTTAGGTCCTGTGCTTTGATACACAGTGTGGAGATGGAGTCAGTGCTTAAAATTGTGAAGGGAAGAAAGGTGGTCAGGCCTCAGACACGGACCCGAGAAATACACTCAGATGTCAAATCTATCATTAGGGAAGGTGCACACTTCCAAAACAGCCAATTTGTAGCCACAGTCAAAACTGCAAAACACACTATATCTATACATCTATAATAATATATATGGTGTGTGTGTGTGTGTATAAAATAGCTTTTGATATTCCAACTTAAAAGTATTTTATTACAGTATATTTTTGAAGTGATATTTGATACTGAGAGGTTGATTTAACGAAATTGCCTATGCAAGTGCTCCTATCTGCTGTCAGCAGTGACACAGGCAGTGACAGAGCATACTGTGATAGATAGTATTTTATTGTGGACAAATAATGTAACGTGGCCTTCAGGTCACTTCCTGTATTTATTCCTTATTGAGTTCTTTATATTAGGAAATATTTTCAGTTATTGTTCAACGCTTAAACTAAAACAGTTAATGGGTGAATAAAAAATTACTGTAGAAATACTGTATGACTTTCTTGTTTCATTTTTTTGAAAACTAAACAGCGACAAAATAGCCTCGGAAAGACAAAACGGCAGCACCTGTTTGTCTTGGCTTGCAGGTTTGAGTATTGCAGGTCAGCAAGGTTTATTACACAACTAAACAAAGGACAATTGTTATTTACAATTTGTTGTGGTGTACATCAGTCAATTGAGGTAAGTAGGTCCCCAAAAAATAGTTCATACGATAACAATTCCATAGTATCAGCTTGATTAACACAACATGACCAAGTCCTTACTTGACAAACATTACCTGTCTTGTTGACAAAGAAGGCTAAAGCTAATGACAAAACTCACGCACACTCCTCACCGACAAATATTGCCAGGGGGAATGGTTACTGTCCGGGCCAGGAGGCTCTGAGGTTGAGGAGAATCAACACATCACAGGATGCCAGGCAGAAAATCCCCAACTCATGCAATGCAGACTCTGGCGGAGGATCCCCTACACCTGCCAAATCACTTGTGTCCTCCTCCGACTCTTTAAGGAGATTCCTTAGCAGAATAGCAGAGCCCACATTAAGACACAAGACGATACACGCCTCCTTAACACTGCGGAGAGAAAGAGAGCAGATGAAGACAAAACTATTAATACCGGTAGAATCAAAGTTATCCCTTTCACTCCCTTTCAATTTCTTATACTCCTTAGCTTAGGTCAGGTGACATTATTTCTTTCACTGAGCTTTGTCACCCAAACTATGTTTTTTATTTCTCCCAGACTCACTGGTCATGGTTGTTAGTTTATACTATGAATTTACCTCTTAACTCCCTCACCTTGAAAGAAAATAAAACTGCCCTTCACATAGCTGCTCCTTCCCCAAAACGCACAGTTCAATCTGGCATCCTTAATGAGAGATTTGCTAATAATAATCGGAATTATTAATATTTATACCTCTTTACACTTTACTGTTGTATGAATTAGTTGTATTATTTATTACATGTATAGCTATTATTATTATTATTTATTTGCTACGGCCATTTTGTATGCTTGCAGAGCTGTAGACATGAGACTTTGCTACTAAGAGTCCACCCTCACACACATGCATTGTGGTAGTGGTACTGAGAAAAGAGGTACACACGTAAACATACACTTGTGCGTTATGATCTCTCACTCACACTCACACTCACACACACACACTTACTGCTTAAAGAAGTTCTCAGGTCTTTTGCAGTAGTGGCCAAACAGAGGAAAAAGGTTTCTGGTCATGTCGAACTGAAGCTGAGCTGCCCCGCCATCGCTGAAATGATTAGACAGGATCACCTGAAAGAGAGGAACAATGATATGGTGATATACATCTATATGGCTCGGCAACCACATGGGTCAGCTGTTTAGTAGCAAACACTATAGCAGAACAAGTTGATCAGTTACCCAGGTGGGTTTTTTTTTCTTTGCCTGCCCATTTTACATATGTCATTTTTGGACTGGATTTCTCTACTAAGGTAGTTGTATATGCCAAGCTATGCTCGACCAATGGGTGGGGTCGTTCATCCACTTTGATGGAGACAGACTTAGAGGACACTTGTTAACCACTACATTACAAGCCACATAATCAGAACCATGAATGGTGTATTGTGATGAGACAAAACGTTAAAGCGACATTTTGAAGTCATATTCAACAAAGTGAAATGTAAATATAATCACATAACTAGAGCATAACAAGAAGGTATTGAAAATCATTAATGACGTCATAATAATAATCGAGAAAAAAAAAGTGTGGATAGCCAAGACTATAGTATGTCTTTAATTTAAGAGTGAGTCATTTTTGCTGCCCAGCCCTGACCAACATTTACAGAAACTGCACCGCAGGGTAACAAATTCTGTCAGAATCAATTCAACTGATTTTTATTTTATTTATTAGCTTAACAGCTAATAAATGTTTGTTCTTAATATGCTCTGTCACAAATGGTCATGAAATACACGGTATGGTGGGGATTTAAGTGCTAAATGAATAAGCAATTCATCTCTTACATCCTGGTACAGGAAGTTGTCGAGTCTCTCAGCCAGGCCCTGCCAGGCCAGTTGGAACAGAGAAAGACTGAGGACCTGATGAAGGTTCAACAATCTGTCCCTCACACGCAGCATCATGGGACACGCTGAACTCGACAGGGACATGGTGGACTGGTCATGCTGGGACGGTAGGGACAGCCACCTAAAGAAAAGTAAAAGAAGGAATAAATGAGTGAGAGAGTAAATAAATAACAATAATAAGTTCAGATTTTCTTTGCAAACTGTATCAGCAATCTTTCTATATTGTAAATAACAACTTGTCTCCTTCTACAAGCTGTTTTGTTGTGGTTTTAGGCAGTCAGTACCTGGGACAAAGCCTACTTCTGAAAACAGTTATGTAACTTCTGCTGCTTTGGAAATGCTGAATTTGAGTGAAGTGGTCACTAAGCTAACCACGGTTGTGTGTCATAATGGGAGACAGGTCTGGACTGCAGGCAGGCCCAGGCACTCTTCACTGTGAAGCCGTGCCGCTGTAACACTCGCAGAATATGGCTTGGCATTGTCTAGCAGGAATAAACTGGAGCAACTCTGAAAAAGATGTCAGCTGGATGGGGGCATTTGTTGCTTCAAAACCTGTTTGTACCTTTCAGCATTAATGGTGCCTTCACAGATGTGCAAGTTTCCCTTGCCATGGGCACTAACACACCCTCATACCATCACAGATTCTGGCTTTTGAACTGATTTCCAAAAATGATTTAAAACAGAAAAAAAGAATCAAGTCATTTCACTACTGGAATCCAAACTCCTGTCTCTGCAATGGTGGACAACAACTTTACTTTGCAATCCAAGAAGAATTTCACATTTAAATGTTACATTACAATCTCAATGACAAACAACTGTATATTGTTACTGGCAGTAACAATAGGCTACACTGTCCTAACCACAGCCACTGCAGCTGCATACGCTGGGGTTTTCTTTGTTAAAACCTCTCTTACCTGTCCTGACCGTATGGTTTAGCTTTTTCTGTGATTTCTCTCATAGTCCATTCCAGCAGTCTTCCCATCATGTCTCCTTTAAGTCGATCCAGCAATGCCAACAGACCTTCAAATAGAGAGCCCTCCAGAGAAGCCAGGCGACCCACCTCCATCACCCCCAGGCCTCCCAGGACCACCTCCTCACCGAGTGAAACCGCTGCCTGTTGCAGCTGGAGGAAAAACTGAAGAAAGAAGAAAGGAACCGGTAAACACGTAACTGTCAGTGAGAAAGTAAAACTGGGCTTGTGCAGCGTCATGGGTTTAGATAACATTTAACAGCTGAGAAGTTTTGCTTCTTTTATTAAATGAAAAAAAAAAAAGATTTGTATACTATGCAAAGTAGGCATTGACAAAAGTTTCACTTTGGAATCAACATTAATATTTTTAAAAAATCCTTGCCCTGCCAGTGCCCTACCACTGAAATTGCATGTTCTTGAGGAAGCATGATGTTCACAGCTCGGCTCGATATATATTTGTAAAAATACAGTATATTTAGTAAATAAAAGGAAGTGGTAAATAAAAGAAAATGGATCCACTACAGATTGCCCTCAATAATTCCACAATGGAACAAATAACAATATAATATAATGGAACAAAATGGAAATACTGTTACTACCAATAACTTTCTGCTAACTTTCTGCTGTGCATTGTGCACTGTGAATTGAGCTTGAAGGTTCATACTTATTTAGGTCAGGACTGACTTTGTGAAATGAGCTTTTACATGAAAGCAATGCTCTGTGTATTCATGCACGAGTGACACAGCTGAGAACTGTCCAGCCATGGCAACATTCTGCTGGTGCTGTGGCAAAAATGCTGAAATGAAATAAACACATTTGATAAACTTCACATACCACATTGTCTCCCCAGTCTCCCAGGATGGTGCAAATGTAGTTGACAGCATTAAGGATGGCACAATAACGGGCACCCAGCGGGCAGCGAGACTCCTCCTTCATCACCTGGAAAGAAAAAACATTATCAACCACCTCTGTCTCAGTCATTTATCTCTCACCCTCTCTCTCTCCCATTGAAAATTTAAATTGATTTTAGTCTGTCTATAGTTACACAAACAACAACAAATATAGCTTTTTATGCCTACCATTCTTACAATACACAACCAAATTAAAGTTAAGTATACTATCATAGAAACATGTAATAATATCCCTTTCACACTTAGTGGAACAAAAACCAGCTTGAAACTTTCAACCAGATAGGGACATTGAAATACTGACTATAATCCTGATGTTCATTAATTCTATAATTAAATGCTTGTCATTGTTCTAACATTATTGTTTAGTAAAAAGCATCAATGGGACAGTTAATTGAACACTGTTGGACATTATTACCTGTGTGAGTCGTATGCGGAAGTCATCCACCAGTTCTCTCTGCAGCCCCAGAAACTTCAGTTGTGCAGAAGGACAGGGTAAAGCCCGGTACCGCTCTGAGTACAGCAGGGTGACCAAAAACACTTTTATTCAAAGTCTTTTAGACAATCAAAACTATACATTACTAGAATTTATGCTTTAAAGGTACCCTGTGAATTTTTTGAACACTTATGAGCAGGACCCAGTTTCCATCAACTATGAATTGCTTTGTCCAGGGCAACGGACTCCACCTTGTGGTACTGTATCAACCATCCGGTCCTTGTGTTGCCCTCCTCTGTGTGCTTTTTCTTTTCTCCTATCTGTGTAAAGGGTGTCCCTGAGCTTTATGTATCTGTGTAGTCTGTCCTCTTTCCAGGTCTTCAAGGTGGAGCCGTTTCCTGTTAATGGGGTTTTTCTTGGAGGGAGTTTTTCCTTAACCAAACCGGGGATCTGAGCAAAGAGGGTGACATATGCTGTACAGATTGTAACCTCAATGCAAATTTGTGAAATGGGTTCTATAGATAAAAATGACTTCACATGTCTGCTCCTGTTGATCCTGCCATATGCCTTTGTCAGATAAGGGAAAATTCATCATAACATCTCGTTTGAGAGCAAACACTTCCCCTTCTTATACTCAATGACAAATGTGATGTCTCAGTTCTTGAAACAGCAAGAGAAAGCTGAGTTGACTGCAGGAGGCCCTGCTGAGAGAGAGCGTAAGATTGGACTTGTTGAAATGAATAGTCTTACCAGTGATGACCTGCAGCAGAGTCATGAAAGTCTCAGCACAATCGGGAGCCTTCAGCTCATCCATATCACTGATATCTTTATACTGAGAGCTCCAAGCTCCCTCAGCTGACAGCATGGCGTCCATCTTCTCCACTGCCACTGAATGTATAGAAGAACACAGGGTTATGATGCGCTTCCACTGCTCTTGAGCTTCGGCCTGTAGTATGTTTGTATGGGATTGTATATTATGTGATCTCAAATAAAACTCGTGCCACTGTTAACATGCTGATCTTCTGAAAATCAGCTTTTAAGTTATCAAGCTATAGAAGGATTAGCTATCATTTGTATTTCCCTTATCAAATATAGTTTTGTTTATTGATGTGTCAAAATGGTTGTGATTTACCTGAAAATTAAATTTATGAAGTTTTACTGATGCGAGGGCATTGTGCTGTGAGTAGGTACACCATGAACTCAAAAGCTTACAGGAATATAAAAAGTGATGGAAAAAACCAGTGCCAGCACGAGAAAACATCCACTCTGTAACACCACTGTACAGCCTGGAGTGGACCGAGTGCTTTTGTAGTTCCAACAACATCTTCTCTCTCAATATTCGTATTTTATCAATAAGCTTAATATTTTTGAAGCAGGACCTTCAGTATTTGGATCAAGTAGCTCAGTCAGCTGTTATTTCAATGTGTCAGGTATATATTTAATCAAGTAATATTTAATCAATTTAGGTATACTTAAATATCAGATTGGACTTGGTACCAACAAATACTGAATATAATATAATATATATGTAATTTAAATTTTTGGGTTAGTTGGGAAGACGGAAGCAGATGTGTGGTGAGGTAGAGATTTAATGCAAATGTTCACAATTAGTTTATATCATATTGCTTTTTCCATTAGCTGTATTACCGTACAACTTTATAACTGCAGTATGACAGACAAACCTCCTGTGGCACTTGGGATGTTCTGATGCGTCTTTTGCTGTGGAAGCTTAGTATTTTGCATGGTATAACACAAATACAGTATATAATACTAAATTAACAAAATTAACTGGATTATGGAAATGACAGTAGGAAGGTGACTCGCTAGACCATGTGTAGGTGATGTGACATAAAATGTGCATGGAACTATAAATATCTAAGCAATATGCATTTCCAAATTTTGTTTTCCAGCAAACCCTGAAGCAAAACTAGGCACTGTAAAGGAAAAAAAACAGATTACCGCATTGTCATAGTTACAAAAAGTTTTACATGTGCATTTCAGTTACCAGGTGACAAAACTAGCCTGCATGCTCTGAAAAGTGTTATGACTGAAAGAACACTCCTCCATTGCCACTGAGTCTGGAGTGGTGCAGTTGGTATAATAAGATTTCTCTTTAAATATGAACATTACGTATAGTCACCCCAATAATAAACTGATATAATATCCATAATAATGGAATAACTAAAATATGCCTTTGACTATTAATCACACTGATGCAAAAATTGAAGAGAAGGATAACACTGGTCTGGACATTAGTATCCTCATACTTGACAACTTACTCTTCTTTTCCACGGTGAGCCACTTCTGAAGGATTGAATCCTCAAGCAGGAGGTGAAGCAGACCGGGCAGCACTGCTGGGTATGACAGGTTGCTTCGCAGCTCCTTCTCAAACTGCAGCACCTCCTCCACCAAGTGACAGAAGAGCATGTCGTCATACAGCAGCCTCGAAGCATCGCTGGCCACCTTCTCCTGGACTAGAGACAACAGGCCTCGACACAGCTCCACCTACATACACACAAGAACAATACTTACTGTGCCCATCTTCTGCAGGTGGTTTTTAGAAGATATTATGCTATAAACATGTTCTAATAAACACGATGTCAAGAAAGCAGGGGTGTCCTTCATGAAACCTGACGAGACATTAAGCCTGTAGGTTTATCACAGTTTCAAATTACAAGTATTTTATAATGTATGACCATGCATCATATAAGGGACACCTCATACATTTTTCATTTCAAAAACTGAAAAGGGGGCTGGAAAGACAATTTTACTCTTCACTGACATGACCACTCAAAATATTCAGCCTTTCCTGAGATGTGGAAAAAAGTGAAATAAAAGTGTGTATTCATAAAACCAGTCTTAGTTTATGTAGACAAACCATCAAGCATGTGGCTTGTGTCCACTCAGAAGACGTTTTTCTATGCTCTTTTTGGTATGAAAAAACAGGAACACACTATTTTGGTCCACATCAAATCAGACTGAATAAGTAGCTGTTTGAACTACACTTAACCAGACAGGATTACATTCAGGTAGAGTCCATTAAAGAACAACATACCCTGGCATTAATATTGGCCCCAGCTCGTTCCAGGATAGGCTGGATCTTTTCCTCCATGAAGGTCAGACTGTTACCCATCCACATCAGAACCTGTGTGAGGTACCACTCTGGCTGAAAGATGCACAGATAGAGGAGGAGTTTGAGGTTCAAGCTTTGTCAAAGACTTACATTTTTGGCTGATGCAATTTTCTTTGATCCTTTGTGGGGACAACTCGACTCTCTAATCCAGCTCCCTGTGCTTGTAGAAGTAAAAATTACAGATGGTCAGTATCTAAGCAAGTCAAAAATGAAGGTTGCTGAATAACTTGCTGCAGGGAGTGTATTTGTAAGAACCATCATACTTACTGTGTGTAAGATTGGTTGGCATTAAAGGAACTGCACTAAGCTGGTTTAAGTCCTATTTATCTGATCAATCTCACTTTGTGCATGTAAACAATGAATCCTAGATGCACGGCAAAGTTAAAAACAGTGGTTCACAAAGTTCTGTGCTTGGACCAATTATATTCACCTTATATATGCTTCCTTTAGGCAATATTATTAGGAATCACTCCCTTAACTTTCTTTGTCAGGCAGATGACATCCAATCATATCTGTCAATTAAGCCAGATGAATAAAGAGTAGGCTTAAAACCTTTGTTATAGCTTATATTAATGGCTCTGGTGAGCCCTGAGCCAACCCTTACTTATGCTGATATTGGCCTAGACTGCCGGGGATTTATCATGATGCACTGAGCTTCCTCTCCATCTGTATGCATTCTTATCTCATTGTTTGAGAATTGTTGGGTCTTGGTGTAAATCAAGTTTGAAGAATGCACATTGCTCTCCAACTGCAAAAATATCTGAAAGGCCTTCTACTGTGGGATAGTAGAAGAATTTGAAGTAGTATTTTCAGTGGTGTGTATAAACTTAAGAGTGCAAGTCTGAGATTTATGTGTTTGCACATGCATTTATATGTGATGTATGTTCTGTGTGTGAGAGACCTTGCTGAGGGAGTTGGTCTGTCGATTCCCATAGAAATGGTATTTGAACCTCTTTGTGAGTGGCAGCAGCATGATCTGGATGGGAAGACAGATGGGAGGACCTTGGGACGGAGGTGTGGCTGAAGAAACAGGCTGGGTAGAGGGTACACCAGAGGCCAATGCCTTCTGGGATAAGAGGTCATCACTGTCAGGGGAAGTTAAGGAAACCAAACACTGGAACACCTGCAGTGGTCCGAACCCACGACATCCTCAATTCTAATCCTGCTGAAGACCTGTATCATGCCATTAATGTGTTACCCTGCCATTTCTAGCTACTGTCATTACTTTCTTCACAAACATATGGATGACACTCATGCGTTAAAATTTGTAAGATGCATGTGTGCTTAAGACCAATATATGTTTAGCTACTGTTTGCAGCACAAGAATTATGCTGGTCTTATCATCGAGAGCAAGTTGGGGTTCAGTGTTGTACCCAAGAACACTTAGTGGAAGAGCCACAACCACCCTTTCTTCTGTCTCGCACTTCTTCAACCTGAATGTCCTCATCAGACAAACAAAATGTGTTTGGAACCTGAAAATGCATTATAGAAAAAATACATAGACCAAGGAGAATACTCCTAAAAAACACAGTAGTTAAGTTAAAAACACGGCTACTTCTTGTTTCTAAAAATCAGATTTTAACTAACCACACTTTTTCTAACTTACTGCATTAATCTACAGGGTACATGCAAATTTCATGGAAATCCATCGGAACTATTTTACTGTGAACCAAAAATGTCAACCTGCTGCTGCTTGGTGACAAGTCCCAATGACTTTTAATCATCAAGGTCAGTGGTATACACTGTCTGGAAAACATGAAGGGTACAGTATGTACAAAGTTATAAACTAATACATGTGGTAAATGTGAAAATATTTCATTAGATAACTGAAAACTTGTGAACTTGTGGTGAAAAGACAGGGGATCACCAACGTCTGTAGGATTAATCTTTTGAGGACCATGAATGTCTATATAAAATTTCATGGAAATCCATGCATTATTTATCAAGATATTTCACTGTAGACCAAGCAACAGATATTGCCATCCCTAGAGCTACACCTTTAGTAGAAGACCATAATCAAGGTAACATCACGTATTGTCCAAAACACATTAACAAACACAAATTAGTGGTATATGAATGCAATTTGTAGGAGACAGAGTTTGGGTATGTGTGAAGATAATAAAGGTTATCATACAAATAAACTATAGATGTGCACAGAACATAAGTGTGGCCCAAACTGAAGGATACGAAGTCTGCAGGGCGAGCAGCTGCGTGACAAGCAGCTCCAACTGGCTGTTGATCTCCTGATAATTGGCAGTGGGTGTCAATGACTGAGTGGGAGGAGAGATGATCGGCCAATGGAGTTGAGTCAACACTTTCTCAAAATCACTATGAAAGAATTGAAGAGGAGAATTTAGTTCATGTGAATCTTTGCATTTCTGAACCATGTGACATAAAGGAACACTGTGTGGATGGACTGGGTGGAGGTATACCTGGCCAGTCGGTCTTTGATGATCTTGTGCCAGAAGTGAAGTGTTTCACGAAGGAAGTCCTGGAGGTGGGGACACCCAGACTGGCTCAGTCCAGTGTCCAGTGCAGCCATGCTGTCTACTGCCCTTATGGCCTCCCACACACTGCTGGTCATCAGACACTGCTGGACTGCAGCACTACAGGCACACAACAATTCACATTACTGCTTCTGTCCACAGCTGCAAAAGCAGGGAGAACTCTTTTTAAAGACTGGATTAAAACTCTGATGCGGGTGACAAAATCATTTTGCATGTGGGGACAACTCTCAGAAAGACAGGAATAACAATGTTGAAGAGACCAATAATCAATCTCCACAGATACTTCACTCTGCAGTGAGCAAGTGCAGTTCATTTTACATGAATTTGTCATTCTTCAATTCACCCAGCTTCAATCAAGCAACAAGTGCCATCAGGAACAATCTCAACACTCTATGCCACTACTCCAAGTAAAATCCTTCAGCTCAGTGGGCATTATCAATTCTTTTCGATTGCCTCAGCGCAGTAGAAATTGAGTGCATAATGCTGACTGACATTTTCTCTCAGTGCCAGAATTCTGCTGAACTTACTACTGAGTGTGACGTACATGCTGTGCTGAGGATTTTTGAGTGCATTCTGTTCTAAAAAAAAAAAAAAATACTAGGATGTCAAAATTCTCTTTCAGTACAGTAAGCACATGTCTTTTACAGCATGATTCAACAATTGGAATAATTGTAGATTTGACTACCTGTGCCCATCCAAATTTGGAACCTATGATATTATAGTTAATGCCTGAACACTAACCCACAATAATTCAGCCTGTACTTTACCTTCAGGGTTCTTTATTCTTTCTAATATGACTTCTATTTATGTCTAACTTCCCCTCTTTCTCTGTTCACACATCTCTGTCATGTCACTCTCCATTTGTCTTTGATAACTCATTGGCGTCTTCATCCCCTTACCCTCATTTACAGTACCTGAGTTCCTCTACATGGTGAAGGCACCGTAGGTATTTCATGTGTCTCTCTATAGTGTCGACTTGGTTTAGCATCTGGCCAAGATTATCCATCCAAGGCTGGGCCCCCTGTAGGTGCTAGAAGACAGAATAATTAACAAAGACAAACAATTGCTTATACCTCTCAGAGTGGCATCGGTGAAAGGACTTTTCTGTGAGACATGGAGTCTGGAATATTGCTTCCCTTATCTCTGTTAAAGTGACAATGGGGAAACATTTGTTTATCACTCTTGGTAAGCAGAGCAGGACCACTACAGAGTTGCAACGCTTCCACAATATTTTGCATATGGCAAGTGAGAAGGAGGTTTAAAGCCCTTTTTTATTCTAACCACACTGGGATGCAGTGTTGGAGGACAGCAGTGAATTGTAAAACAGTGATATTTATGTTAGTCTATCTTAACATTTTGACATACAAAGAACATCTCCTTTACTATAACCAATGGTTAATTCACAGCATTTTATTGGTTTACAAGTTTTCTTTCCTTTTGCATTACAAAAAAAAATGATTTTATAGCATTGCTGTCTTAATAAGAACAAGACTGGGAGCGTGACATTCATGTAAAAAATGAGCTTGGCACCATCATGTAAAACTGTCAGCAGTTAAAATCCTTGTAACAGCAGAAATGCTGTAGCCCAGCCTTGTAGGCTTAGGTACTGAATCTCTAAATAGGATTTAGTCAGATTCTTTGTGATCAGATATTTTCTGATTAAAAAGAAATTCTGTCCGCTTTTTTCTACAGAATGAAAAGGATATTGTACAGACCAAGTACAATAGGAATTTATTGGGCCAATAATAAAGATTCAAGCTCAGCATGACAACATGATAGACTCATTCACCGTTAGAGATACTTGGCTTACTTTGTCAAATGGAAAAAAAATATGCAAAAACTTTACAATTACCAAAATAAAGTAGCAAATAAAATTACAGATATTTGTGCTTGGTTATCAGCAGTGAACTATAAGTATTAACCCCTGTATTTGTAGTGATGTCAGGCCCAAGTTACATGTTATCCCTTATATCCCTTATACCAGTAATCATCAGTGAGTAACCGCACACTGCTGCCTGGTTTACTCATTCAAATGTGCTTTCTTGGTGGGTTCTCTACCTGGTTTAGCATGTTGGAGACACATCTCTCTGTCTGCAGCAGGTCCTCCAGGGAACACCTGGCTTCCTCTGCAGCACACAGAGCCGCAGAGACTTTAGGAGGCACAGAGCTGGATACAGTCAGAACCTGAAGGGCAAATAAATATATAGAGTCACTGTTCATATTTGACACAGTACAAGTCCTGGGGTCAGTTTGCAATTTAAAGTTGTACATATTCTTGGTTTTCCTGCTCCCAGACCACAGAAAACCTGCAGTCAGCTGGTTGAAATGTTCTCTTCGCTTCACTGAATTGTGTTTGCCTTCATCTGGTTCCATGAATAAAATGTCTCAACAATAAACAATAAAGAAGGAGACTTGCCAGATTTTTATACCTTTTGACTTTTTTTTTATTACATACGGATAATGTCAGAGCTGTTTATTCACCTGTCCCTCCAGTACGTTGTTCTCCTCTGTCAGTTTTTCCAGCAGCTCGCCGACGTTCTTCAGAGATTTCAAGTCGCTGCCGACCTCTTTCTCTAGGAAATCCATTACATAGTCCTCGACTTTCCCCGAATCTGATAAAAATTCGTTGTCTTGGCTGGCTGTATAAACGGGGTTGGAAAAATGATCTGTCAGTTTGTTCACTGTTTGGTCTGCAGCTGTGGGCGCCGCCATCTTTCCTCTTGAAACCTGTCAACAAACTTGCAAGAACGATACCGGACGCAGTTTTTCCTAGGACGGTGACGGACAGTCGTTGCTGTTCATCCAATCATAGCGAATTGACGTCAAACACAGAAAGGTTATGATTAGGGTAATTGGGTTGGGTGGGCCTTAAATGGTTCGCTATGATTGGATGATTTCGTCGCCATCCTAGAAAAAAAACACCATGGGTAGAAGCGCTTGTTTTTAATCTGTGCGTGACACGCGGGCGGTTATGCTGCCTTCGAGCGTGGTTACGTGGCACTATATGCCCACTTTTTTTGATATAGGCGTGACCTCAGATAAGAAGAACCAGATCCTCGTGTCTAGCTTACTCTGTCTATTAAAATGTGGGTTCTTGCAGTCTTGTTCCACCAACACCACGGCATCTACGGAGCACACTGAGAGGGAAAACAAGGCGATCTTTCTATAAACATGGCCACTGCTCACGTCAACACCATAGAGTCTCACAGACGACACGTCGACACATTCATTCATTTTTTTCCTTTCCATTAAAGTTCTTTGAAAGTTCAACGTTTGGTGTTCGAAGTCTTTTGTTATACAAAATACTGCGCAGAATCTGCCAAGAAAAAATGAACAAACAATTCTAAAAAAAAAAAAAAAAATTAAAAAAATCAAAATCTTAACATGAAATAAGAGTGTGTGTGTGTTTACGTGTGCTTATTTATTTGTGTGTATTTTACAACGTAAACAATACATTTGTATTGTGGACAATTTCACATTGGCAATTTTAACATTCACATTCATAATCCCAAAGAAAGAAGGGTCTATATGAAAGGGCCTGCACACACTGGATTTGGTTATTAGCAAGGGTGTTGATATTTCTAGCACTGTTCATGGCCAATTTGTGTTTTCTTTGATTACCCAACCAGACCAGTCTCTGTCCAACAAAGGTATATAAATGAGCATACTAGCTGTCTTCTTATGAAAGCTATGTTCATGGTGTAACCCCCATTAATGTAACAGATAACCAGTTAAATTAAATGGTAGGATTATTGTTGCAGTTTGTCTTAAAATCCAAAAGAGGGCACCCAATGCCAGCAGGAGGAGTCTGTGGTCAGCCTGTCCTGTGATCCTGTGGTGTATGCAAACCATTTTAAACAGTGAGGAGCAGTGGCAGAGTCACTGTCTGAGGGGTAGGAGCGAAAAGACTCATCAGCTGCATGCACTGCAACACACCGTCTCCACTGGAAGGGCACCCCAGACCTAGCACCCTAGAGGGCACTTTATCATGTTTTCACCACCCATGATCTAAATCTGGAGGTCTTTCACTTAATTTGCCTGATGAGACGCTTTCAGGGCTGTGATATAGCAGTATGTTGCTGTACAATTACTGTATTGAACTGTGATTTTACAGTAACACACCCACCGAATTATTGCAATGTGGGCCTAGTGTGATGCACACAAAATGTAAGTTTTTATTTTGGGAATGTCATTTCTGTGAAATGAATATTCTCATATGAGCTACAATGGTCAATCACTGACCTTTGGTGAGACCACAAGCCTTCTTTGTAATACAGGTGCCAAGCAGGAGTCAGTGTGGTGCTTTGCCTGTCCCATGAGCTCTTTTTGAGTGGATTCTTGTTGCTTCCTCATTCTGCTATGTTGATACTGTAAAATCTGGAACTGCAACCCCTGACATGTTGTGAAGTTTGTGAATGACACCAAATCACTGGCCAGATTACAAACAAAAGTGAGAATTCATATTGGGAGGAAACATAGAGAACAATGTACTGCTCAACATCAGCAAAACCAAGGAGTTGATCATTAATTTTAGAAAAAAGGAGGCACACACCCTCATTTGCATCAGTGGAGCTGAGGTGGAGCATTTCATTTAGCAGACGCTTTTATCCAAAGGGATGTCCATTCACGTGCTGATGGAACAGCCATCGGGGGCAATTTGTGGTTCAGTATTTTGCCCAAGGATACTTGACCTGTCATGGTCATCTCACATCTCCACCCTGGTTAAGAAAACTCAGAAACGGCTGTATTTTTTAAAGGAAATATGCTTCTTGTCAACTTTTACAGAGGAGGGCTAAAAAGCATCCTGACTGAAAACATTACCAATTGGCTTGGTTTGTGCACAGCCAAGGAAATAAGGCTCTGTAGTGGGTGAATAAAACCACCAAGATCATCATTGGTACCTATCTACTGAGAATCAGTGATGTCAGTGAGGTGAGGTGTCTGCACAGAGCCCAGTAATAAGCCCAGTGGTAGTAAGCGACAGCCAGTAGTTTTAATATGATAGTGAGTGTCAGCCCGGCGCCTAACAGTATCTCTGCCCAGAATCTGCCTCCTTTCAAAATCAGGTTTATACTGCATTGCAACCTTAGCACAAGTTTGACAGACTTTTACAAGTAGAGTTGGTGTCTAAAGTTAATTAGAAAAAATACTCTTTAAATGAATTACCACAAATGTTTTCCTCTTTGGTCCCCCCGCCAGCTGGTGACGCCTTTGTCGACCACCTACTGTAGCTCACCTATGCCATGAAACAGGCCTGTAGTTAGTCCACTTTGAAGGTTTTGTGTTGAAGAAATGTCCATGTGGAACGCCTCTAGTGGCTGGTAGCAGCACCGTCACAGCTGTAGGGGTCGGGTTATGCCAGAAGAGAATTAGTTTGTGCACCACGTCAGAATGCAAATGTGTTTATAGTTGATCCAAATGGCAACACTTGAGGGCAGAGTGACAGGTCGGCTGTCATAGAGATGCAGGAGACTCGGTATCATTTAAATACGGGAATTCTTGAAATGAAACTCATCTGTCACAAGCCATACTAAAGGAACTATGACAAATATCAATTTGATGTCTAGTTTCTTGGAAAAGAAACCAAATGCTAATGAACACAACTATATTTCCATATGGTAGCTTCAGTTGCCGGTGGGTCATCACAGGAGAAGTTCTTATGCTGTAAAAATGGAGTAAAAGGCCAAAGCCTGTGAGGGTACTGGCCTGTGGGCATGAACGGCTGTAACAGTCACCCTGTTACTCTGCAGGTCAGCCTGAATATGACAACACGAAACCATCTGCCCAACAACACTTGTTCCAGTGTATTTGTGAGTGTGCGTGTGTGTGTCTGCGTGAACGTGCAGCAGAGTCACGTGGAGCAGCCTCAAGTCGTCACTGAAACTTTTGTTGTGTGTACACCTACGACGGCGTGCTGCTGTCACCACCCCAAACAAATCTGCTCAGTTTCTCCACATGACAAGAAAATATTCTTATTTTAAACAGATTGTTTTCTTGTTATAACAAGTTACTTAACAACAGTAACAACAAAAACATCCTGCTAAAGCCTAAAGAACACAGAGTGTGTACATGCACCAATATGTATGTAATAAGATAAGATAAACCTTTATTCGTCCCTATAGTAATAGTATTCTTAGAAAAAGAAAATATGTCATTATAAATGTCTACTATCTAGTTTTAGAAAAGTAGTAGTAGTAGTTTAGAAAAGAGTTTATGTGTATGTGTATGTGTGTGTATGTGTGTGGATGGTGGGGAGGTGCTTGCTAATGTACAGAGGGGACTGAGTGACCTGGAATATATGCAGGATGTCATGGTGTCTGAATCAAATCATCAGGGCTTTCTTTAATCTGTTTGGGTTTCCCCGATCACAGATCAAACGTGCTGTGCTCAATAGCAGAATTCTGTCACCCCTCATCAAAACAGTGGTTAATAAGGGATGATATTAGCAGGGATGGCAATGTCTGGTTGTTGGTTGGTTGTTGCGTCCATTTGCACGGCTCTGTTCAACACTTTGTCCAGAGGGAAACATCTTGGCAACTTTTGAATAGATGGCTGCGCAAAATTTTTGCAGATTACGTTTTTGAATAGGTTGTGTTACATGTTAATGCAAATGAGTCTGGAAGTTTTGAGATGAATTTGTTTATTGTAATTACTTTATCTCTGGCCACAGTGTGAACACAGTCTGGTCTGTGAGACAACCAGACAGCCCGAAGGATATATCTAAAAAAAAAAACCAAATCATGACATTGAAGGGTCTCAATCGTCTCAGCCTTTAGCAACACTGGTAAATCTGACTTTGTTGCCAAGCAGGATTTCTTGTCTGACCATATTAGTTTCTGTCTTGAACCTCCAATAACAACAGTGCCTTTTTTTTAGGCACTCCTTTTTTTTTTAATTAGTCTTTACACATTCACAAATTTCCCCACTGTGGGAATAAAGGTCTTATCTTTACCTAAAACACTGGTTTCCAACTCGAGGGTCAAGGTAAATCTGAGGAGAAAATATGTTTATTCTTTTGAGTTTCTTCAAATCTTTTTTTTTTTTTTTTTAAGAACTGAAAAAAAAAAAGTTAAAACAATCTGGGAAGGGAACATGAGTGCACAACATAAACAACATGATCAGTGGATGGAGCCTCTGGGTCTGAAAAGTGAAACCATTGTGGAAGTGCCCTGCATTATTTCTAATGGTCAGCAGGGGTTGACTCCCCTGGTTGCAAAATGAAGTCGCATTGTATGTAAGCCTATGAGAAAAAATCCTTCTTCTCACTTGATTTATTACCTCAGGAAGCAGTTTCCTAATAGGTTTATGACCTCACTTGCTTGTTTCAAGTGTTATTCAATACAGCATGAAGTTCATTTTGTGACTTACCTTCTGTTTAGACAGTTTATCACTATTTAACTACTAACTCTCCCCTTGCTGCTGTGCAATGTAAGTTTCCCCACTGTGGGACGAGTAAAGGTAGCTTATCTTATCTTTTCTTGTATTATCTTTTATTAGCATTGACAGGGTTGTCAACTTTGGTCAACCAGCTGGAGTGACATTTTCTGAAGAGGTGTTGGACATGTGGTGTTATAATTTAAGATGTTAGATGTTAGCAGAAGTATGTCAGGCGTGTTAAGTCAGGTGATTATGCTGCTATGTCTCCATTGTACTGGACTGGAGACTCTGAGACAGATATCACAAATAGCAACAAAACCTTTTCATATTGTAGACAGATGCCACCTAGAAGTAATAGGGAAAATTAATTTATGTTGGTAATGTTTGAATACAGGCTGCAAATGACATAGTTAGTGGGTACCAACACCAGGACAGATATGTAAGTACAGGGGAAGAAGATGAGGATCAGGAATGGAAGGGGAGATAACTGTAAACTACAGGCTTGCATTTTGTGTAATTTTGGAATTGTAAAACTATAGAACATTTGAAATTGAATTCCAGTTAAATCATGTGAATGGTTTTCGAAAATTTCAGTTATTACCACTACATTCACTACTGCAACAAATAATGTTAACTTGCCAACTAATTCAGCTAATGCAACTGTGTTGTTACAATACTGCTGTCACTACTGCTGCTAGTACTGCTGATAATTTTAAAATATCTACTTATGTATACTATTAGTAATTACTTTTAGTCTATAAATTACTGGTCCTTCTATATTTTTAAAGATATTGATCTTTGGCTGAGATTCTAAAGGCCCATAGTTTGCATTTCTTACTAATGGATTCAAATTTCTTCTTTTTCAAAATAAATCAAGCACAAGCTTTGCCTTCAGAAATCACAACCTTTTCTTGTTTCCTACTATGTTTCTACTCGCCAACTGATGATGCCTGACCATCACACAGAAAGGTGAGTCAGCTGACTACGACAGAGAGGAACTGATTCAAGTTACAATTACTTGACGTCATTCAGCTGGCTTTCGAAACAACGTGACATTCATTTATTGCTGCCCCATGGCATCCTTCGGCGCTCCTATAAAGCTCACTCATCAGCTTACTCTTCTCTTCCTGTTAGTGCCTGGAGCACTCTAAGCGACCTTTTAATAGCCTGTATATCTCTTCTCAAGCCAGAGGGCATACAGACATTAATAAAAGGTACTGGTCTGCTGAGTGAACCCAAAGTGTCAACTACTGGAAATGTGTTGGTCAGACTGTCCAATGATGCTTTGTTGGAGTGACGTTCTGGGTTGATGATGTCATCATTCTCGCAGACTGCCTTAGGTTACTTCATTATACACACACGCACTGCATCTATCTATCGCATCTATCATCTATCTATCTGGCATGTCCATATGAAATATCTATCTCTCTATAAGTGACAGCATATATATGACACTCAGATGGATTTCATCTACTCATCAGAGGTTCATTCAAGTAACTCAACTTACAGCCAGTGTTCACCTGTTATAAATATGACTGTGCCAGCAGATCATTGCTTACTAAGTAGCATTGGGATAGTGGGAAATCATGGCAAGACTAAAGGTTTCTAAGGGGGCAGTGCATTTAACCCTAAAATGCTTTGCAAAAACTCGATCAATTGTATCCAAAGCACAATCAGGCAAACCCAAAGTGACCACACCATCAGAAGATCAACGCGTCAAACTAAGTTCACTGAGAGATAGAAAATCAACTTCATCACTGATACAGAATTTGCTAAATAAAAAAACACAAGACTCCAATCAGCACAAATACAGTTTCTAAACCTCTTCTCAGGAGGGGAAGACACTTGGGTTGGGCTAAGAAATACCAGCATTTCACAGTGGATGGCTAGAAAAATTCCTATTTTACTGATGAATCCAAGTTTGAACTTTACGGCAGTAACACAAGGGTGTATATAGTGAAATGTACTGGAGAGAGAATTATACCACCTGGTATCTAAACCTGTCTGGGGTGTCTTACCTACTCTGGAGTTGAACACCTGCATCGAATTGACTATACCCTCACTAAGGAAGAAGTACCACTCCATTCTTCAGACACAAGCTATAACCTCTGGTTTGCATCTTTGTGGAGAGGAATTCATACTGCAGCAGGATAATGACCTCAAACTATTGCAAGAACCACTGGAAGACCAAAGAAGACCAAGGGGCCCTGTCATGGACTTTCATCCACAGTTACCTTACCTGAACCACACTGAACACTTATCAGGGAGCACTGAGAAAGCAAAGCCAGCAAAGCAACAGACAACTCAAGGAAATCTGACCTTTCATACAAAGGAGATGGTTAATACCACAAATTTGCTTAAATTTGATTGCTGATGTAGAAATAATGCGGAATCTTGAATATTACTACACATTTCTTTTTCATTTTACGTGTCAAACCTTCAGTCCTTAAACCTTCTGATTATTTGAGGTCTACACACACACACACGCATGCACACTGTACATGTGTACAGTAGTACATTATTTTATTATGTACTGCTTACGTCTGACTCACAGGACAGTAGCCAGTGATCTTTGTAAATTCACTTCCCTTCCCTGCCCCCACCCTCTCCCTCCCTCCCTCCCTCCCTGTCTTTCTCTTTGATATTAAAGTGTTAGAGGGAAATGGTGAGTGAGGGACCCTCATATGAAGCTGCAGGGGTCTTTGAATAGAAAAGCTTCTGCACCCTCTGAGCCAGGAGCTTCTCCACGTCCTGCAGAATGCCTGGAAACATCAGATCAGGTAACTATTTCAAGGACGATGCTTTAGGGAACACAGAGCAAGAACTTTCTGATTCATGATTCTGTCTCATGTCATTCAGTCCTCAATTTTTCATCCTCTCTCAAAGATCTGAAAAAACACAGACATACACACACTTTTTCAAAAGAAGACATGACCTTATTGCACTTCTACCAGATTCTTAAGAATAAGATATGCTTCAGGTTGGGACTTACTCTGTGATTTGGATAATTTTTTTTTCAGTGCAGTAATATTTTGTTTAATCTAGTTTCTTTGTTCTTTGGTGTCTCCTAGTGTCCGTCGTGTGCATGGTGTTGGTCTGTCTGTTGCTCAGCAGCAGACTGACCAGTGTGGGGGCAGCACCCATCTGTACGAACGCCCAAGCTGGGTGCCACGTCCTCTCCCTGGCCAACCTGTTTGACCGGGTCATCCAACACTCAGCCAGGATGCACGGCATTTCAAATGACCTTCACTCCGAGTTTGTAAGTCTGTAATTTGTTACAATTTGTCTGACGATGCTTGTCTAGTAATATTTAATAAATGAGTTTGGTTTTGTAATGGCAATATTAGATTTAATTGACCAACTTCCATATTGTGTTTAGTCAAACATATTACTGAATATGTTATTTGGACTATGTAGAAATTCAAGCTTAAACTAAACAAATTGTGTAGATGCTCCTTAAACATTTAAGGCTACATATACATGCTAAGGTCTTTTTTTCTTTCATCATTTAATAAATCGGAGAAGGAGCATCAAACTGCTCAATTACGTAAACTCAGTAGTCACTTTATTAGGTAAACCTCGCTGAAACAAATGCAGTCAAACAACAGTCCTGCAATAAATCCTCCGTTCATGAAGATTCTAATGATCAGTTTGTGTTGTAGAGAGGTGATTGATGAAACTGTGTGATTGTTTTGGAGGATGCAATTAGTGGTGCCATTAAGCTGTAATGCATTATGCCATGTTTCTGTTATTTGGATTACCCTTGTTGACAAAAATAAGGTGGACAAAATAACAGAAACATCTGTCAAACCGCAGCCTCCAAAATGATCATAGAGTTGAATCGACACCTCACTACGACAGCTTCCCCAAAGACTGAAGATTATAACCTTCATGGAGGTAGGATTTATTGCAGGACTGTTGTATTAGACTGCATTAGTTTTGACTAGATATACCTAATTAACTGGCAACTGACTACTGCATATCCTTAGCCTTTTGTGATTATTTGCAATGGCCATTCTACTATTTCATTCATGACTTCTGTACTCTAGCCACAGCTGACATTTAGATCACACCTGACCTCTGACATTTCATTCTTGCATTCATGTTTGTCCTGTCAGGAGCAGTACTTCCTGCCCAGTAAGAATCAAATTGGCCGGGTCAGTCGCAACTGTCACACCTCCACCATCCTCACCCCAAATGGCAAGGAGAATGCTCAGAGAATGGCGGTGAATTAACCTTTATAAAAGCTATTTCCTCTCACTTGCATGCACTTTTATATTTAGTTTTCATCCTGTCACTTCCATAGCGTTTCCCAACATACTGCTACATGGATGCTTGAAACATTTCATAATGTATGTTGTTTATACTTTTAAATTGACCAATGTTTACATGTATTATTTCTGTTAGTTCATATATGTAGTTTTTTTCGTGTACCCATTTACTTGTTTTTCATCACCCCAAACTTCCAATCACTTTAAGTGATTAAAATTTCATCCTAAGTAAACACAGATGACTTCAGTTTGAACTGACTTATAAATATGTAATGGCTCATGTCCTGTTGTCACTGCAGAGAGAGGAGCTGACGGAGGTGATTCTGAAGCTCCTGGTGGCATGGAGGGATCCTCTGTGGCATTTCCACCAAAGCATGGCTCACCACCACGACTTTAACAACTTCAGCTCCAATAAAGCTCTTGAGATGAGCGACATGGTGCATGAGCTACGGAAAGGTGTGGAGAAAGTGGCTGAGAAGGTACTGTATGTCTTATATGAATGCTGAAGTGAAATGATGTGTGTGAGGTAGTTTACACCCCTGTAGCACCCAGTTACAGTCCTTGCTTTAGGTGTAGAGTGAATTCCAACAGTGTCTGCTTCAAAGACTATTAGGACAAAATATTCTTAGACTCAAAGTTGCAAAAAAAAATCAGTGAAGTTCCATCGTACCTTAAATAAAATGCTAATTGAAATTTGGCAATAAGTGTACTAGATGCTTGGAGCTGCTGTGTAATGTAGCTTCCAGGGATGTAGTTTCTTGTCAGGTTGAGTAAGTCAACGTTCACCCTCAGATGCATATAACAATATATATAAATACAACATCACAGTTAAACGAGAACAGAGAATTAAATATCGATGACATCAAATGTTCATAACTGTTTCTTAAAATAGATGTTATGAAGTATGATATGAACTTACTGAGTAATGTGCAGGGTCAGCTGACATTATTGTATGAGTGTGCTGTCACTGTGTTCTCAGATTTCCTTTGTTTTTTGGTTGCAAGAGGATATTTTCATTATTCATTATCTATCATTATTATTTGTAAGAAAATTACGTGAAACCAATCCTTCTGTTCTCTTGGGTGATGGAATGTATGTAAGCTAATTAGGTTATAGTGTATATTTTGTGCAGTTTTGAAATTATAAAACTGTATTGCAGTACGGTAAAAAAAAAAAAAAAGAACAAAACCAAGAAAGGAACAAGACAAAAAAAAATGCCCTACTTTTATGCACCACATTTAAATCAATGAAGGTGGGCTAAACAGGAACAACTCTGAGTGAATGTACAGGAACTCTTCATCTTCAGGATTTGTGTGTTGTCAGAAATATACTTGGCTTCTTTCTTAGAAATAGGTTGAATATAACTGCACTCAGCTGAAGTGTGTCCTCTCTGCTGCAGATGCAGATGCTGGGGATAATAAGTAACTCTGTCAGCAGCCTGGCTTCTCCTGAGACTTCGCTGCCATCTGACAGCGCCGAGTGGCGCCTAATGAAAGACTATGACCTTCTCTACTGCTTTCGCCGAGATTCCAACAAGGTCCAGAATTACCTGAAGATCCTTAAGTGTCGCATCGTTCCGGAGCATGGATGCTAAAGGCCAGACAACAACAGAGGCTGTGTTTAACTACCAGAAATATCAGCATGCTGGAATGGAAATGCTACGGTTAGAAACTACACAGATAAAGCTGTAGTTTTTGTTGTGTTTTCTATCTGCAGGGTATAGGATGTTAACTGATACACAAGTATGTTCACTCCCATCATGACTGAAGTGCAACTGGAACCCAAGGATCCCTGCTACATGCCTGATGTTAGTGTGGACAAATATGAGCTGACTATGGACAGGATGGAATGAGTGTAACACATGTCATGAAAGACTACTGTAAAATGCATATCAGTTTTAAATATATTAATGCTATATAAAACATTTCAAGAAACTTGGATGCAATGTTTTTTTGTCATTTCTACTGAGGAGATACTTAGTGGAAAGAGGAGACTGTGCAAACACTGCACTTTTCAACCTGAAGTCATGATCAGTGCATCATGCCTGATAAAGCAATTCACATATGACGTCGATGCCCTGAGGCTTAACGTTCTGCTAGTTATCACTAAGTTTACATCTTCTGAAGTCTCTCTAATTAAAGTACTCACTTGTATACCATATATACATCTAGAGAGCTCCTTGTCAGTGGGGTAGGTCAAACTCCCAGCCAGTACGGACAGGCCACCAAGAACTCTTTAAATGTACATGTGGGCATGTGAGTGCTGTATTGAGATGGACTGGAAGAAAGTGCAGGGGTTGCAATAGCAATGAAAATATAGAGACTTCTAATGTTTCACTCTCCTTTCGCACTTGCTATGAAGGCTTGACAGGTTGAACTTTGAATCGAGATAGCAGACGTGTGTATTTAAAAAAAATAAATAAATAAATAAAGCAAATGCTTCAAGGGCAGAAAGTAAAATATATTGTCATGAAATATTATGTTTGATAATTGTGTCTTCATATATTGCACATTGCCTGAAGAAGCATATTAATCCAGCTTGGAAGCATGTACTCTTTAAAGATGGTGCATTCTGCATTATTCCATGGTCGTGTAGGCATCCAGAAGGTAATAAATCTGGACATATATTTTGAGTTTGACTTGGTTTATTGAGTGAGAAAAAAAAAACAGAAACAAAAAACTGCACTGACGGGGTGTGCTGGTGTGTGTTTTGGACGGCAGATCAGTGGCTTCATGATATAGCTGCTATGGTGATGACCTCTGGCCTTCCAGTGCTTTGTTCTACGCAGGAAACATGAACGGAGCCATCCCTGTAAAACGCAGAAATAATGATTTACAAGCAGTGACATCAGATGGCCCATGTGCAGACGCTGGAAGGGTGGATTACCTTTTCATGGTCACCACAGTGTCGATATCATGATTCTCCTCTTTGGGCTGCAGGTCTCTCAAGATTACCTGTAAATTATACAGAGCTGTAGAGTCAGGATCTGAGATCGCGAGCCACCTACTGCCCCCATGTGCCTCCTCAACACCTGCTGCTATAATTATGATGATGATTATTATTACCACTATACATCTCTATTACATCTCATGCTCTCTCTTCTCCTAACCCCCCACACTCTGTCCCTCTCTCACTGTCTCAACCCAACTTTGTAAAGAGGACTTTCTTCAACCTAAAAACATGACAGACCATTCAAAAATACAGAGCAGTCCCCTCAGGTTTTGATGCCAGGCGATTCCATAACATGTCATTGGTCATCAGGCTTGAGATATTAAAATAGAGCCTATTTGAGTCTGTGTGATTCTGTTAATTGCCCAGTGGGGCCCTCACATACCAGGATTTGATTTGATTGATTTTGATGAAATATAGTTGACATGTGAGTTTCAAAAGCTCACCAGTGAACCACCAGAGGAAAAGAGAGAATTTGAATGTGCTGTTGGGCACTCAAACAAAGTCAGGAAGTGCATGTTGTTCGACATTTGATCCAATGTTAGTGCTTTGTTATACCTTAGCTAGCTTTTCTGGCTGCTCCGCGACAAATCTCTGGTAAATCTCCAGACAGAGGGAGGATAGTTTACCCCCTCCGCTCAGGACATGATGTCTGCGGGCAGGGAGGGGAGTGCCCGATGGAAGGAGAACAGTGAACACCTCAGCTCCGGATTCATCCACCTCCTACAACACCCACACACCACCAAGTTGGAGAGACAATATTAGAATTGATCTATTAAATTCCTTAGATGGAGTAAGATCCACTAATAGAGTTAAACATTTATAATCAAGTAGATGCGAAAATAAAAATGATTCATATTCTCATTGCTGAAAATTATACATCACATATTATGTCTTTTTAATTGATGCGTATACCTTTACTAGTATGTCAGAGGCAGAAACATCCACTGTGACAGACTCTTCCTCAGGGGCAAGGCCATCTTTGCCAACCAGTAAGCCTGCTTCCAGGGCTGCGCCCACAGCGATGACCTCATCAGGAGGTGCTGAGCTGAGAAGCTCCACATCAGGAAACATCTCACGGATCATCTGCTGGAGACGAGGGATCCTGGCTGAGCCGCCACAAAGAACCACCTAAAATACAACATGTGACATGAAAAGTTGTTGGATCTGAGGCTTTTTTCTTTAACTCACATTCACACTGATTCACAATCTAAACAAAAGGCCACTCTCATCCTCATCATACAACTATGACAGCAGTTGGATCATTTGAAACAATATATGAAAACACACACTGCACCTTGTTGATGTCGCTGGTGGAGAGTCCTGCCTCCTCCAGTAGGGGTCTGATTGGCTGGATGCTCTTGTTGAAGAGTGAGGAGCAGAGCAGCTCAAAGCGAGCTCTGAGAAAACATCAAACGAACCAGACTTTTTCCAGGGTGTTTTTATAGAGGAAATATTTCTACATAGCAGAATATATGATAGTATATGCTTCACTAAATCTGCCTGTAAACATCAAAAATTCATAAAATGCAGTTCTAAATAAATCACTGTTCCTGCCACATTCATTTTGTTGCGGCGGTCCATGGGTTTTGGTATTTGCAGCTCTTTCTTGTTTTGAAGCAAATTCCTCACAATGCTTGTGTATCATCATATTACCATTTCCTGTGTTTTTATCAGTTGTTTTTAAATCTTCTGCTCTTTTTAAGCTTTGTGTCAGATTAACAGCTTACCTAGAGACATTGCAGTCAAAGTCGATGCCATCATGCAGGGAGTCAACAAAGCAGTTGGCAGATCCTAATGAGGACAGAGAGTGTTTGGCCATGTCTGCTCCGTTCATCAGCTTCAGCATTGCCCGAGCATTACTGCTCACATCATGCCTAAAGGTGCTGCACAACATACAAAGACAAGGAACATGAGGATGGCTGGGAGGAATCGAATTTTAAAAAAAAAAAGGTATTTAACACATGTATAGGTGCAGGTGTGTGTGTGTGTGTGTGTGTGTGTGTGTGTGTGTGTGAAAAGGAAACAAGACAGAAATTTTGCTGCTGGACTATTGTTCAAGCTTCATATACAGGACATGGATATCATGTTACTATCACTCGCAAATCGTTGTTTGCCAAGCATCTCATCACTTTCTGAAATACTTGTCATAATGATGCAATGACATAGTCCTTTCAATCTATATTAAGATAGTCGGATGGGTCAAAAAGCTTGGGACAGAATCATTCCTATACAAATGCTGTGTGATGAAGTTTTACTGCCACCTACTGGACAGGGGAGCACAGTGACAGGCTGTATACAGATCATAAGGAAAAGATAATTGGTTATAAAAATCATCTGCTTATAATGATCAATTTTAACCAGACAGATATGATCACTATAAGTGGTTTCCACTGTCTTATGTTATTATTGTGCACATTTAAATTACAGGCTAATGTGCAATGTTCATAATGCACGGTGCAAAGTCTCCCACATTTCAGGGGCATTTCTCATAATATATGCAGGTGTTTTGAATATTATACTAATATTATATCCAACCCATTTATATCAATGAGGGTAGAGAAAATAATAGGAAATAACTGTCACTATAACACAATACAGATCAACTGATTCAAGAATTTGTATCTATCTATCTGTCAGCAGCACAAACTGCATCCTCTAGAACCATAATGAAGGGATTTAGTTCATGGCTGTTACATTAGATCACTATTCACTAGCTTTGGTATATCCCAGGCATGGTGTTATTATATTCCAGCTCTAAAGGTAGTATTTCAGATTTTGGCATGTGGCACATAAATTAAGAGCTATATCTCAGTGAAATTCTCCTTTCAGTCAAACTGTGTAACATGTGGTGGAAAACATGAAGTGACTGTGTGTAAGGAGAGCTTCATCTACCGTTTGAACTCGGTGGCGAGGTGCTGGGCCAAGGCCTGGGTGAAGCTCTCTCCTCCGATGCTGTGGTCAGTGTGGGTGTTGAGAACCCGGAATATTCCTCCATTGACCTGCAGCACTGTCACACTCAGGGACGTCCCGCCCAGCTTATACACCAGGACGTGGCTGTCAACACAGTACAGATCAATATGAGGACAAATTGTTTGGAATCAATTTTTATTCATTTCAACACGGCCATTAAGCCAAGGTGGAAAAATTATGTAAAAAACGACAAAAAAACCAGAGACATAAACCACCCTTGAAGCTTGCAACTAGTAACATCTAGCTGGGAGTGATAAAAGGTGTATCAACAAGTAAAGAGATGATTGCAGATAGCGAGCAGGCAACAACTATGTTTTTTAAAAAAAAAATGTGTCTATTGTGTTTTCAATTTAGAACCAAGTATGATATAATACAGCTAGTGCTCTGCTCCCTGCAGTGGATTTCCTCTATGTTGCTACCTTTGACCATCTGACAGGGAGCCCGTCTAGCACCAGCTGTCATCCAGCTCTGTCTGCTCTCTGTCGACAAAGAGCTGTCATGTCAGGAAGAGGGCTAAAGAGACTGGAAAATTCCTGAAATGTTAATAAGTATGACAAACGTGTCTCTTGTTTTAGTTTAGTTTAGTCAATCAATGGTGACACACAATCAATGGTGACACACGCTCAGCGTCTGATTGTAAAATATTAAGCATGTACTGTAGATGAAGTAGCAGTCAGGTGTTAATTATGTTGTGTTTTACTTTATCATCAGACAGAAACTATCCTGGGCTGCCATGTATGATAGTGACAACTACTGTCACACTTTGAGAAGGTGACATTGGACTTTGCACCAAGTTAGAGTCTAATTTAGTTTCAAAAGGCACTTCACTTTTTTGTGTCCATCTAAATTCAACACTGATTAGCAAAGTGAGTAGAATCCCATTCTGGCCTTGATTATATCAGCAATGACCAACCATATCTGCTTTGAGAATATAAGGCAAACATCAGTAAACCAATAAGCAGTTCAAGTCTCGCAACATGTAACGTGTGCCAGGAACACAGTGTTTTCCTTCAGTGCTGTACCTCCTTCCAGATGAACAGTCCTGTCCGATGTTATAGGCCAGCAGAGCAGCAGCAGGCTCATGGATCAGCCTCAGCACATGGAAGCCTGCAGCTTCAGCTGCCTCCCTGCGCAAACACAGGTCGGTGGAATTTATTAAAAAGGTACAAGATTTTCACTGTCTCACAACAAAATAGTAAAGTTGTGACCTACCTTAGAGCATTTTTCTGAGCATGTGCAAACTCAAAAGGGACAGTAATGACCGCCTCTGTGACATCAGAGCCCAGAGCTGACTGAGCCGTTTCTGGAAAAACAGGAACGATCAATCAACTTACTGTGTATTTTATGACGTGTGCATCTGTGTGTGTGTGAGAGAGAGTCTGTGGGTTCGCTTATGTCCAAATTGGGGATGTACACTAGACTCAAGACCAGTTGATTCGGGACAGTGGTGCAATTGGGGACAAAAAGTGGTGTCCTCAATTTGGAAAACTGTGATTTTTAGGGTCAACAGTTAAGGTTATTGTTAGGTTAAGGTTATTGTTAGGTTAAGGTTAGGGTTAGGTTAAGGTTATTGTTAGGTTAAGGCTATTGTTAGGTTAAGGTTAGGGTTAGGTTAAGGTTAGGTTGTTAGGTTAAGGTTAGGGTTAGGTTAAGGTCAGGTAGTCCTTCAGGTTAGTCTCCAGGAAATGAATGTAAGTCTATGTAAATTCCCCAAAAGTGACATAAGTAAAGACTGTGTGTGTGTGTGTGTGTGTGTGTGTGTGTGTGTGTGTGTCTTTTCCGCAAAATACCTTTCATTTTGTGGAAGATGAGCTTTGCAGCATCCACTGGAGCAACATACTGTGGGTGTTCTCCTGCTGTGATCTCATAATAAGGCTTATCTTCTCTGTTGACCACCTGAACACAGCAATCACTTCTCAGACTGGAGACTGACTCAAGTATTTTCAGAACTAAATCTAAGAGACAAGTCATCATGCCTCTGACTGGAGATAGCTGATAAAAGCTTTACAACTATACAGTATGAACAGCATGACAAAATGAATATTATTGAAACAAACAAACAACTATGTTGTAAAGTAGGGCTGAACAATATGCAAAAAAACTTAGACTGTGATTATTATTTTGACAGTGCAATAGTGATATAAGTCACAATTTTAGTGGGAATAGTAATTTTGGCATTTTGTTTTCACAAAAAAAAAAAAAAAAAAAATAATAATGATGGTATTTTGCTGGGGTCTGTACCAAACAAGCATGTTCCCTTACATCTACAAAATATGATTTGCAGGACAGGTCATCTCTGTAGCACCACAATGCTTCATTTATAACAGACACATATTAACTTTATCAAAAAATGAAGATCCTACAATTTGGATACTTCACCAATATTTTGATTGATTGTTCAGCCCCATGGCAAAACTTTTATTTTCATTTTAACCAAAAAAACTTAAAAGAACTATGCAGAGTCGAAGTAGTTGTTGTCTATGTCATGGACAGCACGGAGTGGATCTGTTAAACTCACCTGACACTTGGTCTGTGCTTTGTGAGTTTGCGTCTCTTGATCATCAAAGCTACACATTGAGAAAAGACAAAGATGTAATTAAAATCTGTTTTGTTTGTAACGTACAGGTGCCACATGGCCTGGTACCAGGTGTCCTAGCACTAATAGACCCCACAGATTATATCATATTTTGTATACCAGCACTGTAGGATAATATGCATTTAATGCCACTTCTCTGATATGACACTGAGTCTCCTGTCGTAAGACTCTGTCAAGATTTGCAAACAAAACAGTATTAAGTACGTCACCTTCTCCCCAGCACTTGCTTCACTTTCACAACTGTGTTGGCAGCGTTGCGGACCCGTCCTTGCTTCGCTGCAATACCTACAATCTGTAGAAGATCAAAATCAGTCAATTAGCCAACTGGAAAATAAACAGCTATAAGCCAAATAATGTAATGTCAATAATGTAATAATAATCCAGCTGTCTGTTTTCTTCAGTGTGAATTGATGTGATCAGTGCTAAATGTCCCAAGTCTGCGTTTCAAAGTCATGAAATCAATTGCTCACAATAGCTTCAAACCAGCACAATGAAACAGACTGATCCCTGCTCTTCTGCTCCACCTTCATGAAACACCTCTCAGGGTCATGCGGTCCTTGAGGAAAACTGATGTGAAAAGAAGTAAAGCATATGTTGTACCTGCTCAGTGTCTCTGTAGGCCACCACAGCTGGAGTCACTCTGTCTCCTGCATCATTTGCCACCACATCAGCTCGCCCATCCTGAACAAACAACACACACACACACCATTTGATTAGCGGACAATTTATCAGAGCCATTTTTTGTTCCTTCAAGAAGAGTTGGGCAAAAACAGGCAATTAATTAACTGATTAGTTAATATAGAGAAAATTAGTCTAAACATTTTGCCCAGTCCAGTCTACAGGAGGTTTGCGGCCTTAGAGAGGGTTTCTGATATTGTCCCTCTAAGAGCGAGTGATTAATAGTGAGAGGAAGGAATGTCCATTCGGATGGTTCGCAGGCGGTTGTGCAGCTGCAGTGGTGACAATCAGCACCTCCAAGTCTGAGGCCGTGGTACTCTGCCGGAGAACAGTGGATCGTTCACTCTGGGTTGGAATGCATCGCTGCAAGAAGTATCAGGTGGATGGTGCATGAGATGAGCAGATCTGGTGTCATGGCAGCAGTAATGATGCTGTATAGGACTGTCATGGTGAAGAGGAAGCTGTGCCTGAAGATGAAGTCTCAGTCAACCTGCACTCCAGCCCTCATCTATGGTCATGAGCTTTGGGTAACCAGCTAAGATTCTGGATCAGGGCTGTCGAAAAGTATTTCCTGCGTGGGGTGGCATCAGTAGATGCTCTGCTCCTCTGCACTGAAAGGATGTAGCTGAGGACCCTGCTGGCCTCCCTGTGCAGGAGTTTCAGGCACATCCAGACCAAGAAAGTGGAAGGATTCCATATCCGTTGTGGACTGGGAACCCCACAGACTCACAGAATCCTGGACCTGGGTTAGTGATGGAAAATGAATGGAAGGCTAAAACATAATAGATAGATTAATTGATGATGAAGATCTTTAGTTTAGCAGCCCTCATACTTATACTGTGTACCATCAATACTGTGATTGGAAGCTGAGGGAGCTATCCCACATGAAATGACCTGGTAGTATTCGTATGTAACGTTACAGTAGAGTTGAGATCATATCCATCACAGTCCCGTCACATGACCGGAACCCTGTCAGGTCGGCAGATTTACAATGAGCCCAACTCACCTTAAATATCGCCACACAGGCGCATGTGTTTCCGAAGTGAACTCCAATCGCTGCCATGCTGAAAGACCTCGGCTCAGAGTGCCGAGCCACGCGCATGCGGCCCGTGTTCCGCTTCCAGGAACAACTTCCGGTAAAAGATTTTCAGAACAAAAGCGTACTAGTTCTATATACCTAGGGAACTCAGAAACTGCATAACATCGTTATTTTTTAAGAATATATAATGATAATACTGCTACCGTTCTGTCGGCCTCTGTCCCTATCCATTAAAGGCAAAAAATAATCTAAAAAAATGACCTTTAAGAACTGATCACACTTTTATTCACTTCTACTATATTTATTCTATTAAGACATCTCATCTTTCACTATGGATTACAAATTTCTCTTTCGAAACACGGCTACTAAAAATAAAAATACTGCTTTAAAACATGTTTTCAATACTAATCACAGGAAAAACAAAGCAAACAGCTAATTCTGATTATCTGTATTGGTGTCATTATTATTTCCAATTAATTAATTTTATTCCATTATTTTCAATTTTTGCTCTAATGACTCCTGACTCTTCAGAGCAATGGACTGTGAAGTTGAATGGTCACCAGCCCGGAAGTAGTGTCAATCAGGAACTTGACTGCCCTCTTATTCTGAAATTCAATGTGCATGTGTGAAACACTGTTAGGTACATAACTCACAGAATCACAGACAAAATAAATGGAAATACCTTCACCACCATCTGCCCTTTTATTGGAGGGGGTCAGGAGACTGAACTCTCTCCCCTTCACCTCAACTCAGACAACCTGAACTGCAACCCACTCAAACTGGTTTTAAAACCACAGCACACTTTCCATTTTTACAGCCAACACATCTGCTGGCTCTGCTTAGCACTGCATACTTTGCACCTGTCACAATATTTGCACCAATTATGTTATATTGCACTTTTTGTACTATCCATTACATTGCTTTGCTTGATTTGCTGTATTGTTATTTTAGTGTCTTTGTATCTTTTGTAAATTTCCCCACTGTGGGACGAATAAAGGTATATCTTGTCTTTTGTTTCGTTTTTCTACTGTGCCTGTTTGCACCGGGGCTCTGAGAGAAACAGCATTTCAATCCCATCTATGTCCTGTACATATGGCAGAGCTGACAATAAAGTTGACTTTGACTTTTGACTTGACTTATCAGACTTCACACAGCCCTCTGGAGCCACAAGAGATTTTCTCTAACTTTTGCAGTAGTATTTCCCAAGACCTGGAAACAGACGTATTGACATCTTCATTAAAATTAGATACAAAGTGAAGGAGGAAATGAGAGAAAAGGATCACCAATCCTGTTTTTCTTTTTTCATTTCAATTTTTTTTGGCAAAAATATGAAAAGAAATTGTGGGCCTCAATAACCATATCTGAAAAAGTAGGAGTTATAAACATGAGATGTTCACAGTGACATCTGCGCTGAAACTAAACTGAAGGCCCTGAAGTCCTGCCTGGTGTGTCTGACCTCTTACTGTCAGACAGAATCTGACCTGAAAATACACGTGCTGATCAATCCTGTCATGAACCTGCAGGACAGAATGAGTAAGAATCATCATAGACCTCTCGAGGTGTTTTGCAAGACCAACCAGACGTATGTGTGTGTGTTGTGCCCTGGGACAGATCAAAAGAGACACCGCTTTGCTCCTCTGAGAAAGGAATGTGAACAAAAGACAGCTATGATGGAGAGAAATGAAGCTAAAATTCAATAAATGATCCAGGGAAGACAAATACTCAGCAGATCAAAAGGTCAGAAAAGCTCAGCAAGGAAGTTGCAGACGGAGACAGCAGACAGTATGGAGCTATGCAACATGATTGAAGAAAAGCAGAAAACACCTGAGAAACAGGCTGAAGGCTTCATAAAGAGCTGGAAGAGGAAATGTCTGAGCTGATGAAAAGAAGCAAGTTACTGAAGTCAACTACTCATCAGTGGTGTTGGAAGTTAAGCTTACAACATTCTGATTGCCTGATTCACTTAATTTTCTGTTATTATTTGCTGTTAACCATACCATTCGCAAATTACTAGCTGACCAATTCACATAATTGTTTATCTGAATCAGGCAACCAAAATGCTGAAGCAAAAAATTTTTTACACTGTTACACCATGAAGTGAGTGAATCTGTTTTCTAACTTATTTCTTTGTGACTTGCAGAAAAACACTAGCTGATATGGAACATGTTTATTCCACAGTGATGAGATCAACAGAGTCCATGTGTCATTCTGACTGCAGAGCCTGGCTCAGAAAGAATAAGCATTTCTTTTTGGATTGTTCTTTAAAGGTCAACCTGAGCTCTAAATACAGCTTCAATTACAAATACACAGCTTCATGACAGTCCATAATCAATATGTCACATAATAAGACAACATCCAAACATGACAAATGACATTTATTGAACAAGTAGAAATTACAAGCGTGTATAAAAATACAAACTTTGCCTTTAGAAATGAACAGTAGTGGATCTCTCTGCAAAATAACCATATATAGACGGAGACAGACTACTAAAATATCTTCTCTAGTGCAGACCTACATCACATGCTAAAGACAAAAAAGAAAGCTGTCCATGTTGCATCTCTACCCAAAATATCAGGAGTACAAGAATCTCTGTCAGCTAGAATGGTCAAATACAATGTTTAAAGAACAAAAGTGTAGAGTTTTAATACAATCACATCGAATGCGTTCTGTATGGCAGCATTGTACAGACATCCTGAAATGTATGTCCACCAAGAGCAATTAATTTCAGTGTAGTGAAAATAAAACATTTTAAGGATAAGTTAATAAATAAAGACATTTTTAGACAAATCTACCCCACATATAAAGCGACACTTAAATTAAAGAGGACAACTATAAGTCATGGGAGACGCTTTCTTCCTTCAAATTTAAGATTTCTAAAAAAAAAAAAAGAGGTTCAGCACTGAGAGTAAAGCTCTGAGACAAAAGCTGCTTAACTAAATGAAGTACATTGTTCAGCATCTGTATGGCCCCTCAACAACTGAAGGGCAGCACTACAAATACAGCTTGATGCTTTAAAACTTCAGTGAACAAATGCAGTTTCTGACAGCGAGTACGTGTTTGCTTGTATACCTGAAA
Source organism: Holacanthus passer (assembly GCA_025331565.1). Lineage (NCBI taxonomy): Eukaryota > Metazoa > Chordata > Actinopteri > Pomacanthidae > Holacanthus > Holacanthus passer. The sequence continues at coordinate 2,282,826 of JAFREQ010000039.1, forward strand.
CTGAAACGTCACATTCTGGCAGGAATTACATTTCAGAAATCTGCACACACCTGTGACTTTCTTGGCATCTTTCAAAATGAATAACAGAAATTATTTTGAAACAAAAACAAACCCAAGAGTCCCAGGAAATACAAAAGCTGTGTCCAGTATCCCTGAAATCTGATTGGACAACCAGTAAGATACAGATCCACCTGAAATTTACATTTTGTAATTAATAATGAAAGTTACACAACATGGTTCAAATGGAGGACACCAAATCTCTAACTGGATAGATGCTTGTTTCCATTTACTTATTTATTTACAAAAATATATATTCAAGCTGTACAACATCACATCAACAAGGCAAATTTTAACCCCAAAAAAGTGTGGAAAACTCATGCAAAATACTCCTAACTTTGAGTAAAGTGAGTCACAGGACATTAAACATTCCTCTGAAGGCCTCAAACTTAAAACACACAAACAAAAAAATACTATTAATAAAGAGGGGCAAATCCTCTCAGCATTTTTGGTCTGTGGAAAAACAGGGCTTATTTTATGATATTATTAGAATAGAAATAGCCCATTCCAACATGACAATAGAAGCTGTTGAAAGGTGGTGACAACAGTGCACAAAGTGCCTCCTCTATATTTTATTCTGTGTTGCCACAATCTTCCTGAGGCTTTATTTAGCTTATAATGGTTCACTTGACAGCTCCAGATAACGGCTGCGTGTGGACTGGTGCTGAGAGTTCACCACACTGAGGCATGGACCGTTGACAGTGGTGACCTTTGAGGGAATAAAGGCCCCAAGAGCCCAACATGGAGGAAGCCGTGTTGCACCGTCCAATTATATATAACAGTCCTCTGCCAGAGTCTGAACTGATCCACAAAAGACTTGTAGCATGATCTGCAGTAGTGAGACAGGAGTCAAGGGTACTTATTTTGAATAAACTGTATTGCCAAGTATTTCGCTTTTTTTCTGTGAAATTCAAACTACTATTCAAACATTGAAAAAAAAGAATAATATTTCACTGTTCTTCACAGTGTATATTTACTGCAACAGGCTGTGCTTTGTTTTCCAATGAAAGGTATTCCTAAAATGCACTGTATGTCTGACCCATGGTTTGCCCTATTGCGCAATCAGTAAATTCTGCTACTGCCTAAGAAAACTAGTTAGCCATGCCACCACATAATCACATCACCAAAGCCATCTGAGAGAGAAAAATGAGGAAGAATTTAGGATTCAAGTCCATAAGTACAAAAGTCATGGATAAAGGTTAAGGCTGTTTGCTGGGTTTGTAAAATCTTAGTTACATTAGTGTGTCGCTTATTGAGGTAGTGGAGGCACCACTAATGGATGTAACATTAACTCACCGACCTAGTTTAGTAATAGACTGCATGGAATGTGTTGAATTCATTTTTGAACAAATAACATTTTAGTCCTCTTTGTTCAAACTTAAGTTATGAAAAAGAGAAGAGAAAAAGATATTGTCTATTGTGATATTGTGCTATTGTCTTGTTAGTGGTTGACTAGCGTTAATCACATTACCAGTTATCTCTGGTAGCTCACAAAGTCACTTAGCTTCCAGCACATTTTTTCACAAAGACATGAATTTGGTCTGACCGGACTCTTAATCTGTCTCATACCTGTGCTTCCACCTCTCAGAATACATACGGGTATTTTTTAACATGGGTGTGAAAATATTTGTTATTTGCTTTCAAACCCATACAGACTTAAAGAACTGGGTGGCATTGTGTCTTTACTCGCCTCTGCAGTTGGATAACTATTAGAGACACTGTCAGGTCAATGTTTTGAAAATGTATACACTCAACTCAAAAACTGAAGAATTCGTGGGTTGTGAATAGACAAGTTCAGATCCAATGCCAAAATTGGGCAGCCTCTGAGAAGAGGTTTGTTGAAAAGGAAAGGAAAACCAAAGGCAAAGAGTGGACGGCTGCTTTCCAACTTATGGCTCCTTCCTAAGAGTAAAGGGTGAATTCCAGAGGTCTCCAGGTTTCCATGCAGCATTCATCGATACAGCATTGCAAACAGAGAGCAAAATTAAGTATTTACAAAAAGAGAATCTCATAGAAAGCCAAGACACTGAAAAGAGAACCAGTCCAAGGATCCAGTCCAGGTGTTATCGGGGATGTGAAGAAAGCCTGGAAGGGTTGTAGCAGCTTGTAAAAGATGGAAGGACTACAGCGGGGCTGGGTTTAGACCTTTTCTGTTCCTGTATGTTTCATTGAGTATCATACATCAGTTTCTGTTAGTCTGTCCATCAAGGAAGAGGAGCCATCACCTTCACCCAGCTGCCCTTTCTCCTCCACCTCCTCTTCTTGTTTGGGTATGGGGGGTGGGGACATGCTGACTGCGTTCTTTTCCATTGCTTGCTCTTCCTCCTCCTCTTCCATCTCCCCACCCTCTTCCTGTTGCTGGTGCAGCTTTGGCTTCCTCTGACAGCAGGGCTTGTACAGGTGGGGATCAATAATGACTTCTCCGAAGCGTCCCTTGTACACGATCCCACAGCACACCTTCTGTCTAAACATCAAACATGCTTCTGTCAGCACAAGTTTTCATAACCTACAACACGAGCACTTTTGGAAGACAATAATGTGTAATGATGTATGACCATAGAGAGTTCCTTTCAATGTCATTTATCAAATCAAACAACAAACTATTTGGATAGATTAAGACACATAAAAGTCACATAAAACATTTTCTATAATACAGCGTGTAATAGGAGGGTCATGTCATTTAGCCACCTGTTGGCTTATTAACTTGTATGCAAAGCGCTGCTAGTTGAAATTAATGTCTACAACAAACAGTAAATGAAAGGAAATTTGCCTTTATGTTACATTATGTGAAAGGTTCATCCATCGAAGATTACTGTAACGGTTCATTTCATTACACACAACAATTTCACAAACATTTTCAAAATCTTTCTCTTGATTGTACCAATTCCGTAACTTTTTCCTGAAAAATAAGATTCTGAAATTCCATGGTTTTCTATGACCATGCGAACCCTGTGCGTTACTTAATCTGGCACTCAATTCATGTAGATTTTGACTGCCAGTTCACTGAAAACCTCAGCACACATTCATGCTGCAATAGTTTCCTAGTAAACTTGGTCCTATAAATATGTTTTTCAAATGACTGATCTCTAATGTCTGTGTGGAGTTGCATCCCAAACAGAAATGATTGGATGTTTGGGTGGATGATTTCACATTAGGACAAAGGAACACCGGAATGAACGAGTTAGAGTCTGTGTTACCTTTTCCAGTAGGTGAGGTCCAGAAAGGAGAAGGCCTGGGAAGGGGCGGGGTCAGGTGAAAGCTCTGTATCTGAGCCATCATCTGATTGGTTGCTGTAGCTGGGTGACTGAGCTGGCGAGGCACTGGAGGTGGTGCTGTGGGCGTCAGAGTCTGGGAGGGACACAGACAACACCGATCACGACACGTCCTACTGACATCGAGACACACTACAATAGGTTTGTCCAGAGATGTTAACAGGGGCCTCAGTGTTAACATTGTACACGATAATAGTCTTTTTTTCAACTTGTTGTAATTATTTGGTTGTCTTTATTCTTGGGGCATGGACTAGTTCAACTTTATGATTAAGTGTAAATAAAAGTCAGGTAAAATTTAAGGAGTATAACATGAGCCTGACATTACTCAACTTTTGTATTAAATAGTATTCATAGAATTAGTATGTCCTATATACTACAGCAGCACCGCACTGGCAGCTTACTGTTTCTCTTTAGCTTGCTCTGCATCCGACTGATCTGTCTCGGCCTCAGCTTCTTCTTCATCTTCTTCGTCCTCAATGTGGCCTTGATGCTCGATCCGGCTTTTGCATCGACAACCTGAAACCACAAAGGACACAAGGTTTTACAGGACCATCTAGCTAAATAATGAGACCAAAACATTGATCAAAGGTCTATAAGTGTAATCATGCTAAATGTGTCCCTACATGGTTCCAGTTCTTCTTGGATCCAGCTGGAAGTTTTTTCCATCTCTTGATCAGGAGGACACAGGCGTTACAGATGTCCCCACAGCGCACTTCACCCAACCTGTAGGGACAGGAAGAGCCACACCAGCTAAGCATCACACAAATACAAACAATCAACATGCTGTATCCGAGAGGTAATATTGATTTTCATTGTTATGAGGATGATATGATTGATACTGATGTGTCCTGTATTATGTTCTACCTCATTGAAATTAAGAACTGGATGTCCAAAAATTTCCTGCAGTTGAACGACTTTGAATCAGAAATAACTATAAATATCCCTTCTTTCCACAGAACTAGCAGTGTTAATATTATACTATTGCAACTTTATTCAAGTGTCAGGAGGTGAAACATTCAAAGACTGGAGCTGATGTGAAATGCTGCTGCCAGGCTTTTAACATGTACTAAGGGAAGAGACCACATCAAGCTGCTAGTTTTAAAATTGATTTTAAGATCTTGTTACTCATTTTGAAAGTCCTGAATGGTCAGGCCTATATCTGTGATCTGCTCACTGTCTATGAGCCTGGTCGCTGCTTGAGATCCTCTGGCAGGGCCCTTCCAAAATCTTGGTCACAAAGGGTGACCAGGGGCAAAATCTGTGGCCCTCCCTGCCTTACAGTCTCAGCCAGGCAAACTCATTGTCCTCTTTTAAATATCATTTTTTTCTTATGGTGTTTTCTTAACTTATGGTATTATTGTTTATATGTGTATTATCTTATTTTATTATTTATGTTTAAGATCTTATTTACTTTAATTAGTTGTCTTTACTTACTTTGCACCTGTGTGTTTTTTTAAAAGGTGCTATATAAATAAAGTTGCTATAATTATGATAATCATTATCATTATCATCATCATCATCTTCCAGAGCAACTGCAATACCTGCAATAAAACTCACATCATAGGTAACCATGACAATGGAGCTTGGCAGTCTGCTTGAGCCAATTGCTGCAAGTCAGCAGAACTTCATCATCAGAGTTGCAATGGCGTTACATTAAAACTAGACTTTCGCCTATGTGCCATAGAAGAGAGCGATCCAGAAACAAAACAATCCTCATTTATAATTGATGCCTTACAAGCGGTTAATTTTGAAGGGAAAAAAACAAGGCAAATAAATGAGTACAATTCAGGGGTTTTCAAAGTCTGACACTGTGGGCCCCCCTCATATGTGTTTGTGACTCCTGTTATTTTTCTTGTCTTACTTCTGTTTGGGGGACAATCATGCTTTTGGAACTACAGCTCTCAGAATACGCTGAGGGATGACATAAATGTTGCCATGGATTCAGCGAGTTATGTAGGCTACAACTTGAGCTTCATTTTTGGCCTAAATCTACTGACATTTTGGCATCATTGCAAGTCTAGTGAATAATTATCAGCAGTTCCTGTTTGTAGTGCACCAATGGATGTACAGACAACTATCACTTTGATACTGAAGAAAACTTCATGATGAAAACGTAATGACTCTGGCAAGTTCTGGAAGTCACACTGGATCTAAAAACATGTATATCATCATATATCATGTCAGTGTGTTAAGATGTGACAGAAGTATGACTATGAAGTAGCATCAGTTCCTCAACTGCCTCCATGAGCTGTGTGTCACTGCCACTGCTGCTGTAACTACTGGTTGCAATCACCTGCATGCACCTGTCCCTCTCGCCTCAGACAGTATATTTGCCCGCCTCAAAGTCTGAAAACCTGTGCTCTAACTGAATAGCAACCTGACCTGAATTAAACTGTGGTGCTGTGATGACTGAGTTAACCATGTCTGAAGGTGGAAGGTGGCGCTGACTCACCCGAAGCAGCTCTTGAAGTTGGTCTCATAGCGTTTGCTGTCAGTGAAGCGGGAGCTGGACGACTTGGCTCTGCAGATGCAGCAGCCATCTATGCTCCGGTACATCTTCGGCTTGTGGAAGCCAAACATCTGCAGCAACACAGGCACAAACAAAACAATTAACAACAATTAACAAACAATAGAATACAATATTCTTTTTACTATTTCTAGACTTACAGAGTTACATTTTACCTCGGATACCTACATGTTTCACCAACTAAAAATCAACTACAATGAAAATGCCATCAGTTCGGAATAGACAAGAAGAAGGCTGCAACTGAAAATTATTTTCATTATCGATTATTCTAGTTATTTTTTCACTTAATCAACTAATATAAGACCATATGTCCATCTCAATTTCCATAAGACCAAGATGATGTCTACAAATGGCTTGTTTTGTTTGTCGGACTCCAAAACCCCAGAGAAATTCACTTATTATCCCATAAGGCAAAGAAAAGAAAAAGACAAATGAGAAGCTGGGATTTTTGCTGCCTTTACTTATTTTAATTATTAAAATAGTTTCTGATTATTTCTCTGTCAATCCGTGGTTTCAGCTCTAAATAAAAATAAATGTACTATAAGTAAAGAAGTACTATAAATAAAACTTTAAGGCTTTGGGTTATCACTTTAGATATTAGTTTTTCTTAGGACTTGCAGACAGCAGTTTATATATCTGACACAGTGTTACTCTCACTATAGTTCAGCATATTTAGCTCCACAAAGAGCGGAATTTAAACACAATACAAGCTGCGGTCTGTTTGCGTAACAGGCGCATTTACGTCAGATGCCATTTCAGCCCCCCTCCCGCCGTGGTGTGTGTGTGTGTGTGTGTGTGTGCCAGGTTATCAGGCTGAGCATCACAGAGGCAGGAACAGCGCGGCCCGATTGCCTCTTACGCAACGTGGTGCTGATGCTGCTGCAGCTTGAGGCTCGACACGGGGTCTGGTGACGGACACCTACAGATGAACACCTCTGATCACTGAGACGCAGGATCAGCGCACTGGAAAACGAAGTGAAATAGGTTGGATATCGTCTCGGGCCGTGATGTCACCTGTCACGTGCCACGCTGGTTGTGTAATCCTGTCCTGACCACAGCACATGGCGGGAGGATGGATGCTGCCGACTGATGCTCAGCCAGCGGCAGATAACGAGTCCGGCCTGAAACACAACCTGATCACGACTAGAGAGTTGACAAAGTTCTCAATGTGCTAGATGATCGTGTCCAGATTTATCATCGTGGCCACGTGAGGCCAGATGCTGTCCATCATCCAGAAAACAACGTGTCCGTGTTGTTAATACTGCACCATTGAGGTTCATTGTGTCTTCCTCACATCACAGCGTGGAAGCAGCTCTCCTCCGCGTGCGTCCATTATCGGACAACAACTTCTCCCTGCTATGACTGAAATTATGACTGGGATCAGGGAAGCCAGTTCACTATAATCAAGCAGTTATAGTAAGCATAAACAAGTCTAAATCATCTCTGGGGAAAAGAAGCACCCTTCTTCCGCCACGACTGAAATCATGCCAAAACGATACAGCATAAGGGATTATTATGGGATGGCTCTAATGTCTGATAATGGACTTCACCTGAAAAAAAACATGAAATTTTGAACTGTCTTGTGTTGCGGTTTGGCAATACTGCAAGATTATTTACTATGACTGACCCGAAACGCTAAAATGTCCACAGATATCAGCGGCTCGCTTCACGTCCGACAATGGATGCAGAGGCAAATACGAGACTAGCAACACTGTCAATACTTCGCTGCGCTTTGAAACACTTTTTACAGTTTGCAGTCGTGTGGTTGTAAAACAGAGGCTCCATATTTAATGATAGTGATCATGAGTTTGAAGTCTAACGTGTCGATAGAGTTGAAATGTTGAGGGGGGGCTGGACACTGACGCAGGAAACACACCCACCACCCCGACGACAAAGTCAAGCTTTCAGGCTTTAAACACATCAGCTCTCTGCTACTCAGTTTCATTTCAAATGTGTGCAGAAACTTTAAGCATTTTACGCAACATTTCATTTCGTTTTGAGCAGTTATCCAGATAAGGAGAATGAGAAGAAAGAGTACGGCATTTGAAAATATAAAACAGTTAGCTTATAGCCGACTGTTGGAGTAATTTTCCAGAGTAAAAGCAAACATTAGCTTTAACACGAAGAGCGTCGTCAGATTTACTGGAGTCTTTGAACATCACACCGCACACAAAATCACCGCTGCTGTATTAACTATTATTAGTCATTAGTAATGATAAACCTGAAGCTTTGCGGTATTTCAGTTTCAGGGTAGTTAGTTAAAGCTGTTTGCAGATGTGAAATCAGAAACAACATCTTGCGATAACTTTGCTGCACGCCGACACACACCGAGCCAACACACACTTCTGCTCTGAGCACACAGTCCGAAAACACACTCACCTTGTTTCAAAGTGAAGAGCTGAGCCTCTCACACTTGTGTCATATGATTTAAAATACCTTTTTCCTAGAAGTGTCTCTCATTTAATGTTTAACAATGCAGACCATCAGTTATAACGCTGCATGCCGAAGCGTCGCTCACGAGATTAACAAAAAATATTTCCGCTTGGCAGTTTCAAAATTAAAGCTAGCGTCATGAGCGCCACTTCGGCTGCTTAGGGTAAGTGCAATCCACTTTATTTTGAAGGCTAACTTCCGGTGTTGCAGTGGCTGTGTATGGCCAGCCTGATACAGAGGCAGGCATGATGCAGCTGGTGTGTCCGTAGTAGAAGCGTCCACGCATGCGCGCTAAGCGACTCCCGCGCCACCATTTTCTGATTTTCTTCAATCAGCGCGTTTTGCATACAGCTGTGACGTCTGCCTCACGTACGCACATTGCGATACCCAAATAAGGAGTGGTATTTGCGCGGGAAAAGGAGGCTTAGCCAGTTGCTATGGAGAGGCTGCAGTGCGGGAAAGCTGCCAACAGGTGGCTCTGGTTACACTTTTTCTCAACTCAACAAGGTCCACTTACTAGCTTTTCTGAGGCTTTCAGCCACATTATACCTTTTTATAACAAACATTTTTTATACATTACAAATTTTCCATGTGCTCGTTTTCTATGTTGCTTTTCTCTTGGAGGATTAGACATAATTACAAATACAAGACAAGCCGGTTTTAGTGTAGAGTACAAACACAACTTTTCACATTCTGTTACATATTAAACTTCAAATATGAAACAAACAGGACTCATATTAAAATAAAATATGTCTATGTGTTGTTTTGTTATCAACAAACAATTCCAAATAAACAATAAATAAGTAGTAAAAGAATAAAATATGGATGCTGCAATAAAAATCTTATCTGAGACCAATTCAACACATTCTCCTTGTAGGGAGTGAGGAAGCATTATTGATTCCTATTACCTTATTCCTACTATTAGCAATAAAAATTAAAGGTGAAGTGACTTCTTAATGTGATTACACTGTTGGAATTATTAAATGTAATCAGAAAAAGCAATATAATTTCCAGCAAAACTGTTTGAAATATTGACCACAGTTTAACCTTTCAAAACACGGCCGTCCCTTGTGCTTAAATATTGCATCATTTACATTGCTGTATTCTTAATGTGCAGACAAATAAAAAAAATACTTTGTCCCCTAATATAAAGAGAAGCTTCATGTTGTACGAGCCTCCTTTACTTCTCATCACACAAATGCTCCTGTGGAACAATAAGCATATTTAATAGACAAAAAAGTGCTTTTCTACAATGCTTTCTAATGCTTGTTTATCAGTTAAAGAAAATACAATATGCTGTAATAAACATTGTGCCATCTAGCAAGTTTATGCTCTATAATTTTGATCGATCTGATGTAACTGCCTTTGCAAGAATAAGAGTGTGAGCGCGGATGCTATAACATGCAGATTATGTAAGGGACTACAGTGTTGAGCAGGACATTGACCCTGCTGCTGTACACTCATGTCTTCTACTTAGGAATGGCTCAGATTAGGTCTTATAAATAAATTCAAGCCACATAAATAAAAAGTCACTCCCTTTACTATATTTCTAAATGTATTTTGAATTTTAAACCAAAATTGGTTCCCATGAGATTGTGAAGGGAATTATTTTCAATATTGTGCCTTGAGAAATGCACGTACACTAATTATTACGAATTTAATTAAAATTGATGTGAAAGGGCACATGAAATGTCAGACATCACCTTTGAAAACATCAGTTTTTCATACAGTATAATATAATCTGTGTAAAAATGATTTTCCTTCTGATTGAATCACATTATCACACATAGGCTTTAGAAACTGTACTTGTATGAACTGTAGTTTATGGACATAGACACAAACACCTAACACCTTTAACACAATGGATGTTTTTATTGAAATAGGCATAATAAATATCAGACCAGAGTAGTCAGTCTAACACAGACATGACACTATTTTTGTCCAGTGGCGTTCTTCCAATTAGCAGGATGCACAGCCACCGCTGTCATAGATGTCAGTTGCATTTCCTGTTTCCTGTTTGAGCAGATCCACTCAGTGTTAATACCAATTGTCACACGTCCCGTGTAATGTAACAAATCCACTCAGTAACCAAAGCGTGCAGCATTTCTCTCGTCCACAAAGCATATCCCCCTCTAGAAGTCCGCCAGCAAAGAGTTTGTTCACAAAGAAATCCAGGATGAGAAAGAGGACTCTGTTGTGCTTTGGTGCTGTGGATAGTCCTGTAGGTGAGGCATCAGGGCCACAGCAGCAGGAGCACAAAGGGTTAAAACGTGATAAAAACACATGACGTTGAAATAGTGGTTACTGTTTTAAGGACATGAATGCTTCCAGTTATTCACAGGCTTTATCAACCTAAAAATATCAGTGCTTCTGTCAGTTTGCCATGAATTAATACTAAATTAATAAATACATGAAATCAAGACATTCAAAAGAAACCATGACAGGCTGTGTTCTTCACAGACTCAATACTGGAAACAGCAAAAATACTACAGGAACCTGGGGTTGCAAAGATGTTGACTTTTTGTCCCCTCAAAACTCATCTAGAATTCATTATAGAGGGTTACAATAAATACAGCTCAATCTAAATGTCAACATGCACTAATTAGAATATTTACACCGTTTCTCAGAAAGGATTCATTTAGATGCCATTAAGTGGCAACAGTGGCAAAATTTCCATTGCAGCATAAGTTTAAGTAAATACAAATCCATCAGAAGAAAAATAGTTATTAGAGTTTCCACCCATCTCTGTTGGCTAGAGTAGAAAATATATGCAGTTTGTGTTTGGAAGAGGTGGAGGCTGAATTCAATTCTTTAACCACACAAATGACAAAAAAATCCTGTTCCTTCCTTTTATATTTTACAGAGGTTGTGTTGCATCCCTTAATTAATTAACCCATTTAATGCTAAATTATACTTCAAGGACAAGGCTTGTATTCTGCATTTTCTTATTTTCAACTAATCCCTGAAAAGACCCAAACCAACAAAGAAGGCCTGTGTGGCTGAACAACAACCTACAACATTTGCTGTTAAGTATTATTTTGTTTATCCTTGAGAATTGAGAGTTATGACCTCCTAGTTGAGAAGCTGTATTTATGACCTGAAAATGTCTGTATATCCAGGTTAATAGCTCATTGTTCCACCTCCACCATATGACATGAATGGTACATTATGATTTTGAAATTAGATCTATGGAAGGATTGACCCAACTGTGTTCTATAAGTAGACCTAACTGTAAGTGGCTGAGTCACTCTAACTTCTCTTCTGTTAGCATTCCTAATCCAGTGTGTACTACATTGATTTAGAGAAAGGAACATTTTGCTTGCTTGCATAAAAGTTCATTCTTGATCTTGGGAATAGTAGTTAAGGTTCACTTACTAACTTTTGTCAGAGCTTTCAACCATAAAATTCCCCACTCAAGTCACGTGTCAACTGCATAACAACTGAGCAAACACAATGCAGTTTAAAAAAAGTTTAAAAAAAGCTAGTAAATGGACCTTGAGTTCAGATTATTTTAGCCATCATTGAACTGATGATAATTGGCATACATGAATCACACACACACACACACACACTCTTACCAGGACACACGCAGGGCATACTACAGAAACCAATGGGTCGCTTTTAAAACTTAATTTGAAAGATATAAAAACGCACGCACAAGCATTTCAAACAGCCAGGTTGATGCCTGTAGTATGGTAGGAATGTCAATGCAGCCACAGGTGGAGATCCTGACTCTGAACCACATCACTGAGATCAGCTTTTGTGTTCAATCATAGGCTAAAAGGGGAGAAAATGCCCAACAAATCCAGCAAAAAAGACATGGAAAATGGGTGACTCCATGAGACTGCACTGTATGAGAGTCACTAGGTTACAGAACAGAACTCCATCGCCATCTCTGTCATAATCCTTGTTCCAGTGCATCAGTGATCGCCCGGTGTCTTCCCGAGGTCGTCTCTTCTGTCTACATCCCATAAGCATGCTGGCTAATGCTAACACTAACTAGGGTGTGGGGATAGTGGCGCTGTAAATGCGAGTTGCAGGCGAGGAAAGACGATTTATCACAGTTTATCAAGTTGTACCTACTGAAGAAGGACTAGGCTACACAGCTCTCTCACAGGCAAATGTCTGTCACCGCTACTAAAATTACACAACAGTGGTTCTGCAGTCTTTCATCCCATTTATCTTCATATCAATGTGTATTGCTGTCAGTAATTTTTCAAAGTGGACTTCAAATTTTATAGCTTGATTTCCTTCCTTCCAAGCAACCACTGTTTCAGTTCACGTTAATGTCGCTGAGGCCAGGGACTGTTTTAAAGCATGTATGTAATGTGATGTAAGGTGTTCAGGATTTGTAGCTAATTAAGTAAAACACGATTAAGCACAGATTGCAATTGAATTGAAAAAGGGTTTTTCAGAGCATGGGGTCATAATACTGCATCCAAACTTATGGTTGTTCCAAAGCCCTGAGTTCTCATATGAAGCAGTGGAATTATGCTTTGGTAACCAAACCTCTCTTTAGTTTTTCTTGTCCCTTACTTCCTCCTTCCTTTTTCCTTGTATCAAATCCCAGGCTAAAAGTGGAGGAATAGGTGAAGTTGACGATAGAGAGGGAGGTTTACAAGGAAAATGTAGAGCGGAGCATCCGCCCAACGGTCCCTCCTATGGCTAAAGGTCGATGCCTTTGACCAGCGAGGCTTCCAGGGTGATGGGGAAGTCATGGAGTGTCTCCAGAACTCTGATGAGGGCGTTGACAGTGGTGCGGTCTCTGAGCAGGGCTGTGTCCTCGTACATCCTCAGGATCACCGGGCACTCCACCAGCAGGGGGATCCACTGAGGCAGCAGACGGTCTCTGCAGAACAAACAGTAAGATTATGTTTCTGTGGCAGGGGTGCTGTATCTGTAGATATTGACCCTCAGTAGAATGACACCTGCTTCCACTTGAGCCAGAACTCTAACCTCTTCTTCATTTATTACATCACTAATAACTCATATCAGCATATTTCCTTTCTATTTCCACTGTGTCGTATTTGGTGTTGTATTTCTGTAGAAGCAAGGCAGTTTTATTTACATGACACATGCCATTGCAGGGAAAGTCAATGTGCTTCACATTAATCTACATACAGCAACAAGTAACATGAGAATATATTAAATTAAAAGGACAAACAACACTGACTACCACCCATCCTCTAAACACTAAAACTCTAAGTAGCTAAAAGCACTTTCACCAGATCTGGATCTTAGTTTGAAAACTACCACCTCATGACCAGAGAGCTCTGACTGGACTGCAGTCTGAGAATGTTCCTGAAGTTCCCAACAATTGGAAGAGCAAATAATTGTCTGGCAATATATTTCATATATTTCTAACTCATATTTGCTGTGAATACTCTGTACATTACAGATTTAAAAGCAGACGTGTCCAACTGAAGTGAATAACAGCAGTGTTCTGAAAGTGACCTGGCTCCAAGGCAGACCAGCAGCTGGAACTTCCCATCCTTGCCGATGTTCCTGGGGGTGGAGTTGATCGCGTTGATATAGTGAGAGAGTGATTGACAGGACATCTGCAGGGGCTCTGCAGTCTCTTGAAGGTCTCCCATCTGGTCAGCTGACTCCACGTAGGCAACAGCCTTCTCTGCAGAGGGAGGGGAGCAAATTACAGACTTGGAGAGTTTGTTTTGCTTTCATAGCTTTCCTTACTACATATGTTTATTATGTCCTTAAACACATAAATTTCTTTGTTGATAAAAAAAAAAAAATCTTCAGTGATACTTCAGCAATGCAATGTACAAAGGTGGAGGTCCATAAGCATTCGCAAAAATGGCTTGAAAAAATAAAATTTGATCAAACCTAAAATGGGCCAAATTAAACAGTTTATCTTATCAGCAGCAGATGGTGCTGTCGTTCAACACTAACCCACAAAGTCCCACACAAACACAGTCTTCTGGAAGAGCCGGGCAGACTTGAAGCCGTGATGAAAGAACTGTTCCAAAGCTGCCACCAAGCTGTTCTCTCCACACAGCAGGACGGTCAGGCTGCCTCTCTGCAGTAAAGACCACCAGGAGGCAAAACATCAACACCCGAAAGCCACACAGAACAGAAGAAAAACAACAAGTCAAAGTATCTTGGCTGAAGTGGAAACATTGGGGTAATAATATAAAGAAAGTGCAGCAAAGTTCAACGGAAACAGACTTGGTGAATAAATGATGTACATGGGGCATGTGACCTGGAAATGTCATTTCCATAATGTTTTCCACATTTTTCCGACATTTTGAAGTTTGACTGGTTCAATTTTTAATTACATCATCTTGTTGTGCTATCTTCTTATAATGGCATTAGAGCCTTAGCACCACCTACCACTTATCTTGAATCAACTCCTAATATTCACATGATAGTAGTGGACTGAAATATGCACACATTTGTAGAAGTGGCAAAATCTTTTCTTGCAGATTTTTTGAAAATTCAGTTAAAATTTGCGTTACATTTCGGGTGGAAACCTAACAGGTGTCTGAGCTGGCTGAGCTGAGCTGAGCTGGGCTGAGCTGAGCTGAGCTGAGGCTTAACGGTTTTATCAGAGCTTTTTCTCTGAAAAAAGCTGCCTGATGTGACTTTCATCCTTTTATGAGGCAATTCTCTCCTGCCAATTTTGTTTGATCCTCATCAACTCACCTGCCAGCAAAAGCCAAAAATGCTTGTTTGTGCATTGTGAGTGTATCTTTCCAAAACATAGATGTGATGAGGTTGTTCATTGTGGCAGATTTTCATAGCTTTGAGGAGAGTTTTACATGAAACAAGTGTTGTCAGGTTCATTCTTTCAAGGCTGCATGCATCACTTTTTACTCTCTCTCCATCACTCCTCTGACAGAAGGCCATTTGTGCCTCATCTGTTTCCCTTGCTGTGTCAGTAGGAGTGCTATTGGACCAGCCATAAAACACCACGTTTCTGACTAAAACATGATGAACACAGTCCGTGGATAAGACAGAGAGAATTTAATCCACACAGTTTAGTAATGTGAAGGGTTCAGAGAAAGTAGTTTGACAAAGTGAATCGCAAATGAGTGTATTCATTTTTAAACAGAGGGATTCAGACACTACTGAGAACAAAATCAGTCTCTCACCTCTTTCTCTGGCTTGTGGAAGTGCTTGACGATGTTATTCACAGCCTCCCCGATGGCCTCTTGAATTTGGGCTGAAGTCGGTTCTGGAATCAAGAAAACAGCCGCATCAATATTTAAGCACAGAGAAGAAGTGTCATTAACAACCCAACATTAGGAGCACTGTCTAACTGCAGTGAAATGTAAATAAAAAGAGAATGCAATAATTAGCAAATCCTTTTTGACCTATATTCAATTAATTACAGCGCAAAGACAAGATATTTAATGTTCAAACTGATCAACATTACTGTTTTTTGTATATATACACTCAGTCTGAATTTGATGCCTTTTAAAAAAGTTGGGACAGGGGCATGTTTGCCACTGAGTTACATCACCCTTTCTTTTTACAACACTCAGTAAGAGTTTGGGAACTTAGGACACTAGTTGTTGCTCATTCTCGGTTGATATATGACTACAGTCCACGCTGCTTCTATCATACTCCACATGTCACAAAGTTGAATCAAAAAAGCAAATGAACTAAGTATTTTTAAAATCCTGGCTATGACCTCGACTGTACTCAAAAACTGTATTTAAAATGGCGATGACTCTCATATATTTCCCCTGATCTGACCAGTTCCTGGCCCTGCACAGCTGCATGTGAATCTTCACAGATACTGACTGTATCCTCGTCCAGACAGAGACGTGATGCTGATGCGTCTGGTCTGGGATGGTGAGCGTTGCAGCGGGGGAGTACGGCAGCCTCTCCCAGAATCCTCCTCCCCACTGGGCACCACCAGCTCACCAATCAGGACCCTCTCCAGGCTGCCGTCGTCCACACCCTTACCAAGCCAGCGCCCACATGGAAACCTGGAGGAGACAGAGACAATAAGGTCATGAATCACCTTGATGGATTATAAACCAAAGTAATGGATGAAAAGTCACAAGATCAGCAAAGTCCCTTGGATATCTGTAACATCTGTGCTCATGTACTGTATGTTATAAATGTTGAGATACTGGACAGGATAAGTGAAAACTGTGACCAGCTGGTGGCATTAGACAAGTGGTCAAAGGATCAAAGTCATTAAAATGCATTCTCTATCCTGAATATCTGTTGTAAATTTCATGGCAATCCACCACCATTGATGTTGATAATAGATATGTCACACTGAAGTGAAAATGTCAACCTCATGGTGGCACTACATGAAACGTCAGGGGTTTACTGACATCAGTAGAACTTATTACAAACTTGCACAGCAATCCATCTCGTAGTTGAAATATTTCAGTGTGGGCTAAAGCGGTGGAACGACCAACATTGCAGCTAGCACGGCCAAAAATACACAGCCTCCACTCACCTGTAGGTGTGTCCTGTAATCTCATTGCGCACCATGACACAGTCCACCAGCCATTTTGCCAGGAGTCCAGCATTATCATGACCCAGCTGCACAGTGGTCAACTTCCCCAGGTTCTGACACTACACACAGACACACAGTGGGGAGAAAATCTAGTTGATGCAAACTACTCAAATTAACATCATCCTGCAAAACCATATCCTACTTTATATACTCTATAGATAGATGTATTTTTAAATTAACATCATCCCCACAACACAGCACCACGTATTAGTATACACTATATTGGTCAATAAACACCTGATCTAGAGCATCATTACAAGCAGTGCTAATAATTACAATACAGGCACGAAATAGAACATAGAGCTGCATTTGGATGCAATGGGTGTGACCGTAGCTGAATTGAAGGTGTTCTATTCTGAAAACACTTTGCAGCAGGATAACAGACCAACTATGACCCAGTCCAAGCTAAAATGAGGCTGACTGCAGACCAACGATGCCTACAGGGAAACAGGCAAATGGACAACTGAAACAAAAGCGTTTCAAAGGGACAGAGGGGGATGATGGGAAAAGGGAGCAGGGGCTTCCTCTAACCTTGAACAAGGCGGAGATGTGCGTGTGAGGCCTGAAAGCAGACTGAGGGAGATGGAAACACTCGTTAAGACACAATGGATGGACAATAAAAATGGCTGGTGATCTCAGAACCAAAACAAGAATATCATCCATCATGCAAAGAGAAAAAAAAAACCCACCAGTGCAATCATGCACCCAAACAGACATGCAGCGTGAGGAGGAGAGCAGGAAGTCTGCAGCCCCATTCAGACTGGATATGTGTTTCTAGGGGAGGTGAGAGTCCTGCAGCTTTCTACCATGAAGACAATCCATAATGTCCCGGGAATAACCTTACTCATGGTAGAAAAAACTACACCCCAAGAGGGAGCATGACTGATTTGTTGTCTTCAGGTTCAGGAGCCATGTGGATAATGACCCATTCCTGTGCTCTTCTATCATGAACAGTAGTATAATTACTACTAACAATTTAACAGGGCTGAAACTAAGTACTGGTTTGAATTCTAAAGATCATTTTTGATCTTGACAACACAAGTTAACAAAACAATCTCACTGCAAGGTCCATTCATGCTTATTTATTTAGTGGAATATTGTCAAGTACTGCTTCAAGGTCAAGAATAAACTTTAAATCTGAACTTTTAAGTCAGTAAGGATGACAAGTCCTTAAACTGCTCCGGAAAAAAAACGAAATTTTATCAACTGGGAAAACTGCTGCTGATCTGCTGATGAAGATCTTGTGATATGATCAAAGATTGAGATTGTTTCATCATTGATGGATCTGTCTATTATTGTTCCAATTAAATGAACCATTGTTTGATCTATAAGACATCACAAAATAGTGAAAAATGTCCATTACAAAATTACAGTGTTTTGTCTGAACAACAGTCCAAAGTTAAAAGTTAAGCTCAGAAACAATACAGATTGTTGGAAATGTCAAAAAATCAAAAGTAACATTTAGAATATGCCTTGGAAATGTTTTCAATCCTAGACTATTAGGCTAACCACTTACAGCTGACTGTGAGGCTTCAGATATGATCCAGACTTGCACAATGGTAGAGGGCTGCACGCCAGCAGCTACACGCCGGCAGCTAAAATGAAATGTATGTGTGCATATATAGGTGTTTGCATATGTGCTTAAGTTAATCACCTTGTTATAAACTGCAATTCCACTTCCACATTCTTTGAATTTTCATGCTACTGGCATGCAGAGTGTGATGGTTTCACAGTGACAGAGGAGGTAAACAGATGGAGTGTAACTGAAGATCATGCCTGAGTGCCTGACACACCAAAACCCAACATCACTCAACAAATCACAGTGATTGACTGTGTGCTCAGCTTGTGAGAAGTCAAAGGTCAAACTACTCACATCAAAGGTCATCTCCAAGACATTCTTGGGGATCTGCATAATGCCCGAGTCTCCCAGCTCTCCAGACACACACACCCAGGGGTTGGAGGTGGTCATGGTGTTGCTCAGCTTCTTGATGGGGATGATGACGACTCTGTACGGGATCACTGCGGGAGAACACAACACGTCAGCACCAGAACAGAGAAATAAACACTAACATGCTGATTAGTCTCAATATAGGCTGTCTAAATGGGTCAATTTCATTATGAAATAACAGATTCAGGGGAAACACACTGCAGCAGAGGAGAAACAGAACAGATCAGATGGTACAGCAGCAGAGACTTGAAATCACCACCTGGG
Source organism: Holacanthus passer (assembly GCA_025331565.1). Classification (NCBI taxonomy): domain Eukaryota; kingdom Metazoa; phylum Chordata; class Actinopteri; family Pomacanthidae; genus Holacanthus; species Holacanthus passer. Next base: position 2,301,827 of record JAFREQ010000039.1, read on the forward strand.
CCCACTGTACATTTTATACACACTGAACATGTCTGCACATATAGGCTTAGTGGGTCTGTGTGCAAACACTGAGATGAATAATACATTGGTTTTTTTAAAAAAAAGATTTGATTTGATTAAATTGTATGAACAGTACACCCCTCATGGTTTATTCACACTAATAGCTCAGACAGCCATTAATCCACATTCAGCTCCATCTATCGAGCAGCTGCCATTAACAGAAGAACTCAGAGAAGAATGAGCAGGAGGAGGAGTTTTAGGAAATATGAGCGAGCATCTGTAAATCAGGATTGCTCTTTAATAAGATATGTGTTCCACTCAAGGAAATGCCCACGTCATTTTGTATAGAGACAGCATTCCTTAGAGCCTCGTGTAACCATTTTTTATAGAAAACAATTATCAAAAAGAATAATAATAATGAATATAATAAAAATGAAAACAATGACGGTCAAAAGTCACAGTTACATGATAATAAAATGCTGTAGGGATTACATTGCAAAAAAGGACTGAGAGTGCATTCAGATGTGGAAAAAGTGTCTGGGGGAAAAGGTTGTATTAGCTGCTGTGTTGCCTCCACGACCAGCATGAAGTGAGTAGATGGTGGGATGCATGTACGTATGGATAGATGGATAATTAAGTAGTATAGTGACAAAGTGCACAGGCTACTATATGTTAATGCACTTTTTATTTTTCCAACATCTGTTGTGTTTATCTGCTACTCTTTGGTCAACAACTCAACACAAACCATAATCAAAATATGTACATATCGTTTTACCAATGAACATCTTGGACATAAGAAAACACGGATGAAGTTCTTAGTTTGTTCCTCTGCACAAGTTCAGATGAAATCTTTGTGTACAAATGGCACAATGTCTACTCTTGACCACTGACATGTGTTGCATATTTCTATGAGTTGTAGGCACCTAAACTGAAAGACCAAATACGTTCCCTGATCAGACTGTTTTACTTGAGTAGGTTGAGAGGCCTGAGGAGGTAAAACTATCTGAGCAGAAGAATGTTGTTTTTTTTACTTATTTCATTTGCTCTTTATCATCTCACAGATTTATCTTACAAGCCCTTGATGGGGTTCCAACCCCAAGACAGAGAACTACTGGTTTAGATGGTAGAGTTAACTGGATGTCTGTGAACCAGTTGGATATTTCCTGTTGTGATGCCCTATGGACCCTGTGAAACTGGTGAGTACAGAGTTGTAACTACTGCTGTTAGTACAACTACTACTCTAGTATCAATTATGATATTTAGTCCCAAACTGGAAAAGCACCTGGAAAGCATCTTACAATAATGCCATTTACTACTACTAATCATGTAAATTTCCTCCTCATCTTGACTTGCTACAACTGAAGTGAGATTTCTGATTTTGAGTGGAGTTGAGTGTTTTAACAATTGAAATAATTCCTGTATTTTGACTTTCCTCTGGTGATGAAGTGCTGTCTGACAATCTCAGCCGATGCACTGAAGCAGAACTTTCTGTCACTTCAGATACATGCAGATTGAGTCAGTGTGTGACATGTGTTGTGACAGAAGCTTGGTGTGAATCTCGACTGAGCTTTGGATACAACACTGAAGCTTAGCTGTGGTTGAACAGAGGTCAGAGGTCATGTGCAGGTGCCTGAGAACTCACTGATGGTGGTGAAGACGCTGGTGAAGCAGAAGTAGTCGACAGCGTTGAGAGAGAGCAGGTGGAAGAGGAACTGCTCCTTTTCCTCTTCACAGCGCAGGAAGGCGTACCTCTTGTACAACTTCCTGTATACAGAGCACACCACTGCTGGGTCAGGTCAACTACAGGAAAATATCATCTACTGTTTGATTATATCATCAGCTCAAACTCCACTGTCTTTGAGACACAGACTCAAACTCTGTCAGAGTGACACTGATGAGGTCACTAGAAGGAAAACAATGTTAAGACTGGATCAGACAGACAAACTATACCTCACTACACCTATCTACACTCCATCCACCCATACTGCTAAATGACCATATACTCCTCGGCAACTGAACTGTTTGAAGAACTTTGAATGACAGCATGTGTTGGTCTTTTGTCTGGATATGTTTACATGATGGGTCAGTGTCTCATGGTGTCCCCCGGGCTGTAATAATGTGGCAGTTCAGGAGTTTAAGATCATTTTTATTCAATCTTTTTTTTTGAAACAAAAAGATTTTGAACTGGATGATTGGACAAAGTGAAACATCCTACTTGTAAACATTTCTGATAAAATATAAATCTCATCTTTTTGTGGCCTGTCCAAGTAGGTTTTCAAGTGCAGCTTAAATGTGCTACTAACCTGACTAATCTTTGGGACATTAAATGATATTAGTACAGCTGCATCTCAGAGAAGAACATGGGAATCAATCTGACCTATCAAAAGACAAGCACAAAGACAGTGTATGTGTGTGTGAGTTTGGTTTGGAGTTTGGAGTGCTCACTTGGTTAGGGCTTGTCGGGACAGCAGCTGTTTGAGGTGCTGAGAGAGCACCTTCTTCTCCAGGGACAGACGGATCCAGGCTCTCGCTCGCCCCACATCTGTCTTTATCTCTGACATACTCTGGATATGCCTGAGGAGACACATGATGGAAACAGATGATAGATAAATGAAAGCTCATACAAACAGGTACAGTGGCATAAAAATCCACCCTCATCACTCTGATGTTCAGTAACTCTCAGAAGTGGAGTGATGAACTACTGCTATTGACTTTTTTGTGTCCCCACGTCCATTAACCTGCCTTATCTGCTTTTATTTTAGTCAGTGTGTGTATGTGGTCCAGGTGTCTATAGGTCAAAAGAGGTTATCTGGTCCAGGTACTTACAGGCTCTTTTACATTTTGCACAAAACCATTTCACTGACTACACTTAATATTTACTTTATGTTACTTAGGGTAAAACGATGGAATGATGAATAATTCTACCACTGATTCTTCTGCCTACTGTATATACGACTCTTGAATCTTAAGAGTCAATTTAACTCCAGTCAGAATTGCAGGTCACGTGATGCACACAGGTGTGGGCAAGTTGCTTTAGGTACTGGTATTGCTGTCTGGCTGAAAACGACCTAATGCACACTGTCTATTGGCCCTACAGAAGCCTGAAAAAACATTTTCAGTATTTGTATAAAAGAAATAGCTTTATTGTAAAGAGTGGGGTGTCTTCTTGGAACACCGTACGCAGTTCTTTTAATACATCCATTAGAGCAACTTGACATGTTCAAATGTCTTTTTTTTGACCAGTCCAATAGATTTAGAAAATAAAGAACAGCAGCAAATCCTCACATTTGAGAGACTGAAAATGTTTGCAATTTTCTTGTCTTCAGTATCTGAAGACAAGTTGTGGACTTCTACTGTCAACCCAATGAGGCAGCTTGCCATCACTTGAGGACAGCAGCACGTACCTCATATCCTGTATGAGAGACACACGAAGAGATGGCATCGCTATGGAAGAATCAGACTTCCTCCTATCAGGAACATGTGACACTGTTGAGGAGAAATACAGAATATGCTGGCTTTGTTACACTCAGAAATATGTGTGGGACAATGAAGGACAGACAGTGTGTGTGTATGTGTGTCTTACCTGGTGACTCTGCCTGCTGCTGCTGCAGCTTCTCCTCTCGGCTCTGGTAGTGCAGCAGGTGGGACCACAGGGCCGATTTCCCCTGAGAAGTCAGAAAAGTGTTAGACAACTGAAATCACAACACACAGACAGATTATACACACACAAGAGGGTCATAACAACCTGATTACTCACAGTGTGTTTATACCGACAGCATGAGCAGGTGTGTGCCATCAGATCTGCTTTAATATAAATCTGATTAAGACATGTGTAGTGCACTGGTTTGTGACAGTATGTACCCTCACACTTTGATTATTTCCAGGTTGAGTTTTTCAATGCGGCTAAAGACTTTTGGACCCCACTGTATATACCTGCTTGACTTGTAGCCCATGGCTCCAGATCCTCTCCAGCAGGTCACACAGGCTGGCGATCAGAGTGTTCTCCTCCAATCCGGTGATGTTAGCCTCACCGTGGCCCAGCTCCACTGCCTCCCGACCCATCTTCTCCACCAGCATACGTTTGGTCTGAAGAAACACACACACAGTTATAACAATCAAAGGGAATATTATGAATACTGGGTACTGGTACTGGGTTGGCTGATCATCTGAAATTATTATTATCTTATAGTTATTGTTGAAGAAAGCCAATGTACTCTGTGCATGACATGGTTGCATTGTTATTAAATATTTCCAGTACAGGGAGAATGATTTAATTAATTATTCTATTTTCAAACTTACTTATTTTGAAATAATGATAAATAATGAAGCTGAACAATCCAGAAAATAGAGTGATAGATGAAGAATTCAACTGAGAAGAAACTAAATAAATAAGTAAGAAAATTTATAAAGAAGTAAAAGATGTGGTATGTTAAAATTCAATGTCAACTACAAACAACTACAATAGTGGACAATAGTAGAGTCTATTAGTATTGTACTTTTTGCGCTATTTCTGAAAACTACATAGGACATGTGACTAAAAGTGTCAGGAGGTCAATGAATGAATGCACTGATATAGCTCCTTTCTGTGTGCAGGGACTCGCTTTGGTTGTATGTTTCACCTTCATGCGACACTCCTTGAGCAGCCCCTCCACAAACTTCCAGTTTGTCTGGGCGATGACGGCAGGAGACAGATCAGAAAGTTTGGGCTGTCGAAGGTTCTTCCCCAGGCTGCGGGCCTCCTGCATGTACTTCTGAAGATGAAACAGAAGCAGTTAGAGAGCTCTGGAAAACGTGCACTCTGATCAGGCCTGAACAATACAGTAATTAAGACAGAAGCTTTATCTGTTGCATCTTATATATTTTTTAATGTACGCAAGCTAAAGGTTGACATTAAACCTCAGAGCATACACAATCGTGCTGCAAGTTAACATTATGTGTCAAAAACATTTTTAAAGGAGAACATAATTTTTCATTCATGATGATCATTTCATTAATGAACAAAACTTTTTTTGTGAGAAGGTTCACTTCAAAGACCTGGATTTATATGAGTTGACAGGAAAGGATGTGACACAGGAGAAGAGTGAAAGTCAGAGGGGGTGTGTGTATGTGTGTGTTGGGGTGTGTTGGGAGGTGAGCAGGGCTCCCACTGAAGCCATAAAGGAAGCACAGCTTTTCTTCACAATGTAAACACAAACGTTCTTCAAGAGCTGGATTATCTCTGCTAATGCAAAGGAACCATCCCACCCCTGCTGCTTCACAGTGAGTGTGTGAAATGTTCAACTATGGAAACACCAGGTTGCTTTTATTGTTAAGCAGAAAATACAGTCACATTTTCATCAGATTGGTTTTATACACTACAGAGAGTAATGGAAGAGTGAGGAGCAGCCACACTGAGTTATCAGATGAAGAATTAAAGGCAACAGGCTGCACATCTCCAACTCCTCATCAAGGTAACCATCTTTACTGCGTTCTGCTGTCCTGTGGAAAACTACTGGCTGTGCGTGCAGCATGAAATCAGATGGGAGTTGTTACTGTCTTGTCTTTATCAAAACAATCTGAGTTTGTTTGGCAGCACTGTTCACAGCATAGAGCAACCGCTCTCACATTGGGTTTCTGACAGAAGCTCGATGGTTGTTAGTATTAAACACACTTACTGTTACCACAGCAACCACAGGTGTTGCAGGACTGAAAATTTAAGGATTATAATCTCATATTTTAAATTCCAAAACTTAAACAGTCAAGGCAATGGAAGAACTATTGTTCTGAAAAATAAACAGAAACTCTGGGTACGAGCGTGAGGGGTGAGGTGGAGGTGGGGGTCCACAACACAAGCAGCTCCTCCACATACCAGGCAGGATGCAGAGGCAGATTTTTTAGGCGGTTTGATAGGCGGAGGGGACGCATTGTCCCACTCCCAAAACGCCATGGAGTTCTGCAGGACCAGACAACCCTCCACCTGCTGAGGAGGAGGAAGAGGGGTACGACCCGACCCCCGACCAACCAGCACAGGACACACGAGCGAGCAGACAGGAGAGGACAGGAACAAAAGAGAAGAATGGAAAAGAAAACAGAAGGCAGCATGCACATGAAGTCTTAAAATAGGATGAAAAAGAAACAAAGAAAGCTCAAACAGAAACCATCAGGAATTCAGTTACAGAACAAAAACAAAATGACGCCATGAGTCATACAGAGAAGACATGCTTGTACACTACATAATGTTGTGAACAGAGGAGGGGAGAGGGCATTCAGAGGACAGGTTATGGGGTTGTTTGCAAGGAGATTTTTCTACCTCTTTCAGGTCATTGTCAAGGGTCAGGTGTTCTGTTTGTTGTCTGTGGCGGTCTTTCCTTCGTTGAGTTGTCGTCGTCCTATGAGGCCACCTGCAGTTCAAACAATGAGTAACTATACAAGTTTTTAAAAAAATGCAATGCCATTCCCCATCTCTCTACTGTCTTATTCCCAAGGGAAGCGTCAATGCAGCAAAAAAAGAAGAGTTCAAAATACTAGTCTGTACTAAGAATAAGATAACAAATAAGGTCAAAGACAAATAATCAAATAACAAAAAGTAAATAGTTAGCAGAGGTAAGTACATAAATAAGTAAGGAAATAAACTGTCTGGACTGGAATTAAATCAGGATCAAGCCATTGGGCTCTTTAAAAGCTAACATTCACTTAAAAATTTTTTCTTTGAACTACTGAACGTCGCCCTTTGTAGTGCAGCTCTCAGTGATTTGCTTTTAATGAAAGTGCCTTCTAAAATACAGTCAACTAACATATGACACATGAAGCAGCAGTGTAAGAATCAGCCCAGCCAGCCTGTAAAGTGTTATTGAGTGCTGACTTCATCTGTTGGGCTCATCTGTGGACTTCAGTCATGAGGTGCAGGCTGACTCACTTGTTATTGGTCGGCCCCGTGCTGAGCACGTCAGCCTGCAGCTTGGGGAAGAATCCCTGCTCGTATTTGCCCTGACCGATCTTCATGTCCAGCAGGTGTGGATGGATGGCAGTGTGGTCGATCTTCATCAGCCGCTGCTCAATGGCCTGGGCTGTAGGGGAGACGGAATGCATTCAGACAACACTTTGAGCAGGAAGTGGTAAGCAAACAAACATTTCCCTTAGTTTTACTGCATATGTTTAGTTTTACTGCAGTCCATGTAATCATAGAAAGTCAATGTGCAGAAAACTTAAAGAAAAACTCCATTAACCATAACTTCAGTCTTATTTTCTTTTTCCTTTCCTTTCCTTTCAGAAAAATTTCAAATGATCAAATAAAATAATTACCCAAACCACGTGTTATATACATCAATCCCCTTCATTTTCTCTTCAGAATAAGTTGTTCTAACCTGATTGTTTGTTTACAACCTAGCCGATCATCTCACGGCTTATGTTTCCTGCCCCACCAGATCTGTTTTTCGTGACGTTGTTGTGACATGTACAAGGAAGGATGTCCAATAATTGAAAGCCTAACCATCACAACTGAATGCCTAACACTAACCCTAACCCCCTTCAAAAAACAGTCTGGACCCATGAGGACAAAACTGAGGTCTCTACAGCTCTGCACGCACCCACACGCACGCATGCACGCACGCACGCATGCACGCACGCACGCACACACGCACACACCACCACCACCACCCTCTCAGCCTGGTGAAGCAAGCAAAATATGCTCTCACAGTTGCTCATTTGCCAAGAAATAAAAAACCCGGAGATTACAAATCACAGATGAAGCATAGTCTCCCCTCATCTTCCTCTCTCTCCCTCCCTCTGACCCATTCATTACTCCCTCTCATGTCCCTGGGATCAACAAACACCCAAGGATTGACTCTTACCTCTGTGTCCTTCACCTTTATCTTCTTCTAACATGGCAGCAAACACACTGCATTCTTATCGGCTGTCTGTCGGTGCAACTTTGCTTGTTGTTAAACTGTCTGAGTTATGCTGCCCTGTTGAGGTATTGAACTTTTTTTTTGTGTCTGACTGACCTCCTAAGACAGGAGCTGCAGTGTAATCTCAGTTCTGGAGTGAGCAGTATGCAGAGGCACAGGAGCAAGTTGCCACAGGGGAAGGCCGGCAGAGGGAAAGGCTGCCTATTGTCTGTGTAATTAGGTACCTGCATGCACCATCGCCCACAAATGAGCTCACCTTCAGCAATTAGAGCTATATATTGCTCGTCTCATCAGCTTATCACAGTGTGGGTCACAAGCAGACAATATGCAAAGATACATACATCAAAAAGCAAAGGAGAATGCAGAAAACAACTCTGGGTGAAATAATCCTGATCTTATAGAAGAAGGTAATGATCTGAGTTATAATACACTGCAAAACTGAGACTGTTGAGCCAAACTGAAAGTTAATACAATCACTGTCTCATCTGTCACATATAGCTAATAGCTGTGTTATTCTCAACAATCATAATATCTCTCTATCACATTAGCCCAAAACAGTTTATAACGCTCTTTCAATATAAATTCATAACATTCCATCATATTCTGTAAATCTCAATTTACTTAACACTTCTGCCATAACTTGCAACAACAACATGCAATTGCAACTGCAACTGTGGTGGTTTACAGTTTTATGAATATTAGTAAACCACAAACAGACACATGCAGGCTCATGGATTCCCTGTTGGCCTCAGTCTGAGTCAGTCCTGAGTCTGACCTCCTGCCTCACACTGCACATTCAGCACCAATTAGGCTTAACAAAAGGAAAGCCAAGCAGAACTAATTGAGAAAATAAGAAAAAAAAAAAGCACTGACCAAACACTCTGGCAGTAAGATGTGTCAGAGAGTGTGTGCTTGTGCAAATCTGAGCGAGTGATGGAGTGTTTGCTGTGTTGGATGTAGAGACATGAGAAGTCACTGGGGAGAGAAGAGCTACTTCCAGAAAATAAATGAGAGACCAGAGGGAAAGGAGAAATGGAGAAAAAGGCAGAGATGGATGCAGAGTGTTTGTGTGTTTTTAAATTGCATGGTGCAATGTAATCCAGTTTGACCTTGGCTAATGGATGATTGGGTATGCTTTGAAGAACAGCCAGACATGTACAGCATGGTGATCAAACAAGCTCCTTTCCTGCTGCAAATTAAAAACCACTGCCTTTCTGGTGTCGATAAGTCTCTCCATTTAATCATGTTTTCTGTGAAGTAAACTACACTAGAATACAGTTTGAGCACCCACACCTCTCCTTATTGAGCTTACCAGACTCTTTGAGGATGGAGCACCTCTGGTAGCTGGAAGATCGGAGGCTAGGAGCACGGACATTGTAGAGGCGGGCCTTGTCGATGCGAGCATCAAAGACACGGAGCTGCGGCTCCTTCTCCTCCCACTGGGACATGATCTTGTTGTCGATGAAGGTGGCAAACATCTGTGTCTCAATGAAGTGGGAGAGGAAGGGTAGGTAGGGCTCTGGCTGATCGGACAGGAATGAGGCCTGGAGCAAACACAAATATAGAGACACTGAAATATATGTACTGTCAGTTTTCTCATATTAGCCAGAGGTGCAGCCCGACAATTAAAGACAACATACAAGAAAGCACCTAGCACTGATTCAATTATCGTGGTCATCTGTTTGTTCTGTTCTTTCATTGCAAACACAATATTTTCAGCTACTTCACTACAAATGTCTTTCAGAGAAGAGAAATGATCATGTCCACCTAATTGCTGGAAAGCTTTTACTGTGAAGCAGATTTAGGAAAATTGGGGTAATAACAGTACATTAACAATCTAAAGCATGGCAAAGGTGAAAAAAAGGTTGTTTGTCAAGAAAAACAGAAAAAAATATGTAATGAGAGCAACTGAACTGAGTTTGTCTGTACGAAAACACAGTATAGATAATATAGATAGTTTCTGTTCTTACAGAATATTTTAAATATTAATATTTACATAATATACTAGTGCAAAAGGTCAACTCGGAAATGATGGTCTTTCCCAAAAAAAAAGCATGGGTTTCACTTAAGCTGGCACAAATAACTGTTTGAGCATATATAGTACAAATTTCATCTATTCACAACAGCAGACCTATTTTCAATTCTGTGCAGTAGCTGACATTTCCACAAATCACAGGGGAAATGTACTGCATGTAGTATGCGAACCCTGTCATTTACAACCCCTACACTCCTCTGAATGCAGGTCAGAATTCATCACACAGCACATACAGTCACATGTCAAACTGAATTTGTTTTCCAGTGTTACACACAATCCAATTTCACCCTCTTCGAATAATTCAGATGTCCAGGTCCCTGTTGTCTCTTCTCACTTTGTACAGCATGGGCACAGTGGATGGAAAAAAGCCTAGTCTAGAAAGAGCTGTGTTTGTGCTTGATTTAGTCACCTTGTCAAAGTTGTGCATCTGCTCCCTGTTGGTAAGCCAGGACTCCAGGTCTGGGGCGCTCTGGATGACAAAGGCTTCATAGTCAGCAAACATGGTGGCGAAGCGGCTGGCGAAAACCTCTCTCAGCTGAATGTTCAGCTTGGCGTTCTTTAGCTCCTCCTCTTCAGCTGCTGTCCGGCCCCCTTGACCCTCAGCGCTCTGAGCTTTGACTCCGGCCCTCAGGGCATCCACGCGGGCCACCGTCACCCCGGTGCGTTTGGTCAGCGCCTGCAGTCTCTCCAGGGTGGCATTTCCCTGCAGTAGCTCCAGCACAGCCAGCTCCTCCCCTGCCAGGTTGCCATTACGCCCATCATCCTCTAGCTGCTGGAGAGCAGCAGTCTTACGCTCCCTACCAGGGGTGGAGGGGGTGCTGCATGGAGTGCTGTCAGGACTGGTGTGGGACCGTGGCGGGGCCCCTGTGTTGGCAGAAATGCCAAAGCTAAGCAGCACCTCGCTGAGCTCCTGGATAAACTCGGCCTTATTGGGGAAGTGGGGAAAGTCCTCTGGAAGCTCAATGTAGTGGTTGTCAATGTCCACAAAACACAGGTTGGCCTGGGATAAAGAAAGATATTAACATTAGGAGGAAAGAGGAATTCACAACAAAAGAAAAGATGGGAGAAATGTGGGAAGGGGATGATAATAGTGCCACGTAATCTTGTCAGCAATGCAATAACCAATGTTATGATTTCACATGGTAAAAAGAAGAAGACCTGGATTGAAGTACAGGGTTCAAAAATAGCAATAATAACAATAGCAAACATAGTCTGGCATTAATTCCCCAATCATATCCATAATTTCCTCTCTCTCTATCATCTCCTCTCTGCTTTGTGTTAAGCCATTCTTTCATCATCAGCCCATTTCTAGGGTACCACCACTTCAAAGGATCATTCGGAAACACAGAGAGATTGACCAGTCAGGGCAGGCAGGGGGGAACCCATGTGGGAGAGGAGGAGAGAAGAGGAGGCAAGCGGGCTTGTGGGTGCTCCGTGGCAGCATCCTGCACTGGCTGGGATCATTAGCATCCACGCAGAATCTGCCGGATTAACGAGCGCTGGGAGTCAGGGGATGTAAGCAAAGCTGACGAGCCTGAATGTTCCACTTTGTTCGGGGCTTATTTTGCTTTACCACATGAATGCACACATGCATGCACGCACGCACGCACAAACTGCATTTTTAAACAAATTCTGGTTTAAATACGAAGCACATCCACCTCGTCACTGTCTAACAAATGTTAGAGCTGGAAAAAAAGAGGCAGAAGAACACAGAGACTAAAATCCACTTCAGACTCACTTTGGCTTGAGGTGAATTTGTAAACGAACAATAGGTAATTCCCTGTCCTTTGTGTTTGTGTGTGTGTGTGTGTGTGTGGTGTTTCTTTGCAATTTCCTGTCGGTCTGTACAGGAGCCTGGTAGTCTGTGTGCCTGTGAGTGTGTGAGTGTGTGTGTTAATGTGTGTTTAGTGTGGTGCTGTTTTTTCAATGTTGGCCTTGGACAATGTATTGTCAGCAGCAATGAGCACTGAACACAATCTGCTGCAGCTTGTGAATGTGTATACATATAGTACTTGTTTTATTATTTTTGAAGGAGCCTTTCATTGTAGTTTATACACTCATCAAACTTTATCAGAGCCTAAACATAAGACTAACTCCAATCATCAAGGATTAAACCAAGTAAGTAAATGGACTGCATCTATACAGGACTTTTCTAGTCTTCTTACACCACTCAAAGCACTTTCACAAAGCAAGCCAGCATTCACCCATTCACACATTCATACACACATTTGTTGACCTAGGTTAAACTGAACCACAGAGAAAGCTCAGAGCTAACAACAAGGCTTACAACAAGGCCCAGGTTTGAGGTAATTAATTGAATATCAGGGCTTGTTAACATCATCACAGTCACATCATACATACAGATTGGGCAGCAAATTAAAGGGAAAACCTGAGTAAATGAGTGTGGAAGCATATACAATGGAGATGCTTCCACATGGGTAGAGCACAAGGGTTCACTGATAGGGTGGGTCTGAAAATGACCTGAATCATACATTAAAACCTTCACCGTTACCAGATCTCAACCCAACGGAACACCTACAGGAGATTTTGGAGCATATTGATCTAGACTGGGTACTTCCTGTTTTGTTCTGAAAGGCCTGTAAAGCTGCCATATGAGACCTAATAGGATTTAATGTTTTGTATGGTTATAGCTAAGAAGGCTATTTAGAGACGAAGGAAATCTATCTCCACTCCTTGTTTTGAGAAGTGTGTACGACTTCCTGTCGTTATTTGGAGATTAGCTACTCATCACCTGACTCATATTGTAAATTTGATAAGACTTGGTAGTCATTTTACTGATTATATCAGAAAGCAAAATGCTGTACCTCAGTGCTGTCTGTTGTTTAATGTGCTCCTCTGACTGTGGCTAGTTGAAAAGTGAAAATTATTAATTGATTTTCTATATCAAATAACAGAAAATGTCTCAAAACGTTTCAATGGCTTATCATTTTCGTTGTGGATAAAAGTTGCTTTGAACTCGAAAGGGCACTTGCCAAAGTGGACTTTTTGAATTGTCAATCACATATAAGTTTTAAAAATACACTGGCTGGCTACGTACCTCCTGAGGAAGCTCCAGTTTGGAGCGGTCTGTGCCCTCTTTGGACTGCAGACCCATCAGGTAGGGAACAGGAGCGTCCAGGAAGTGGAGGAGAGAGGCGGGCAGGATGGGAACATAGACGTGCTGCCACTGGAAGGGAAACAGCAGGGTGGTGATGCCCTCTGCTACCGTCATCAACCGCTGGTAATCTGAGAGAAAAACAAAGAAACATGATATGAGGCAAAATATAACGTGACAATCTACAAGCTCTCTGTTCTTTCTGCAGCTTTATCTTGTAGGTGGGTGGAACACAAAGCTGTCAAGACAACATGTAGGAAAGATGCACGTCATCATTGTGCCACTGCGCACAGCCTAAGGAACTCCTATTAAAGGTCATAATTTTTAACTTGAACCTAAAATCACAGATGCTGCTGAGATATCAGTCTCATTTAATCAAAATTAAAGGGTGACAGTTTAAATTTAAAGGTCATATATACTTATATCACTTGTCTCATTTTGACAAAACAGGTGAGCAATGATACATTAACAGTAGTTTCCAGGGTTTCAAAACTGCACAGTAATGAGTCTGACAATTAAAGGTATTATATACTGTTTCATAAAATGGCCAGTCCATGCTAATGTAGGAAATTGGCACCCACAGCTACAGTGTTGCTCATTGATGTGTGTTCTTCCCTCAAACTGAAAAAGAAAAGCAATGATGCATATATAGATTACTACATAAAGTACATAAAGGTGTTGTTTCATTGTATATGAAAATGAGACAGTGATGGTTCCTCAATGAACTGTTCAAACAGGTAAAGATGATTTTATTGCACTGTACAGACTCCTGAATGGAGTAGAGGAAGTGGGAAAAAGGTAAGAGGTTTATGAAATACATATATATGCGGTAGTATTGATGTACAAGAGAGACCTTAATCAAGTGATTCAAATTGAGTCTGAGGGGAGTTAGGGTTAAGGACAAGAGGAATTACATTCTAATGGATTCTTTTCAATCGTGTTTCCACATGTGTGAGTGTGTGTGTGTGTGTCTGAGAGCATTGCCTCTACTGTTCCCTAAAACAGATTAAGGCCACTGGTTGCAGGCTGGATTTAGTTCAGCAGCAGTTTTATCAGATGTTATTATGATAGCCAGAGGGAATAGCCTGCACAATCTCAAGGAAAGGCATAAAAAAAAACCTGTAACAGAGTTATAGCAATTTATCCAATCAGCTGCTCCTTTCTTTGATGCCCCCCGCCCCTTTGTCATTTCCTTTTATTCCATCTAGTTCAGTCAGTGTCCTCCTGTCTGAATGTGCCATAAGGAATGTATGAACTTTCATTTTCATTAAGCTCACCAGTGTTTTCACCACAGACCTGGACAACAGAGAGCGTATATTTCAAGCCCTCTGACTTTGCATGAACAGCAGCTCTGATGATCCAGATGCTTATAAAGTAGGAAAAAAAAACTGACACAAAGGTATCCATGCTTTAAACTAACAAGATAAGTTCATAAGTGTATGGAATATGCCATGATGTGTGGGGTGTCAAAATTTTGATTCAACATTAAAAATTAATCAAAATGAGTTATTGATTTCAATGATCGAAATCAAGACGATCGAAATCAAGAGAGGCAAAGCACTTCAAAACACTTCAAAGACTGCCAACTGGTAAACAGAGGCCTTGGCAGAGCTGCAACCCTGACTGACTACTGACTGATTGATTGATTTGAATTTGAATCAAAATTTGAAATGAATCATAACTCCAACAGATACGCACACACACATGCACTCACGCAGTATTCCAGTAAATCAGTGTTATCAGTTTTTTTCCTTCACGTGTTGAAGAACTGACAGTGAGCAGAGACTGTGTGTATATGTAAATTGATTGACCATTACACGTATTCATTAGGTCACTAGGATATAAGTCATTGGGTTGAAGAGATGATTGATGTAATTTGTAAAAACTGTCATTTCTATTTGTTATCTGAAGGCCATTGAGAAACATCAGGGAGGATGACAGGCAAACAGGCATGTTGTGACAGGAAAATAGAAGGTAAGTGTGTGTGTGTGTGTGTGTGTGTGTGTGTGTGTGTGTGTGTGTGTGTGTGTTTGTATTATTCATGTTGTGGGGACATAAATCTCTTTACACAGTCACATTGTTGGGACTCGTCTTCTTTATGGGGATGAAACATCCCTATAGGGTAAGGGAAAGTCTCAAGGAAATGAATGTAAGTCTCTTTGTTCTTTGCCACAACTGAAATCAACGGTGCTTTATCACACTACTCACATTTATAGAACTTCCATTTTTTTTGTGCACCGTGCTTTGTCACAACTTGTTTCACTGACGTACTCTTTTATGTTGGCGTAATCTCATCTTTAACTATGTGTGTACAAACACTGGAACTGATTCAACCACTATCAATTGGATTCATTTCTATATGCTGAAATCTTACCTGATGAATAAATAGACTGCATGAAATAATGGTTACTAAAAGGCACAGTCAAAAGTTTGACTTGAGAGTTTGTTTTCTTTGACCTCCCTCCTGAATTGTACCCTAAACAGCTTTAGCTATTTATGTATTTATTGAACTTCCTCTCATACATACTAAGATGAGTTACCTTGTGGATTGCTGTGCAAACATGCTAGTCAAAAGCCACACAACCACACACTTTCACTCCCACTGTAGCAGAGGGCCCACATGACACAAAGCAGCCTGACTGGGAGTCTGAATAGTGGATGAAGGGAAACCAACAAAGAATTTATGACTCGACTGAGGATAACCACTGTGAATATAAAATAATAGAGAGAACATTTTGGGGTTAACACATCAGCAAGGCAAAGTATTGATTTGTCACTCACCTATAGCCTTCTGTGGTAATTTGACATTAAATGCTTTACTGACCTTACCGTTTTTCATTCAACATTTTTCAGTCAAATACGTAAATGTATGGCATTTTGTATATATCATCATATTGTAGCATTATTTCATAGCATAGTATTTTCAGCTTTACTTGATCACAACTGCTAAAGATGGTTTTCTGTACAACAATGCATTAAAGCCTCACAGAGCCACTAGTGACTATAGTAGTTTCAAGCTGTTGTCTAAGTCTGTCTTTTTGCCTGTCTTTCCATTTCATTGTTTACATCCATACCACACAAAAAGAACATAGGCCTGTCAGAACCATCCGACTTCTCTCTCTCGTTTGCGCTCTGTGCATCTGTACTGGATATTTAAGTTTGCATTTGAAGATCTCACAAGTCTGAACAGGTTCAAAGTTTCTCCCACACACACCCCTCAGTGGGAAACACAGTGAGGGTGTTTGACAGAAACACTCTTGTTTCTTTCCTTCATGTTACAGTCAATCCTTTCCTACCTGTTCCCCTTTCAGCGCCCATCACACCAGGATAAGTTTAGGCGTCTCAGCTGGCTTCATTAACACATTGGTGGTTATAACCTGACATGTCTCGAAAAGTGTTTCTCCTAAGCAATCTTTCACACATCATAAATTTTAACATCTGTCTTTTTCTCACACTGAAACACATCAGAGCTTACACAGCCAGGCCTCACGAGTAAAAACCAAGAAAACTATGAGGAAGGAATCTAACAATGAATAATTTCATTTTCTTCTCTTGTTGAGTTGAACAAATTCATCATTTCTGTTACACACAGAAATATCTACAGGTACTTCATCAAAAGGGCTGATTCATCTTTGACAACATTTGCTGCATTGCCTAAGAAACTCCCTTTGAAATATGACAAGTGCCTGTGATAGGTGAGAAAGCATGTAATCATTTAAAAAGAAACAAATCTGATATGACAAAGCGTAGCACCGCAGAAAACCCCAGCAGAGACAGGGCTCCAGGATAGTGAAAAACAGGACGGGACATGTCATTGTGAAACTGTAACTGTGCATCAGGTACTGATAAACACAGCCAGCTCACTCTCACAAGGGAAGAAGCGAGCTGTCTGTGGTAAACTGCTGACAAATGCAGAGATGACTGAACTTTAGTTCAGCTGCACCATGATAATGTTGCGATATAATAAAAGAGTCCGAAAATTACTGTCTGGAGGGAAGATTTAGAAAGAAATCAAAATGAAAGAGGCTTAGAGAAGCATCTCATCCAGTGACAAATGAAAGAAACAAGCCAAGAAATTACTAATTCTGTGTGAAAACCTTGGTCAGCTACTGGTCAGCTGACCTGGGAAAACACCACACATAACAACAGAATACATACATACATTAGACAGCATACAAAATCGATTAACTCAAACAGAGCCTTGACATTAAACTAAAGTCATGGGGAAAATGCGTATGTGAAAGTTAGAGGAAGTAAGTCTTCAGTGTAACCATCAAGAGATAATATCATTTGGGCAGAATGCAGAAAAGGGTTGGTTCACCCAGTCCCAAAGACCACCACCTCGACCAATGAATGTCTTGGGGGAAACCCTACACATGCTGCCATAACAACCTCCACTCTTCTGATTTCAGCTTTTTCTATCAGATTATGGAACCAGGTTGCAGGAGATTTGCTCCTATTCAGGTGCAAGAGCACTGAAGGCTCAGCTTGGTCCACACACAAAACTGCATGTAATTTTCCCTGTGTTCTTGGCGCAGTGTCTGCATCAAACATACTTGTGTTCATACTCACACTTTACACAGCATGTGTTTTGTGGTTTTCTTCTAATTGTTTCTTTGTTCTTGTCTGCTTTACAGTATGTATGCATGTAGTCATAGTATTGCATGTATTGGTCATATTTTCTCTAGGTGTTCACAATTGATACCATTTACTTAAAGCAATAAGTCAGTATTTTGGCCAATATATTTACTAGCTTTCTTTCCGAGACAGAGATTGATATCAATCTCATGTTTGTGCATTAAGGTCAGAGTCGGAATAGGGTTAGCGAGTCTGGCTCTGTCAAACATACATCTACCATCACTTTTAAAATTAGATACAGGTTGTATCTCACTTGCTTTATTTTATTCACAAAACAAAATGTAAAAGCAACAATTTGTAGTTCTAGGACAAATTATGCACTGGAACTATTTCTTGACTAACAACAGCTTACCACTACTTCTGTTCAGCTATACTATTTAATTTTAAGCTATATCACTCCAGTCAATTATTATTTATGCAGCCCTGTATCATAAAAATGAAAACATGAGAGTATCATCAATCTGTGTGTCTCACTCAAAGAAAGGAAAGAAGAATCACATGTCTTTACCTAATCACACATGCATGCCCCTTTGGCAACGAAATTTTGATTTACTCCTATTTCACTAGCCAGTCCTGCAAACATCACAAAACGTCAAAACATCACTGCTTGTGTGCCTGAAGATTTATTCTTTTTATGAAAATGTACCAGATGATGAGTCCACTGACTTCTCACAGTTTCAGTGCAGTTATTAACAGCAGTGCCCCACTGTATCCTACTAGTCAAAACACAATCTGCCCTGAAGCTACCTTCTAATCTCACCCCGTGGCCTACTGACAGCCCAAAATCACTCCCTTGGAGCTAAACCACTGTGCTGCAGTATAGTTCAGAGCAATACAGTCAGCCAATCAGATTACAGTGTCTAATCCTCAACCCATCCGGTGTCACTACAAGCCTCAGTTTGTTGTGACATCGAATGTAGGTGGCTTGCAGGCCACCTCCCAGTGTGGTGGGAAGACTGAAGACACAACCTCAGTGCTCCATTAGGGTGTATGGTTTGGTCACCAGAAATCATGAAAACATTCCTGTGGAGATTCTTGGGGGAAAACAGGGATCTATCTTAGGTTTGAGGGCTGAACCAGAATACCAAAAAAATCTGTAGACTGAAAAATAAGTAAAACTGTAAAGGGAAAAAACATGTTGAGCTTGTTAATCAACCTGCTGCGTTTCTTTGTTTTTTTTTTTAACCTCCATTTAGTTTTGACAAGCAGTGCCTCATCACTGTAATAAGGTAATCAAAGCCAACATTTTGTAAAATGAAAAAGCAATGATTATGAGATCCTCACTCTAAACAAAGATTAGCAAGCCACCTTCCCTGCAAAATATAGTCACAAATATTCTTACATACATACCTAACATAACTATTAATCAGATTTAAAAAAATACATTTAAGGATCCCTTCAATGTAAGTTACTTTCCAATTTATGTATTACTACTATCACAAGAATTTCCCCTCAGATTCTTGAATGTGAATGCCAAAGATTTACCACCAGCTCTGTTCAAAATGTGTCTGTACATAGAAAAGATAAGTTCCTACTGACTCCTACTGACCTACTGAATCATTTACAAAGCTTACAGTGGTCAGTCGACAGTAATAATGCCAGCAGATTAGCTAGCCCTTCAGGTCATAACAGTGCCTTGATGGTCTCTGAGATTCCAGATGAGTTTGAAGCTTCTCAGACCAAAAGTCTGCACATCAGCAACACTATGATACATTATTTTACAACTCAAGCTGACAATCATATTAACATTATTTTATCAATTATGATGAACGTACTCATTTAAAGGACACACTTTACAATGTCTTACAGCTGCACTTTCTAATCTTAGTTTATTTACCACTTTAAAAGAGCAGCAGAGTAATTTCACTGGCTCACCTCTTTTAATTATTGCACCACAGGAATGGGTCCTCCTGGTTGCATGCTGCAGAATACTGATACAGCGCTTTAGTTTGGGGTTGTGGATTTGGTTTACGTGTTAAAGTTTCTATTTTCATGACTCATCAGCACAGAAAATAAACACACAAGCTGAGAAAGTGTTACAGAGTCTGCTGCAGACTGGTTGGGGCAGTGTGACTAAGAAAGAGTAGGACAGAGGAATGTAGGACAAAAGGTGATTTCAGGCTCCAGAGTAGTTTGAAGTAGCTGCTCTGTATGTGAAGGTAATGTCCACCAACACAACCTGCAGTACACACACTCCTGTCTCACTGTAGCTGTGAATAATGGATGAGTGGAAACCTAGAAGGAGGAAGATCTGATTGCTGTGCATCTCAGCTAACCTCATGTGTGGCTGGAGCTTTGAGCTTTTCAGAGATTCTTTGAGACCAAGACTATTTCCTCCATTTTTTCTTTGTCTCTGAACCACAAAGTTTTAACAGGACACTATGAAAGAGTTTTTCCAGCCTCACAGCACAGATGTACATAGAAGAGTACAGAAAAGTTAAAACAGCCACGCACTCCTAGTCAAATATTAACTGCACTGAAAAATTGTGCTATGAAGGAATGAGTTTCACTAAGTAATTCTGACATATCTGGATCTTGCAATGAACAGCTGATGAGTCAGATGTGCTTGACAGACATATGTGTGTCTGTGTGTGTACAATATGTTTGACAATGCTGAGAAAACATCTGATTGGCTGTGGTCCTTACTTTATTTGTGTGCGTACTTACCCTGCGAATACAGGAGGATCTGCATCTCTAGCAGTGTGCAGGTGAACACCTGGACCAGGTTCTCCACTCCCAGCAGACTGAAGGCCTCTGCCAGGGGGTAGTCAGCCAGTGGCAACTCCACCAGCCCGGGCCTCTGGCAGACAATGGGCTCGTATACGCCATGGAACTTGAGCGAACGTCCTGGAGCCGGCAGCGGTACCTCGTACAGGATGTTGTGAACGTAGCTCTCTAAGGGCAGCGGAGGGGCAGTGGCTGCAGTGACAGCCCTGTGCAGCTGCGACAAGAAGCGGTGGCAGGCGTGCATGAAGGGCATGGGCGCGATGAGACACAGGGCCTTGGACACGTAAAGAGTGTCCCGCGATGAGTCATAGCCTCCTGCCCTACGAGATGAAGACGAGGAGGATGAGGAGGTGGGTGGGTCAGCCTCATCTAAACTGCTGGCCAGAGAGTCCATGCTGGAGGAGGATGAGGAGGAGGAGGAGGAAGGGGGATTGGCGGAGGCACTCTCTGCATTGTGCATCTGGTAGAGGGTCTGCATGGCAGAGCAGATCTGTGGGCTGGTCACCTCCTCGTAGAACGTGTGGACGAAGCCATAGGTTCGAGAGCCATCCTCCTTTGTAATGATGAAGGAATGGAACTGTGGATCACGCTGGTCTGTCTGTGTCCTGAACGACAAGCCTTTAGGCATACAAAGCTGCAAAGAGAGGACAAGGAAGAGGAGTCAATCACCACTTCAAGGCAGACTATTCAATTCTAGTTCAAACCAATATTTTTTAATGAAGATATCATCCTTAAAAATCATTCTGATGGCATAAGTTTTTGTTTATGACACCCTGGTGAAAATTGGTGTGGTGTATGCTGTCTGGTGTAACATCTTAAGACTAAAAAAGACTAAAAAGACTAATGACTAAGATGAGATCCTTCATCTGACGAAGGTTGCTCACACTGTGACCTGGACACCAATGAGCAGCATAAAATGGATGGATAAAAGTTATTGAAGCTGCAATTTTGCTAGATGGAGAAACAAGATTAGGAGTCCACAGTCACTCTAGATTCTCTGTGGGGCTCTATTTTGGCACAATCATGCTTTGAACTAAATGCTAACATCAGCATGTTAACATGCTCACAATGACAGTGTTAGCATGTTGATGCAGGTATAATGTTTACAATGATCACTATCCTATATATGGTATTGGAAAACAAGAAAAGTTGACCTAATAATGGCGCTAGAGGAAAAGTTACAGGATCAACTTGTTACAGTACATCTGGGAAATGTGTTTGTGCAATTAACCAAACGTCTTCCTCAGTCAGAATAAGGCATGTCACTGTACTGGTATAAAGATAATCCATTTGATCCAAGAATATTTCTAACTCAGCAACATATTTTCATACCAATATTTACAAGTTTAAATTATGCTATGACTGATATTGGTGTGTGCTTGTGTGTGATGCTTTCACAACCAAACTCTGAGCCAAATCCACATAAATGTGTTGATATAAACACTCAGTGAGCAGCAGCCTGCAATAAATCTGACTTATTAGGCTCATTATGTTTATTTGGCAGCTGAGAGCTGAACAGGAACTGGCTAGAGACAAGCTAGAGCTGCTCTGTGCCAACACACATAAACACACATTCAAGCGTGTTAGTGCTTACTGCTCTGCAAACACACATACATATGTATGTGTTCTAGAGTCTGCAGAAACAAACGAACGCATACATTTACATTACTATGCTTGTTTTTTACTTTTTTTTTACCTTGAATAACATTTGAGACAGTTGACCCATTTATTGTATGCACATTTCATCTTTATAGAGAGCAAATGAATGCACACACATGCACACACAGGCCTGGTGACCTGATTGGATTATGCATGAGTCATGTGTCTCACTGATCAGTACTGACATATCATCTCTCCGCCACACCCAGCCTGTGCCTGACTTTAGTCATCACCATGACCACATTCCTTATTGAGTTTTGTTGTCTAGAAAACAATTACACTTTCAGGGTTTCACCTCTCAGCCCTGCTGAGCTGAGGAGGGTAATGAAATCAAATAGAGCAGTGAGAAATGTGCTCTAAATCTCGCACAACACAGCGATGAAATTTGGCAAGCATTCTGCTCAAATAAGTATCAGCTCGCTGCCTGCAGAATGAGCCAGGGTGCTATCACAATCACTCAGCTACATTATTGAGAAGCAACAACATGACAGCCCAGGTGTGATGTAAGAACAAATATATATTTGACATCCACAATGCATCAGTCACAGTACAAAATGACTTCATTCAGCTGTTTTTCTGTTTATGTTGTTGATGTGAAAAAGGAATGAGGACAACAGGAGCAGAGGAGGTGCATATGGTTTACTATCAGGAAATTTGCTGAGGCCAGTAAGAAGCTGTTGTCAGCTATATCTGTTGGTAGAGCCATATCATTGCAGTAGATTATTCATAGCCAACATTATGTCACCTAAACTGAGTGAAATTAAAAGCAATGTTCTTAATTAAAAAGTGAGAAACAATCATATTAGCTCGTTCCATATTGCACACTACAGTGTCAGTTTAGAGATTTTATGTATTAGAGATCCAGTTTTGCTGTTTGAAAACACTGATTTAGTGTGGACAGAATGCCACAAAGACAGGACATTAAGAACAGTTGTGTGTGAGTGTTTGGTTGGGGGTGTTAGGATTTGAAAACAATCATCATAGGAAGTGTGACATTCCCCCCATCCTCCTCATCCCTCACTTCGCAGCAGGAGGAGGAGAAGCTGGGATAGGAATGTTCCTGGGTGGACAAGAGGACGATGGGATGAGTGGGTGATAGACGAATGAAGGAGAAAGAGGGGAAAATGAGGGGCTTTGCAGGTCACAAGACATAGAAAGAGAGAGAGAAATGATGCTGCTTCTACAGATTGTCCCTCAGCCATCACACTCGACAGCTTGCAATCATCCTGGTGTCGGGTTTCAGGGGCCGCACTGATGCATAATGGCCCGTTTCCATGCCGACGTAAAGGGAGAACCATGGCTAAATTATTCAGCAGTGCTGACGCCAGGGCAGGTGGAAAAAACAGGGGGTGACCTTCCATAACAAGAGAGACACCTAGAGCCCACACACACACACAAGTACACACACAGTCTGTACTTCCACATGGAAATTCACTCCTGTTGTTCCTGTCAAGGTCACCGTACTGACAGTTCAGCACCTTTTATGGTCTTGTATGTTTATCAATTAAACAATGTTCATTAACTATCTTTTATGTATATTTTTATTTCTTGACAGCATTTAATATGATTTTTAAGCAGATTTATAGATGTTTATCCCCAATAAACAATGGAAAATCTGCCTTCACTGAAAATAGACATTCATTTGATTCCTGCAGGATGTGAATGACGTCTGCATGTTCTGATTTGACTAAGTTTTAATAAGAAGGGGTGCAACTTTTCTCTGTCAGAAACAACTGCCTTTCTAACTTTGCCTCTTATTCTTATTTTTCATTCAACTCCTCAACATGAAACATCTAAATTGAGACAAACAAAACTGAAATGGGAAGTAGTCAATGCAGCCCTCCATGCCAAGCTCTGTGGGTAATTACAGACAAGATGGGAGAGGATTTATCATTGCGCCGTTACCTAGGAGCCATTGAGAATGCTCTGTGTGTCTTAATCCAGGGCCTCTATGCTCAAATGTGTGGTTTCTTCCTTAAAAGGAAGTGTCTCTTCCCCAAAATGCTAGTTTAAATAATCCACAATGTCCTGTTTCCTCTCCGTGATCCCACTCATCTCTTCTTGTCCCACTGGAGGTACTGCTGGACTCAATAGTTCAGTTTATCTTCACTCATCTACTCATTTTTCTTAAGTGCATGAGCAATCTACCTACCATGTTGACAGCATCCTGGTCGAAGGGGTTCCACTCCACATTCTCAGGGTAGTGTGCCAGAACTTTAGACTTGAACGTCCTCTTCAGGGGCTCTGCTCAAAGTTTTCACCTGGACAGACAAGAAGCAACGATGCAGCGGTGAACACAACAGCTCAGGACCATGACCACCAGCTGGTCGTGCAAAGTGTAACAACTTTTAAAAAGAATATTCATTATATTGACATGTAGCTATAAATATCAATTTAGCAAACTTTTCCATGTCAACACAGTTTCTATCACTGGTGGGAAATTGGGATAAAAGTATCAAGTGTACATAAGTTCCTTTATGTTGTGTAGTTGAATGTTTCTGGTGCAAGCAGATGATGACGTGTCAGACAGAGAGAAATTGAAAGAAATGTGAAAACACGAAGCAGTAATTTGAACAGGGACTGAAAAAGCAGCACTGAGAGGATGACCTCATGCACAGTATGTGACACTTTCACTGAGTGCATGCATGAGATTCCTCTTTGTCAGCAGCTGGACTGCTCTATGTTTATCCCATCCCCCTGTCAACACACACCTCACTGGACACACACACAACTCTAATAAACCTGAAGTAGTGTAGTGTAGTCTTTTTCAGTCCTTTCTTCCCTTGTGACAATCTCCAATAAAACCAGATACCTACACATTTTCATCAGCTTCTATGACGTTCATCTTCTGTAAAATCAAAATTAAATGCCAATGACCATCAGATGTGTATTAAATAATGTGGGCATGTTTTTAGCCTCATCATTCCAGCTTTGCAAAATGTGTCACCTCTAATGCTGGAATCAGATACAACATTATGTCTTTATTTTGATGGTCAGATATAAATGTTAATCTACGTGCTGAACTGTAACCAAACAAAGCATGCTGTATTTCTTGACACATGTGAAGTGCAAAGATGATGAGACAGGAGGGGCCACAGACAGACTTCATGTGATCAGTGAAGATCAAATTATATTTTCTGTGCCTGAGGCAACATCCGCATACAGACTGTATTATGAACAGAGACATGTGCCTGTGTCTGTTTTGATGATGTCAACAACAATGAGAGCACATAAGACAAGGTGGGTGAAGGCAAAAAAAATCTGACAAGCTAGTCCTTTTGTTGAGATCTTTTAGGTGTCCCCAGATTCCACTGTGACACACTATATGGGCTAAAAAGACAAACTGTCGTGCCTGAAGCTCATTTTTGTTTGTGACACCCCATGCCTGCAGACATCACTTGCGTAAACAATTTTGATCTGAAATTATAGTGCCCCAGTAAGAACAACACTGAGGGTCTATAGTCTTCCTAGTCATGCTCACACAACAATGCTAACATGCTGACCTTTAGGCCATGTTCATGATGGGAAATATTCCCACTGACTCAAGGCATCCCTATTTGTTTAAAAAGTCCAGGAATCACCAAGGCGAGTACAGTTCATTCAAAGGGGAATGCGAATGTCTCCACCAAATTTCATAACAATCCATGCAAAAGGAAGGCACACTTTTAGTCTGCAAATTGTCACTGAAATAAACATTCTCATAAAAGACAGTTCTGCTTGCATCGCTGCATCATTTCTACTGGATTTGAGAGCACACTTGCACACATAGATGCAGTGTCCCAGTTATGTGTCTTCCAGTGATAGTGTTACAAAAGTGTGTGTGTGTGTGTGTGTGTGTGTGTGTGACAGACAGTTGCTGTCACAGGAGGACAGCAGGGACAAAGCGTGTGTCTAATGCAGGACAGCCAAACAGCTGCTCAGGATATAGCCGTCCACAGAGCTGGTTCTATGATCTACTTTGTCACTGTGTCTATTTCTTTCAGTACAACTGCCTCAGTCACAGGATTCTTACATTGCTCCACTGTATTCTGTGCATGCATCACTGAACTACATTATTGATTGAGAAATAGACAATTATTGTACCACTGGGCTTATTTTAAGTTTTCTCCTGAATTGTCAGCAAAATGCTTTATATGTAAAATGGAAACACTCAGGAAAACTCAAATTGTGCTTTCCTCAGCTGTGTGGTGACAGGAGGAATTCATACAGGGGAGCCCAGGGAGAAGCACATAAGATTCAGTTTCAGATCTTATCATCTCACACAGGGAAAATCATTTGGCCAAGTGTTCCAGACATAAAAACATCATAAATCCACAATTTAAAAAGAAACCCCACAATAGAATACACTGTGCTTAATTCAGTATTTGTCTACTGTTTAAATCGGTCGATATCTATTGCATTTCACTGTTCAATTGCACATATAATTTGCACCTTGCTTGCCACAGTAGTCATTGCATTTATTGCATTGCACTTAAAGCTGCCATCTTCTTGATTTTGCTTTTTGCTGCTTGTTTGCTTACTTGTTGCTTTTGTTTGGCTCCACAGCTCTTCGTGCCTTCAATTGCCCCTCGGGGATAAATAAAGTTCTTTGACTTGCTCATCGTTCTGTGTGTGGATATGGCAGAACTGAATCTTTCTTGTTGTGTGTGGTTCATAAGAAAACTGTTAATCCACTTGATCAGCAGAGGTTGAGCAGGTGGGATCATATGGTGCTGAACACACTGCTATGGTCAATAAACACAATTTTCACAAGAGTGTTTCCAATGTATCATGATGTATCAACTTTGTCCCCAAGTGGGACAATTAAAAAGATCATAAAGAGAAATAAACTGCTCAGGGTAAATACTTTCTGTCTCAAACGGTTCATGATGTTCTGATACTGGGGTCAAATCTGCAGCTCTGAAATGACTCTCTGAGGGCTATTAAATCTCAACACTCATTCACACACCATTTCATTTCCTTTAAGTGACCAGATCTCCAACAGTCCTGCTACAAGGTGGAGACAAACCTATATTGATTTCAGATAAGAGAATAGGCTCTGTAACTGGGAGTGCTGGTGTATTGACTGTACTGTGAGGTCAGAAGGTTACGGAAGGGGAGCACAGGATAAAGGAGGAGGGGCAGACTAATCATTTTGAATGTTTAATGATTGATCATTCCAGGGTGGGCCCCTTCATGAGATCAATAAGGGGTTTGTGTGAGAATATGGCACGAATGCAAATGGAAAAAAACAGCGAACCAAACAAACAAATAAAAAGAAAAATATTAGTAGAGATTGGGGGAAAAAAGAAAAGGTAGAAAGATTCCATGCTTATATCAGCAAACAGGAGTAAAGATGAGTAAACATATTCAAACATAGCAACAAAAAGGCAAACTGAGATACTGTGAGGATAATTGTGGGGCACAAAGGAAAAACAAGGGGGCAGAGGTCAAATACAAGGAGATGTGAGAGGAGGGCAGGCAGAAATCCACAAAAGGGATCATGGGACAAGAAAGTGTACATGATGGGGACTATTTTCAGTGGTGGATTAATCCACATTTGGTGCTCTCATGAGTATTTCTGGCGGCAGGACGGTGTATGCTTGATTGCTTCAAAATAAACTACAGTGGGTGTGTTCATGGTAATGAGGGAGCATCAGTGTGAAACAGTGTGAATCACTGACATGTTTTTAACAGTTTTTGGACAACAATGGAGCTCTAAGGCTATGAGATATATCAGGCTTTGATACGTGGACAATACTTCACAGTGGGGTGCATTCACTGTTGAGAGAGGGTGAGAGGTTGAGAGGCAACTCCGGATGAATAATGAAAAGGCTAGCTGACATTTAAGGAGAACAAAACAAAGCCAGTCATGCCTGGACTGTCTGCAATGGGTTGACTCCCTCCAGTCCTGCACACTACCTAAAGCATGAGATGACATTTACAACACCTGATAAAGCAATATCTGATTTTGTTTGAGCATGTACAAACAGCAGCACAATGGCCTCAAGTTTTTGTCAACTAATTCAAGAGGACATCCTGCACCATTATACGGGATGTCTGTCTGTCTGTCTGTCTGTCTGTCTATTTCTATTTCTCTCTCTCTCACACACATGCACATCCAAATACACTCAAACACACATAATGATTTCACTACTCGGCTCTGCGCCCCAGGAGGTCCAGGGCTTTAAGTCCTCTCTACAGGCACAAGGAAGAGGGCTGAAGCCCCCTGGGGACCTTAACCGTGGCAAACAGAAGGTGACAGGGGAGGGATGACGAAGAGAAGAGAAGAGAAGAGAAGAGAAGAGAACTCTTTTTGTTTAAGCCTTCCATCCTCTACTTTAATTAACTCCCCAAACTCCAGTCTGCAAGCAGGGACAGACATGCAAAACAAACAATAACCTGGAGGCAGGGAAATTCCTTTCATCAGATGAGGAGAGGGGAGAAGGTAAAAACAGTCAGCTACAACCAGGGAGGACGAGAGGGACTGATTTGGATAACAACTTCTGACAAAGTTGACCCAAATACTGTGCAACAAAGAGATGACAGAAAGGCTAAGGGGGTGAAATGAACTGAAGGGTGTAATCCAGGTGGAGGTAGCAGAGGTAGAACGATACACAGGGATCTATCGACCATAGAGGTGATGTCAGTCTTATACAAACATAGCCTGAAGTGATATCTCTATGGAGAAAATAAACAGGGTTATCATACAATTTCTTTAAAATGAAATATGGATAAACATGGATAGCAGATTCACTTCAGGTAGTTCCATAAAGTTAATGCCATAAATAAAAATAATGTAATGTGTAAACAGTTGTAACAGTATAGGGCACCTCTTCCTCATACCAGATTAACACCAGCATTTCCACACCAGCATTTATAACTAGAAATATATCAAGTCTATATATAACATGTAACTTAAACTGTGAAAACACTTGATCATACTTCATCATAAGACATATTCTCAGCTGCTTGCTGTTTATTGTTATATTATCGGCAGATTGTCTGAACTCAAATTAGGCTGTTTAGGATTAGGTTCTGATCTGGTTGATCTGGTGATCTGAGAGCTGGTTCCATGTGTCCATTGACTCCTTATAAAACTGGAGAAATGCTTATTGGAATTCCATCACTGAATGAATAAAAACATACATTTGAATCTCAAGGAAACCAAAATGTGTTTGTTGTTTATATCTAATATGTGAAGTATGCCCAGAATCCTGATGAGATGGTGCACTTAAAGGGCTGCAACTAATGACTGTTTTTGTTCGATCGATTAATCTGCTGATTACTTACTCGATTAATCCATTAATTGTGATGATTGTACTTGAAGGGACTCAGATTACATAAGCAGGCTCAATACTGGTTTTAGATTTAATAAAATGCTATCAAACTACAACCCTACATGCTCTGCAAAACATAAATAAAACAGAATGTGATGGTTTGTGAATCCTTTTTGACATAAATTCAATTGAAAAGAAAATTGAAAAAGAGTACAAAGCAATATATTTAATATTTGACTGTCTTACTTTAAGGGTTAGGGTTAGCCAGCAACAGGTTTCAAACAAGTTGGGACAGAAGCAACAAAAGACTGTGAAAGTTGTGGACTGATCCAAAAACACCTGTTTGGATCATTCCACAGGTAAACAGGTTCATTGGTAACAGGTGATAGTATCATGATTGGGTATGAAAGGTTCATCCTGGAAAGACTCACAAGCAAGGATGAGATGTGGTTCACCACTTTGTGAAACACATGATTGTATAAAGATATTACTACACAGGCTCAACAACACTTCGTTGTTGCTGAAACACAGCGTGTTTGCAAAATGATCGCATTCTGTTTCTATTTACGTTTTACACGGTGTTACAACTTTTTGGAATCAGTGTTTAGTAACCGATTTGCATTCAACCTTTCAGTTAATTGCAGGGGGAATTAAGAGCTTAACTCTTATGACATTCAGTTTTATATAACTAAACAGCATCAGTTGTAACCCATGACCAAGGAGTTTGGGCTTATGGGAAGAATCACAGACAAAAACTGACCCAGTTGCCAGTTGACACGAAAATAGTAAATTAAAGTTTTTAAATTGAAATTTAAGTGTGAAAAAGATCACAACCACAGTCTGTATCTGACACGATTATGTGGAATCACTTGTAACTGTAAATCCATACTGAGGAAAGGCTCCCATTAGATCATGTGACTTACAAGGTGTAATGAAGCAGCTGACTGACAAAAAGCCGGCATGCAGGCAGACAAAGTGAGATGTTGCACTCTATTATGAAGGGGGGGAACAGTTGATGGTTTTACCTGTGGCTGCAGTATCAGGATCCCTGCCTTGGCGGTCTGCTTCTAGCCATTGGTACAAAGCTACGGACGAGCCACATGCAGAAAAACATGGAGCAAAAAACAAAGAAAAAAAGGGGCAATGTCAAAACAGATGCACACAAAAAGCAAATTAATCAATGTATGAGAATGAGTAAAGCATGAACGACACACACTATCAGTATCACAACAGAGCATGGCATTTCAGACATAACACAGAACACATGGGCTTGGAAGGGAGTATTAGCATTCGGAAATGGCACTTTTTACACTTACTTTTTAATGAACATTTGCTCTTTCAGGAGGTAAAAAGTGCCATTGCAGAGGTGCAGGGTTGAATGAAAATGTTAAGATGCATGTCAGTGTCTATCTTGAATGATGGAGCTGTGACAGAAGTAGTAGCTTGGAATTTCATTTTAGTGAGCAGCAACCTCTTTTGAGTCAAATAAAGCAGCAGAATTTGTAATGTGACAAACATTCTCAGGAGCAGCAAACCACTAATTTCATATTTGGATCTCAGACCACAGAGATGATGTGTGCATTCACAGAACTTCATTTTAAATTCTAAATGGAGCGCTCAAGGTTTCCAAAGATACTGAATACGTCAAGCTGAATTGGGAAAAATATGTCAAGACATCTAATATATTTCCATTTAAAGGAATGGTCCAACCATTGAAAAAAAACACAAATTTGAATATTTTGAGCAGTGTAAAAGTTGTAGGCTCGGAGCAAAAGACAAGAGAACTCTGATGACCATTGATGCCATCACCAGGATTATTGTCTCAGACTTGACAAAGCTCCTCCAGAGCCATAGAAAACGTTATACAGCTGCATACTGATACCATACCTGGTGGCATTCCCCCTTAACACGCTGTAACCATATTTAGTATAAACTGGTTTACACTGCCTAATGTAAATGTCTAGATTACACCAGAATAAAAACAAGCTAGTCTACCTCTTGGTAGAGGTACTCTGTGATCATACTGACAGCAGGCTAATCCCTGTGAGAGCATTTCTGCTCTTGTAATTGGAATCACCAGACTCAAGATTAGAAGCCTTAATCAGCTCTCTTCTAAACACAAAACTCCTTAGGAAAACAGTCAGAACACTGCTTGTTAGGTATCTTCATTTGAGTGGAAAATGAATTCCTAATCCTGGCAGTGCTATACAGTACTGTGACTAGCATGGTTCAGTCCAAAATTTTTAGCAAGGTAATCTAATGATAAAATGTAATATGGTGCAATAATGTTGTTGTATGTCTGTATTCAGTGTGCACAAGCATGTGCTTGTATGTGTGTCTGTGTACACATGCGTGCATACACACACACACACACACACACACACACACACACACACACACACACACACACACACACACACACACACACACACACACACACACACACACACTCCGGTCATTAGGGTGACATAATAAAAAATATACAATCCATAAAATAGATTAAGAAGTGCAGAGTCTTTCCAGGTGTGTGTATTGCTCTCTCGTAAACACACACACACACACACACACACACACACACACACACAGACACCTGTCAGTATTATGTAACTCTAAAACATTTATTAAGTCTGCTATCTCTGCAGTTGTCTCCTCAGTGTGTCTCTTACATCATTTTGCTGTTCTCGTCTCAGACAGTTTCTCCTCTGGACAGTTTCTTCTGTCAGTTCACTTACTATCTGTGCACATGTTCAGGTACTGAGGTATTGTTTGTTTCTCTGCCTGATATTGCAATAAGTAGCACTGCACTATAGCCCTTAAGGTCAAATTGATTATAGATATTTTGATTATAGACCATTTAGTATTAACTCTTTGCCAATCATATCTCTGAAAGAAATCATACTTGACTCAAGCATGCTGAAATCAAGAATAGTCATTATTCTGCCCAAGGACTTCTAGGACAATGACAGTGTACTGTATATGAATATGGACATGTTATCTATGTATGTAAAGATTGCATTCTCTTCTTTTTCTCTATCTCTGTGTTGTTGCTGTTTTTTTCCAATGAAACTTCATGTTGTAAAAATATTCCAGGTACAATGCATGGCAAAGTATACAACTAACCTTAAAAATATGCTGTCCACCCTCAAAGCAGTCTAGCAGCTAATCAGTGAAATAAATCCCCCTTAACACTTTGTCCAACTCGCTCTGAGAGCCTAACAGTGAAAAATGATTTAAACAAGTGCAAAAGAGTTAACAGCTTTTCCACATCGTTTTGCTGCACTACGCAGAAGGTCAAAGACATGAAAATTTGAAACAATGTACCAAAAAGGAAAGGAGAATCAAATGGAGGCAGCATGAATAAGGCTCATAATTGAAATATGCAGGCTTTGATGTAATCCATCACAGTGAACAATTAGTTAACTTATTTTACTGCATTTCATGTTGTATGGTATGTACAGTTGCGTTAATGAGAGTTAGTCAAATATTTGCTGTGATGGATTCAATCAAAAGCATACCCAATTTTCACTTATTGGACTACCACTTAATTCATTGGGAGCGTTCAAAGAATGTATAGCTCATCCTTCCCTGAGCTGTAAAAAGGTAAATGATGGACCTGTTCATGTGGAAAGATTCCATCAGCTTCATAATTCTGCACAGGAGAGGTTATTTTTTTCTCTTGCGTGCTGACACCACAGCGTCTGCTTTGGGCTGAAGTGAAAGTCTCGCTAGTCATTCTGTGAAATGAGGTGTCACTTGGTTCAATCATTGGATAAGTCAGAAGTGAGGGGAACATTTAGCTTCTGTGTTAGAGGAAAACCACACAGAAAGTGCTGCTGCCGTTATCTGCTCTGCACCTCCTCCGTCTGTCTGCGTGGCTCCGTCGACTCTTATCTGCCCTCATTCTCATACTTCAGATAAAATCACACAGAGACACACAATGTAAAAACATGCAAAAATATATTTTGGACATATTCTGAATTATGTAATCAATCGTCCTGCTTCAAATCAGGTCTTGAACAAACACAAATGTTAATTCTGAGATTGGAAAGGTGTCGTTTAAAAACTGGAGCTGGAGCTACAGGGGGCCAAAGTAAGTGTCTGGTTGGCATGGGATACCTGAGAGCAGCCAACAAGAGCATCCACCATTAAAAGTGGTGGGAGTGTGTTAAGAGTATGATGGCAGTACAGGTCACTGTGGACAGCCCTTACTGCTGCCTCCTGAATTGAATTGCAAAGCTGCAGTCCCACAACAGTTCAGCAACAACAGATCAATGAAGCCTGTGTGTGTGTGTGTGTGTGTGTGTTTGACACTGATTACACTCTTTAGTAATTTAGTAACATTTATCCAAAGAGCTTCACACAGGGTCTGACATTAACATTGCAAATTCCCCGACTGTGGGACGAATAAAGGTTTATCTTATCTTAACACCCAGTCTTGTATATACAAAATTATTGCACAAAATTTATGGTTCGGTATTTCTGGTATTATTGGTACTCAAACACTGGCATGATCATTCCTGAACATCATGCTTGTTTAAACATGGCAGCCAGGACTGACTTCAAACCTGAAGGCACACTGTAGCAGAGCTCAAACTTCATTTACTAATACTTTCACAGGTGTTTCAATCTAAACAGAGAAAACAGCAGACAGCAGATTGTCAACTTGAGAGAGAGGTGCTCTGGAATTTCCAGTAGCTAGCACTAGCTAACTAATCACTGCCTTCTTGCACAAACTCTTTGCACAGTTTGTTTGCTGCAGGAGTTAATGCCACCCTATCTCAGGCTGAAGCTGCATATTTTGCTGCAAAATTGACATTTCTTCACCCCCTACTTCAGTATTTCTGGTGACACTGCTGATCCTGTGTTATAGACCCCCAATGGATGTCCTCAGAATACATATTGACTAGTATATGAATACACAATTAAAGCTCAGCTCCTTACCATGTATACATTGAGGGGAAAATACCCAATTAAAGCACAACCCCCCCCCCACACACACACACACTTCATTCATTCATTCATATGTTGGCTGCAGACACTGATGCATAATGTATGTGGAGCCTGTTGCCCTGCTAGACTGGGTGATAAGATGCTCAGCTTTAATTGTTTGTTTGTGGTGTGTGTGTGTGTGTGTGTGTGTTTTGTTTTTATATCCCAATTTTTTTGTGGGTTAAGGTTTTAGGGTTACAATTAGATTAAGGTTAGGGTTAGAGTAAGGGGCTAGGGAGTGCATTATACCATGTCCCCATGGGAATAGTGAAACAAGTCTGTGTGTGTGTGTGTGTGTGTGTGTGTGTGTGTGTGGACTCCACAGTCAGGGAGTATGACAGACTGAAAGGCTTTGTTGCCCTGTTTTAAGCCCCCGCAGATTCACATCACTGTGTATGTGTATGAGTCCTTTAAAAGCAGAGTGAGCAGACAGACAGAAAAGCAATCGCCAGCCAAGTGAGAGACGACACTGTCAGTGTTTCCCCTGCAGCATAAACGTACAGACGGTGTGTATTCAGGACTTTGAAAGCAGAGCTGTGGCCGTCATCATTCACAGTGCCCTGGGCTTGTATGTCTTGTGCTACTTCAAAAGCATCTGTCTGTGCATATCCTGAATATCTGCTGAATGCATTAAATCATCCCCCTCAACGCACAGGGTCAGTCATGCGTGAAAGCAACGATGCATTCTGGGCACAAAGAACCTGTGGAGTGCACACAATCGCTACAAGAACTGATGTGGAAATATTAGCGAAAACACAAACAACCGATTCATAAACCACTCGGAATCTGAACAGGTTGAATCAATTGGTAAAAAGGACGAAAATCCACAGATATAGACCGCATAATCTTTTACAGCATTTTTCCTGGATAGTACAGGGCTACAAAGATAACTCTCAAACTGCTATTACTTTCAGTAGCAGTTAAGACAATTTGTCGTCATGGCCAAAGCCTCACTACAAGTCAGCAGGAGATGAGCTACTGCTCCCATAACATTCATAACACATTCCACCACCCAGTGCCCCACCAGCAGCACCTGCTACAACTAGGGCAGTCGGCCATGGACACACACACACACACACACACACACACACACACACACACACACACACACACACACACACACACACACACACAAAGCATCCAAAAGGCTCATATGTGCACATGAAACACATTCAACAATTTCGTTCTCTCTAAATAGAGCTAGTGCCTGCCGTCCCAAGCTGGGCTGCCAACGCCTGGCACTGGCTGGGTGGGAGCAGCACCCATCTGTCTCCTTGGCGGCAGGTCAACTAAAGATGGGGGGCTGTTACAGTTAGGGTGTTGGGTGGTGGGGAGGTGGCAGTTAACACCTTCTAATTTCTTAATCATTATGAATTATCCTTACATGATGGGGATCAGAGCTACAGGGGGCCAGGCTGAGTCAGAATGAGAACACAGGCCAAACGTGTGTGTGTGTGTGTGTGTGCGCGCGTGAGTGTAAGAAAAAGAAAGGGAGAGAGAGAGAGAGAGAGAGAGAGAGAGAGAGAGAGAGAGAGAGAGAGAGAGAGAGAGAGAGAGAGAGTTACAATGCTCTAGTGTTCCAGTGCCCGGGCTAAGCTGGCTCTATCAGCTCTATTCAGTGCTGCATTGGCCGGCTGCAGGACGCTACCGTGGTGATGTCATTATCCTGTCATGCTGTCAAACACTGCTTTGTTCTTTTATTCACTTTAAGGTGACAAGGAGAGAGAAGGAGAGAATGAGAGGAAAGGGGGAGGATGGGGCACAAGGTGTTGAGGGTGTTGAACTCATTTTCATTCAGGCACATGCTCTAGTTGCTCCCCTGGGTCTTTCCATCATGGGAGGCTTTTGTGTCCCTGCTTCATGACTCACTGTCACCTGACTGTATTAGTAAATCAGCAGCTGCTGTTTATCTACACCTTGATGGGAGCTCTTTGAGAACTGACTAATGATAAGAGGAGAGATAAGCCTCACTACAATGAATGAAATCAGTGATGGACACGATAAACAAGGAGGTGTTTACTTTTGCAGGATGATTACACATTGTCACATCCATGCACTGAGGGATTTCCAGGGTAAAATGTGTCCCCCACAAGTCCTTTTATCCCATTTAAGCTGTGGTTGCCAGAGTGGCATGAGTCCGGCATTCTTTACTCATGACACAACCGTGTCAGCAGGCTGCCAGCAAACAGGCTGCAAATAAGAGAAGAGCTCTGCTACACCAAGTAATGAAAAGTAAAAACCAGGAATACTCCTTTAACATTTAGCCCTTAACCCTGATTTCCTCCCTACATACATTTAAAATCAAAATGTTTACACTACACAACCATATCACTTACATATTCTGTTACCCTGCTTGTCCATCATTTCAATAGATCC
Source organism: Holacanthus passer (assembly GCA_025331565.1). Lineage (NCBI taxonomy): Eukaryota > Metazoa > Chordata > Actinopteri > Pomacanthidae > Holacanthus > Holacanthus passer. The sequence continues at coordinate 2,338,511 of JAFREQ010000039.1, forward strand.
TGATGTTTATATTGAGTGGAATCATGATGGCATATTTTCACACCATTGTGTCAAATTGAACTACTGAAGTTATCTTGTGCATCATTTCATACACATTTCCTTCGTCTCACATTACATCTGTGAACTAAAATTTGGATCAATCAAAATAATAATAATGACAATAATCGTGTCTATGCTTCACATTTCGTCCCTGTTAGTCTTTTGAGTGATTAACAGAGTGTAAAAGAGTATCCAGTACAAATCCAACTTCAACACAGTAAATAAATAAGCATTAGCTTTCAGCAGGGATGAGAAACACAGCTCATTCAGTGTCTATTAAAACAGCGGACAGTGGCAGAGTTCTCAGAGTCGACATGTACTTGGACATGTACAAGGACATGTACTTATTTCATTATGAAGAACAACTATGTCAAACAGGCAGGATGTAGCTGTCTGAGCTGTTGTATGTGTGTGTCAGTTGTTCTCACAGCTGCTGCAGGGCTATGAAGAGGTGGTGACGGTGATGTGCCTGATGGGAGTGAGTCAAGTTCATTATTACAGCAGTCAGGCATATCTGTGAGGCTCAGGTCTCAGCTGGCTTCACTGCATTCATGATGGATTTTCAAAGTTCATTCAGTTTCATCCAGATGTTCATGGAGGAAACTAGAAGGTAGACTAATACTATGCCTTTTGGGCCTGGCCATTCAGTGAAGATAATACTATTCACTGATATTCATTATTTACTAATAGAAACAATGGCAAATTAGAGGTAGTCAGGATTAATTAGTACATTAGGTCTAATAATAATACGATTTTAATGTAAAGCATTTTTAAAAGGTTTTGTCAAAAAAACTCAACTCAAAGCTGCAAAATGGTGAGTATGACAAAACTCTGTTGTATCACTATTTGAATAATGGATTTTATGTTTCGATTTAAGGGGAAAAAAAGTTCTTAAATGTTGGAATTTCTTAGCGGCATATGAATGTTGCATTATGGCTGAACTAAACTAAATGCATCTGTAATTTAATAAAACCTTTTGTTAACAGAGACAGACAAAGAAAAACATGATCTCTGTTGGCAGAGGTGACAAAAGCAGCATCAGCCAGGCAGCTGTGTTGTCTGAATGCATAGAAAAGATGAAAGGAGAGTGTGACAGGGATCCCACGGAAAGATATAGCAATCCACAGCAAGGGATGATTAACAGTGACAGAGAAACCAATCCCAGATGCAGCGTGCCTCGCAGTGACGCTGAGAAACAATGAGACATGTGACAGCGAGGTGTTGGAGACAAAAACAAAGCAAGGGCCCGAAAGAGAGATGAAATCAATGTGGGAAATACAAACAAGACTGCCAAAACAAGAGACAGTAGAAGGAAGAGAAAATGACGAGAGTGCCTAACAGAATCAATGCTGCTTTTTTAAAGCTGACACGGCAACACAGTAACTGAATACCCACAACATGACTGTAGCGAGCTTACCCTACAGCCTGGATGTCTGGACCTGTATTTATCAAACCACTAAAAGGTCAAATTCCAGTTCCTTCCATTGTTTTTCTATCACCATTAAGTGACTGTGACAGTGAATGACGCTCAACCATTCCTGCATGTCTTGCAGATGTTTCACATTAAAAGCCTTCTAAAGTGCATAATCCCTATTGCTGCAAGTAAGTTTCAGTAACAGAGGCTGATCCTTGAAACTGACTGATTATTCTTCTCTTAACAAGAAAAATGTGATGATTTGGTTGCTTGAAAAGCTAAATACATTTTTCTGTAAGCTGGACTGAGCCACTTGAAAAAATGTGTCTTATTCTTTGCTTTAAACAAAGACAATTTCCACTCTTAAACTGGTAATTCAGAGGATAACTACACGTCTGGCGTAAAAATCCCAGTGCCTCCAATCTCCATTCTTCACTCTTATTTGAATGTGTTTGCAGGAGCATTAAAGGAGTGAACAGAGAGGAGAGAGAGGTTTGTCTCAGCCTCCTTTGATATTCTCAATGTATGATCAGAGTGGCAGAAGAGTGTTTTCCCAGCTCTGCTCAGCAGGGTGCACACAGAGATTTAACAAAAAAGTAAAGATATTTAGTTGGAATACCACTACAGTACCACTGACCACTACAATACTGTGACATAATGTTCATGCTCATGCCCACGGAAGAAAGAAACATACACACATTCCTTCTGGCATGCATCCGACATGCATGCACACAGACTCACACAAATGCTCTTTGCCATTTCCCCTACATAAAAAAACATGGGGGTTTCACATCCTACCTGACAGCTGCATATGTGCAGTATTCAGTGTGTGTGTGTGTGTGTGTGTGTGTCTGTGTTGGGAAAATGGTAGGCCAACACAGCAAAGCTAAATGCTTTCAAGCCTGGTCAGCTGACATTCAACATAAACTACTAATCAAAAGATGAAAATATGAAAGTAATTCAGTTGAGAGGGGTGCAGAAATGTTTGCGTGTTCTCTTTAGCTCATCATGCCCCTTCAGCAAAATAAGCTGTATTGCTTAAAAGTTCTCTTGTCTCCATGGCAACCCCTGTGCATCCTGTTACATACAGGAAAGGCTAAAGGGCTGCTGTTAATGGAGGCTACGTCATCCCATTTGAACCCAGGCAGACGTTAATTACATTGCCTCTGAGCAGGCCCCTCAGCTCATCAAACAGGTCTACCTGAGTGTAGGGCAGGTTATTGACAATTAGTGCAATATGAGCTATGTTTTATAATGGGTACACCCCCCTGGCTCCTACAAAAGCCAGTGGACCATGAGGGGGCCTGAGGTTTAAGGAGGCTGTTTGGAAAGGAAATGATAAAGGCTTCGGGCAATGAGAAAGATGGACAGAGAGTAAAAGATAGTGACAGACAGAGACATGTTTGTTCAAATGGCCCTAAGGATGAGCAGGACATTAAGGACAGTTGCATAAGCTACTTCAGCCGTACATCCCATACTTCAGCCTTCAAGCAGGAGGACTGATATAACTTGAATGGAGAGATGAAAAGAAAAAAGGAGACACTGGAAGCAGAAGATGTCCTTTCATTTCAGAGGAGTAAGAGTTGAAGATGACAGAAAGTTCTGGTAAGATTAGAGCCAAAAGTTTGATTCACTACAACCATAGGACTATACTGATGTTTCTGCTTGATTTAGTTTATCTTGAATGCATTTTCCTGATAGAAGTTTTCGCATTGCTCACCGTGGAAAGTTTACACTCTGAAAATGCCTAAGTCTCTAATGTTGAGTTTGTCTCTGGACTGGGCCAGATCGTTGGAGGTAATGCAAGTTATATATGGAAGTATGCAAAATATGCAAACACTTCCTCATGTTGCTTTAATGCCAAAAATATTAGAGATGATACAAATCTTACAACCTCACTATGAACTCCCTTAGGGACAAAACAACCAGCAAAATGTGTGTACATGTGTATGCATAAGGGTGTGTGTTTAGTGTGTTTGTCTGTATATAACTACATATACATGTGCTGCCATGACTGTGACCACAGAGCTCCACTGAAGCATGGGGACACAATTCACTAGTGCATTTCATGCAAATATCCAATCTGCTTAAATCCCATTTGTCAAACAAGCTAGAAAACATCTGTGCGCACAATTCTAAGTTATCCTCTTGTTTGCATACAGTTTATGAAAGCTCAGATAAAAACTGAAACTGGTGTATAGGGAACAGTTTCAATCCATAATTAGAAGAGTGACTACTATTCTTACAAAATCTCAAAGCACAACAGCTAAATATGAACAAGACAGCATCATTTTGTGGTGACAGTATGCAAGAATTCCTACAGTTTGACTTTCAATTTTTTTTTTAGGTTGCCAAGTCATAGAAAATGACATAGAATGCCATAGTAATGTTACCTGGATCTTGTCATTTTGAGCTTGTACAATACTTACGTTATAAACTGGAGATGCTCAAGTGGCGTTCAGGCCTTAACACCAAAACAAGCTAAAAGAGGCTAAAACACGTTGTAGAGTAAATTCAGATGATAATTCTGGGTTCATCACTGCAAAATTGTTTCACATTCAACTGCTCTTCTGTGAACTTTTGAGAAAATAGGTGTGAAAGCCCTGAAAAACTATAAATGTAATGTGTAATGCAGGAGTCAATTTTGGCTTGATGATGACACTAGGAAAGACAGTTGTCATGGACTCTCGATTGAATATCTGCAGGAGATTTCATACTAAAAGTGGCCAATAGTTGAATCCACACCAAACACACCAGGCTTTTTAGTCTGACTCTAGAACACAGGTGCCAAACTCAAGGAATCCGGCCCGCCTCGCCATTTTATGGGGCCTGCGAGACCGTCAAGTGCACATGATTGTCTCCAATAAGGTCTATGCTAATTTAAAGCGTACATTGCTCATAAACTACATCTCCCACAATTCACTTCGTTTTCATGAACCACAAAGTGACATCCTGCCGCTAGAGTGCAGTGTCTCTACTTCAGCGTTCACAGCCGGTTTTCCAATGAGCGGAGATTAGAAATATCAACAATCAATCCCAAGAAGAGAAAAGTTGATGCTGAAGGAAGACAATTTAACGAAAGATAGAAAAGCGAATATATATATATTCGTGCTTCCAGGAGACAAACCGGTGAGTATTTTGTGTTATGAGGCAGTGTTGGTGGTGAAGGAGTACAATGTACATGGGCATTTTGACACCACACATGAAGCCAAGTATGCTAAATATATGCTTCAAGAGAAACATCAAATTGTCCAATTTGGCCCACAACTCAGACTGCATTTTAGATTTTGCCCCCTTGGGTGATTGAGTTTGAGACCCCACCCCTGCTCTAGAATAATCAAGCCCTGTCCCACTTTCTTTACGTAAAACTGTCAAAGTTCCATGGTGCTGACAGGCACATCATAGCTGATCCCTTCCTCCCTCTATTCCTCACATTATAACAACTTCTCCGCTCAGATTTCTAATTTTTCGCTGTCCTGTCACACTTGACCATTCACTCCACCAGCCACTGGCTCAGAAATAGGTGCAGAGTCTCTCTAATCTGCCTTGATAAGTCCACCGCCCAATTACATAACCTGATGTTGTTATCAGGGGAGGACAAAAGAGACTCAATTAATTGGTGAGGATGTGGTGTTGGAGGAGTTTGGCTGTTTGTTAAACACATTCTGGGGGATTTAAGTTGAGCGGCTGTATGTTGTGACATAATCATGCCATGCCAATACCTCGCTGTCCTGAGCTCCACTAATAATGCTAATTCATTCAATTTGACAGGTTGTTGGGTGTGTAGGAAAGGTTTAAAAATGAAACTAAACTACTATTTCTTTCACCCGTCCATCACCAGCTCTATAAAGGCCTCTATGGATTTTACAGTGGCTCATGAATGACAGTGGTCAGGGTCTTGAAAATGTGATGCACACACCAGTTGAAGGCGGCGGGTGCAGAGGGAGAGACATGAGGCAACAAAGATACTGCGTGAGGTGAAAGAGACAGGTCTCTGTAGCTTTATCTGCTGATTGGCCCCATTTTTGCCCCCTAATTAAGAAATTATTTTTCTATTCTATCTTTCCTGAACATTCATTGACCTAAGCCATTACTAATTTCTCACTCTGTCCGCCAAAACAAACAACAGTCAGCACACCAAGATTATCTAACCTTCACATCAGTTACACTAACAGCATTATACTTTGGACTTTTGTGGCCGCCAGCGGTGCCTCTCATGTATGAGGGCCACCAGGGAGCTGTTAGCCTCTACTGAGCCACCAGCATCTGAAGGACTGGGGACACGCCATCTGGGGAGTTTCTGCTGGGAGGTCAAAGCTATATTGCTTCATTACACACCTTGCTGGTATGATTCACTACATTCACTTTTCTGTGCAGTTGTATTGGGTGTTCAACTTATTGGTATGTACTGCTGGGGGGGTGGTGAAGATGGGGCAGAACAGGGAATGAGAGGAGGTAGAGGAGCTTGAAAGACTGTGACAGACACCAGAGACCAAGACAAAGGCAAAAAGATAAGGCAATCCATTCTCTGGTTAAGAAAAAATAAGTTGGGAGAAAAGTGAGGATATGACATGAGCTTTTCATAGTGGTCATGCTTTGTTTTTACCGAGCCTTATCACACAGTCCAGAGATCATTGGATGAGTTGGAACTCAATCAGTGAGAGATCAAAGTCCCATTACCCAGCCAGTTTGTATGTTTGTGAGGCAATACAATGCCCCAGCAATCTCTGTCAATCACACACTGTTGCTTATCATTAGCCTGAAAAGCAATTATATAATAAATAAATGCATTTCAGCTCTGTAATGCTCAGGCTGTGCTTATGGTGTATAATCCAGTGTCCGCTGTGTGTCCAGCATGTCTCGCAGTGAGGTGATGGCCTGTCAGTGGGCAGCAAGGCCCCTGTACCACAGCGGCTCTAATCTGTCATAAGGGGTCTTAGTTACCGCTGTGCAGCCTATCACAGTTATGTAAGGAGATTTACAGCCTGCCTGACATAACACTGTCCTCCATGCAGATACAATGATGATGTTTGTGTGAGCTGACATTGCCTGTGTGTGTCACTGGCCACTCTGAGATATTGCAATACGGCCTTACATTCAACAATAAATCAAAATTAAGTTAGAGACTGACAAGCTTGTTGCACAGCCTCCCTACATCTCTGTTTTACCTCTCTCTCTCTCTCTAAATTCATAACTGAAAATATAATTGGATTAATCACCCAGGCCTAATATTGATCGATTAAAATATGCCTGAATCAGTCCAAACACCAATCCTTTGGATCAGCCTTGGATTTCTCTAGTTAAAGGTGGTTTTTCACATTGCTTGTTTTGTTTGGTCCAGACAAAGGTCTAAAAACAAAAGATATTAAATTTATTATCATACAGAAAGGGAGCATATCTTTACAACTGGGAAGCTGGAACTTAGGAATTTTCCTTTTTCACTGAGCCTTAACTCCTATATTCAGTGAAAAGAAGAAGCAAGGTCGCCTTTCAATACATCACTAAGGTTACTGTGTGCTCTCCAAGTGATATATGACATGTATGAGATGTTGGCCGAAGAGAGCATAAAGCTGAAAATTGTGGAACTTCCCAGCAATCCATGAGCTGGGAGACCACTGCAGCTACTGATCCTCTTTTGTCATTAAAAAAAGCTAGCTACTTGACTTCTGTCATAGCATAGACATGCTAAATAACAGGGTCACAATGCTTCAAATGAACAACAATTATTGTAACTTTACAAAACCAACCAATCATGCCTACTTCACAAGATGGGTCAAGGATGCAGAGGTGAGAGGGCAAGGCAGGTGAGTTCTCCATCAGGCGCTCGTTCTCATTCTTTCTCATTCTTCAATCTACTTTTGTCTACTTTTGAATGCCTTTAAGGAGAGTCTGTCTGAAAGAGTTTGCAGTTATCCCCACTTGAATGATTATCAGGTCTCACCCATCTTCAAGAGTGGCTCTTTGGAAGAGTAATAAACACTCCTGGCCTTTAGACATGGTTGGTGACATGTGGAACAAACTAGTTTTCAAGTGAACCCCAACCTTCAGTGCCCTTTAGTATGCACAATAAAGATGACTCCCAACCTCTTCTTAATGCAACAAAGTTACACAAAAACAGACAGTGAAGTTGAGTTTCCATGGTCATGTCCAGCTTCAACCGTGGCCCCTCTAAAAAACCAAAACAACAGCCCCCAAGCTCCCACTTGTTCCTTTGTCTTCATCCTCTCCTATAGAGATAGAACATATGGAGCTCAGGGTCAGAGGTCACTCTGAAGGAGGGGTTGTGAAATGGCTCCTCATGCCTCCAAAGATCAACTGCACACTTTGCTGTTGGAAATGGGGGGGGGGCGATCCACCTCTCACCCTCCCAACCCTTGAACTTTGACTAGCAGCACATGGGAGCCTTTCCTACACTGTGTGGATCTGGAATGAGTGTGTGTGTGTGTGTGTGTGTGTGTGTGGGGGGGGCCTTCCTGGGACTTCCTGGGACTTCCTGTCACCGTGGGGAAAACGTTGAGATCCTAATGGATCTCAACTGCTTTTTGAGGGTAGGACATGGTTTTAGGGTTAGAATTAGGTTAAGGTTAGAGTAAGGGTTTGGGAATGCATTATTTCAATGAAGCGTCCCCACAGAGATCGTGATACAAACATGCGTGTGTGTATGTGTGCATGTGTATATGTATGTCTGTTTCTGTGTGTGCGTGGAGGAGACAGTGGTGAGGCCTGGCCGTGTGTTACATTACAGCGATGCGTTCAGTGTAGCCTGGAGGAACTGTCTGAATGGATTACTCTAACAGGCTTAACAGCAGCCTGGCCAGGCTAACAGAGCACGAGGCAACGAGCAGGGCACAAAACTGGACGAAATCACTAAAGGGGGACGAGAGGAGGAAGGAACTGATGAGCCATGAAAGAAAGAAAGAGTAAAAGAGAAAGACGCTAGAGTCTATAGCAGAAGAAAACACGGCAAAAGTTAATTAATCATGTAGAAAAACAAAAAACAAATGTGACAAGGAAAAATGTACAAGGCAATACTGCTATAATGTTGTCAATATGAATACAAAATGAGATAAACAGGAGATATTTCAATTCCTCCTTCATAATAAAACAAGTGCGCAGACTTTTGCACTTTGTTTTATTGAGCTATTACCATTGTACATGCCATATAACACTATCTGCCCATTACCCAGGCATACCACTGTTAGCATAAGTCAACAGGAGCATGTGTCAGTGTTGTTACCCTTGTCATCATTAGCATACATCAGCGGGCAGTGTTGGCGTGCAGCCTTTGTGCTGACTGACTCCCAGACCGGTCTGTGCGTGGACAGATGGTCCAGGCCAAAGGGGAGCTTTAGCTGCTCAAATCCCTTTGTGTCCTGTTGCAGGACGCTTCCACCTCAGCCCCAGCCTACACACCTCTGTGCTCCAGTCATATTTAAAGCTGTGCCGGCCAATTTACCAGTGGCACCAAGGGAGCACTTCAAACAAACGGAATATTAATAGCCAGAAACAGGGTCACAATGGTCCACTGTAACCGTAAGTCCTCCAACACTCCAGAGTGTTTACATGAAAAGGCTTGCAAGTTCCATATAGGTACGTTTAAGGGTTTTAAATTCATCATATTCATCTTGGAGACCAGTGTCAAGTTTATTTGCTCAGAGGGAAGAGGGTTCCAAAAGGGTTCTTCTCAGACAGACTGAGTTCTACCTATAACCATCTGTCTCTAAAAAACCCTTTTAGGGCCTTATGGTATTTGGTCATATCACAAACCCTTTCTATTTAAAATACCCTTTTTGAAATACAGAGTTCCTGATGAAACCTTTGAAAGGGAAAATTTAAAAATCATTTTATTTCTGTTTGCCAACTTTGAATTGTTGTTAAACACAGGTAGTTTTTGATCACAAATTAACAGCACTTTTATCAAGGATCAACTCCTGGTCATAAAACGATGGGATATTTGTGATGTATATCAGTAACGAGCAACAGGGGAAGTCGGGTGGACAGAGGGAATAAGAACCAATTTATGAACGAATATCCTCAAGATCCCCAATATCCCCACCTGAAGGCTGTGCTTGGTCTAAATCAGGGCTTCCCAAAGTGGGAGCTGTGGGGGCTGTGGGCCCCATTTAAAGCAATAATAATATAAATTGCTGTTTACGCCAACATAAAAGTCACAGTCTCAATCCCACTATGTAACATCTAGTAATATTTCTGTATCACGTTCAAAATGATAAAAGTCTGAATCAAATTAGATTAATATAAAGGCTGCAGGAGGATAAGGTGAAGTACGCACATATCACATTTCAGTTAATAAAACCAAAAATGCTGTTATTGAACGAATGTTCACATTGTGGTGCAGGACAAAAGATGTTTTCTCCCTATTATCAATTTGACTCCATGGATATAATTATTAGTATTTAGCAAAACACTTTACATGTAGCAAGAGAGAAAACAGGATATTAGCAAAAGTTCCAACTTCTGTCAGCAGACTCTTTAATAAATAATGAAACTGTATTAGGAGACACACCTAGAGAAGAGAAGCAAGAATCCTATGCACAAGTGGAAGAAAGGCATTACTTTACAGTAGATGAAGTCAGCCAAGGTTTTCACATTTGACAGGAACCCTGCCATAAAAACTGATAGAAAAACTGAAAACTGAAAAACTGAAAACTGAAATAGGTGCAAAGTGAGTAAATGACATTGTGATTGCTGTGATTTGCACACATATATTGTGCATTAGCTAAGAGGATATGTTGGTATCATCCCATATACAAACTTCAAGCTACAACTTAAATTAATTTTTAAAATCAGAGTTTGCAAAGTAATTATAGAAGCCAAGGTGGTATTTGATTTATCTTTTGAGAGTTGAATTTTTTACATGAAGTCTGGCAAACGAATGGCTGTTATAAAAGACTTCACCTTGAAACAGACATGCCAAAACTTGTAGGAAGAGAGGAAATCTTTACTACTCTAAAACAAGTTATTGTCACTTGGCTAGGAACCAGGGGTGGTGCTAAGTGCTTGTGCTTTTATCAGCCCAGGCAATTCTCCCTGAGGTGATATTAACTCATTTACTTCTGGGTTAAGGTTGTGACTAACCTGGGACAAAATACTGACAACCTGTCTATTTCAGTGTGAGCAAAGCTGGGGATCGCTGCAGCAGGTGACACGTAGCTGTGAGGAGTGGGAGGTGTGAAGGACATAGACAAAGAGGAGGACATGAAAGGACAAGAGAAGGAGTATAAAGAGGAGGAGGGAGGCAATGAAGACGGGGACGAGAAGTCACGGTGCTTGCAAGCGCTAGCAAGTTTAACACCTGACAGACCGGATCATCTGAGAACTGAAACTGAGCATCTGGTGTTTTCAGAAGAGCATTATCATCACAGACTCCACTGTGGGTCTAACTCTGTGTGTGTGTGTAAGAAAATGTATACTGTACATCTGTGTGTGTCCATGCATGCAGTATCAGGAACATGGATACATTCAAACGAGCATGAAGGCTTTGCTTTGCCCTACTTTATCAATGTCATTTCTGGAGATTTGAAAGGGGATTGTTCTTGAGCTAAGAGAAATGATTTGCTCATATAGACACAGACAGATCATTTAAAAGGAATAACTGAGTACTTTAGCTTTTCACTTAAAAGAGAGAGGTTAAAAAGGATGACCAAAATAGGAGCAGCAGAGGCCGAGGTATCCTAACTTTAAGTCCCTATGGGTAAGAAACAGTACGTACACTTCCCATAATGCAATTTGACAGCATCTTTCCTTGTAATTCCTGTGTTTACGATTTGAAAGCTTTCAAGACAGTTGTAGTATTACACAGTTTCTTGTGTGATGCTTAAGAAGTTTGCAGGGAACACACAATGAAACAATATATTCATTAAATCAGAACTGCAGCGGTTAGTTGATCAATCAATAGTTAGTTAATTGACAGAAAATTAACAATTTTGATAATCATTGAGTTATTGCAACTATGTTCAGCAGTGTGATGATAAAGTCTGGTTGGCATATGTCTGGTATGCAAACTGGTGTGCAGTCATCTCTCCGGCAGCTACACTGGGCTGAATGACCATCACCTCCTCAGCAGGGGTAGAGGATGGCAAAGTGGTACACATCTCACAGTGCAGGAGCACTGACCTCATCACATCTCCATCTACAACTGACATGCCAAAAACCTTCCTCCCCAAATTAGCTCTTCACTCTTCTCACCTTTCAACTCGACAATGCTGCTGACTCTAACTGCAGCTGGTTTTGGAATGTAGGGACTATTTCAGGCTCTGTATGCCAGCCAGGGTGTATTTATACCACTAAAGCTCAATGGCTTGGTATGAGAGGTGGGTGTCCGGACTGACAAAGTGGCTATTTATGGGAGGAATTAAGCCAGCTAATTACCATTCCAGCCAAGGACCAAAGAGCTCAGGATCTATAACATGAGTTGAAATAAAGGAGTGAAATACTGTACAACCTTGTAGAGAGCACACTCATACATAGACAGAGAGAAAAGGTACTGTAAACCATAAAGGAGCCTGAGGCAGGTCTACAGGAAGTCTGGCTCTCGACTAGAACAATGGGCTGAGGGAAATAAGGCCACACTGCCACACAAAGAGCAGGGAGGAGGGGAATTGCAGCCTAAAATAAGCAAAGGCATAGAACCCTGCTTAATGTGGGTCACTGCAATTATGGCTATCCCCAGTTCATGGTATATGTGGGGGTGCTGAGATGTTGCTGTGTGCTTGACAAAAAAGAGGGTTATAGAGTGCCAAAGGCAACATGTGGATATCAATCATAGCAGCATTAGTGTCGTCTGGTTGATGGTGCTTCATGGGGGAGGACAGCAACAGGCCTGATCAGAATTGTAAATGATCTCCATTGAAGTGTCGAAGGGTGGAGGCAAACTGAGGCAGATGATGAAGAAATGGGGGTGGGCAGCTTTGGGAATGAATGAAAATAAGGGGGACATAATGCTCTGCTAATACGTGATTTATGTTCACTTCTAAACTCACATCCATATTGTTCTTCAGTGTTCTGTAAACACGTATATAGATCAGTCGGAGTGACGTATGCTTTTGTTCTGCTCCTGGTGAAGATGTTTGCCTCAAGTGCAACACATAATGGCAGCTCTGCGTGTTGGTTAATGTTCATAGCGCACACACCAGAACATGTCATACTGGCTGTTTTACTGCACAAACAAGACAGTGGTGTATCAACGTTCATCAAACTTTAATGATGTGCCTTTTGACGGCATCAATTGCTTGTTGCAGTGGGCTTGCATAAAAAACCCCAGGGGTGCATATTGGTGAATGTGTACTGGATTCTTCTGCAGATGTTTGCATGCTTTTTATACATGTATACATTTTAAGTCTAAGTTTATGTGCTTATTCTTTTATCATTTTGAGCCAGCCCTCCAACAGCAACTGGATCAAACCGATGACCTTGTTTGCCACGCAGGTCCGCACAACACATTGCTGAGATTTGGGAGATGTCCATGTTGGCCACTGATGTATTATTAGAATTGGATACCTCCAAAATGGTGTCCGAAAAACCTCTTGGTGAGAAACTTTGGCCATTCAAATTGTACAGGTTTTAGTATGTTATGAACCATGTGAGCAGCTAATCATGTGTGGGGAGAAAAAGCCCCTTGAAGATGTGTCAGTTGACATGATCTCATCAACCAAAACAATAATACCTCCAACTACAATCTATACTTCCAACAACCATTTGTTTAATAGTTACTATATGTTATGTGGATAGTTTAGATATTGCAGTCACTATCGGCTCCGTCTGTATGTGAAACACAGATTTGTTCAGAAAAAAAAGTTGATAGTTAACCTACAGCTGCAAAAATTAGTTGAATATTCAATTAGTCAACTAACTATAAATTAAACTGCAACTATTAGATAATTGATTAATCGCTTTGAGTCATGTCGTGAAAGAAAATCTCTGGTCTCCACTTCTCCAATATGAGGATTTGGTCTTTGTCTGTAGAACTATACTTTTACATTTAGAGATTAATTAATAATGAAAATAATTGCCTGGTTTAACCCCATCACTGACTGTTAACTTGTCCCATAGTTAAATCTCACACAGGTAAAAATGTGTAACCACAGCTCAACATATTTTTTGTATGTATTTTCACTTTGCTTTTCTGAACTTTGGCCTTGAGGCTCAGTTACACAGACACAAATCGGCTGTGATGCAATACCTCAGCAACCCAGCGTGCAACCCTCTATGCCATTAGAACAACATCCAGAAGCTACAGCTTGTCAAAAAGTAACTCCACTCTGCAATAATATGAATAGGCTGTGATTGGATGGAAACAGTTGTAAATTTCTTAAATAAATAATTCATCTTATCTTAAACACAGCACATAAGCCAATGAGTGAAAGTACCTGGTGACAGAGTAAACATGTTGCAACACCACAGCTGTACTGACATGCTGACTGGTGCCATCATAGATAAGGCACTAAGAAAGAGGACCCCGAAAGAGAAAAAAGTTCTCATCATTATGAATAATAATCAAAGCAGGAATACTACCATCAAACATACAGGCAGGCAAGGTCCAAGTAGTGCCATAGCAAGACATTTCCTGTGAATCCACACTGTTCTCTGCTCCCCTGTGGTTACTAAAACACTTCACCTGCTGTGGAGGCAGCATCAGCACCTTTAACCCCACTGGTGGCAACTTTATAAGTGATTCTGTTTATTTCATCAACAGCAGTCAGACAACAAATGGAAGTTAATTAGTGGAATATTAGTTTTTTTTACAGGGGAGCAAAATTAACCTCCAATTGCCTGTTATTTGGAAATCACAGTGAGTAAAAACTACAGTACTGTTATGAAGAGTAGTTTCATAAGCTTCAGTAGCTTCAGAGAATCACACCAGAGCACAGGAAGCTTCAATCAGATTACAAAATGTAGAAAAGATAGTGGTGATCTTCCACACAAGCAGCTCATCCACCTTGAATGACACCCGTTCGCTGGACAGAGGTGAAAAATGACACCAAAGCTCAATGCTGCTGTGATCTCTGATCCTGATTTATTTATGGGCTATATGCAGATTTTTGCTATAACTAAGCCTGTGAGTGACACCATTAATTAGGCATTTGGAGTTTATAGTGTGTATGTGCCATTTGTACTGATGAGTTTAAATGAAAGGGTTTATAAAGCTTTGCCAGGTTGCTAACATTAATATGGTTAATGCAGCACTGATTACACACTGCATGTCTTAGCTAACATAGCGGTGGAGGGATATTTGTAGTCAACAATGTGTGAAGGACTGTTGTGCTTCTTCTCTCTTATACCACGCAAAAATTCTCAAAACCAACATGATGCCACAGGACAACAAACTCATACCTGCTAATTCGTCCGGTTCCAGTCCAGTTTCTGTGTCTATCCCACAAACAACAAAGTAGTGGGCGAAGCGGCAGGGCGCCGCGCCGGACACCGCGGAGCTCCCACTCATCCCGGCGTCGGTGTGCGCCGCCGTCCGCTCCTAGTTCTCCAAGCGAAACATCCCCAGGAAAACTGGATGAAATGCTCGGCTGAGGGAAGACTACTTCTGTGTCGGCTCGTTGTAAATAAAAGCTGTGTGAAGCACCGAAGTTGCTTTTAAAAGTGACTTGTCTTTCTGTGGACCGTGTCAGCAGAGCTTCCCAGCGCACTAGTCCCTATGGCGGAGAGCCGAGCGGTGTTAACCTCCGCCGAGCTCGGAGGAGTCACCTCGCAGGGCGGGATATTCAAATCTAGTACTCCATCCAGCCTGGTCGCTGACACAAGGGGGCCCATTTGATTCTGTTTCGTAATGATGTAACAAAATGTCATCCCATTGCCTGTGTCTGTTCTCCAAAGTCACCGACCGACTGACTCAACTTCTAGTCTCATTTCGCCATTAAGCGCAAAATACACGTATTAATGCGCGGACAAACGCCATCGTCTGGCAACTATTATATTAAATATAGAGTCCAACATACAGTAAAATACAAGCTGTGGGGTCAAATGCTTTGGCTAAGTTTAATTATTAACAATTAGATGATTGTAGAAGAATTATTTTTTAAAAACGTGGAAAATTTGTAGAATTTATAAATCTTTCTTTTTTATTTCTGTAGAAGTGCTGTGTATTCTTTTCACAGGAGTCAGTATTTTTGCTGGTTCCTCTCAGGGTCTTTGGAGCCTGAGAGTCATTATTAGCCCGCATGTAGATTCTTTTAGTTTCAAGTGTTCAGGGAGTTGAGAAGATTTTAGAACAACAAGGCGAGGAATCACAGGATTACTGAAGAGATCAATCTCTTCCTGTTTGCCTTTTTGCAGTTTTGGTCACTTTGATCCTCTTTACCAGAATCAAAGATTATTGTGTCATGTTTTTTTAAAAGAAATTTCTTTTGGTCTTGTCTATGTTTAAGGCGCTCAGAGGCAGCTTTGGCTTCAATCAGCTGTCTGAGGATTTGCACACAGCCCAACTTGTCCACACTCCTGATTTGACATTGTTGCACATTTGGAACCTCATCATCTCCACCCTCTTCTTCAGAAACAGTCTAGTTCATGTTCAGGTGTGCTCCAGCCTGATGCCACTTCAAAACTATTCTTAAATTGTGCAGCTTTTGCTTATCAAAAGCTCTCAGTTGTGTCAAGCATCTCCATCAGGGAAAAAGCAGAAGATATTACTGGACTTGTGTCACACTGTGTTTGTCACCCGTTTCATCATAATCTAGCACAATTTCTTCTGGGCTATCCTGGTCTTGATCTTCTGGTTCAAATTTAAGGTCAGACATGCTTATAGGAATGACTATCCAGTCATCATCCACCCGATCATCAGTCTCATTTTCATCTTTCAGGTCAAAGGAAGCAACAGGCCTGATCAGAATTGTAAATGACTCAATTCAAGTGTAGAAGGGTGGAGGCAAAGGGAATTATTATAGAAGAACTATAAAAATCATATCATTTATAGACCAGCATTTGTGTTTAATACCGTAATGGCAATAGTTTCATTGTAAAACATTCTTATTTTGGATGCCTGGTGTAGCCTAGTTTCTCTCTTTGTACACATTTTAGTCATGAACAACATTGGTTCTGTCTTCTAAGATATTAACTCAGTCATGAAAATATACCAAATGAATTGACCAATTTCAATAAATGAGAAAAACGAAGAATCTTAGTCATAGTGGGCTTTTGAAAGCCATACAATAACACTGGCCTGTTATTCGTTTCTCTTAATAGTCTCTTATACTTCACACCTATTTTAAAAAACAAAACAACTGACCATATGCATAATGTATTATTTCTGTCCACCTATGACAAAAATCTTTTTGGAAACTACAAATGACTTTTTCCAACAGTGCAGTAAGCAGCATTTCACAAAAAATGGACATAATGTATTTGCACGGTATTGGTATGTATGTGAACACAGTAACAGTGCTGTCCCAATACAGCAGAGTGAGCTAGACAGTATGGTAACTAATGGTTACAGATACAAATGTCCTCCAGTCAATGAAAGAAAAACAGGTTGTGTGTTGGCCATCATCACTGCCAAAAGGCTCAATACCAACCAGGAAATCCCTGGGTTTCTTGCTCTCCGAAGGTGCACCTCGATGACTTTTGGTCCTCCAAACCTGGGAGTTCCCTTTTCCATTTACTCATTAAAATTCATGTTTCATACATCAACTCACTCAGTAAGATGTTTTTGTGAAAATGTGCATCATAAATAAAAGGATGGGTAAACTCAGTGAAGATGGATTTGCCTTCACATGTTGAACCATGCACAACAGATAAGTGGTCTGGCCTTTCCCGTCTCTGTGCTTTATGGTTTTCAAGAGATTTTGTTGCAAAATTCTGCCCACTTTGAAGAGATTTATTAAAGAAACAAAAAAGAGACCAGCTTTTGCAGCCCACTAAAACATACAGGAGGCTCCCTGTAATGATCTACCAAACTTTACCATGATGGACATGAATTCAATATCGTCTTATAAATAATTACTATATATTGCTACATCGTCATATATCGCAGCAATAATGAAAAAAATCCATCTGATTTTGTGAAGCAAGAGGGTCAACTACTTAAAAGAATATTGGCAGAGGTTCACAGCTGCTGAAATGTATGACAACACTATGGAACCACATTTTTCCAGCTGCCAATTTAACATGTAAACACGGTGAGAGTGGTAATATGGCTATTGCTGCTGCTAATCCTATTCAAATAACAGAATCTGACAGGTCACAATATTTGGTTTACCACAGGCAAAGGCGTGCATGATTAAAATGAACACCCACAGTGCAATATGTAGTGCAATGTCTCCATCTAGTGGTGAGGTACACACGAGCCGAACAGCAACTGATCCGTGTAAGACTTGTTGTATTTTGACAATAACATTTTAAAATCAAATGTAACAGTGCACGAAAAAAACAGTGTAATCAGAGCTGAGTTTTCAAAGTAAAAAAACAGCCAACTTAAAAAGGGGAAAGATGGGAATATATAAAAAACAGGATTAAATATATCTGAAACATTTCAAACAGTAGTATATACATACAGGACAGAAATATAAACAGAATATTCAGTTCTATAACATAGAAGTACAACATAGTCTGTCATACTCTACATAAATGCTTAGGGAAAGCCAAAGATGAACGACTACAACATCAACTGCTGTTTTCAGCCATCAACCACCAGTCCCTGTGAGAGTGAGACACTGGCATTTTTTCTAACAGATGGATTCCTGGAGGAGTTCTACACTTCCCGATTTCCCAGAACCTAAAATGCAAAATGTCAACAAGAGAAAAAGGATTATACCTAAATCGCAGAAACCAGAAAACCCGGTGAACCTGCATAGTGCATTAATTGTCTGTATAATTGTTTTTATTGAATGGGAATATGATTAAGGTCACCTCTTGTTGGCTTCTCTGACCACTTGTAACCGACACCCACAAAGGATCCTATGGTAAGAATGAGGATTAGAGACAAGCATTCTGATTAGATATATTAAAAATAACTTTTGATTTGATATATCATACAAATTTATTAAGGACAATTGAAAAAAATATTTTTAAGTCTTCAAAAGAACACACTTTGTTTTGTTGGGTTGTTCTGCTTGATGTCCTTCGCTTTTGTATGGCAGCAGACTTGGTCTTCTTCATGAGGGGGGTTGTAGGCCCATGGGAGTTGCGCCTCTTTTTGGGTGCCCTGTCATGGTGACGAGGTCCTGATCTAGCTTCCCTCTGCAAATCATAATTTGTGGTTCTCAATTTCCCCTCCCGCTCCAGGTTAATTTTTTTGTCTATCATGGTTGGGAAAAAGCCATTCTTCCAGTCCTCGGTCACTTGATTCCTTGCTGATGATTGCATGGCTGCAGAACATGATGGACCTTTTGTGGGAGTGCAAGGATATTCTAATGTTGAGGGGCTGCTATAAGAGTGAGACAGCACCAGTTTGGATGAGGACAAATGGTGTCTGGGAATAGATGTGCCCAGTTTAGATTTAGGTGGATTACAGGAGCTGGAGGTTTCTCCAGACTGAGACAAGCCTCTAGAGGACACAAGGCTTTGTCTGGCTTCAGAAAGCTGTCCACTTGTGGAAAACATGCTACTGATGGACGTGGATGGGCCGTCCTGGCTAGGTAATGAAAGCTGTCTTGAAACTGGTATGGGTTTAACGACATTGGCCTGAACTGGTTTCTTTGTTAAAAGGGGTTGACTATTTGCATGTTTTGGTTTGGACGTAAATCTTTTTTTATTTCTGTACAAATGCTGTGTATTCTTTTCACAGGAGTCAGTATTTTTGCTGTTTCCTGTCAGAGTCTTTGGAGCCTGAGATTCATCATTACCCTGCATGTGGAATTCTTTTAGTTTTAAGTGTTCAGTGGATTGAGAAGATTCTATAACAAGGCGAGGAATCACAGGATGAGTTGACATCGAAGAGAACGATCTCTTCCTGTTTGCCTTTTTGCAGTTTTGGTCACTTTCACCCCCTCGTCTTTCGGTCTTATGTCTAACATGCTCAGAGGCAGGTTTGGCTTCAATCAGCTCTCTCAGTTTTTGCATACAGCCCAACTTGTCCACACTCCTGGTTTGACCTTTTTGCACCTTTGAAACCTTGTCATCTCCACCCTCTGTCTCTGGGGGCAAAGGTGCTGACCTCTTATTCAGCAACTGCCTAGACACAGTCAAATAGTTGTGTTCTGATCCAGATGAGTAATCACAACTGTCCTCAGTTTCACCACTGTCTTCAGGCTCAGAGTATGATTCTTTCCTGCTCTGAGGTGTGCACGGTACTCCCTCAGGGTCTAGTTCATGTTCAGGTGTGCTCCAGCCTGATTCCACCTCAAATCTATTCTTAAATTGTGCAGCTTTTGCTTGTTGAAAGCTCTCAATTGTATCAAACACATCCATCAGGGAAAAAGCAGAAGCTATTACTGGACTTGTGTCACACTGTATTTCTTTGTCTCCCGTTTCATCATCATCTAGCACAATTTCTTCTGGGCTATCCTGGTCTTGATCTTCTGGTTCAAATTCAAGGTCAGACATGCTTAAAGGAATGACTATCCAGTCATCATCCATTTGATCATCAGTCTCATTTTTTGTATTCATCTGACTATGACCTTGCACATGTCCATAGATTTCATTTTCAAATGGGAACTGCTTATCGTTTGGTTCAGGTACTTGTGTAAGTGAAGCCCTCTCCACACTCACATTCTCAATCTGTGGCTTTTCATCTTCACTTATATCTTCACATTTTAGTTCCTCCAAATATGCTGGAAACCTTAATACTTCACGCTCTGTGTTCAGGAGTTTTGTGGACAGCTGTGACATGTCTTCGTCTGAAATGTCTTCATATTTTGAATCTTTTAAAATGTTTACAGACAGTGCTTCACAGGTAACACCGCAATGCTGATCTTCAATGTCTATAATTGTTTTTGGATTTCCATCTTGGTTTTCAATGAGAGTTGTGAGTCCAAATGTTTTGTTTTCAGATACCATTGAACTTGACTTTGTTTGAGGATCCTCTGAGACGTTAGTCACACCATGCACACTGTCCAAGACTACCGCCTCCACTGATTTTAAGCCTGTATCTCCCTTCTCCCTCCCTGTCACGTGTTTGAAGCCCCAGCAAACACCAGGCATTTGGACTAGGTCATCCAAATTCTTGTTGATATTTAACCAAAGAGAATGACGTTATTCTTGTGATAAGCTGCATTTGAGTGATGAAGTGGGGTGCTTCTCATTCAGTTCATCCAAGGTCAATCCAGACACTGCGGTGAGAACTACTGGACTCTCCTCTTCATTCTTTGTGCAAGTGGCAGCACCTTTCCCCATAATTCGTGGATATCCTGTGGATGCAAAGAGATGAGTGTTATTCATATTCCCATTCCAACATTGTTGCAGTATGACTTTAGGTAGGCTATCCATCTCTGCAATGGTCTCTACATTCTCCAGACTAGCAATAAGCTCCTTCAGTGCAGTTAATGAATAATGAAGACTGGTTGTGCAATTATGCAAGTACTTATCACACCATTTACTATGGAAACTTTCATCATTGCTACGAACAAATGTTTTATCTTCATAGTGACCCAAAAAACAAGTTTACCGCTGTCATTTGGAGGCATAGTTACATCCAAGCCTTGTTTTACTGGCAAATCAAAATCTATAGAAGCAATCTTCTCAAAAGATTCAGTTTTAGGACCATGTTTTGAGTTTTCTACAGAAGAAGCTAGTGTACCTGATGAACATTTCTTTGATGCAAATGTAACACAATCATTGGTCTCTTTAGACTTTGGAGTTAACTCAGCATTTGTTTTGCTGCTCTTTAAAATGTCCTTTTCCAGTGCTTGTCCATGTCCTTTCAAGTGCAGCTGTGCAATACTCAGTCACAGCACAGTTGGGACTTCGCCTCTCCACATCTCCTTTCCGAAAATATGCAACCTTTCGTGCAATGAAGTCCTCTATTTGGTCATCTGTAGGTGGTGCCATTTCTCTAACTGGCAAGATTTTGCCTGTGGATTGCTCACTGGATGGCCCTTGACGACTTTTGCAGAGTCTTTCATCTGAAAAATGAGTTCTAATATGGAGTTCAAAGTTGGCATTAGTTTCCTCTGATGAAGAAGGCTGCGTGGTAAAAAATGATTCGAAATCTGGAGGATTTCCTCCTGATAAGGTATGCAGCAGTGGACAAGATCTCTGCTGTTTGCTCTCAGGCACAACATTAGCATTAACTCTTCTCATATTGTAGCAAGTATTCCAATAACTACATGCACTATCCCCATTTTGGCTGCTGGAATCCAGTGCATCAGTTTGGGAGGTCCCTGGGAATTTGGTCTTGACTGTGTTTTGCCTTGCTGCTACTCAGCTGGACTGTAAGCCACTCTGAGTTCCCCTGGAAGTTGAGTGGCTACCATGTTGATTTGTATTTCATTTGCAGGGTGACAACCACCAGTACAGGTGTGACAATAGTTGTCCAGAGGTGATGTGAGAGCGCCAATCTCACTCCAGTGTTGGAATGTAAGATATTCCCCTGCTTCACTGTGTGGACATCCAGACCATATTGCATGTGGATCTTTCAAATGATGACTTCAGTTAAGCACTTGTCAGGTCTAGAAAACAAAAGAAAAAGGAAAATTAGTGGTTGGCTGGCTTAACATTCAATATGATGTACAGGCCTCTTCCACAATGGGATGTTAGTGTGCATCCTTTGTCTCTGGTTCTGCTTTTTCCCACTGTACTCCCCCTTGCTTTGTGGGCAAGTTCCTGAACCTAAATTGGGGTACTGCTCAGGAGGTGGTACAAAATCCAAGTTCCAGGTACTTTTTAGAGCAAGAAAGGCAACAGCTGGTTTGCAATATGGCAAACAACAATTAATAACACAGAACATATGTAAAGATAAGCATCACAAGGAAGTTCGTTTCAATATACAAGTGATATTCTGATTCAGAATGTGACGTGTGTTTTACTGCCTTGTTATGTCTTTGTATGTGTAAACTGTAGATTTTGTGATCAGTTTTGGGAAGTACGATACTTTGTAACGACATTTCACAGTAATGTTTAGCGTTCATATTTTCACGATCACATTTTGGTGATGTGAGTAGTGAGCAATTTTTCCACAACCACAACGGCTCTGGAGATCTGGTCTGCGGTGTAGGAGCTAGTCTGCTGCCAGTCTCGTGTACTCTACTCTTTGATCCATCCTATCCAACTAGTGTGGGTGGGGCTCTTTTATTAACTTGACTATACAGGTGCACAAGTCACGCAAAAGTCTCGAAAAGCAACTCCCATAAGCTACACATTCAATCCACTTGTTGTTACTCCGTCAGGAGCAGGACTTGCTCCCTCTTCAGCTCTGCTAAGTAGCAGGAGCTTTTCTTTTCGAGTCTGCCTAGGAGGTAGAAGTTCTGCTCCTCTCAGCTCCAACAAGGGAGCAGAAACTCGCTCTCTTGAGTGTGGCCTGCTCACGGCAGTCACACTTGACTTAGTAAGAACCAAGATGAGGACCTACAAACAAGGTTCTCCCACCAGCAGCTGCAACACAAGCCTGCTAGCAGATTTCACAAAATGAATGATACAGCCTTAGAACAGAGTTGCTAACTGCTAACAAAGGAGCCACTAGCTTCCTCTGACCTGCACAGCCAAAGACTACAAACCTTCCCAAACCGTCCCTCATCTTAAAAGGACTGGTAACTACACTGGGCATATACAGTTAGACAAGCTAAGCTAAACATGGCATGACTTTTATGAACATGGGTTGATTTGATAACTTGTTATTGAGCTTCGTTGTTGTGATGATCCCAGGATTAGTTAGCCAAACTGCTAAACTGATGTTAGTTGTGCTTCACACTGTTTCTTTTGTCATGCAGAATTTAAGTGTTCCCTATGCATAAACAGTTGTAGTGATTTTTGAAACGCATCAGTTTAGTCTTAACAGTCACATGTGCATGACATGCAATGGACAACTCAGTGAAGACTGGGTCTTTTTGACAAATGATGACTCATTTTGTTATTTTTAGAGGAGAGGCAAACTCAGAGCAGACCAGGAGTGGATTTAAATGTCAATTAACGACTTCTAGGGGAGAATAAATACAACTGGGAACCAATGACTGAGACTGAGGGTTGATGACTTTGAGACAGATCCAGGAGGTGCAACATCTGCATGACAGACATACTAGAGAACAGTGAAGGCAAGCAAACCAACTTCTTTCATTGAATGTTGCCTTAGTGAAATATTTGTTGCCAATGCCATCCCCTATCCTCTAACTGTGTACAGAGCACATGAGGTAGTCATCCAGAGGAGACAGGACAGCACATTTCATCTGACTACTACACTACGTTTATAGCCCGTATCCACCACTTCCAGGTGAAGCTACAAATAAGGCAGCCTGCACCAGAAAAAGTTCTCTGAGGAGGCTCAGAGGAGCCATCGGTAGCAGTGACAAAACACACAAAAAACGAAACTGAAACTGCGCCACAAACACAGAGGTTATTTCCAATAGTGTTTTAATGTTTGTTACATCGAAACAAGAGTTCAGAGAAAATGCACACACTGCGAAAAAAACGAAAGTGTCTCCTAACGCTAAACATTACTTACCGTATCTTAGCATTTCACCTCATTGAACAGATTTGTGAACACTGCCAACGCTTCCTCAAATCGTCATAAAGGTCTTCTTCTAAAGGTCCATGCTTTCCTGCGATCAGTTTTCACTGTGTTGAAACTCCAGACGAGTGCGACACATTTAAATGACAGAAATCCCAACAGACCGGCTGTTATCCCTGAACCTCCATGTGTCCGAAGAAGAAAAGATGGCGATGTATGGCGAGCTGCGATCAGCTGACCGGAGATTTCACCGGTCAGGAGAGGGGGGGGGGCGACGATTTGCGCACGTGAGCTGTGGTTATGATTTTGTCTTCATCAACTTTGCCTTCAGTTCAACTGGAGTCAAGGAAAGATGCTGGAAAGTACACCAGTTTGTTTACTGACTGAAAAAGCCCCCTCCTCCTTTTAACTATTCTACTTATGTCCGGATCTGACCAAATATGGATTTTCAGGGACTTTCCATCATGTCTGGGCGTGTCCATAAGATCAGGGACTTTCCACAGGATTTTTTAAATTTTTATTTTTTTTATTTTTTTCAACCTGTTCTGTACAACAACTTGGGCAAATAGTGTGATGTTCTAGATGCCCAGTCGTGCCACACAGATTTGCTCTGCTAGAGAGAGGTCTGAGATACTTCTCCCGTAGTGTGATTTATATTTTATTCTTAGTTTGTGCGACAACCGGACCAGAACAGGAAGGAAAAGGACGGAGATAAAGAAAGGGGGGTGTGGGGACAAGAGACAAGAGACAAGAGAGAACATAACAACAACCACAACCACAACAACAACAACAACGACGACAACAAGAGTATGGTGAACTTCAACATTCTCAGCAAATACTAACCGAAGTGAAAAGTTGTGGAACAGACCGATATAATAATTAATGTAACAAAGCATAATAGAAAAACCAAAACAAACAAGCATATAATGCAATATAAGAAAAGACAGAATTATAACATCACTGAAGCCAATAGTACCAGGGGTGTGTATGTGTATGTGTGTGTGTGCGTGTGTTTTGTGTTTGTCCCTAGAGCCGAGGGTTTAGTGGGAGACCACCGCATGCACCCCCATGAACCCACCCCAGCCGGCAGGCATGAACCCCCAGCACCGGAGAGCCCACCAGCCCAAGAGAAGGGATAGGCCCGGGCAGAGCCCCCAAGTCCGCCCAAGCAACCCCGCCAGGGAGCCCAGCAGGAAGCCACGAGGAGGAGGCCCCAACCGGGGACAGACCGAGAGAGAGACAAGGCCAGAGCCCCCCCAGGAGCAAGCAAGGACCAGGACCTTGCCAGAGCACCAGGGCAGAGACCCCCCCTCCAGGGGAGGTGAGAGGGGGGGAGCAAGGACATGGCGGGCCAGCCAGACCGCAGCTCCATGACCCAGAGCTAGAGCAGGGGGATCGTCCAATCCACCCTCCCCGAACAGGATTTTTTTAATGATCACATTCCTTACACAGATACACATGATTATGGCACATTGATATTGTTGTTTCTTGATGTGTTGATGTAAAGAAGTGACCACCGATGACACGTCTTCACTTGTATATAAAAAAGACTTTATTATAATAAAAGAACAATGTCAAGAACCGGCCGAATCTGAGAGTCTCTGGTGCCAATTGTGAGGTCTCTCTCTCTTCAGCCCCAACTGCTATCCTTATATATGGTTTCTTTACCCCCCAAAACCACACCTTTTACAACCAGATAATCAGTCGAACATCTGCTAAAGTTGTAAAAGCAACATCTAATCTATGGAAGTCTATTTATTTCATCTCCTGACTTGACTTTTGTCCTGACTTTTAACCTGACTTTTGACCCTCAATCTAAGAAAAAACATAGGTTCACATTCCACAGAATAGCTGCAGGTCACATTACTAGAGCCAGAGAAAACAAGGCACTACAATATATTTATGATTAATAAGACCATATGTTTGATTTAGTCTCCCTCACATAGGATATATGTCTTATCAGACTTGATACACTAGACCTCACAGGATACATTAGGGTTTTACACCACAACATTTTACATCACTGTCTAGCTTCAATAACCAACTCCAGCTTAACCAATAACAACATCTGCGTTAATGTTATTTCTGGAAATATGAAACATGTCAAGTTCCAAACACTTTATTGTATTTGAACATTGTTTTTTGATTCACGTTAGTTTTGTTTAACCCATAAGAGCCCAGGTCAATTTCATAACTTTCTGGAAATTTTTTATATTTTATATATTATTTTTTGTTAATTATATATATATATATATATATATATATATATATATTTGTTTTATATTAATTTGTTGAATAAACATGGTCAGAACAGGTTAAATGTAAAACAGGACATGATATTAAAGCAAACTGTTAAATGGCTTTTAAATTACCTTTAGTATCAAAAAACAAACTTTATGAAATTAGCTGCTTCCTTCACTTTTGCTACAGGTCACACCACCATTCTTGGGGAAGTCATTTCACACCACCACCACACCAGGATGTTTAGTATATGTCGCTTAGGGACTTAATGAGTTAAGGTCAAGCATGAAGCTGTTTAAGGAAGCGTTTAGGGCACACCCGTGTCACCATGGCTTCTTATGGATTAAAAGTATTAAGATCATGAATTATAACACTTGTTATTACGTTATGACTTTGCTGCAGCAGGTTTAATAACTGAGGCTACCAGACGCTCCCATTAGCATTGTGTTGGAAATTATTATTATCCTTTATGCTCATGATCTTGTGAGTCATCCTATAGGTTCATGACCGAGTAACGACCTCGTGCTACTTGTGTAAGAGGTCGTCTCTAGTGTTTTAGTGTCTAGTGTTCACCCCATGATATGTTAACGGGCTATGTTTAACATTTGTATGATTGTCTTATGACGACTTTATGGCAACCGAAGCAGCGGATGATGAAGAGGGACAGGGCATCTGATAAGCAATAGATTCTCTCTCTCTCTACCATGAAATGAGGTGTTTGTTAGCAAGAATGCAAGATTCCGCCTATCAGAACTATAAAAGCCTCCTGTGAATTGTGTATCCTTGAACAACACTTGCACTGCAGACTCTCTGTGTGTAACTTGTTCCCTTGCTGCAAGAATAAACAACCTACTCTTGTGATCTTCAGATGGTATTCCTGAGTTTGTTCTTTAATTTTCCTAACACATTGTCAGCTTAGATCAGCCTCCACCGTCTTCCCCCCGGAGAAATTTGTCCTGGACACCCGAGAGAAACACAGTCAACACGGCAGCACAATCAAACTCCAGCCAACAAGTAGCTCCACAAACACCACAACAAACAGCTGTCAATCAAAGTGGTTGCGCCCTTAATTATGAGCCCTGATATGTAATCTTTGAAGAATTAACAGACTGGATGGTGTGTCAATCACTAGTGACAGGGGCTGTGGTTTGGTTGTGGCAGAGGGACCAGAAGGGTGGATCATGGAATTAGATGCACAAACAATAAATCCCAATAAAACTATGCAGTTGAGTACCAATAAAAAAATCGTTCGGCTATAGATATAATAATTCCTTAGATTAGTCTTGATTTGGTAGAATTTGATAAATTATCAAGTGAAATTCAGCTGCTGTTCCGCAAGCACACCAACCAATGTATCAAGTACCAGGCCAACTGCTAATTCCACCACTGCATCAGTTGTTAAAACTACTGCTATTCCAAGAGCCAATCTCATCATTATGCAAACTCTCACTCCTACTACAATTCCAACTATTTCCAACTGTTTCCACAGTTGACTACGCCACCACTACAGCGATTAAAGAAGTTCCTGCTGTTAGTGGCCAGATTGTGTTCATCGACTAGTTCGATGTCATGCTCTGACCCTGTATGAATTCGTATAGCCGTTGCTCTGACCTGTGTCTGCTTTAGTGTCTGCTTTATTGTCAACTTTGCCTACTTTATGCTTTGATGTTTGATTGATCATTAATAAACGACAGACTCTTATTGGGTCTGTCACTTGTTTCTCATGAGGAATTAGATTATTTCCACCACAGGCACCGGTGAATTCTTGATTAGAGTCTGTTGACATCCAACAGGATGATGAGGGTGGGTGGACCTTCCAGCAGCACAACAATCCAAATATATAAATAAATTTCATTATTTCTGTATGCTCAATACTTTTTTTTGTGTGTCATTCAACTTTCTAACACATAACTTTTTTGTGGATTGGAGTGTAAGGTGCCAAGCATCCAAGCCAGCTAATCTGGAGCAATAAAACTGTTTTTATCTAAAGCGCCCTACAATGACTCTCTGCTTATCCATTCACACACACACACACACACACACACACACACACACACACACACACTCATTGAACAGCCATTGGGAACAATTTTGGGCTCAGTATCTTGTCCAAGGACACTTTGACATGCAGACTGGAGTCCTTTCGTTCATGCATTTCATGCATCCATGTGACGACTCAACAATGGTTATTTACACTATGCCTCAGGTGACTCCAACAAAACTAAAAAATTTTGTTACAACAGCCTGGAGCACGAACAAACCAGGTGGTATCAATGACCTTGAAACCTGGGACTCCCCTTGGATGAGATGTGAAATGTTTTCAAGTATCTACAAACAAGTTCAATTGTCTTAGACTCAACCCTCCTTGGATAACTATGACCTGGATGACTGAGAATTTTCACAGACAACATAAGGGAAGATGCAACAGCTAAAAACCCAGATAATTTTACTCAGGAATTGGTGGAGTTAAAAGAGGATGAATATTTGACTTAAATTCATCAAGGTGGACAAATACATGGAAGTCTATTTATTTATTATAGTTGCTGAGATATTTTACTTTTTTTTTATTTATTTTTTTTTAACCTGTTCTGTACAGCAACTTGGGCAAATAGTGTGATGTTCCAGATGCCCAGTCGTGCCACACAGATTTTCTCTGCTAGAGAGAGGTCTGAGATACTTCTCCCATAGTGTGATTTTTATTTTATTTTATTTTTTTGTTTGCGTGACGACCGGACCAGAACAGGAGGGAAAAGAATAGAGATAGAGAGAGGGGGATGTGGGGACAAGAGACAAGAGACAAGAGAGAACATAACAACAACAACAATCACAACTACAACAACAACAACAATGACAACCAGAGTATGGCAAACTTCAACATTCCTAATACCTACCGATGTAAAAGGTCGTGGAACAAACCGATATGAAATATAATATATAATATATAATTAGTGTAACGAAAGTGTAGTAGAAAGAACTCAAACAAGCAAGCAAATATAAGAAAAGACAGAATTACCACATCACTAAAGCCAATGGTGCCAAGGGTGTGTATGTGTGTGTGTGTGCATGTATGTATGTGTGTGTGCGTGTGTGTGTATGTGTGTGCATGTGTTTTGTGTTTGTCCCTAAAGCCGAGGGTTAGTGTGAGACCACCGCATGCACCCCCCCTCCCCCGTGAACCCACCCCAGCCAGCAGGCATGAACCCCCAGCACCGGGGAGCCCACCAGCCCATGGAAGGGGATAGGCCCGGGCAGAGACCCCAAGTCCGCCCAAGCAACCCCCGCCGGGGAGCCCAGCAGGAAGCCACGAGGAAGAGGCCCCAACCGAGGACAGACCGAGAGAGAGACAAGGCGACGACCAACCCCGAGGCCAGGCCAGATATTTTACTTTAAAGAGCGAATGCCAACCCCATGGTGGTGCTACAAATGCTCATTACAAATTGCATAGTTCTACAGGACACATGCTTTTGTTGTGTGTAGCAAGATAAGATATACCTTTATTCGTCCCACAGCGGGGAAATTTACAAGAAGTAAGAGCTATAGTGTTTTGTTTTGATTAGTGAAATGAAATTTGGTGAAACCCTGGATGTAAACATTAGACAGTATACTTGCTATAGCTTAAAATAATGCCTCTTCATGAGACCCTGTATTACATTAGAGAGCAGTAATTGTTGGAAGGCTGACAGTCAAAATGTTCCAGAGTATGGAGTTAAGCATGCACTCAAAACAAATGGGTGTGTCCTGTGTCTGAAAACATGGAAACAGATATCCTGTTCTGTCCATGACTTCCTGCTACTTAGACTTTCCAACCACCACATGTTCAATGTCTGTCTAAAGGTTCTTTCTTCCTCTTTCAAACACTTGATTTCCTCTCTAGGATACTGGAGCTCCACACAATCCAGGCCTCTCTTGAGCAGTAGATGACTGATACATGAAGCAACAAGGCAGGAAGAAAGAATAAACAGGAAGATGGGTAGAGGTTAGAGGCAACTGTATATTTAGGTTTCATAGCACCAAGCATTATTTGTCCCATAATCATTTATGACACCATTTCCGTTTATCCAGCAATGTTTTTATTGCTTCTCATTTGTACAGTAGTGTTTTACATTTAACCACTGGGTTTGTGACACTAGCAGTTTTGAGAACAACTTTGCAATCATTTCACTGAAATGAAAACAGACAACTGGATTTATGAAGAAATGAGTTACAGTGGTAAACATGTTCATAAACTCTTAAAATCAATTGGAATGGAGATGACAAAAACCAACAGATGAACCAGTTACAGGGAACGAGAGTGAACAGAGAAGAAAAGCACTGACAAAAAAGTAAGTGGATGTCTCTATATAAAAAACAGAACCACAAACACACTCCCTCTCTCTGGTGCTGCTGAGTTGATTACACGATCTGTGTGACTGGGCAATGCTCAGGCTGATCCAGGAACAGTGTCTGGAACATGTGGTTGTAGAAGGAGGGGTGGTAGAGGCAGGCCCGGGCGCAGTCTGGGCTGAAGTTCACCTCCAGGATCTGAGGCTGCATGATCCGCTCACCTGACCCAGGATCAGAAAAATTAGATGAACAAATGATGATTGGGGTGATTACACAGTAAAGTGTCAGACGAGACATTTTCAGGTGACAGGACTGTATATTTAAATGTATGTACACGTGTACAATATATCTAGATTAAATTAAAATAATATATATTCACTGTCTAATTGTTTAGCACACCCAATTCAAACAGTGATTAGTCAGACATGTGGAGGTGAGCAGGGTTTGATCTACTCTCTGAAGATAACTTTTTATATTCTTCATAGAATTACAGCTTGTCAATGCTATGAATGCCTTCAAAGAGAAGGCCCAATCCCTGCATCTACACAGGATGTGTTAAGGCATAGCACTGGGTGTAGGTCATCTATTGTTGTCGAAAAGGTGTGTGTGTGTGTGTAACCCTGAATGCATGATTATGAATAGTATGTGCTGATTTAGCAACAAATGTTACATTCATTATTGATACAAGCCCCTTTCAGACATGCCCACCTTTACATTTTGCTATTTAACATGGCGGTAATCTTTCTGTATATTAAATTGAAAAACACATTCTTCCTTACTGTAATATTAACTGTTCAGTATTAAAAGATCTTACACACTTTATGTCTCTTCCTGTAAATGTTCTGTCAAAGACATACGGATGGTCCTTATGTATAATGTAAAGGTCACTGACAAAAAGCCATCAGGCCTTCCTTAGCCTCATACCAGAGCAACTCGATCAAGGCTGTATTTTCTGTTTATGACTTCCACACACAATCTGTCTATCTATCCACCGCCCCCTAACACTAACCCTAAACTCTCTGAGTTGAAATCTCTTCAGACATGGAAAATCTGGAATAAGTGTCAAAGAGTTATGATAGTTGGAACTGAGGCTCCAATCCACAAAGGCTCAAAGTATGAACAGTAGCAGATGTTTCTTAACCCTGCTGATGAATTAAGTATGGAATGAATGCTCACCATTTTGCCCTGTACTCCACTTTAGCATGAGGTCTACGGCATAGATTGCCCGGGATGATGAGTAGGGACAAATGCCATAAGGAGCAGGTCGAGATGAAGCTGCCTGGAAGAGCTCCCTGAAAGCTTTAAACAAGTCCGCCTGTGAGAGGTAGGGAAAGGAAGGAAGAAAAGCCAAATGATAAGAGGTTTCAAATGATTAAGATAAGAACTTTATTAATCCCGAAGGAAATTCTTGTGCCAGAGTACTCTGTAAATTACAGCATCAAAAAAATACAAAATACAAAAATACAAAATACAAATACTAGCACATATTGCACCTGATACTGAGAGTATTGCAGGTTTGGTGCAGGTGTCTAGTTTCAAGAAGTTCATAGAACATTTCTACATTTGAAAAAGGCTAAATGTTTACACTTACTTCAACCTCCTTCCATGGATACTGTGGGTACTGCTTCTCAAACATGGGGATGAACTCATCATAGTGCACCTAGAGACAGAGATTCAACTTTTATCACCGGACATTTACAACTGCATTTAACTGATTCAATACTTCAATTCAATTCCATTCAAAGAACTTTATTTATCCCCGAGGGGCAATTCAAGAAACTGATCCAAGCCTTGTTAGCTTGCCTTGACCCTCACACTTACATTACAGATTATGTTTGGGCAGTTTTGCCTTTATTTGATAGTTAGCAGTTAAGGGAGACCGGAAACACAGCAAGAGAAAGAGCAGGAGAAGAGGAGAACTGGGCACTTTGTGATTGTGTGGATGCCAAATAATGTAGGTAAGAAAGTTAAGATATTTAATAAAGTACCTTTTACAGAGCAAGGTCACAAATTGCTTCACAACATAAAACAGATATAATAAGACCATAAAAAAGTAAAAAGAAAAACAAACATAGACCTTAAAAACCCCCCACTACATTACGAACACTAGACAGCACAGGGCGAGACAAAGGCCAGTGTGAATAAATGAGTCTCCAGCTGCTTTTTAAAAGTGGTGTTGTAATTTTTGACAAGATGTTTAAAATCAGGAGACTGATACAGGAGATGGACGTCCCAGACGTAACCCCGTGGCTTTTATTACTCTTGCAAGAGGACACACCAACCAAGCAAGATGGATGTATGACCAGTTCTTCTTCAGGGCGTCTTTTATACATGCGTCTGCAACACCTGGTACACAATACATCAAGTCATCTGACATAAAGTCCCTTTCTGATTGGCTTGCAAAAATAGTCTCTTCTGGCGTCTCCTTTTGGGGTCACACCTTGACCTCCAACTGACCAAAGGAATTTGTACTGTCATAAACTAAACACAGAAATACACCAAACAACGTCTACCTAGCTCTGCTCTCTGCTTTCAGTGAGCTAAATTGAAACCCAGTAAAATTGTGCAAGGATTCTGAAATTTCCACCACAGTGGCAATAGAGACTGAAGCTTAAAGCTGGATAAAAAAGGTCTATTCGGTCAACTAATAACATAGTAACCATGTTCTAGTGACCACAGGCTGCTTTCACAAATAGTGCTAGTATGAGCTAACAGTCAAAACAACATTAAAAAAAGGGCGGCGGTAGCTCAGGTGGTAGAGTGGTTGTCCACCAGTTGGAAGGTTGGTGGTTCGAGCCCCTGTCGTCTACTTGTCGAAGTGTCCTTGGGCAAGATATTGAACCCCAAATTGCCCCTGATGGCTATTCCATTGGTGTGTGAATGTACGTTGCTTTGGATAAAAACGTTTGCTAAATGAAATTATACCAATTGTACCACAAAAACCTACCTGCTTAAGCTCCACACCCTCGGCATAGTTCATGACGGTGAAGTGCTTTTGGTAATCATCAAAATGGTCCATGGAGAAAGGTCTAGATAGAAGAAATGAAGATGAGGCCCAGGCACACACAAACAATTCACTCTCTATGTAAAGAAAAATACTTCATCCTATCATTACCAAGAGAAAATAATTACTGAAACTAATATCATGCTGCAATTGACCCTGACATAAAAAACAAAATGAGGACATTCAAAGTCATGTGCAAACTCTTAAATTTTGAGAATTTTCTTGATAACTGTATTGTTTATGGTCACACTACTGGCGTGGGTCTCGGAATGGCATGTCGGTCCACACTGAAATACATTGCTAGCTCTTACCTTGACTACTGGATTACTGTGAACTTTTGTACAGATATTCATGCTCCCAAAGAATATATGATAATATATTGTGAATTTCTCCACTGTGGGACGAATAAAGGTATGTTTTAGCTTATCTTATTCTTATGGCTCGGGTAATGCTCTGGCCTTTCACCACCATCATGTCAAAATGTGAATTTGTACAAAGCTTTGTTTTATCTATCTAATGGTTTGGCGTTCTTTACAAAAAGCATTACAGCCTCGTAGTGTGCTATTGTTGCTGTGTTAGTTTTCTGTGCTTCTCAAGTCACAGACCCAGGACACTGGTCGTGACTTTGAATTCTTTGATCAACCCAAACCATAACTAACAAATTACTGTTTTATCCAGTGAAGTCTATGATGATTTTTAAGTTGAGGCAGCGCACCATGCTCAGTGAGGTAAAGGCCGGCGGAGTTGTCATAATTTATGTTTATGAGTTAAAAGAGTAGACGTCTTGCTGCCCAGCGGAGGTAGCTAAATGATTTGTGGAATGCATGCAGCTGTCCAAATTGAGGCAGCTATACCGTATGATATATGAGTAAAAGATAAACGAAGTTACGGTATACCCCACTAAGGGTACAGTGGGAGGTACATAAGTGTGTAAATAGTGGCTGGCAAGCCCAACTAATTCTCTTCTCTCTTGCTCTCTTAGTTTAGTAAAGTGTAAATAGACATTGTTGAATTGTTCGTTTAGTAAAGTGTAAATAGACATTGTTGAATTGTTCGAAGTCTTTCTCTCATTTCTCAGTAGGTGTGCGTCGGTCAGCTGAATAGACGAGACGGAAGGAGAACAGGAGAAGTGAGAGTTAACACACACACATAACGCAGACAGGCAACAGAGTGGCCTTGAACAGTGCAGGCGCAGAGAAGGGATCAGATTACACACACACACACACGGGTCCACTGACGCAGATAGCAGGAGAGACACACATACTCACACAGACACAGCTGCACAGATACGCACACACATTTTTAGGTGTATAAGCCTGAGCTGTTTGGTCAAAAGAGTAGCAAAATTGAAAATCTACAGCATATAACACGTCAATCTATTGCGGGACACATAGTCCTAGGTATTCTAACTCTCTTGAGTTTTCTATTATTCCTCAGTGGAATCATTTGGAGAGTAATCGAGAGTTGGAGTAAAAATTAAATAATACAGATGTGTTAAAAGTTAGTGATCAAGCAAGTATAAAATAGTTAAAATAGTGAATATAAAACGAATACTCGGATGTATAAATAGAAATAACAAAAAGAGCAAGGGAGTATATGGCCGAGAACAGGGGGAGCAGTGACAGTGAGGACGAAATATTAACCCCTGAACACATTACTACTGAAGGGGACATTGAAAATGCTTGCACGGTGTGTAACACAAAGAATGTCAGGAGAGCATTTTCAGCGCCACTAGCACACATCCCAGTGCCTGAAGGGCCGTTTCAACACCTACAAATGGATTACATAGACATGATAGACAGAAAGAATGGTTACAGATACATTCTTGGTGGTTGTGGACAGGTTCACCAAGTGGGTGGAAGCAGTTCCGACGAGAGGTCCAGATGCACCCTCAGCAGCTAAGTTTCTGTGTAAAGAGGTTTTTCCACAGTTTGGAATAACAGATGTGATGAGTTCTGACAATGGTCCACATTTTACAGCTAACGTGATGAGAATAGCCATGAAAATGTTTAAACAGAAGTACGGATGTGTGTATCATCCCCAGTCACAGGGACAAGTAGAAAGAGCTAATGGAGTCCTGAAAAACAAAATCACAAAAATCATGGCTGACAGTGAACATAAGCTAAACTGGGTGGAAGCGTTACCACTAGCTTTGATGAGCATGAGAACACAGAGTAACAGACTAACCCACCTAACACCACATGAAGCACTAACAGGGAGACCAATGCCGGTTCCCTTTTATAGAGGACCCTATGAGGGGCCTCCGCTTGAACAACACTAACGAGAATTTACCCATTATCTGAAGCATCTAACGCAAATACACCGAGCTATCTTCCAACAGGTCAAAACTGTGATAGAGGCCAAAAACGCTGACATTCCAGAGGAACTGAGAGGCGTGGAACCAGGAGATTGGGTCTACGTTAAGGTGTTCAAACGCAAGTGGAACGAGCCAAGGAGAGAAGGACCCTTTAAGGTTACCCTTGCTACCCCAACTGCACTGAAAGTTGACGGTAAGAACGTTTGGTTTCATCTCAATCATTGCTGCAGAGCAACAGATCCCAATCCAAGAGCTGAGCATGACACAGGAAGGGAAGGCGACGCCTCCCTACAACCAACACCTGACCGGGACGGCGAGGCCGCCCGACAACAAGATGGTGAACGACCATCCACATCAGGAGAAAGACGATCAACAAGATTGGCAGAAAGGAGTAGAAGTGACAGTCACAGTCCAGCAAGTAGTGGCTCCTTGCCACCCAGAGCCCGACATAGTCCCGAGAGTAGCAGTAGTGCAGTGGAAGAACAGGGCTCCACCGAGTCTAGACACAGCCCCGAGTGTAGCAGCAGTACAGGGGGAGAGCAGGGCTCCACTGGATCAATGTCAGAAACAGAAGATTAGGGACAAGCGATTGACACATGCGTGGATACTCACAAGCATATTGCTCTGTGGAGTAGGTGTAACGTACGCTCTCACAGTTAGTACAATGATGATACACATAACTGAGCGAGACCAGCTTGTGCATTGTGCGCTAGCCACTGGCACAATAGCAGCTGCTAAAAACAAAATACCTATAAACCAATCTGTCTCACTCACATATGTAAGATCAGCTCAATACAATCAGACTTTGACACTGGGACCAGGAAATGTTAGAATAGACACACAGCCCATCAACACAAAGTGCCAAAGGGGAGGGGCAGTGACGATAATGGTAAAATGCACCAAAAAGCCAATGCACAGACGTAAATTCTCACCAAACAATGACCACCGCAGAAGCAGCCAAATTGACCAAAGGAATTAGAAAGCCACGTCGTCCTAGAAGCTTACAAACTAGGCGTGGCTTCTTAAACCAAACCAGGGTGTTGGGATGGGAGAACAACATGTTCTACCAGCTGATGGAGTACTCGGCCAGACAAGTTAGCAATAAGTCTTGCATTACATGTTACAACTCAAAACGATTCCCAGAGGTGAGACCTTTCCCAGGAGTGGAAGCATGCATTGGTCAACGCACCTGTCTCATCCACTGTACCATGGTAATGGCAAGCAAAGAAGGTTGGAGTTATGAAAACCACACAGTATGCCCAAAATTACTGGAAAGTGTGTTTGAATCCTGGGTGCCTCCACTAAGTACAGTACCCCCACAGCTGATACACCCTCTCTGCATAGCAAGGGGGGAAGCGGTGAACAAAAAGGTGAAAAGGCTTACCAACAACGTACGAAAGCAACTTCCAACTAAGATTATGTATGCGGATAACACCACATTCAACATTAGTAACTTAGGCGTGCTACCTCTCAAAAATGCAACATCAAAAAGCAGATTAGAAATACAGTATGAGTGGCGAGCCATCAAATTTGGAAAGGACACACAGTATGTGCTCCAGAGAATGTATAAAACCACAAGTAAAGCGAAAATGCAATGTGCACAACTTGTTGTTGAACCTATGTCCGTGCTATCAATAGTGCAACATCACGAACTCCGCAAAAAGTGGATATTACCATCTTTAGAGAATGGTACTCGTCCATTGGCGGATGTGTTTTGGCTGTGTGATGATGATCAACAGATTAAAGTGACTTTGTCGCCAAATTGGACAGGGATATGTGCACCAGTCATGTTAACAGGACAAGTTACAGTGATAGATGAACGATCCATTAAAGCCCAGAAAAACAGAACGCGCAGGGCTAAACGTAGCCTACTGAAACAATGGAAAAAAGATGCTGGAATATATATGGCGAACTGTCCCGACAACACCTGTCCACCTCCTTGCCCTCAGTGGAGACCATCATCCTGAGTCAGTTACTGGCTGCAAACCCTGAGGAACCACACTGCTCCCACCAAAACCAGCAGGCCCAATCATATCCTCCTGCTGTTCTTTCCGAACAGTGGATGCATCCCCGTGTAAACCCACCTCCCACACCGGGACCAGGGACTTGGCGGGCGGGACCATCCACGTCTGCTGAAGGTCCCCACCAGGCCATGGAACGACAAGCGCCTACAAAATCCCTACAACGCATGTGGGATAACATGACGTCAACACGAAGGGCAAGGCGTCCAATCCAACTGAGAACACTGATGACACATCATCATCGGAAGAAGAGGAAGGAGACATCAGGAGACCCCCAAGACCCCAAACTCCGGGAATGATGGAGCTGGCACACATGCCACTGAGAGCATTCAGATTTCTTTTTGATAGCCGGACCCCTGAGGAAATCGACGAGCTCCGTAGGCAGAGGAAAATAGGTCAGTCTCGGGTCGAGTACCAGAGACAAAAAATGACTGAAAAAATGAAACACGCATGGGCAGGAGAGCGTAAGGCATTGAAGGAGAAAGCCATCAGAATGCGAGAGGCCGTGGAGCAGAGGTGCGCTCAAGAGCTGGAGACACGACAAATGCAATGGCAAGAGGAACGTAACAACATGAACGACCAGATAAAGCAGCTCAAAGCAGAGCTATCCAAAGGGTTTCATCTTGCCATGGCACCAATCGCGGAAAGGGAGCGTCTGAGGATGAGCAACAGACGTCTGCGACAAGAGCTGGCCATCTACAAATACCATGTTGGACAGCTCCCACCAAATGTGTCATGCCAAGCTGCGATACACCGGGAAGTGGCTGACATTGCCCTCATAGAAGGCTCACCCCGTCCACCTCCATCCAATCCAAATACGCCATCTCCCCGTTCATTTCCTCCATCTTCTCCTAGATCCATCCCATCTTCATCCTACCAGCCCACCTCGCCAAAAACCCCGCCTTTTGCTCCTCTCACTCCTCCAACCTATGCTGACGAATTAGGCCCAGGACGCCTTAATTAAGTACAACAACAAAAAGGTTGTGTAACCTCACCACAACACAAAAGAGAGACAAAGAAGAGCCCCATTTCTGCTACCTACAGTACACTTTAATCAACCACAAACACTGGACAATTGATTTTGAACACTTGAGAAATAAGCTACAATCAACACTACTGAAGATTATTCTGCTGTAATCCCCTACTACTGATTATTATACTACTGATTTTTAGACAACGCTGGAACCCCCAAGAAGAGTTGGATCCCATACCACCATGCATCGCATGTGCTAGTAACCTCTCCATGGTGGTGACCCTCTACTGTACGGAAAGTACACGGGTTGAAGATCATCTCTCCAGGTGATCACTTATGTTACCTATGCTATACTCATGATGACATTTTTGCTAGATTGAGTGATTTACTGTAGCTCCCTTTTGGAGACGTCATAGTGCAATTATAGGCATTAAGTGTGTTACTGGTAAGGCTTTGATTGCCACATTGAACGATCATAGAATCATCTCATGAATCATCTCATGCTAAAATTACCAAAAATTGTGTGATTTCATATATATCAAACTCATATATCCTGTGTGACAACTCTCGAGATGGTGACATCTTATAAGTACCTGGGTGTTCACCTCAACAACAGAATGGACTGGACTCATAACACTGCTGCACTTTACAAGAAAGGTCAGAGCAGACTCTACCTGCTCAGGAGACTGAGGTCTTTTGGAGTGCAAGGGGCGCTCCTGAAGACCTTCTACGACTCTGTTGTGGCATCAGCCATTTTTTATGGAGTTACTTGCTGGGGCAGCAGCATTTCGGCTGCAGACAGGAATAGACTGGACAAGTTGATCAAGAAGGCCAGCTCTGTACTGGGTTGCCCTCTGGACCCAGTGGGGGTGGTGGGAGAGAGGAGGATGATGGCTAAGCTGTCATCCATGTTGGAGAATGACTCCCACCCCCTTCAGAACACTTTAACAGCACTACAGAGCTCCTTCAGCGATAGACTGCTTCACCCGAAGTGTGTGAAGGAGCGATATCGCAGGTCTTTTCTTCCTGCAGCTGTCAGACTGTACAACCAGCACTGCTCCCTATAGGCAATACACCACCATGTCTGTATCTGTGCAATATCTGTATATTTATTCCAGATTTCATTTACTGGGCAACACTCCATTCAAAAATTGTGCAATATTCATATTGATATTTAATTATTGGGCATCTGTGCATTACTCTTTTTGTGCAATACTCCACTCCATCAAAGTCAAGCCAAGCATTTCATATTTGATATTTAACATTTCATATTTTATCCTTCTGTACTGGTCATATATATCATATCATATTCATCTTCTCATGTACATCTGTAAATAATCCCGTTTAAATTTGTAAATTTGTAAATACTTTTTTTAGCCTGTTTATTTTCATTCTTGTTCTATCACCTTGCTGCTGTGCACTGCAAATTTCCCCACTGTGGGACGAATAAAGGTTTATCTTATCTTATCTTATATATCACATATATCCTGTGTGACAATTCATATATTACCGCGATGCTAAGATACTTTGGAACTAGATCTATGGCTTGAGCCCATGTCGAAAGAGAGTTTTTGCATTTCCATCGTTGTCATTATCGATGGATCCTTATCAAATAGTGATGAAGTGACACCTATTAGATGACTACGGTCATTACATGACTTCAGCGAACATTACATGATGAGGTGTGACTGTTAAGTCACAAAGGGGGGAAATGTAGTGTAAAAACACTACACTGTGACTGTATGTTTGATAAAGAATAAATAGGCTCTGAATGTAATGGGATTTGATAAAGCTCTCAAGGACTGTGTAGCAATGTGTATAGCAGCTAAAACTGAACATATGAATATGATAACCTGCATAATACTGTGTGTGTAATCAAAGATGTGTTATGATTATGAAAATGTATGTTAGTCAGAGGTTATTTGAAGACAGCGAGTCAAGACCACTAATTAGTGAAGAACACCTGTGCTGTTATCTCGTGTCAACCTGTGTCATCTCGTATCAGCCACCTGTGTTATCTGAAGTTTCGAGCTGGCTTGTTTCTCTGACTAGCAGGTTTGTTTCATAGAACGTGTCAGCATGACCTTTTATACTATCTGATGTTTTTTTTTTTTAAAAATAAGAAGTATGTTTTCCCAGAAATAATGGTGGCTGAAGATACTATGAAAATATATAAAAATAATAAAAATTAAACAAGGCCCATGGAAAAGTACCAAGAAGCCCAAAGGCCCATGGAAAAAGTACCAAGAAGCCCAAACATATTGGTGTCACGAGGCCAGAGATGAGGTAATTTACCTGCCCCTAGGGGGCGGATACAAACTCACCAAATTATAATAGTGTAAAATAAAAGTACATTTGGACCAGCCTCTAGGGGGCAAAACTAAGAATTAACAAATTTCTATTGGTGTAAAGTTCATAATTCCATATTCTTGTGGGTTGGACAATAGGCGTGGAAATCCACCCACCAAACACTATATAAACGAATGTAAGTTTCATTTGAGCTCAGAGAGCTCTTGGACTGTGCCTTGTGTACATGCTATTTGTTCTCTCACTTTATTATAATAAAGCATTGTCACAACATCTTGGACTCCTGTTTGAAGATTTTTGAGACCTGTTTGAAGGCGTTTTGGAGCAGTTTCCAGCAAGATTTTTAACCAGTTTGTTGAAGATTTTGAAGAAATTTTTGATCAATTGAACACCTTTAAAACCTGATTTTGGTCCATTGGCCAGAGACTTGGGTCCAGAAAATTACCCTACAAGAGACTGTCAGTGAACTATTCAGTAAGGTATTCGGTGGCCACCGAGTTGAACAAATCTCTTGTATTTTACCAACATTATTTTACCAACCTGTTAGCAAAGCGCAACCAGAACACGTTGTAGGCATAGAGA
This sequence comes from Holacanthus passer, assembly GCA_025331565.1. Lineage (NCBI taxonomy): Eukaryota > Metazoa > Chordata > Actinopteri > Pomacanthidae > Holacanthus > Holacanthus passer. The sequence continues at coordinate 2,380,293 of JAFREQ010000039.1, forward strand.
CGCAGGGGCTGCACGGAGCGCAACATCAGCATGTAGCGAATATCAAATTTCACCATTCCCACCTCCTCTCTGCTGAACAGCACTGGATCTTCAAGGTACTTACACACCACCTACAAAAACAGACACACATGCACACACACATGAGTCAGTAGTGAAATTAAAGAGGAATAAATAACTTTACTATGCAGGATTGGCTAAATTTAAATATGCACAATCTGCTGACATAATTTTACATATTTGGCATATCTCTGTTGCTACTGCATAACTCTGTAAGTTTACTGCATTACATTTGTGAACTTACTGGAGATGGGGAAACAACTAATGGACATGATACAATCAGCATTTTAACCCCACTTTAACCCCTGATTACAACTATTTTACAACCCTCAGCCAAGATTATGAATTCCTTGGCCCTGCTGAAAACCCTGCGTGGTGGTCCAGTAGTTAGGATTCGGTGCTCTCACCACCGAGACCCGGGTTCGATTTCAGTGCCAGGGTATGCTCAGACACCTGCGTGAGCGTGTTGGCGCCTTGTAGGGGCAGCCTGAATGGAAATTTCCCCACTAATAAAGGGATTAAACAAAAAATTTAAAATTAAACATTCAAGTCAAAGCCCAGTCTCCCTCTCTGGAAGCATTTGACAGTTTGTCAGAACCTCCTTGAGGCTGCTAAACATCCCTCTTGTCCCTCTCCTTGGCCTCCCAAAAACTCCTTGGACCACAGAAGCTGCAGTTTCTGGCCTGTCAATGCCCGTCTGCTGGGGTCATCCAGCACTGATGACCTCTAGGCAGTAGTAGGTAGTAGTAGTAGGTTCCATGTCCCCAGCCTCCACCAGGTTGCAAGAAATGTGAATTCTGAGGTGGTAGTGTTCTGAGCAATTTGTGACCGCAGACTTTATGTGTGGACTATGCATGCCATCTGCACATGTGAGGACACCTTGGCTTATGCAGATGCCCCCATCTAGTAATAGAACCGCGTGCATGCCCTCTGCCATAATGTACTTTGTACTTTTATAACCAGCCCATAAGACAGCCAGCAACTACTAGTCGAACACCAATCTTTAGCTTGTTCTGGTAACAAGTGTTCTTATGGACTACCTCATGCTCAAACATGGTTTCAGTTTAATATGTACATGGTCCTAGGCAAGCTGGTTCCATGGTGTCTGTACGTGTGTTGGCACCTTTGGTGTACTCTCTCGTTGTCTAATTATGAAATCTAGGTTGTTGGTAATGTGTGTATCTAGTCCACGGGCCAGGTTCCAGGGCTTACAGATCCAGTGGTTATCCCTTCCCCTGAAACACACACAGAGACATCTTAGCCAGTCTAACATCGAGCAATGAGAGAAGAATTTAACTTCATCTTCACGTGATGCCTCATAAACTCTGGAGTTTGTAATAAAGCTTAATCTTGTTTAGTGCTATTCAGACCATTACTATACCACTAACCGTACTATTCAGCATCATATTCAGTGATGACTAAAAATGTAATTTTCCCACCTTTGTTGTCTCAGCTGATAATGCCTGATGAACTGCGGCATCTCTGTTTGGAGGTTGAAGGTTTCTGGTAGCCAATCAGGTGCTGGGCCGCCTTTCACTCTGCGGGCCACGGCAGCCAGGCAGTCCTTCACAGTGATGATGCTCTCACAGGGAAACTGGTTAAGCATCACATGAGGTCGCTCCTCGCTCAGCTTCCTGTCAGAGAAGAAGTCGTTTCTTATATGAAAGTCCATTTGGGGTTTCAGAAATGTTAAAAGACAACTGATTCTACCCAAGCAATTTTGCTGTATATAACCAGGTAACTGAAAAAAGCCTCAGACACCACCCTGATGAAGGCAAGATAGAGGAAAATGGTTTGATGTCTGAAGCATCACGTGACCCCTGGATCATCATAGAAACTAGGTATACAAAACATTATCATCTTCCTTCAAGTAAGATTTGAATCAAAGGCAACTGGACTTGGTTTGCAGGTTCTTGAAGATGTTTCGCTTCTCATCTGAGAAGAACTGAGTTCAACACTGAATAAGCTTCTCCTCTCTTGAATACCAAGACCTGGGTGACTGAGAACCTTCACAGACATTATCATCTTCCGTTTTTCGTAATTATCTACAAAATACCATATGTACTCTTAGTGGATACAAAACTTTTCAAAAGTTAATTTTGGTGTTGGAGAAATTCTTACCCTTCATGCCCATGACTGTGTAATCACCTCGCATTACTTGTGAGAGAGTTTGCAGCTATCTCATGAAGACAGAGGCTGCGAATACCAGAGAGGGACAGAGCCTCCCGTTCCTCTCCTCAAGACCATCTCACTCGTCTGCTCCCATTATGATATGCAAAGAACTGTCTCCACTATGATTGAGATGCGTGTCAGCAAGAATGCAAGCCTCCGCCCCATCTGGCATTATAAAAGTCTCATGTGAACTCTGTATGTTTGAACACTTGCACTGCAGAATCTCTGTGTGTAACTTGTTCCCTTGCTGCAAGAATAACCTACTCTTGTGATTTTCAGATGGTGTTCCTGAGTTTATTTTAGAAATTTTCCTATCATTTGGGTACTGTAGTGTAAAAGCACTACATAAGTGGGCTCTGAATGTAATGGGATTTGATGATAAAACTCTCAGGAACTATGTAGCAAGGTGCATAATAGGTGAAACTGAATATATGAACATAATAACCTGCATAATACTGTGTGTGTACCCAAAGAAGCATATGATCAAGGATGTGTGTAACCCCAGAAGTGTTATGATCATGAAAGTGTATGCTAGTCAGAGGAAAAAAACTGAGGACAGAGCGAGTCAAGACGACCTGTCAGTAAGACCTGTTAGTAAGAACAGGCCAGCATGACCTCATGGGCAATCTGACAGCATGATTCCTAGAGAGTTATGGGAGTTTATGTTTTTCCTTTACCTGACTAAGAAAGCTCATATATTATCTTAGAAAATTTATGTATTTCTTTTTAAAAAATAAGAAGTGTGTTCTGCCAGACATAATGGTGGCAGGAAGTACCAGGCAGATATAAAAAAAGGTAAAACCCGTAGGAAAGTACCTAGGAGCCCAAACATATTGGTGGCACGAAGCCAAAGATGAAGTAATTTTACCAGCCCCTAGGGGCGGATACAAATTCAACAAAATTATAATAGTGTAAAATAAAAGTACGTTTGGACCAGCCTTTAGGGGGCAAAAACTAAGAATTAACAAATTTTATTGGTGTAAAGTTCACAATTCGATAGTCATGTAGGTTGGACAATAGGCGTGGAAAGCCCCCACCAAAACTATATAAACGAATGTGAGTTTCATTTGAGCTCAGAGAGCTCTTGGACTGTGCCTTGTGTACATGCTATTTGTTCTCTCACTTTATTATTAATAATAAAGACTTGTCACAACATCTTGGACTCCTGTTTGAAGATTTTTAAGACCTGTTTGAAGGCATTTTGGAGCAGATTTCCAACAAGATTTTTAACCAATTTGTTTTTGAGGAAATTGAAGAAATTTTTGATCAATTGAACACCTTTAAAGCTTGATTTTGGTCCATTGGCCTGAGACTTGGGTCCAGAAAATTACCCTACAGTACCCTCCTTTTCATCTGCATGTGACCCCTTGGTCAAATCATGCGCAGACATGACATTGATTTCCACTATAATGCAGATGACACCCAATTTTATGTTTTAATAAAGCCTGGTGCCACAGACGCTTCCTGTATTATGTCCTGCCTAGCTGAAATCTAAAACTGGATGTCCAAACATTTTCTACAGTTGAATGACTCCAAATCAGATGCGACCATAATTACCCTCTGTGACCCCTAGCCAGCATCATTAATAGTCTCTCCTCTAGTGTGGGTGCCTTATCTATTAATGTTCACAAAGAGGCCCACGTTGCAATGCACTTTTCTTCTGGTATTAGTGGGCCTAACATTCAAAGACTGCAGTTAGTACAAAACGCTGCTGCCAGGTTCTTAACTCATACTCAGAGAAGTGACCGCATTACACCAATACTTACTGCCTGTCACTGGTTGCCTATGAGTTCTAGAGATGATTTTAAGATTTTACTACTTGTTGTAAAAGCTTTGAACTTCTGTCTGCTGCCTACATGTGTGATTTGGTAACCCCTTCTGAACCAGTTTGCTGCCTGGGATCCTCTGACAGGGCCCAACAAATGGTTCCAAAATTGCAACTTGTCACCAAAGGTGACTGAGGCTTTCATGTATGGAGCTGCCTGCCTGGAGATTTCAGGCAGGTGAACTCTATCCTCCTTTAAATCTCTTCTTAAGACTCATTTTTATCCCATGGCTTTTCCTAACTGATGGTATTGATTAAATTATTTTGTCTTGTTTTGCTTTTATTACATGTTTTTATCGCAAAGCTCTTTAACTGTTTTTGAAAGGTGCTATTTCAATAGTTATTTAAAATTCTGGCAGCAAACATCACACAGTCTATAAAAAAGCTGAAGATGAGAAGAGGATGGCTTCTACAACAGGATAACGATCCTAAACACACTTCAAAATCCATGATGGCCTACCTCAAGAGGCATAAGCTGAAGTGTGAAAATCCAAAGTTTAGCTGTACTGCATTTAACTTGATCAACTTTTCAAACACAAACCCTAAAGGCCTTTACTGCTCAGCTGTCAAACACATTTAGTGGCAATATTCACTGTGAAACAACACATATTGTTAATAGTGTATTATTTAAAGAATAGTGAATGAGTAAACAGGGGACACACAGCCTGGCTCTGAGGATGAACAGTAAAATTGGATTTTCTATGATTCTATGATGCTTCATATTTACCAGTAACTCATATAATTAAGCTAAATCCCCAGAATATCGATCTTGTATTGGTTATTGTTTAATGAGAGAGCTCAACTGAGCCACCAGGTGAACGCATGTTGCGTTTCTGTTGCTTTGTTGCTGACCTATAGTCTTTGATGTGATTATAGTTCCACACGATATCAGCCTCCTCCTCTTCCTCCGTCACCTGGAACCGTGGATGTGTCAGGTTGTTTGTTACTTGCGACATTTCGGAATAAACCCTGAAAGCGAAGCACAGAGCAATGAATGGATAACACTGTGGATAACACTGAAATGATGAAGGCAACAGGCACAGAAACAGAAAACAAGTACACAAAAACACCTTTTCACATACGTGGTTGGTTTTAAAAAAAGGAAAAGAAAATGAATGAAGACTGCAGGCAACCACACTCTAGAAATGGAAAAGCGACTGAATCAACCTGAGCTGTGAAACTGAAACATTCCTTTTGATTAACATTTTGATGAACATGTCAGAAACTACAGTGCTAAAGTTAAAAAAAAAAAAAAAAGATTGGTGATTTTAATTACTCCAATTTTTTGTGATAGAAATATTCCTGCTAGTATTGTTAGTATGAAAAGGTGTATCTTATAATGTGGGAGGAAAATGCACTATGATGTAACCTAATATATTCTGTATCATAAGTGGAGTTCATATGAGTACCAGTATGAGACTATTGTGTGTGAAGTTAGTCAAGTTGATGTGCAAAAGATCTCAGGAAAATAGTTGATGTGAAACTACATGGCTTAACCTCAAAAGTGTACGTCACAAAAATATTATGTTGCTCGTACGTACTTGAGGATTTTGTTCTCAGGGACAGTGTGGGGTTGGATTTCGACAGGAAGCTGCTCCTTGTTCTCCCGTACAATGGTCTAGGAGAAACAGATGGACAGAGGACAGTGAAGGCCACACAGATATTTTATCTTAAGGCTTTGGAAGGAATCACAATGTTTCATTGTAAGTACACTCTGGCTGCCTACTTGTGTACCTTTCCCCAGCAAAACATGAACTTATCCATGTGTGAGTGGAAAATGAGGTTGAGTTTGCTACAATTTATGAATAAATACATTCCTGGAAGGTATTAAACTTAACATGGTATGACTTATTTGTTTAAAGGAATGTGGATAATGTAGAATGACAAATTATCTTCCCATACTTGCATCGATGGTGATACAGAACTTGGTAAAACTGCATTTTCGTACTTTGCACTCTGAGCTTTGAAAGTTTACATGGTACACTTCATCTGGAAATGGAATCAGGCTTTTACACGTCACATTCAAAAACTGTTTAATGAAGAATGTAATTATTTTAAATTATCAGGTTTCTTCTCTCTCTGTCTCTCAGGTCCTGGTTTTGTTCAATATCTGAATTCTGTAAATTGATAAGACAAACCTTTATTCGTCCCACAGTGGGGAAATTTGCAAAAGAATGCTCTTATGTAACCATGTGATCCTATCTTAGGCTGCCATTTTGGCCATGTCTCTTCCATAAAAATACGCTTTAAGTCCAAGTAAAATGCAAGCCTTTAAGCAGCCTGTGCAGACAGCTGCTCCCACATCATAGCATGCACGCATGCACATGTACGCACACATGCACACACAGTTGTGTAAAAGCCCCTGAGTGAACCCTGTATGATTTAATGGCACAACAATGTATCCTGTGTGAGCCATATCTTGTGTGAGGAGGACTAAGTCAAGCATATGGTATTACTAATCACAAATGTATCAATTGTATAACAATCATGTGTCGAGTTCTTCCTCGAGGCACAATACGTCAAGTCATCTGACATGAAGTCCCCTTCTGATTGGCTTGCAGAAATAGTCTCTTCTGGCATCTCCTTTTGAGGTTCCACCTTGACCTCCAACTGACCAAAAGAATTTGCACAGCCATAAACTCAATCCAGAAATGCAACAAACCATGTCAACCTAGCTCTGCTCTCTGCTTTCAGTGAGATAAATTGAAACACAGCAAAATGAAGTGCAAGGATTCTGAAATTTCCACCACACCTTGTGTTTCAGAGGGAGCAGAGGGAGGCCTAGTTTCCACCTCACTGCATAAGGTGATAGGAAGGCCTTCAAGGCTTTTATAGACCTGATATATGTATCAAACAAGTTATGTATATCAAAAATCACCAAAAACAAAAACTGAAGGAGGATACCTCCATAAGTGTGTCGACATATTTTTTTCAGAACTATATATCAGAAGGATCTATTGATTGGACTCAGCTAGACAGAAGGATTGTCTGCACTTTCAGACATATAGTATGAGAAGTGTTCATTTATTTCCATTCTTATATTAACTCGTTTTAAGTTAGCCCTTATGGCTTTTTTATGCGTTATAATCACATATATTGTTTTTACACATCACTGTCTTTGTGGTAGTTGTCATTTCATAGTCTTGGAAGTTGTCTTGAAATTCTTGAAATTCGCTTTCTCGACTATGAAATGTTAGATGCCATATATTCACGGCTATAGAGACACAAGAGGCTTATGCTATGTGTGTGTAGATTTGTGGGGTGGCATGTACGTGTATCAGCACCAATTTGCACAGTACTTGTGTTCCTCATCCATCTGCATCCATCTTATTACTATACTTAAGAGTATCGCATTGCTTTTGTTCATGTACTCATTTTTTCATTCTTTTTAGAAGATATGATTATAAGATTTTCATGCACGTTAACCATTGTTAAATTCATGTATTGTATTTCATGTATTGTGTCCTGTTTTAAGCAAAGAGAAGGGTTAGTTTCAGTGTGGTGGCTGAGGTTAAGCATTCTGCAGCTGCAGTATGTCAAGGTGACAGGAAGAACAAGGGTATGTTAAACATGCCCTTATATGGGTATGTTGTACCATATGTTGAGCTTGGTGAACCTGTTATGAAAGTCCCTCTGCAACCTTTTTTTTTGGTCACGTTGGGTTTTGAGCATCAAGCTAAGGCGACCATAACAGAGCGAGCTTCCTGCTGCTTGCGAGAGAGTCTCTCGGAGGTCTTCATCGCAATGGAGCTTCCTGTTTGACTCGAAGCACAACACCTCCCTGGACAAATCTTCAGAGGTAATTACAGACTTTGAATAATTTCTGTGCACTTTGGCACCCTGAAAAACTGGTGAGAGTTGACTGTGAAGCTAACAAACATCTAGGGCCTTCTCAGGCCTGCAGTCGGTGTCTTGGGGATAAGCTCATAATATTACCTGAATGGATTTGTCTCAGTGTCTGGGAACTTTGCAAAAAAACTAAGCTCTGTAAGATGAGTGGAACTCAGTGGAAAGGGACACTGGTCCCAGGCCACGGGACGTAGTGGACAGCTCCTCCACTATTGGGTAACTGCACAGTTCTGGCTGAGCTCTTCTTGGGTAGTCGCTTCATGTTAGCAGACAGGCTATCTGAGTTTATGTTCATACAGGTGAAACAGCCAATGTCAACCAGTTACCAAATTTAGAATAAACTACTCAAAAGAAGTAGTGAGATGATGAGTGGCTAAATCTGAAGCCATTCCCCTAAATAAGCCTGAAATGTGAAAGCATGTGAAAACCATCCAACCAGTTTTCTACTTTTTATATTTTCTTTTTATTCATTATTTTAACATATGTCCCTGATTAAATAAAAATCACATAAATCCATAAAAGTTCCAGTGTACTAGTTTACTTCTCCGAGAGAGACCACTTGGACCTAAGTTAGGGTTTTCTTCAAGAAGGACACCGCTCAGCCCCTGAAGTAAGTCTTCAGAACACCCACACTAGGACCACATAACAAACAACACAGTACACATACATAACAAGGTAGGGAATTTATGTAGGGCCCCTCACCAGACTGACCGATGGGTGTTAGAGTATGGTAGAACCTTATAACTGTTGGGTATCTAAGAGGATTAAAGGCTGAAAGAGTTCCTGAGACGGAGTCACCGAAGGCAGGTTTGTGGTCGTTTCAGGTCAGGGACGAAGCCAGTGAGCAGAGGGCTATGCGTAGGGGCCCACGGTAGAGATTGGACATAGGACAGAGAACTTGGCCGCATCATATCCCTGAGGGCTAAGGGCCTGCCAACATAGTCCGCAGATCCGTGAGCGCTACAGGTGGTAGATTAATGAACGTACTGTCGCTGCCGGCGAAGTCTCAGTTTTGACTCTTCTGAGAGTAGCCGGTTAAAAAGAACACAGTTCTTCCTGCCCCGTATGAAAAGCAGAAGGCTTCCAGCGCTGCGGCATGCAGGTTGGCCTCGGCTCGCGCGACAACGCATTAAACTCTTTTGTGACTGTTTGACTGTTCGTCTCCAGTGAGCTTCTTTGAGCATCTGTTTCTGACTCATCTAGACCCAAGAAAAGGCAAAGATAATTAAGTGTTGTAACACAAGCCTAGATCAATTTGGCCCACTCTCAGGGCTTTTGTGAAACTACACGAGACCCTGCTTGAATTCTCATCACATTTATTTTTTGTTTACTGTTACATTCATTCAAACCAGACCAAACCTGCAAATGCCGATTGAAGAGGTGAAGTAATTGGTTTTATGTTTGACAGGTCAAAATGAGTGTCCTCACCTCGTAGTATGAGTCTGGGGGCTCAGTGGTGACACTGCTGACCTGTTCTAGATCAACAGGTATCCATGGTAACAGACGGCATTGCCTCACCATTGGGTTTGTCTCTCCATACGCATAGTCTCGGGTTACTTCATCTGTGGAAATAATAAAATACAATTTTACTGTGTGGAAATCTCAATTCTTTCCAACCTCCCTACCGTCTGTTGCTCTTAGGCTCCACTGAAGATGCAAATCTTTATAAACAGCTCATTAATATATACAGTGGCATGCAAAAGTTTCTTCAGAATATGCTCTCTACCATACCATAGACTTTAGCATAATAATTTATTTTTTCTTGTGTAGCATAAAGAAACCACAACCTTTCATTTTGTTGTATGACAAACAAATGAACCTTGAACGTCATGTCTGTATTTATGTTGGCTGCCTTATTTCTTTTGGGAGGCACATTGTGATGTTCTGTTATATAAATAAAGTTACTGATTTATTTATTCTATGGTATAGAGGAATAAGATCATATCAGGCTGTCTCCAGACATATCCTTTAAAGCTCACTCTTTCTGATAACTATCTGTGTGGGGTGTGTGCCTTCATTCACCTCCTTCCTGCAGGTCATGCAGAGGCCAGAGCACAGAATAGGCCAGCTGGCCCTGAATGTAGAAGAAGGGAGCCATGCCACAGGTGGGCTGGTTAGAGTGCTGCACCTGGGAGCCAAACTCATCCATGACGTACCACACTGGAACCTTCTCCTCTGCAGACTGCACAAGAAAACACAACAGCAGCAGAAGAATGAAGAAGAGTAGGACAAAAGGGAAAAGATCAGAAATGCTCCTTTTATCCATGGTGCATGGAGGGGCTTGTAGATGCCTCGTTTGATTGTCAGCAGGTGGCAGGCTAACAGCGTTCCGGACTACACCATACAAAATGAGTGTTGAAGAGTAAAGAACACACCAGCATCTAACAGGACTCAAGCAACATTTGCAGGTACATTTACATGTTGTCTAATGTGCTGCAGCTGAGCAGCTCATTAGCTTTGTAGCCTGCAAAGCTGTGCACTATTCCCTAGAGAATGTTTATTCGGTCACCTGTTCAACACGTAAAGGTACAGCACAACATGTGTTCTCATGTTCCAGTTAGATAAGAAAGAGAGCTAATGTGAGTAATTGTTCCGAGTCTGTGGCTCTTGTGTAACAGGCTGCTCTACAGCTCAGTGTGACCGTCTGCTCTGCCTATGACAGAACGTTGAAGTTACTGCTTTATGCAAGATTTGATTGGCTTATTGAAATCAGGCTCCATTTATGAAGACGGGTATCTACAGGTATTCTGTCAAATGAATGCTAAACTAGGGGGGCGCCATCACAAAACTGGAAAATATAACTGATTGACTGAACGTACCCCCTGGGAGAGGTGATAAGTCTGGTTGTACTTCCACATGCGCTCCATCACCAGCTCCACTATGTCAGGGTCTGGGGCCTCACCGTGGAAGTCCACACCCATGAGGGTGGCCATTCTAGGCAGCAGGCCGGGGACCTGCTCCAGCTGCTGACGGGCATGGTCCACACGGTACGTCCAGGCGTGATCCACAAGGAAAACACTGCAGGCAGGAAGGAACAGAAGTTTTTATTTAAATCATTACATACATCTCTTGTTTAATTAAGCCTTACTGTCAGACCCAATTATGGCTCTCTGGTACTCAACAGTACATAAATAAAATAAATAAATAAAATAATAAATAAAATCTTGCCACCCCTCTGAAACGTTTCACTTCCTCTGGCGCCCTCACCTGGTCGGCTCTGAGGCTTGCAGCCCACTCTCCCGGGTCACAACCACTTTACAGCTGGTCACTCTTCCAGGATTGTCCTTCTTCTTCTCCTCAGTCTCTCCGTCTTCCTCGTCCTCGTCGTCTTCCTGTTGGAACTGCATGATTCCGAAAACTTCCCCAGCATCATAAATCTACGACATGAAAAAAACCGAAACAGGAGCCCATGTTCTCATGTCAACACCAGACTCCATTGAAGAAATTATCAATTTAAAGTTTGCTTGCTTTGTCCTGTAAGGGCACCAGCCACCAACGCTACTTTAACGCGTTTAACACATTATTATCTCCACTCTTCAACCCGGCATATATCAAACACCCTGAGCAGCACTTGTCTCATATGTTCAAGTCCTTTCCACAGCCTTTTCTCACAGTTCACGGACCAAACTTGCTCTCACCAAAGTGCGCGTGAATCAAATAAAAGGGTAGAAAGTTCATTACAATTAGTGACTAAGTAATATGCCGAATTTACCCCGGAAACGTAATTTGGTACAGGTTTTTATCCATGTTCCATCCGATGTGTGTATTCGCAAACAATGAAGGAACAATTAAAGCATCGGATTTTTTAAGCGAGTTTGGCATTAGTCTCTCTCTTGCGACAGAACGGAACCACTGGAGATAAATACATGACAGGTTGAATTTCTCTTAATGCTGCTCGTTATTTTCACGTGGACTATAGTTACTGACACTTTCACATGTGGACTGACAGGACAGGTAGCAGGAGGCAGACCTCGTTGGTGATCTTGTCATGCAGGCTCCTCCAGTGGGTCTGTGGGAGTCCTGAAGCCTGCAGGGCTCCAGCGTGCAGGGCCACAAACAGCCCGAACTCGTCGTCCTCCCCTCCATTCACACTTAAAGGGTTTGTTGACATCGCTAGAGCAAGCCGTCACTCACGTGGAGCTGCACTCTGCAAACCCGGAAGAAGGAGTGTGGAAGCTGAGCCTGCAGTGCATTGTGGGAGAGTTGTATAGAGCTCCATCTACTTCTGGTGCAACTACACAAGAGTAATTTCAGCCAAGAAAACAGATGACTGTTGATGGAAAGTAACCAAGTACATTTACTCAAGTACTGTAATTAAGTACAGTTGACATGATATAAAAAATGGTTGGATTGTAGCATGAATTGTGTCTTTATTAAGGATATTGTCAAGTTGGAATTTAGCCTAATTCCATTTAGTCTTTGTTCTGTGGGACATAGGAATCGTGTAACCGTTTGACTTTTTCTTCCAATTTGTTTTCTATTTCTTATTCTTTTTTTTTGTATATGTTGAGTATGAGATGATTTTTATCTCTCAGTACTGCTTTAACTGGTGAATCATTTCTTACCATAAAGAAGTATGAATCAAATTTTTACTTTTTTGTACTTTTGTGCTTTGTGAAGTCAGAGATATCTGCCATCATGGGATTGCTTGTTAAGAAATAGTTTGTAAAATGACTAATGGACTAAAGTAAATGTATTCCCCTGCTGACAGGTTCTGTAACCTCCAACTATCGCCAAGACCAAGATCCAGTCTGTACTGTTTGCGTTGAGTGTCAGTTTTTGGTGTGATGTGAGGTTGCTGAACTACCTTCTGTTGTGTTGAAGTGCCTATGATTTTAATTGATGCTGTAAAAAAATCTTGTAATGACGTAAAGAAGTTATAATACAATGTTGGATCATCTGAGATGCTTGGATACTACTTGTTCCATTGATAATGACATAGCACCCTCCTGGGTCTGTTAAGGTGCGTTTGTGGATTAGTGGTGTGTTTTTATTAATCCAAATTGAGACACCTCTTTTTTGAGTTGTAGGTGGAAAAGTATATTTAGTTAAAATGTGTTTTTAACTGTGTTCACGGTTTGATAATTTTGTTTCTTGTAGTAAACACACATCTGCTTCTAGGTTTTTAAGGTGATTCATTTTGCGTCTTTTTGCCAGTGAGCTTGTGCCATGTACATTCAAGCTGACAAACTTAAATGCTGTGGTCACTGGATTTGTTGAGAACAAACAAGGAGAGACGAACACTAAAACACATTAGAACATTGTGCACAAAAAGGAAAGAGCACGATGGTACATTAGTCAGAGAGAGTGAGAATGACATTCAGCAGTTATAGCTGCTTAGCTATTATTGGCTGTACTTATGAATAATTTAATAATAATTACTGCAGATGGAGATTATTGCTTTATCTCATTGTGCTCATTTAATCTGACCTCAGTTCCATCACATTTCCAGTAAAGTGATAAATCAGCTTCATTCTGCATTTCTTAATTCTCATTCTGAATCAAAAAACCTACAGAACATAACAATAATCAGTTTGAAATTAATGCATAGAAACCCTCGAACAAATATTTAACTATTTGAGAGATTTATTAATTACACTTTATTGTTTAAGCATAATAATAAATATTCTTAATGTTACAGTTGAGGTTGGGGTGTTTACAATAAATATATCCTCAGAGGGTAAGAAAAATCCTGGATGGGCAGCTCATCAGTGTTGTGCTTTAAAAATGTTCGGGTCATTGAGTTTACTTGCTTCCTCTCTTTATTCCGTCCTCTCTGCAGATCTGTGACACTTGATAAGGAGATGCTAAGCAAGCCACAATGAGAAGTTGTTTTCAAGTAAAATGCAACCATGAATCCTGGGTCCTAAGTGTTAGAGTTCTCAGCCATCGGAGACTTTATAGGGACTTATTTACTAAAAGCCTCATCAAAATCTGAAGTACTATATTTCAGTTACTGAGGCTGTCTATGGAATTTGCACTTTCTGACACAGGACAATGCTTCTTGGTCAGACTTTTATATGAAACTTATTCACAAAAAAATTCATGAAACATTTCCCACAGAGGACAACACTTCTTCAGTTAATCCTCAATCAACCATATCACATTCCATAACTGCATTTCCCAGCAGATTAAACTAAATGAAAGGTCATCACCAGTCAATTTTAATATAAAGTGTTGCATTATTTCTCTTATTGTTTTTAACACGTAAAATCGGTCTCTTAAGGTCTGAGAAAATGGTCAACCCTGTGAACTCTCCAGTGTCCAAGTAATGTGCTTTGTGAGTTCCAGGTTAACTGTGAATGTAGATTAAAATTAGTTGCATATGAAGCTATTTTGTGTAAATAATTGATATTACATTATCTTCACACACAATTTTGGTATTTTACTGGTGTTGTTTTCAGATCTCGATCAGAGGGCATTGGCATAATTTCCTAACATCCACAACTGAGAGTCACTGGGGGTGGACACGCTTTAAATATGGCTTTACTTTACATCTTGAGAAAACATTCTTTGGCATTGCTCCACACTTGTATTCCCTGTAAGAAGAGAGAAGAAATAAAAACGCTTTAATCATGAACATGACTACTACAGTTTTCCTGTAACATTCAGATAGCTCATGTGCTGTGTACCTTTTTGCACATGCTGATTTGCATGACAGCATAGTTGATGAGTGCTTCCCGCAGGTCTTTGTCTTTCTGCTCCTTAAAGCGCTGCATGTCCACCTTCGCCTTTTCAACATGCTCTCTGCAGTAAAACAGATCAAATAAAGCATACAGACAAAATTGGTGAAGATATTATCTTCAAACAAGTCAGAAAACAACAGGTGCTTTCATCCACAATCTGCCGGGATTAAGTAGCATCCGAGACTCACTCGCACTCGACTGTTTTCTCCTTGACGGTCTCTTCACCCTCTGCTATCAGCTCTTCCAGCAGCTTCAGTCTGGCCTCTCTCTGCTCAGGTGCCTCTTGGCCAAAAAGCTTGTTGGTCATGCCTTTGAAAGAGAATGTCCGCACAATCTGAGGGAGACGTAAACACAGAAAACTATACATTAGTTTGGAGGTTGTTGTGTTCAGAGTCCTCCTCAAAGGTCGTACTCTGGTTTGACATTATAAAAGCTGCCATCATTACTCAAGAATAACAGACAGAGGCAGAGTTAAGGAATATGTTTACAACATGAGTTTACTGTATGAGCCCCCAACACATAATGACAGTGTGACACACACATGCACACTCACACAGACAGACAGACAGATAGACAGACACAGACACACACACACTATATGTCACACTCAGGGCTCTCCTCACTCTCCTGTTGGTTTTTTACTCATTATGCTACACGATTCATACTGCACTATTCACATTACTGATAACAATTGCTGCTGTAATTGGAATTTCACTATGTCACTTTAGATTGCCACTTGAACTCGTTGTTGTACATACTTTTTTCTTTATATATATACTTTTATACTTTATCTATTTGCATTCTTTTGTGTGCCACTCTCTTGTGCTGCTGCAACGCCCAAATTTCCCCTCTGGGGAATCAATAAAGAATTATCATATGTTATGTACCCCTGTGGCCAGCTCCTCACGTTGCTGCTTCTTAGAGATGAGGTCTTGGGAGGCCATCTCAAGCTCAAACTGAGTCAGCTCGTGTTTCCTGCACACTGCTCTGCCAAAGCAAAACGTAAAATATAATATCATTATCAACTCTTATGCTGTAATACAAGCCTTCAACACAGCAGAGAAACAAAAAGAGCAAATATCAATATATCTATTTACAGTGTGAGCATTCAGCAGCAGTGTGAGGGAAAAAGTGTGATACAACAGTGACTTTATGATTTTTTTTCTCATCTGGTATCCATATAATTTTACAGGGACTGTCTGTATACCCTGTCCAAAGTTTTAGACTGAATACTCGTAACACCTACACAAATGGATGACCACACACAACCTGGCAGTGTGACCTAGTGCAAGTGCGAGAACATAAATCACCATGGCATTACTCGCTTACTTCCAGGACTCTCGAGGCCTTTCTTTTTGCTCTTTCGTTTCTGTTCTTTGGGGAGACTATTTCAAATAGCCTTGTCACAGACTTTCCTCTAGATGCTCACTGGCATCAAAGGAATCTCAGTGACTATTGTTTGTAGGAGTTTGGTTAGAGGATGTTTGAAAAGTACAAATGAAGTGCTATCTCAGGCTGGAAACATTATAATGATCAAAGAGCTTTTATGTCATTAGCCCTTAAAACATTTTTTAGGATGCTGCTAAATTTGGGTCTTACCTCAGAGCTTCAGCATAGAAGAGGTATTCTTTTATTTGGTCTGCATAATGTTCCTCTTCTTCTAAGATATCATCTATTGATGCAGCATATCTACAGGTGTGCGTGACAAAACAAAAACATGTACAACATAATGTCTTAAAAAGCAACACAGCTGGTAGTGGCAGTAACAATTGTACGGCACGTGTTAAATATAGAGATAACATCTGCCAAAGAACTGCATAAAGCTGTAATGAAAGAGATTGATAACAAGACAGCGACTCACGCATCCATATGATGACCGGCACTTTGCAGTCCATCTCCCATCTCTTTCTCTATGGCGCTCCACTCACTGCAGTAAACATATGGATGCATACACGCATATGCAAGTTAGTAAGGAGAGTCTGTCACACAAGCACACGCAGCTAAATTTGAGGAAATATTGTCTTGAAAAAGGTTTTGTTTTCCAGTGTAGAATTCATTGTTAGTGTATGTAAACACATTTGTCATAACTTTGTGATGGTCACAATTTAATGCACTTCAATTTTGGGCCTGGATAACTGTTTTCAAAGGTCCGTAGCACTGAATCTTTTTTTGTCATCAGATGACATGTTGAAGTTTTTAGTTTATCCCTCCTCCAAACTGAGGGTCTAAGGATAGAGGGTGCTGCATGCTGTGCAGATTGTAAAGCCCTTTGCAGTCAAAATAATAACTGTGATTTTGAACTAAAAATGATTTGACTTGATAATGGGACAATAGAAACGTTAGGCATTCACCAACAATTCAGGTCCCTTTTTAGTCATGTACAGATACATTGTCATGTACTAGTAGTCAAACCTGAAGACTCTTCCATAGTTCCCATGGACCTTGTAAACACCGTAGAGTCGATCTGCAACTCTCTAGAGGAGACACAGAAAATAAAAGAATATCACTGTACAACTCTGGATTTAGCCTGTTCAACAATCTCAAAATGTTTTTAAAAAACACTGTATAATGTTATGTTAATTTATACACATGAATGAATAATTCAAGGATAAAAATTAAGGATAAAAACTACTACTAATGGATCTTGACTAGATCTTGTGATGAGATTGTTCTGTCCACTACTGTTTCTGAAGTCAACAATGAAACAATCTTGGCACATAAATTAATTCATTTTTTCCCTGAGACCAGTACCAGTCACTGGTACTGACTTTTATTTTAAAGCAGCTGTATCAAATGACAATGTGAAAACAATATGACAATGTGAAAGGGGTCACGGGTAGCAATGAACCTACAGAGAATTATCAGCTGAATCTGCAGCGCCGCTTGAATTTATTAAGCTTTATAGTGAGCTTATTCAGCTTACTGTTTAGCTGTCTGTTGTGTTCACAACTTGTTTCTGCTGCCCCCAAGTGGTCAACAAAATCATTAAGCATTTATTGTCATGTGCAGTAAAGTTTCCCTGTACAATGAAATTCTTCCCTTGCCTTCCACTAAGAACACCGTTTGATATTTACAGTATCATCAATGTGCAAAAATGTCAGTTCGAGTGACCATAATACAATGACAGTATTACACAGTGACAGTTGGCTACAGAGATGATGAATTTAAATATAGATAAATGTAAATGCATGTAGTAGTAAATGTACAGTATATTACAATACAAATACAGCCTGAGATGATGAATATGCAGGGATTGATCTTCCTCAGGACTCTGTGTACATCAGTTGAGGAGACAGTCAGTGGTGAAGTCTGTATGCTCTGAGTGTGTTAGTGCCCCCCCTGAATGTTGCCGCTTTAGGTCTCAAAGTGGGAGTAGAATTTGTTTAACTGCTCAGGCAGGGTGATGATGGTGTTGGTGAGCTCCATGGTGGAGCCCTTATAGTCTATGATCTGTTGCAGGCCTTGCCACATCCGCCTAGTATCAGCAGTAGAGTAGTAGCTATCCAGCTTCTCTCTGTGCTACTGTTTGGCCTCCTCGATGGTTTTCCTCAGCCTGTACTTTGCTGTTTTGTACTCCATCTCATTGCCTGACCTGAATGCAAGAGACAGAGTGCGCAGCATGTGACGTACCTGGCTGTTCATCCAAGGCTTCCGGTTTGGAAACGTCCTGACTTGTAGGAGGTTTAAACACGTTAAGCAAACACAAATTCCATCTATGTGTGTGTCTGAGAAACAAAGAGAGGTAGAATGAGAGACTTACTGCTCGTGCTCGAAGCAGCTGTGATGTGTGAGACTGCAGCTCATCACTGTAGTGTTTCATGTCCATGAAGCGTCTGAGAAAGAGAGATAAACACACATGTACGGAAGAGAGCACGGTTGTAGCAAGGATTAGAACAAACGAAACACCAGCAAGCACTCCCAGATAAACAGTCTTATTTATAACATGCTGAAAGGTAATGTATAGGAAACTGTATGCCCAAGACCAGAAACATATAGCAAGAGAATATATATCAAGAGTTGTACAATCCAGATTAATAAATAAAGGCGAACATAAATGAAAAAACAATTACTGCAAATGCATTCAGTTTTGCCCACAATAAATGAGACTATTTATCTGTGAGCTTCATTGTTCTGTTTGTTTTATAAAAATGTTCTTTACCCATGTTCTACCTAGTTATTTGAAAGTGTCTATGTATTTATTCATCCTTCAATTTCCTTTCTTTTTATTATTTATTTTTCTTTTCATCTGATGGGTCTAGAGTGCTTTATCTAGAGAACTTTATTCTTTACTTTGATACATAATTTTGATAAATTGTTTAAGTCATTTTTCAAGCAAAAGGCCAAACATTTGGTGGTTCTGGGTTCTCAAGTCTGAGTGCTTTTTGGGTTTGGTTGCTCATCAAATGGATATACCAACAAAGAGTAGAAAAACATCTATCTACTTGCAAACACTTAAGCTAACATCTTATTACATCTCTGTTATTACATCAAGTTAGCAGCTTAGATAAACAAAACAGCTCCAATTTAAAAAATGTAACTCTAAAATATAGCTGCAAGTGGGAATGATCAGGGTCCAAGCAGATTGCAAGCATTTGGATTCTTGTTTCTTATTTAAGTGCACTTGAAACAACACCACATGCACATGCATGAATTCCCACGGTCGGTCGGTAAGTAGGACTCGGCTACCTGAGGTTCAAACCCTGGACCTTTGCATCCCCCCAGAAGGTGACTTACTGTTTGCACCACGAGGGAGACATTCTCTCTATTTAAACTTAAACAATTACATTCATCCTAAAATGTCAGTGATAAAATTCTGAAACTAATCACATATTCTGCCAATTTTGGTTGTACTGTCCAAAACTTTTGTGAAATTTGATGAACATTTGATGAAATAGAAAATGTTGTGCATACAGCACAAGTTAAAGAAAAAAAAACTAAATGTCACCTGTGGTGAAACATAAATGAAGTTTTGACTGCAATATTGAAGAAAATATGAGTTTACAGTGGCAACCACTACCCCCTTTGGCAATCTTGACCAAACTTACACTGAATTGAACATGGCTGTACAATATGGGAACATTTTAATTCAAATCACTGTTATGTTGTTTTTCTATGTACTGTTTGTGTTTGTGAGAAATGGCAGTTTTGAATTGTGAATGAAACCTGGGGGTTTGAGGTGACCTGTGTGCACATTTTTTTCAGCTTCGACTCCACGGAGTGCTGCCCTTAGCAGGGTTTGAATGCACAACCTTTGGCTCTAAAAGTGCTTGGAACATTATTATCATTATCATTTTTAATCCTGTACATTAATAGTAACTTATGAGAACATTTTAATACAACTGAGCCCTTCTGACAGTTTGTTTAGGAAACACTAACTTACTTATCTGGATTTCTCACCCTGAAGGTGGCATTGAGAGCTCTCAACCTGGAATCTGCCTGCAACAGGAGTAACAGGAGGTGATCAATCTTTGTTAACACCTAAACATTTTTGCAAGAATAAAGAGACAAAAGTGCCACAAATGTCCACTACCTTCGCCTGAAATCCTGTTTCATACACCACTTCCTTCCAGCCATGTTCCTGTCACACACAGCAGTGAAAAAAGTTATTCAATCAGCCACTAATCTGGAAATGATTACTTGAGCTGCTGAACTGACCAAGAGCTGCAGCATGTACCTCAGTGAGGAAGTGGTAGAGGATCTTGTCATTGGAGAGGACTGGATGTGATGCCACACGAAGCAGAAAGTTCTCTAGCCCGACTCTGCGGCGCTCCACGAAGTCTGGGTCCATGTTGTCTGCCGACAGCTTGTGCCACACAAACTCTGCCTGCATGCAAGAGAACAAACAAACTATCTGCATTCAACCTGTCTCTTGACATATTTGCAGTTTCTTTCTTTCTTTACTCAAGCGTTTTTTGGTTTTTTTTACTTCTTCAATCGTATGTTTCGGTGCATCAGTCATAATACACACAGTTAAACCATTCTCACCTTTTCTGCACTGTATGCTACCGAGATGCCAAAGCCATAACTCCATCTTGAAATAACACTGACTTGGCCTGGTGTTACTTTTGCTTATTTGTAGCAACAACGAAAAAGCCCCTCTTACTTTGGTGTTGCTCTAGAATATAAACAAATCCCAGAAGGCACTGCTACAATACAAATGAAAATCTGATTGTATACAATGTCAATGCCTTCAACCTGTCGACAACCAGGATGCCCATAATTTGTCTTTTTGAAAAGGTTCTGGAAACTTTGAAGTATTCATTTGTAGTATAATGGGTGGTGTATGTATGTTGTCTTGTAATTACTGTTAATTGCCCCTATGTTGTTTATTTACCTAACTTGTACTATCTTTACTTTCTGGTTCAGCAGTTGTGGTCAAAGAATACAAAGAATAGCTGGTCCAAACATGGAACACTGCTCTACCTGGGAGTCTGGTAATCTAATTAGTGTTGGCAGAAGGGTTGAATAGAAAAAGGACTATTAAAGGTGAAACATGTACAATTAGCACATTTTTAACCATTAAATGCCCACTGAGTCTATTCCAAGTCTCCAGTGAAAACCCACGCTGCACAGGTAGAACATGCAAACTCCACACAGAAAGATCCCAAGCGTCCTAACCGGGACGCGAACCAGGGATCTTCTAGCTGTGAGGGGCCAGAGTGTAATGTGGAGCTTGTTCTGTCCTTCTTGGTGTTGTTGAGAGAATCTGCGTATTGATTTTTGAGGTATTGATACTTTGACAGTGTTCAGCACAGACAAGGGTTTCATTTGGTTTCTTGTTGGCTTGAACTTGCTGAAGCTGCTCTGTGGCAGGCTATTTTCAGCTCTGGTCATTACAGCTTGTCTCAATCAAATCAGTTTATGGCTGTGAGATCCCTTCGTTGCCTTTATAATGTGTGCCATGTTGTTTGTGTGTTGTCATAGCGACCGACACCATGTGGATTAGTTGTTTCCGCAGTCACTGGTGAAATAAGATAAGATAAACCTTTATTCGTCCCATAGTGGGGAAATTCACAAAATGGTACAACTGAACAAGGTAGTGAGATTATAGTGAAACTAACTAGTTCCACGGTACAAGTTATTGTTGAATCTACTCTCAAACTTACAATCAAACTTTCGTTCCATATAATCGCAATTATTATTCTTATTATTTATTATATATATTATATATTATTATTATTTAGCAGCTGATTGGTTCAAATAATAACACTATCACTTTTTACTACAAGGAGAAAATGAACAAGAATTCCTGTTCCATGACGGTAGGCAGGTAGGTAGATACTTTATTCATCCCCTTGGGGAAAGATTTTGGGGCCTTTATTTACCAGACGTTAGCTGGAAGCCAGTGGTCATTTCTCAACCTACTTATGCTTGCCCTGTCATATTAAATTAGACATTTCTTGAAGAATATAAACAAGGCTGCATGCACGAGTATCACTGAACAGGGTTTGGTAAGGAGAGCCACACTGAACTCACCCTCTTCTCAGGCAGAGGGGGGACAACGATGTATGGATAGGTAACTATTAGGTAGTTCCTTAGCAGTTCAAATTCACTGTATCTCCTCCACAGAGAGTCAGGGGCTGGGTTACGACCTTCTACGACTGCGTCCATTGGCCTTTGAATAAAGACAGAATTAAATTCATGCAACACAGAGCTAAAACAGGGAAGTACAGATAAATACATATCAATCCATCTCAGCTCAATCCACAGCACTTCCTTCCTTAAATGACTAATCAGGGGAGTCTCACCGTGTTTCAATGAGGTACACCGTGAACGTCTCCTGCATGTTCACTGCGTTCTTGCCACTCCTTTTCTCAGCCTCAGCAACACAGATCTCCATCCTGCGAAGAAGCGTGGATCCCTCCTCCACCATCTGCACCATCACAGCACACAGTGTCAGTAACATGGTCTGTATGGTCAGTGATCAGCGAGCCTCTGAAAGCAGCTCTCTGTCAGACAGCTGAGTCATTGTTCCCACCAGTCATTCCTGCTCCCACTGCTTGTCTTGTTAGGCTCCTAACGTTAGCTAATATCTGTCCATATGAAGCATGTTTTAATGAAGGACACTAGTGTTGGCTTGGAAATAACAGCAGCCCGTGACTCACACATGACTTCAGTGTCCATTATGAAATAAACAATTTAAATGGCGATTTATATATTAGATGAATGAAGCCTAAGCAGCGTGTGTTGTATTACATCTTATATTTAGCTAGCTTGTCTAACATACTGTAAGCTAGCTCTGCCCTGAGCTTTAAGCTGTTAGCCAACGGTTAACAAACATATAGTTAATACAGCCTTTGCATGCAGCAATTTCACAATTACAACGGGAAGAGGATAGTTTTACCGTATTGTTGAAGCTGTTCCTCCCGTCTGCAGCTGTGTGATCTGAATCGTCGTCAGTAGCCACCGACTCCTCTTTACCATCCTCCGCCATCCTCCTCTTTCCTCCCGATGTTGTTGGGAGCCAGGACGCATGCGCAGAGCGTCACCTCATCCAGCTGATGTGAACCAATTTACTGCGCACGCAGGGGTTATCACACCGCGTAGGGAAACATGTGCTCTATCACTTAAGATAAAATTAAATCATTTACATTTACATTTTTTATGATCAATATTTTTGGGGCTATATTGTCATATGGCAACAGTGAAAGAAGTATATATTTAAAATTGTTATGAAATGCAAAATGAAATTCATGCAAGATCACACAAGTTTCAGTTAAGTGATTTAATTATTTTTGTTTGCTGGAAAGTGCTAAAATTCATGTTTAAAAATACATGAAGCCTTTTGACTACATTTATAAAAATTAAATCTGTAAGATAATCATATTTTCTATGCACTCAATACATATTTCTAACTTCATATTCATATTTTTCAACTTTTAATTAAAATTTCTGCACACTAAGACTTTTAAAAGCAGGTGCATTTCCATTTTAAATGTAAAAAGCTGACAGAAAATACAGCTAATTAAGGCAAGAAAAACTGTGTGTACAGTATATACACAAGTGTGAGGATAACAACGGTCTCCAGCTGGTTCAGAATACTGCTGCATGTGTACAGACAAGAACTAGGTAAAGAGATCATATTTCACCATATTATCTTCTCTGGCTTTCTGTAAAATCCAGAACAGAATTTAAAATCCTTCTCCTCATCTATAAAGCCCTTAATGGTCAGGCACCACCATATCTTTAAGCACTCATAGAACCAAATTACCCAAATAGAACTCTGTGTTCCCAGAATGCAGGGTTACTTGCACAGTGCACAGTGCAAACTGTACAGGAATCAAGCAATCAATGTGTTTGAAAAATTTCAGTTGAAGAATCCTGATTTGTCTTGGTGGTCTGAAGGTAATATACCACCCTGATTTCAAAAAAGTTGGGATGCTGTGCAAAACAAAAATAATACAAAATATACTTTTTGACATACAGTATATTCAGTTCAAAACTGTTTATTTAAATATATATATTTGTAATGACAATATATTAAATGTGTTACCTCATCAACTTTATTGATTTTTGTAAATACCTGCATGTTCTGAATTTGATGGCAGCAAAACGTTTCAAACAAGTTGGGACAGGAGCAACAAAATACTGTGAAAGTTGTGGACTGATCCAAAAACACCTGTTTGGATCATTCCACAGGTAAACGGGTTCATTGGTAACAGGTGATAGCATCATGATTGGGTTTGAAAGGTTCATCCTGGAAAGACTCAGTCGTTCACAAGCAAGGATGGAGAGAGGTTCACCACTTGACGAACAGGTGGTTGACTTGGTGAACACATGATTGTGTAAAGGATATTAACGCATGGACTTCGGAACACTTTGTAAAACTGGAAATTGCATTATGTTTTATTTAAGTTAGACACAGCTTCCAACTATTATGGAATCTGGGTTATTGACTGTTTGCTTGTGCTCCTTTATAACGATAATTTTGTTTTGGTGAGGCAGGTAGCTACAACACAGACATTTCTGTCATGTATATTAAATTTTTTAAAACGCTCCTTGAAATTGTGGAACTGTATTATGATTCATCATAATTAATATTTGTTGTTTTCTGGTGTCCCTGTTTGGTGCAGGACAGTCAAATAAAGAAAACCAACCAATTTAAACATGTTTAATCTTAAGAGATATCACAGTTCCATTAACATAACTGTACATTCAAGTGATAAAAGTCATATAACAGATTTACAAGTTCAGGCAGGGTCAGACAATATGCTCTGATAACACTGATACTGCCATAACACTGGTTGCACTCTCTTAATCAGCACAATCAGCATCAGTGCTTCATTTTGGCAAATTAAGTCAGAACAATTGTCTCTACAGCTTTGCAGTTGTGTCAAAAAATTTCCAGCAGCCATCTCACATCATCATGGAGGTCTGTTGCTGGCTTTATGCATAGAAAACTGGTTAGATTTACTTGCAAGTACATATTGGTCAGTAGTGTTAGTGACCAGAAAGTAAAGCGAGTTTTATTTGGTACCTATTTCAATATATTGTCCTACCATCAAGTCTTTGACATCATCTCAGTTAAAGGACACTTTATAACTACTTGGGTCGTATTTTGGTCTTTTCTTTCGGTTATAACAGTCTTCTCAGCATGGCTGAGACCAGTCAGAATTGTGGAGAAATAATAACTTCCCTTTCTGGTGAGAATAAGTATGCTAAGAAATGAAGCAGGCAGACCTCTCATATGCCAGAAGTTGCATCATGTCACCTAAAAAGGCGTCACATGGGACATCAAACAACTGTAAAACTCAACAGGCGTGATCAAAAGGACAGATAAAGAGAGCTACTTGTGCAGAGATGAAGAAATCTTGATTCAACTAACTGTATTGGAATGAGGAATGAATGCTACTTTTGAGTGTGTTTTAAATAAACAGGAAATTAGGATTATATTAGGTCTGTAAAACTAGACACATTGCTGTACATAAAAACAGGTCATAAAGCACATCCGTGACCCTGAGTCATCACTTAGTTGTGATGCTATCCTCCAGAGCACTCATTAAAACACTTATAATACTAATAATAGTGCTGTCTGGATTGACTGTCAAATTGGTTGAAATTTTTACCACCCATCAATCTACCAGTTCCTCACGGGAAGTTTGTCCACATCATTATTAAAGTACAGGTCCTGAATATTTCACTGCTGTGCATGGTTATGTGGTTCATCCTGCAAACCGACAAAGAAGCAGACTTGTTGCGGAGAGGATGGGGCGATGTCAGGATGACGGTGGGAGGAAGAGGAGGAAGATTTGGGGATCTCCCAGTAGCTGCCGTGGAGGTCGAGGGAGGACAGAGCGGGCAGGTTGTCCTTCTGCATGGGTTTGTCATACTCCGTAGATAGCGGTGGCGTACTTAAGCATTTCCTCAGGCACGGCTCACTGCAAAGTCAATTAAATGGATGTTTAAGAGTTTGTTTCACTTATTTAAAACAAGATTCATGCATAGAAGCAATGGGCAACAAAGTTCAAGAGAATCCCTTCAGAAATATTTATTGTCTTTAAAAGGTCCATCATCACCAGAACTCCTGGGTCACTGAGAGCCAGTCTCAAGGTCACAGTATGCTTCAAAGGGACTAAGGGACTAAAATCAAAAGTGCAAGATACAAGTGAATGAATGAATCAGGGCAGTTCCATATTCTTTCATCTGAAACATTAGCTGCTCCCTCAAGTCAACTATTAGAACTGCATGGGAACAGGACTTAGATATGGGGCAAGTAAATGAGTAACTGCTCCTAACTAGTATCATTATTGTATTAGTTTAAATTTTTTATATATAGTCAAATGATTATTCAATTACTTTCTTATATCTTTGTTCAATGAATTGTGATATAATTTTATGTGTGTTTTAATTTTCCTATACAACCTTCTTGGTTGGTAATATGCAGTTAATATGTGTTTTGTGTATGCAGCTTTAAGTTGTAAGTGTGTGTGGCTTAAGTGAAATATTTATTTTTACTGTTTCACATTTATACTCAATAAATAAAACATTTGTCAGAAAATTACTCTGATTCATAATCCTGAGCATTCCCATTCAATAGACATATGGAGTAGATGATGGTATGGCCAGACCTGAGCATTGTATGCACTGCATGAAAAATCATTTGTCACCTAATGGAGTTCGCTGGCGCTCCTTTCCAGGCCTGTTTGTACACATCACCTGCCACTCCAAACAGCCAGCTCACATCAGCTGGCACCTCTGGGATCCACTCCACAAACCTGGGGTAGAGAAAAAACGATTTTATATGAACAGGCACTAAACTGCTGTTTTGAAAAGGACAACTTGATCATAGACCTGACTCTTGCAACAAGACGAGTGGAAATGTATTTTAGAGTAAATATTATCATTGTTTAGATCTATACTCACCTTTGGGCCACTGAGTAGGCCGACTGCACAGGAAGTGTGTATGGCATGAGCATGTAGGAGGCCACTCTCATTGGCAGCATCTCGGACAACTTGGAATACAGGCCAGGTTTGTCTTGGCAGGCCTCGCAGAACACTGACAGACACACAGAGAACAGACACACACCAGTTTAAAGAGGCATTGCAAAATTTATAACCTGAGTATGAACTGCAAAAACTTCAATATCTTCTTTACTGAAAGCCAATATAGTCTGGCATGACAGTGCACCTTTCTTGATGGGTGTAGGCAGAATGATCTGCTCATCCAGCCACCAGTGCTGCTTTCGCAGCAGGCGGAACTTCCGGAGCATCCACTCTCTGGTGGTCTCCTCCTGCTTGCAGCAGCAGTCGGGCAGGCTCTCTGGCAGGACAGGGCCTGAGGTCGGACGCTCCAGCATCACCAGGTCTGGCACCACAACACATGCACACACATTAGTGAAACAGGCCAAAGGTTAAGCTAGAGGCTGATAGGCATGCATCATAACTGAGCTTATTTGAGAGTCATCATGGTAACATAATTGTACAACCCAGTTCCAAAAGTGTCCCAGCTTTTTTGGAATCAGGGTTGTAGAATACTCACTGTTCTCTTCAAGGAAGCGTAGAGCATCTTTATAGCCGCTCTGGCACATCTCAGCCAGGACCTATGAAGAGGAAGACAGTACATCATATATATATATATGGCAAAAACAAAAATCTATCTTTTTCAGACATTTTAGGGGCTGCCATTCTCCCCTGTACTCTGCTTTCAAGCCTCACAACCTTTTTCTTCTTTGCCATACCTATCTACTGTCAAGTAAGTTATTTTTCAATTATATTTAATTTAAGATAAGATATACCTTATTAATAACAACAAAAACATAAATTTCAGAACATTTTATTGATTTGATTTTTTTTTCTAATTTCTGATTATTGACTTTCTCAACAAAAAAGGCAAACTAAAAGCACAGATCAGGGATAAAAAAAAAAGCATAGAAAAGATATTCACTACTCTATTACTAATATTACTCGAAAATAAGAAAAGTGAACAAGCTTATTTCCAATGTAAAACAAATTTCCAAACGTAAAAACATACATTTAAGAGACTTGGCAAGTACTCTGTAGCTGTTTTTTTTTTTTTAGATTATTATAAATATTTGTTTTAACTTTACATTTTTAACCAACTACTATGTTTTACAATACTTAGAATATATTTTGAGATATATTTGTGTAGACTGGTTATATTTCGTGGTTTAGCACAAAGAGCAAAGATGACTCAAAGAGATAGACCTATTCAGATATCCCTATCCTATCACGGTCGTTATAAAGAGCCACATTACTATGGTCGGTTTGTCATATTGCATAAGAGCAACTTCAATAAAACATAGCTCTCACATCAGCAGAGTTGCTCACAGCTAATCCACTGGCAGGAATGGTCAGACCAGGGGCTCATGGGATAAAGTACACAGAGTTCTCTGTCTTACTGGCCATTCAAATTCTGTGTTCCTATGCATGTCAATACAGCACTTGAGTGTTTATGTGTAATAAGTTACACAGGGCTAGAGCCTCAAGCACGTATGGGTGGACTTGTTTTTCGTGTGGCGTGGTACAGAGAGGTAATTCCCCTTTCTAGGAATGTGGTAAGAACACACATGCCCTGTTACACAGACTTGTGCACCCAATTACATAATCATGAGATCCAGACAGCATAGCATGCACACACACACGTGAGGGGAGCGGTGAGGAGCCAGGCTGCATAACAGCAACACAGCAAACAACTCCAGTCCAACAGGGTCAAAGCTCACCTCATCTTAAAGGTTACCTGACAATCACCACAGCGACAGGGAAGAAAAAGAGGGAACATAAGAAGGTACATCTAGATTCTACTTCCTGTCAGTGATAGGTGAAGGGAGTTGAGGAAGATGAAGAAGGGAGGGGGAAAGCTTTTTGAACAGAGACATCTCAAGCTGAAGTGATCCTGAAACCACATCTGCCAGTCTCTGAAAATTTGTGTCCTTGCTTTGGAAAATGGTAGTAGTGGCAGATGTTTGTAGATTAAAGTTAATAATGAATTAAGAAGTCCAGTGTATCTTGCAGTTGAAAAGTCTCTCTTGTACAGGGGCAGTGTTTCATAAAGCAGTAGGAACAGCTGCTGTGCTTGACTAATAAAAAGAGAAATAAGTTTTAGTTGGAACTGTGAAAAGTTAAGGAGTGTTTATTTGATCAAAGTTTTATGTTTGTTGAAACAATTCTTTTTCAGTTCAGTTATATCTTCCATGAATTCTAGTAAAAAGGGATAATGGAAGATTTACAACTTCAATCTCTTTTTTTGTACACAATAAACGGAAATCTAGCAAAGCTGTGATGCATGCTAAGTATATGGACTTTGTAACTTTTGATGTTTGCTGAAGAGTGACCACTGTGGCAACCAGTTGTAATGTGTGGTAATGGTGAATGAATGTCATTTAAATGTTGCATAATCTTACTTTAAAGCTGCATTAGTCTGACCACTTGGGGCAGTAGAATGAGCTAAAAATGCATTCTTGACAGATCACCACATTATATTATCAAAGTTCAACATTATCTGGCTAATTAGCTGCTGTTCCACTTTTTTGTTTTTTTGCCATCTGAACAAGCAAAATGTTACTCTGATGCTGAAGCGCTACCTACCTTGGGCTCTGGTGGAAACAGGGCCCTGCTTAGCCGGTACATGTTGCCCAGGTTCATCTGGATGCTGGTGTTGGTGAAGCACAGCTCGTGGAAGCTGGTGGAGTTGTCGCGGGGACAGATGTCACTCTCGCCAGAGAAGGGAGAAATGCTGATGGTGTTCTTCAGCTCCGACTGTGGTAGGTTGTCGCTGATCCCGCCATCCACGTAACGCTAAATACACAGAAAGAAGCGCACAGTCATAAATAACGTATAAACCTACTTTCACTATATTTTCACCAACTGCACGTGTCAATCTGAGTCAACAATTGCAGAATAGGTCTCACTGACACATACTGAATGTTGTTCTTGGCTGCTGTTCAGACTCTAGACAAAACTAGCCACAAATTTCGGTCACATAGTGTGAACCATTCCCTTGTGCCCTAGGATCGCTCTGACCTAACATTGTAAGAAGACATTCTACCCTTTCAGAATTAAAAACCCAAACACTGGGTAATGAAAGGACAATGTTCTCATTTAAAGAGCTTAAAATGTCAAAAACAAGGGATTAATTATTCTTAGTGCCAGTAAAATTTATTCGGCTTGGCAAAGATGCTGCCAGCCAAATAGAATATAGGTCAGTGAGGAAATGAAGGTCAGGATTATTCAACGTGCATACAGAGTACACAAATCTGTATTTTGACACTTTTACCTAAATTAGTGTTCTTCTTACTCTAAAAGTGGATTTACTACATTAGTATTGGAGCGGTAACATTTTGTGGAGTTTGTCGTTGTTGTTGTTGTGAGCCTGTAAAGCCCTTTGAGACACTGAATATTATGTTTAGCTGTAAACATTAGACCCATAACTGATAATCTGTCTTACATAGCTTATCACAGATTTCTCCTATCTGTACACATGTGTATATCTAATAATATAATATAATATAATAGAGAAATGAAAAAAAGATATGTCTATGGTAGTTTAGAAACAGGGCTGCAAATACATGACTTGTTCACCAGAGAGCACTGACAAGTTCACTTTATTAGCCACACTGGTGCTGTTAGCATGCTCGTCAGTGTGAGCATGCTAGCATTTGCTTAGTAGTGCTAACCACAGAACAGCTGAGGCTGATGGGAATTTTATTAGTTTTGCAAGTATATTGGACAAAGTGAAATTTTCACCTGAAAATGGGAGATGAAAAGTTGCATTGTCAGTGTGAGCATGTTGGCATGCCAAGGTTAGTTTTTCGCACTGTTAGCATGGCTATAGACTCAGCCTTGTTCAACTGTGAAATCCATCTCAGAATATATCTTGGTTAGAGTTCATTGCAAAATAAATTTTACTATCAAATACCAATATTGGCCTCAAAAGTCAAATATCAGTTGGACTTTAGTACAAATAAATGTGATTTTACCTATGTCTGATTTCTCTTGGCTGTGAAGAAATTTCTGTAGTGCTACTGTATATTTTACGGATCCCATACCTTCTTTGAAGAATGAACGAGGCAGTTATAAAGCTGTTACATAGTTAAGTAGATTTTATAAGTAGTTGTTGTAATTATTAGGAAACTATGGGGAAGAATGGAAATGGAGTGGTAAACACAAAGTGTCATGATTGAAGTTACTGCACAGTCACGCACAGACTATGAGTCACACTAAACTGGGCTCAGAGTCAGCAGGCAGCTCAAAGTACACAATGTACAGAATAATGCCTGCACACATACAGACATGCATGTACATATGCTACATACATGTTGACATGTGCATGCAACAGCTCAACTGAATCTCGCAGCAGTTTTATTGGACTCACTTTGTTCCCTGTGATGTTTTTACACTGAACTTTGGCACCAAGACTGAGACAACAAACTCTATTCGGGGAACAGCACCAAGATGTCCACAAAGAGGTTGTTTGTCATGGATGTTCTGTTTTTGGCACAGTGATTTTCTATGGGACTGGGGCTTCACTGCCTGGGTGTTGATCAAGACTAAAAGCTTTATTTGTGCCATTTTAATTGAGTTATATACACTGTAAATTTCTATATTTAACTCCTACATTCATTCATCTGTTGTATTTTGAAACAGAAAACTTATGGTTAGTCTGTGGGTTTTTACTTCATGCCATCTGGCTGATTACTTTTATCTGTCTAAATCTACACAAATGCTAAACACTTGACTTTTTAATTTTGTTAGTATTTTTATATTTCAATTTCATTTATCGGTACTCTTTAAATGACACACTTTAAGAGACGGCTGAAGTATATTCACTGTAAACACTTGAACTGATGTCAGCACTTTCACTTCAACTGAAACTTTTTGATGTATCAACTGATTTCAAGGCTTACATTTCCAACGGAGACTTAAAAACATTTTCAGTGCTTCAGCTGACACCTCCACTACTTTCGATACTCACATTCTGACGCTTGAAAGACTTTCAAGATTTAGATGGACACCTGGTGTGTTAACTGCATTCATTCATTGTTACATTTTGAGGCTTCTTTGCATTCACATTATATGTCATGTTATTTGGCTTATGTGTCTTCTTTGGATCACCCTTGACCTTTGTATTTTGTTTTTACTACATGATGTCATCTGAATCCAGTCTGGCCGACTTAGTAATGATTGTTTATGACCTGGGAAAAAACATGTCTTCAAGTGTCGACCTGTGGCTGGATCAATATTCACTGAAGCTACCAGGAGTCAGTGACTGACAGTAACCTATGTGAAACTGAGCCTGTGCAGAGGTCACCTCACCTTTTGTCGGTTGATACACAGGTCGACCTGCATTCATACTATACATGTCTACTGGTATCAGCCCTTGTGATTTTTTGTTCATGACTCACTCTGTCCACAGCAAGAACAGGCATGTTCTCTTATGATCCAGTGGCTTCACACTACTGTTTTCCATATAAACACATGCTGAACATATATCAATGAAAGCCATTATCAGCCTAATGGTACTTTTTATCTGCTTTGCACTTTAAACCTGATAGTGACTGATTACATGTTATATGTAATTTTGTACATATACATATGTATATACACACATACATATATGTACATACACGCACACACACATATATAATAATATTTGGGTCAATTTTGTCAGGATAGGAAAGCACAGGAAAGCAGTGCTTGTGCACAGTGGCACACAAACCCAACCTCCAAAACCCAAGCTCTGTCAATCTGAATTAGATCACTGTCAAAGTCCAATAGCAGCTGATGAGTCATAAGTGAAGGCAACATCGCTATCAGACACCAGGACTTGAAGTTAAACTGATTTCCACAGTTCTTTTTTAGACGTTGGAATGACTGAAACTGATTATTTCTACTGGAAAACAAAATGATCTCATAGCAATCTTGTATCCTGACTTGTATTCTCCCCTGCATTTTTTTTAGTGCAGTGTTTTCCCAGTCCTATTTCCAGGTCTAACCAGAATACTGTTAAATAATAGATGTGTTTTTGGTTAACAATTGCACCCCAAGGCAATACAAATGATCTTCAAATTACAGACCATGATCTACTTTTACTACAGCACTTCCACATTCAGACTCATGAGGATTTCCTGTTCGACTTTGGTTGCTACATTTTTCTAAAACCAGAGGAGTGTGATTTCTTTCTTTCTTTGCCACTAGAACCTCCTTCTCCTTTTTCTTTAATTGTGAAATACAGAACTTAGCGAAGGTGTCAGATTCCTCTTTCTACAATAATTGTGCATCCCAAAAGAGGACACCCAACCACAGACACTTACCACTCCTCTAAATGATGGCGGAATGAACCCGCAGTAGATGGGAATGAAACAGCTGCAGATCAGCGCCTATAGACAGAGGACATGGTTGAACAGGGGAAATCAATTTTCTGTCACTTGCAGTAAGGCAACTGAAGGCTTCTCCACGTTTAAAAGATGTCACCACCTCCCCTTACCTGGATGAGTTCCGCTTTGGAGCTGAACTCTGACACCAGCACGTTCTCCCCATCAGACACTCTGGTCAGCGAAACGCATAGCCGCCCGGAGGCCAGGACATGTGCATCGGAGGGCAGGTCACGATTCAGGCCTGACTTTATCACCTTGACCAGGTTAAAGGAAGGGTGAAGAGGGCCCAGATTCCTCTTTCTAGCTTCCTTAGCCACCTCAATCACATCTTCACAGCATTTAGCTAAAAATGAGAAAGAAAAAGAAGTTTAGGTTCAGGAGATGGGTCTTTGAAGCTACACCTGCTTTGAAGCTTCCCTATGATCAAATGACCAATGTGAACCCTTTTCCAAGCACTGAGCCCATGCTGAGGTCACCTCACCTACCTCTTGGTTGATACACAGGTCGATCTGCATTCATATACATGTCTACTGACGTCAGCTCTTATGATTGCTTTTTCATGGGAGAGAAAGCAAAAGGGTGCCTCTGACTCACTCTGTCCACAGTAAAAACATGACATGACTTGTTCTCTTATGATCCAGTGGTTCCACACCACTGCTGAACACATATCAATGAAAGCCATTATCAGCCTGATGTACATCCTCTATTTTTATCAGCCTTGTACTTTAAACCTGATAGTGACTGATTACGCATGTTATATCTAATCTTATACAGATCATAAAATGATCAATAGTATGTTTACTGAACACTCAATATATATGTATATACATACAGAGGGGTGAGAAATCAAATTTAAGCAAATTTGTGGCTTTGACCAACATAACTCCTTTCCTTGAGTTGTATCCCTTCCATTGAAGCATGTATTCAGATGACACTTAGATGAATTTGAGCTACTTGCTTGTTCAAGTAGCAGATCTTTGCTTACCAAGCAGCACTGAGATAGTAGGAAACAAGGCATCAGAACTAAATGAAAGTGTCAGAAGTCAAATTGTTATTCTAAGCAAAGAGGGGTTTTCTCAGAGTCAAATCATGGCTAGACTATAGGTTTCTATGGCAGTGCATGAAACTCTAAAATGCTTTACAGAAACTGGATCACTTGTATCCAAAGCACAATCGGGCAGACTGAAAGTGACCCCGCCATCAGAAGATCAGCACATCAAACTTGGTTCACTGAGAATCCCTGAGCAAGGAGAGGTATCACTCCATTCTTCTGAGACATGCTGTACCCTCTGGTTTGCATCTTTGTGGAGAAGGATTTATACTGCAGCAGGATAATGACCTCAAGGCTTTGCAAGAACTACTGGAAGACCAAAGAAGACCAGAGTCCTGACTGTCATGGACTTTCTTCCACAGTAATCATTGAATACTTACGATAACTAAGATAAGATAACAAGAACTATTCATACTTTTCAAAGATTTGACTTTTCATTCAAATTGTTAAAAACTATTGAAAATAGTATCAATATGTCCATATTTTTTTTTTGGAAACCTACATGTTGATGACATTCAAATCATTCAGATGAAGTGTGGTTTGGACAAAAGGAAACTGATTCCTCCTATATTTCATTCATTCACTGTCTGAAAGGACATTCATGATATTTTTTGGTCTCATCACTGTCAAAAAATACACTTTTGGGTCAGTTTTGTCAAAATATATAAGTAAATTAAAAAAAATTAAATTAAATAATCAAATCAACAAGTTCTACAAGTTCCTTCTTCTCAAAATTCAACCAGTTTTCTCAGTTTTTCTGAAAGAAATCGAACCCATTTCAAAAATATGTAGTGAGTATTCACACAGTTCAGCAAATAAAAAAACATGGCAAAAAAGTAACTCAAAAAAGATGAAAACTATAATCTTACTACTACTAGTAGTAGTTGTAATAACACTAATACTCTCTAGGAGGCTACCGGGTCACGGCGGTGTGTCTTACTTATGGATGCCTGGCTGGCGAGCACGGAGGCGGTCAGAGCACCGGCAGATGCCCCGTACAGTTTGGTGGCCCCTTTAACGAGGTAGGGCGCCTTCTCCAGCAGGCAGCTGGCCACTCCGATGTGGTAAATCCCCAGGAACCCGCAACCGGCGAAAGACAAATTCCAGCCTCCGTTTAGGTCGAACATGGCGGGGCATGCCCCAGCCGGGGAGCGGAGCTCTGACAGGGAGCAGATCACCGGGAGCGCAGCGGCTGAGGGGGGGGACTCACCCTGACGGCGGAGGGACACCGACTGGAGGATTCACGAGTCAACAGCTGACTGTATACAGGGAAGTTCGGGGAGGGCGCAGTGATAATGATGCCTTCAGGTACTGTCAGAAATGCCATGACCGCATGATCGGTCCAATAGTGCGACTATCGGCAAATTTACACTTATTTTCACGAAAGGGATATTAGCATCTACATGGTATTAGAAACTGAAAGGACAAAAAAATGAATGTGCCGCAGGTTATTTAACGTAGGAATAATGAAATTTACGAGGACATTAAAGGCAACATGTGTTACTGACAGTATGATTGGATTAATGCATGTCTATCAATTCCCTTTTCTACACAAGAGCCAATCAACAGCAAGTGTGATAGACAACACAGTGACGTCACGACCCCATTAAAAAGGGAGAAAAGCAGACAAAGCCCCTCCCCTTACTTGGCTTCTGTTTACTTGCCTCATAGTTAGGCTTTTTGATTTCTCACACATATTTATTTTAATATTCTATAGTGACCATAAATCATCTGTAATGGTGACAGACTCTACTTTTCACAGTGTGTGTACATGAGGGCATGACCTTTCGCCAGAAAGAGCAAATTATAGAGTTTGGTGAATTTGGAAAGTTGCCAAGCTTGTTGGCACAGTAAACCATTAGCTGCTCTTTTTCCCTGTGAGTCACTGGATACCACCTACGGCAAAACAGTAGATGAAGCCTTGAGAAAGATTACACTAATATAAAACAAACATGACGGGATTAACAATGAGACAATTAGGCAATTGTCTGTTGACCTGTGGGGATATTATAAAATAGTATAGTAATAACAAATGAGATAAAACAAGCTATCTTAAGATCCCTTTGAACTTTTAAACATTTTAGTATGCCATGGAGCATTATACGAATATTATAGGAACATTATAGGCAAGGACAGGGCATTAATGTGTTGAGTAGCACAGCATTAAGGGTATAATAGGTTTGTTATCATATTATTATAGTGAATGACATAACAGTATAAGAAAAGAAGCACTTCCTGAAGAATATGTATGACTGTTGTGTGAGATAGGAATTTAGGAAGCTTTGGTCTCATGATTTTTGTCATTTGTTTGCAACTACTATTGTTTTCCTGTTATGTAACAATCAATCAAGTCAGTGTTCATGGGCATTAAAACCCCTGACAGAGAGAGACTTTGTCAATCTCTGGCAGACTCTTTGAGACGCTAGACTGTATTGAACCCTTCGCAAAGGTTTGAAGCTTCATGCAATAAACCTTACAAAAACAAGGTTTGTTGTACGATCTTCATTTTCCAATTTCCGCCTCAGTGGGCACTGCCAATTGTCCTTAATGTATTGGTTGAGTTATAGACGTGATGAGGGTGAATGGGGGCTTTAATACACTTCCTGCTTAAGAATTTATTGGTAAACAACTGGTCAATTGTGCATGTCATCAATATGAGCAGATTCAAAGTTGTTCACTGTGCAATGGTGATTATTGTAAAATTAGTTTGTGTTGTATACGAATGTTGTGCTATAAATACAATTGGACTAAATGGGCCTCCATAGATTTCAGTGCATCCCACCCAACCACCTAATACACACAATTTGAAATCATTCAGTTTTTATGGCATCAAAACTGATAGATGAGATGGTGGTACAGTATTATTAGCGCAGGGCACTGTACATGTTATTGACTTTGTTATATATTAAGGTATTAAAGTATTATATGTGTGCATTATTAATTTAAGGTGAATTTTAAAAAAGCAAACTTAACTATATGTTGCACTATGAGACCAGATGATTCTAACATCAAATTATAGGATTATTACAGCAGCCTTATGACATTAGCGTGTAGGTGTGTATAATGTGCTGGGGAGCATCCTTCCTCTGCGGGCGCGCGCATCCTCGGGCCCGGCGAGAGTGGTCCTGATGCTGAGACGCGTGCGCGCGCATTACATCACCTCTCTCCCGCGTGATTGGCTGTAGGTCAAGTCGTCCGCCCGCCGTGCAGCATCCACTGCGAGCATCAGCGTCACGAAGCGAAGCGGCAGCGGCGTTTAAAAACCAGCCTCATCACCATCATTTCTGATTCCATTACCAATAAAGAGAAGAGAAAAACAGTTCGCCTGGGTGTGCTCGTTTTGTTTTCTTGCACTGGCGGCTCGTTTCGAGGATGGCCGAGAGCGAGGCAGACACGCCGAGCACGCCGATTGAGTTTGAGAGCAAATATTTCGAGTTTGATGGAGTGCGGCTGCCGCCCTTCTGCAGAGGGAAGATGGAGGAGATCGCCAACTTCTCCCTCAGAAGTAGCGACATCTGGATTGTCACCTACCCAAAGTCAGGTAAATAGACCTCTGCGTCACCTGCTGTGCAAAGCTCTCTGTGTCTTTAGTATTCTTGGCTGCAGGCTTCCCTTGTGATTATTAAAGTTTCCTAATATAAATATAGCACAGGGCTAGCAAATGATTCACTTCAATCAGTCACGTGGTTCTTTTTGCATAACACACAAGTCATCATTAAAGTTGAAAATCCAGCACATTTCCTGTTGGGTGGGTCACAGTTTAATATCACTGTTTATATTGCGCTTGTGCAGCTGAACTACATTTCACAGGCCTCTATCAAGCTTTTACAAGCAGCATGCAGCTATTGCATAATCTGATGCCCCGTCAATCGATCACCATGCCTGGCTGTACTGCATCAATGAGCCTGCACGTCTGATACACCCTCCATCATCCTCCACAATCGCAAGCGCTATCAGACTCATATGGAAGTTGGTGTTTACATCCAGCTCCGGAGTGTTGTGGCGCAGCGCCTCTGCAGGCCGGCTGCCGTGCGCGGTGCCCTGCTGCGCGCTGGGTGGGTCCGGTCATGTGACGGCTGGTGGGCAGCTGGGGGCTCAGTGCGCGCAGAAGGGCAGAGGGAGTTTGTTATTGTTCTGGGTCAGCAGCACAGGAACACATGTAGTCTAGTTTATACTGGAAGAAAGTCAACTATGCACAGATAGTGATCACCAAAAGAAAATGAATTGAGAGGTCATAATACATTTATGCCTACCTCCCATATTACGTTTATTTTTTAATGATATGCAGTCATTATGTTATGAATCAAACATATTCTTTTAATTATGTCTTAGATGAATCACACACCCCCTTTCCCTATGGTATTGGGTTCTTTCCAATGTTGCAGGATGAAATCGGTTGGCAAGGGCAGGTATGCATGCACACAACAGAAATAGGTTCCCCTGTTTTCTCTGACTCGAGATTGTATGAGTCACACACTAAACAGAGTCAGGTTTTCAACTCACTCGAGTCACCAAGTCGGTCACTCAGAGCTTGGTGAATCAGAGACTTCCGCCGGTCAAGCTGGCTAACTTCTGGTTTAGGCCTCTGCTAACTTGACTGGGATGAAATAATGTATTTGTGTGGCTCCACTTTTCTCATGATTGTGTGCTGGAGAAATGCTTTTTGGGCTCCTGTGGAAAGTTCTAATTACCCGATTTGACCACCGTGTTAAATTGGCTTCAAAGCCCAGAGCTGTTCCTTGTGGGTGAGTAAGCGAGTGATTCATGCATCCCAAGTCAGACCTTCAGCTCAGGGCAGTGAGCGAGCTCTGGGCTGGGAGAGCGAGGACTGAGTGGAAACAAGTGCCAAAGTGGTTTCTTTTGTCAAAGGACTAGGTTAATTCAGTAATTAACTTGCTACATTTCCACAACTACAGGGACACATGGTCAGTTAAAGTTAGTAGCAATCCCTCAGTCTGGTTGTCTTTGTGACTTGTGGAGATTTGTGGAGAGCTTTGTGAGTCACATGGCAGTGAGCTGATCATTTTTCCTACCACTATCACAGGTTATAGTTAGCAAAACACCGATATCTCAAGGTCAAGATGCAGAGGAAAATCTCGTTATTCTTTAAAAAAAATGAGCCCTGTCCTCAGTCAGGTTAAATATATTATATATCAGTGTGGGTAGGTTTGGTTACAGGTTACATGCACTTCGGCTAGTGGTGACAATGGAGCTTTCAAGGAGGATGATCAGTTTGGAAAATAGGTTACTACTGCTGAGTCTGAGCTTTTATTGGCAGAGGAGCAGACACTTCTATGTAGGGGTGTAATGATACACAAAAACAATTTTCTTTTTATACTGGAAAAGAAATCTGAGAACAGCAGGCCTGCAAGCTGTAATCGTCCTTTATGCTGCACATGCTTTTTTATTGAGAACTTCTCAAATGTCTAAAACCTGGGTTTGCGACAACAGAGTACGGTTGTAGATCTGTTGCCATGAAAACACTAATGGACTTGCTTATTGCTTCTGCCCGTTCTGAATTGCTAGGAAGGGGTTGTTGAAATGATGTTGGGAGAAGCGTTTGCGCAGCTTTTTCCACACAGCGGTGATAATCACACTTTGGTCGGTGCCTTTTCAAATCGGTGTGCAAGTTTGACGTGTTGCCAGATGCTTTGGACTTTGGATTCTTGCCTGCTCCTTATTAGATTTGTTTGCCTGTTTGGACTGCCTTCTGGGCCCACATGTTCCCTGCTCTAATTGTGCCCCCAAGAATTTTGGCTTGCATGATGCCAGATCCCAGAGATTCTCTCTATGCTGTTTTGTTTGACCACCCTCACCAGGAGGGTTTGTCCACCATTTTACATTAATCTGTTCAATAAAAAGTTGACTCCTGTCTCACAACTGTTTGCAAAGCACTGCTCATTTGTGCAGCATGCTTGAGAAACAGTTTAAAGCGAATTAATCAATTTATATAATATTATCTGTTGTGATATGGTCACATTTCGAAATAATAAAGAAATAGGGCCTCTATGAAGTCGATAAATTGGATTTAACTAATGCATCCCAAATTGTATGCGGTACGCACTTTTTTAATCAGGGATTCTTTTTAATCACATCATGAACTTTTGTGCCAGGGCACCGATGTCAATCAGTGAATCTTACCATCACTAATGTGCAGATGTTTGACTTGCGGTGTGTTGCTGCATCATCCTGCAGTGCACATGCTGTTACATGATACTGTGAGAGAAAGCAGCAGAGCCAAACTCTCCCATGTGTAACAGACTGTGCCGCCTCCTATTTAGGTTTTGCCCTGCGAGCACAGATCTGCACATGGTCATGATTAATTTAGACTCTCCTGGAACTCAGTACCTTTTATGCTGACTGTGGAAAACACGACTATAATTCTCTGAATCATATCATATCCGAACGCTCATATTGGACAACCAGGATCACATCTGGGCATTGGCTGCTAAAGTGTGGTTATGGGAAGGGAGAGATTGTGGATATGACAGGCATCTGGATTGTCTTCTCTGGTTATTACCCTTGCCTACCTCACATTCTCATAAGCCTTTTGTTCATTGCCTTTTGGCAATAAAATCATTGAACTACACTTCTGTAGTCTGCATTTTGGGCCTGTTACCCAGCTTGCACAACTGTGATGGATACGGAAAGAAGTGCAAGTGCTAGCTGTAAACAAGGCAGTTTGACTTAGTCTAACAAGATGACACTGTGGAGTAAAAAAACAAGAAAATTCATTCATATCCAGTGAACTCTGCTGCTTCTTGTGCACATGGGAGAAGCAGTCGAAAGCAATGTGAAGCTTTTAGCTCCTCCTCTCTCCTGTTTCCTTCTCCCTGCTCTGTGTTGGTGTATCTCTGAGCTTCTGGTGCAGAGCATAGACTGTATAAGGTGCAGGGGGAGAGAAAGCACATGACAGGCCGCATGGTTGGGATACTGCAGAGCTGTGATGCCATTGGCTCACGTGTGATTGTGTCTTGGTCAATGGGGTTTACAAGATTCTGTAAACCTAGAGGGTGATATGATAGCCGTGCATATATGACTGTTTTGACATCAGCCATACGCTCAATAGTGTCTTCCTGCAGGCGGTACACCTTTGGACTCCACTACACACACACACACACACACACACACACACACACACACACACACACACACACACACAGTCCTGTGCTCTGGCTGCATGCTGTATGCTGATGTGAAATTAAAACAATGCACGTTTAATGAGGCACTGTACTGATCAGTACATTACAGTCCGTGCCTTTACTCATCACAGGGAGTACAACTCAGCCCTTTGAAAACAGTTCTTCTATGGCTCTGGAGGAGCTTTCTGAGGTCTCAGAAAACAACCATGATGATGTCATTAGTGTTATGTCAGCTTGAAACTTGCAGACTACAGGCAAAGAAACTCGTGACACTGAGTTGGAAAAACATGGATGTTTACAAGTGAGGGAGAGCATAATGAAAGTTATCACATTATGTGAAGTGTCTTCATTCAATCTGTCTTTTGCAAACGACAGTAATGTGTAGCAAATATTTTCAGCTTTATCATGTTCATATTTTCAAGTGAAAGCAAGAGCAGCATTAACGTCTAAGATAAAGACCTACTCTTTACAAGGATACGGACATCTGAATATACACCAGTCAAAAGTTTAGACACTTTCTCATTCAATGTTTTTTCTTTATTTTTGAGTGTGCAAAGTGGCTACTTTGAAGATTCTACAATATAAAACATTTCCTAGTTTGTAATTTGTTTGTAAGTTTAATCTACATTGTAGAAAATAAAAATAAAGAAAAAACATTAAATGAGAAGGTGTGTCCAACTTTTGACTGGTACTGTACATTTTTGAATAATTTAGCTAATTGAAATTTAGCACTACTATGTATTTTCATCAATATGTAATAAGATGTTTCACAGTCCAAATAGGTATGTACACAACTATGTTGCTTGTTCTGTATGACCCCCCCAAAAAAAAAACCATGGGCATCAATCTGCTGCTATAACAGCCAACACTCTCCAGGCTGTCCATTAGATGCTGAACTTGGTTGCATGGATTTTCTCTCAGTCAGATACCAGAGCATGAGTAAGGTCCAACACGGCTGTTGGGTGATAAGGTCCAGTTCATCCCAGAGTTGTTGGATGGGTTGAAGTCAAGGCTCTGTGTAGGCCATTCCTCTGCAGAGCCGGCTTTGTGCACAAGGGCAATGTCATGTTGAAACAAGGTCTTCCTCAAACTGCTTAAAGTACACTATTAATATACTAAAATGTGAGTATCCATGATGGCCAAGGCCAAACCATTAAAAACAGCCCCAGCCCATTACTCCTTCTCCACCAGTCTTTACAGTCAGCATTATGTCTTCAGGCAGGTAGCACTCTTCTGACACCTGCCAAATCCAGATCCATCTATCAGACTGCCTTTCCAAGAACTAGTAGTAATTATTGGC
Source organism: Holacanthus passer (assembly GCA_025331565.1). Lineage (NCBI taxonomy): Eukaryota > Metazoa > Chordata > Actinopteri > Pomacanthidae > Holacanthus > Holacanthus passer. The sequence goes on from JAFREQ010000039.1 coordinate 2,423,208, forward strand.
ATTATTTCTAAAACCATGGAGCACATCATTTGTAGGGTTACACATTACATTAAAAAGTTAGTTATGCCCGAGTCTGTGTTTTAACCAACCCATGCAGCCAACCCGAGCTTAATTACTTAGCTAACTGCAACAGTTGTGCTTCCAGCTCACAAAATTGACTGTAGTTCATCTTGGTTTGAATAGCAACTCTTCCAGAGTTGAGAAGTTTGCAGCCTGCACTCAGTGTCCTCAGATATTTTTATTATCCCTATTCTCAAACAACTTTCTGACTGGCTTTTATTTCAATTTGTAAGTCACAGCTGATGATTTTCATGTTTCAAACACATGCAAACCCGTTCATGAATGCAAAATGCATCATAACTGGTTCCAATGAGAAATGAATGGTTTCTCAGCCAGCATGTGGCCAGCCTGGGGCCACACAGACATACATGTTCTTCTGCTAAGCAAGAACAGTCAGTCTTTGACAGCCTTGTCTGCAGAAAAAATTGCAAGCTGTCAGATTGATAGCTTAAAGCTTAAGCTTAAAAACCTTGCCATCCTGAATGGATCACGCTCTAATAAAAGCTTTCTCTCAGCTAAATGAAGCAAGATTCTTTGGGTTTCACATGGTGTGATCTGATCACAGCCTGTAAACTTCATTCTGTTGTGTCATTAGACTCCTGCTTTTTCTAAAGAAGCGTGTCGGATGTCAGATTGGACTGGCATATTTGAGTGTATCTGCAAACCAAAATGAGTCACAGGGATGACAGAAATGACAAAGAGTCTGCTTTAGTACAGGCATTAATTTGTATTTTTACTTGATAAGTGACTGCTGGTAAGAGCAGCAGGTTTAGGAACGGTGGCAAGAAGGAATCACCGGGCTGAATGAAAAAGCCCTTTAGCAAGGTGCATACTGTATACCTGAGCTGCTAAGCAGTCAAAGGTGGAACACTGTAGTCGTGATCTCAAGGTTGGATTGAGATCTCAATGGGCCGCTGCGTGTTTATTGTTCCACGGCCCCAACGTGTAACTATACATGTTGTTGTGTATGTTTTGTGGCTTGGTCAACATTTAGCATTTTTATGTTTAAAGCAAGTCAAGAGTCTGTTTCCAAGTCTTGGGGAGTATGACTGAATATTTGAAAAAAAGTTGCATAAAGGCTTTTGTGGCTCAGAGTCAGCATTGATGGGGGCTGAAGACTACAAGTAAGAAAATGAAAAAAACTACAATTATGGCTACTTCTGTAGCCCACTCCTCGTCTGTGGAGGCTAGCAAGGCAATATTCAACAGTACTAGTATAACACATCTGAATGTCTAACTGAACTGCTGGAGATCAAGGTGCATTGTGGGTAGGTTTTGACAAGGAAGATGAATGCACTGATCAATGTTGATCCCTTTGCTTTTCATAACTCTCTATTGTGAGTCTGACAATATTAGTTTGTCTTGCATTCTGTCTTATTTGTATTTATTTCCTTGTTCTCTTCCTGCTGTGCCAAATTCCTGATTGTCATCTGGCTCTCTCCTCTCTCCTCTCTCCTCTCTCCTCTCTCCTCGTAGGGACCAGTTTACTTCAGGAGATTGTGTATCTAGTGAGTCAGGGAGCAGACCCAGATGAGATCGGCCTTATGAACATTGATGAACAGCTGCCGGTCTTAGAGTACCCCCAACCTGGCCTGGACATCATACAGGTAATGGAGCTGAAATCATGTTAGCATTCATACAGTTGACTCAGTCATGTGGAGACTGCAGGAGTCCTGGGCCTGTGGGTATTATAGATTAAGATTTGCTAGCTGGCAAAATAGCAGCTCTGCATTGTTGTGTGTATGCCTCTGGGTGTAGCAGAGTTACGACAAAACCAACACCCTGTTTGGATGTGAATGAGATGTTGTTGGCAGCTGTCTCCATTTTACACTTTCACAATTAAAACAACCACATATTTTGGCATTTGCCAGGCAGAGAATAAAATCTTTTTTGTATTATTTTGACTTTTCTGGCATTTCCATTCAGGGTTTTTGTGCAATAATGGAAAATGTGCATAAAAACCTGTGGATGGAAATGCCCTTAATACTTTTTAACAAACTGCCTTCAACATCTGAAACTTGAATGTGTTTCAGTGAAAGAAGAATGGCTATGATGACCAATAGTCACCAATAGCTGGAACTTTGCATCCAACTGTTAACTGTAATCAAGAAAAACAAATGCATATATAAGTCATTACTGGATACGACAGATGTAGATCCAACATTGACAAATCTCTCAAACACAGTGAAGTGAAATAAAGTAAATTGCAAAAAGTAATTACTTCCTGTGTGTTCCACAGGAGCTGACGTCCCCTCGCCTGATCAAAAGCCATCTGCCCTATCGATTCCTCCCCACAGCCATGCACAAAGGAGAGGCCAAGGTAAGTCCAGTGAGACCGAACAGTAAACATATAGTAGCAATGACTTTCATTGCTTTAAGACGCTAAGTTAGAGGTTTTTGTTAGCTATATTTTCAGATAGATTCACGTATTAACAAAGCGTGCCCTCAATTTGGTTAAATTGAATAGTACTTATTCAGGCAAACACGAAAGCTGCAACATTTGCATTTGGTGACTGGCATCACTTTGTTCATGCTTCACAATCGTGCTATAACTTTGTTGAAACATTCATACCAATGCAGTTTTTTGTATTGCTGATTTAATTAAGATCTAATTCTCAGGTGTGTTAAAGGGGAGGAATGGATTCTTTAGAGCTTCCTCAAACAGTAGAGCCTTTTCTGCCAAATGTAATTGTTTAAGTCCACACAAAGCAACAATAAGTAAATTTAATAGATATACTTACAATATGCATATATGTATTACTGTATATGCTGTATGTATAATAAAAAGTACAATGTAAATATACTATATGCAGATATGCAATAAAAGCAACATTTTTGTTTCTAACATTTCTTTAAAAAATGCGATTAAAGTGTGATATATATACGATACAAACAATCAATCCTTTATAGAAATTATGATTGCATATTTTTATTCTATCAAAAGATTAAATAATAATAATTTTAAAAAATCATTTTGTATTGTTACCATAGGCTAGTAATCTTGTCTCTTATACTTGGCGTGACATGGACATTATGTATCTGACTATAGTGAGGACTGCTGTGGCTCTCTTCTAGGTGATCTACATGGCTCGTAACCCTAAGGATCTGGTGGTGTCCTACTACCAGTTCCACCGCTCTCTCAGGACCATGAGCTACCGGGGAACCTTCCAGGAGTTCTGCCGGCGCTTCATGAATGACAAGCGTGAGTATGAAGGCTGCTGGAGGACTGGGACACAGTGACCTTTCTAACTTGTTTCAAGTCAGTTAACTCCTGCACCTTTTAGTCTCTGTCTATAGAATACTATAATTTCATCATCACTCTCTCTCTCTCATAGTGGGATATGGTTCCTGGTTTGAACATGTTCAGGAATTTTGGGAACATCGTATGGACTCAAATGTCCTCTTCTTGAAATATGAAGACATGTACAAGGTAACACCATCACTGTCTCTTGTACTTTTGCAGCCTTTGTCTGTTAACGCTTATCTTAACAGTGTGAAACTCCAGGTCATAACCCACCACTCTGTACTGATGAATGTACTGTGCAGTTCTCTGGTGTGAAGTTGCTTTTCAACCCGTATTTATAAAACTGAATGGAACTGAATTTCAGAGCATGTACGCTCTTCACCTTTACGCTTAAACATGTTTGCTGCACTGATGCTGACACATATTTGTGAGCGCCCTTTAGTTCGGCTAGCTGCTGTTTCCTGTCAGATTTCAAACCTTTCTACGCCCAGTGGCCTAAATTGAGTGATTAAAGCTAGATCACAATTGACACTCAGACCTATAAACATTCAGACAATAAGATGAGGTAAAGATAAATAAACCAGAAAACATATGAAAAATATTAGAAGGAAAATAAAATGGCAAAGTTTTAAAAAAGCTTGAAAGAGGTTATGAGAAGTTATGTGTATTATTAGTAAGTACTCTCAACCTGATCAACTCTTGATCATGATATAAAAGCACATATGATCTTGTCAAGATCAGCACAAGAGAGTGAAGACCTGTTTTAGGAGACAGCATGGTTTTGTTTCTGTGAGCTTCTGTTCTCAGTCTTGACTCCCCATTTGGATTTGAAACTGCCTGCATGTGGACTTGCCCATAACTTATTATAGAATCCAGGCAAATTTCTGCCAGATGAGTCATTTGATGTGCAGTTTGAACAGGGTAACAATGCTTTTTAATGTTATTGGAATATTTTAGTATTATTGTCACTAAAACTGCAGTTCTGACTGTGCTGCGACATAAAAGCGAACATGGCTGCAGTACAGACACCGTATTGTCTGCATCTTCCAACCATCTGCAGCTTCATATGTTTCTTTTTTCTTCTTCGTACTTTACTTGCTTCTTACTTGCTGTTGATAGTTTTTGCCAATTTGATTACACGGCCATCTTGTTGGAATGAACTTAATTGGAATCGTCAGTGTACAATATGTTCGGTGTGAGCTCCGTGCCATGGCCAGGCAAATGATCTGTACAATGACGGCGTTAAAGTCGCAGGTGCAGAAAGGATAATTAAAATGATTACAAATTATCTCATTACAAATAATGTCATCCTCATGTCTCTCATTATTATTTCATCATCACCATCACTAATTGGCCAACTGACATTCCTTTCTCTGTCTCTATGCCCCACGCTCTAAGGCTCTGAAAATATAAGAATTGTATGTATATTGCTAGTAACCTGACTTTGGAAACTGTTTACTTCATTCGATATTTATTTGTTTATGCCATTTGCCTGAAAGAGGATGGATGCATCGTATGAATCTTTCTCTGATTTTAAACATATTCTTTGATTGTATTTTCTTCATATAAATCTAAAGACTAAAATTATGAAAAAGATAGATAGAAGTTAGAATATATTTTCAATAAAGCCACAATTTCCTGATTGTATATTTTTATTTGAGGTTGTATTTTTGTATTTTTTGCTGCTGTAATTTATAGACTACTCTGGCACAAGAATTTCCTTCGGGATTAATAGAGTTTGAATCAACTTCAGACCTCACCTGAGATTCTGTAACTCTGCCCTTTTATCAGTCTGTTAATTTGGCCTCACAACTCAAGAGTTTCCTGCAGCTAATAAGTGATTTGTGACATTGCTCATTAAAAATATATTTAAACCCTCTCAAAAACTTCCCCTTTTTTATTATATCATTAATCATATCATCATCATCATATTTTTTTATATCATCTCATGAACTTACTGACGGACCTGCAGCTCACCTGTCTCAGGGTCTCTGTGCTGCTCAGGCTGCTGATGCCAGGATTCTCTTGATGACGTCATGCATGACATTCACAAACAAATGGACAAAGCTGTGGCTAATTTACAGTATGCAGTATAGTGTGTCCACAAAATAATGACCTGTACAATCATATTTCAACTCCTGATCCACTCATGAAGGGGAGGGGGAGGGACAGCCTGCTAAGTGCTTCAAACCGCCATTCATTCATCACCATTCAGATTCTACTACTACTACTACTACAAGTGCTGCACCTAGCCAACAATGTGTAGTACAGCAGGTTGCCAGATCATCAGGTGAGGTCTCCCCCATATCTCGCTCTTTTAGTCTTCATTGCAATAGTCGACACACAGAATTGGCAGGTCTGCATGACAAGATTAATTGAGATGGGTAAACATGTTGGTAGGGACAGTTTACCAGCACCCTGACATTGACAGGGACATGCCAAATCTATGACTATGCTAATAAAAACCATGCCTGTGAAGGAAATTTCTTTTTAACCTCTTCATACTAGAGCAAACACATTTCCTTCAAGCCCCTTCCCCATCATTTCCCTGCAGCTGTAACCTAACTTAACCTTCAGTTTGACCCCCTATACCCTTGTTCTTACAACGTGGCAGACACACGTGTCCTATCTATCGTTTGTACAGAACATTCTTTTCTAAAACTCTCCAGTTAAAGAAAAAGAACATAACGTGAAATCAGCATTTGCCCTCTGCTTTGTCAAAGGCCCCTTTTAGGTCACGTCTTATCATGTTTACAAGGGACTCGCTCACAAAAGATAGGCTTTTCTTGGAATAGATTTCTTAGCGATGAAGGGAGAAGACGGAATTGGTCTAAACATTTCACTGCTTGTATGACATCATTTTACAGATGCCCAGTGCATGAATGAAAAAAACAATCCTCTCTTTATTGTATGCCATTTGAAATGTGGATAGATGGATGGATTTAATTTACAACAATGATCAAATAGCAGTGGAACATTTAGCAGCTAAATAGCCAAATATTTTTCTCAAGAGTTGGTGGAGACCAAACCAGATAAAAAACGGAGAGGGAATATTGGACTTAATTTAATCGGATGTTCGCTAATGTTGGTTTGTGTCTGCTTGATGTGTAAATAGACTTGCCAACACATTAGCCACAGACAACTTTATAAGCGTCAATGTTGTGTTTGCAGATTGTTCTGGTGGCCCCGGGTGTTTTAAAGGAATAGTTTGACATTTTTAGAGTTAGATAAGAAGATCAATACCACAATCATATCTAGACATTGAATAGGAATCTAAAGTCAGGAGGCAGGAACCGAGCTCATAAAGACTAGAAACAGTGGGAAACAGCTGGTCTATTACTTTTACTTTGTTTAATCCATTCAAAAACTGTGTACACTTACTTCTGATATTACATGTCATGTACAATGTTCATGTCCATGTGCAACATCACGTACCATTAATAAGATTTACTTATGTTCATATAAGCTCTACTATGTTTATCCACGTCTGCAAGTAACCTATTTTTAGGATGTAAAATTCTACTGCCATATTATAGTCTATTTATAGTCTATTTAAGGTGGAATATTATTTTCATTATCACGTGCAATACTCTACGTATCAGGTGCAATATTTGATAGTACATTTAAGGTCATGCTTTCCTCTGCAATTTCCTGAACACTTGCATTGGATATTTTTATTTGAGGTTATATTTTTGTATTTTCTGCTGCAGTAATTTATAGAATACTCTGGCACAAGAATTTCCTTCGGGATTAATAAAGTTCTTACCTTAAACCAACATGTTGAACATGCTAAATGCTGTACCTGCTAAACATCAGAATGTTGGCTTTGTCATTGTGAGCATGTTAGTATACTCACATCAGTGTTTTACTGCTCTGCCTAAGTAGGCTGCAGCCTCACAGAACTGCTCGCTTTGCTCGATAATCTCTAACTGAACCTGCCTTGAACACACACAGACACGTCCATCCATATGCAATACAGCATGTGTATATAATCCAGAACTGTACACTGACAACCTACGCGTTCCTAGATCATGTATTGTCCACACAGAACTGTACATTTTGTCCTTACAACTGTCATACATCTTCAGTCAGTATTTCTCACCTTTATGCAATGTAGATTGTGTAAGCACTGGGAACAGTGTGTTCTCTAGAGCTGTGGGTGGATGCTGTTTGGGAAACAGCATCACTGCCTTGGTGTTATTTAAGAAGAAAGAGAGGGAGGCACTTTTCTGTATCTGTGTGCTATTATTATTTTTATAGGTTTCCCATTTTTTTTTATATCTCTCCTCTCCAGGATCTGGGGACGTTGGTGGAACAGTTAGCCCGGTTCCTGGGCGTTTCCTGCGACAAGGCTCAGCTGGAGGGAATGGTGGAGAGCTGCAACCAGCTCATCGAGCAGTGCTGCAACTCAGAGGCACTGTCCATCTGCAGGGGTGAGTAGGAGAGGACATGCAAAAGGAAAAACAACATTTCAAAGTTCCTCTGGTCTGCTAACTAGGCAGACTCTTCAATTTCTGGCTCCCTGATGTCCAAATGAAACCATATTTTATTACACTCTCACTGCATGTAACACGTTCTCTTCTGTTTGAATTCCATCAGTTTATGGTTTTAAAGTTAGCTTTATTTGTTGCCATGTTCACCATTTTTTTAAAAACATGTTGGCACAGCCTGGAGTTGATCAGACTCCTTTGATTAAAGTAAAATGTAGTCATTTTACTGTATCAGTAAAATGGTAATGGTAAAAGTTATACCTGCTAAACAACAGAAGTACTTGTATACAGAACACTACTGAGTAGAGTAATAGTATAGCACAGCATCATATTTTATAAGCTCATCATATGCTTTGCATGTAAAAATCTCTAAATAGTAACCAATAATTATGAGTATTAGATAAATGTAGTGGAGTAGAAGCACAAAGTAGTAGGTTATGCACCAGTACCTTTAAGTATGTACTTAAGTACAGGACTTAAGTAAATGTGCCAGTTATTTCCCAACACCTGTAAACACAGCGTGATATGTCAAATCAATGGATTTCCCATTAAACAGGAATACAATTAAGACTTATTTTCACTTATACTATATCATTGAGTTTTTCCCATCCCAGGACAAAAATGAATTCTGTTGTTCAGGTTTTCAAGAATTCTCAGAAATGAGTCTTCGTGAAAAAACCCTCCAATACAATCTGACATATGCATCCAGGATCCTATCTGTGTTAGCATCTTAGGGATGCATGAGTGGAAAGTTAGTCAAACAAAGCTCCTTCAGAGCCACTGAAGACAATATACAACTAGGACTTTTTATGACAAATAAACTGATGTGTCACATTTGGTGGCGTGCACCTGTAATTGCTGTAAAAAGGCATTGTAGCACAACAAGTAGACTATTTGTGACTTGCATAAAATGACATATGTTTTTGTCTCTGTGTGCATTTGGCAAACAGACAAGACACAACCAGTCCTTTGTCAAACAAATACAGCAAACAAGAAACAGTACAAGGACAACATAAAGCTTCCGGGACATTGTACAGTTAAATTTTCATTAATACGTACAACAAATGCAACACCTGATATAAGGCATCACTGTTAAGCGATGACTAATGGAATATACAGCAAGTCTTGAATACATTCGAGAGAAAGAACTACACAGATGAGGACACTACTGAGAGGTGAAATAGCATAAATGGGGTTAATGTTCCTCTTTTAGAGCCATTTGGTTAGACCTGATTCATATCAGTGATCCTAATATCGACTGCGCTTCCAGACCTCCTCTTACAAAGCTATTTAAAGACCAGGGAAAACATAAATCCCATCCAAAGGTGGTTCATGAATCAACACTTTAGAGAGTCATTAAAAACCAAACATTTTAAGCCTGACCAAACTGGTATTGACTATTGGACTAGCTGTACAATACATAACTTCTTTTGTCTGCGAATCTGCTGTAAAGCTTCAGGGATCAAAATTGGAGAGTGAAGAGTGAAAAGTCTCCATCTTCCCTGACAATATAACATAGTTCTTTTCAGGAAACGTTCAAGAAATTATTACGAAATACCAAACCTGTAAATGTAAAAACATTAATGCAAGACTCTTCTTCTGGGTTGGACATGGTTCTTATAGTGACAAACTTAACTAAAAGTCCAATTTTTGCCACTGTTGCAGGATGTAAAGTTGTCTGACTCGTTCTTATTGTAATCCAAGGTCCTGTACTAACTAACACCACATTAATAAAGAAAGCGAGAGTAAAATACGAAATCAGCAAAACTTTATTTTACACTGTCAAAAATACAGAAATCAAACGTCTCCACATGGAGTCCTATGTCGCGCTATAACTGTAAACTAAAACCTATAACTATGTTACTGGCTCAACTCAGCCGCAGTAAGAACGCAAAGATACACTAGGTGCAAGATAATTCCTGCCTATTACAAACCAAGTCAAAATAACCTTGCATTTAACTTAAGCACCATTTCTTTTAGTAATAATACAAAATCTGACCTGATTAAAGGAAAACAAGAATATTAACAAAGTTTCAAGACCAACCTCTGGCCCAAAATACAATATTTAAATGAAATTCAATAAGCAAAAGACACCAAGACATAATATGGCTCTAACAGTTCTTATTCGGCTTAAAGGCTGTAGGGATCATTGAGTTTGTGCATGAGGAGTTATCTTATGTCATTGACCTGTAGTGAACAGTGTGAATGCTTTAAGGAGGACAGGACACTGTGTGGAAATTCTACCTATTACATATTGTACAACCGGCCTGGTCATCTGATATAGTCTGGAGACATGCTTGCCTCTCCCTGTATACTATAATGAGATTATAATTGGATCAGGACTAGACGGACAGGAACACAGAGAGGAGTCTTGACATCAGTTTCACAAGACATTTTTTCCTTTCACCTGGCCTGGGTTTTTTTTTTCCATTTTAACAAACACACACGCACATGCGCGCGCATGTTACGGGTCTCCGGCCTGAAGACCACGGCAACAAATAAATGTGACCTGTATAAAGCAGGTGAAATCAGGGTAACGAGGATGAGGTATGCTTTATCTATTATCTATTTAAATACAAACATAAGTATGTAAAATAAGCCAAAATTATTATCACAATAATCACAATTAAAGCTTTCAATACAAGTGGGGTCACATTTCTTTAGGTGTGACACACACACACACACACACACACACACACACAGTCTGGCTCTGTCAGGCATTATCTAAGTCAACACTTCAGCCCCCAGTGGCCCTTAGCTGAGCTGAGCAGTTAGTTTTGGAAGCAGGACAAACTTATATGAGATACTGTTTACACATCAATAACAGGCTTTATATTACTGTCTTTACAATTAACCCAGTATGTTATGTTGTGTAGTTAAAACAGTAGTCCAGAATTAACATACACCTGACTTAGAGCAGTTGGAAGAGTTGGTTGTTAACTTTCAACATGTAGTGAATACTGTATTGTCTACAATTTCTATAATATCTAGTCCAAAGCGATGTACATCTGAGAGTAAATACAACACAAGCAAGAATATTGGCATATTGATCAATATTATCATCATATCATCATATGGAAAAGGTGTAAAAATATATAAGTAAAACAATAAGAATAACAATAAGAATAAGAAGTGATCAAAACTTAACTCATTATACTATCAATATAGGAGCTGTCATGAAATGTGACATTATGAAATAAAAATGATTCTTGAAAAGGTGAATTTTGAAGTAAAAATGTCTAAAATGAAATAAATATGATGTCCAATAAAATTCTGTCACTGTGAAAATGAATAATGAAATAACATTTCATAATAATGATTTGAGTTTGAATAATTTCTTCAATTATGTCACAAATTGTTGTTTAAATGATCTTTAAGATCTGTAAGGTGGATCTGAGTGTTTTCTCACTCAGTTTGAGATTGTTGTAGCACCACCATGTGGCTACACGTTGCACCTGCACCACAAATTGTGTTTCACTATGCTATACTTTACCATAACTATATAAATATAAACTGTTTCAGATATGATTTCAACCTGCAGGCCCAATTCATTTTGATTTAACACTTTGAATGTCATATGGATATATTTTACTTTTATTCTCTTCATTTATTAGAATTGTTCAGTTTGTTTTATGTAACCATACATGTTTTTGATTTGATGTTATGGTTTCTGTCATCTTTTTTTTTTTTTTTTCTATTTTCCCATTTTTTTTCCTTTAGTGCATGGAAGTCTGGTGTCTGGTCTGCTATAGGCTTAACACACAACTGACAGTCAGTCTGATCTGTCTCACACACAACACAGCAGGTGAGTCACTGCCACGTCAGGCTGCATTCACTCTGCAGCTGAACATGTCAAATCAAATTATCAGTCAAGAATAACAACCATCAGAATCATTCAGATGAGTCATCAGAATTCATGTGCGATTCACATTAGATTGTTCTGATTCAACAGACTAACGCCGTCCTACCTCCTGAACAGGGCAACATATAACATAACAACATATGACTGAAACTAAAAGCTTATGTAACCCTCTTGTATCTAGGTTTCTGGAGGAGACTGAAGCAGTGAAGGACACAATGCTTTACCTAATCCTTCCCTTAATAACCCACGACAAACAACTGAATATGTTCTGTGGTGTATTATTGTTTCTTTTTTCCTTTTTTATTCCTTTCAGTTATAACAATGACATATAATCACATACAGCACTACACCTTCCATCTTGTTACGGGGATCGCTGAAGTCGTGTTTACCACAACCAGGACAAATTTCAATTTGAAACAATGCAAACCTGCAAACCCAATTCTCACAGAAACCTAACCTAACCTGGCTCACTAAGTTATTAGTATGGTGACCAAATTTAACTTGAGCAATGTGGTTCAAACCTGGAGTACAAAGAAATGAGATCTTGAAAGATAAGATAAGATATTCCTTTAATCGTCCCTCAGTGGGGAAATTCACAAAAAGTGACGTACATTCACACACCGATGGAACAGCCATCGGGAGCAATTTGGGGGTTCAGTATCTTGCCCAAGGACACTTCAACACATAGACTGCAGGGGCCAGGGATCAAACCACCAACTTTCAGAATGGTGGACAATCGCTCGGCCTCCTGAGCAACAGCCGCCTTAGCAAGTCTATATCGTTGACAGAAATAACGAGGGGAAATATGAAATCAGTCTTTATGTTTGTTCAAGCCTGTCTCATGAGTTTTTTATTTAGTGCGCTTAAGTTCCTACCCCGGCCCTTAGCAAGGAAAATGTCCATCCTGACTCCCAAGGCAATGGAGAAAATGAAGAAGGTCGAATCTGAGCAGCGAACACAAAAGGGGATATTCGATACACAGGCTGTTTGGATGGGGGCTGCAGCTCTGTGGCATTATTGCTGCAAAACTATTTACACATGTGTGGAGAGTTGCATAACTGTATCTCAAACCGTGTGTTGTCAGATTTGGGAATGTATGAAAGGAACTCTAAATAGGATTTGTGAATGTGTACAGGAATCTGCAAATGTGTATTTAGAATCTATGTGTGTATAAAAATGTGTAAAAAATGTGTATATGTAAAGGTGTAATGTAGAAAATAAAATCACCAAATTTGTATTCAGTTTTGCAAGCGCATTGAGATTTGTGGAGAAAAATGTGGAGACAAATCTGAATACATAGATCTGTAAATGCTGTAGACAAATCTGTCAATACATACATGGATATTGATGGTTGAAAAGTATTTTGCTCCAAGAACTGGAGACAGAGACAGACAAGTCATCAGTGCAAATGTGTGTGGAGATTTGTATGTTTGGGCCTCTGGAGGAGGACGCTGACTGATGCCCGACCTCCCTCTCACTCTTCTCCCGCTTCATACCTTTCCTGTCTCCGCCTGACCCCGCCCACCTGTACACCATGTCATACCTGTGGACCATGTCAAATGGGCCTGTAACTGATGACTTGATGACTCCAGTTCTTGGAGTAAAATACTTTTCAGTCATTAATATCTATGTAAACATTTACAGATTTGTCTGCACATTTACAAACATCAGTACAATTGCACACAAATCTAAATGCAGATTTGGGGATTTTTTTTACAAATCTGATTATGCACTTGCGGATTCTGAATTTTTAAGATAAGATAAAATAAGATATTCCTTTATTCATCCCTCAGTAGGGAAATTCACATTGTCATAGATAGAGCAGTTAAATAGTACTAGACAGTAACAATCCAGTCCAGTTTGTTGTTGAGGTGAACACCCAGGTACTTATAAGATGTCACCATCTCAATGTCCATTCCCTGGATGTTCACTGGTGTTGGAGGGGAGTCAATGCGCCTGTGGAAATCCATTACCAGTTCTTCGGTTTTCTGCAGGCGGTTCCACTGGCACCAGTCCATAAAGTCATCTGTCAGCTCTCTGTATTCCCTGTCGTCCCCATCTGTGATGAGGCCGACGATTGCAGAGTCGTCAGTCGTTCATTTGCAGATCCCTGTACGCACTCACAAATCTCAGTTAGAGATCCTTTCACACATTTACAAATATGATTACACACACCCGGATCTCGTATTTTGTGCCCTGTGCAGTGCGTGCCATATCAGGACAATGAGCACAGCCAGGATTCAGTGAGGGAGGAAGTGTGTGAGAGAGAGCGAGAGAACACGTGTGTGTCGGTAAACGCAAGTGAAGGTTACGTACTGCATGCAGTATTTAGGATTTTTTTTTTAAGGATTGTTTCATCAACTAAATTGCATGTTGATAAAGTCACAGTCTTGTTATCATCTCATCTTAGTCATGGAAAAAAGATCTTTGATTCACATATTTGGTCATAGGGATAATTGTGTTTTGTTCTCTCTGCACCCAACTTTTTGTTGCGATTTTAGTTTCGATATCAGTGCCAGTGTCCTGTTGTTATTCTCTAAAGTCACTGGTGCCACTGTTTTTGGTATTTACAGCATGGATGATTATTCTCGTGGATGTTACATCAGGTTCTATGTTGAGCTGCTGTGAATAATTTGAGAGCCAGATGTCCATGTTGTGTTGAGAGGTAACTGAACATCTTATCAATATTTAAAACTCTTCCTTCTGCCTGTGTATCCTGCCCGCAGGTCGTGTTGGTCTGTGGAAGGACGTCTTCACAGTGTCTATGAATGATAAGTTTGACACGGTGTACAGACAGAAGATGGGCAAGTCCGACCTGACCTTTGACTTCTGCCTGTGAAGAGCTACCAACCTGTACCGTCTCCCTACTCTTCACTCCACTGATCTACTTCAGTACAGTTGACAAGCGCTCACTTACCAAAACCCACGCTCCTACATCTCCATTCAGTCTGAAGCTTGATGGTACAGTCTGACAGCGGGATTACACAACAAGACTTTTCCCACAATGCAATCTGTATCGAGTCAACAAGTCATCAAAAGCCCCACCCTTGCTGAGTGATCGAAATGAAACCAGATTTACTCGGAATTTGTTGAAATTTCTCAATCAATACTTAAACCAAACCTCCCTCAACCCCTACCTCCACAGTATGCTCCCACTGCTGTGTGTGTAAGTGTTTATGCTATCCAGGGTTTGACCGATATCGGTTTTTGTAGGGGCTTATCCTGATCTAATTAAAATACCAATACTTTTGAAATGAAGTATTGGTCAACATTTATATTCAAAATCCTAGAATATGGCTGAGTTCATAACAGGGTTTTAAACTATGTATAGATATTTGTGACTGAAATATATGGAAAATCACATATCAATATGTTTAGATGGGGAAAAAACAGTCACTTCACTCTTTCAAATTTTTCATGTTATGGTTGTCTCTGTTTCAGGTGAAGTTGCTCTGTCTGTTATGTGGCCATCCATAAAGTCCTGGGTATGCTAGAAATGAACCAGTTAGTAGGAAGTGTTGTCCGTGTTGCACTCCTGTGTACACATGAAAAGTGAAGTAGTTGCGTAAAGAATGAAAAAAGATGTTCAAATCCAGCCTCGTTTCCCACCTACACACACGTGCGCGTCATGTGATTATTGGATTGACCGCTTTGGAAAGTTACAAAACTTGTTGTGCACAGCCATGCCAATACCAACATCACCAAAATGTTGAGATTCTGTTCAATGCACTTTGTTTAAAGTAAACTGCACTTTAAGGTGTTTTGAATAATTCTTCCTTTTTCACATTTTCATTTCGTACAGTAACCCAGTCTTGGTTCATTTATTTTATTATATGCAAGACATGTGGTCAGTTAATACTTTGGCTTGTTATTTGCAATGTTGATCAGCCACAAATATCTGCAAGGAGCCTCAGTAATTCTCTCTGATGTTTCTGGTTGACAGGTGGATGAAACCTTTGAAACATTTACTCCATCATGAGACAATAAACCTCTCCAGAGGCTAATGAAACTGTTTTGTGTTAGTAGCACTATAGGTCAGGCCACACACTCATATTTATTGGTGGGGAAAGTGCATTACTGCCTGTAAGTGGGGAATTAACTTTACCCAGCAACACTCTGCTCTGCTGTAGGAAAGATTTTGAAAAGAAAACTTGGCTGGATAAGACTGATCTACAGACATAAAATGTCTATGGATGTCACCACTAGACATAGTGGTTATATTGTAACTGAATAAACTGACCAAAGAGAATTACAGGTTTTAGAGACAACACCAATATCTGCCCTTTAATCTGTCAAACCTATATATCGGTCTAACCCTGAAACCGAGTGCATTAGCTGTTGTCTTGATTCAGCAGTGGCTCCAAGTTCAATGCATGGAAGGTAACTGTAAGAGGTGAAGCCTGTGGAGAACGAACCTATCACGCCTAAATCAACCCAGCAGCTCAGTGTCACAGCTGGGAGACTGTTGTGTTAGATGATCATTGTATTTTTGGTCCAAGACCTGCAGGTTTTTCAGCCTTCATCACAGACTGTCACTGGACACTCGTGTATGAGCTTTGTGTGTGTGCGTATGGATGTATGAGAGTGTGTGTTAGACCCAGGCAGAGAGACAGACAGAGAGAGAGACAGAGAGAGAGAGAAAGAGTTATGTCTTACCAATGCTCAGATATCATCAGAATGCATCAGGGTATCCAGACTGACTCAGATGTCAAATTCAAGGATTCGTCAATGATGTTTAAATGCACAATGTGTAGAATTCAGGAATGTGTAACTCTGGTGTTCCTCAGTGGTAGTATCAAAAATAACACAGTACAGTACTGAAGGTAAGACAAGGATTCGCTCCTTACTCTAAAAAAAAAAAAAAAAATCCCTCTACGATTCATAGCTGTTTAGGAGTCCACTCCACTCCTCAACACTTTGCTTCAGATTTGAACTGATCAGCATTTGTCAGCATTTGAGACACAATCTGCTGCACTGTATTTCCTGTTTACCATAAAATGGGAACTCTCCGGTGGTTAAAATGAGCAGCTGCTGCCAAACCAGTAGATAATATGTAATATATTGTCTCCAAGCTATAAAGACATATAATTTAACACAGACAACAATTTAAGATCTGTGTGGACGAAATTTTTTTTTTATTTCTTATTTATCTTGTTTGCGGGGTAAAAATACAACAATTAGATACACATGTACACAAAGACATTCACATACATATACAGTATATAGAGACACTTGCACCTCCATATACTCACATATATGTGAATGAAAAACATGTGAAGGAGAGGTTATGCAAAGACCTCTCCTAAAAACACAAGGCAACATAAACAGGATTACATCATTACAACAGCGACAGATTAACTAGATAGCTAATAACATCTTAATGGGGTCTGGCACTGATCAGTGATCAGATAAACCCTACAGCGGCACGCTATTTTATGTATGACCGCATGTGACAGTATGAAGTCAATCTAGTGAAATGTCAGTGTCGCTTCAGCTGCCATTATGATGGGGACAGACACTGCAGGTCCGAATCGGATTTCAGTTCACCTCCATTGCGATGGACGCATTTGGCTTCTTAGCTATCTGATCCACCCAAGGCACATGGAGTGTATATGTGTAAACGGGGCTCTTGGGAGCTGTGGCCCCCTTTTCCTGTGTGAACCACGCTACATATTACCACTGATGGTACACGTCCTTTCTCTCTCTTTCGCTCCGTTCTCACAGAAATGTCAGGTTTAGGCTGCAGGAGAGGAGTATTAACCCATAACCAGCATTAACTGTGTCCTGCGCCTCACTGTCGTGTCACCACAGCAGCAGTATCTGGAGTCAGACTATTCGCCTGAGGCATCACTCACAACCAGTCCAGCAGCTCCTCTTCCTCCTCTGTTGCCACAGTAGTTTCCTGTCCAGCAGATTAGTCCCTGCACTCTACCAGACACTTGTGAATGTCTTTATTATGTGGATGTAAAAGATAACCTCAGCACACACACTTGTCACGCTGCCTCTTTTACGGCTGATGATTCTTTCTTTTTCATTGTGTCCTCTTCTGTCTGTCACTCTGTTTACAGTCACTGGCAAGGCGTCAGCTACCCATCTCCACCATTATGGTTTGTTTGGGTTTTTATACATGCCTGTCTCTGTGTCCTTGCCATCTCGCATTGTATTTTACATGCTTTGCTTGCTGGTTTATTAATAAAGTTGTGTCTTCAGGCAATATCTGATGACTGTGTCCTCTTTGTTTAAACTGCATTGTCTAACATGTGGTTTGGAACTTCTATCAGTTGCAAAAATGTGTTTAGTGCTCTCATATTGCTGCTCTGTCAGAGAATGCAAAATAAGAGTCAATGGAATCTAGATTTTTACTGTCATGAAATATAGGCTGGTGAAATAAGTTCATACAGGGCTATAATGCAGGGGAGGCAATCATCAGGTGGCGCATGATCATTGATCACTTTTAAGACAAAAGAATACTTGCATATTGAAGTGTCATCCTCATGTCTTTTATTCTACATGCACAGAAGTACGTTTCAACCTCAAATGGTTTTTCTCAATTAAAAGTAAGGGTGTGACAACATTTCAAATGGTTTATCTCAAGTAAAAGTAAATTAAGTCATGGTTAAAATATATGTGATGGAATTAATGGGTAAATTTACCTCCAAGTAGTCACTCGGATTTTAATGAATGAAGTAATGAAAAGAAGAAATAGCACAAAACTTGTTACAGATGAAAAGCTGAATTCATAAGCAAAAAAAAAAAAAGCACCCTTATTATATTTTAGATACTGGTGGGGTTCCCTTGGTCCAGCACTTTAATGCATTGTATTTCATTATGCTCATCTTAACCTGCAAAGTAACTGGTTGCTATAGTCTATAGAATGCAGTGAAGTAAAAAGTACTTTGTTTGAATGTTTGAACTTGGACATTTCTAGAAAAATATAAATTCTGTTTGGATTTTTTTGATTTTGATAGATTTTGATAGAGGCTGAAACAGAACACACTATGGTGTGCTCAGAGGTCTAACACACACACACACACACACACACACACACACACACACACACAGTCTTTACTTATGTCACTTTTGGGGAATTTTAATACGTTCACACTACCTGACCTTAACCTAACCCTGACCTTAACCTAACAATAACCTTAACCTAACAATAACCTTAACCTAACAATAACCTTAACTGTTGACCTAAAAATCACAGTTTTCCAAATTGAGGACACCACTTTTTGTCCCCAATTGCGCCACTGTCCCGAATCAACTGGTCTTGAGTCTAGTGTATATCCCCAATTTGGACATAAGTGAACCCACACACACACACACACACACACACACACACACACTGAGAGACAGAGAGACCACACCACACCAGACGAAGGTGAAGGATCTAGGCAGACGTGGATCCACACAGACTGAGGTAAGTGGTTTTTCAACTATCAGTTTCATCTGCTATATTGTGTCAAAAAAAAAGCCACATTCAATCTACTTGCATTCAGTGTCATAAGACAACAAGTGATGAAAAGTAGTATTTGGTGCAACAGCCATAAGTGTTTTTTTCTTATTAATGGCTTTTAAGTGATCTCAAGCATCAGAAAAAATATTCCCTAGATAAATATTAATATTAATCATTGCTAAAACCAGTTACACATTATGGAGTCTTTAGAAATGTTGCCCTTTTAAAAAATTATATCCAGAGTTTATAGGCAAAATATATAATCTGTTATACTGAGCCAAACATATCTTCATTTCAGTATATGTATGTAGAATAATGATATTTCAAGAAAAGACACAATATTACACTTAGATTCAGTATATCAGCTTACTGGATGTTGCTGAAATAATTGCATGTAACCAGCTGCATGTTCTGTAGGTTTTCTATCTCCAGCTCAGTGTCAACAAAGCAAAAGAACTGGACACTGGCCAACACACTGTACTAGACCTGACTCTGCCTCTATCCATGGCCAAACACTGACTGTAAACATCTTGACAGTCTCAAATACCTTGGACTCATTGTAGACAATTAGCTCAGTTTTTATCAACACACTACTGAGATCCATAGAAGATGGCAACAAAGACTCCATGTCATCTCTGCGATCAGAGCACCTTCTGTTGCCCCCCACCTCCCGTTGTTGCTTTGCAAAAGCATCATTCAACCCATCGTGCTGTACTGTTCCCCCTGTTGCTTCACCAAGCTGTTTCCAAAAGAAAACTTCACAGTGTCAGTGATACCTCCTCCAAGGTCCTTAACCTTCAGGTTTAGTACACTTGAATTTAAAGTGTTTCAAAGAGACCCCCTCAGTCGACCCAGTAACTTACCATCAATACTGGCAGCTCATCCTGGAACAGGTGGAGCCTCTGATCTCTGATAGACTGGTGAACACCAAGTCAGCCTTGATGGCAGTGAAGCCTGATGGGACAGGCTGGTGAGCAAAGACACATTCAGACAAGTCCTGGAGAGCCTGCTGTGTCAGCTTGAACCAAGGACACTCTGATCAACAAGGTGAGAGGGACATACACTTTCACTTACTTCTTTTTGTCCACATGGAGGTCAGTGGACAGAGGGCTTAGGTTCCCAGAAGCCCTTCAGCAAGGCAGCAGGTTTATCACTTAGTGTGGACATCCAGTCCAGGAAGTGCATTTGAATACCTATTTTACACAGCAACATTGAAAGTAACCAAAGCTGTATCTGACCAAGATTCTTTAAAAGAAGATGTGGCAACACGGAAAGTAGATTTTAAAGTTTTCATTAAATCTACTATTATATATATTATTAGAAACAAAAATACTATGTGCTCCAAAGAAAAGGAAGGGATTTGGAAGGAAGGAACATTGCAGTCATACAAAAACAAGCTGGGGTGTGTGTAGTCCACAATGTACCTAAAAGGGTCAGGCAACAATTAGATTGCTCCTTTTTAGTTTTCAATGTCAGAATTTAGCACAGAAAAAAATTAATTAATTGTTATATTGGCTTTATGTTTATGATGCACGACTGCCACCAAATGTCAGTGTATGGAATTGAATGAAACATCATGCAGCTGTTCTCTGGTAAATATGGCCATTTTGCATCAAAGCTTTTTGTTTTTTAACCAAAACACTGGTAATCTGGTCTGATGCAGATGGTTGACATTCTGTTTGATGAGTTGTTTGAGTGTTGACTTGCTGCTTGACAGGGTGGTCCTGCGTTTTAAAGGACCAACTTTGAAAAGGTCTGCTTCTCACAATGATGCTGGCAAGAAACATCTTGTTTCATCTGTGTGACCCTTTGCTCTGAACCCCTTGCAAGAAGATTCTGAGGCAGACCCTGAACACATGAGAGGGATTCTGTATCCCGTTTGGGTTGCAATTGCCTTAGAATCCCCCAGGAGAAGCTGGGTGAATCAACTGGGAGGAAGGACTTGTGGGCTACATTGCTCAGCCTGCTACCATTGAGACCCAAACTCAGATATGGAATTTGATCATGGTATAAGGTCACAAATTAACTTTGAAGGTAAAAACAATGTCATCACTTCCTTCAACAGAACTTCAGAGTTCTGGGGAGTCATGTCCCCTGAACCCCTCACACAGAGTCAACCCCCCAAAGAAGATCCTTTAACAGACCCAGTTTGAACTGAAGCTATCTGGGCAACACAGGATGTGACAGGGGGCCTCAAAAAATGGCTGACCCTTAAAACACATATTAGATTATTTTTCCTATCTATATTGTTATGTGAGGCATCATCCAGAAGATGGCAATAGAAGATTTTTTTTAATCTCTTCCAGGCAGTTGACATTGACAAATGATGTTCCATGTCCGTGGAGACTGGTCAGAGGAGAAGTGAATCTGGCAGCTGTTGAAGCAGACGTTATTTGTTTGCACCTCTGTTGCATCTGAACCAGCCCCCAGACTTATTCTTTTTTATGTGTCTTACATTCCTCAGCAGCCAGCAGATGTTTACCAAAAAATGAAGGCATACATTAAAAAAAAACAGTCCTGGCTATGAAAGCTGGAGCAGTAATATTGCTGTCTGATGTGGAATCGTCACTCTGCATCCACGAGGCCTAATGAGAATGTTGAGGCCTTGCATGAGGATGCTTCTCCTCTACGGCACGGATCAATCGAGCGTGCATGTGTGTGTTGTGTGGTTGGGGTCCGTGTGCCGCGGCGTAATTTCTCCTCTGCCTTCATCTGTGTGCACGACGCCTCTGTCACTCTGCTACACCACTGTAATCGTCTCCACTGTTCCTCTTTGTTCCGTCTCAGCGCTCACGCCTGACAGTTTGACTGCCTGTCTTTCCCGCACAGATTTCCTCCCATAATATCAGCACTTTGTGCTGATGCCCCCCCCCCCAATACATAACCCCACCTCCCTCCATCCCCTCCCACTCACCGTCTTATTCATTAAAGACACTGTGTGGGTGAATGCGTGTGCGTGCGTTCTGGAGAGTTGTGGAAAGTTTACTTTAAAGTACTATCACTGGACTAATACAGCTTTGTGCTTGAAGGAGCGAGACACCACAAGCAGCCCCACAACCCCACCCTCCCTCCCTTCTTCTTCTACTTCTTTATTTGTCTATCTATCTGTTCTCATCCATACCACATTTTGAGCTTGAGATCCTTTTTTGTTTAATACTGATCAATTATTAAATGTGCATGTAGCCTGCAAAAGAGAAGTTGAATTTGAACTTGAATAATTTGAGCTTAATGGGGAGAACTGACAAAAAGACAATCAAAACTGACAAAGCGATGATAAAGACAAAGCCAGTGACAGACAGCCTCATGCAAAAAGAACAAGACAGGGGAAATATACTGCATCAGGACAGCTCAAGCTCTGTCTCCTCCCTTGCTAAATGTCTTTTTGGTATTCATTGTGATTAGAATTGATTTTGAGTCTCCTTAAAGGTTGTACCATTCAACCTCTTTGGAAACACACTCAACAATTTAAAGCCTAATTTAGGTGAGACTGTCGACATACTCTGTTATTTTGCGTGTGGGTTAATCATGAAAATCTCTGATCTTCCTCAGTGAGCCTCACACTTGTTAAATCAAACCAAATCTGGAATCTGCACAGATCTGAATGTGATCCTGCAGTTGGAGCTGAGGTCAGAATATGGGAAGTTTAAGCAACTAGATTAGATTTATAACTGTCCAGTTTTAATTCTTTTCAAGTAATCTAGTTCCATACTTTACATTGGTAGATTACTTAAACTCTGATTTTTGTGCTTATGCCAATTTCTAAAATCTGAGAATCTGCATTTTTCCTCAGCTCTACAGAGCACTTTAGAAGAAGGTTCATGACTAGCTGGTGAACACGGTGGAGTATTTAGTAGCCAAAGAGAAAGATTTGCGTTCATCAGGTGGCCATTAACATGAGCATAAACATTACTCAACATGAATGATAATGCTGCTCTGTGTCTGCTGGATGTTTAAGGGAACTGCTCACTAAGAAATTCGCCATATTGACTTTATAAGGTGATATTATGCCCATGTTTGTGGGCAAAAATCAATAAACAGAGCTTTAAAATCTAAATGATGAGTTCTGATTTCACACTAAGATGTACATTAATGTACATGTTTTGGATTTTTCTTCTGCTCATTGCTACAATTCTACAATTTAATTTAGCAGACGCTTTTATCCAGAGCAACGTACATGCACCTGCTGATGGAACAACCATCGGGGACAATTTGGGGTTCAATATCTTGCCCAAGGACACTTCGACATAGACTACAGGGGCCAGGGATCGAACCACCAACCTTCTGATTGGTGGATAACCACTCGACCTCCTGAGCTACAGCCGTTACATGACAGTAAAGGTCAGTAATTTGCACATTTTAGTTTCCATATGACTCTTTCTGAAGTCCACAATTATCTCTTTGGTCTGATGTTGAGTGCCAGGATGTTTATCAGTGCACCATGCTGCCAGGTTCTGGACCTCCTCCCTGTAAGCCCACTCATCATTGTTGCTGATGAGAATGACCACGTGACCACTGTCATCCTTAAATTTGATAATGGTGTTGAAGCCATGTACAGGTTTGTAGTCGTAGGTGAGGAGGGAGTAGAGAAAAGGGCTCAGCACACAGCCTTGCGGGATGCCAGTATTCAGGGTGAGGGTAGAGGAGTTGTCGTTGTCTAGCCTAGCAGAGTGGAGTCTGTTGGTCATGAAGTCAAGTATCCAGTTGCGTGTTGATGCCCAGGTTGCTGAGTTTGATGATCGGTTTTGAGGGGATGATGTGAAATGAACTGAAGTCAATGAACAGCATTCTCACTTTTACATAGTAATTTTTTTCCCACACTCTGTGATGACTATTTTATGGAAATTTCCTCTAATCTACACGAATAATCCTGATAAATGCTTTGCGGCTCCCTTCCTGTAGAAAGAAAAACCACCTTGAAAAAAAAAGAAAAACACATAGCTAAACTGATTTTTACAGATGATCTCAACATGACTCATGGCTGCTGCCCTCCATACGCTCAGCAACTGACCTCCATCTGACCTTCAGCCTCAAAATGAACTGCAGGTGCTGTCACAGGTATATAGAGCATGGAGAGCTCCCCCCAGTCCCCTGAGGTGGGGGCTGTGTGTTACTGTTGATAGCGGTGATAATTGGATGGTGTGGTGTCTATAATAAGACTCAATGCTAGGAGCTCCACTGGGGCCTGCTGCACTGGATTACACCATGGAAGGATGTAGGGCAGGGCAATAGGGACTGTACTTTGATTATGAGCCACCAAAATAGGTATATGTGTGTGTGTGTGTGTGTGTGTGTGTGTGTATGTATGTGTGTGTCTGTGCATACATGTGTGCTAAGTATTTGTCTTCTTGATTGAATGTATGTGTGTATTTGTGTGTGTGTATATTTTGGAAACTAGTTCCTTGATTTTGTGTGTTTAGGGTTGTGCCAACTCTTTACCAGTTTTCCTTTAAGTGTGTGTGTGTGTATCTACACGTGTGTGTGAAAAGCAGCACAAGGTCAGAACAAAAGCATGTGGTTTCATTCCCCAGGTGTGCCCTGTTCCAGAGAACAGCACCTAGTGTATTCCCCAAACAAACTCGTCCTAAAAATTACTGCTCAACCCGCCTGATGGGCCAGCCAGTAACATCAGCACGCCGCTCTTCCCATCTCCACAGAGATGCCATTACATGTGCCATTAGCACAGACGCTGTTACTGGAATGTATGAAAAGTTTAGAGTGGGCTTGAGTGCAGGGACATGTTGGATCTAGATCATCACTTGATTTTCATCATCACATCAATCTCACAGTCGTGTTGTTTACAGATCTTTGTGTTCATGGCAGCTGCAGGTGTGTGAGAGGAGCAGCGAAACAGTGGACTACATGCAGTTTCTGAGGAACCTCAGACGAGCTCCCACAGCCCACAGAGCCTGCATCAGTCGCAGCAGCGTGGGGTACATAAACTACAATACCTTGCTCGTTTTGCTGCAGCAGCTGAAGATGCTTAAACTTTGTCCCAGCGTATCTCAGGTGTGGTCTACAGAACACTTCCATGTCTCTGTTTGACATACACAAGCACAAGATAACATACATGTGCCCTCTGTATCCCACCAAATGTTCAAAAGTGCAGCCTGGGATTTAGGCTTCATTGGTGGTCAGGAACAATGACTCAGTTGGCATTAACCCACCCAACTGGTTCCAATTCATCCTGACCTGGACCCCTCTCTGAAAAAGTGCCTCCTGACACTGCAGCTTGTCTTGCAGTAGTGGGGTGGCTTGGTTCTCCACTGTGAAGCCAAATCTACAGCCTAAATTTCTAAGTAGTTGTGAAAAAATTGTTGCCCGTTTTTATTTCTGGTCCTATTCCCACACTGACCCCAGGAGCAGGGCGTTTCAGCAGAATCCTCAGCCTCCACACTTGGCTCCAATCCGCCTGCCGAGCTAACAATATAAATTTTATTGACAATTTGAATCTGTTTTGGGATTCTGGTTTGTTTCTTCTTGCACTTGAACTTGCTGTACCACTTTCTGGTGTGACCACTGGTGTGGCTGGGTGTCAGGAGGCAGAGCGGATCGTCCGCTAATCAGAAGATTGGTGGTTTGCTCTCCAGCTCCTCCAGCTTGCATGTTGAAGTGTCCTTTGAGTGGTCGGTAGACTAGAAAAGCTCTATATAAATGCAGTCCATTTGCCATTAGGCATCTAATTGTTGCGGTGGGTTTTGGGTTTGGACCAACTGAGGCGGAAGCAGAAATGACTGGTGGTTCGAAAGTGTGTTTTAATAACAAAAACAAGAAGCAAAAACTCAGGTGGAGGTGACTGGAGGCAGGTTGGCTGGTGGACGGCGGAGATGGTGGACCAGCGATGGCTGCAGCTGGAGCTCAGGTAACTGGAGACATGGAGGCACAGGAGGAAGGCTGGCAGTGAGGCGCACACACCAGGGAACTGGAAAAAGACACGAGGAGCAAAAAACTTCTCTTCCAAGGAAAACGTCAAAAGAGGTAATCACAGGAGAAACATTAAGCACTTGACTCTGGAGTCAGGGCCGGGCTTATGTAGAAGGTGGGTTAATGACCATTGGAAACAGGTGTGCCTCATCTGCCAGGACTCAGAGGGGGAAGTGAGAGTCACACCAGCCACGCCTCCAGCCACAGACACTGAAAAGAAAGAGGGAGGAAAAACAAACCAAACACAAAACCCCACACCATAACACTAACATTTGTCCCAATTGTGAAAAATGATCTGTGTATTCTCACGTTTTAAAAAAAAGTTTCAGTCAGACCATTTTGTTGTGTGAAGCATTCAGCTAAAGACATTAACCCTAAACTCTTCCTAGTGCGGAGCATCACTTCCTGAACGATGATGTGAGTACATGAGTGACTTCTTGCTTTAACATCTATTAATGCAGCAATGTCGCAGTTGTACAGACAGTGCTTTGAAAAACAGATGAATGAAATCTACGAAACACTAAAATGACTCACGCAGCATCCCCGGTGTGTGTGTGTGTGTGTGTGAGGGGGTGATTTGTGTGGCAGCGGCGTGTGTTTATGGAGCCAGCTCTGGCACAATCCAGGCTCGACGTAGGAAGCATGACAGAATTGACTCTGGATTTGTGCTGCTTGTGTTCCACATATTAAACCGGGCTGTTGATGTTGTTGTGAAATGCAGAAAATTGACCAAATCCTCTCTGTGGATACATGAACGCCTGAGGGCTATCAGGGCTGTCCGTATCCTTACGACAGACATATGTGTGTGTGTGTGTGTGTTAAAGTGTATGTTTCTTGTGTTGGCTGTTTTCAGGAAAAAACATCTCACAGCCCACATCCTTCAGTCTACACAATACACGGTGATTTGAAGTATATCATGCCATGTTTTTCTGAGCATGTATGTTCTTGCTTCTTGTCCGACCAGTCGTTTGAACGTGTTCAAATTGATGGACTTGATGATGCCAGCCAGGGGCATAAAACAAGACATGACTGTGTCAGAGTAGCCTGCACTGAGAAACAAATCAACCATGTCAAGGTGCTTCATTTCATAAACCTAACTCATCGTAGTTACAGTCAAACCACACTTGTATTATAGATATTCCAGATTTTCTATGTATTGATGGAAAAGTGCCACCAACAAGACAATTGAAAATGCTTTACATCAGACATAAAAAAAGGCATTAAGACAAGACATAAAAGAATATGAAATAGAAGATAGAAGCATGATAAAATGGAGTAAAACATGAAACGAGTGCAGCCAAAGATATGAATGAATAGTCCCAAATTTAAGTTAATGAAAGGCACAGAGCACAGGAAGGTTTTAAACCCCGATTTAAAAGAATGGACAATTTTCTGAGAGTTTGTTCCAGATATGAAGGGGTGGGAATAAAAACACAGCAGGTTTGACTCCGATCGGCCCAGAGACAGGCCAGCACCCATACAAATCATGTCACACTTTACCAGAATTTAGAGTAACACAGATTTTAGAGAATATAAAATGTAGGTATAATGAATGTACACTAACTAAAAGTATTACAGGAAAATTAGAATTCAAACTGCAATACATAAAAGCAAGTACATTCATTTTATTTTTTTTTTTTTTAAACCTTACTAAACTCTACTGCTGCATCAAAGTTGTGTAAGGTCTGAGCTCATCACATAGACACACAGAGCACTTTGGTTAATTAGCATATTAGAAATGCTGATTAAACCAGAGCAGAAAATGGAGCTAAATAACATTATCCTGATTACTTAATCAAGAATATCTTATTCCTGTTGTCTTATGACTGCTGGTTCATCTTCAGAACCTTGACTTGTGTTATTGCTGGCCACAGCAGTGATTTAACTGAATCTACAAACCTGAATCCAAAAACGTTGGGACCCGGTGTAAAACATAAATGAAAGCAGAATGCAATCATTCATTCATGCAAACGATTTTACCATACTATCACCTGTTACCAATGAACCTGTTTACCTGTGGAATGATCCAAACAGGTGTTTTTTAATCAGTCTGCAACTTTCAGTCTTTTGTTGCTCCTGTCCCAACTGGTTTGAAACGTGTTGCTGCCATCAAATTCAGAATAAGCAGATATTTACAAAAATCAATGAAGCCAATGAGGCAAAACATTAAATGTAATGTCTTTGTTCTATTTGTACTCACAAACAAGCTGCGGCTAATTTACCATAGAGAATAATATGTTCATAAAATAAATGCCAGTACAGTAACATCCAAACTCCTGATCCACTTGTGAAGGGGTGCAGGAGGGATCAGTAGGTGGCAGTCTGATGAGGATTAATCATTGAGCTAACAACAACACAAATGCTATAACATTGACTGATATGAAGTACTACAGGTAGATCAAATATTGCTGTGACTGGATTTGGGTTTATTGTTTTGTTATATGAGAACACTTCCACTTGAGACGGATGAGCAGAACAGTGCCACTGCTGGCTGGTGAATTAAAAGGAACTGGGATACATTTCAGTCAGTTTTTCTCTCGATGGTGAGTCACTTTAAACTGCAGCGAGCAGCGATTTATGCAAATAGATGAGGAGTAAATGTGATCAATAAGACGATCCCGGGGACAGTCACATCAAGGCCTTGTTCCCAGGCATCTTTTGGTTTGGTCTTCCTGTTGAATACCATCACATAACCTTGAGATATCACCCTTACGGTTTGTTTCAGGGCTATCTTCTAAAGCATCATTGGGTGAGAGAAGCAGAAATGAAGTTTAATGTTTCATGACAAAACTTTGGGCTTGTAAGTATCTAAAACATGAGACTGTGGAATTTCATTGTTGCTCCCACCTGAAGCAGCATGTCCCCACCCACACAGACCGCTGTTTGAGCACTGTGTTTTAGTTTAACCACCTGGTGAACGAGGTCCAGAAACAAACTTTAAAAGTTGTTTTTTTTTAAATTAGCTTTAGGCATTTCCTGCCTCTATTAGAAAGTGATAGTGGAGAGGTGACAGGAGATGAGGGAGAAAGATGCCCTAAACCATGGGGAAACATCACCTTTAAAAATTGTTAATCCAAAATTTTTCAGTTTACTTCCTGTTGTCTGTTCTGCTTGCACTCCACTTTGCTTACATTCTTTTTCTGGTATCTTTATGTTTTGTACCAAAAGCTATGGAAAGTGGATCTTAGATTCTTATAAATCACTGGGACTTATTTATGAAAGACACAGCAGGCTACCACCATATTTTTTCAAATCACTTTTATTACTTTTTCAGTACTGTGCGAGCATGACCTCCACCGCAAAAGGCAAATCCAGCAAGAATTCAAACAAGAGAGCACCAGCAGTCACTCCACCACCTGAACTCTCACTGAAAGACAGGTATGACCCACTGACTCTGAAGGTGTGATAATACTAACTATGCTGAACCCAGAGAAACTAATTGCAGCACTAGCATTAAGGCTGACCCAAACCAAAAAAAATAGCCTCAAAACCACTGCTAGGCTGAGGACAAAGCATGTCAGAATGGCATAGACTGAAAATCTAACTATGGTGACACATCTGTCAGGGAGCTCATGGGACCTGTTGCCAGTTATCCTCTCTCGAACTCCGCAACTGTCAGTTCCAACATGTATTCATTTTGGGCCCCATTCCAACCCCAGGGAAAGGAATCGAATCTTTTAGCTGACTCCATGCCTGAATACATGGCTAAAGACAATCTCAGTATCCTTTGGGACTGTGAAGATCACTTTAAGCCTGATGGGATACATCCAAGCATTACTGGTTGCAGACTGCTTGGTGCCAACCTACATCATGCTACATCATTGTCCACCAATCGGAAGGTTGGTGGTTCGATCCCTGGCCCCTGCAGTCTATGTGTCGAAGTGTCCTTGGGGAAGATACTGAACCCCAAATTGCCCCCGATGACTGTTCCATCGGTGTGTGAATGTACGTTGCTTTGGATAAAAGCGTCTGCTAAATGGAATTGTAGAATCGTAGAAAATTGAGGAACTAGGCACACAGTTCACTGTTACATATACAAAGAAGCCATGATGGTCTATAACAAAGTAATACTTCTGCCAAAAAGGATTAATTTTCCAAGATTATTAGAGAGAATGCTGGAAATGCTAGAATATTATTCTCCTCTACTGACCAGCTTCTCGACACTGCCCCCACCTGTCAGCAGTTCTCTTCATCAAATTATGAAGAACTCCAACAAAACCTGTTGGAAAAAAACATTGTTTTTCTGTCTGAATACATCTCTTCAAACATTTTCCCAAAAGCCTTTGTGTTGTAAAACCCTTACTATGGAAACCCAACCTAGATGGTAATGCACTAACCAAATATAGGCTGATATCCAACCTTCCTCCAAGATGTGTGCAAATTAACTCATTTCTAAAAGAAAATAACTGGAGGAATTTCAATCAGGCTTTAGAACATACCACAAAAATAATACTAATACTAATACATTACAAAAATAATGAGCAACCTCAGACTAAATTCCAATGAAAATAAGGTCTCAATTTTCATTTTTGTTGTTCTTGTTTTTGCCTTCAAAAGTTGGTTTGTTCTTTCTGACTGTGGATTAAACTCAGAATGTACATCACAGGGAAATAAGTTTGACATCAGTCTTTGAGATCACGTGTTCGAGGAACATGACATCTGTTTTGGGGTTGCACAGGGAGCTGGTCCATTATTATTCTCACTCGACATGCTGCCACTTGGTGGCATCATTAGAGAGCACAATGCATGTTTCCATAATTATGCTGATGACACACAGCTGTACATCAGTGCTGAAGCAAATGATGCTGCAGCTATAAACTCTATTGTACTACCAGTCTATTGGCAATAAATAAATGGATGAGCAACAATTTCTTAAAAAACCCAAACAATTATTATCATTATTCAGTGCATTCTGTCCCCATCTTATGTTAAACATTCTCTGTATTCTATTTTCACACTATTCTATCTTTCATTCTATTTCATACACAGTTTTATCTTATTTTTACTATTATTATCAAGTAGGTATTAATTTGCCGTCTTATTTTACATTAATTATGGCATTTTATCTCGGTTTATTTGTTTTGTGTGAAGCGTTTGGATATAAAGCAGGTAGTTTCTTTGTTGTAAAGCACATTGAACTGCATTTCTTGTATGAAAGGTGATGTACAAAACTTTATTATTAAAACTATTAATAATTGATTATGTGGATAACTATTAAGTATCCATGTAATGCCTCAAATGTAAAATGTTCACCACAAGTTTTCTTTGTTTGCTAAAGGCCATCTGCATGGTTGGTCCAGGGCATTACTGTGACCCTTATGGCTACAGGTGTCAGGCAGTGACTTCCAGAGGTCACACAAACTACCAAAGGACCATTGTGCTTTTTCTGTTTTCTTCTCATGTTGCTGTTTCATCTTTCTTCCATTAGTATATTTTTAATGCACAGCCAATCCTCTAACGGACCTCCATCATGGCACCAACCGTGGTTGCTAGGAGACTTGTGACGCAACCATAAAGCCTCTTACTTCCACCCAAACAAATAGCAGTCGTTTCTAAATTCATCTCTACAAACGCAATTGACTTCTGTTACTAAGACAATGGGTTCTGTTGTCACGGCAACAGGATGAAGATGTTGACCTACCCAGGTAGCAACCCCTCTGTGGGACAAATAGAGGCTCCGTTTTAGAGAAAGTTGTGATGAATAAATCAGATATTCTGAGGCCTGTTTACTGAACAAACAACAGAGCCACTGGGGAAACCCTCTCTGCATTGTACACAGTTTTGATGACTTTGATCTCCGTCAGAATTGTTTGTCAATTACTGTAATAATGTGAGTGTGTAGGAATTTGCGTGTGTGAGTATGCCTGTGTGTGTGTGCGTGGTCACTGTCTGATGACTTGTCTTGGAGGACCAGCTGGGCCTGATAATGAGTGATGCGCACATACTTATGATGAAGTACCAGTCACAGCTGTTTACCCCGTGTGCTCGCCTCACTTATCAATATTCAATGAAGATCACTGAAACATCCCACACACACACACACACACACACACACACACACTTTCGCTGAAGTAGCCATCCAAGGGTGGAATGAAGGATCTTTTTCAACTGTTTATTAACTCCATCTGTGTCCTGATCTCCTCCTCTCTGGGTATTGCTCGTGTTCTCTTGGTGCATAGTTAAATCTGACAACATACAGGACAATGTCTATACATTGATCATCATTAGCTTAAAAGAACATCTTGTGTCACCGGGATTCCTGAGCATTGGTCTTGCTCATGTGTGAGCATTGCTTAGTATTTAACCATCACATTTCACAAATGCTTGCTTTCAAATTCAATTTACAGTGTTTTTTTGTTTTTCCCAAATTCATGCATATTGAGTTTTAAATGTACATGAAAATGTTTAAATGAAATGAATTGCTTTTTATCACATTAGAAAAATAATGTGTTGCTCTTCTAACTTAGCGGTTAAGATGTTGACCATGAACCTCAACATCCACAGCTTAAGTTGAGCCAAGCACCTTTGTTGCATCTCTCACATTTCCTGTCATCTCTCTAGTCTCTGTAATAAAGGCATAAAAATGCCCCAAAAATAAAATACAGCACTCCACTTGATGCAGCAGAGGAGGCCTCTCAACACATAAATGGGCTGTTAAGGAGAGAGCCACCCTTCTTCAGAGAATAGGTGATCTGTTGTATCAGTCTGTCCATATCTTTTAGATGAATGCATCTCAATCACCACTCAATTTTGATGGAGTTAAAGCTTGGAGAAGATTTTGGAACAGACCATTACCAGGTGATTTTTTTTCATTCAGCTAATAAAGTCAGGCAGCAGCAGAATTGCATTAAAATATTTCACAAAACAGCTAAAACAGAGTGAACATGGAATCAAATTCTGTCGGTTCTATGATGGATGAGTGTGTTATTCCTTCCGTTTCAATTTTAATTTGGGAAGTTGTAACTAATCTTCATCTGTCTGTCTGAATCTGCCATTTTGTGAAATACAGTTGTTGATTGACTGACGTTGCTAAGACCTGTCACATCTTCTACCTGAATGTTTCACATGATATTAAAATCTTTTCGGATTTTCAAAAATAATCGGCTGTTAATGGAAAGTGTGTTATACTGGTTAAGTCATTTTGCAAAGGGCCTCAGATCGAAAGTCATTATGCAGTTGTTTGACATCAGGTCAGATAGCTGGTTCACAGTGAAATATATGAAAGTGCTGAGGGGTCAAACCATGGTGATTACTGGGGAGTACAACCAAGAGATTTAAATAGAGGAAGGGACGCAGGTTTAGCACACAGATGCTGCTTATCAGCAAAGCCCTGCAGCAGCAATAACCAGGTGATGTTGTTATAGTGGTGGATGGATGAGGCAACTAAATAATTCAAACCAACTGTCAAACACTGTCGTTTTTAAAAGCATCACCAAAATCATTCCATGACCTAAACCATGTGGTTATAATTATAACTATCAAGGCCCCTATAGCCAAAGTGTAACTATAGTCCAAACTGTGATGTTGCTAGATTCTAGAATTGAGGCCTGCTTAAATAACAGTGCTTTAGTTCATTGCTGAATTATGCAGCACATTGAAAATGTTCTTTCATCCTTTACTATTTAACTTAATTATATCTTATGTCATCAACAGCAATTTAACAATTCAGAACTTGGAAACCAAACAGAAAGAATGTCTCCCCTTTCCCTTGGCATTTTCTTTCTGAAACACAAAGCTTGTCGATGGAACACAAATGTTCAGTGTATGTTTAGTTATGGAGCGGGTGCTTCCTAACGCCATCAGTATGCAGAACGCCAAAATAATACAAATGACAAATACAGGACCTTCTTTACCAAAATTATTAGAATGGTGGCAACCTGGCCTGGGGGCCTAGGTTTTTAAATATTAATCAGGGTGTGAGCAAAATAAGCATTTTCAATCTATATCATCAATGGACAGTGTGTAAAAATGGCTTTGCTGATAGCAGTCTCTCTCTCTCTGGAGCAGTTCCTGAAACCAACATAACAGCAGGAAGCTTCCCATATGGGGATTCCCAGGAGGAAATCTTCATCAAATGGGGGTCTGTGCATCTATTTCAGGAGTATTTATGGGAAGCCCTCTTGTAGACCCTCCATGGTGTTTAGGTTATGTAGTGCCTTTGTAATACTAATGTTTGGATAGGGAGCAACAGCAGCAGAATGGTCCCAGAGCCCCTTATTATCCCTCTGAGCTCCACTTTAATGCCGCCTGTCTCTGGCACTCCAGAGCCCAACCAGAGAGAAATTAGCCCTGTAATTGACAGACAAAAGAAAGTTCATCTCTGCGCTCTCTTATGATCGCTGTCTGATTTCCTCTTTCTTTTCTCCTCTCTTCACACTCCCTCTGTCACTTAGCAGTTTCTCCTCCTCCGCTCCCGTTTGTGATCTGACTGCCTCCCTTCATTCCCCTCCAACTCTCCGACTCTGTCTCTTTTTCCTCTCCCTGTCTCCCTCTTTCATCCGTCCTCTTCAGAGAGCCGTGCTATCCCTCTGCTCGTCTCCTTCCCATAATTCATAGTGACAGGAAAGGTTAGAGCGAGCGCGGCGGAGCTCTGGCTGACAGAGGGAGAGGGGAGTCGAGTGTCTTTTAAAGCTTTGTCGTTACACACTGTTTGCATGTGAACACAGTTTGACTGAAAGTACAGAAATGCAGCATCATCTGTAACATTAGATAAAGTCAGAGACAGTGCTGACGTGTGAGGATTAGTGCTACACTTACATCCTTTATTATAACACGGCAATCATGTTCCTAGATAAATGGATAGACTGTATTTGTCCCAAACTGACAAAGTCTTAGTTAGTTTTATTCGGTGGTTTTAGTGTCTTACAGGAAAAGAAAAAGTGTGCCATCTAATTTTTTTTTTTAACCCATTTTACCTTCCTGCCAAGTCAAACAGTATTTGCTAAATTCATAGATGCAGGTGAGGTGGGAGGCTGGAGGTGCAAACACATCACATTAGTCGTTAATCATCACTGTAATTAAGCCCAGCTGAGAAGGTTTAATGCTTTACAAACCATTGACGATATTTGCCTGGATTTTAACAGGTCGGATGAATTAAGCAAACCAGTTCAAAGACCTGGTGATATCTCATGCGAACAGATTCATTTACTGGACCTAAATCGGTGCTGTACTTTAGATTGATTTGTTTACAACAGGTGATATTTCAGAAGCTTCTCTCCAGCTTGCCAAAATGTGAGAGAAATTGTCTGGACTTTTCAAAATCAACACAGCTGTCGGCTTTGGTCTTCAAAAAAAATCAAATTTCGTTGGAAGAAAAAGAGGATACGGTGTTACCACATGGCGTGAATACATATTTTGTCATTTCTCTTTAGTGGTATACAGCCATGCATATAGTTCTGATCCACATGCTTGCACAGGACGAGCTATAATCATTTGCAAATTTCCCCATTTTGGGACTAATAAAGGAATATTTTATCTCTTATCTTATAGTCCAAAATAGACAGGGACATGAAAAGTGGATGCGGTTCTGCTGAGGGAATCTGGAAAGTATCATCCGGACTTATGACATTTTATCCAGAAGCAGATATTTGCTGACACGGTGGCTTGTCTCCCGATCTTTATGTCCATCAATGCCTTTGAATTGCTCCAACTGTCAGCCACCTAACACTGCCTATGAGATTGAATGGATTTATACTTTTACCCTGGACACCTGAAATGACTTTGCAACTTGTCCCAACTAGTCTGGATAGACCTCTCTGTGAATAGTTTTCAGTGGAACTGCTTTCTACTGAAGAAATAGTCCCTTTGAAAATTCGTCTCTGTGTGTTCTGTGTATTATCCAGAGTAACAGGACCGCTGTTTCTATAAAGACATGCTACTTATGAATTTTTTAAAAGCCATTGCTCAATGCTGTGAGCAGCACAAACAGCATTTCATTTACCTCCAATGCACTTTAGAGAGAGAGATCTCAAAATCTCGGTGGCTAGATACTAGAGGAGGTGAATGGGGAAATATGCTTTTTATTTTCTTGATATTTGGGTGAACTGTCCCTTTATATGTGCAATTAGGAGGAGAAAGGTTGAGAACGCACAGTGATCAAATGGCTATCAGACCTGACTTTGGGTCCTGGCTGTTGAGCTCATAGTAATCAGCTGAGAGGGTAACACGCAGACATGGAAGAAGAACGGGCATGCACTCGCAGGGCTCGCTGGATTAGCATATAACAGGCCGGTAAACAAAAACACCAGAGCTTTCATTAATTAAGGACCAAGGGGCTGGGTGGGCAGACGGATGGGCGAGGGCTGCTGAGACACTCCGAGCACGGCACAGCGCCAGGCCTCCAACCACGCCAACCAGAACACAGCTGCCTAATGGAGCGCTGGCACTGCTGAAGGGGAGTGGAGGGAAGGGGGGGAAAAAAAGAGAAGAAAGGGGGGAAATTGGAGATAAAAACAACAAATAATCAAGGAATTTGTAGGAGAAAAAAAAGGCAGAGAGAGGCATGGGCTGAAAGACAAAAGGGGAAGAAAGGAAGGGAAACAAAGTTTGCAAGGGAATTGAGAAGAGGAGGAAACAAAGGCAGATAAAAGGAGAGGGGGAGCGTGTGTGTGTGTGTGTGTGTGTGTGTGTGTGTGTGCAGAGGGAGAGATGAGATGGAGATAGAGATGGAGATTGGATGATATCCCTCTGTCTCTGTTCATTAATACCGTATGATCTCCTCTCTCCCTCCTTTGTGATTTTAACACATTTCTAATTAGCACAGAATCCTCTATGTTGGAGCGGGAGGGAGGGTGGAGGGAGGAGGGGGGGGAATCATATTTATATCTGTCTTTAATAAATTCACTTTCATTTGATCTTTTTTTAAACTCACTGGCTGCTGTGCGGCGCCTCTTCCCTTTCCCCTGACTCTTGCAGAATGAAAGGTGGTGTAAATGCAGGGCTAATTGTTATGCTTGTAAGGAAGGTTGCACAGTAGCTGAAGTTGTTAGATTACAAAAAGTGGAGATTTTCAAAGTTTTACCGCTCTACAAAAAAAAAAAAAATAAAAAAAACCCCAAACACCTCTCCTGTGATTCAGAAGAGAGCTAAAGATGTAGAAATCTGGAATCACAGAAACACAACCTAGTCTGGTGCATTGCAGGAAATACATTTTAGAGGTCAGCGTCTAGTATATTTTTGCTTGACTTTACTTTATCCGCTCAATTTTGTGTCTTCACAGAGACAATGTCAGTGTAACAGCGCATGAGGGAAGCTCCCTCCACGCCTTTCACTGAAACACTTGGCAGCTCGTCTAATCAGAGTGCAATTAGACGGAGACTTCTCTGGGCGACAGAAGACTCTGATTACCCAAGAGTCAGTGGGGGTATATTTATTATGTGTGCTCTTGTTCCTCCATGGTTAGCGTGGCGCCCCGGAGCTACGGAGCGAGCTGGTGCATGGCAGAGACGTTGGAAGGCGGGGCGGGCTGGACTTGGCTGGGGCGTTCGTTCAGACTCACTGAGTGGTTGCAATTGAGCTCTAACAATGTTAACCTGATCCAAACCCTCATCATCCGGCTTCCCAGGGTGTCAGGGTGTTCCAAATTACACACACACCAAATCTTTTTTTGTGCCTGTAGCTCCTCAGTGCCCTGCTGCTCTGATCCTAGACTGCTCAATATGTTCGTCAGAGTTAGACTCAGATATTGGTTTGCCTGTTAGGAGGGCCAAAATTGCACCTTCTATTAAATGCTGCCCAGTTTCCCCAGGAATTTTGTACATTTTCAATGGTTCTGCAGCCAATGATATGTGACAACGTTCAGTACTAATGCAGGAAGTAGTGTGTCCTCTGTAAACATACTAGAGTGTTTTGAGTGTTTGAGCAATGCTGTAGTTTTTCTGATGGGTTCAGTCGAGAATAGTGCAATATTCCTCTTCAACACAGAAGTCATGAAGAGGAGGTGTAGATAGATGATTGGGCGTGGATAACACCGCAACCCAGGGTTTGTGGTGTTATCTTCTGTGAAAATACATTTAAATCTCTCTGCAGTTTATCCCTATTATACAGCTATAATCTTATGTGATGCCCTATTGGCAGTACGACATCATTTGTCTGTGAGCATAAACGTCCCGTTTTGGAGCACTTAAACTGACAAAGGCTGATGCCGTTGTTCTTCTTGGCAGGACAGTTCCGTCTCACTATAGGTCGCAGAGCAGCCTAAGTGCACATCTTCCAAATCTCTGCAACATGTTGTGCAAACCTGCTTGTCCATCAAGCCGGGTTCAGGAGATTGGTGCAAAATGGAAAACAAAAAGTGTCTTCAAGAATAAAAGGAACAGCCACATTTTGGAGCTCTCCAGCCTCGTGTCAATCAAAAGCCTTTAATATTATATGGCTGACACCATTGCTGTAAGCAAGGCCTCCGCACCTCCTCATCCATTGTTCTACCCACACGAGAGACAGCAACGGGAAGAGGTGAGCAGAGGGAGCTGCCACGGGAGCAGAGAAGAAGAGCTGCTGCATTGCTGCGGCAATGTATTTTCAGCTTTACAGTTGTTTTTTAGCAGCATTTTTTTGGCCCATGACCTTGTTTTAAATTCCCAAATTCTAATTAGCCCAGCAATTAATGAGTTGTCAAATCTTCATGCGGGTTTGACATAATGACATACTTTTGTAATCTGTTTTCACCAGCCCAGACAAAAGTGCTAAAACGGTGTCTATAGAAACTGATCTTTACTTCAAAGCTTTAACATTACATAAGCAGGAAATATGTGTATTTCTAGAAATATCCTTACTGCACTTGAAACAATTGCATAATGTATCGTCCTCCAGATCAGACCACCTGTAAGTCTCCCACTGTTGAAACACCGGAGCACATCTATTTCAAGCTGCTGTTCTGAACCATAAACCTCTCCGTGTGTGCTTTACTGACCCAGAATCCCCCTCAGTGCCCTCCGTCCTCCTTCTCTTCTCTTTATTTCATGTGTCTACCAATGATCTTTGCATCTACTCTTTTGCTCTCTCGCACCTCATCAGTTGTCAGCGCTTCAGAGAATAGGCCCGGGCTTCCACAGATCAAGGCAATCGTGTCAATAACCATGTTCACTGAGATGAAAGCTGCGGTGAGCCGAGCCTCACTAGTCAGCTGGGTTCAGGAGTTCACAGCCGCCAAGGTGTATTGTTGCTGTTGCTGTCAATCATTGTGTGTGAACCCCCGCAGATGGGAGGCAACCTGACGACCGGCTGTTTGACTGCAACCGAGGACACATCTAGCAGCACAACTGCTGCATCCGCCTGACAGACGAGGAGTTTCAGAGGTGGGGGTTAGTGTTATACATCTGACACAGTTTGACACAGCAGATTGCACATCAGATCTGTGCAGCAGCCTGCAAAGACCCACACACACACCACACAGGAGGACTGGTTGAGTGACCAGTGAGCTGGGATTTCTGCCAACATGGAGGTAGTCAGCGTCACTTCCTGTCCCAGAAACAATACATGCAAGTATATAGCTTTCCTTGACTCTACATCCTTTATGAGGATTGTTCCAAGCTGTCCAGTATATAGATGTCATTTCTGTCATTATTAATCACATTGCATTCATCAGGTCAATCACCGAGATCTAGGAAGGCGGTCACATTGCTAAGTTGGACAGGACAAAAACACTGAGCAGTCAGATGATCAGACGGGTTGTGAACCAACCTCATAGTTGGTTTAGCAAAGACAGACTAAAAAAAAAAACGATTTCCCAAACTGTCCAGCAGAGATCCCAGTTTACGGACTGACTTCTGCTTCATCTTAACCTACTTATTGTAGGTGTGCACACACATGGTTTTCCTGTGCAATGAATGGGGTTCTATGTCATTTCATCAAATCACACACATGCACATACTGACTTTAGAAATTGTGCGTACATATAATCACATTCAAATGATCCTTTTTTTAAACATGTGTGCATGCGGTAATGTATTGTACACACACACACACACACACACACACACACACTGTCGACCAACCAGCACAGGCCCGACTATTTCCAGTATTCCCTGCGGTGGGAAGTCGTCTGTCGGCTAGGACGAGATCACTAGCGCTAACTTTGTGGTCAGCCTTTGTCTCAGGATGAGAGAGAGCTAATTGACTTTTAAAACTTCGAGCCCTGCAGTCAAATCCACTCCAGAAACGCCGCTCAACTTTTTTGACGCGGCTCTAGAGGATTGTGTGTGACAGGTTCATTTTCAATGGCTTTAATTGGTTTTAGCGCTCAGGACTCGCTCTCTCTCTCTCTCACACACACACACTTGCCATGCCGGTGTGTTAGAAGAGATAAAGGCAAGCATAAAGCATGACCTCTTTTCTCATCTCGTCATTGACACGGATATTCTTGACATTATAGGTCACCTGTGAAACTGCATTTATAAAAGCATGAGAGTCCAGCATCTGTTTGCTTTTTTCTAGGTTGTGGAATCACAGCAGTCCAAACAGCACATCCAGCATTCGTGACCAACTTCGAGATTGCTCCAGTCAATACTGAACTAGCTATGAATACAGTGGAATAAAATGTGGATTTAGACAATATATTTGAGTGGAAACAGAAGTGAACACAAACCAAAGGTGTTGGCATGCTAACATTTCCTAATTAGCCCTTAAGAAGCGGAGGCTGATGGTCATAGTCATAAAACGAAAGCGATGATGATGATGGCGCTAGATTAAACTTCAGGAGTTCGCCAAAGTTATTACAATTCATCCTGGAACATGAAGATCTATCCAACAGTTGCCAATAAGTTTCAGATATTTGACACAGAGATTGAGATATTACAGGATAAGTGAATATAACCTGCTGGTGATGCCAGATGAATAATAGGAAAATCCCTCCAATAGCTTTGAGAAATTTCAGCCTGGACCAAAACAGTGGACGGAACAGTATTGTCCCGTCCACTAACATGACTAAAAACCTACACACGATTAAAACCAATTCCAATGTCAGATGCCAAATCCAATTGTTTCATGAAATGTAATCAAACTGATTTTGGTCAGTACATTCTAGGATCAAGAGCTGTTTTAAAGACTGTGTCCAACTGAGGGACAGCTCCAACTGAGAAAGTCAAACAAAGGAAAGAGAGACCAGACTCTCTTTCCTTTGCGATGCCCCATCAGTCCTACCACACAGGAGGCTGTGGTCTCTATTCTACTACAAGGTGCAGACTTGTCTGAATTACTTTGTGTGTTTTGTTCCTCATGTTTGCATGTCACCATCTGGCCCTCTCCCCTACATTATCCTCTTTAAAGACGGAGGGGTAAATTGGCTCTAAGTGGCGCGTCAGGATGCAAACGGCAGAGGGAACACTTCTAATTAAAATGTTTGCCCAGAAAAATCAGCTCCTGAGTTAGTGTGTTAATCATGACTAATTTGCGGGAAAGGCGGCAGAGTCGGGGCTGGCTCTTCTTTTGCATCCGAGAGCTGCACTGGGATGTTCTCCATGGCAACCAAACCCAGAGATGACTCACTTCCTGTCCTTATTGAGGAGCAACAGACAAAGTGCGAGAGAGGTCTGTCTGAAATATGAATGTCCATCAGTGTGTTCTTCTTCCTGTCAGATGAACTCTACCCTGGTGTGGCGAGCGCTGCAGGCCTTTGACACTACCCACCCTGGCCTGGTAAAACAGGATGTCCTCAGGGCCGTTCTTAGCAGCTATATATTTCCCATGAACCATCACTCCGCTGGGAAAGGAAAGCAATATTTTATTTATTTATCTTTTCTCTTCCATCTTTCTACCAACGTACTCTGCCTCAACCTCCCTGCCCTTTACTCTTTAAATCTTAAAATCTAGCTATCATCTATTCTCTGTAATATATTTTTCATGCATGTGTATGGATTACGTGTGTGTTTGCAGCTGTGGTGTGAGAGCAACAGGGCCAGTGAGCTGGAAACACTTCTTGGGCCACTGCATGAGCCTGCTCTAAGAAGAAGGCGACACAAATTGTTGCCCAAATTGTTAACCCATTTCACACCTGGAACTATTTTGTACACAGGTCTCCTGACTTCTTCTGAGTGATTTATTTCAGCTCTTATCATCTTCTTATCTCATAGCTGCCACACCTCTGATGTGTAGTTCTGATTTTGTATGTAGTGTAACAATTTAATACAAAACTATAAATCCAGCTTTAGGATTAAGGTTATTTTCAGGGGCTAAGGATAGCTGAAGATCGTGGTTATGTAATGCATCACACTCAACATATTCCATGTTACATGACTGTTATGAATGACGTAGCGACATCACCACAAAGCAGAGGAACAGAACAGAAACTTAGAGATTATTATCCTGTTAATGGCAAAGCTATGCGCCAACAGAATGTCCTGTGTGACAAATTTAAAATATCAGTCATTAATTTCTACATACAACTCATTTTGTTGTCGCTTTTCTGTTTTATGTGCCAAGAAATGTAATTCCTGTGCCTCAAGTCCAGCTGTTTGTCCCGCATGGAAATTCCCAGAAAGTGCATGGGTGAAGCTCCTTTCCTTTTCTTTTCCTTCCTTTCCTTTCCACCTATC
Source organism: Holacanthus passer (assembly GCA_025331565.1). Taxonomy (NCBI): domain Eukaryota; kingdom Metazoa; phylum Chordata; class Actinopteri; family Pomacanthidae; genus Holacanthus; species Holacanthus passer. Next base: position 2,465,770 of record JAFREQ010000039.1, read on the forward strand.
TCTTCTCTCAGGGCCTTCAAGCAGCCAGCCCCAGATGAAGACAACGTGCACTCCCAGGACATTCCCCCTCGACTGAAAGAGATCTTCCATCTGCTGGACACGCTATAAGTCAGGACGAAGGAAGTAAACAACAGACTAAAATGTACTGATGAATCCCCTGCTTGTACAAAGGACACAGTGAAATGCTTTCAAACCTCTCCCTTATTTGCACAGCCTTGTACAAAGTGTGGTAAAAGACAAGACAGAAGTGATTTTGAATGTTATCAGACAGGACACATGGGAGTAATCTCAGCAGATTGCTAAGAGACAAAGGCACATGCTCAGGTGTACGCTTTAAATATAAATGCCAGACAGCTTTACAGATGAGCCAATCATCATCCGCAGCTTTTTGATGGCCATAAACATGATTAGATGATTGCATATGGCCACTGGTTAGCCACTCAGTCACTAGCCATATGTTCGTCTGACAGCCATCCCCTTCAACACGCCTCCGCATCCAGTTCTGCCTCTTTAATTTCAAATCAGTCTACTTCAGCTGGATGAAACTTTGGAGTTTGACTAAACTTTGGAGGAAGGGGGGTTGAATTTTCCATTAATTCACAGTTATGTTTGATGTTGCTGCCGCCACTCACAAAACAACAGTCGGCTTCCAAGTTTGAGGAAGTGTGTGTATATGTGTGTACGTGTGTGAAGCCTCTCCCAGATATGAATCACACATATCTATCTGCCAAAATCTCCTCCTTTTAATGGCATGGGAGGGGAAAAAAAATCCCTCCATCAACTGTTTTAATAATCTATTCAGCGGTGGGAGATCAAACAAGAGTGTCCTCACACCGCCAGCCAATAATGAGGTTTTTCACTCAGGCAGGTTCTAAGCCAACAATGGTTTTTAGGCTATCTCTGGGGAGACATTCAAGAGCTCGGAAGACTCGCCGTGATTCACATTGTTTGTGTAACGTACACATTAGATGGAAGCGCTATTGTGCAAGGCCATAATTAGTATGATCATAACATTGGTGCGTTATGTGGCATTTAAATATTGTATATCATAACCTCAACAATGAGTGAACACAATATCATTAACATGCCACAGCGTGGTAGCCCTTCAATATGGGGACTATGTAGCTGGATTTTATCTCTTAACTCTCAGATTTTCTCCCAAAGACCATTAGCTATTTGTTTTATATATGTCCAAATTTAACATCTTTAGATCAGATTTTTAAATTGCGATAAATTACAAATGTGTTTTTTTAATGCTTCTTTGTGCTGCTCAACAAATATCAATCAGTGCAATTGTCAGAAACCTGCAGTGTCAACTCATTTTTATCTTAAGCAATAACATCAATGCTGCTTATTCGAGAAAACACAGCACTGTCTTGGATAATTTAGCGATACACGGGTTTTGTCATGGCCACTGGGTTTGAACATTTGTTCCTGACAAATTTCATTTTTTCCATCAGCTTGCTACGGTTCTGAACCAGAATTCTAAAAAAGAACTTAATAGAAAATGCCACTTGTGGGAGGCATCACTGGACTCAGCAGAGTTCCTTTTTCATTGGTGTGTTAGCCCTGGCCCCCACTTTGTCCGCATCCCTTTCATAACTTGTAAATTATTTGTCACACAGCCTTGCAGGAGGCGTCCATCCGTTCGCTGGTCCACAAAGCTGTGCCCACTGCAACTGCAACTTTCTATCTAAGAGAGTGAAATTTGCACTTGTTGAGTAACGAGTTCTCATCTTTAAAGACTCAATGCCCATGCTTGGTAGGTAAATGTGTTCCCAAAGAAAATGCTGATTATCAACCAACCAAAAAGCCTCTTTTTCAGACAGAGATGAGGGTGTAATCCGTGAAATCTTTTCTCCAGATTAAAAGCCATCACATACTCTGCACACTGTAAAACATCAGACATTTCTTGTCTGCGTGTGGGGAAAATGCATATCTTGAGACAAGGATCTAAATATTAGACTGACTTGTTTTAAGCCTTCCTGGCCAAAGGTCAAGGTGACTGTATTGTCTGCAATACTATAACCATCCGCAAGACTCAAGAACGATATCCATGAAAACTTACAGTTTGCTAACAAGACGGCAGAGTTTTTTTTTTTTCTCTAATTGCTGTCTTTTACTTTCCTCAGAAACGTTGGCACTCAACATCTTAGGTCACCTGTCCAAATGAAGACAACAAGAGACTGAAGGAATACATGGTTAGTTGCTTGTGAAATACCGTGTGACGAAGTAGCTGTAGATGAGTTGAAAGAAAGCACTCTCTGGAAAATAGCAGGCCATGGTTTTCATGGTTCTTAAATAATGGCTCCTGTGTAGCCACACTCCCATAGGCCAGTTTTCTGCATGATGATTTCTTGATGTGGTTGACTGATGAACTTTTACTATCAGCAGCTGAAGTGTGTAGCTCTTTTATAGTGTTTTATCTCTTCTTCCTTCACGTCACTCCCAGTGAATATAATGGTGCATATATATCCAAACTCTTTCACTTTACTTTTAACCACTTATAAATGCACAGACTTTTATGCATCTCTAACTTCTTTATGATGTTTAACTTTCAACTTTTCTTCTTCAAAGGGTCATTTTGAATGTGGAATTTTCCAGGAATCGTGTTAAATGGCTATGCAACCAGCATACTTCAGGTATTGTTGTCTCCAGTCTCTTGCTGAACTTTATCTTTTAAACTTGCATTATATTCTGCTCATGGGCTCCAAAGGCCTTAAGGGAAAATTAGCTTAGTTTGGGGAAAATTTGTGCGTTAATCAGTTATTTCACCAACCACTGCAGCAATATCAATTCACAGTCAGCACCATAACATTAAGAACCTTTTTGAGCAGACAAAAATAGGTCTATTTAACATACAAATTGACTTTGTAAGAGAACTAACTTTAACTCAGTGGAGCAGTGTAACAGAACTAGACACCCGCAAAGTAATCAAATGTACACACAGATGAATGACGGAGTTTGGCAGAGAAGGGTGCAGATCAGACCAGGTGAATGAGTGAAAGAATAAATAGGTAGTAGTGGCCATCATCATAAACTCAGCCTGCTTGAGTGACCAGCAGGCTGAGTTTATTTTTTAGTTCTGTTGGTCCAGCAGTAGTGTTGGATGTGTTCCTTTGAATCCATTTTGAGAAGTCAAGCATTCCTCTGTATGAAAAGTCTTGAGTCAAAACCAAAAGTCAAAAGATAAGGCAGAGCAGGGGCCCAGTGGTCCTGCTGTCAGGTAGCTCTGTGTGACCTCATGCAGGCTGTTAGTAGGCAAACTCTGTCCTGTCTCCAGTGTCCTCTGGGAAGGACTTTGGTCACCTCCGATGTAAATACCAAATACCAGCCTTTGTTTGATCAGAGCTAGACAGAGATTCACCTCTACTTGACAACTTGATCTGTCTTCAGTGTTCTGCTCAAACATGTCCCACAGCCCTCTGTTGTGTTTTAGCCAACAGGACAGAGACACTGAGGCCAGCAGTTCCATGGTGATGGTGCAGGGCCTGAGCCTGACCCAGAGGACTTCGGTGTCCAGACGGGAAAAAATGAAAGTCTTCAGTGGAATGGGGAGCATTGTGCTCGCTTTCTCTTGATTTATTTGGACTGGTACGCTAATCGTCACACCTCAAATGCACATTTGAAGAAGATTTTCCTGGATCTGGATGAGCAGAGGATGTCGTCAAAGGGATAATTCCTAAAAAACAAGTTGCTGGTGTGAGTGAGCTTAAGAAAGACTGATGAAAATCATTCATATGTCCTGAAGTATTTGTTTGCATGCCAGACAGATTTAGTATTTTTCCTCTGCACACTTCACACAGGTTAAAGCTTTGAAACAGTTGAGGAAAGTTTTAATGATATCCCAAAGTACTATTTGTAAATTAAACATAAGATTCCTTACACATGTGTGTGGATGGAGCAGTGACCCCTTCAAACCATTAATATACTGACATTGTTTTCACTATATGCATTTGCAGCTGGAGCAGTCACACACACTAAAACACTTAAGTGTGTGAAGCAGTCACGATAACACAGACATCATGTTTGTTCACAGGGCAACTGTTCAACGTTCAAGCAGTGTTAGAGTGATGCTCAACTGTTCTGTGTTTTTGAGTGTATGTTTGATTTGCTTTCAGTTTGCACACACCCTGCAGGATTATGTAGTCTCAGGTTCCTTAATGAGCCAATATTATTTTATTGGTTCTAAGATCTCTGACTTGCATATACAGCCTGTGTCCAATATATTAGGCCCACTTAGCTAAAACTAATGTAGTCTAATGCACCAGCCACGTAATAAATTCTATCTTTATAAGGTGATTTTTGTTGAAACTGTTTTAGAGAGGTGTTTCATATATTTTGTGTTTTAACCAATTTATATCAGTGGTTGACCACATATTAAACACCTCTCAATATAACTAATTTCAGCAGCATCACAAACTGCATCCTTCAAAATGCAGTCGAACAGCATCTCTCTAAAACAGCTTTAATAAAAATTATAACCTTTATTGTAATCTTTATTGCAGGACCGTTGTATTAGACTGCATTAGATTTAGCAGTGGACAGTGAGTTTATGTTTCATACCTTGAAGAGCATGAAACATAAGTTACATGTATGTTTAAAAGAAAGCTCGGAAGAACAGAACTATATCTATTAATGCCAGATGTGAAAACAAATAAATGTAAGATTGATTGTAATTTTTTAAATTTAAGTTACACTTAAAAGTTATTCTTTGAATTAGCCTGATTAAATTATGAGATCAAGTCATCAAATCATCAAATCATCCACGTGATTAAATGGCTTTCTTTCTACATTAAGAACCTAACCCTGGTAAACAAGTTGAATCAATCTAAATAAATGATGTTGAATCCACCCTAGTACATTAAGTTGGACCAACAGAATTACTTACATTTAATCATCTCAAAATAATTTCCATTATTTAATTATGTTCATTCAAAGAGTTATTTTTAAGTGTTCTCTCTCAAGCTCACTTTTTTCAGTTTTCATCCAACTACCTCCATCACTCTTCATGTTTAGCTCCCAGTGACACAATTAATGTCAATACAAAGAAAACACAGGAGGAGCTCATGAATGCAGGCTTTACTTTGCCTGTGGTTATTCACAAGTAAAAGCAGCTTTGCCTTTAGACATAGTTGAATGACATGTTGTACGTGACCAAGTTCATTTGAAGCATATGGAGTCCTTTACATGACTTTTCTCCAGAAATGTTTGGGATTTTTTCCAATGCAACAGATTCTTGTTTGCATCAATGATGACTTTCTTTCAAGTGCTGGAAATGCTCGAAAAAGTAAGAATATGGAATAAATGAACACAGGACTTTTACTTCTAGAGCCCCGACCCTACCCAAATTAACTTTGACCACCTTTTTACTTTACTCATTTTCTGACATGGTCCGTTCTGTCAGTTCAGTTCTGACAGTCCCTGTGAAACAATACAGTATACACAGTTTGAAGAAGAATGCCCACCTAGCTTCTCTTTCCAGAAGGAGGCAGATCAGATCACTCGAGCAGCCCTGCGACATTTGCTGGAGAGACCAGGTGGGACCCAGCGCCGAACCCCACAGCCCCATCTTTGTTGTTCTCTGTTCACAGAGCTGCTCAATGCACTGGACCCAGAACACAGTAGGGTCATCCAGCTGGCCAGAGACTCAACCCCAACATCACCTCTGCTCCCAAAGGCAAAGTCCCCTCCCCTGCTAAGACCAGTGAGCCCCTGGATGTCCCTGAGAAAATCCATTTGCTAGGGTGTGTGTGTGTGTGCACGCCCTACAGTAGATGCACACTTCCATGTGAGGGCATAAACGTGTACTATGTTATTTGAGTATTTTTCCTCAGGAGCGGCAAAAAACACCAGATGAGAGGCAGACCACACAGTGTGCTGATAAAGTGCCAGTGGCACAACACTCTGTGATCAAATATCACAGATATCACACATAGCATACACCATGAGATCAAACAGAGAACGAAAACAGAAGATGAGATCAAAAGAAAAAAAGAAGGATTTAATTATTAATGCACAGTTTGTGTGTGAGTTTGCTGTACGTCTGTGTGTGTGTGTGTGTGTGTGTGTACTTCATACTAAGGTGGAGAACTCACTGCTTCTGCTGGACGGGCTGTGTGAGCAGCTCAGTTCAGTGCCGGCAGCTCTGAAGCTGTGTGACCCTCAGTGCGCTGGATACGTCACACAGGAAGATCTGAAGAAGCTCTTAAGCTGCTGTGGCATGAACCGTCTCAGACACACACTTCAATAAGTTCAATAAGAAGACACACTGCAGTAATCAGAGGCTCAAAAAAGAGATGGCAGCAGTAATTTTCAGACATCAAGAGCAAAGTTGTTGCCCTGTATGGATTGGCTGTCTATCACAGGGTCGACATGTAAACATATGCATTAACACCTAGGAGCAGATTACCAGCCTGTATGAATGTCTTTGAACGCCCAGAGTAAATCCACACACACACAGGGAGAGCACCACTCAGACAGGCCCCAGATGACTGGGTTGACTTCAACCCAATGTTAACTACTGAGCCATTGTGTAGCCCTGTCACGAAATAAATAAACCAGGATCAAGAGCGGACTTTAAGGGAACAGCTTGACCTTTTGGGAAATTTAGTTTTTTTCCCGCAGAATTACACAAGAAAGTCGATATTGTGTTTTTTTAAGTACATAGCTGGAGCCAGGAGGCAATCAGTCCAGTTCAATCAGAGGGAAGCAGCTGGGCTCTATGTTAAAAAATACACCTATCACATACCTATACACCATCTCGACTGACTAGCTGAGAGGTGAAGGAAACGCTCACATCTTTTACTTAAGTGAAACTAGCAACAAGTAAAGGTCCTGCGTTCAAAATCTTACTGAAATAAAAGTAAAAAAGTATTAGCATGAAAATACTTTTAAAGTACCAAAAGCGAAAGTTGAGAATGACCCATTTCAGAATAAAATAATATTGCTTGATTAGAATTATTAATGCATTGATGTGTTGCTGCTGGTAAAGGCGGTGTAGCGGTGGGTGTGTGGTCTGGACCAACTGAGGCAGAAGCAGAAACAGATAAGTGGCCTGAAACGTCTTTAATGAAACAAAAAAATACCGAAGGCTTAAACACGGGTGGAGGTGACGATGGCGATGGCTGGATCTGGCGTGGGTTGCGGCTAGAGTTGGGAAGCAGAGCAGGAAACAGGGAGGCACGTGGAGTAAAGCTGGCAGTGAGGATCACACCGGGAAATGCCCCGGAGAAGGAGATCAGATAGGTAAGTAACACAGGAAAAAAGGAAAAAAATCACAGGAGGTAAGAAAGCAACGCTCAGGCCCTAGACTACCGAACGAGACGGAATAATCTGGAGTGAAGTCTGGACCAGGCTTATATTGAAGAGGTGATTGGTGGGAATTGCAGACAGGCGTTCCTCATCTGCCAGGTCTCGGGGAGGAGAGCGGAACCAGCCACGCCTCCTATCACACACTGAAAGAAAAGAGCGACCGAGAAAAGAAACCAAAACACCAAAAGGGTGGGGCTCATTTCAATGACCTTATTTCAACCAGGAGAGACAAGTACATGAAGAGGGAGAATTTATTACATCAAGTGGCAGGAGGGATAATATTAGAAGAGCAGAAAACACAGAACGAGCAAATAGGATTGAATTTTTTTTTTTTTTTTAATTTGTAGCCAGGCTATGCCTTGCTCTTTCTTGCAATTCAGTGCTATGGTATAACCATTGGCTAACAACACTTGTTAGTTGGATACGTTCATTGTTGGTTTGTTCACTATAGGATCTGCTGATAATATAAAAAGGACTGTATCACCAGCCTTATTCTTCTGGATCTGAAATGGCAATTGGTGAACAATCACAAACTCTACCTTTTTCATACATAACATCATGTACCATAATACCACACGTGCAGCTGTCGTATATAGCGACTCCTATCACATCTAGGTTGCATTACACAGCAACCTGTCCCAAGCCAGTGCTGAAAAGTAGTTCAGTCGACACAGCAGTATGTGTGCAGAGAGTCTGACTATTAAAAGCAAAAGGTGAGACATGTGATGTGTGTGAACCTTTGCACAAGCCGATAAGCAAAGCAGAGAGGAGTGAGGGTGAGAACTCGTGGTAGCAAAGACACCCAGTGTAATAGAGGCTGCAATGGCAATAATTAGATGCTGAAAATAAAAGATTCAAGCTGTCTGAATCAATCTTCCTATTTATTAAATGTCAAGCAAAGGGCACCAGGTTGGATCTGTGAATCACCGCACCTCCTACCTCAGCCTCACAACATTCAGTTTGGCCCTATTATCTTTCACCCACTCAAGATTCTTACTAATGTTTTCAGCCTTTGTGAGAGGATAATATCAATGCATTACAACTTGGTTCTTATTTTGATAATTACGACCATCAGTCCTGTCGGTTATGATAACATTGTGCTCATCAGAATAGTTGCTGAGATTTGGGAACACGGTGACAAATTAAAAAAAAAAAAAAAAAAAAAAGAAAAAAAGCCAGACGACTGCTGAGTTTAGATAATAGAATATCCAGACAATGAATACAGACATATTGGCAACTAAATAAATAAGCAAATCATTTGTCACCAAAAAAAAAAAAAAAAAAAAGATAAGGCAAGAAACACATGCAGTCAGATGATCAGACACGTTGTAAACAAGACACCAGTTTAGCCAGATTAAAAAAAAATAAAAGGGGTTGTATTTATTTTATAATTTCCTTGCAAGATTTATTGTAATGCAAGATGATGAAATTGGTTCAGCTAATGGACTGTGTTTCCTCATCACAGTCACCAATCTCACCTATTTCAGTTTTTAGAGAATGTTTTAGTAAACACTGATCTGAACACACACATTTTATCAACTTTTTTTAAAATCAATTATCATTTTTTTCTTCACTATTAATATTTTCATGCCACTTCATTCCTCTAGTCCACCGTCACGTTAGATGGAAGTATTATACTTTCTTCTCCACTACATTTTTCACAGCTTTTGTTACCTCTTGAATTTTACATTTTAAAAAAAAGGGGAAGCTTTTAAGATAAATTCCAGTGTTAAAGATGAGGTTTGTGAAATACACAACACATTGTGATTGGTATTTTCTTTTCATGTATTCATTCACTGCGCCGTGATTAAAATTAAAACATGTTAAAAGGACAACAATTGAGCTTTTTATCTTTATTAACTTAATTATTTTATTTTAGTTTTTTAATTGCGGCATAAATTTTCCATGTCACATAAAAATAAACCACAACAACAAAAAAATGTTTTTTGTTGCCATGTAGACATACTAATGTATTAAGTACATTAAGTACATGGAGTTGGGCCAAAATAAAATCAACATCTGTCAAGTAATTTTAATTGTAATTGTCCTTTTAACATATGTATTTTTTTTTATTTATGACACAGGAAATACGTAAATAAGATGTGTATTGTATTTCACTTTGTTTATTTGTTTGATTTGTTTTTTCATTCAGACATTTTAAATCTTCCACAGCTGGTTAGTAAAAAACACAGGCCAAATTTCCTTGTGAACCTGTTGTACTTTTAGGTCGAGTGTGGTTCTGACTCTAAAGTCTCTCCAAACTGGCCTGAAGCATGGTGCAGTGCATCAGACTGCCAAACCTGAACCGGCCTTCTGTTCTTTTGCCCTCAGATACTCGAGGACAGCTGGGTCGGGTTAAGAATTTCAACAAGTTCGGGGAACTGCTGGGCTTCAGGGATGGATGGATTGAGTGCTCAGTGTTCCTCGCAAGCTATGAGGGTAAGACAAAGAAACGGCAGCCAGAACATCTTGACCAGCGGCGTCAGCAATCCCATCAGTTCTGCATGACAGGGTTTTCAATGCCTAAATAGAGATTTTAAAAATCCCTTCCTACTCCCCACCAGGCTCCCGTCCCCGTCCCCGTCCACTCCATCTTGCCTTGCATCCAAACTCCTACCCCACCCACAGTGATCAAACATAAGCCCCCCGCTTCCTGTAAAATGATGTCTTTCTTAGCACATGAGCCATTGGAGAAATCATCCTGGATTATAAATAGAGTAAGAGTGAGCCTCTTCGTCTCTCATTAGCAGAGCGGAGAAGCGCACAGATTCAGAATTGCACTCATTTCTGCTTGTTTGGGCTAATTATGTGCTTTGGAAGCAGAAAACAGAGCAGCAGGGCATCGCTCTAATTTGTATCCTCTAAAAAAAAAAAAAAAACAGTAGAAAGAAAGAGAGAAGAATCATTAAACAAAGCCCAGGCGTAAAGTTAGTCATGTTTGCAAGGCGTACAAATCAACTTCCTAGATTTCGAATATAAGTGTGCTTCTAATTAAATGTAAATTAGGTCAGGTAGTTAAATACCCAGAGTGCATGCCAGACATGAAGGGCATTCTGTGGAGTGTGGAGAGACACAAATAATTCACAAAATGAAGCAAAAATTCCAATTTGTTGGGTATAAATTCCCTCACAAAGACTGGGGATGTAGGGGAACCAGTTAATTATGAGCCAAATATCTCAACTCTTGTGATTTAACATCTGTTTTTCCCCATGGTCTCTGCAGAGGGTCATGATGATAAACATGAGGTTGACCCCCTGTGGTGATGGCACAGAGGAGTTGGTGTGCAGATTTGAGTACACTCTTTAAACTGTACTCACTGGTCAATAGATGTGTTATTTTGAATGAAATATTACATTATTAATACATAACTTTTGTTTGTATACAAGAAGACTCCACAGGGCACTTTTAAGGATTATGACTTTAAGCAGGAAAGGAATTTTTATCATCTACTTGCATATGATTGCACACAATAGTAAACACAACTATTCAGTCAATGAGTCTCTGTTCTGATGACCCAGTCTTTTCCCATCAGGACAATCTGGTGATGGACAGGAGGTGTAAAGGCATGTTCAACTGCCATGATTTCAAGAGAAGGGCTGTACAACAGGGATTTTCTGGCAGTGAGGGAAAGTGCCAGCAGCTGCTGGATCTGATTGGCCTGGAGGCAAACTCGTCTATGCCGAATTTGTCGATGTTGCTGAAAATAATGGCATATACCAGGGGTCGGCACCTTAACCACTCAAAGAGCCGTTTGGACCCGTTTCCCAGAGAAAAGAAAACATCGGGAGCCACGAAACCTTTTTGACATTTAAAATGAAGATAACACTGCATATATCGTTTTTTACCTTTATGTTATGTATAAACAAACCACAGTGTATGGCATTCATGAAATCAATGAACTGCTACAGAGAAAATGAAATCACATTTCTGCATGCAACAAAAACATTTTGAACTCCGAAAAAAAGACGTTGGGTTGAAGGTTACTTTCAAATAAAATACGCAATATCTATTTGAGTCCTTCTTGTGTTTATGAAAAAAAGCCGAACTTAAATTATCCACCATGCGCAAACCAAAAATGCCGTCCTCTTCTGTGTGCCGTCATCCTTTTACTGGAGTGTACAGTCAGTTGTCAACCTGACCTGTCAACCTGGGTGTCGCACATTGGTGGCTGTGACGCATATTATGACAGACAAGATCACCGTAATCTTCAAATTTAGAATTACAGTTTAAAAACTAACAAACTAAAATAAAACACATTTTAATTAAATAGTCATTATTTATTTTCCAAAGCCACAGGGAGCCGCAGCAGAGGGATGAAAGAGCCGCATGTGGCTCCGGAGCCGTGGGTTGCCGACCCCTGGCATATACAAACAAGTGACACCAACAGCTACAGCTAGTGTATGAGTCTAATATTTATTGCTGATGTTTGGTCATTGTAGTGTTCTCGTGCAGGGTGTAAGGAAACTCTGACCAAACACCTCAACCTTTCTTACAAGTCCATCCTTGCCAGAGAAGGTTGCACTGACCTGGGCCATGGGCCAGCAGTTGCAGGTGGTCTGTTTGTCCCTGAGCAGAACTAGATCTCCTACTTGAAGGTTTCTGCGAGGCACTGTCCACTTCTGTCTCTGTTGTAAGGAAGCTAAGAATTTTGCGGCTCCAGCAGCTCCAGAACTGGTTTACAAGAGCCCGAACCTGTCTCCATTGTTTTGTGTACAGGTCCTTGTCTGAGAAGTCTCCAGGTTGAGGTGGAATGCCTGACTTCTGTGTAAGGAGCATCGACGGTGAGAGTATGAAGGGTTTTTCAGGGTCAGTGGACACAGGTAGGAGCGGTCGTGCATTTATGATGGCCGTGACCGCTGCCATTAGTGTGCAGAGCACTTCGTGGGTTAGGCGAGTATTTTTCTGTAGCAACATCGAATCAAGGATTCTTCTGGCAACACCGATCATGCGCTCCCAGGAGCCTCCCATATTCCCAGCTGCATCCCCGCTCACTGAGGTACCTCTGCACTGTTCTATCCATCCCAAGCTCCTTGCATGTTCTGACAAAGTTGGTGCCGCAATCAGACCAGAGCTGCTTCTCAGGGCCTCTGAGTGCGAAAAACCAGGGCGTTATGTGGTCCATTGACCTGCTGCCTGACCTTGTGGACCCTGAGTAGCAGAAGTGTTTCTGCTTCTGGGTCCAGTTCTGAGATGTGCTTGGCGATGTGATGGAGATGACGTTGGTGCATGACTGCACTTGGTGTTGGAATCTCAGATCGGTTGTTCAGGATCTCATGACACTCAATGAGTGGTGGGAGAGAGATGACTACTTTGCCATCAAGTAACTCGATCTCGAATCCTTCTGCCTTCTTTCTAGATGTTTCTATGATGCCTGAGCAAGTTCTGAGATGGTATGAGAATGGTTTGCTCTGCACATTAAAGATCTCAAAGAACTCTGGTCTGGCTAAGGAGCGATTGCTCTGCTCATCTAGCATTACATAGGCTTTGATGGCCATGTCCTTGGCACCCGTGGGGTATATTTTTGCGAGGCAGATCTTTGAGCATGAGTGACCCCACTGATCTGGGCTACAGGCTTCTGTGCAACTTGTCCTAACAACAGCCGTGTCAGAGTGATCTTCTCCCTCCCTGCTGTTATCTTGTGATGGTGAAGGAGCCTTGACGGTTTGAGGTGATGGGCCAGGGTGCATGGCTGAATCATGACTCGTGCTGTTGCATTCTAAGCATTTCACAGAGAACTTGCAGTCTTTGGCAAGGTGGGAGGTCGAAGAACAGCATTTGAAACATATCCCTCTCCTTAAGGAAGGTCTTTGTCATCGAGGAGTTTGTTTCTGAATGTTTTGCATCTTTTGAGTGGATGTGGTTTTTTGTGTAATGGGCAGTTCTTATTAGGGTCGTCGGTGGGTGTGGAAACATCAGTTTTGTGCACTGAAATGGGTTTGTTAGTGTTGAAATTCTTCATAGTGGGTTTGTCCGGTCTTGTGGGTGTTGTGGAGCTGCCCTGATGAGTGAAACTAGGATCGTTTCACTTCACACAATTCACAAAAATACTCGAAGGGAGGAAAGCAACCATTGTTTTCTTCTTTGTACCATGATCCCGAAGACACCCACTTCTCCTGAAGCCAATATGGTATCTTGTCTACAATTGGTCCAATTCTATGAGAAATGTCCAGATATGACAGGCCAGCGAGATATCCACTTCTTCCTTTGCACCTTGGATCTCCATAAGCAAATCCTCAAGCTCTGGTAAGTTGGAGCAGTCCTTAACTGAAATCTTAGGAAAGCTGTCCAACCGCTGAAACAGTGACTCTTCAATGATTTCAGGGGCTGCATAGCATTCACACAGTCTCTCCCATGCTTTGTGTAAAGCCAGATTGGGGTTGCTGACATGGACTGTGCGTATGTGCTTCACCTGTTCTCCAGATTCCTTTCCCAGCCATTTAGTTATGAGGTCCAATTCTTGAGTTGCTGTGAGGTGAACTTCACTAGCTGCATTGGAGAATGAAGAGTACCATGCATGGTTGGTACAGTCCTGCACTGACAAGATCTCGTCGTGCTAAATACTGGGCCAAAGGCTCTGCCAGAGGTGGTGTTCTACCTGAAGGGATGTGCTGGGGAACATATGACTGGGCATGTGCATTCATGGTGGGGTTTGTTCCTTTTATTTCAGGCTTTGTTTCATCATTGGTTGGATAGGTAGATTGGTTGTGCAGAGGTAGGACGCTGCCGAAGGTTGATTTGAGACTGGACATATTCACTGGTGCGCTCAAACTTAACCCTTGCTGATTCCGATTTTCTGTCATCGACTACAGCATGCATTGCTTCAGCGTCTTCCAACACTTGTGCCTCCACCATAGCTGCATCGGCTTCTCGATGCAGTGTTAGCACTTCCAACTCTGTGTCTATTCTTGCAGTTTCAAGCTGATTTTGAGCATCTCTTGTAAGTTTTTCTGCTTCTCTTGCAGCCTTTTCCATTTTAAGTTTAGCCTCTTGGCTGGCGTATGATGCTCTCACCTTGGCAGCTTCTGCTTTAGCCCGTGCACGGGCTGCACTTGCCAATGATGCCAATGTCTTGTTGCTCTTAGCAGAGGAGATGGATGACTTGTTGCTTGCTGCCATCTTGACCACTTTAAATGTCAAAACTGCTGCCTTTTCACCGTAGTGTTCTCATGCAGGGTGTAAGGAAACTCTGACTAAACACCAAGGTAAACCGATGCCAATGAAGACAGTCGTAGTAAGTTTGACCATTTACTGTCACACTTCTTCAATGACAACTGGTGAAAACTGCAAATAAAACAATACAAAAAAAATTAAGTATCTGTGTTTTTAACTAAACAGTGCATTGTACATAAGTGTAAATAAACCTGTTTTTTAAACTAACTTATAAATTCAAATTTTTAACAAAATAACTTGTAATATATATTTTTTAGCATATCCAGAATCATATAAATCAACTTTCGGCATTGCCTCTATGATATTTAGCAGTGGATTGCAGTGGATTGCTCCAAGAGCATGCAGCACATGTTTCTCAGGTAGGACCAGGTAAACAGGAAGAACTGACAGGAAGTGACCTAACAGGATGTGTTGTCATTATGTTCCAAAAATAAAAGACTATCATACAGTTACATCTTAAATATTAAAGAGTAAAATAGTAATTCACCTTTTTGAATTCAATCAGAAACTAAATTAAATTGTTAACAAATTAAGGAGGAAAGTGAAAGTGAACTTAGAGAAACTGCCTTCAAGGCAACACAGTCATTTTGAGGAAAGTTGGCTCCTGCGGTGGTTTTTCTGTCTCTCCTGACAGACAGGAGCAGCTCCATGAACTCCTGGCCTGTGAAGCCAGCTACGAGTGGGCAGACATGTCTAAGGTCAGCGAAAGTTACCGAAAGCACACCTACAATGATTCTTTTTTATGATGCAAAGATCTGTACCTGTTCCTCTCTTTCCCATCAGGTGCTGACCTAGTTTGACACAGACGGCCCCAGTTGGATCTATAAAAAGCTTGAGGGGACTCACCTATGCCCCTCATAAGAGATCTGATGAGTTTGACCAGCTTTGGTCGAGGTAAGAGTTAACCAGCTGACGCATCACAGTCACTGCATCATACAGTGAAGTGCTATTTTTTTTGCCAGCCACAGTTTTTAACTTCATTTTGACAGGTATGACCAAGAGTTTGTGACTTCCTGGGACAACTTGGGTTTTACCATGAAGGGCAACTCAGGCCTCAGAGTCAGAAGCTGAACCACACTGTTGCCCAACAGGACGCTGACAGATCAGTTTCCTCCGATGCTGTCTCACTGGAGTCTATAGATTAAGCATAGAAGAATACTGTGTGCAATTGTAGATCATCCATCCCCTCTCTGCTTTGTATCTCAGTCCAGGTAAGTAGTCCAGATGTCCTTCTCCTTAGCCACATCCTCCAGCTCTTCCTAGGTGAGATGGGATATGCAATTACCAGAGCATGCCCCGCTGTCCCCCCTAACATGCGCCAGGAAAACCTCCACATCGAGGTGCTCTCATCAGATCCCCAAACCACCTCAACTAACCTCTTTTGCCAAAAACAGCCTTTTGGAAAATAATTTATTTTGAAATCAAATTGAAATTCCTGAACATTAATAGTTTGAACACAATAATATGTTGGGTTTGGATACAAACAAAAAACTTGATTTAGCTTGATATGAAAAAAGTTGTGATTTATACTTAATAATTCTATCAAGTTTTAATATAATTATTAAAAAGTGTGCAGTTGCCGAGGCAAATTTAAAAATATGAACACACATAGCATTTCAGTGATTTTAAACTTTAATTATCTTAATTCACTTTTAAACTATCAAGTTTTGATCTGGATCCCAGAGCATCAATATGCTTCAATATTACATACGTATGTTGTTATTTTACTCTTCTAAATGAGCTTGTTACCACAGGGGGTTGGATAAACAAAGATTTAATCCCGGTGTGGAAACATTTTGCACATGCTGTGATTATTATTGAGCCATTATTAAAATGTTCTGTGATAAATACTGTGAATGCCATGCAGCAGGCCTTATTAATTTCCAATTTCCAAGTGCAGCTTTTGATTTTAAAACATTTGTCTGTCTTCATTTTTATATCACGAGCTCTTTGACTGTCCACAGACTGAAGCTGCAGGAGGACTATGAGGGCTTGAGCTGACTCACGTTGAAACGAGGAGAGACGGCATAGTGATGGAGGAGCAGCTGCTGAGCCTGTTACACACCTTAATGTATAGTAGAGTATTGTTTGAAGTTGCTCTATGCAAGATTTTTATAATGTAATGTTAAAGTGAGAGACTGTCACATTACAGGAATTATAATTAATGAGCTGCTTCAGATTTTAAAAAAATTATATTTGCTCTTTAGCTCTTCAATAAAGTGTGAAGTACTTTAGGAAAGCATGCAAAAAAATCTTTGATTTGAACGATTCTGGCAGGAGACGATGTCACCTCGAGACCTTAAGATACATGATAACAGAACTTGTGACCATGGACAGATGTCTAGATGTGGACTGTTTAGTTCCTGTAGTGGAAGGGGCCTATTTTACCATAGACCAGTGGTATATACCATTACTGTTAAACACAAAGTACAGGTGAGACTGAGGAGAAGGCTAAACGTTTTGCAGGAAAATTTTAATTAAAATTTGACTTGAAAAACAAGTTCATACTCACAAGACATTATGTGGGGACCTTGAATATCTGCAACAAAATATATAGCAATCCAAGAGCTGCCAAAAATTCTGAACTTTTCTTCCGGTTGTATGTCAACAACCAGTAGGCCTCATACAAAACACGCTTGTGAGTGCCGATGACTGACTAGGACCTCAGTGCAAGGGACTAAAACCAGATCCACCCTCCAGACCAAGACCTCTGACATTACAGGGCATCTGCAGCAGATGTAGGAAGCCGTCTCAGGCCACGTTGCTGAAATCACCAAAGTTCAGATGGAAAACAGTTCAGACAGCACTGTGATAGCCGCTGCCTGAGACTCACACAAACGATCAGGTGAAGCCAGAAAATGCGTTTACAACTGCTTATATTCCAGTCAGTTATAATTCAGAGGATTCAAAGAGGAGACATTCAAGAGAACAAGCACATTTCCAACAACTCTCCCAGTGCTTTCAAGCTGAAACAACACATACTGGCATCAGTCCATGGTTACAAATGAGAAGATGAGTCTGAATTTTAGTACATTTGCCAGTTCCATTCTTTTTAGTTGGGTATGTTTTCTTTAATTATTCTAATCAAAATCTAATTTATCTTTGCTGATAATTATTGACTGCGTGAGAAATGTAGTCTTCTGTAAAACCAATTTACATACTGTGTATAACTCTCTTTGGGGTATTAGTCCCCTCAGTGTGGATGATTATTATGTGTGTCTTTCCTTTTGCTTTTTGAGTGTGTGTGGAGTCAGATGCCTGTGAATGAGCAGAAGAAGCTGCAGTACAGAGAGTTCCTTGCACGTGTATTGAAGGAAAAGAGATCATATTTCAGAGCTTCTTTTGGCTTCTTTGCACTGGCTCCCTGTCAAATCCAGAATTGAATTTAAAATCCTTCTGCTAACCTATAAAGCTCTTAATGGTCAAGCACCATCATATCTTCAAGAGCTCATTGTACCCTATCTTCCCAATAGAGCACTACACTTCCAGAATGCTGGTTTCTTTTGGTTCCCAGAGTCTCCAAAGTAGATTTGGAGCCAGAGCCTTCAGTTATCAAGCTCCTCTCCTATGGAATCAGATCCCAGTCTGGGTTCGGGAGGCAGACACCCTTTCCACATTTAAGAGTAGGCTTAAAACCTTCCTCTTTGACAAAGCTTAGAGTTAGGGTTGGTCCAGGTGAGCCCTGAGGCATCCCTTAGTTGTGCTGCTATAGGCCTAGACTGCCGGGGGACTTCCCATGATGCACTGAGCTTAACTCTCCTTCTCTCTCTCCTCCACCTGTATCCATTCATAACCCATCAATGCATCTTACTAATGCAACTTCTTCCCTCTCTCATAGTTTTGTGCTCCTCTCTCCTGTCGCTCTCTACAGGTTCGTGTGTCACTGGAGCTGCAGAGTCTGGATCTGTGTTTACAAGCCTCCAACTGCACATGCGTTTCTGTTTAATACTGTTATTATTATTATCAACACACCTGTGGATTGGAGTATTGCATGCCCCCCCGTCTCTCTTTCTGTCTCTCATCATTGAGCCTGGTTCTGTCTGAGGTTTCTGCCTGTTGAAATGAAGTTTTTCCTCACCACTGTTTCCAAGTGCTTGCTCATGATGGGACCTGTTGGGTCTCTATAAATAATATTATAAAGAGTATGGTCTAGCCCTGCTCTGTATGTAAAGTGCCTTGAGATTGAATTGAATTGAAACGTTCTGGTGCTCTGGGCAGGACAGGCCTACACTTCCCCTGAGCCTGGACAAACTCAACTTTCAGCAGGAAAATCTTAAACCCCAAATATTTCAAGCTCAGTCATGAATTATGGGAGCCTTGAATTAACCACAATGGGACATTTTGAGCACAGAAAAAAGTCGTAAAAGCATATATTAGATTTTGTAGTGGCAATATTATCCAAAAAAGAAAAACTTGTAAAAAGTGTGTTTGCTATTATCCATATGAGCACACAAACTCACTTTTACTTATGTGCAACTGTCCTGCTTTGAACACTTAATCACAGTATCTTGCACACAGAGCAGGAAATGTCAGAATTGGAAAATGAGTAAAACTGAATGAGTGAGGTTATTATTTCGCAATTATCTGGCTAGATAAATGTGTCGAGCAGCTTAAATTTAACTTTTCTTTGTATGATAACATTTTTTCCAAAGAAATGTAATTTGTGTTTGCAAATCTTTTTCTGTCCTCAAAATGTCCCACTGAACACTCGGCATAAATATAATGCAATTGCAAACATGCATTAAAAAAATTCAGTCGAGCTCACACCAATCAGCGAGGTA
Source organism: Holacanthus passer (assembly GCA_025331565.1). NCBI lineage: Eukaryota > Metazoa > Chordata > Actinopteri > Pomacanthidae > Holacanthus > Holacanthus passer. Next base: position 2,485,035 of record JAFREQ010000039.1, read on the forward strand.
TGCTGAGTCGTAGATGATGAGCTACGTGTACAACTATTTAGAGGTGTTAAGGTGTGTGCAGACTGAAAGTGGGGAGAGTTTTAGAGGGCAGTGGGAATGCTGGTAAAGGGAACGCAAGGATGTGAGTGGACACGGCAAAGATGCACCTGCAAGAGGTGAGAATGTGAAAACCTTGTGTCTGCCCCCGAGGTGTTGTGACAGATATTACATTAGCTGTTTGAGGTGAAGAAAAACACACTTGCAAAAAAAAAAAAAAAAAAACAGCTGTCAAATTCTCACAGATAACGTGAGGCAAAAATTTGAGTTCATGGTTTGGGGATATTTGACATTTCCAGAACAGCTTCCATGTTTTAATAGTTTGCAAACTGAAAACAAAGACCATGTACAGTTAAGCAGGGCGAGAGTTTAGAGTCTGTTTTTGAATGTCATTTACAGTCTAGCCACCTTGAAATTATGTTAAGAAGATGCCTGTTCAGTCTTGCCAGACTACAAGAAGCAATTAAAAAATCTGGGCTGACGTTTTAAGGCTGTAGGCTCAGCATTTTCAATTTTCTTCTTTGCAGGTAATTCCAAAACTCATCTTGTGTCAAGCATGTTCTCCAATTAGATGTAAATTCACCAACACTAGAGAAATGAAATCAAACTTATATAGCCTTGTTTCCAAGTCAGGACAGTGTTTTTTTCAAACATTAAGTGAAACTGTATCAGAAGCAAGTGGAATTATTTAATAACCGGTATGAATATTAAAAGTGAGTAGTGTTGGTAATACTCACCTGGCTCATCATGCTGAATGAGAACGTCCACACAAGCAGGGACAGCATGTTAGCAGAGCAGTGGCTTCGGTCCTCCTGCTGCGTCTACGCAGGTGGAGTTCAGGCACAGTATTGAGTGTAGGTCATCTGAGGTTTTATCACTGTCACTGATGTTCTGTAGAAAAAAATAGAATTTAAGCACAAAATGCTTGGGTGTAAATGCGAGCTGTTATCTGTTCCCTCAGCCGGCAAAGAAATTTTTCAAATTTGGAAAAGGCCCCGTGTTGCTTCAGCCCAATGTTCCCTCAGTTGGAAATCATTCTAATTCAGTCAAATCAATGCACAAAAACGTTCAAATTGGGAGAAGGCTTCATGTTCCCCTTAACAATTTCACACAATTTGATGGTATAATTTTCTGATATTGACCTATGCTTAAATGAACTGATATATTACTGACAAGCTTACACCAATAAAGCTGTGTGTACATTCAGAGTGAGCAAGCTTCAAAGTGAAAGTCTGAGCTCAAGCTGCCCCATTTACAGTGCCACTGTGGATTATTAATGGGGACCAATAAACTAAACCAGATTACATAACCTCCATAATGGAGTGGCTGACTGCTCTCCAAAACGATTCAATCACCTTATTGCCATCGTTGCCTCCTTGGTCGGCCTCTAACTTCTTCCACTTGTGAATTTCCCCACTGAGGGACGATTAAAGGAATATCTTATCTAAGGAATATCTTGGTGAAGAGCCAGAGTGAAGGATGACAAACATGGACAGCATCATTCAGTGTTGAATGACAAGCCATGCCAGAAAAAACAAGCATCAATTACCATAATCACATTAGAATAATACAAAGTAAATTGGAAATTGGCTAATGAGATAAATGTTGCATGGCCAGTGTCCATGATGATGATTATGTTGTTTGTACTTCTCCTTTAGAAGAGAAGAGAATGCAGTGAGTGATGCTTACATTCCACATGGTCGTTGGTCCTCTGGCTTGTGGACGACAGCAGCCCGGCGATGGTCTGGAAATGGACCATCCAGTCCCAGTTGTTGCACCCTCTTCCACAGGGCTTGATTGAAATGGCTGACGGTTGCAAACAAGTTGAGGGTGCAGGTGGTGGTGGGTGACCCATCTTGTGGCAGTTTCACACTTTGCCTGCAGTGCCTAATTATGCAATGCTCCATGAGCACATTTGCTAGTGAAACAACTCACATATGTATGTTCCCCAGTATATAGTGTACAGTAGCAAAACCTAAATGCAGCATCCATGTGAATGTTTTTACACTGTTGCCTCACGTTCCCTTATGTAGGAAACTCTGCTATATCCCAGTCATTGTCAGTATGCATAAGAAAGGACTGGGCCCAAGTCTGAGGATCGGACTGATGAAAACCTTGGAACTGCCTCCCTGGACCTCTCTCTAACATTGCCTTGAGTCTGATGAAGTGTCCACTCTCCAGCTACTGGAGAGCAGAGAGAACACAGGGGAACACAGGGCTGAAGGGAGGCACTCTTGTTGGAATCAGCTGCTTGGTGCAAACCACTCTTAAGACAGCTACACTTTTCTGTATAGTTTTCTATATAGTTTGCTGTGTAGTTGTGCAGCCCCTCTCTTAACATCCCCTCCTCCTTCTTCTCTCAGCCTGCCCCGCAGTCCACCTTCAGGCATCCTGCCTCAGCGGGGGAGGCCAGGAACAGGAAGCCTGCTGGGTAGCATGGAGAGGACGCCGCGTGGGGCGTTGGAACGCTGCTGGAAGGAGATCCGGAGGAACTGTCCCGAGGAAGATTGTCTGGAAGAGGGACACATCAGCACTACCTCCTTCCTAGGTCATACATGACACTGAGCGGTTCCTTCTACCTGCTGTATGCTGATGTACGTGCTAATGGCTGACTGTGCGTTACAGAGATCATCCAGTCTCTGGCATCACTGTGAATCAAGAGCAGTTTGAGGAGCTGGCTTTGAAGTTTGACATCATGAGTCATGCCCATGTTTGATGTCACAATCACATATCGCTTCCTCCCGAACCTAAAACCAGCAGAGGTCAAGAGGGCATCTGAGTGATGTGAACACCTGCTTCCTATTAGGGAGGAGGAAAAATGATTATTATTCTGATATTCAATGTCTGCATAAAATAAGCTCTTGTAAGACAAAGGAGAGAAATTTTGTATTCTATATATTTTTGGTTTCATGATGGCACCCCCTGTGTGTGCCTATGCCAGATACAATCATGGCTTTTCTCTCTTCTCTCTTTTGACACGTCTGAGTAGGAACAGCACAGGTGTAAATAGTGACGATGGCTAAATTCCATTTAGTGGTTTCAGTTTCACGGTCCTATTATTGTTCATGCTGGTTCACTGTCTCAGTGTCATGACTTAAAAAAATCAAACCTTTCTATCAGAATGTTCAGAATCTTCTCGTGACACAGGTATGCATGTGTTTGTAGATCAGTTATAAGCCACTGGTAAGAACATTTCTGGGTTGCCCCTGACTTCACTATGCATGTTAGACTTAATAATGTACTTTTCCCTGGTGTATCCAGTGTGTAGACAGTCATCACAGTTGGAGTTTAGCGTGAAATTGGGACACAGAGTATGTACTTTCAGCCACACATACACATGCTGAGCGTCACATTAGCACATTTCAAATTAACTCTTTAGTCCTTCTCCTTTCCTCTGCTTAAGGTCTAATCTACTGTAGTTTTATTGGCTGCAAGTTTAAATTGGGTTACAGTAAAGTGTGTGTGTGGGGGGGTGGCTCTGGAATGTGAGGGGGCGGGATGGGCGACGGCGAGTTGCCAGATTGTGTAAACTCAGCAGGGACCTCCCACCCCCAGGCTCTCGACTGTCGCCTTCCATGACAAGCGAATTGGGCGAGTTTGGTGATTTGCAGTGCTTTTTTGGCATGGGGAGGTGTATACGAAGCTTTGAACAATGACACACGGGTGGGCACGTTCTAAAAGGACCCCCGCTGAGCAACTAAGCCGAGCCCCAAGCTTCAACGGAGCGTGTGGGTGAGGGCCTAATCTGGCAACCCACAAGCTGCAACCTTCCAAACCAACTTTGGAATCACAAAGACCTGCATTGTCTCGACCGAACCCACCATCTGTGTAAAATTGCAGACACCCCCTGCATCTTATCTGATTCGATGGTGTGTCTGTAGATGAGTTTACCGACAAAACCTCTTTATCTGATCACTGTACAAAAAACACTTTGTTTGTTCGAAATCTCAGCTTGTGAAAAAGTGAAATATTGCCGATAATGTGGGGGCTCTCACCTCTATATCTTGTATTTCTTTCTTGTTGTTCATGTCTTCTTGCCTGGGCCTTGTACTCTGTGGTCTGGTACGGTTCAGACAATCCAGGGTGTTCTGAGCGAAGGCTGTGTGGAGGTCATGCTGAGGATCTATGATGTGGTTCGCTCCTCCTGAACCTCCATCAGACGCTGCTTCCTGACATCTGACCACACCCACATAGAAACTGTCTCCATGCAGCATTTCAGGAAGGTGAGTTCAGCTGCAACACGCTGCCCTGCAGAGCTCCACCTGCTCTGAGCCATGTCACTCAACTATAAACTGATTCCTTATGAATAATTGATACGACTGCTTGAGCTCCACTTGTGTCTCTTCTATCAAAAAGTCTGACGGTGAATGATAGAGAGTGAGTGGAAATCCATGCATCTCAAGCTTACAAGACTGCAAAGCCACACACACACACACACGCACACACACACCTGTTCACTTGACAGCCAATCAGTAATTTTAATTGTTCAATTAAGCTGAAGGTTGAAACAAGACCACGCTGACATTTTGGCCCAGGAGAACAGCAGCTGACACTCCTGTGTTATTGTCCCTGCCATTTACCTGCTGTACAGTTTACTGAAGACAACGCTCCCAGAGCTAATCAATAGAAACAATTAGCAACGCGGTTAGGGATGACATCTCCTAAACCCCGTCCTAATGCACAAGGACACACACATATGCACACCCATACAGTACACACTCCAGCTTTTGCTGTTGTTGGCCTGCAGGTGCTGCGCTGAGTTCTTCCACCTCAACTCTTATTTTGATGCTAACACCACAGAGAAGATTTGCTACAACTTCCTTTGGGCATTTCTTCACTGACCTTCATTCAGATGCCTACAGCTGCTTCAGGAAGCTTGGCTGAGTGGGACTGACTAACCGTAACCCAACCGCCCCAAGGCTCCATACACTCGGGGGCCCGAGGTTTAGTGTTTGGCAATTACTTTTTTGATTAATTGCAAATGGAGCATCTTAAAGAGGCTTCTGCATTTTTACTGAATCTTAAATCCCCTGAAAATGTATTGCTTTGTAACAGCCCTGATGAGATCAGTATCTAAACAGGAAATGGTTCTCTTTAAGTAGTTGGGTGGAAAGTACAGGTGTGGAGGTCTGGATGGTGAAAAGGTATGTAACACAACTTATTTCACAAAGCTTAAATAAACTTAAGCCTTTTTATTAACCGTAATCGCAATGATTCCCTGACCTCAACCATGGTGTAGCTGCCTTGAACAGATATTGTCGAAGCGAGAATGTTAAAAGCTTTGGCACTTGACATAGATATAATCACTGCTTGTGCACAATTGTTCTTGTCTGGCAATAGAGTTGCTACATAATAAACAATTTAACTTAAGAAACATTGTTAGATGAGTTTAACAGTTAAAAAATGTATCAGGACAGTATGAGTGTGGCTTGGACCAGATTTGATTGACAGTACTGGCAACATCAGCACACAAGCCCACAATCGTCACATATTGAGTTAAATGTAACCAAACTCTGATTGGCTCATGACGATAGGTGACATCACTTTTGTCCAAACAAACCCCACCCACTTCAAACCACACCCAGAAAATGTATGTTCATGTGGGACTATGTCAGTCATTGTGACTGATTGAGAAAATACATATTGACTACCTTTAAAAAGTGAATTAGCACTATCTGAAAATCGTGTTTTTGCTGACCTCCAGTGACTTCTTACCTTATGCAGTGATGGAGAATTCATTCATTCAATCTGCCTGTGTTGGTGTTTGCTGATTTCATGTTGGGATGAGGTTATTTTATTTGACCCTAACAATCTGTAGTGGGTGATGTATCCAGCCTGCCGCCGTCAACAGGGAAGCTGCAGTAGTGGCTGCTCGGAGCAGGTAACACAATTTTTCCCATTGATCAAAAAAGTATGCAGTTTTTCTTGCAAGTCAACTTATAACAACCTGTGTGCTTGTGTCGATCTTGTTGCCATTTTTCTGTAGCTATTTTTCCTAAATATATCTAATAGCTAGCTATGTAAGAACTTGGTGTCCCCATTTTTATTCCCACCCATTAAGCTCTGATTGATCAATTGTTTGCTGAAATGGGGGAAACAGCTGTCAACAGGCACAACACCAGATCTGTTTGAGATGTGTGGAATCAGGCTAGCGACAGAACAACCACTAGTGCTTCTGGCTGGCTTGTGTAGAGGCCCTGTTCAAAAGACTTCTCTTAATACCTTTAATACATCCAATAATATATGCTTACATGGTGTATATTCATTAATAATAAACCTATGTGCAAAAGCATCACAACCTAATCTGGGAAGGAGTTGGGGGGAATTGGGGCCCACAGCTCATTTTTGCCCCTGGGCCTCTTGGTGGGTTGATCCGGCTCTGGCAGCAAGACTTAAGCATTTCAAATTTGATCTGCCACTGATGCGCCAAATAGATACATCAAAGGAAGCGATGACTGAAAAACGTGAAAAAATAAAGATTAACAAGGAGAGATTGATAAACGATTTGAGAGTTTCTCACTGTCTTCTCAACCCTCTGTCTGTTGCCTGACTGTTTGACACTGATTTGTGTTCCAAAGCCAATCAAATAAAGTGCCTTTTTAATGATGCAGACAACGGGAAGCCCAGGGTCCATCTTTTGTTCAGATGGGAAGTGTGAAGTGTGATGGATGACAAGGAGATAGAGGGGAGAGTCTGTCATTCATTCAAAGGAAATGCTACCGCAGCAAGATATACAGTAGCACTCAGAGAGGAGACAAAAGTGTAGAGTGCTGGGAATCATTATCTGAGGAAGCTGAGAGAGGGATGAGCAGATAGAAACGGAAGAGATGATTAGAACTGAGAGAAGGAGTTCAGTCCTGTGGTTGGAGAGGCAGAGTGAGAAAAAAAAAAGGGAGGGAGCTAGAGGAAGACAAGAGTATATGAAAGCTAGTTGTATTAATGGCAAAGTGAAAAGCAGTCTGCGAATAAATTACCCGGTCTACCCTGGGATTACTAATGTAATTATTTGAACGAGGGTTCTCATTAGAATGTGCAGAGGTGTGGAAGACCTGCGGAACAAAATGGGAGACAGAGATGGAGCAGTGAGGGTTTAGCTACTGGAAATTAACTTGCTGCTCTGGGCTCTATAATTGATACGAGACACAGATACCTTTGACTGGAACAAAAGGGAAGAACCAGGACGAGAAAAGTTTCCTCGCCATCTCTAATTTTTTCTCTCTCTGGAATAAGAAATAAATGAGAGGAGAGACAAAAAGGAAGAGTGACGATGGAAATAAGGAAGCATGATCCACTAGTCACAGATAAGGTTTTATTCAATCAGTGAATAATCTCTCAGAACCAGCAGAATGCTTATGGTTTTAAGAAAGAAAGGTACATTTTCAGAGTTGTCTCCAGGAGCAACGCAGTCAAATTTTGCAGCTATTGGGTCTTATTTTCTTGTTTTACAGTTTAAAAAATGTAAAAGTCCCCAACAACTATGGCAAAATACAATACCATATGAACACTTTCATTCCAAAATGCTATACATCCATTTCAAATTTGTCAGTATTGTTGAAATATAGAGGATCAAGTCTGTGAAAATGTTACCTACCCACAAGTTACTAACAATCCTTTAAAAAGTACCTCCACAACTCGCTTTCAAGTTTTAGCTGTCAATCATTCTGCCAGCGTGGGCGTCCCATTTTTTTAAACAGCATATATCTCATTTTGGAACAAAACTCTTCATATGCAGATTGTCTGAGTAGCAGAAGTCATTAACTCCTTTAAGCATGCCTCAAGAAATAAATCAAGAAATAGTACAGCACTTTTTTTTTTTCTTGGAAAAAACAGGAAACACATAACACAGCTATTGAAGCGGAAGAGCATCAAAGTGAGACATCTAAATGAGGACTGGAGCTGGAGAGTCAGACCAAACAGACAGCTTTTCATGAAACTTTAGAGATGAAAGTCCCGCCCATCTTTTAGTTTTCCATTTATTTATTTCTTGGAACATTTTCTTTGGTGGACATGAATGAAGTTTGTGTCTTAATTCAAACTAAAACACAAACATTCCCACCATTACTTACTAAAGTCTTCCCACTTTATGCCTAAATCCTGGTTCTTTGAAGAGGATCATAATGATATATTGTGCCAGCATTCAACAAAGAACCATTACTTGTTCCTCTGATCCAACAAAACCAATTAGCAAAGTGAGGCTTACTACTGAAATGGTGCAACTTTTTCTCTCCTACTAACAATTAAGGTGTTGAGCAGAGATAGTTTGTAAGAGAATTTTAATATATAGTAAATCTTCTAACACCTTCTAGAGGCTGAAAGGGCATAATCCCTCCCTGAAACATCAGCAGGAAGTGTTAGGTTTATCAACAGTGCATTAGCTTAGCCGCAATTGAAACAAATGGCAAAGTAGCAGCCCTATAATAATTAATGGTTGAGAACCAAAGCAGAGTATGGTACGACTGTTATCTCAGCTCTTGGCTTTTATTAGGAACCAGCCTTTATTTGTCTGTTTCACCACTGCCCCGCAGCTTTAGGAGACTGGTGCCAGGTCAATTCACTCTGACAGGAGAAGTGAATGTGAGCACAGATTATGACCGATTCTTTCACCCCACAGTCAGTGAAGTCAATATTGGACTCTTGTTATTGGACTGGATTTTCACAAGTCACACATCTTCTGCACATTCTGAAACTAAAAATTGCATTTTTCAGATGGACAGAGAACTTGCTTGCTCTTGCAAGATCTGGCAACTCAGACATCTCTTCCAAAGATGCTCTATGACAATATTAAGCATATTAAGCTCAAAGGTAAAAACGAGCGGAAAACTAAGGCGCAAACATTAAATTAGTACTGTATCTAGTGTTGTTTTGTTTTGTTCACAACCCAATCTGCTTTCATCCATCCACACGATGTTCACAATACTTCCAACACTTCTGATGGCACCCACTTGAGACACAGGAAGTGATTTCATACCATTTGCTTTCATTTTTTGCAGCTAGGAGCAATACTGGACTGTTAGGATTCTGTTTGATAAAACGATAAAACTGTGCCAAGTCTCTCGTTTACTGTGGTATTTTTCATGAGTTTGACTTGTAATATTCATTTTTTTACCCTTGAACCTAAAACACTTTTACCTACTCTTCACACCCTACAACATTAGCCAACTGTTGTCAAGAAACCTACCATTGTCATTGGACAAGTGATATCTCTTAAATAGTTTTAGTACTTCTCCAATTTGATATTTGTGACATTTAGAAAAAAGGCTGCAAATGCATAAAAATAAGTTTTTAATGTTGAGTATCCATTAGTGGTGTAAGAAAGTATGCTATTTCAGTTTTATCCTCCTGACTGTATGGGTCTGATATCGAGGATATAGATTAGATATAGTCTGTAATGGTTTACCCTTGTGGTTTTATCCTCAGGTGACCATGATATAAGACCCTCAGCTGACCTGGCAGACAGAATTTACAACTTCCAAATTTACAAATAAGTGCTGGTCCAATTGGTAAGTATGATTTCTCCATTTTCTTGTGTTTTGTTAAGCTGCAGTGCCCATTGTATCTTAAACTTAATCTTAGTTCTAAACCTAATCCTAACCTTAAATGTGACCCTTTAAGAATTGAGCATCAGCCAAAATGTCCTCAATTTCAGGGCCTAAATCTCAAACCAATCCACATGACATTAGCATAACACGTACAGACACTCAGGCATCAATGTACATGCTCTAACAAGTGCGCGCACCTCCCTCCATTATCCACAGACACGGGTTTCTTGGTGAGCAATTCTGCTGCTCTTTCCTCTTATGCCCATTTGGAAACATTAAGACATCAGCTGGCACAATGAATGCTGATGTGCTGAAGAAGCGAGAGTGAAGCGGGAATAAACTGCAGCCTCAGGGAACGTTCATACATAATAGGACATTCATACATAAGCAGGGAGATCAAAGTGTGACGTGGTCTTGTTATGCTAAGCACATTCAGACTCTTACCGAGAACGGCCTTATTCAGAAACTAGAGCAAAGGGGGAAAAAATGAAAAGCTCTTTTTTTTTAAAAAAACACAGACAAACTGCTAAGGGACATGAAAGAGTTAATAATCACCAAATGGGGCCGAGCAGCTTCACACAGAGGAAAATACCATAATTAGCATTTACATTACTAAGAAACAGACCAAAGGAAATGTAACAACCACAAATTTCTGGACACAAATATTAATAAGTCTTTTTGAAAAGCATAGCAACAACTTGGAAATCTTCAAGAAAAACTTCAAGTTTTTTTCTTTACATTGACAGAGAACATTTACATAGACCAGTTACAGTACATGTAATTACAGCTTTATTCCTCTTAAAAAAGGATAAAATGTTCCATCTCTCCCACGAATAACACGAGGAAGGATCCTTGAAACCACCGCTGCTGCTCAGAGTCTGACTGAGCATGACTGTCCAGGAGCAGCGTGAGCATGTAGCACCTTATATGTTACCTGCTGTCCTTTCCAAGTCCAAAGAGCCCGACCTCCCAGTCGTAGCTGAAAAGCTGAGCAAGTCATTCACAGCATGGAGGATATAGGAAAAGGAAAAAATGAAAAATAAGAGAGGAGTGGAGAGGAAAAAAACAAAGGGAAAGTGCTGCCTGTGGTTTCCTCTGCGGCCTCCTCTCGGCCGGTTAAGAGGCTTATAAGGGCTGTAACGAGGCCCAGGGGAGCTGTGCCAACATGTTTGACACCCTGACTCTCACACAGCCTGTGGCTGAGACCTTTTGCTGCCCTCACACACTTGCTATGATCTCACTCGCTTGAAAGATAACGGTGGAGAGAGGAGGAGAAAAATGAGGAAAAAGATGAGAAGTTAATGTTTAAAAGTGGGAGGAGAGAAAAGTTCTGTTAAAAATCCTCCTGGCAAATGTTCTTTTTCTGCTGTTGAGTCAAGACTAGGTGAGGCATTCGGTTTCACTTGAGTCCAAATGTTTGGAGTTTATATAAATGAAGTGAAAAAGGCCAACAGGGACGTCGGGGATGTCTCTTTTGTCTCTCTGAGAGCCACATCAGATTGTCAGTGTAGTAAAAGAGGACAGAGAAATGTCCATTTGTCCACATGTAAAAGCGTCTCTCCGCTCATCCATTAGTCTGCTGTTAGACTCAGTGTTGAGATGAAGAAATGATGGCACATAAAATAACATTAATAGCATGAGGGAGCGTCCATCCCTCACTTAGTCCGCTCCATCTCCAGGCATGTGCCGTATGTGTCCCGTTAAACACACAGTTGTCATATTTACAGAATTCGGTCCGTTCTGCCCACTGACCTCACCTGCCTTTCGTGACTCCTTTCTCCTGATTGACGGTAGGTGTTTTGGGGCGAGCTTCCTCTAGTCATGTGGCCCTGGGGTTTGGAAGGTCAATGACAATGGGTGGGTTCATGGGCAGGAAGTTGACGGTGCAGGCTGAGGCATTGACAAACGTTGTGGTGCCATCAGTCATCATGCCGTAACCTGTGTAGCAATGAAAAAGGTGAACTCTTGCACACTATCAATGCTGTTGAAGAAGCTGCAGTTCATTCCAAACATAAGATATTCCTTTATTCGTCCCTCAGTGGGGAAATTCACATGTGCGCCAAGATGGCGGCACGCTATAATTGGCTTCAAAATTGCTCTTCAGAAATCTACGGGTGACGTCACGGAGGCCATAATAAATACAGAAACACAGAGGTAATCTCTTGGACATGCAAATGAGAAACAGCACAAGCCCATTTTCATCATATCTAAAACAGTGAGAAACCAGTTAGAGCAAATGTATGCATGAGAGTGTGACACTAACACCACTACAGTTAAAAAAGCTCTGCTTAAAAGGCACTTTGGATCAGCGTTTCCTCCAAATGGCACATGTAAAAGTGTGACCATTTTGTCAAGCATAAGTTAACTACCATCTCTCAAAGTACTACAATTTAACTTTGCACTATCAGTGATTTTTTTTTTAAGTGTAGGTGTCACTTTCACCATCTCTTGGAACAGAACTCTGCATGTCTGTGTTGTCCCTTTCAGATTTGGAACACATAAATACACAACATAGTGTGAATCATTTTTGCATAGCTGCTTTAGCCTATTTCTCTTGTAATAAAATCTGATCTAGTTTCTAATCTTGTTCTCTCTGATGGGGGAACCGCGGCTCCACGGGCTCAGTGCTGACCTGGTAACCCCAAAAAAACAAATTCTCAATCCAGGGAGATGGCCTCTCTGCCCTTGCTGGCCTGAATCATAGATTGCATAACACATGGACATAGTCTCTGATGTGACCCATAGGTTTCTAAAGAGCGACTGTGAAGCTCATTGTGGGCGGCTCTGGTTGTCGCCATCTTGGCAGTGCCTGACTCCATCTAACTCCTAGCTGGTGGAGCTGAGGAACGAAGCCTGTTTGCTGAAAGACGCCCACCTAGCTCAAAGCTATCAAGCTAGCTAAGGCTAACAAGCTAGCCTATATGCTACTTTGCATTTCTAGCCAGCTAATCCTGTGGTGCCGACCCACTTTAAGCACTGGTAACGCTGCTTTGTACAATTCCTCCTCAAATGCATGTGTAACATTATATGTCAACATTTCAGCTTACGGCCAATTACAATCAGTTGGTTTCTAAAGTGTAATAAACTTAAAATGGCAATTTTAGTAATAATAACTAAGCTATCCCTAAACCTGGCTCATCAAATTCTACGTTACTGTATAGCCTCAATAACCAACTCCAGCTCAACCAATAACATATTGCAACATCCAAGTTAACATTATTTCTGGAACCATGCTGAAATGTGACATTAATATTTTGAAGTTGTCTGTTTTTTAATGTACCTAGCCATTGCATTACATTGCCCCGTCTGGCAAGTTTAATATTAAGATTGCATAACGTTAGCTCTTGACCTTTATTTACCAACCTCACACAAAAGTTGTGTGTTCACAACTATTATCACCCTGATTTCAGCCAACATGCAGCTCCACAGTGTGCCGCTCCAGTGTGGCCACACTCTGAATTGTGCATAATTTTAAGACTCAATATAATTTAAACGAGTGAGACCTCGTGATCAATGACAGATAAAGCAGTAAAAGACAGCTCTTTGTAGAAAAGAGAGAAATAAAACATTATTTATTGAGTCTAAAAGTTCATTGTTGATATGTGAAAAGGTGGTTTGATTTTTTTTTCCTCAAACCTTTATTTATATAACATCATAACATTATGAATCATAATATATCAGTTCTCTCAAGGAAATTATAGGTGATACTGGGTAAGGGGGTGATTGGCACAATAACCAATTTAAACACACATACATGTTCATATAAACAGGTTTCCAGATTTTGTCAAAAGCTTTGTCATTTTTGTTATAGACACAAGCATTTTTATAATATCTCCTCCCGTTACAGATCCTACTTCTTAAATATCATTGAATCTGGCCCCCATTCTATTTTCATTATTCATTTTCACCTGGACCATTGAGAGACACAGTTTAGACTTACTTTCTTCTTTGGGTTCACATACATTCCACGCTTTATTATTTGATGAAATAAGCAATTATACATTTACATGTAACAATTTAACTTTAACATAGGAGTTTATATAGTTTTCAACATCTAGTGTCGGCACTTAAAATCAAGAACTTGTGATTTCAAAACACAGGCATTTTGTTTTTTCTTGCATGTTAATTTTTTAGTCATGTCAATAGATTGTAGATTGCTAGATGTGCTCCTGTTGTAACTGCAATATTGTGTGCGTGTTGAAGTGTTTTACAAACACGTGCACGTACCTTCATGAATGTGTCCGAACACATGTAATTTGGGCTGGACTCTCCTCTGGACTGTGTTCAGCAGTTCCATGCATCCGACACGCTGCATCTTTTTCGGGACCCAGTCCAGGAAACCTGCACAGGAGAGGCAGTGAAGAGCAGAACAATGACATTAAACTTCATCATAGCTGTATGTGACATGTTTTAGTGACCAGATCCTCTAAATATTGCTGTGTCAAAAAATGCAAAGTCTACCAAAATCCCAAATCGCTGTTTTCGAGCTGACTATGGGCTCTTTCTTTGTGCATGAAGCACAGACAAGTGTGCTCAGTACAGTCTCCTGGGACATGCAAGAGTTGCAAGAAAAGTGTTACCATAAAATAAAAGTTCAGTTAAGATGTGCTAAAATGCAGTGTTATGCACACTGTATATCTTTTTCATAGTCATTAAATCTATTTTTAAAGTTTCCATCAAATTTGTTTTACATGAAAAAATAACTGGGAACAAAACAATAACCTGTTTAATCCTGACTCTGCTACATAAACTGGCAGTTACAGACTAATGATTCTGTTTGGATCATTTCGGTTATGCATCTGACGGGCACCAATGTGATGTTCTATGGCGTCAGGTTGATTGTCTGTTTCCATTGCTGAATGTGTCTCAATGAAGGTTATAAATTTCATCTCCCTGCAAAAAGCGATACATCACATTTTAGAACGAAGCTCTCCATTTCAGGCTCCTTGTCTAATGGTAAACTGCACGTCGCAGCATAAAAAAACGATTCTTAGAAAGCAGCCATAGAAAATAAAGATCAATCACAGCCACACAGATGCAGACTTCACAGTGTGTGTGACAAGGATGAAGCATGGAGTGTATATGATTTAGTGGCTTCTCGGCAAGGAGGGATGCTGCTGATGCTGAGTCAATAAAAGCATCAAGTCGGAGAAATAAAATGACTGAGGAGCTCATGCCTCCATCTTCCCTGCCTTCTGTCGCTCAGCCCTGACACGAAGAAGAAAGTAAACACAAAGGAAAAGAGAAAAAATGAGTGAACTGAACAAAAGAACAAATTATCACTATGTAAAAAATGTCTTATTTTGTCCAACTAACAGACCAAAAGACTGTACAAAATTAGGACAGGTTCATCCTCTGGGCAGCATGAGTGTGCTGAGATGATCCAATGACAGTCTTCCCATTAGAGTTTCATGTGTCATTTGTATCCATTGAAATTTTGGCCTGTGAGTGGTGATAGAGGACAGCTTCTGTTGGTAAAAAAAAATCATACTATTTATCCTCTGGGCAGCAAAAATATCCACAGCTAATCCTGAAGAGATTAAAGACTTGAATAAGGTACAGCAACTAACATTTTGCAGGCAGACTGGGAATACCCAGCAACTCGAGAAAAGGCAGGTAACTTTTAAGACTGGAAGCTCCCTAATGATTTGCCAAAGAACTGACAAAATAAAAGTGGGGGTCCAAAAAGTTCTGTCTTTACCAGCCGTGGGTAAATGTCTGTGGAGTAGACGATCCTTACTGTACTGTGTGGGATTCCACTTTTGTAAATGAAATGAAGTAATTAATAAATCATTGCATTCAATGAGAAAAGGATCTTCAACTAATAAAAGGTGTTTTGAATCCAAGAAGAAGTTTCTAGGGGCACGATCAACTCAAGTCTTAAATCTTAAAGGGTAAGTCGAAATATATTCTCTAGGATTTAAGGAAGGAGACAGAGCCAAGTCTCAAGTTGTTAAGGACAAGTACAAGTCAAATGTCAAGTCATTAACAGCAAGTCAAGTCTGAAATCTTTAAGTGCAAGTTCAAGTCAAGTCTCATGCTTTTACAGGCAAGTCAAGTCTTTCAGGGCAAGTCTCAAACCTTTAGGGGCAAGACCTAGTCAAGTCTAAAGGTTTTAGGGTAAGTTCAAGGTGAGTATCATGATTTTAGAGGCAAGTCAAGTCTTTGAGGGCAAGTCCAAGACTAGCCACAACTCTTCAAGGACATGTCGCAGCCAAGTCTAAAGTCTTTAAGGATAAGTCCAAGCCAAGTCTCAAACCTTTAGAGGCGAAACCAAATCAAGTCTCAAGGTGCTAGGGGCAAGGCTATATCAAGTCTCAGTCTTTGATATTCAACATGCTTAATTACAAATTGTGCTTGTGACAAGTGACTAGCAGTTAGCCTTGATATGGTAGCTTTCAGCAGGATGTCACCGCTGCAGAACTAAAGACAGAGAAAGTGAAAAGACTATCCAGGGATGATTTTAAGATTCTTTATACACTTTTATGTTTTACTACCAAACAGAGTTCTAAAAATCACAATGCAAAGTTAATGGACCCTCTCATACTCAACACAGACATAAAAACGTCCATATTCTCAGCTGGCAGTGAATCAGTCATGCTGCTAAAGTGATACAGTCTGTCTACTTTGTCCTCTAAAAGCATCTGCCTGTAAAAAAACACACTTTTACCTCAGTTTAGGTATAAACTGCCTTAAAACTGTAAGTGTATTCTTTACAAGCCTTGGGAGACGGTGGAAATGAAGTGAGAAGTTATGAGGGCTTTTTGTGTCTCGGGGTATTTTGCTCTAATGTGCTGCTTGTTTCAAAGCAGCTGCTGCTTTGGGCACCGAGCCTGTTTTCCTCTTTTTGTCTCAGTTTCTCTCCTTCTCTCTCTGCTGTTAACTTCTTTCCTCACAGCCAGATAAAGAGGCCATATTTTTCCCCTAGCCGCTGATCTGCCGCTTTATCGCGCCTCATAAAAGATGGGCGCTTTTGTCGCAGTGCGAAACGTCTTGCTTGCAATTCTTTTTCCTTCACCTTCTTGTCCATCATTCGTTTCTCCCTCATTTAAAAATAATTCGAAAGTAGATGTCTTTTTTTGGCCTCTAGCGCTTTAAAGAACCCACTTTATCGTCTGCACTTTTTGTCCTCCATTCCCTTTTTCCTCCTTTCTTTCTCATTTCCTCCAGTGTTGCTCTGAGTTTTGTGTGTGTGTGCGTGTGCGTCTTTCTCATGCATTAGTAGCCTGCTGTAGCTGCTCCATATGCCGATGCCTTATGAGCAGATAGCTGGAGACACTTCGCTAAGCTGAATGGAAAATAAACGGCCGCGCTCGTAGCCGAGACGCAGACACAGAAATCAATCACACACACTCGTCTGAACACCACAGCTGCAGTGGGAGATGAGGTGTGAAAGTGTGTGCGCGAGAGTGAGAGTCAGAGAGAGAGAGAGGGGAGCATCTCCGTCTGTGTGTGTTCATGTGTGTGAGACAGAGACGTATGTATAGGATATCAGTTTGCTTGTGAGCCAGCATCTGGCAGTCAGCAAACTCTTGCGATGTTTGTGTGCAACATTTGTGTGTAATGAGAGTGCGTGTGAGGATTGAAACAAGTGTGCAGAAGCTGAAAGGTGATCAATAAGAAGGCTAATAATCTCCTCTAAAGGTAAAGTGTGTTTTCAGGCAGAGCGGGACGAGCCGAGTGAACTGTGTGAGTCATCACTGTGATTCCCTTCACCCTTTATTCAGCCACTCAATACGACAATGATTCATCAGCGCCTCTTCCACTGCTCTCTTTCATTTGAGAAGAAAATAAACCATTTACAGAGTGTGTTTGGGGCGTGTCTTTGTGTGTAAAAGCTGTTGACAGGTCTGTGCACATAAATGTGTGTTTTTTTTTGTGGTGTGTCTCAGCACGTATGAGTGTGCTTATTCACATACTTTGTCCCTAGTTCAAGTCCGGCTGAGGACCTGTGTTGCACGTCATCCCCCATTTCTGTCTCCTCTCACTGTCATGATGCCAATATTTCAAGACTCAGTATGTTGAAATGTGACTACTTTTAGGTCAATAAATGAATAAAGAACTGAGGGCCAGATTTAGTGTGACTTTTTGCAAATTTCCCCACTGAGGGACGAATAAAGGTTTATCTTATCTTATCTTTTGGCCCTGTTTTTCAGGCACAGATGTGAACACATGCAGTATATTTATCAGTCTATCAGGCTGGAGTTGCAGTCTGTGTTACATTAGTCCAACTGTTTGCAGGGTGCGTCTGGCATGGTACATGCAGTATGCTACATACTGCAAACTGGAGTTACATCAAGGTTGTAGTGGAGAAAGGAACCATTGATTAAATAGAAGTTTCTTTACTGTATAACGAAAAACTAACCATCGAATTAGGTTGCCATTACTGAACGCAGTGTTTGATGACTCTAATGCAAACAAACAGTGGACAGACAGTTTTGGGTTGTTTTCATCAAACTTGAAATTTGAATTTGAACATAAATGAACTCTTAAATCACTGCAGGCTGAAAATACATCTTACTTTCTCTTGGTAAGACATGTACAGTGTACATTCAGCATTTACCTCAGTATAACATCATCATCTTCACCTCCACCTGCTGCGCATGGAGCTGCTCGTCCTGCTGCCCTCTGTCTTTCTCCTTCTCTCTTTCTCATACACGTCATCATTTTAGGAGTAATATTTTGAGCAATGCACGTGTATATACACACATACATGCACATGCATGTGTGCACACACATACTCTATCTGTATAATCTTACTGGTGCTTTTGTGAGTGCCGTTTTCTCTGCATGAGCACATATACTTGAATCAGTTTGTATGTGTGAGTGTAGTATAAACTGATCGTATACATGTGCATATTCTGCACCTGTATGTATGGGGTATTGAGGTATATATTTAATTATTGTATATACATGTAGATGTACTTTAGATGTATGCGTGTGTGAATAAAAAAAACTAATAATACTAATTCCCAAGCTGTATTTGTTGTTTATTTATATGTTTATTTGTATGTATGTATGTATAGTGTATCCCTACATGTGTGTAGTGTAAGTGTATTCTGTTCTGTGTGTGTGTGTGTGTGTGTGTGTGTGTGTGTGTGTGTGTGTGTGTGTTGTAATGTGTGCCTCACCCAGTGGGGGGCAGTGTGTGACCAGGATGTCTGTGTTGTCGGGGACCTGGTTCCACTTGTCCAGCAGAGCCTGACCCCGCGGCAGGTTGAAGCCCCAGCCGTAGTACCAGGGTTGCCTGCAGACACGCACACACACAAACAAAGAGAGACAAGCAGACAGTTTAGGTAAAACACTCACTGTCAGAAGTACAAGCAACATCATCTAGGATGTTTTGAATATGTCTGAATGTAGAATTTATCTCCCAGCAGCGGTCAAACTTCTCGCTCTCTTTCCTGTCTTGACTAACCTTTACTTTAATAATCTCTTTGGTGAAATCCAGAGGACAAATATGATAATGATTATGATCCTCATTTTTACAGCATTGAGAATTGACTGTTTGAGTAGTTCTTATTAAAAATGAATGTGGACACGATAACGTGGTGATGTTTATGATTTGAGATGAGTTTTTGCTGACACTGTTGGTCATAATGAGTCAGGAACTGGATGATCATAATGAGTCAGTTTTTTGACTGACCAGGGTCTAAAATAATGTCTGTGCTTAACACATGTAAGTTTCTGGAACTGTCAGCACATACTGTATCTTGTAACTCATGATTCATGAAAAAATAGGAACACAGGACGGAGGGCAAAGATCATAAATCCAGCGTGACCTCTCACTCCTCTTTTTGCACCCCACACAAACAACTGTCAGCATTCTTCCTTTTAGTGTCAAAACATGTGGTTTGACCTTTAAGATAAGAAGCTCCTGGGGGGGCTTATGAAGAGCAGTCATCTAGTGGAGAGGAGGAATTAAACAGATCCCAGGATAGGGGGGGCGGGAGAGCAGAAAGCTACATTAAACATCTCCTTGATCACAGTCACACCCTGGAATGCTCCACGACAGGAAGACGAGGGAAGAAAAAGGGAGAAATGAGAAAAGAAGAGAGGAAGAGGAGAGCCTTGATGGCTGGGGCTCATGTCCCTTTACTTTGATAGCGGACGCCTTGGCCGTGAGTGACGGAGAAGAAATTAACATGTCACTTACAATCTGTACTCCGATCCATCTTCTTCTCCAACACACCGCACGTGTGTGTGTGTGAGAGCAACCGCAGGCGACGACATCCGGCGCTGCTGCTTTTTTTTAAATTGCCGAGTGCAGTCACTCGAAACACCAACTTTATCGCCATGGCCGCTGCCCGACGCGTCTGTGCTCAGTGGAACATCAGATGAGGATTTTTTTGAATAATTTCCGGAGTGTGTGCGTGCGTGTGTGTGTCTGACATGCTTGGGGACTTCAAAGACAGATGGGGAGACAGAAAGACAGGCCTGAAGACAGGAAGAAATACCTGTCACACACACAGACACACACACACACACAGTGTCTCCATGTCTTTCTCTCTAACTAAGAAAGCTAAAAATGGTGATGCGGAGGTCACCAGCACAGGGAGTGATGGTCAAGCATGTGTGGCAGTGCATCATGGGAAATCACATCCTATTTCAGCTGCAGGGCACGCGATTAAAATTCCATCACTTCCTGAACATTAGAGACTAAACATTTCTGACGAATGATCTGGTGCAGCTCATGAACACAATTTCAATAATTTACACTGCAAATATTAAAACATTTAGACTGGTCTTGGCATATTAATAGGGCCTGTGGAATGTAATATTCATGTCCATCTCAACATGGACGTCTCAATTAAAATGAAATGAGCTCTGTGGTGCGATTGATGCTCCCGATTCTCTCAGTGTGAATGGAGGGATGAAGAGAGGGCAAAAGAGGAGAGGAAAGACAGTAAAGAGGTTTCCCCAAATAATGACCAACGGACGATTCATCCTAACAGTGTGATGGATCAGCCAAGAGAAAGATTCATGAGGACGGAGGGAACGAGTGATGAGATGCTTGGATGAATAGATAGAGCAGTTCAAGTCACATTAAATGGCTATATTGTACTTTTGTATGTTTTATTAACCACAAATCATGTATAGTTTAAATTATTCACAACCATTTTCCAAAGCATATTCGGTATTTAGATTGATTTATTATCCTCCAGGGAGCTATTGTTTCATTTCATTTCAGTCTACAAGGAAAATCAACTCCATCAATCTGAATATACTCACTGCATTTTCCACAGTTTACCGTTCCTGCACTACTGCAATGATGGTCACTTATGTGTTCAAATACTTTAACTAGCTATGTTTATGTGTACCTCAACAGCTGCCTCTTGTGAACCTATCACTCCTATCAACAGCCAACATTGGTTTCTTTTAACTATGGCTACTTTCTATTAGATTCTGATAACTTTTAAAGCATGACCACAAGCTTTTTTTTAAGCTCAATCAAATAGTTTTAGTTGCCTAAACTTAAAAGGTGTCCTGAGTCAGCTGAGTTAGCCAAGCCTCTTTAATCAGCACACAACCAACACAACACAAATTGCATGAAGTGCATACACCAAAGTGAACATTTGTGTCCAGATAACACCTCCTTCAAATCACTTCTGTGGGAAAAAGATGTGTCAAAGTAGCATGCAAAATGGCAGACAATGTAGTATAAGCAAAAACGTCCACATAGGGTGGATGTTGGGGTTGATGATGGAATTTCACCTGACTGAAACTACAACCTCATGACTGTTGTATTAGTAAGGTGTACTTGATAACATGTTACCTGATTGTACATTACATGTATAACTCTGCACTTTGCAATAGCTCGGGCAGCTTCGCTGATCTGATACTACTATTGACTCTTTATGGTACTGCATTTGACAATGTTCTGAAATCCCATACTTGTGAAGCTTAAACTGTGTTGTCAGAAAATTAAACTAAGAGGAAGAAAAGACAGAAGCTGTCAAAAGGATAATGTGAAAACGGTCACGTGAGTATGTGAACTTCATTAGACTCGTAGGGTTCTTGACTGGCAACCAAAAACAACATTGAATGTCAAAGCCTTGAATTGAAAACTGAAAGTTTGGAAATCAATCTAAAAACTGAAGGTATGCTTTGGAAAATGGTTGGCAACGTTACAGATACACTGTTTGTAGTTAATGAGCTAAAACAGGGGGTGTAGTCCTTTCATACACGCACAAGCAGTCTGTAATTGATCAATGTTTCGTTTGAGTTCCTGTCAAAACTTCTGAAATCAAATTAAAAACTTTATTTTTCATTTTTTAGAGGCTGCATATCATAAAAAAAATCATTACCTCAAGTTTGTCATCCAGTACACCTAAAGCAGCGCTGATCCAGTCTATCATTTTGTCAACCGAGGATTACAGCGTCCTTTATAAAGAACTGCAGCCTGCTTTAATTTTGACATCAATCATTTGTAAGAGAAGGCGTCGCTCTCATTCAAATGGTTTATATCTCACTTTGCAGCAAAACCTTTTCATGGTGTCCAGCATGCCAGGAAAACATCTCCACAACGACTGTAGGCGTCTCCATCAAAGTTGCTAAAAAGAGATTATCTCTCGTGGGGAAATGACCGCAGCTTCTCTCCGCCTGAGACCCACTCCTGTGTTTGCTGAGCAAACCCAAGACTAACTGAATGTAATTCCACAGATAATATCCCCGCTCCAGAATTATGATGTTTTTATCAGGTAAAGGATTACAACGGTACAAGTGATTTGTGGTAACTTAGAGGAGGAGAATCGGCTAAAGTGTGGAGCATATTAAATATTCTGTTAATGTGCTGGGCTGGTATTTGTTATGGGTTTTAAAAAAGGAGAAAACAGATGTTTGTGTTAGAGCGCTCAATCCCCAGGCACATCTTCAGGCAGCACACTGGGAGAAAAACAACAGCGTTCAAACCATTACTTACATTTCACACACACCCACACACATGCACACACACATATACATATACACACACATATACATACACACACACACACACACACACACACACACACACACACACACAGTGTCACTGGCTTCACCTCTCCTAAGGACAGCAGGAAAAGTCAAACCCAACACTTAATCTAAAATGCATTTAAGCATTTAACCCCAACAGGCCAATGCATGGCTCTTTGCTAAAGTTTTTGAACTTGCATGTATCACTGTGTGGGTATTTGTGTGTGCGCGTGTCTTACGGAAGGAGGCCCACTGATATCACTGGAGAAAGTCCATGAATCATTGAATGCCTCTGCCGAGGGCTGCGAGGCACCGATGCCTGCCTCTCTCTCTTTTCCCTCATTCTCTCTCTTCTTCATCTCTCCCCCTCATCACATCTCTCCGGCCATTTCCCCTTTCCTCCTCCTTCTCCTTCCATCTCTGTCTGCTCTTGACATATTACTCCATCTCTCTCTCGTTCCCTCTGTCTCTCTCCATTTTCATTCCTTCCCCTCGCTCTCCTCGTTAGTGGGGGAAATGACCTGCTGCCAGGAGAGCAGTCTGCTCTCTGAGAGGCTGCCTTCTGTGTTTCAGAGGGAATCTGTTAAGAACCACATCAACGGTGAAGGTATTCTGAGGTCCAGCAGGGAAGAGACAGAAAGAGTTTGGAGACAGGTCAGGGGGAGGTAAGACTGGGTATCAAACTATAGTACTTTTTGAACATCGAACAGAATCTGTGGCACTGTGCATTTAGCAAGTACCAAAAGCTGGCAATGAATATTTATTCTCTGATCACATATGTCCTTAGTCAAACCTGTATTAATTCAATTTGGGTGCAAGAAGATGGAAACACAGCACTGACATATTGATGCCTTATAAAGTTGATATGAGTAATGCAAACAGTTGCCCATTCCAGGTGTGAATAACGTTTCATAAAAACTACAGTGACCAGCTGTTTTAGGAAAAGACCAAGCCTTTTTAAAAAAAGGTTTGTGAGGTGTTTTTAAAGATTTACGTCTTCAGTAGAAACCAATGGACTTTGAGCTGAGAGCCACAGACAGGGTAGGGAAGTCAGAATGTATTGATAGGTGGACACACACATTGTTGGTTTTAGTCTTTTTATGGAATTTCCAATAAAAAAAAAGAATAAATCTAGTCTTATCCTTTAAATGCAAGGGTTTTGTAGAAAATATATTCTAAAACTAGACTAAAACTCAGCTGAGGCATTGGCAGGAATATAAAAACTTTTCAAACAAGATCCAGACATAGGAGGGAAAATACAGCTACACACAAAAAAGAGAGATGGAAGAAAACTAGGTGGCGAGGTGAGAGTGTTTCAGGGGAAGACGAAAAAAAAAAGGAAATACGTATTAAAGAGGATTACTGTAACGAGGTCCATCTTAATGTGTAACACGGGCCTTGTGCTAATTACTACACGCACCGACGCAGTGAAAACACCCAGCCGTGATCACCTCTGCTGGATTTAATTAACTACTCATGACTTAACGACCCTAATAACAGCCTGGGGGGCAGGTTGGGGGAGTGGAGCGTGGCGGCCTGCATACACACACACAAGCCACACACACATCTGTGCAGTGATGTTTCTTCTGTTTTTGATTTTAAACACATAAGTATAGATACTTATTTGCAAATGCGCTCATGCCTATTTATCAGAGTGTTTTACGCTCAGCTTTATTTCAAAACTTCCTCTGCCTGACATCCATCGCTTTACATCCTTGGACCTCCCTGCCCCCCTCATTAGGAAACCTCATTGGGGAGCTGTTTCAATTAGAAGTGCACAGAGGTGAGGCTGCTGTTCCCCTGGGACTCCGCCTCTCTGGCGGAGGTTGACTCTGAAGCCTCTGCAGGTGAGACCACCTGCTGGTCTGGCTCAGAAGCAGACTCATCCTCTGTTGTGTGCTACTGAAGCGCAGCCTGAGGCCAGCTTTTCCTCGCTGCTTCTCTGTGCTTTTCCTGCCATGTTAGTGGAATATGCTACATGGTACGACTCCACAAATCAGGGCTAATGTAGGATGCTTCACATTCACTGGCTCACTCAGCAGCTGTGTGGCTGCTGACAATCAGCTGACTTGTAATGTCCAACTGTATTCATACACATGTGTTTAGTGGCCTTTAAATGCCCTGTGTGCTGCTGCAGCTCCCATTCCCATCCCAACCTGCTCCTTACATGTCTTTTTTTATGTATTGTTGATTTAACTAAGCACTAATGGTTATGCATGTTTATTGACGGGATCAGCTCTCTCAGATTGTTTCGACAGGTTCCTCAAACAGCAGAGCCTTTTCCTCCAAATCTAACTGTGTAACCATTTGCGATAAAAGGTCAATTTTTTGAGATGAGTGTTTCTAACTGATGTGCAACAAATCAACCCAGACAAGAAGGTCAATGTTGAGCAATACTGCAAAATTCAATTGAATAAATTCAATGACAATGTTTTATTACATCTAATAACATTTTAGGGATGTAATTGTTGTTCTGTGTGTAGGATGGTAAGTCCACCACTTTGATCCAGACTGAAGTATCTATAACCATTTGGGGGATTGCCTTGAACTTCTGTAGACATTCACAGTCCCCAGAGGATGAATAGCTTTGGTGATCCTCTAACGTTTTATCTAGCATCACCATCTGGTCTAAATCCTAATCTGTCCATCACTTTGGTTTATGACCAAATACCTGCAAAACTAATAAGATTGCCATCACCCTCAGCTGTGTTTCGCAAGTATTGATAGTTAGTCAATGTCAGTCTTCACAGTGCGGCTAGCATGGCTGCAGACTCTTTTTATAATTCTGACTCAGTACAATAACTGCAAATACAGTTAGTCAAAGATGACCATGGTTATGGCAAATAAAATATGGCTATGACATAGCTAAGGTTAGGCAACTGAAGACTTCAAAGTTAGGGTTAGACATCATGACTTTAATTATTTAATTATGATTAATGAGGAGATACAACAATGGATGGACTGTTTGAGCTGTTGGAAAGATTATTTGAAATTTTTATATCAATTTGAAACTACAGGATTAAATGACGGATTTAAGATGCTAAGAGGAACTCAGAGCATTTTCTTATTTGATGTCCCTTCAAAATGAAAAAAAATGTGAGGGTGTGAAGTTATAAAGAAGCCAGCTTTCAAGACCTCGGTAGCCTGCTCCTCATCTCTGCTCTAGGCTGGTGGCTTCTGTAGCCTAACACACCCAAATCTCTACAGTTGAGTCAATCGAGTCAAGGTGCATTGAGGGCAATGTAGGTGACAGGTTTTAACAAGGAATCTGTGAAGTAAAAAAAGTTCAGTTATTTAATGTTTCTGGTTCTGCTGCATCGATTTTGATGCTTTTTTAACAGTCTACCATCAGTCCAGTCCAACAATGTTATAAAGTAGGAGTGCAATGCTAAACCAGCAGAGAAGTCTTTTAAGAGCTCTGCGATTGAATGGTCACCTGCATGCATGCCCATCCTCCATTCCACCCTCCACACCTTCACCTTACCCCAACATCCTCTGACTGAATGTTGGCACTGGATGTAAATCATGAGCTGTGGAATCATCCAATATGGACGTTATTCGTGAACTACTCAGCTGAACAAATGGATAAATAGATAGGTGGGTATGATTTGACTTGGGCTCTGTGTCAAAGTAAGCACTGCCATGAAGTCATATCCAACAATATCCAACTGCAACGAGTAATTACAGCTACAAGACAGTTGTGTTGATCCAAATACAAAGTAATTATTAAGTCCAACTGCTATCTTCAGTTATATAAGATAATGCCAACATTCTGTCTTTAAACTTAATGACAGCCACAAATAATCAGGAGTTACACTGTAAACTTCTGGCTGTAGCTGTCAACCAGAGTTACTTGACATTGAATTGAACAATAGAAAAGCCTAAAAGTTTAGCCCTGAATGTCTAGACCAGAGACAACAATGTGGACACTGTTGCCTAAAAACACTCGCCTGACCTGATGACGACGGAGAGGACAATTCAGAGCAGAGTCAAGGAATCAAAACACAAGACATCAAAATGTGGGACAAAATTATAAAGTTCCTCTTCTCGGCTGGAAATTCAGAACAATGGCGGTTTTCACAAAAGTGACATGTGTTTGAAAAGCAGAGGCTCCCACAGCCTCGCTTTCCTCCCGCCGTCCCCTCTCCCCTCCCACACAATGGGATTAGCAGCGCACGTCTCTGCAAATTTGACACTTATAACTCAATAGACACAGTGGCGCCCACAGACACATACAGGCGTGTGCGCAGAGGCAAGATGTGCATGTGTGCTTCTGCGCTCGCATAGCCCGTGGTGGTACATGGCAAGCATGTGAGAGTTAGCCTTGGTCAGCCCACTCAGCGCAGTGGGGCGCCGAGCTAGAGAGACACAGAAAGGGAACAAGTTGTTTCATATGTTGCAAAGAGACAGTTCTTCAATTTTAATTATTTATCGTGACTCAAAACCACTGCAGACACACGCTATTTGATTCCCGGTTCACGTGCAGACTTTGATGTTTAATCGTTGTCCAGCACACATGTGAGGCAGCTTTTCCCATAGGGGAAAAAGAGAGGATGAGACCCATAGACACTGTATGAGAGGAGGGGACAGCAGGAGACAGAGAGAAGGAGGGGGAGAGGATGCATGAGACAAACTTCAAATTTGAAACTGCTAATAAGGCAAGATGGAGAAAAATAAGTGGCATAGTTATTGGTGGAGGTATGATGAGGGAGATTAAGATTAAGATTAAAGAAAGAGGAAGAGGAATGGGTGGATAAAGGGAGGAGGCACATATGGAGAGCAGAAGGAGGGAGGAAGACAGCGCTGGAAGCCAGAGTATATCTGACTCTGACAATAAGGAGGATTAGAGATGTGACAGAGACTAGCCTGCAGTGCCCTTTTCACTGTCACTGTGTGTGTGTGTGTGTGTGTGTGAGTGTGAGTGAGTGTGAGAGAGAGAGAGAGAGAGAGAGAGTATGTATTGTGTTGTCCTAACACCACCTCACTCCATCCATCCCTAACTCACCATTTATTTTACTTTATTCTACAGACGCCCTGGATGGCACAGAATACGGTCTATGTTGTTTATTGAATTTTTACTCTTCACATTTAATGTTAAAGTGGGAGAAACCTATGATTTCTATTTGAGAAAAATTCAACATCCTGATAAGTGAAAATGTTTTTCTTAAAAAAAAAAATTGAACATCTACAATTCCATCACAACTTGGCAAACTCCATCTGCTCCTGTGATGTGATTGAAAACTTCACGACAGCTACTAAATGGGCCTTGTGTTAAAAATGTTTTCTCAATGCTCCATTTTGTTTTAAAGTTCACACACAACCTCTGAACACCATATCAGACTTCTGAAATTTATTATGAAATGAATTTATTATTTCAGTTTGTGTTACAAAATATCGCAATGCAAATTTTTTTTTTGAAAAACACAGCTTATAGTCTGCATCACTGACTGGAGCTGGCTCAGATGTCATCATGAGGCCAACGACAAGAACGACTTGAAGCAGGACGTGAGTCTATAATCTGCTTGACTAACCTGGAGGTTTGTGTCTAATCATTTGACATCTATTTTTAGTGATGTCTCAACAATTAACTTAATGAGTTCAATGTTAACACAAACAAAAAGAATGGCCATGCCAATTTCACTGAATTCAAATGTCCAAAATTTCTGAACAACAAAGCATCTTTCTCACATTAAATTGCAACTTTGAAAAAATATAAAGGTAACTTAAGTCAGGAGACGGACGAGGTGCAAAAAGAGGAGGACAGCAAGGAGAGAGCAGGCTGTGCTGGATTTGAGGGGCACTGCTCCTTTAATCTGCCCTTCCTGTGGCCTTGGTTCCACCTGTGTGGCAGTGACTGTGTCTTCACCCCCACACCTCTCTGCAGAGAGGCAGATTGGAGACATGTTGGCCCTCAGCATGACTTATGTAACTCACAGTGGGTCCCAGGACACACACTCTTACACACAGATGCAAACGCACACACATGGTCAGTTCTGGTTTGGCAACATTATCCTCAGAGAAATTGGGTATTATGGGCTTCTCCTCCCTTAATGTGCTGCTAATGATTTTCACTATTCACACATGCAGCTACATTTAGAATCATTTCCATCTTGCACCTTTTCTCACGTGCCACGGTAATGCCTGAATAGATGGGACAAGGGACAGTCCAAAAGATGGTGGTAATGCAACACTTATGGATACGGATTGCCATATAACTCAACAGAGGAAGAAGAAGTTGGGGAAAAGTCAGACATCGTCATGTGGTGAGAGATCACGGCAGGAGATGATGCTAGTTATCCGTATGGATGTAGCCCTATATGTGCTTGTCCCTGCAATGATACTGCTTTCATTCACAACACAGCTGTACCGGCATATTGATCAGAGCTCCCAATCACACATGCAGGAGATGTGCCTGAACATTTCAGGGAAAGGCTGCATGTGCGAAAGGGGCTTAAGACAGAGAGAGAGAGATGTAATGGTGTAATTGCAGGTAAGCAGTGAGTGCAGCAAGGGTCTCAGATGAACGTAGCGGAAGGATTAGAAGATTGCCAGAGCTCTGATCTACACACAGTGTTAGACTAGACACAGTCCTCTCTCTGCTGATACACTAACGACACACACACACAGACAGACACACAGACAGACAGACACACACACACACACACACACACACACACACACACACACACAGTCGAGGGCTCAGTTGGGTTTAGTTTGCTTGTGTGTGTCCAAGCATCCTGTGAATCCTGGACAAGGACACTGTGGCATCACAGAGCCCATCTGTGGGACACAGAGTGGGGACATCTGTCCATTTGACACACACACACACACACTCTCACACACACACACAGAGAAAGAGAGAGAGAGAGCTTCATCAAAGAAACAGTGAGAGGACACCAAGAAACGCAACACAGGAGTGTTTCCCTGGTCTGTAAGTGAGTGTGTGTGTGAGGCCTGGAGTGTATGCTCTGCGCTAGCCTGTCTGCTCACAGCTGTGCTCATTCACAACTTTCACACTCATCAGCACCACTCCATGCGCACACACACACACAGACAGACACACACACGCTACTGATGATGGAGACATTCCCAAAGTGTATTTCATGCTCACTACTGTCTTACTGTTTATATGATGAACTTATGTGTCACTTTTGTGTGTGTGTGTGTGTGTGTAGCACAGTAGTTGTACTGTATATGTCTGTATATCTACAGCACACACACCTTTAAGGACTTTCAGTTTAGGGCTTCATTATCAATTAATCAACTAATTATGATTAAATTGATTAGTTGTTTAATTTAGAACAGAGGCAAAGACAGTACTTTAGGTTAAAGGAACAGGTGTATGCTGGTGTTGTAAAAACAGGAGTTACTTATTGTAGTTTGACAGCCAATTTGGCTGCTCACCAACATGGTCAACAGATGCAGCAGCAGTGACACACAGCTCATGGAGGCAATCAAGGTTCTTTAAAACCATCAGTACCCAAAAGACTGCAATTTCCATCAAAAATTGTATCATTCTTCATAACTTAGTCAAATCTGAACACACAGACATGAAGCACACATTTTTAGATGCCACTGTAAATAATGACCCATAGGCTGTCTGTACAATTAGCCAAAACGTAAAGAAAGATAGGCAAAAAAAACAGGGTACAAGTTGTAGACTACAGCATAACTCACTGACTCCATAGTGATATTTCGCTTCCTGTTTACATCCCTCAGGCGTCTCTGACTTATGAGTCATCGTCACTTTGCATCAGCAATGACAGGTGTAGTGCTGCATACATGCAATTTTTAGCCTCTATAAAATGCAACACATTGCATTGTGGGATTGTCAGCAGGAAGTGTCATGGACACCACATTGTTAGTTCCATAGTGGGAACGTCTGAAAGCACTTTCTAGTTTTTAGAATTTGGACAAATGAATTGTCCAACAGTAAATTTAGTGCATAATAAAATAGACTGGGAGTGATTTCACTATAGTTTTGTTTGAACATTTCTGCTTGTGTATGGGTTAAACAAGCCACATAAGATGAGTACAATCAGATTATACTCACCAATTGACACGTCATTATAACCAATAGAAATGATAACCCAAACTATGAAGATAAGACATGAGTTGAATGAAACTGTAATTCTTATTAAATCATCCCTTTTTGGAGGAGCTTCCAACAAATAAATTACTGAATATTCTGTCAGCAGGAAAAGTTTGTCCGACTAGAGAGCGGGCCACTACAAACACTCTCCAGCTGAAACAGTTTGTGAGTAATCGGCCTTCCTCTTCTCAAACAGCCCTGATTCCATTTTCTATGCATTCCCCGAGTGATTGCTGTCACTGGCAGTTGCCTCCCTGCGAAAATTGTACTGCCATCATACCAGCGTTCTCTCATTTACTCAGTCTGTCCATCCATCTATACTGCACCTCTATCCATCCATCCATCCATCCCCAAGGCTATAAAATCTGCTTGTTTACTGAAACGCTGAAATATCACACCTCAAGACCTCCAGTCAATTACACACTCACAAACACACACACCTGGCAGGTCCCAGTCTCCTTGATGTTTCCCGCTTTAATAAGAGAAAGTCTGCCGTCATTGAGGGATGGAAAGTGGGGGGGGGTGAGGGGGGGTTAGAAAAGGAGAAAAAGGAGGAGACGGAGGCTTTTGGGATGAGCAACGCTGGATAGGCAGACAAAGAGAAAGACGCAGAGTAAGCAGTGAAGAAAAAGGAAGTCAGGGAAAAACTGAAATGAAAGGAGATACAACGCTGTCAAACAAAGACATGAGCAGCGAGAGCTAAGACAGACACAGAGAGGGGAAAGTGGGATATTGCAGGACAAGCAGAGGGAAGGAATCATACACAGGATTAGTGACAGATGAATAGTCAAGTCCCCTGTTCCTGCTCTCCTCTGCTTTTCTGACACTCACTCCCTCCTTTTCTCCATCTATCTCTCTCACCAGCCGCTTTTGCTCTCTAATCTAGTCTGATGTCAGGAGAGCCAAAACTGATTCCAGCCCTCCAGGGACACAGGGTTTCATGTCACACGCCCTCAGTTCAGTGGATTTGGTCCTACGGGGAGCATGATCAAACTATCTGTTGATTTAGTATTGAACTGTAGACGGTGACAGAGCCATCCTTCAGTGAAATCACACGTACACTGAATCAAATATTCACAAACAATATTCAAGTTTTTATGACTGCAGCATCACATCAGACAGGACGGCCTAGATGTTTCATGCATTCCCTCCATTCATTTCACTGTGTTTTGACAAGGATTAAATTTCTGCAGATTTGAACAAAGCTTGACTGTACAATATTCAATTTGCAATGATGGATTTGTCAAAAGCTTTAGGGTTTAAAAGGTTGTTAAAATATAAAAGAGCATAAATTATTGCTTTTCTTAAAATATAGCTGACTCTTGTTCAGACTGAGCAATATTCAAAATGATCATATTCAGTCATCTTCCCACCATTTCTGGTTTACCCTACTAGGGAGCCCTCAGGCGAATACGAACTGATGACAACAAGTCCTCCAAATTAAACGACTGAACTTTAATAACTGCCCTTCGGAAAAAACACGCAGCAAGTGTTTTTCCAATCTGATCAGTGATGACAAATAAATCCGTTTTATGATGTTATAATACTGTGTTTCAGGTTTGGTTAGTTTAAGGCACAAAAACAACCTGGTTAAGTTCAGGGAAAGATCGTCTTATGAAGCTCTAGTGCAAGTTCAGCCAGGAAGACAACAATGCTTCTCGATCTCAAACTATTTCTCATCTTTCCTCCTGCACATGCTCACGCACATTTCCTGCTGTCAGTGTTTGGAGCTGTCACTGGTAATCAGCTGTCTCATCAGCTGACCTCTTCCATCCAAT
Source organism: Holacanthus passer (assembly GCA_025331565.1). Lineage (NCBI taxonomy): Eukaryota > Metazoa > Chordata > Actinopteri > Pomacanthidae > Holacanthus > Holacanthus passer. Next base: position 2,517,434 of record JAFREQ010000039.1, read on the forward strand.
ATCACGGTGTCACACCCTCATCACTAGCCTATCATCTTCGTGCTCTCCTTTTAAAATACAATCTTTCTCTGGCCTAGCTCTTTCATGCTGGTGATTTACGCGCCCCTTCACCTCCCCATCTCCACCTCGCCTTCGTAGAATCATCATCCACTTCTTCACCCATTTGGCTTCACAGTCTCCAGTCACCACCACCAGTGTCAGGACTCCAGGGGGTTTATCCAGCGATGGCTCGGATAGTAATTCTCCAATCAAGACATCTCCCCCCAGAGTCCAAAACACCAAAGACTCTCTGTCAAGTTTCATATCAATATCATCATCAATGTCACATGTTGTAATAAATTACCTTTCTTCACGTATACGTCTCTCCTGGTTGGATTGGTTTGAGAATACTATTTCCTTTAGTTAAGGGGACAGTCGTTGTCATGGTTACAATAATAGACACTTGGTTATGATTCAGTAAAGTTTGGGGTCATGGTTAAAAGAAACAAATGTTGGCTGTCTCCAGGGTTAAACTGTGATGTTTTGTTTGCTCAGCCATCCACCCCGGCCTCCTCCCGCATTTTGGAGCCATTCCTGAAATGACTACTCCTGTTGTCTTTCTCGGGAGGACAGTCTCAATATTGCCTGTGCACCATTAATGCAAGAACCCAACTGTTCCTTTCTTTTTCTGCACCATTCATTTGCTGTGTTGCGATAAATTCAAGCTAGTGATGATGCTAACACAAGACTCAAGAAAACTGACTTAATTAAGGTGACCCACCTTAATTATGTAACCACCAAGGTCCCTATTAAACTATCACAAACTGTTTGACACACAGTAAGGCTGGAGCTTACAGGGGCTTTTGAGTCCTGAGGCACCAAGGCAGTTTGCAATCCAGCTGTGTTCTTCCTTCTTATTTATCACTAGAGTATATCTATCGCTGACTGCAGGACAAGTCTCTAATTTATATTCGACTAGTCAGCAAAAGCAGATAGTAGCAGATAAATTTGTAATTATAACTGTGATTTTCATAATACTCTAATTGGGATCAACTGGTCATTTGAATAAAAGTGAAATTAATTCAGGCCTAATTAATTTAGGCCTTACTTTTCAATGTTTATGAAAACATAAGGATTCTAATTGGCCTGTTGTTGTTGAGCTGAGATCGGTCAAAAAAAAAAGACGGCTGTATGAAAGCTAACCTCCATCAAAGGGTGTGGAAGAAGTGAGGCCTTGATGTTTGGACTCAGAGAGGTGGGTGCAGTGATGAATTACTCCAGAATGCCTTTTAATTAAGCGCTTTGAAGGCCATCCTCTCATTTATCCATTCACTTACAGTTATGATTTCATTCAATTTGTCGAATCCAGCAACTTTCCAGGATACCAAAGGCCTGCAGGAGCCGTACAATACAAAACTCATCCCAGTGCCAGAATATGTTGCTAGATTAAATGCAATGCTTAACTTTTTCCATCCGTATTTCATGTATAACACAGAGAACCTGTAATGCTTACAATGCTGACACAGAAGACTTGAAAATGTTGTCAGGCTGCTGGATGAATTGATCTACACACTCTGATGAAGCCAACATGCTGAAAAATGTCTATTTGAGTCATAAATCTTTGCCTTCATTGCTGATTTCCTCCTTCCACAGTCTCCAGCCCATCTCATGCATCTTGTAAGTAGATGAAGCTCTGCCAGGGCACCATTTCCATTTCACAGTACAATACAAAGCCATAAACAAAACTGCATGAATCACTGTAAACAATACCAACGACATGACAAACGCCACATGGAAATGCTCTCAACACGTGCCACGTGATTTGCCGCCGTCCCTCTCTGCCGACAAGAGTTACTGTCAGGAAACAAGACAGTAACAAGCACAGGCCATAGAAAAACGCTTTGTGATTCTCCCCAGAGCAGGCAGCTCTAGACGATCCTCTCCACCCCCAACCCCCTGCGTGCCCCCCCAACACACACACACACACAAACACCACTCAACAATACCCCCAATCTGCTGGGCTCGGCAGTGGGAGGGAACTGAGATGTGACAAATCAGCCGGGACCCTGGCAGTCAACTTCATGCCCGGCGATAATGAGCTCCCGCCGGAGACGACTCTCGCAGGGAGGGAACTGCAACGTGCAAAAACGTTAACAACGCGCTAATCGGCCTAGACGGAGTGTGTAAAGAATTTTTTAAGGAACAAAACAAATTTAAGTTATCTTATCAGGGAGGAGTGTGTGAAAATGTGAGAGGAGGGTGGAAGGAGAGAGCGATCTGGAGACAGGCAGATGGGCAGACAAACACAAGCAGGAAGACGGGATGAGCGCGGAAGTCTCTGCAGAGGCTCGGAGTGTGTGCTGGATGTGCAGGGGATGAGGACGGACCGGATCAGAGCACATGGTTTCAGCGCTGCGAAAGCCTCCCTCGGTGCGGCAGGTGGAGGATGCAGCGTGTGTGTGAGAGTGTATGTGTGCTTACAGAGCAGGTGGGTGAGTTGCTGTGTCATTTGGAGATGCCTGGAGCTGCACAGGCGACATAAGAGGCCTAATTCAAGCCTGTGTGTGGGAACTGTGGGTGGTAGAAAGAGGTGTGCACATGGGGGCTTGAGTTTGGCCCGCGCTCACTGCTGAGTACAGTCGCTGCATACTTACTGCTTAGTACAGCTACTTTCTAATGACTGTAGGTACACAAGACAGGTCTCACAGATACAAGACGTCTAGCAACTAACTTCTACTCAACTCTGTGCAGTCTCTTGGAAAACAACATCCAAGTCCTCCAAATTCAATGACAGAATACACTGTGAATCCATGCCCTCTAGAATGACATATAGAAGCGACCACACCCATCAGTGACCTCACGCTGCTCATTTTCCCTGTAGCTTCGTAAGCCTCATTATATTCCTCTTATAAGATTTTTACAATGCTGACATTAGAAGACGTGTACTTTTTCAGGTGAGGCGTGTATTTATGTTCCACCATTGGCTCAGATTAATGTGACTGGGTGCTTTCACACCTGTAATTTGGTTGATTTGGTCCAGTCCAAGGAAAAAAAGGTATGTAGCTGTCTTTTAGTTCTGGTGTGCTTCATGCTATAGCAAACTGACTTATAACACATGGTTATTACAAACAAAGAAAGAGCCGTACACCTAAAGTCATACAGCACATTGCAGATTGAGAGATTGCTTTCTTTTCACCTGAGCAGATGTTACTAGTTTGGCTTTTAAATTAATTACAGCAAACTACATTTTCACATTAATATCGCCTGTGCATGATTTGTGCTGCAGGTACTGTTATGAGTTTTGAGTTCTGCCACCCTTTTCTATTCCAATCTAGCACTGGTTTGGGGTTTGTGTGGGAGCAGGGAAGGGAGCTCAGTTTCACTGCAAAAACCTGTCAGAGAGCATTTCATTCTATGCATGACGACCAGTGGATTGCTACCCCAAGCACTGCTGCAGCCATTTTTTTGAACAATATCGACAGTGGTAATGACAATTTGTGCTTTACTGCTGTCAACAAAAAACAACCCTTTCCTTTTTTTCCCCCCTCTAAACCTAATTCCTTTCCCTCTGCGCGTCCCTCAGGTGGTGCACACAGCAGACTTCGACGTAACACAAACAGACCCAACGACACTTCACCTGTTTTCCAACTCTCCTGCCTTCAAACAAACCTCCACGAAATGTCACAGGAAGGAAGAGGAAGAAATCCTTTCCCACCTTGTCTTGTCATGTCTGGACTGCAGCATGTGACATTTTACACAACTGCCAAGACCCCCCCCTCCTCCTCCATCACCATTCCTTACTGTTAGGGCAGGCAAATTGAAGGGCCGTTTAACTTGCATTTAGAAGCGCTGGGGGAAGCACATTTGTCCCTTCCTGTTCTAAATAATGACCAATTACCAGGAGAGTGTGAGGTGGGCTTCAGCATCGTATCTGAGACGTTTCAGACAGCAGAAAAGCTGTCATGGGTGGGCGGCTGGGGGGTTGGACATGGGGGTTTAGGCCTCTAATTGGAGGCAGATTTCACACTGATATTTCTGATGATGCTGCAGCATGAGGGATGGAGGAAGAGAGAAAAAAGAGGGGGAAGGTAGGGAAACAGGGATAGGGGAGGGGAATATGGGGGCCTGAGCAAGAAAAGAGCAGATTAAGAAAGAGACAGACAGTGGGAGATGGGGAAAGTGGAATGAGAGATGATAAAGAAAGTGGGAGAGAGAGGATGACATGAAGAGGGATGGGAGGAGAGAAAGAGAAAGAGAGAAGAAAGAGAGAAAAGGCCCCGATGCTGTTTGTCTTGCAGGGATAATATTCCACCAAAGTCTAATTCTGTCCATAAAAGCTGTTGGAGTTTTTTTTTTCTTTCCTCCCGCAACCTGCCCCCCCCTCCCCCCCATTCCTCTCAGAGTGATAGTTGCCTTGGCAACTGTGGCAAATCTTCCTTTTCTCAAACAGATGTCCCATTTAGTTGGAAATTAGAATGTGTAAAAAACCCACGAGACGCAAATTATTTCAAAGTTCTCCGGTGGAGAGAAGGAAATGAGGGGCGGGGGAGAGTAGAAGAAAGGAACAGAAAGACAATAGAAAAAAGGGACCCCCCCCCCCCCCCCCCTCCCCTCCTCTCCTCTCCTCTCCTCTCCTCATGTCTTCCCTCCTCTCCTCCGGTCTTCTGCGCTTCAGCGTGTGAATCGTGGAGATTAGCCAGATCATCCAGAGCTGGTGGCTTGTTCAGGGGAAGTGGAGGAGGTGTTGTGGGTGGTTGGGTGGGCAGTGGGATGGAAGGAGGGGTGGCAGGGTGGCTCCCTCTCCTGCATCCCGGATGAGGTGGGGGCAAGTGGCAAGAACTGTGAGCCCTGTGCCAGCATGGCAGAAGGGACACACTGCAGTGTGGAGCACTGAGCTGCCCTTGAGGAAAGGATGGAGCCTGTCCTGTGGTCCCTGCACGCTGCAAAAAATATCCTGACAACCTTGTTTAAATGAGCTGGAGCTTTAAATCTCCACAATTTCTGTTCCTTGTTTTAATACAAATAATCTTGTGCTAGGAATTACACACCTTAACAAATTATTTAATGTTGAATTAAGTGAGCATTAAAGAATCAATAATAATTTTCGTAAAAGAACTTCTTGCCATTTGGGTGAGTTAATTGCTCTTCTTTCAAATGCAAATTAGTTCTTAAAAAATACACATTTTGAAATATCATTTCATCAGATTTAAAGGAAATATCCACCCAAACACACTTTTAGTACTTCAATAAATAGGAAACTGGCTGGGACAAGTGATTAACTGGCACTTCTGAGACATTTCCAGCAGAGCCACACCAGAAACTCTTGAAAACTGACGTTCAGATTTCAACAGGGAGGAATCCATCATAGAGGACACACATGGAGAGATTGCATCACAGAAAGTCTCCATAGACCAGAATATCCATCCAGCCTCAAGACATGTTGGATCTATTTCCAGGTCAAGGAAGGTTGCTGTTTAGGAAGGATATACATTTTTAGGAAGGACTCATACTGAAATTGAATTACTATAAGCAAAAGTCATAGTATCCATGACCATTAAACAAAACAGATCTGTCTTCTTCAAATGAACAATAATCAAAATATTCAGTTCAATCATTTGTATCTGGGAGACTGAGGCTACTTCGACAGACCAGTCCTGGTGCAGCTTTGCTAACTAGTCTTTGGGTGTGTTTTAGTTCAAACGAATTCGAACTAATGCATTTTGTTTGTGGCAGATGTAACAGTTTGTTCACGGTGCCTCATTTGTGAGCGACAAGCTAATGTTACTGTAAAGTAGTTGCATTTTATCAAGTGAGCAAACAGCTTTGTCTTTTTTTCGTGAGAAATCTTTCCATCTATGGTGTCAAATCCAAAAAGCTTCCTCACATTAATTCTCAGTCAGTTTGGTATCATGGTTATCCACAGCTTGGTAATTTCCTCCACTTTCATTGACAAAGGAAGCAACAGTAACCTTTTTTTCTGACAGGGCAATAGTGCAAGCAATGCGGCAGACAGCAGTGCATTTTAGGGACACAGTGTATAAGCTGTGAATTTTACATTTGTACATGTCTTTAATATTTAATTTGTTTTTCCACATCTTAGGTTGTTGGCACATTTGGTGAAGGTGTTTCAAATTTCCTGCAATACTGCAATACATTTCACCACTTCAACATAACACCGCTATTGTAGCAGAATTTGTGGAAGGTTTCATGATCAGTAAATTACCTCCGAACAATTTACATAAAAATCATATTTTCACAGCCCACTGGCAGAGCTGAATTAACGCACTTGGGGGCCTCAGGGCCACAATGGCATGTGGGCTCCTATTGAGCCCCCCACATACTATGTGTATGTGGGGGGCTCAATAGGAGCTTAGAAACTTAGAAACAAGACATAGAAACTAACCAGGACTTTTAAACTTGAATACTTCCCTGATCCATGTTTTTCTATTGGTCAATTATTTTCTGATAATTATGCAATTTAATACTTATGATACTTACTAAATACTTACTTCACCATGCAAACAAAATATTAATTGAAATGTGAAATATATCAAAACTACATTAATCCACATACACGACACAGGGCTACCCTACAGGACGGGGCCTCAATATTAATGCAGGAGCCATCTTAAGACCCTTACATTTGGCCACTTTTCAGCCAACTAGCCAACAGAGGCAGAAAACTAACTAACAAACAGAACAGCGTCATTAGAAGTCTCAATTTTGCTCTTACAGCTACTAACAATGTTTTGTCATCTACAATAGAAGCCCAGCAGCTGATTGCAATGAGTTTAGGCCAATAGGCATTCTGGTAAATGTAGGACTACATACAGAACAAAAAGCGTAAATTACAATAATTTACCACAAAATAACACCTGGAATTACAATGAAATAATTCTAGCATTGTCAGTATGCAAAGGTGTGATTGTGTGTATTCTCCGCAAAGGAAATCAGTGAGTAATTTCAGTACATCATCATGCTTATCTAGCTTGAGAAGCTCATTTTAATGCAAGTGGATCAATCTGAGTTAATCTGCCTTGTTTCATGGCGAACACATTTGTTTGTGCAAAATTGCTGCAATAAATGGAGCCGTATTTTGAGAAAGCTGAACCATCTCATTTGCCAGTTTCAAGCTTGTGAGGAGAAAGGCAGAAATGGAGATGATATGACATCCCAGCGTGGACTCTTTTTGCAGTGGCCATGGCATCCTGACTCCCCCGACTCGGTGGTCAAACACCGAACATAACTACTCACTGATAAACTGGTGAGATGGAAAGAGGAAGAGGCAGGGAGTGGTGTGTGTGAGGGAGTGTGTAGAGTGTGTGGAGGGGAGAAGAGGGAGAAGAGGGAGACTGAGGCGAGGAGGAACATAAGGACAGAATCACTTTAATTCATTTTTTTTCCTCGACAATGCCACATGCCTTAGGGAGGGAAGGCATGTGTGAAAAGGAGGAAAATGCCCTCTAGCGTGCCATAACACACAAGCGTACATAAATGCTGACACACACACACCCACGCACGTTGAAGTCCTGCCCCTGGAGGCCATTTAACAGGTAATTTAAAGAGAAATCCCTCCAGGGAAACGACACAGTAAATGTCCTCTCATCTGCTCTTCCTCCCTCCATAACTGTTTATTCAGCTACAGGGCTGTAGACTGGCAGCACTTACTGAAATTGGAGAGTAGTAGGAAGGAAAAAGGGGGAAGTGGAGGGGGGGGAGAAAAGATGTGTGAAAGGGTGGGTAAGAAACAAGTGTTAAAGTAGGCCAATTCTTTTTTTTCTTCTTTCCTCTACCAACCCCCTGAAGTACTCGTTTATTAATGTTCAGTGTTCGTAGGCTACTTTATTTGGGTCCTGTGGGAGTGTAAGGGCTACGGGGATGGAGGTAGGAGAAGGAGGACTGAAGGGGTAGAGGAGGGGAGGAGAGAGAGGAGAGGACAGGGCCCGGGGGGGTTTGAGAGTCTCAAAGTGAATCGGATGTTAATTTAGTGCGGGCTCTGGTGAGGAGGCCCAGAAAAGCATGAACTCCCAAACGTACGTCTCTGTCTTTTCACATCTTTAAAGCAGCACACCGGTGGTGCTGTGTGTTACAGCCCATTGACTACAAACCGTGCATACATTGCACTACTGCCGACAGTTTTCCAAAGCTCACCACATGTTTTTGATTGATTTCTTTCCTTCCAGGCAGCCATTTCAGAAGACTATGAAAATCAACTTGGAAAAACTTCAAACTTGTGAGAGGTATCCATCACACTGAGCATTTTGGCAGGTGAGTATTTTTGTGTTTAAAAAAAAATAGCTCATTTATTACTTCTTTACAAAAATTTCTATATGACATTTGGAATTATGATGACTGAAAATGTGATGAAGTGTGACAAAATCTAACTTAAGGTCCAGTTATTAGCTATTTTAAATGACTGTTTTCAAGGCCAATAATGGAATTTCAGCCAGGCAAAGATCACAGTCGTGGTTAAGAGAAACCAACATCGGGGGCATGATACAAACTACAGCCTCCGGTGTCAAAGTTAGACACCATGTATGCTACCAGCACAGCCTCCTCCCCAGACTATATTCAATGACTCAGGACAAGATTCAAAGAAAGTATCAACTTATGTTCCATTGTTTGGCTCAGGCAGTCAAACCTGTAGGGAAGGTGTGCTCAAGATAAACTTGATAAACTTTAAGTAGCACGAAAGTAAATTAACTTGCAAAATACTAATAACAGTGGTCTTCCAAAGTCTCCACAATATAAATTTAGTGAGACACTGTGACTTTAATAAGAAAAATAAAATACTTTAACGTGTGTCAGTACAGTGGCAATGTCACAAAATACTGCCCAATCAGAGATAAGTATGTAAATTACTTGTTCAACACAAACCCTAACCCTGACCCTCATGAGAGGCAACTTTTCTGCTACTTTTGAATATATGCGTATGTGTGAACAAGGGTTTTTATGGCTGTCCAATACAACCACAGGAGGTCACTTGTCAAGAAATGTTTATTTTAAGAACTTGAACACATGGCCAAGGCTGTTGTTTTGCTGGTGAGCATTTAATGAAACTCCAACACCCAAGATTTGAGAGTTGGCGGCCAAACTGCAACCTTTTCACAGTGTCTATATTTGCTTATTGCGTTTCTTCCGGCTTTAATTTCCAACATTTCTGCAGCCGTTTCTCACACCTCGGAAGTCAGACTGTCCACGCACCAAAAGGAAGTGTTGTACAAAATGGTCCCTGTTTGCAGCCATATTACCACATGATGACAGTGTAAAACAAAGGCCACTAAATGTTCACTCTGATGGATTAGCTATCTACCTCAAAGTTTCTGCAAGTTGATTTTCATAGCATCCTGAAATGAAGTGAAACCAATGGCTGCCTGGAAGGAAGGAAATCAGTCTAAAAACATAGTATGCTTTGGAAATGGGTGGCACTTATGTACACGGAACAAAATTTGTAGTTAATGGGCTAAAACATGCAACAGCGCCGGTAGAGTTCTTTAAGAAGGTGGATTTGTCCCTCGTTCATTCTTTTTCTCCATCACTCAAACTTCTCTTTCTCTGAAGTGTTTCCTCATCAGAGGAAGAACAAAGCAAACTCCAACAGCTCAGAGAAGAGAAAAAAAAAGGTCAAATTACCTGCCATCTCCACCATCATTAGACTCATTATCTTTAAAGCAAAAGCTTTACGCACCACCGCTGCATTTTACCTCTTCTTTTACACCCCTCCACTCTCCCTCCTCTCTCCTTTACTTTTAGCAGGGCCGTGAAAACAAGCAAGTTAATTAAAGTCGGTGAGAGTCCCTTCCATTTCTCACTCATCAGCGAGGACAAGTCATCAAACGGATCGCAGGTAGTCCATTTCTGTCAAATGAGAGAGTTGAGGAAGAGGAGACGGAGGAAGACGAGACGGGGGGGACAGGGAAGAGGAGGAGGCCTCTCTTCATCTCTTTAGTTTTTGATGAGCTTTCTTAATTGGGCCACTATAGAAGGAGAAGTGAATCCTCAATAATTAAAAAATCTAATTAAGGAGTCTTTTACATCTCCGTCCTTAATTATTCCACACGGAGCAGTGGGGAGCGATACATTTCTGCCGTTTTCATTTAAAGAAGAAAAAAGGATCTCTCGCTTTCTCTCCCCTGTCGCTCTGCGCAAATCCCCCAACAACAAACAGACTACTTTGTCTCTCTCATCCCTGTGTCTGTTTGTGTGCATCTGTGAACAAGCCGTCCGTCTCCCCTGCCTGTCTTAGATTTGTCCAAGTCCATCATTATAAACACTTAAAGAGATTTAACCCATTAGTACCAAAACATATAGACACACCTCCCCTCTCATATGCATGTCCTCTATTACTGTCTGTCTTTGACTCAACCTTCCTGCTGAGTTCAACAGCATAAAGTACTCAACACGGTACTCAACCAGTGAGCAGTTTTCCCTGAGTTAGACTTACATCTTGACCCTACAAAACATCCCCTTAGGATTTGGAATCAAGTCTCTAGACCTATTAGTTTCAAAATTATTAGGGCAGACCCCCAAAAATTCAATTATTTGCATCTGCATCAGACCCTTGAGCCAAAAGATTTTACTTGTCTGCTGTTGCCTGGAAAATATTTTTCATTTTCTATGCATTTTTTCCCCCACAAAAAGACCAAAACCAACAATGAATGTATACGACTGGCAAGTATTGTGTCTATTAAAGCCTGTTATACCTCATGCCTCTGTGCCATAGAGCTCCACTATTAAACTATTAAAACTATTAAAAACACATCAATGAGCCACACTGTTCTTTCTTTACCTGAACACACTGTAGTTTATTTTGACTCAACCCTACAACGTCCTGTTGCCACAAATACTTGTTTGAGTAAGGTTTACTAAAAACTACAGTGACCAGTTGTTTAAGGAAATGAATGAGCTTTGATTGTGCGTTGTGTGAGATCATCAGTTGTCTGTGTATATGCATTCGAGGAGTATATGTCTGTCTGTGGCAAATCTCACATACTACTGGACCAATCAGCCTATATTTTTTGTGCACATGACTGTATGCTCAAGGTCCTCTTGTGGTTGCAGTGATTCACAATTTTTGTAAAACCCAGGCTCATCTGCTATTAATCAGGATGTTAATTTTCAGTACCTGGCTGCCCGATCAGCAGTGCCCACAGATAAAACTGCAATCCATGCATCACTACCTGGTTGAGATCTGCACTCTACTGAGTGCACTCTACAAGGTAAAAATGAAACTTAGTGTTTGTGAGCCATCGCTACAGTTAATGGGGTAGAGTATTAAGAGACAGACCAATTTGTTGTGTGAAATATGCAGACACATCGTTCATTTAAAGGAGGCTAGTCTGGCGAAGCGGTTCAGATGCCAGAAGGATCTCCTGTACACACAAGGTGCTGTGGTGGCCAATAAAATACACAAAAGAGCACATTCCCGGTAGATGGCTTTGTAAAGTGAAGCCTGTATTTCTACTCTTAACCTCATGATCATTGGGATGAAAGCTTATCAACTCAATGCCACTGTGATAACAAAGGTGTAAAAGGTGTAAACTTGTTCTGACATCGGATCTGTTACTCAAACTGGACTTGCTGGATCATATTTCACATCACAACTGTACGTGAAACATCACAATCACACACACCGGGCTGATTTCAGTCTGAACACCCAGGGCCCAAGCACTTGGTTCACTCCATATCAGTTAGTTCCACATAATATGATTACATGGATATTTGCTTGAAATTTGCATCACTAAAATACCATATTAAGCACGACCTTTGTTGTCTGTAGAGGGACCTTTACTACCTGAATTATTTATGTTTATTGTGCTCATTTGAGAGTTTTCTGTCAAGCACACAGCACATATTTACATTTAAGAAGCTGTAAGCAATAAACATTGGCACTTGTGCTTAAAAAATTACGTGAATTGTTCATCAGAATTGTTGCTGGTTAATTTTCTGTTGACTAATAGTAATTTTCTGTCTAATCAATTATGGCGTGTCTAGAGCAATAATGAAACTGACATGTACACCGGGGGTCAATAGCAGGCTAATCTGGCCATGAATGTAAATACATTTTAGGAAAATGTACTGCCATGCCTTCAATGTGATACAATATATTCAAAGAAGAATGAATCACTATGATAGAGAAGAGAGAGAATTCAAAAAGAAGATGTTTTCACTCCTCTTCCTATCAGACATGAGTTTCTTCTTAATTGGCTGCTGATGAAAAAATTGCACAGAGCAAGAAGCGCATACTCATGGCTGTGTTTGTACTCGCAGAGGAGCGGATCCATAAATGTGCAAAGCTGCGTGTCCTGGCCATACAGCTCATTATTAATAATGACTCAGATGTAATCTGCCGAGGTTGCCAGATTGGTTTCTGCTGCCGAGCATCCTAGTTGCTAAATTATGAGTAGAGAGTAGTTCTGAGATACTGAGCATCCAAGATCTGTGATACCAGCTGGTGAAACTATTATGTACTTTTTGTGCGAATATTTAATTTCAAAAGTAGATTTTTAAAGCAATATTCAGTCCAGTCATAGAAAGATGGAGCTCAATTCTAATTAATAAATGAAGGACAGATAATACCTTTTAATTCTATGCTTATGAGATGATACGTAAATGCTGGAATACTTTCATCTATATTGTACATTTGTTCGAAAATCTCCATCTGAACTTGTGATTTACAGTCATCTGTGACTGAGTCCTGAGTTTTGAAAGTGAACAAATCTGCTGCAAATTATGTTACTGCACCTTATTTTCCAAAAATGACTGAAACAACGGGTAACACAGGGAAAATGGGGATCTTTCACCCCAGTGGCATCATTATTTGTTCTTAGTGTAAGGAAAAGATGTCGCACTGAGAGACCTAATGTAAGAAATTTTCTTTGGTGGAGGAAGTTGACATCCAATAAAAATTGCAGTCTAAATATAGCTGCAGAACTTTTTTCATGTGTTGTTTAGCTCTTGTTGTTTATTGTTATTTTTGGAAAAGATTCTGACTTACTGGACTGTATTTATTTAGTAAATAAATCAAAGCTTCTGCACACCCATACACTTGATTAATGTTTTTTTTCTAAATTACCTGTATACAATGGAGCTAAGAGTATGGGAGCTTTCATTTGTTTTCACCAACATTAATTTTGCATCAGACTTGCTGCTGTGCCGTACTTCTAAAACAATTGCATGCAAAGCTTAACAAGGTCAAAAATCTTGCAATGCATAGTGATTTCAGGAACAAACACTACCACAGCTGCAGTGTGCCTACACTACGTACACAAAATCTTCAAATACAAAAACATTTTCTTCAAATAATAGTCGGGTGGGCTCATTCAGCTTAATGCTCATTACATAGCAATATTTCCAGTGGTCAACCAACATAAAAATTGCCATGCAGATTTTATCATGACAATAGATAAACATTAAGACATGTTGAATTTACATTGCACTTGACAGCACCAACTGCAAGTTGGCGTGTTGACTGTGATTTTCACATCTAGCTTGGTGAATTAAGGGTTTATTTTGGTTATTGGTGAAACAGTGGAAAGACGAACCAAGACAAAAGGGCTAGTTTTACTTTGTTTCTGTCCAGTTTGAATCAAGTGTGTTTTGCAGTGATTTGTGAAGTGAAGTGTTTTGTCAGTGGAGTCTGGTAACTTTGAGGAAAATGATATAACTGCTGTTTCTGTTTAAACCAAAAGGAACTTGCTCTCTCTCTGTAGGGGTCTTTTCCATAATGTTTGTCAGACACTTACAATAAAAATCTGAAACTCTCAGCAAAAACAAGTACTTTTAGTGAACTCACTTTGATGGGTGCGATTGCCCCCAAAGATTACGCTGCAGCCATTGCAGCCTGCTCTGCAGCTGCTGGCTGAGGCAATCCGCATTTGTGATGTGTGTGGTTATCAGTTGACTTACTTAATATTTTCTCATGAATAACACAAAGATAACAGCTCCTAACAACTGCTCCCACAGCATCAGTGTTGAGTGAATTGTTTACTATGTGAGAATTTATGGTAAGTCATCCTGATTGGTTGAGCATACTAATTTTACACACAGCAGCTGTCCAGCTGTAGTGACTCCTTAGGGAGCTTTCAGCCACAACCGGTAAGTTCAATTGAACCCTGGTGCTTTTGCTAGTTAGGGCAGATTGTTCAGGCTGCTGTGAAACCTCAGTCAAACAAAATTCAGTCAGAACTCTGGTGTGGACCAAGCCAGTCAGAGAGAGAGGAAGCAGTCGATGGCTCTTCATTGTGAAACGCAGAGGAACAAGTCAGAGTGAACCGACTCCCACTGTAACCAGTAAGTCACGTTTACTCTGACTGCAGCCACACATTAATCCACTGTCCACCCTTTATAATTATGTTCCCCCCTCCCTGCTCTCCACGTGGTTCTCTCTGTAGTTAATACCCATCTTAGAATCCTGCTCTCAGACAGAGGGCGGCTGTGCCATACGTCTGGTAAACTCACATTAACGTCAGGAGGAGAGAACAGAGCTGTGCCCCCACATCATCCCTCCACTCTGCTGATTGAAGCAGTGACAAATGTGGAGGGTTTGGGGAGAGGGATTGGGAATTTAGGTTGGGGTGTTGGTGTGTGGGTGTGTGTGTGTTTGCTTGCATATGTGTGTGAGAGCGATCAAGGCGTGGGACAGACTGAAAAAGTCCAGTGACAAGCACACAGCTTCAGACTACCTCTGTGAAGGAGAGGGATGAAGTAGGTGTGAGGAATGGCAGAGGGAATGAGTAAATGGCCCATGAAGCCAGATGGATAGAGGGATGGAGGAGGAAGAAGAGCGGGAAGTTGAAGACAGTGGCAGACAACAGGACGTAGAATGAGAGGAGGAGACAGACACTAATAAAGAAACACAATCACATACACAGAAAATGCGAAAAGACAGGCAGAGATAGAAAAATAGACTCCTCCCATCATCCCTTCCTCCTCCACTTCCACATTCCCTCATTTCTTATCCATCCCTCCATTCTCTCTACTCTCTTGCATCACTGTTTCATTGCTTTCCCCAGCTTTCACTCTTCCAATTCCCTCCATCCTTCTTTCTTCTTCATTCCTTGTTCTCACTTGTCTAGTCTCCTTCCCTTTTCTCCTATAGCCCCACCAATCTGTCGCTCCTTCCATCCACACTCTCCCCACCTTCACCTCCTCTTTGGCCAGCATTACTTGATAGCATGGTTGGGTTCCAATAGCCATGTTCCATTTTGGATCTGGTCCAGGTCGACAAAATACCCAGATTGCTGATCCCCGACATTAACAGCTGCCATGTCAAACCTTTTATCTCTCCTCCATCTTTTTTATTAGCAAAGAGCAATTTTGCAACATTAAGGATACGTTAGCAGGATTCAGTTTTGCCAGTTAAATTGATGGCGAAAAATTAACGTGAATTCAATAACAGCTAAAATGAAACTTGCTTCGTGGGTAATGTGGCCTCTGCTAGCCTGTGACTAAACTCAGCCAAGTCATTTGCTCTGTGAGGCTGTACTTAGGAGCAGTGCTGCTTTGGGCTAAATATCAGCATGCTAAGAAGCTCATAATTACAATGCTATCCTGCAGATATTTACCTGGTATAATGTTTACCTTGTGTCAGTTTAGCTTGTTAATGTTAACCTTTGTTGTTTGAGCACCAAACACAATATAGCTGGGGATGATGGAAATGGCATTTAGTTTTGTATAACTATTTGACAATTGAGATTTTGACCTGTGGGGAACACAAATGTATATATGAAATTGATGGCAATCCATTCAATAGTTGATACATTTCACTGAAAACCCCCTCGTCAATTTCACAGCAGTGCTGGAGTAAAAGTAAGGGGATTAGCAAAGTCATTAGGCTGTATCCTCTGGGGAACGTGAATGTTGTGAACGTGAAAAATGATCAGCTAATAGCAGTTCAATAGCAGTTCAATAGCAGTTCAATTTCAAGAGAATCAAATATTTTGAGCTGACAACTTAAGAGTGATGCATCTGGATCTCCAATATTTCGAGCATGGTACTCTTGGAAAATAAGGTGTTAAAGAAAGTTGGTTAAAACTTCAATGTATCAGATATATTTAACCATCATTTCAAATTTTATACTTCACATTTCCGATTCAGGTTGTAGCGACTGTAGTTTTTACTTCTCAAGCATCAAAAGCATATTACAAATGAGTTTTAGTTATTTAAAACTCCAGACTGACAGATTTGATACTGAATCTGGATTTGATAAAATGCTATCAAACCCAATTCCTGACAATGTCTGAAAAAAAGTATCATAGCATATGAAAACTGAAAATTGTATTTTATAGTATATAGTTAGGGTGTTGTACATAATTATTTTTTGTTTAACAATACAGAACAGCTTACTTTAAAGTGAAAAATGCCATAGTAGAGTTTATATAGTTCACAATATATCGTACATTTATGATTATTCTCAAATCTGTATTGGATAAATTTCCTGTCGGGTCAGATTCCAGACTCGACAGACGACTGTTATGCACTCAGATAATTGGGCGGTCAGACAGTCGGGTAGCACCTCAGGGTGGTGGAGGTGATGGTGATAGTGGTAGTGTTGGGGCGGGGGTGGTAATCCATGGGCCATAAAGCAGCGCCAGCCTGGCATCACCATGGCGACGGAGGGACCAGAACACCGTCCCACTACTCCTGCTAGAGAGTGGAGCATATAGAGACTGTAGCGTGTGTCCATCTACATATAGAGTTCATCCAATGATTGGTGAAGTGAGGGACAGGGGTGGAGAAGGGTGCACTAATGAAGAAACTCAGATGAACTGATAGAGAAAGAAAAGGCAGAGGAAGCATATGGCAAATAGTGAGAAAGAAGAAAAAAGAGCAAAGGATGTAAGAAAGGGAGAGGGACAAACAGAGGAGTGAAAGGCTAAGAGAGAAGGATGAATAGACGGAAGCAGAAAACAATAGATGGAGGTGCCAAGAAAGGAGGTAAGAGGAGAGCAGACAGAGGGGGGGGGCACACGGAGCCTCCAGCTGGAGCCCCTCTGTGCTGCAGGAACACACCCCGAGGCTCACACACACACACACACACACACACACACACACACACACACACACACACACGCACGCACACACGCACACAGGCGCGAGCATGCAGTCCAAGACAAGTGAGAGCACGCCATGGGTCCACACACTCACAGACAGCGGACACACACATTCAGACAGGGATATTGTTACATACACACACACACACACACAGACACACACAGACAGACACACACACACACACACACAAACACACGCCACCTCATGTGCCCATTACACCAGCCAGAGCCAGCCGGAGAATATGAATAAAATCATCTCTTCCTAAATCTCCATCCCTCTCTTCCTCTGTCTGTCTCTCTCTCTCTTTTCCATCACTACCTCTTCCTTCTATCCAACATCTTTCCTTTGTCTCCTGCCCTCGATGGGCTCTCTTACTTTTCCCTCCCTGTCTTCTTCTTTGCCTTCTTCTTTTCCATCTCCACCTTCCTTTCGGTCCACCTCAGCCAGCGCTCTGCAGTGGCCTTAGCAATAAACTCAGGGGACCCTGCTATCACAGCCAACCAATTACTCACCACTGGGGGCACACACACACTCAAACATTGCCCTCGGGAACCTGTCAGTAAAATACACACACACAAAGCAGATCATAGACTACCACCAGGCCACTTACACACTCACCCTCATACACACACACTGTATATGCATGTGTCTAGGCACACACAGACACAGAGAAAAGAAGCTGCCTGTCAACAACGAGCTGAGGTAGAAAAATAGAAAGCAATAAAAGTCAAAGCTAAATAAAGAAGCAAATAAATGATTCATTTCAAAGATTCAGTGATGAACAGATGAAGTTGAAAAGAGGGTAGGAGTAGGCGAGCGTTGTCACGATACCAACATTTTAACTCTGGAACCAAGTCGTGGCCAGATTAACCTGCTACCAGGACAAAAATAAGTTATCAACCCCACTCCTCCCCCTCACTGTCTAATGTGAGCAACATTTTTTCTATGGTGGAAGACTACCTGGCCTCAGATTGGCCATGTAGCCTTTTAACTAAACACACATTAATTTGCAAACATGCTCATTAGGTGGAATATACACACTGTGAATATTTGTCATCTAGACTCTGACATCAATCCCCAAAGCTCAGCACAACAGGAGTGATGATAATAATGTTCTTACCTAGAGGAATGTAGACTCAGAGCCTACAGGTGGATGCTGGGGCTTATGAAATGCTATGTGAACAACTTGGTGACCAACAGAGCTCATTGAATATGTTTTTTCAGCTACAAGAGATGATGGAGGTCAAAACATGCCGTGTCACAAGACACAATTAGCATGTGTCTTGCCCTTAAAGAAACTTTTTTTTAGAAGTTGGTTGTGGTCACCTGTGGTAAACGTTCTCTGGACACACAAAAGAAAAAAAAAACCTTGCATCTAAGCAGCAGCAAGCAAGAGAAATTTGAATTTACCAACAATGGCTTATCCTGCTACCAAAGAGTTTAATTGATTATATCTCTCAAACAAAACAATATAAGGAAGAAATTTATGTCTGAGGATTGTGTAATTACAAGATACCTCAGTAATGATATTCTTCAGACTTTTAAAAAAAGTTCTTCACTTGCGACCACCAAAGTGCTACATACAACAATACCCTACAATATAAGGCCAAAATATTGGGTAAAATTGGTCATAAGAAAGTGTAAATTTTACAGAACCTGGTGACACAGAAGTGAAATCACAATTTTTTTTGAGTACCTGCACCAGGTGTTCGCTGTTGTATGCGGTGCAGAAGTAGGGGTTACTCACCAGGGGGAGCCGTAGATCCTGAAGCCCCGCACCGTGACCTCGGAGTCCTGCAGATAGATGCAGTTGGTGAGTAGCGACTGGACATTCTCATAGTTCTCTGGCTTCAGCTTGGAGGCAGATGGAAAGTAGTAGAAGTCCTGCTTGATCAGGTCAGCCATAAACTCCTGGTCAAAGGTCAGCTCATGGTTTCCGGCGATTACTATCTTGATGTCGTAGGGCAGGGTACCTGGCATGGGAGGAGACAGGGAAGTTGAGAAGTGAAAGAAAGGAAATGGGTGAAGCAGGTAAGGAGAAGGCATGGAAGAAAAGGGAAGATGGGAGTGATTGGGAAATGGAAGGAGAAATATAGAGAGGAGGCAAAAAAAGATGGACAGATGAAGGGTAACAAAGCGAGAAAATGGGGTGGTACGAAGATAAATGATATGGATAGAGGGCATAGAAGAAAAGTCACAAGAGGAGGAAGATGAGAGGTGTGAATTAGGAGAAAGGAGATGTAAGTAGTACAGGTAAGAGCATAAAGGAAAGGAGAGGAGACAAGGACAGAAAACGAAGACCACAGAGAGGAGGAAATAGAAAATTGAAGGAGACGTAAGAAAATAGAAAGGAAAGACAGAGAGACAGAAGGTGTAGGGGATGGGGTGAGAGAATGGAAACGAAGGAAAGAGAGATGGCAGACAGAGTGGAGAGGGACAAGGAAGAGAAGGAAAATTGAGGTCGACATGAAGCCCATCCCAGACAGCCTGGCATTCACATGCGACAAGGCTTTCTCATTGTTTTCCCCTCCATTTCTAGCAAATCTGTACATCTGTCTTAGCTTCCCTCCATCAGTCAAGGTCTCAACCCAGTGCACTGCTGTCTTCTGTTTATGGAAGCATAGCTGAACGCATCCGTCAGGGAATCTTTATCTGGAGGAATGATGAGGAGGGAAAGCACAGAGAACGATCACTGTGAAGTTTATGATGCAGAATATTAAACATTTACCGACTATAGCAACCGCTGCTGCATCTTTCCTCCCTTTCTCTCTCATCATCATCCTCTAATCAAACACCCACTCCTTCACATCACCCCCCCATTTTCTCCTCCGTCTCAATGGCTTTAATTGGCTATTCAGAGCCTGGCACAGCAGGGCGCGCGATCGATCTGCGCCCATCAAACCCAGCGGCGGCCAGCCCTTCACAAATCTACACGATGTTTTTTCAAAAGCTGAGGAAACAGAGAGGCAACACTGACAAACATCTGGGGGTCTGCTTTGTCAGGTAGAGTGGCTGACAGAGAGTTCAATCACCAAGGCTTTTTTTTTTATTACTGCCAGGACGGCACGGCTTGCAGCTGAGCACACTGGTTTGTGCGTCAGCACGTGTGTTTGTGAGTGACTTTCCCTCATGTGTGCGAGTTTGCATGCATCTGTGCATGAACGTGTCATGTTAGTGAAAAGGAGTAATTAAACTGAGCTTTAGAAGAGGCTGACAGCCCGGCGACGGCTCTGTCATAACAGCCAATCACGGCCCGGTGACAGAAAGAGAGAAAGAGTGGGGGGATAGAAGGAGGGAGAGGAAGGAAAGAGCGACAAAAATACTTTAGGAAGCCCAAAAATCCTTGAGTGTGAAGGAGGAATAATAACAAGATGAAAGCAGCTGTCAAAGAGTGCCCATCTCTGCAGTTTGGGCCGGGGCCGCCCCCTCTCCCCAACACAGCTCCTATTTGTTTGGCAGAAGGGCTTGTGTTTAGTTGTCAAGCAGACACCAAAAAAAGCCCCTAAATGAGGGGCTGCACCTCCACAAAGACACACGGACACACACGCCACCGCACAATCAAAAGATGCTTTAGATTACTTTACGTCAGACTTCAGCAATTGAAGTAGTGTTCACTCAATTGTTCCTGGATAAACCAAGGTTGAAGGAATACTTCACTCCGAAATAAAAACTCTATCGTTAATCCCATCTTGCACAAAGTATTGACGGTAATGGGGCTGCCATCTTACAACTCCGAAAATGCCCTAAATCCATGAATATTTTTTGTCTAATGCAGCATTATCAATGTGTTTCACATCAGAAAGACAGCAGTGTGGGTCCTCAACTTCAATATCTACCTCCCTCTATGTTACTCAAAAATATTGAGGTAATAAACAGTAAAGTAAATTTTATACGATGCAAAAACTATATTACAGTGCATTTAGTATTTTGGAGCTCCTAACAAACTGGACTGGTAATTTCAGTAATTCGAGAGCCCTACCCATGTGGTTAGTTGACCTGATTCTTTGTCCACTTGGCAGCAGTGGAACAAGCTGAAAGTACAACATTTATACATTACCACCTTATATAGTTCTTATAGATAATGTGTGAACAAACATCCAGCGTAGCTTCAGCTTTAGAGTTCGTTTGGAGTCCTGTTTGTGTCTACCTAATATATTTAAATTCACACTGCTTTTAGTTCTGGTTTGGTATCCATCATCTCCTGAGAAACATGTCTGGCTTATTGGCTGTTAAATGCAAAATTTGGGGGCAAAAACTTTGTGATTTTGTCTAAAATAAGTGACCATTTACAGAACTTGTCATTAGCTCACTTTGTTATTATAAAATATTAGTAGTGTAGTTTAAGAATAAGTTGGAATTAACTTGAATTTATCTCACAGCTGACGGTTCATTACTTGGTCTACAGGTACAGCATATACAAATCTTTTTGCATAAAAAAAAAATCATACTGCCTCACAAAATGCTACACATTTATCACTGCTACACATATTTTCTC
The DNA here is from genome assembly GCA_025331565.1 of Holacanthus passer. Lineage (NCBI taxonomy): Eukaryota > Metazoa > Chordata > Actinopteri > Pomacanthidae > Holacanthus > Holacanthus passer. The sequence continues at coordinate 2,538,963 of JAFREQ010000039.1, forward strand.
TGCAGTCTCAATGACAATAGTTTGTGGAAAAGCAGCTCACCAGGAAAGAAGCCAAGAAGCTGCATGGGAGAGCAGCATCTACTTTGAATACTGGAGTGTGAAGTGATAGATGAAAACTGGACTGACCTGAGACTGCATGCATAGCAAAACGACACAGTATATATGAAAAATGAATGAAGTATGGTCAAGAAGAGGCTACCTTTAGTCTTTAAAATCAATAATATACATTTAATATTTCTGTTCACCTCCACATCAGGGCAGGGATATTTTCTCTTAGGTGGCATGCTTTACATGCAGTACAGCCTTGTCTACCTTGATCTGCAGGCAAGCATAAAGAAATGTAATGATTCAAAGGGAATCATCCAAAGCCTCGACAGTGGCATTCAAAGATAGACAAGCTGCGAAAGAATGAAAGCTGCTTTGGATGAGATCATCGGCTAAATGCCTCTATTGCAAACATCAAAAATAAGTAACGGAAAGAGATATACTGTGTGTAGATGCATGTGAGCCTGAGGGAAGACAGACAAGCAGGGCAAAGACTGCAAGATAACAAGGCGCTCATAAATTTTCAACAAATAAACACTATCTGTGTCTCGTCAGAAATTCTGCAACGTGAGCAGTTTTTCACCCATGAAGTTTGACGGCCAACTGTAAACTGAGAGAAATAAATCACAGGGAGAAATATAGAACTCCACCAGCTGGACAAAAATACCCCACTATCCTCCCACACACACACACGCTCTTACTTAGCAAAATTAAATTTCAATTTCATGGCTGAATTTTTTTAAGGTTTCCCCGAGAAAAAAAGCTGCAAAAGGACAATATGAGAATACTAACTATGTGAACTTTATATAGTTGAATCTGACTAAAAGCAGTCGTGTGTGTGTGCATCTGTTTATGGTAGGAATACTCTGTCCCAGCCAACTGCTGTCAATATAAAAATAATAGCAATACAAAAAAGCAAGAAATTCAACAATACAGTCCCTTATTGTGCATGTCCACAAAGAACTAATCAATCACAAAAATACAATTTCTGCATCAAATGAGAATGAATGTGTTGTTGCTTCTGTGACAAAAGAGAGAGAAGAAAAGGGGAGAGGATGTGGGTGGAAGTGTGTGAGCATGAGGGGGGGCATCTAAACATTTGGGGCGACATTCCCGGGCGGGCCACTCTTTGTCATCCCGCCATCTTTTGTCTTTGAATTCAAAAGGCTGCTTTTAAGCAACAAATAGTTTTAATTTGTCTGCAAGTGAATCAGCAGCAGTGCAGGGTGGACCTTGTCTTCTGCCGCATCAAAAAAAAAACATAACAAAAGAAGAACAAAAAAACAAAGTCAGCAAGTGAGCAGTGAGTGCAGATTCAAGGAACACACAGGACCGCAAAGGCTGAAAGCGGGGCTGCGTTCAGGAGTGGAAACAGCTGGACTTCAGTCTTCCCTTCCGTCCCTTCATCCTTTTATTCCTCTCTGGTTCTGGTTCAATCCGTTCTCGCTCAGTGTCTTTGCTCTTTTGTCATGCGCCTGGCCCCCTCCAGTCATACACATCGCAGATCTGCTGTCTGTCACCACAAAAACCTCCGTCCTCCCCTGAGCTCCACGAGGCAGCCTGTGTGTGCAAATGTGCGTAAAAGTGCCACATGCAGCCTGCAGGTATGTACACGATCCTCAGGGTCTGTTCACAGGCATAATCTTTGTGTATCTTCACATGTGCATGCATATGACTGTTTGTCTATACATAACACTGGCTACAGTATCTGTACGTGGGGGTCCCACCCCCTCCACAGGAAATCTTCCAGAGTTCGGACACCATTGTTCCGACGCTGTGATGGGTGGTCTGCTCTTTGAAGAGGAAAATCCCTGTTCTGCCCAAAGCTCTGGCATGTACAGGGGGATTACTGCCCATTGTGTGTGCATGTGTGCGCGCTCTTATATGTGTGTCTGTGAGCATGCAGAAACAAAAAAGCCAGAAATGTCCTGCCTGCCAAGACAAAGTTAATTCCTAAGTGTGTGTGCGTCAATACCATAAAGTATTAGCCAAAACGCCTTGCCAAATAACTTAGTACCAAAGTGTGTGTGTGTGTGTGTGTGTAGAATGTCTATGAGTATATGTGCAGTTGCAGAAAACAGGGGCCAAATATTTCCTGCCAACCCAAAATGCTTAAATTAATACCAGTGTGTGTGTCAATATGAGTGAATGCTTGTGTACAAGAAGCAGAAGCCAAAACTTTCAGCTAAAATTAAATTAAGGGAAAAATCCAGTTTATTACAACTACGAGCTCTTTTTTGTGTATGAAGTTTAACAAATTACAAAGCCTCTCATTTTGTTAAATGACGGTATCAAACAACGCCTGGTACTTAACACAGTTAACAGGTAACATTATTGAGCGGACTTATTCAGCAACCTTGGAATTATTTTTGTTTTATTATGCCAAATTTACACATTCATTAGTTTTTTTGTAAGCTGTAGAACAGGTGTCTTAACAGATTAGTTTGACATTTCGCTGATTTGCTTTCTTTATGAGAGTTGAAGCTCAATACCACTCTCATGTCTGTGAGCTAAGTAGAGCCGGGAGGCTGTTAGCTTAGCATAAAGAATGGAAGCGGGAAAAAAACAGCAAGCCTGGCTCTGTCCAAAGTTAAAATATATGCCTACTAACACCTCCAAAGCTCACTAACTAACACATCAGGTGACACATTACTCATCGTAAAAACACAACTTGGAATTTTTACATTTCTGTTTGTGTACGAATTTACAATAGGCTAGCTGTAGCAGGCGAGTTGCTGAACTATGCTAATTGTAATTTGGTTCTAGCTACCTAGTGCAAAGGCATGAGAGTGTTATTAATCTTCTTCTCTTACTTTCAGCAAGAAAATGATTAAGCACATTTATACTTAAATACTATACTTTCTGTGTCTGCATAGCTGCGAGAATCCCTGTCTTGAATGTCATCTGTCCATGTGCATTATGGTCTATGCTATAAACACAATCATGTGTATCCAGCATTTAGAAGGCCTGAGCTAACACAGCTAACCATAACATGTAGTCTTAGTTTAAGTATTAGCAGCAAAATGGTTCCAAAAAGTATCCAAAATAAAAGTACACTTCATGCAGAATGGATTCCCTCAGTGTTACATTATTATATTTTTGAGTCGTTATTTTTGATGCATTAACCTTTTCTGCTGCAGTCTATTGTTGTTGTAGTGGTAGTAGTAACTATATCAAATAAATGTAAAACTGGAAAGTGAAGTAGAAGCATCAAGTAACATAAAACGGATAAGGACTAGTACACATAGTACAGTAGTTGTACAAGTACCTTAAATTTGCACTGTATGTATATTACTTGGGTAAATGTATTTACTTTCAAGGACTGTCAAAAGTATAAACATTTTTTTTCCTGTGCAATTAGTGATTTTGCCCGGCATTTCACATTTAAATAATTTCATTTGTGGTTTAAATAATCAGATGAACTTATTTACAACCTGTCTAATTGACTGACTGCTCCTGTTTCTTACCATGTCAGACTTTGCTGTGGGAATGGAAGGATGGCCAGAACCCGGAAAATAAGATCCAGGTTCTGATAAACCACAAATATTCTTTAACTCCTTTCCCATGTCTGGGTTTTTTCTTGCACCCACATATGCCTGTGCTTGTTTGTGTGTATACAGCCGACGGCTTATGCGTGTCTTCTTTACGTATAGAACATAGCGAGATTATAGGCAAACAGTGCAGCTTTAGCCGGCCTTTATCTATGCGTGCTTAAACAGAAATGCAATAATTCAAAAAGAAGCTTCAAAAGCATCGGCGCTGATGTTCAAAGACAGACAGCTAAAGACTCAGCACGGATCAGTCGTAATTCCCTTACAGCGTGTGTGTGTGTGTGTGTGTGTGTGTGTGTGCTTACTAGTCAGAGACAGAGGAAGAAGACTTGATGTGAGAGAAGAAAGTAATATGTCACATGAAAGAAAGAAAAAGAGAGAGGTGAGTAAGGGAGAGACATGCAACAAGGTAGAGATGGATGATGGAGGAAGAGAAGCAGCGAGGCTTCCGCCTTCTCACCTCAGCTTAAACTTAATACTCATTCGTTTCATTTAACTCACCACCCACACACTGCTGCGTCTCATCATACACACACACAAACACACATGCGCACGCGAACATGCACACACACAAGCATACAAGCAGACGCAAAACAAAGACAGGCAGCAATTATGAGGCGGCGTACACAAACACCACCTACTGAGCGACGCATCCAAAACACACATTTTATCTGAGTACAGCAGCACCTCCTAACACTTCACAATGTCCTCACTGAACATAATGCATTACACACACACACAGACATAAAGACACACACACACAGAAGCAGTGACAAAGACAAATACAGCGCATCATCAAGCGGCCTCGTAGGTGGTCTCTCTCTTCTCTTTCTCCCTCCTACACTCCATCTCTGTCTCTTTCATCCTGTCTGCTCCACTTCCACGTTCAGTGTGACAACGTTGCCTCCAGGATAAAGTGGTTGAAGATTAAGCTGCAACTTTCAGAACGAGCGACACGGGCTTCTGATGAATGCTGATGAATTAAACGACTGGCCACTCGCCATCTGTCCCATGTCTGTTTTCAAACTGGATTCCTATCGACGCCACATTTAGCCGATGTTAAGCTAAACTACAGTATTCTGCAAGATGTTATGTTTTTCTCAAAGCTAGTTTATGGTGCAGAAATGCAGTTAGGACTGTTCTGAGACCAGCTCCAAGTTGATGTGATTTTCTCAAGATTTTTTTTTGTTCCAGCTGCTTCTGGCCCATGAAGAGTGCAGGCACTTGTTAGGATCTTCACTGGGAACTCTCAGTCTTTGAACACCCTAACAAGGAAGAGTTTCATTATGGTACATGATGACAATGTCACTGTGACAAAATGTAGTGATGAAATGTTCAATGTGATGGATAAGCAATCTCAATCAAATCCAAGTCTCTGGTAGTTTTTTTTTTTTCATAGTGTCATGAAATGAACTGAAACTGGAACTGTCTGCCTGGAAACCATTACTGTAATCACAAAACAAAATTACCAGCAGAGGTTGCAATTTATGGGCTAAACCATGCAAACCAGACTTTCTATAACGTAAATGTTAGTAACTGCAAATTGACAGAAAATAATCTTGGTTTTTGTAGTAAAATGGTGGCGATGCATTTGCTTTAACCAGTCACAACTGACAGAACTGCAGTTACAGGACCCATGACAATGGCTGAACATTTCATTACATTTTGTGAAGTTTCACTGAGAAATTAAATTTCTTTGACTGTAGTTGTTTGTATCTAGGTTATACAAGAGAGAGAGAAGGAGAGAGGAAGAGAGAGAGAGGAAAATATGAGAAACACTTCCATCATTTCATAAGCAATATCCACAGGCTTCATTCTCTTCCAAATGTTTTCTGAACTTGCAGGAGAAAAGAAAAGAACTTATTTGAAAGAAAAAGTGGAGATGTTTCCAAAGACCATTTTCACATCTTGTTGCATCTTTTTCTCTCCCTCATGCACACACACACACAGACACACACAAGGAACGCAGTCTTTCAAGTGTGCAAATAGAAGACACCATAGCAGTGAGGGACAGATGGGAAACGGTTTGCTTAAATTTACAGTCACTTCAAATTCTGTCGAGTTTCCCAATGTTAGAAACCATAAAGGAGTGTCAAACTTTCTTGTTATGCTCTCCTACAGCAGCACTCACTGCTGGGTAAAAATAAGAGAGGGGGTGAAGGGAAACAGATAGGACGGAAGGAAAGTGGAGAGAGGGAGAGAATGAGAATGAAGGAAAATTAGGTTTAGGGGAGGAAGGAGAAATGAGAGGAGAGAGGGAGGATGGAGGAAAGTGGCAAGAGGAGGGATAGAGGGAATAAGGAAGGAGGATGGAAGGAAGGAAGAAAGGCAGCAAAAGAGGAGAGAAGAAGAGCGTGCCAGAAAAAGACAGCAGTCATGAAAGTTTAATGCCCTCGCTGTTACCAAGCTAAAGGGAGCAAGCTGGGAGGAGAACGAGGGAAGCTGAAGAGGTGAAGATGAGGTCCAAAGGGGAGGTGGGGTGGGGGTACAACACCTGACAGAGGATGGAGGGGCAGAAATCACACATACACACACACATGCAGAGGCAGGTGCAGAGCGGGAGACACACTCTATCTCCCGGGCAAAGAGAAAACACACACTCGCATTTAAAGTGCCTACACGGCAATCGCATCATGGTCGTCCCTCATCTATTATTCAGCAGTAAAGGGGAACAGAGTAGAGCAGGCGCTAAATAAAGAGTTGTAGCGAGATGGTTGTAGACCTCGCAACCCAGAGTTAAAGAGAGAACGTTTTTTTTTATTAGGGGGGCACTGAAATAAAATCTCAACACCAAGATTTAAAGTCAGGGTTACTTCAGTTTCAACAATCTCTGCTGTCCTCAGTAAGAGTTATCATGCATTTGCTTGCACTTAAAGCCGCACCAATTCATATTTTTTTATACTAACATTGGATCAAATGACGAGGTGTAATGTAAAATGTGTCGCATTAAGTGACAACCCCACAGAGAATTATCACCCATGCAGTTCCCTCAGTTTTACAAAGCTTTTTAGCCCTTTTTTTTTGGCTCATTGTTGGTTTTGTGTTTTGAATTTCTGCTCTCATAAAAACTTTTTCCAGCAGCAGTTGTTTTAAGCAAGAATAGTCTGATAAACTTGCGGTACATTACCTGCCAAGAACCAAATGGCAGACAAAGTTAGCAACAAGCTGGTGAACCTGAGTTGGTAGAGACCAAAAATGGAGCTAAAAAAGAGTCAATATTGGACTTAATCTCGTCAGATGGCCAGAAACACAACTCAGAAGGAATGTTGCTCTGAAACTGCTTGACATCTAAATTGTGCAATTGTTTGCTAACATATTCAGCTTGACAGCCAATTTATGAGGTTGTGTTTGGCTTGTTGTGGCCTCCTTCTGGTCCCAAGTGGCCATAAAATCAAATAATGTAGCCTTAATGTCTCAACAACTATTATCTTGGTGGCATTAACACCAAATGAATGCTGGTGATTTTTCATAGCCGCTGAATGTGTAAATTGTTTCTAACGCATTAGCCATGACAATGGCATTTTTGGGGCCAAAAATTACAATTACTGCAGCTAACATTAACATAAAAAATATCCTTACCTTCAGCATTCCTCAAAGTATGAAGGGATACTATACTGAAGGGGTAAATATATACGGTGTATATGTGCTCTTTTATTTTACATCGACAGCTTCGATGATTCAATTTTGACGTGATTATTAAAATCTCCTCCACTCAACACGGTCTTATTGTTCTTTCACTGTAATGCTGAGGCAGTAGTCAGTTTAGATTCACATCAGATTTACACTGCAACAAGAGACAAGGCAGAAAACATCAAAACTGTGTCGAAACACCCATAAGAACTTTTCAAACAGCATAATCCAATTTCTGTTGTTGATCCATATGTTGAGTATGTTCTAGCACTCGGTTTTGAACCATTACACCCTCATACATTCAGCCACAAGTAGCATATTTAGTCTTTTATTTGTGATGGATGAAGAGTGGATTGCACAGCAGGAGAGTTCTAAAAAGTTTAGGTGTACGTTCTAATACATTTGACACCTTTTTTGCAGCAGCTTTGGTCACCATTGTAACTGCTGAGTTGACTACATCTCTGAAGAGGAGCAAGCTGAACATTCAAGCCCATAAGTGGAAGATGTTTAATCAAGCATTGGAGTGACTTTAAATATCCTCTACTTTGGGAATCAAGCAAGGGATGGTGTCTTTTACCTGGATTCACCTCATGAGTGGAGTTCATAAAAGAGAGGAAATGCCCTGAATAACCCTTTAATATTTCATACATGCTGTGGATGGAATGGATTGTTCTCACACATTGAGGGAAAAGCCATGTCCTCAAAGGTCAATCTGTATTTTCTAATGGAGAATTATGGTGACGTATCTATGGTTTATGTGTATATGATGGCAGTGAGGCAGCCGGAAGTCAGACAGAGGGGGAAACAGACAGAAGGAGAGAGCGAGAGAACAAAGCCTTTAAGAATTAAAGCTGCTCCTCTCTTGACCCCGAGTCGACTCTGAAGCACAATGAGATCCATATTTAAAAACAACATTCACTGCTCCGCCGGCTCGCGCCATCACACGGCATGAATAAAGACGCCACTCAAGTCCACGGGGCGCACAAACAAACACGCAAACACTCAGAGAAGCTGGCTCCGCTTACGAAATCCACGCTGACGCTCGCTGGCGTGTGTGCGCTCACAGCCGCGAGTGCGTGCTGAAAGCATGATCAAAGAGGCCATTATTGGAGACAATTGGAGTGAAGTGCTGCTGCTCACGAGCTTCAGGTCTGCCTCTCGCCCTCGCTAACCCGCTCCTTCTCTCTCTCTCTCTCTCTCTCTCTGAGCCTCTCTGTCCTCTGTCTCCTCCTCTCACCTGTCCCGGGTAATCAGACTCCATCCCCGACAATCCAGCACTCGCTCGCACTCTGCACGAACGGAGGCTTCTCAACACCGCTCACAGCCCTTTGTAGCCATCGCGGCTCTTCAGGCTGCACAATGAGCTCGACACAAAAACTAGTGTTTATCACGCACACGCACACACGCACACACACACTGAAAGATACACAGACATGCACATACAGACAGAGAGTCACAGGCACAAACAGAGAGACACACACACACACAGACAAACACATACAGAGACACACACACAGACAGACATGCACATAGAGAAAGATACACACACAGACACAAATGCACACACGTGCACACACAGAGCGAGAGAGACACACACACTGCACTTGCAGTAAATACAAGGTAAACTAGAGTTTCAACCACCAATAGAAACATTTGAATTTTTAAATTTGATTTATGATTAATTCTTCTTCCTCAAGGTCACACCATCCAAGTTTTAGCTCTAACAAATTATGTATACTTAACATTTTTGCTGTCCATGGTTAAATGCTGTGCGGGCTCCAGAAAACCACTGCTTTCCATCCATTTTCTTACAGTAACATCACTTGAAGTTAGTGTTATTGTTATTATTATCATTATTATCACTGCATTGTAATACAGTTAAAGTGCAGCTGTAGCTTTGATGAAACTACAGCAGACCGGATTCACTGTGTTGGTTTACATTATTTAACACTAAATAAACTTTTGTTAGTAATTTATATGTGCAGTTACTTTATCATAGCTGATCTATAGTGCTAAATGTTTTTGCCTTTTTCCCTTTTTCCAGAGAAAGCCGAATAGACCAAGACACAAACTGCAAAAAAAAAAAAAAAAAAAAAAAAAAAATACATTTCCATGTACTCCACCCCCCTAAAGTAAAAATGCAACATCAGGGCAACACCTGTTATCTTCATGGCCACCACAAACAGTTGAAATCCAGGTATAACATGCACTGTCAGTGCTCTAGATTTACTTTATTTTTCTAAATTAAATGAGGCATTGCTCTTTAAGCTTTTGTAGTAAATGGCAGAGAGCTTTAAACTGAAACCTACAAATCACAAACCCAAACCAGCTTTCACTCTACTCAGATTCCTTATGGCTTCAGGAATCTTTTTTTTTTCCTTTTCAGGATTGTGTTGCTGCATACACTGATAATATTAGAAAAAGAGATAAGTTGGGAAAATGACATCTACATGTCAACCAACAACAAATGGTGGAAAGAGAACTACATCCAATAAGAACACAGAGCCAGACCATGTTTTCCCCCCTCGCAGATCGAGACTGTTCAGACACTGTTTATGCTACGTTAAAGGAGGAATACGAGGAGTCAGACTTATATTAATCTTTGGAAACAGAGGATTTGGAACCGGTTCTACGTAGGAAATGAGGCCTTCAACAAATGATAATTTTCCTAATTGATGAATGACTCAATATGTCTGACCATAAAACCAATTTGAATCAGCAGCAAATTCTCACATTTGAAAAGGTAAAAACAGATCATCTTTGGCATATATTCTTGATAAACGAGTTACAGTGTCTATCAAAATTGCTGTTAATTAATTTTCTAGTGATTCACCAATTGATACATTGACTAATAATTCTGACCACACATTAGTAAAAACAAATAAGTGAAATAAAGTTACTGACAAGTCTGTTGTTATCTTAAACTGACAAAATCCCCAAACTCAAGTCCTACACACCTAAGTTCAAGAAGTGTACATAGGGACCACAAGACAGCAAAAAATGACTTGTGCAAGATAGAAACACACACTCACACGCACACACACAAGGCCCTCATAGAGTGACTGACAGCTGGACCTGCATGGATCACCATGACAACAGAGGGCAGAAATTTGGCATCGGTCTCCGGGGCTGTGAGTGGTGAGGTTACCCAGGTGAGGCAATCTTCCTATAGGAAGATGCACAGACTGTCTCCCTTCTCCTCTTTAGTCTTTTTAAACCTCCACTTCCTCTTTCTTTGCCGTCTCCTCATTTTCCAACTCCTTCCCCTTCCCTTCTCCCTGCATGAATATCATCTCCTGCCTCCTCAGTCCTCCCCTCTCCTCGCCTCTCCCTCTCTCCTGCAGCGTTCACCATCCCTGACAAAGCCTTGAGCGGCTGCCAGCGGCCCCGAGAGCCGACTGACTTCCTGCTAAAAATAAGAGCTGAGAAGAAGGATCTCAGAGAACTGCCACCAAGCGTGAGGAAGCGAGCGAAGGGGCTGGAGAAAGGTTTGGAGAATGCTGAAAAAGAGAGAGAGGAAAAGGGAAAATCAGCACTGAAAGAAAGAGGCGATAGAGGTGGAGGTGAAAACAAAATGTCAGTAAAAGAAGGTAAAGAAAAGACAGAAACTCCAACAGAGGAATGAGAAAAGAGTAGCAAGTTTGGGAGCAGATAACGTTACCTGACTGAGGCTTAGTTTGTACCGACTCCTCCGAAATGAATACGTTAAACCTGATCTCTCTGTAAATCTGCTCTGCACACACCAAACAGCAGGAGATACATTCATCTACAGAATGAGACAGTGTGTGTCTGTGTGCGTGTGTGTGTGTGCTTGTGTGTGTGTGTGTGTGTGTGTGTGTGTGTGTGACAGAGACAGGGAGCAGGGGGAATGAAAGAGAGAGAAAGAATAGGAATATCAAGATTATAAATATTTATATGAGAGGATGAGGAAGAGATGGCAGAGTTGCTGGGGAGAAGGAAATAACGGCAGAGGAGGGGAGGAAAGGATGGAGAGAGGAGAGACTGACTTCAGAGGCAGCAGCAGGCGCGTTTGGCTCGGTTTATCTTTTCTTTCCCGTCTCTCCCGTTGCCTCTCTCGCCGCTGGAGTGCGGGCTAGCGGATTTGCAGCTCGCGCTCCCTGCAGCTTGCATGTGTGTGTGCGTAAGGAAGGGAAGGACAACAAGTTCTCCCCTTATCTCCCCCTTCTCTTCTCCCCTCCCTCAGAGAAAGAGACGAACACACAAAGGCCCGCGCCCCCGCTATAACGGGCTTCTGCCGTTCCCGGGGAGGTTTGAGTCAGTGTTGATGACGGCGACGACAATGGTGATGACGGCCACGATAGCAGGGCCGCTCTGCTCGCTCCAAATGTTGTAGATTTACAGATTCAACAGTTTTTCTGTCGCACCGCTTCGCACGAGGTCACTTCATTTCAGTTTCCGGCAGATATCAGGTAGCAATGATAAGACTTTCACTTGCTCCCAACTCAGTACAGAGATAAGATGCTTCCAGTGGAGGCTGGTGATGCAGAAAGTCAATGGAGACAAGACTGAGGTGGGTACAGAACTTCTGCTTGACAAAAGGAAATGGCTGAGTCTTCAACTGCATCTCACTGTCTTCATCAATAGTTCTATTTTTCATGGATGTGGCACAGTTGTCGCAAGCTGAGCTAAAGTGGTATCAGCTGAGTAATCCTGACAACTGAGAAAACTCAACGGCACTGGTCATAGTTTTCTGCATTAAGTGAAATGCGTGCACACACCAGCTTTTGTCCTCACATTCAGTATATAAATGCATAATTTCCTGTGAACCCTTTGTGCATGGGTAAGCAATGTGAATCCCACAAGGGGAAGGTGGATCCTGGCAGTAAAACTTTGATCGTACTTCAATACAAACGCAGACAGCTGCACACTCACGTGCAAACAGCAGGCGCGATTCTGCACATACTACAATCAGGCTGTGCGCACACGTTACACGCATCCGCAACAGAAAAAAAGGTGCCAACCTCGAGACAGCAAGAAGAGCTGCTTTGCTTGTTATATTTTGTATTAAATAACAAAAAAAGTCACAAAAAAAAGAAAATAGTGTATGTGGCCACTTAACAAGAACAGGACCATGGATGGGGAATACGGTGCACGTATTCAGTGCATGAAACAAGAGTCCAGTCTGCTTTTGAAGTGTGTGCATTCGGTGTGCTTGTAGTATGTACAATCATCATGCTCACAGGGACCCTCGCAGGCATCTTATTTGACAAAAATGAACTGGCATTAAGAAAGAAATCTGCCTATATAGAGAGGCAGTTAGAAAATGTAAATACACTAAAAGGCTGTTCTGAAAAGTCCATCTATAAATTCTGTGAAAAATGAGGCTTGATATAACAAAAATCTTCAATATTAATAATTTAATGTATAATATTCTAAACTGTGTGATGATCATCTACTCCATCCTTCAGGCTTTTGAAAACCTGAAGTATGAACTTTCTTGCCTGGTTTGTTTCAGCGGTTTCTTCCTAGTGTTTTCAGAGAGAAGGGGGCTTTCAGTGTTAAAAAAACACAAATATGAACTGGGAAGTTTCTGCAGTCTCTGTCAGAGCTGAAAGGAGTGTAACACAAACCAGACTCACGCCGCACCACATCACACTCAAAGGACCATACTGTGGCTTTGCATGTTTAACACAAATCACATATAGGCCGTCTTCACATTACTGCGGTCCGTTTCCCAAAGCACGGCATAAGTTTTCATGTTTGTTTCTTTTCTTCTTTCCAGGCAACCTTTGGTTCCAATTCATGTCAGGACAGTGTGGAAATCAACTTGAAGAGTCACAATGAACATTCAGTCAACTGTATTCTTTTGTCAAAGTTAGCGTTGTGTGTGGAAGTGCAGTTAAGAGCAGAAAACATTTTAAAAACTCTCCTTTGTGGTATGTTCAAGGAACTCCTCAAGGACTTGAGAATCAGCAGTCACAAAGCGCTGCATTCATGAGCTCTGTTGTCAGAAAATTGAACACAGAAGACAATAAGCAGACTGTGAAATCTCGCCGCTTCTCACATTTAAAAAATTGCCATGCAGAAGTCAATTCAAATCTCTGATGTTCTCAAAGTGTCCTTGAACTTACCAAAAAGGAAGAAAAGATTCAATTCTATTCAGTAAGCAAAGAAATCAATTTAAAAATGTATGGCATACTTGGGAAAAGGATCAACAGTAAAGTAGATTTTTAATTTGCAGTCAATGTTCTAAAACCTCTGGTATGGTCCTTTAAATTACAGTGGAAACAGTTAAAGCTCATAGCAGCCCTGAAATTCTAAAAACTTCAAGGAATCCTTTTCAAAGTTGTGTTAAAAACTTACAGCATAGCACCAGGAGTAAATAAATTTAGCCTGGCACTGACCCCGGCCTTATAAATAAATCGTCACAAGGGGACCCAGTTACAGAAATCAGGGCCCTGACCCGCTCTGGATCCACAGCCACAAATTTCAGAGATGCTGACCTAGCCAGTCGTTGAACTTCTTGACCTCTGAGGGCAGTCCCAGCTCAGTGAAGTCTCCGGCATGGATGAACACATCCCCGTACGGCATCTGGATGGAGTCGGTGCGGGAGTGAGTGTCTGAGATGCACACAAAGCGGGTGTAGCCCGGCGGCTTGGGTGTGTCGTGAGGCATCGGGTCCACCCTGCAGAACAGAAGACAAGAAAGTTAAGGAAAGTTGGGAGGAAGGGAAAAGGGGGTCACTGCTGCTGTTGGTGCTCCTAAACAATGGAGGAGAAAGAGACACAGCACTGTGCGCAAAGTCTCTGTGGTAAGAGCATGACAAGGAAGCAAGTTGGAATTAGTATCCAGCAGAAAATCATCCCTACAGACTGAAGCATAGGAGGAAGTAAGAGACACAGTGAGAGCGAGAGGCCACAATAAAAGCGTGGTGTTGGGAAAGACAGAAAGAGAAATGTGCAGAGATAGAAAAAGAATAAAGCGCAGATATAGAAAAAGTCGGTCCTGTGGGATTTCAAGCGAGCATGCAGATGCATCAGGTCTCCAGGGGGAAGAGGGGAGCTGGTGAATAACCGTGGCCCACTTTAGTGAGCTCCAGGTACGATCACACCCAGCACTGCCTCCTCCTCCTCTTCACCCCACCACAAGAGAGAGAGAGAGAGATGAGGGGAAGTGGGAAAGGAGATGTATGCATGTAGGACAGCTGGCAAGACGTGTGAGTCACAAAGTAATGAAAGTTCATGAAAAATGTTTCATTTCCACTATTGATTATACAGAACTGTAAGGAAATGTGAAGTGATGCTTTATGGAGGCCCACAGAGAAAATCTCTTTTTTAGCACCAATATGTGTTTAAAAGAGAGTTTTCTTGGTTTTATAAACTACACTTAACCAAAGTTAAAACAAAAGCTGAACCTAGATTGAAGTCCAACAAGCTTTGAGTTACTGTAAAAACCCTAAAGCGGTGGCCTGAACAAAAAGGTAAAGGTCAGACAGGAGGACAAATTACTAGTACTACAAGTACTGTACTATGGCCAATCCTATAAGTACAATGTACTGTAACTCCAGACTAACTCCATCAGTACAACAGATGTCACACTCTATACTCTGCCAGTCCACAGAAGTACACTTCATTCATTAATTCCACTTGCTTTTATTTTGGCATTGCTTGGTTCACTGTTCCTGCAATGAAACTCAAAACCTGTGACACAGATGACTCACATTAAAAGCCTCCTTGAGGCTTAAAACGTTTCTGATAGGCCTTAACCATGTGAGGCATAAAAGTACAGAGACCAACCTTTCATGCTGGCTAGAGATTTGGCAGTTATTTGAAACAAATTTCTTGTACGCTGCGAAATGTAAGGCCTAATCACAGTGGGATCTGTTAGACGTTATTAGCTGGCAAATTATTGGCTAATGGGGTTAGACAGTATGATTTGTTGGCTGCTAAGGTGAGGAGAGGTCTGTTTGGTTTATTTGGTGGCTTAGAGTGCTGTTAGCATACAACTTAATACCATATTACAGTTACTTATAGGCAAAAATTATATGCAATACATGAATTAAAACAACATTTCTTACCACCAACCAAACTTTTATATTCATCCTCTATGTCTCAGTGTACTGTATATCTCAGTGTACTGCATGACTGCGCTATTTGGTGGCTCATGCATGCTAATTAGCTTTGCACACTGATAGCCTGCTACCTATCTCCACAAGTAGCTCTGTGTGATTGATAGGCTGTTGCTTGGTGGGTCTAGACACATGATGGCAGTGATAGCAGCTAACTAGTTAGCTGGACATGTTGTTTTGCTAATGGTGACACCTAGCATGCTGTTAGCTGATGATGATGATAGAAAAGAGAATATGACTTGCTATGGAGGGCATCTGCTAAGTGTGTACGTGTAAGTAAATCACTATTAATATGTAAAACTAAGCCTATTCCTGACAGATCAGAACTTTTTAAATGAATAATCATTAGAACTTACTTATTATTTTTCATTTATTTATTGACACCTTCACTGTAGGGTTTTTCTAAGACACGCCACACTGATGCTAATGTATTATTTTACTAAAAATCATAAATGCATTCTTAGTAGTTAATATTTTGAAGTTACAAAAACGTTATTGTATTTGCACAGTTCAGTTTAAGATTACATAAGGATAGTTATCAAACGTGGAGGGTCTTTAATTTCAAACCTCACACAGAAGCATTTTATTCTAAAGTATTAACACCATAAACTATAAGACTTGTTATTACGTTTTGACTTCAGCAGGTTTAATAACTGAAGCTACCAGACGCTCCCGTTAGCATCGTTAGCTTAGCTCAACCTCCACCGTCTCCCCCAGAAACTCGTCCTGGTCACCCGAGAGAAACATAGTCAACACGGCAGCGCAGTCAAACTCCAGCCAACAAGCCGCTCCACAAACACCAGAACAAACTCACCGAGAAAACAGCGCAGACGTCCCGGACAGAGACACCACACAGCCGGCGGTAGCTAGCTGGAGCCCGATGCTAATTCATTAACTGGCTACTTACTAAACGAAAAAACGGGAGAGCCGACTTTTTGGACAGTCTGTTAGAACAATTGTCAGCACAGCAGCCGTGTTATTTATCCAGTACTTACATGAAAAGTTATCCGAAAGGCAAAAACAGCACAAACACAGACGAAGTTCAGTGACTGAATGAGCTCCGTGTTTGGAGACGACAATCAGCAGGCAGCTGTCAATCAAAGTGACGTCATTCTTCATTATGTACAAGTTCAGATTTTAAACGAGTGCGTTATAAAAAAATATTCACCCCTGTACAGTTGTCATGAAGTGGAAAATCAGTTAAAGAGACCAAAACTATTTTTGTACCAGGCTGTAAACTTGTTTTCTTGTGCCTTAAAGTTGGACATTTTAACATGGGGGTCAAATGTAATTCCCTTTGGCGCCTGTCCCTAGTGTTCATTCGAGGAACTGCAGCTTTTTGCACTTGTCATTTGTCAGCGCTGGAGGTTGTCGCTTGGTTTTTAATCCCATGTCTTATGTCCCCTGTCTGTGCAATCCACGTAGTTCTTGATGTCTTTTGTCATCAATTATTTTGTTAATATTTGTCAAACACTCAAGACGACTCGCCGCGCTCCACTTGGCGCACATGCACATGCACACACACACACACACACACACACACACATTCATATAGAGCACGCTCGTGTGGGAGGTGATATGCGTCTTTCTTTGTCATCATGCCCACATCATTTTGAGGCTGGTGGTCCTAAAATGCACACAGTGAATTGCAACTTGTCAATCAAAATTACTTCATTAGAACAAAAAAATCAATACGATAAAGCAGTTGGCTGGACTTAAATGAAATGCTGGCTGTTTGGTCTTATGGAAAGCTCTGGTCAGGGGACATACCACTGTCTTTGAATGCTTCATTTTGGTTTCCACTAGCACTTTGCTAACTGGTGGATCCTGTGCCAACAATATTACTGGAAACTTTATCTTGACTCATATACACATGTGTTCACATTATAGCAATATAACTCCATGATTACATTAAAAGCTGTCCAGTGGCTCAAAGAGCACAGTTCCTCTCTGTCTAAGTCAGCTTTTCATGTAAAACATACAAAGTAGAGGCAATTGCAATTAATTAACAACAGAGAAAACAGAATTTGCGTTAAGCAGCAGAGTATTGAGGATGACATGGCTCTCGTACTGATGGAGTTTGTGCTGTGGAAATCTACGTTCTGCTGAATTTATTAAAACAGCAGGTAAACATAGAGGAAGTGTTGAGTTTGCAATAACAGCAAACAGCAGCCACAGCTAATTAAAACAGGACAGCCCAGAAACACTAAAATATGATAAAGAAGACATCAAGGGCTGCCTCTAACATAAGCTTATCTCAGATAAGCATCCATGAACTGCTTCATTTTTCTTGCATTGATGTAGGCGATTCAGCTGCTGTTTTGTTTACCCAAAGCTTGGGGGTCAGAGGTCATGGTTGGTGACAGAGCAGCAACCCCGGATCTGTGAGGGATCCCTTGTCTTGCTCAGATCTTGGGTTCCCTCGCCCACTTGAAAGTCACATTCAAAGCCTTTTTTTAAAGTTCTTTAAGGTAAAATTGGTCAGTGTTTCACAATGCCATGTATTGTCAAAATGGCATCAATATAGCATCAAGTACAGAAATCCAGAACAGAAATGCTGCAACTTTTACAAAATTTTCTCAAAAATCAGGATTTCCAACTGAACTCATCTGGTTAAAAAGCTGCTTCACGTAAAGGAACAGTTCAGCATTTTGAGAAATACCCTTGTTTGCTTCCTTTCTGAGAGTAAGATGAGAGGATTGATACCAGTCTCACGTCTGTATGTTAAATACATAGGTGGAATCAGGACATGGTTTTGGTCTGCTTATCAAAGACTGGGGGGAAAAAGAAACAGCGAGCCTGACTCTTTTCAAAGTTCAAAAATACACAAACACCTCTAAAGCTGACTCATCGGCATGATGTATCTTATTTATTTGTGGTTTTAGAGGCAGTTACATGCAGGAACAAATTTTTGGCGAGCAACAGCCAGGTGCAGTCACTGTGCACGGCTTTCTGAAATCTTTTAATAACAGTGAGATTGCCATGTGTGGTTGTATCATGCCTTTACAGAGGCCAAACCAAAACCTGGTGACCAGAACTATTGCCAGATGTACTGGGTGGATAAATAAACTGTAATTTATCAAGAAATAGCTCCAAGCCCTACAACCAAAAATGGTGATTTTTCACATTTCATTTTGTGTCCAAATTAAATAAATGAAATACAATAGGTAGGTGTATTTTTAAACTTTAACTGTTTCCTAAGTCTTTATGCTAAGCGAGGTTAACCATGTCCTGACTCCACGTCTGTACTTAACACAAGGGATTGATATTAATTTTGTCATCTTTAGGAAAGAAAGCAAAAAAGCAGGTTTCTTTAAACAGGGAACTACTACTTTAATGGAAAATAATGAATGACTCATTGAATCTAATAAACAATAAAAAAAAATATACAGTAAATTTTTTTTTTTAAAAACTCATTATATGCACAGCAAATTGAACAGAGAAAATTTAAAACCAAAAACTTGTTCTCATATCTACTCACATGTGGACGTGTGGTGGCTGGAAGCGTCCCTGGTTGATGTTGTAGAAGGTAAAGGCCTGAGTGGGGTTGGTGCTGTACTCGTCCACCTCCACTGCCGTCCTGGCGCCTCGCTGGGCGTGTGACTGAGCCTGCGACTGCTGCCGCCTTGCCGCCATAATCTCTGACAGCGTGAAGGCCATGACACAGGGGACGGAAGTAGAACGGGAAGTTTAGCTGCTTGTTGTTGTTTGTGCTTTCGAATGGCGGGTGGATAGTCCCGGCCTGAGGAGAGGCGTCCTGACAGACTCAAAGCCTCGCTGAGCTCACAGTCACAGCGAGCTGAGGAGAGAACATCACCTCCTCTGTCCTCCTCTTCTTCTTCTTCTTCTCGGCAGCTCCTCAGAACCTGAGAAGAACACAACAGAGCAGAGCTGACATGAAGAGTGTGTGGTAACGATGGGAATTCAGAGAAGCGGTGAAATGTTGATGGGCAAAATAATTAATTTCTCAGTTTAAGTCATATATTAAGCCAAACAGTTGCTGGTTTCAGTTTCTCAAAATTGGAAGATTTGATCCTCTTATTTGTTTTATATCAGTGTGAATTGAATTTTTGGACTGACAAAAACAAGCCATCCTTGTTACACAAAGTTATAAAATATTAGAAAGAGCAGGTTCATAAACCTTTGATTCCTTATAATTATTTGGGTGTGCCTCCAAATTTTTTAATTAATGTTTTTACAGTGCCATTGGTTTCCAAAAGAAAAAGTCATGTTCAAACATTTGGGTGCATTTTGCAAAATTGGGTAAGGCTGCAAATAATTATTTTCATTAATGGTTAATCTACCAATTATTGTCTTGAATAAATGGCTAATCAGAAAATAGAGAAAAATGTCAATCATAATTTCTTAAAGGGAAAACTGCTGTCACCAAGTATCTTGTTTATCTGACCATCAGTCCAAAGATATTCAATTTGCTGCCACAGAAGACAAAAAAAATCCTGCAAATCCTCACAACTTGGAGGCTGGAACAAGGCAGTGTTTGGTATTTTTCTTTAAAAATCAATGAATCATTACTAATCAGTTTAGGGCTACAACCAACAATTTCTTTCTCAGTCTTTCAATATTTTTTCAATTCAACTAATTAACCAGAAAAAATAAAATAAGAAGTGACAAGAACGATGAAAAACATCTCTGTTTCACAAGTTGTGAGAGTCTAAGATGACATCTTCAAGTGTCTTGTTTGTACGACCAACAGACGATGACAAAAGATATATTGAGTTTACGATGAAATAAAACAGAAGCAAATCCTCACATGTGAGAAACTGGGACCTCAGAATATTTGACATTTTTGCTTGATTAAATAACTGTAACTGTTAATTATTATCAAAATTCAATTTCAGTGTCAACCAACTAATCTGTTAGTTGATCATTGTTAAGCAGTAAATCATTGCAGCATGAAAACTGGGTTTTAAATTCAGTCTGTAACTCCACAATGTTTCATTCCGTAGAAACCTAAACTCAACAAATAGGCCGATGCAGCACCAATCAGATACCAGTGATTTTTTCCTTTTTCCTCTGTATATCTGTACACCTCTGTATATCTGTACATAAGGACTGAGTTACTATTTATGTAGTGCCTTTAGTTAACTGCAATAAATGAACAAAGCAGAACAGAGAAAAACAGGAATCCTGAGGATGCAGTTACAGTGACAGAATAATAACAGCTCGTACATGCTAATAAATAAGGCAACGCCGTGGTGTTCAAAATTTCATCGGCTGAGGCTGAATAAAGGTGGTATCGCTGATGTTTATGGAGCCAGTGATAAATAAACTGTACTTAATGTATATCGGCAATGTCTGGCCAATGCCCTGTCGGCTCAGTAAGGTCAGTGCTGTCCCCGATACTGATCCCTCCCTGAATTAAAGCTGGGAGAGTCGTCCAGCTGTAGATGTCCATAATACATTTACACCTGAAATAGGATGAAACTAGAAGGTTTACATGGTATACTAGATAGGCTGAAGGATATTTATTATACTGCTCAAAACTATAAAAATCAGCCAAAGCAAAATAAATTCATAAAATCATTAAAAGAATTGTTGTGTATATTATTAATGCAGACTTTAAAAAATAGCACTTTAAAGGCAAAGATCTTTATCAATACATCAAATCAATAACACAAACCAGATTCCACAAACTAAATAAAACTGAACGTGATATTTTGCTAATCATTTTTGACATATACTTAGTTGAAAAGACTGTGAAAGTTGTGGACTGATCCAAAAACACCTGTTTGGATCCTTCCACAGGTAAACAGGTTCATTGGTAACAGGTGATAGTATCATGATTGGGTATGAAAGGTTCATCCTGGAAAGACTCAGGATGGAGGGAGGTTCAACACTTTGTCAAACACATTCACACTTCGTTAAACCGTTCTCGCTAAGTTACTTTACAAATAATTGCTTTCTGGTTTCACTTCATTTTCACACAGCATCTTTTTCGGAATCGAGCTTGTGATAATCCATCTTACATGTAAGTTTGTTAGGGGCATCCCCGACAACAACCTGAGAAAAACAATTATGCATCCACAGCCAGAGAAAATACAGAAGAAAAACACAAAAAGGCAAAGGCATTCAAAACCTTGATTTTAGAAGGTTGTGAAAAACACCAGTATGCTACTCCATTTGCTGGCGATGCATTCCATTAAACGACAGCGTTTTTGAAAGCTCACAGGCGAGTGCTGTTTCCCCTACTGTCTTACAAGTGCAGCTGTTTGCTCAGGTTAAACCTGATATTTACATCTATCAGTCACACAGGCAGCCCAAACACAACATTTTCACCTTGAATTGGAAGCTAAATGAGAAACGGATGCTATGCGGAATGATAATCAGGCTGTGAATCGAAGCTCAAGAGCTTGAATGATTTATTTACAAATGTTCGTTTTGCTCTTTTGAATGTTTCTTGTTTCCTCTATATGTCCAGTATGTTCATTCATCAGATTTTTTTTTTGCTCAAGAGGTATAAAATAATACACTGAATTGATAAAATCCTTTCATTGCCCGTCCCTGTGTGTGAGGCTTGCATGTGTGTGTGATCCATTAAAACTGGATTCAGCTGTGCAGTTCATTTTTGGAGGCTCTGGCGACTGCTGGGAGAGAGCGGAGCCGCTGAGAGCTGCTGAGATGACGGGGATGCTGGGAGACGGAGGTGATAATTTGGGGACAGGCTGCTTTGGCAAAGTCCGCCTGGACTGCTGCGCGATGTCGGCGCGCCATCTCGATTCCTCATTCACTGCAACCTCACACGCTGACAGTACACTGACGTGACAGATACACACTTCACACTTCACACCACGGTTGTTTGTCATGGGCAAATCCCAGCATGCTCTGTGGATGTGTTTCAGGAGTGCATATATTACATGTGTGTGTGATGTGTGCACACAGGTGGATGTGTACGCGGGGCTGTGCATGCATATTTAAATGTGTTTCTGTTGTCATGAATGTGACAGTGACACTGCCAGTGTGAGACAGAAAGATGCATTAGCAGATGCTGCGAGATTATAACACATTGGGCCCAAATGCAGTTTTCTCGATCATGTAGGCGACACAGAAGGACTGAATCTTCGGATCGCAAACTTTAAGAGCACCCTCTGTCCACTTTCCTCCCTAATTATATTCCTTCTGTCTATGTTGTATTTTTTATATCTGTAAGATAAATTAGCTCGGGGCATCTACAGTATACTAACGACACCATTTGTGACAACAGTTGAGGTTCCGTAGCATTTTATTAAATCTGAATCTGCTATCATTTACAATCACCTTTCAAAGTGTGTAACAAAGGTTTAAAATAACTACGACTGAGATTCCACTGAAATCTGTACTTGTTGTTGTGTTACAATACGTCATTACTGATAAAAACATGCCAATGACGGACAAACTGAGGAAGCTGCTTATGCTACCTGATTGTTTTCTACGTCGGTAATTAAAAAAAAGTGAGGTGAGGTGAGGAGAGACAAATGATCCAATAAGCGATTCATTAACCTCGGAGCTTGGCGAATCCAGCTGTTTGGAAGTAAATCCAAAAAGCTTTCCGTGATCTGAAGCGTGCCCGTTTCCTTCTCATTGTCTCAGAATCACTCTGATCTATTGTATCCTTGGGTCAGTCGTATTAGTGAAACTTGTGTCTGGGCATCTATTGACAGTTTCCTATGTCGGTACCACAACTTCACCTGAGTTTTAGTAGAGACACAGAAACAATTCTTTTTTGGTTTTAATGCTCTTTCATTTAACAAAATGTGTGGTATATTATTTCACGGTGCCGCAGTTGGCTCAGATGCATTTTGACAGCACTCACAGCCCAACAAGAAAGAAGAGAGTTGCCTCGAAGCCTGAAAAGACTCTTTAGGTTTGGGACATAGTGTAAAACACAAGTCGACCGCTGTATCGATCAAAGTCGTAGTATGTCTCTTTGTCAGGGGTGTGAGACGGACAACTGAAAAACACAGATAAGAAAAAGACTGCTAGCGTTGGATGAAGAGATAAAGTCTTAAATTGGAGTTAGAATGAATGTGGAACCAAGTGAAGCAAGAACTAAGTGTCGGTGTGGTGTTGGTGGGGTGAGTACTGATACCTGGTGACTGTGTTGTGATCGTATTGTGGGCGTTTCAGGTCTCTTTGTGTCTTACATCCTGGTTCATTTGAATCATACCGAACTTTTAAGCCATCAAAGTTCAAAACACAAACTTGTGGTCCGAAGAAATTAAACAGTTGCAACTGCAATTCTATGCAATTTAGAATCCTCATGAGAATATACCAAAAGAGACATTACCTAGGTGAATGTTATGGATGGCAAAGGTCAAAGGTGACTAAAAACTATCCAGGTGGAAAATTTAACTTGTACAACTCATAGAACCACAGTTACATTTGCATGTCTCAACTATTATTGATTCACCATATTTATCAATTTTATCAATCTGATTATGTTTTACAACTATAATTATACATTTAATTAATTTATTTTAATGACTTAAAAGTCATCCTAGCATTCTGCTGTATTTTAAAGAGTGCTGTTGTAAATATTAGTATTCCTCGACACGCATCACAAAATAGAAAATGGTTATGAGTCTAGCAACTAACATTTCCTTGGCTGTACTATCTTCATCTAAAAGGATTCATTTTTGTAAGAAATCAAAAAAGACAAAGAGCTTCCTCACACTCGAGTCTGCTCAGTCTAATTTAATACATTCACAGGCGTTTGGATATAGACTTTTTATCAGGTGTACAAGACTGGCCAAAGACCATTGGCTCACAGTTTTCTGTGGAGTGAAAAGTCACCTTAGTCTATAGAATTCACTTTTTGGAAAACAATTTTTTTAGAGAACAAGGGTGAGCGCGATTTCTGAAATGTAGTTTTCTCCTGGTACAGAGTTGTGAGTGCTCGGAAGGACAGCTTTGTAAAATCATATTCAATTAAAGAGTCGAAATCAAGATTTGGTGTGTGTTAAATTTGACAAGAAACACAATTAATTGATTATTCAAGATTTGCAACCACGGTTGTGTCCTTTAAAAAACTCAAAGCAGTATGAGATGAGTCTGAATTTTTTTTTCCCATGTCAGGAATTTAAATTCAGGCTCAGCAATATAAAAATATAAAAAAAAAATACAAAGGTTATCTAATGTGCATTATTTTTTAATTTTCAGAAGGCAGCAGTCTCTGAAACTTTGATCCCGGTCAATAAATTTAACATGTTTCAGAGGGATTTTTTTTTTTTTGGAGCTCTGCTATTGACAAGGCTGAGTCCTTCTCAGCAACCAGAAACATTACTGACAGGTCTCGCAGAGGCTCCATCTTCGAGGGGGCCCTGTATCCTACGGACCCTCAGCCTGCTCAGTCCATTGAGGACAGTGGAGAGGAGGAACACAAAGGCCCTGGCAGCAGTGTCAGTGTGGAGCAGAGCAGCAGAGAGAGGACTGTCCTGTCCAGCATGTTTACAGGATGGAGAGAGGCTGATGGATGCAGAGACAGAAGGGTCTGATTGATGCCCTCTCCTCTCGGGCACATCCTCACATTTAACAAGAGGCCGTCACATTAGACTCTGTGGCCAATCTCCATCTGCTTATTCGCTCCTTTTCTCTCCACATGTGGACACACAGAGAAAATGAAAGTGCATCTGAGTGTGTATTGCGCTGTTTTCTGCACAGCCTGGAGACGTTCAAGAGCTCGTGCTGTGTGGAATGTGGTGATTTAAGAATCTATGAGGAGAATCCCATCTAAACAAAGACACATTCAACCAAGATGCAAAAATGATGGGAAAATAAGATAATAAGAAAGGATGCTTTTTAAAAAAAATCTGTGTAGCATTGAATTTACTTTTATAACAATTTGAATCTCACACACTGTTTGTTTCAATAATTTTGTTTGCAAGCAGAATTTGCTAAACCTTCAATGAAATGAGAATTGAAATGATTTTGCGGCTGAATGATTAAAGTGTTCCTATGAATGATCCAGCTCCATGCACGTCCTGCAGAACTTTGCTTCCCTTCTCCTTTTTTTTTTCCTGAACTCCCATCAAACTTTTCATCCGTTCGCTCCCGCGGCTCCGCTCTGTCCGCCCCCCCGCAGCCAGCCTCTCCAGCCCGGGCTGCGCTCGGACACTTTGCCCTTTTGGATGTGGTGAAATGTGATCTGACATGAAAGCGTTCCCTGCTGCAAAGCTTCGTGTCTGCATGAAGCTTTATGAAAAAAGAAAAAAAAAAACCCAGACCAGAAGATCATGTGCAAAAACAGCACGGTCACAGATCAGGACCCGGGATGAACCGGTGCAAATCTCGGCTCCTGTCTTGCAGCACAGAGAGAGAAGACAGCTCTGCATAAATGCATGTATGAGATGAAGAGGAGAGAACCTACCGGCTCGGGCGGTCAGCGGCGGGGAGGCTGCCCGGTGATGGATGCGCAGAGGACGGCGTGAGCGCTGTGACAGAGCCGCGCTGGTCAGTTTGAATGCGCACCCCGTGGTGCTTCCTCCCTCCTCTCTCTCTCTCTCTCTCTCTCTCTCTCTCTCTCGCTCTCGCTCTCTCTGTCCCGGATCGGTCCTGCCCACCATATTTCCCGGTGAGCGCTACAGTGAGGAGGGGGGAGGAGGGGGGGCTCATTCACGGACACACTGCCACGGACAGCAGGGTGGTTTGAAGGGGGACCGAGTCCGGGTCCACATCAGTCCAGTATTTCCCCCCCACAGCTCCACCACCCCCCAGAAGGAGGCAGAGGCTTCCTGGAGAAGCAGCTCCATTTTTTTATTCCTCCACATATTTATTCATTCTACTGAGGAGGTCTGAAAAAACACAAAAAATGTAGTATTATATTAGTAGTTATAGTAGTATTATAAGTATTCAGATATGTACTTCAGTCAAAGTAACAAAAGCTCAGAGCAAAAGGATTGTTACATGTACTCTAAGTATTATAAGTAAAGGTACAGTTACAGCTCTGATGCATTACTGTGTACGCAGTGATTAATGTTCTCTTTGTGCATTATGCATCTTTTTCACATACTGATCCTCCATATGTTTTGTAAGTAAAACCTTGATCTTCATAGTAAATAGTACCATGGTAGAATAAATGCGGTGGAGTTGAAGTATAAAGTAACAGAAGTATTCTAGTAAAGTAGAAGTACCTCAAAATTGCTACAGTCCTTAATGTATCAAGCACAAGCAAATGTGTTTTTCACTGTTTGAATGAATCCACTCTGTCATTTGTGTAAAACTGTAGAATGTAAACTAAATTCTACAAATGCATTTAAAGCCTCCATGTTCCAAACAGCAGGAAGACTTGACCTCAGTGACCTCAGTGACCCTGACTGGGACCTTCACCATGTGGACTGTAAGCAGTGTATATAAATGCCGTGTGTAACTGAGGATATGCAAACTTAAGAAGGGCTGAATTAGCAAATCATTATCCACCAATCTGAGCATTATTAATCACAATATCCATCAATCTGTTCATGTTCATGTCAAAAAAAAAAGAATCTTGGCAATTTTCTAAAACCCAGTTGACACATTCATCCAACCTCCAAACTCCAAAGGTATTCAGTTTACTAGCACAGAGAACAAAGAAAACTAACAAACACACATACAAGAGGAGCTGGAACATTTTTCAATCTTGTCTCCATGATATCCCTGCAGGGACCTACAGTATAAATTTGATTTGATGCACTGCAAAAATTTCACCGTTAACAAGTCGTTTAGCCTATAATTCACTGAAGAGTCAGCCAATATACTTTCCATTGTTATAAATACAACTTTTTTCCATGAATTTCATTCGATTTCTTGATGCTCGAGCGCAAATCTGCCTCTTCTCTCTCATTTTATGAAACTGGGCCTGAAGCTAAATCTTCAAATTCTTAGCAGAAAGACGTGATAGACAGAGACTGAGGGGAAGTGGAATTATCTTATTCCAGTGGAAGACTTTTATTCTTAAATTGAGGCGGAGAGCCCATGAAGGAGACAGACACATAAAGGGCCCCATCTGCTACCTATAATACTATAATATTCTCCATCTTTTTCTGTGTATGGTTATGCTGGTTAACCTTATCTGTAAAATGTTGCTATTAACAAACATTGCTCCTGAATGTATGCATGTTCAGACTGAAGCACCTCTTTACCAGAGGTGGATATATTATTCAATAATACTGAAGTAGAAGTAGCAGTGTATTCATGTAAAAACACTCCTTAAAGTAAAAGCCCTGCATTCAAAATCCTATTCAAGTAAAACTAAAGTATTACCAGCAAAATGTACCTAAAGCATCAAAGGTTCTGCAGAAAAATGATGCATTATTGTTTGTCACACACACACACACACACACACACACACACACACACACACACTGAGAAGCTTTGCCTTTTTTTGCACAATATTAGATGTCACAGTGTCTGTATTATCTATATTAAAGGATCACATCATTGCTTTTGACTGAACCTTGTTACTTACTGTCAAATGAGAAGCAATAATTACAGTGAATGCGGTATCCATTCATTCATCGTTGACACCATCCTGTTCACCTGAATATTTATCTGTGATATACAGTCCATCACTATTGATCAGGACATGGCATCCCCCCTGGTTTGATATTCAAACCAAAAAGACTAATAAATCGTGTTTTATTGATAAACCTTGACGAGCTAGAGTCTGTTAAATCTTTGCATTTGTGCTGAAAAAAAGAACTCACTCTCCATCATTTATTGGCCGTGTAAGGGATAATCAGTCAAATTACAGCATTACAGCATATCACCACCTCTGCTGCTGTTTATCTGCAGGTAATTGGACTGGGATTTAGGCTGGTAATGAGCTAAACAAATAGACCACAATCTGGAGCCCAAACACATGCATCCATAACCGCCATGCTCGAAGTTACAGTGGAAGCTTCCAGCGGCTCAGGTTGGAGTGAGTCTGCCATCTGCTGGCCATAAATAGTCAGTTTCTCAATCAGTTCAAGTCTCCTGAATACCTATCATGTAGTTCTCTCTGTGCAGCAACCTCCTCTTCACCATGGCGACCTGAAAGAGGATATAAACACATGAGAGGTCAAACTCAACACACGGGTCACACGGAGGGAGAAGAGATCAAGAAAACATACACGCAGAGGGGAAGAAAGACCAGAGACCAACCCAGAAGAAGGATAATTGTAACAGCTACGAGGGCCCAGTGTAATCAAAGAATAAGTCATTAATTCAAAGTTAAGGTGAAAAATAGTAAACGTCTGGATTTAACGTAACAGAGTCCGACTGTCTGATGTCAACAGGGAGATTATTCCAGAGAAAGACCCCGCAGCCTTCAAATCAGTCATGCTTGCTCTAAATGATTGCACCTGTTTCAGTCCTTGTAGTTTCTGAACTTCATTTCATCTAACGTTAATGCTGTATTAACTGATTTTGTGTCCAACAAGTGTGTGAGTGCTTGAACAAAATCATTAAAACTTTTCACTAAAACTCATTATGAGGATGAAAAACTTAAATGCACACATCAGGGCTGCCTGACAAATGTAAATCCCGTAGTCACTCTCCTTTCAGGTGGGTTTCTGGTCTCTAACAGCTCCTGAGGGGAATAACTGATGGGGGTGTGGCACGTTGGTAACTCCTGTCCTTGGATCCATTATCCAGTGGAGCTGACGTCCTGTTCAGCCACAGTGCTGTCAACATGTGTTATTATCAGCACTGTTAAAGGCTGAAGAACAATCAGTGTGATCCAGTCCTTTTTCCTCTGATGTGCCATTTTATAAGATATGTAATGAAATCATTATCCAGCCCTACTGTATATGCACCAGCTTCATCTGGTAATTAGAGCAAGCAGTAGTTGCTTTTGTCACATTTTTTGACAAATTTTTATCATTTCATATCCAGTGAACTTTCAGCAGAGTGACTGATGGAGGGGAGGCAACAAGATAGTGAAGGGAGAGTAATCTCAGCATCTGCCACAGTCACATTTTCCTGCAAATGCTGGCTGCTGATTGGATGTCCTGGAAAGATCACATAGGAAATATCAGATCTGCCTGTCAAATATGATTAACGGCCGAGAGCAAAGCAGCTGGGAAGTTAAAGTCATCCTCTAAACAGGCTGTGAACTCCATCATTAAAGGAGCCTGCCACTGTCAGTCAGAGTTACAGGTCAGGTACAAGCTCATGTGATTCTTTTGTGGATGTTTTAAAATGTAAACTTTACATTGATCCACTGCTGAACTGTCATTCTGAGAAACAAAAAAGATAAAACAAGGAAGAGGACATGGATGGATCAGTAAAGTTTTTAAGGTGGCGTGCTTATTTCCTGGAGCAGACTTTCTCTTCTTTTGGTGTCGGTTGATTGACAGGGAGGTGTCACTCAATTCAGGCACAGTGACAAAAACACGACACAAACTTTGACCAAATCAAACGAAGGTGTCACGCTGTGATGGATTATCTTTGCACAGGCACACAGGGAGGACTGGAAGGAGACGTGGGGAGCAAATATGTCAACGTTTTATTGTGAAAGACTGATTCAATGAGTGTTGCTGTGAGTGTTTAAATGCAAGCACTGAGATGCATCGTGTCCAATTCAATGTATCCAGAATGAAAACAATCCCAGTGATGATTTCCAGTCTGCGACAGAAAGAAGATCTCTGACATGCTGTGTACCACCTCCAGCTTTCCACTATGGCCACATTCTTGAGTGGAGAATTCTTGGGGAGGTTAAGATCTGGAAAAAACAGTCATTGGAGTTCAAATGATCAGTCCATGTCTGAAGGCTGGCGTGTTTCTAGCTGTTCCAAGCTGTTGCACTGAGAGGTGATGGTGAAACCAAACTGGTTTTCAGTCTCTTCTCAAAGACATTTGTGGTGTTTTACTCCACTGGTATGTACCATGTTTGTACAAATGAAAAGTGACAGAAGAAGAGAGCTGGAGAGAAGCGGCGGCTGGTGGTTATTTACCTGTGTGGGGCTACAGTCACTGAGGGCTTCTGCTAACACACGAGCAGTGTTTGGTTCACTAAGCTTTGACTTCAACATAAAAGACTGCAGAAGACATTTACTCAACGGCTGAATCAGAAAAGCAAACACGTTCCATTCAGCAGCTCAGCTTGGCTGCTTAATCCAACTGTCTCTGTTCTCACCATGCAGAAAGATCCTGGAGAATGTGGCACCCATTAGGAAAGAGAATATAAATAGACTAATTTTTGCAATTAATGTAACTTCATTTGAGTAATATTAACATGCTTTACAATGACTGAACAGCTCCCCCTTGTGGAGAACCTGCAGACTGCTAACACGAGACAACAAACCTATTGAAACGTCAGTAGAATCTTACATGACGTCACAAGACTCAAATAGGTAAGAGTGCACAGGAAAAGTGTAGATATCCTGACAGCAGAGTGATTCAAACTGGATCCCGCATTTCTAAGTAAGACAAAAAAAAAAAAGTATGAATGGAAAAAAAAATCCTCCCAGTGTGGATGATCATGATGAGTGTTTCCGGTGCAGCTTCCAGATCTGTAGCACAGATTGCGCCGCTTGACGATTACAGCAATATTAGCAGTGTCAGCTAAATTTTCCAGAAGCATACTTCAGGCCAGTTGTGTGTAACAGCACATGGAGCTACATCTTAGGAAAGATAAGGGATATAATGAGCAGATGCAAGTCGCTCCAAGGCCTCGTCTCTGCCTGTTTCAATGCGGATGGGATTATTTACACGGACACACAAAAGAGGCAGATTGAGTCTGTTTCCTGCTACTGTTTTATTTAATTTGTTCAGTACTGGAGTTTCATGGACCAAACAATGGCACAACACTGCGTTACAGTTTCTCTCTTTGGGTACAACCAACTAACACAAACGTTAAAATTATTCCTCTACAAATTGGACTAAAGTACATACACACACAGTCTCTTTCTCTTTTACAGGCACCCAGCACAAAAACCTCACTGCTCACATGCACACACGGACAGACACACACAGATCACACTCACTGCACACACGTTCGTCCTCACAGTTTCTCACACTCACGCTCATTCACAATAGAATACATTCTCAGGAAAAACAAACAAACAAAAAACAGTCAATTATAAATTTTAGAGCATTTCATATCATTTTTTTCATAACACTCATATTGAACAGTGCCCACCTCAAACAGGAAGTAGGCCGTACCATAACACGTCTGTGTGGCAGCTATTTGGCAAGGCCTGGAACGATACCTATGCTTTTATTTTGGGAAATTATCTAATGATCCAGTGACCTCAATGACATTTGGGGTTATGGTTAAAGAGTCCATTTTAAGGGGGTGATTATCAGCCAATGCTTGTAAAAATATATATTTTTAAAATGATTTCCCATTTCGTTACTGGTTCTCTCAACTATTTCATCATATTTTGGAAGAAACCCATTAACAATGATCAGCTCAGTACTATGCAGGACCACACTTAGTATTACCTGCTTCAGCCCATTAATTACAAATGCTTTACGTGACTGCAGAACATTTGCCAAGGCACACGTGTTTGATTGATTTCCTACCTTCTTGCCATATTGGTTTCATTTCAGTACTCAATGAAAACCATCGTGCAGAGACTTGGAAAAAAAAATCCATCACTGGGAAAATGTAGTCACCTTCACTTTGTGTCAGTTATTCAGTTATTCTGGGAGCACTTTCACAACTTGTATTAGTGGCGTGTTCAAGAATATTCCAACATTCTAGAGTTAAAGGTTAGATGCCGTTGCTGAAACAACAGATCCAGAAGACGAAAAATAGTTGAAGATCGCCCTCCACCCAAAAATCCAGTTTTCTTATGTTTATGTTTCCTGAAATGTCTGACCTCGACTATGCTGAGTTGCGTCCGTGCAAAGAGTGTCACTAGAGAGGTGTTATCACATTCCTCTACTGAAGGGGGAGATGGCTGTGCACTTTCCTGAATCTAAAACACATATAAATCTCAGCCAGATGCAATATATCTTTCTGCAAATTTTGATATATCTAGATGTGCTTCTAGTTCCTTTTCAGATTTTTTTTAAAGAAAATATTAATCATAGCAGAATATGTTTTACATGCTTTAAATGTGTCAACCTTTAAATTTGAATATCATGGACAGTATAAAGTGAATTTGTTGCATTAAAAACAAGCTCACAACTTTGAGGACTGAACCCCCGATGACATTCCTGCATGTAATTATATGAGCGACGTAACAACACTGTTCTCGTAACACTCAGCAGAGGCTCTGGATACATTCTAGAGAAAATAATCGCTGTGCTATAATACACTGACATAACAGGATACAGTTTGGTAGGAAATTACATTATGCTCACTGTATTTGAAGCATTTATTAATTCTGGCTATGGGGTTTGTTTAAGAAATCGCTGGTCAACAGCCAATTTGAAACAGTTCTCATATTCAGATCTACCATCTGAATATGGTCCCTGCTCACAAACTCATCAACACACAAATACATCTGACATGTCACAAAAGATAAACTAATTGTTCACTGTGATGGATCTTTCATCTTTAAGGAAGAGTTTGACATTTTGTGAAATACACTTAGAGCTAGATGAGATGATTAATACTACTCTCATGTCTTTGCGGTAAATTTGAAGCCAGTTCACTTTGCATAAAGACTGGAAAAGGTACCAAACTCCACAGATCCACTATATTTTTGTACCGATTAAACAATGAAGATATGATGTGTTAATGAGTGAGTTTTCCTCTCTTTCCTTTTGTTCACAGCTAGGCTAGCTGATGCCCCTGTTTCCAGTCTTCATGATAAGACATGAGAGTGGTATCAATCTTCACAGCAAGACAGTGAATAAGTGTGTTTCTTAACGTTGTCATGTAAGTTTCTGCACATTCATTTTTAGAGCGTGCTGAAATGAACTGAAACCAGTGGCCACCTGAAAAGTAGGGAACCTGAAATCCTATGCTTTGGAAAATACTAAGCAGTATACACAATTAGTTGTTAATGAACTAAAACTTGCAAAACCTCTAGTCTGGTCCTTTAATCTCTAATCATTCAATCAAATCAACTTTGATGAGCTCTAAATTAGCACTGACACTCCCTCGTCTTGCTTGTGCTCAGACACCAATAAGGGATATCACATAAGCATCTGTCAGGGGAACAACACGACACACAGATAAAGTTCACCGGCTTACAGTTTAAGCTGCAAGTGCTACGGACACACAGACACTCAGATAGGAGATGCCTCTTATTCCGACTGTGTCCTCGCCACTACATTCACCTCCAGACCAACACTCCAGTCACACCATACACGTTTCTACAACTCCACTCGTATTGTGCAGATATAGAGTCCATCTTCAATACGTGGTATAGGATTTCATAGACATATTAGTACCAATGGGAATGACACAGAAACATTAAGTTGGGTTATAAAAGAAAAGCATAGTATACACACTATACTTCCTATTTAATGGAAAGAGACTGCATTTGGGTGAATGCAGAAGTAGAACAGGCATATACTGTAGTAGTATGTATGTATAATGCCATCATACAAGAAGCCTTTATGGTGATGCTTCTTCTCTCTGGCAGCAATAGGACATGTTTGCAGGATGAAGCAGGACTGGGCAGTGAAAACACAGACAAACTGTAGTGGTGGTGGCAGGTTTGAGTGATCCAATGCTCACACCTCCGTCTTTCCTCCGCGTGTGCGCATTAGTTTAACAGACAGTCTTTTGAGATGCTGAAGCTTCAACCTTAATGTTGCCTCACAGTGTGAACGAATGGGGCTTGAAGCTACTATAAAGTGAGAGATCCTGGGGTAACTGCAAGCTACAGAGTGGGAGCAATAACAGGAGACACAGCTGTCTTTCTCTCTCATCCCCGCCACATGTGGCAACATTTCAAAACAACACAAAAAAAAGGTAAAAAATATGTAACTTAGATCTTTTTTCCTACAGTTTAAAATATAAAATTCAAGTGCAATTAAAGTTCCAAATATTAGTTACATCACATACATTTCTCTCTAAAGTAACAATCTGTTACTTGCAGGTAGTTTATCTCATCTTGTTATATATCTTTTTTTTTATTATTTAAAAAAATTACAATATAGACTTTCTGATTCACCCCAGTTAATCTTTCCCTGTGCTCCAATGGATAAAGCACCCACTGAAGTGGAATGGTTTCCCCACTTTAACATGTCTTTCAAATTACTTTCCATGTTAAAATGTGTTTTAAGTGCACCACTCCTTTTTTTTTTTCATCTCTGTCTCGTGCACACTGGGTCCAATAAAACATCCAATTCAGGATACATTCACGTACACTGTGTGGGCCGATGTATCTTAACACATCACACTGCATGTGTCCACACAAACACACATTTGTATGTACGTCGCATCGAGAACATCTATGATGTGTGGGCTTCTGCGAGTTCTGACATGTTCAGTATAAATATTACAAAAACGAAACAACAACACAGAAAACAAAGCAGAGCAAAAATAAAAATGAAGGGTGGAGGAAGTGAAAAGAAGATTGCAGAAAAATTAATGAAGGTGCAGAAATCTGGGAATGGTTGGGAGAGAAGAAGATATTGGCGTGCAGAAATAGGATTTGACTGATATAATGGTTTGCTGACTGGCCTTTGACTAAATACAGGGGGTACCACCGTATGATAATATGTACAGACTTTAGAAGTGTCTAATTAATGACTTTCTCACGCTTTACATATTAGTGATACTCATTTTTAATGGTGCTCTAGCCAGCAGCTGGTTATCTTAACTTAACCTAAGGACTGGAAAGGACTGGAAAAAATCAAGTGCTTTTACAAGGACCTTGAAGAACCAGGAAGTCACTGCACCCAGCCAAGACATAGTCAAGCATATAGCCACCATAAAACCTCAACACGCACCTTTATGCTAAGCTAAGCTAACTGGCTGCTTGCTGTTGCTTCATATTTACGATACAGACATGCTAACGGTGTGCGCGAGCAAAAAGATTCATTTAGTCTGTTTGGTTGCCATGTTGTGAGCCCAAATTTAAATTGTTGGATGTTGGACATATAATGGCCAGATTTAAAGAAACAATATATACACACAATATATGTCCGGTATCTTCTGCTGCAGTATAAAAATGTTAATACTGGCCATTGAAAACCCATATCGGTCAAATCTTATACAAAAAGCTGCACTAACTGGAGGGAAGGGTGCCACTCAATGATGGATTACCAGTTAAAGGGGGGGTCGAAGATCAGGAAAGGCATCACGTGACAAATACAGGAAATGAAGGTGTTTAGTCATAGAACAGGTATTGATCCCCTGCCTGGGTCAATACCCAGTTGATTGGGGGGCGGGGCCAGGGGAGGTGAGGGTACATTTAGGTTGCTGGATTTGGAATGACACAGGATGACGGGGGTTTTTAACAGGATGGTGGAGAGGCCCTGTCTATTTGTACGGCCGTAGGAACCTGGTGACTTTGGAGCGCAGTAGCTTGATGAAGGAGCGAGGGAACATCTCTTTGGACTCTTGTGCCGTGTATCTGAAGTAGTTCTGGGGATGGGCCAGCACATCAAACAGGGCCTTTATCAGCTTCTTGTCCTGTAGGGAGGTCAAAGTGTCATTCCACCAATCGTGTGAGATAAAGACTTTTTTTTTTTCAACCTTTATTTTTTGAACAGTAAATGCCATTCCCTCAGAATCAAAGACCAAGCACTGTGCAACCATAAGGCTGGTAATGAACTGTATGCTTTAGTACCTTCAGTATCTCCTGGTGGTTCTCAGAGGCGTAGAGCCTGCCATCTCGCACTATGTCCTCTATCAGCTGCTGGTAGTCCTCTGGAACACAACAGGGTTAAATGATGGGGGCACAATACATGACAGTGTATAGAGAGTCTTGTTGATTGATGACAATATAAAAAGCAGTAACAAAAAATAATTAACCATATGATTCACAAGGAAATTTGGAGTTTCTAAATGATCAGCAATTCCAGAACGGCAACCTCTATGTGAGATTAAATCTAGTTCAACTGTCTATATTGTGCTCGAGGTGACTCACCATCGTAGGTGACATATGGAACCTGGAAGCCTTTGCCACTGTTGCCCTCGTTGGACTTGAACTGAATCCAGAGCTTGCGAGAGCGAGAGGTGAAGGCGATGGGCCGTTCATAGGTCTGACACGTCTCATAGGTGGTGATGGAGGTGGGAAGGGCTGGAG
The DNA here is from genome assembly GCA_025331565.1 of Holacanthus passer. Lineage (NCBI taxonomy): Eukaryota > Metazoa > Chordata > Actinopteri > Pomacanthidae > Holacanthus > Holacanthus passer. Next base: position 2,575,394 of record JAFREQ010000039.1, read on the forward strand.
GAAGGGTACAAACATGTTAGAGTACGACTCCACATCCTTGTGATTTTCTGGGACCATAAGAATGCTTTCAATCCTATAGTTCATTTGCTGCTTCCATAGCCAGCATACCTGGCTATGGAAGCACTCAAACATGCAGACTACATCTTGTCGTTGGGTCAGATTGAGGTCAGATCACGTTCCCACCGCAAATGAACGGCTCCAGAATCAATATGTTTCTACACTTCCTCTGAAGGATCCTGGTGCAGTTGTTTTGGTCTGCAGTGATTATGACTGCTGTCTTCACCTGCCCAAATCAAACGTACCAAAGAGGAATACAAACCAGAGTCTGATTCAACCGGACTAAGTAACACAGGTCTGTATATGTCTGAAGAAGAAGGTTGCCATCCCAGAGGGAGCTTTGCTCTGGTAGACAGCTTCAGCTTTGTTCCAAAATTGGGGTAGTTCTTACTTGTAGTCCACTGAAAAATTTGAACATTTTCCAAATCCTTGTGAATCCATCCATCTGTATGAGCTGAGACTGAGCTCTCAACTGCGGTCTCTAAGGTCAAGAATGAACTCAAGCTCAAGTTTCAAGCCAACAAAGATGAGAAGTCCTAGCCAGAATATATAGTCTCATGACAACTAAGCAAACTATATCTGTGGATGAAAACCATGTGACACAGCCCAAAGTCCAGAAAAAAAACATTAAGTTCACCTTACGTTAAGATTGTTTTATCAAATGGTTTGAAATCACTTTTAAATCAAACTGTGGTAAAGTTCAGGTTTTGTCACAATATAATTCATACTGACACTGGAGAAAGATTCATGCCTGTGTGTCTTGATAACATCATGAGTGTCCTTTTCACATGGTTAGCAGAGGTAATCTCAAGTTGCTTTGAATATGAGCATCATCTCAAACACTATATAGTAGTAAATCTGTCTGGTAAAATCCAAACATATGAATTAAAATTTCTTTTTACCACTCTTCCTCATGACCAGCACGTCTCCACACTCATCTTCGATGGGGAGGAAGATCTCTGGTACCACAATGAGAATCCGCCTCTTGTGTGGTGGGTTGATGGTCCAGACACAGTCCACATTAGATGGGTAATCACCAGGATAGTTAGGAGACTCTATGTAGCCTGTGTATTCTCCCAATTCACCTCCACACAGCTGATCTGAGAATAAAATAATAGAAACACTTTGCATTATAACTCATTTCAATACAACAGCAGAAGAAAAACCTGCTGTCCCTGAAGCCTGTTCTCTGCTGACACTTATCAACAATCATTCTGGATGGTATGAGTTAAATACTTTAGAAGCAGACAGAGTGTAAATGAGCAGCATTACTTTTACAGTGGGAGACATTGGTGGCGCCATCAAAGTCAGTGGTGGTGTTCCCTGGGCAGGTGATGCAGTAGTTTTGCCCAAACTCAGACTGGTAGGTTCCTGCTGGGCAGCGGATGCAGCGGTGGGTACTGGAGTTGTAGTAATGCCCAGGAGCACAGTGTACTGAGGAGGAACAGGAGGGAGTCAGTGTGCACATACTATAAACTGAATGAAGATAAACACATAAACAGCTGGCCGTCTACAAGATACATCACACAGCTGTGATATTATTCATGCCTCTATTACAAAACAGGCAGATAAACAAAGCACTAAACCCTCTATAGATGACTCTATCATCTGCTTGTGCAAATTGCCATCGCATACACATACATGCGCTCCTTTATGATGGCATAAGCAATAAAACTGCTGACAAATGGCTTGTGTCATCGCAAATGCCACTATTAACATACACAGTTTTGAAGTGCAAGATAAAATACTCCAGTTACACAGGAAAAAGAAAGCAATGGAATATTAAACAAGACTAAGAATCTACAGCCATGCTAATGGCTCTGTGAGACTGTTCTAACATCAGCATCTCACAACGACAATGCTAACATGCTGATGCTAAGAAGGTATAATGTTGATCGTGTTCACAGTCTTAGTTAAACGTGTTAGCATGCTAACATGAGTTAATTAGGACTAAACACAATCCATGGCTGAAGCAGAGGAGAAAGTTATTACTCTGCAGGTATTTGATCAAAAACCGAAATATTAGGCATATAAAGAATTTGACCTGATGGTGGCGTGAGATAAAAAGTCAGAGGATCACCAAAGTAAGTGGTAATTGTCTTCTGGGAGATATGAATCTCAAATGGAATTGAATTAGATCAATCAATTAAATTGTACAAATTTTACGGACCATCCATCTTGTAGTTGTTGAGATATTTCAATGAAAAAGTGAAGACTTACTACTAGATGACTAGTACTAGATGAAAAGTCAGGAGATCACCAAAAATTATTAGGACCATCCTCTGGGTACCATGGACAACCGTACGTTCATCTGTACAATTTTTTATTAGAATCTATTTTTAAAGTTGTTGACAGCATGACTTAATGTATGTGTAAGTGATTTAATACCATCACGCAGTGGTATAGATAGGTGAAAACTTGTTTAATGGCAAGTTTCGCAAATTGGTATCTGCAGTGAAGATAAAAAATAAAAGCATGTCTCTGATAATAGCCCCCCTCAAATAAATGTCTGTCATTTTGAGAGGAAGAGATAAACACTGTCAGAAAGCCTCACACCTTTGGCCTCACAGTCCCTGAAGGAGACTGAGCCTTCATACTTGGTCATGAGACCTCCACCACAGGGGAAGCAAAGGACCCGGCCTGGTTCTGGCTGGTAGGAGCCCAGCGGACAGAGATGGCACGGACGGAAGCCGTCAGCAGAGAAGTGACCTGCTGGACATTGACCTGAGGGAAGGACAGAATATCACTTGTCTTCATTTTGATTTTAGATGTTATTTTCTCAATTTATTGGGATCTGTAGCTTGTTTCAGACACAAAGAGTGTTTCTCAGTGTAGGATCAGTTGGTAAATATCTTTCTAATCCCAGCTCTCAACAAAGAGCTCACTAATAAAAGTATCACTGGACTACTGCTCACTTGTGGTTATAAAATATAATATATGGCTTTTGAATAATGTCCAGAAGGTGGTGCCAAACTCAACATATTTATATACACATATGATATGTGTGTGAAGACTTAATTTACTGCATGCCAACAAATCTTTATTACTATACTTTTGTCCCAAGTGCACCAACTTTACAGCTAAGAGAAATTCTGGCAGATAAAACAGGGAAACACAAGTCTAAGGTTGATTGTCAGAAAAAAAAAAAAGGTATTTTAACGGGTGGTCAATCCTTCATTCAGATAATTTCCTGCAAATTAATATAATTAATACAGTAATTGTTTCATCACCGTTAAGAGGAGGAACGCAAGATCTTGTTAAAAGACTGTACTAATGTGATGGTGAGTCACCTCCACACTGAGACACATTCTTGGCACCAGCGATGCCCTGTCCTTCGGTGCTGGGACACGGCTCACAGGACAGCTGACCCACCGTGTCCTGGTACGTCCCGGGAGGACACTGGACGCACTGTTCCTGCTCCCCGCTGTAGAACGTCCCCACGCCACAGCTCACTGAGGAGGACAACACAGGTGAGTACTTTGAAGAAATACTTTCTGTGGCTTCCTCATTATGACAGGACAGCAACATCATGACCCAGCTGACAACGAGCGAAACTTACCACACTTTCCGTCCCGGAGGACTTGTCCCGTGCTGCAGGCCTCGGCACCCTCTGGTACCCGCGACGGTTTCTGGGCCACCTCGTACTCTGTCCCAGAGAACTGGATGTAGAACTGCTGTTTGTTGATGGACTTCCTGAGCGTCCGCATGGCGCTCTGCAGCTTCTGCTTCATCCTCTCCCTCACACAGTCCACATTACACGAGTCTGAGGCAAAAAATTGGTGTTCGTCAAAAAACTAACTCCAGGAAAAAGACAAAGAGATTCATTTTTTTCTGAATGCTTTTTCTTTTTCTTTAAAGACCAAATCCTACTACTGTCTTTTGTTTCTATTACGGTATGTACATCATATTGTCTTCTGTATATAGTTTGGTACCACAAGAGACTTTCTGAAACAGGCTTAATGACAATGTCGTGATGATTTTAACCACCATCTTTCCAGAATGAAAACCTGCATACTATTCTACATGGTATGAATTCATATCTGAAAATGTATTTCAGACATATTATATGTAGGCAACCTCTTGTAATTCTCTTTGCATGGTATGCATGTTTACTATTGCATTCCAGGTGGAGTTGGACAAAACAGGTGCGAAAGAACATCTCACCTGAGGCCTCCTCCTCCTTCATCTCCACCTCAAACTCAGCTGTGATGTGGGAAACCTCTTTGGAAGGAGATTTGCGTCCTCGTCTGCGCTTCTTAGATGAGTCACACTTGAGGTTGACAAAAGTTACCTGGCAGTCGTCGGTGCAGGGGAACTGGCCTCCTTCCAGGCGAAAAAACAGAGGTGAAGAATGAGAAAGAGAAGATGGAAAAAGAGAGTCATAAGATAAGTCATAAGATGGAAATCATAATGTGTTGTAATCATGTGCTCTGAAGACAAGTGCAGTTTTCCACCAGTTTTCGGTGAAATATAGATTATAGTGATGGTGTGTGAAAACAGAGGCTTCCTGAACACTGAGCTGACATGATGCTGATCCAGTACAAATCTAAATGTAAGTTCTTTACCTTGCAGGTTCTGCTTGGATGAATCTCTGTGTTTCTCCTTGTTGCGGGGCCTCAGGTGACACTTTGCATCTTTGATCTTAAACCTGGCCTTTTGTTTGATGGGTGGGGCTAACGTGTCTATATTCATACACAGCAGGAAAAAAGGGAACTGTCAATCATAACATAGTATAAACAACAGGTGTATAGAGTGCATACTTTGCAAGTTAGCACCTGTATACATTTAACACGTTTCATTTTAATAATGCAAGATGACATTGTCTGCTCCTTTAATCTGAATCTAGTCTTTTTTTTCAGATGAAACTATTTACTATGAAATAATGCACTGTTTCATCTTTCACACCTCCAGTGGTAACAGCTGCTAACAATGAACCAGCAGAGAATTCTTTGTGCAGACATGAGGACATAATCCCTTACCATTGTCCCACCCACATCTACTGCTGGAAGTAACAGGAAATGAATGGTAAATGAACCCTGCTCTCTGATTGTGTTCTCTGCACTGGTGATGCAGTGGTTGACTTGACACTCTCTCTTTCTGCTGGTTGTATGGTATCAACTATTTAGTTTAGATTCTTTTTATATTTATTTATTTATTAGAGTGTACCAGAACAAACACTCGGGTCAGACACTTCCATAAATCCTGCAGTAGCCCCATGGTGGTTGTTAGCCATTCCAATGCTTGAATATTTGGAAAGAAATCTGAAACTGGTGAAATGTAAAAAGGTATTGCACTATTGACCCTCCTGTGTGGAAATTGGGTGTTGTCTACAGGTTACTGGTTACATGATTCAGTTGCACTGAGGGCCAGATTTACTCATTTACTGCAGTTTTTCTACCTGATTTTCATGCACAGGCAAATACATGCAGTGTATTTTTCAAACAGATGGGGAGGATTGTGCGAATAATAGACATGTTAACAGAGGTTGATTATGTATTCTGTTGGATTTACTGAGGTCACGCTATTTGCCACTGTCGCTTTTGCCAGGAAAATTCTCCACCTCTGAAAAGGAGGCGTAAACACAGCGAAAATGGGATTTGCAGGAGCCACAAAGAAGATTGTACAAGGGAAAAGAAACACGCATCAAATATCGGCTTGTAAACAACTAAAAACTGATTATTAGAAACAAAAAAGAAGCAATTAGGCTGTTATTAATATACAACATCTGATTACTGCAACTCAAGCAAAAGCGGATTTAAGGAATTGTGGTTTGTGTTCGTCTAACTTGAACTTTGAACCATCAATGAACTGTAAAATCATGGCAGGCTGCAAAATTTTCTTTGTTTTGTCAAGACATTTAAGTGAACGTTTGGCTGTATTTACCTCAGTATTAACTTCTATATCATATAACACCATCTCCACCTGCTGCACTCTGCTCTCTCTCTCTCTCTCTCTGCTGGTTTGTGTATCTTTAATTTATTTTATAATATTACTTCATCTTATTTTTATTTGCCATGAAGGTGATCATTAGCTCTTAATGTATGAATAATTGGATACATGCTAAAGATTAACCTATAATAACTTAAAATAGTACAATATTTCTTTCTCTAAATTTAGTGATCTCATAGAAATCCCACCGCTGAACTGAACCTATGAGCTCTCCTTCACTGGAGGTGTGTGTCTGGAGGACAGCACCCGGATCAGTCCAGGATCTGACACTGTAATGAGTTGCTGTCTCATTAAATCTCAGCTCAATGAAAACCACAGCGCACCATTTCCTCGGTAAAACTGGCCCTGAATACCACATTTCCCATCATGCATGGCCTACTGTACCGGCGCAGGTAGGTAAGGCAGTGGTGGCGTTCCTCTTCTGAGGCACTTTACCAGGCTGGACAGGTACACCACAGCTCAGTGTGTAACTGTTCTCTGAGTCTGTAAGAAACACACACACACACACACACACATTAGACAACAGTGAGAACAGAGAAAACAGACATGATGAGAGGTGAGGGAGGCTGACAGTTTTTATTTTGGTCTGTGTGACCAGGTTCTCCTGAGTGTGAGTGTATGTGTGTTATGGAAGCGTGTGTTTCACTTGGCGGTGCACAGTTCTGAGAATTAAAAAGAATTTTATAAATGCTGTATGACCATATTCTCCTGCATTCAGAAATTCAGAGGGTGCCATGTGACCTTAAACCCCCACTGAGAAATTAAAGCCTGAATGAAAGATCTATGGACCCTGTCTTTCTATCCTGATGCACACGTACACAAAGATGCATTTCAAGTAAGAAATGAGGGATGAAGCCTTCAGAGGTCATAAAAGCAAGATGATTAAATAAGAGCCTGGGCTGCATTCAGCCACAGGAATTTACATGGCTCCCTCCCCCTAAAATTATGACGCACAAAAAGACAGAAAAACAAAATATTTCACCTCATGCCTTAGAGCTATCCATCATTCTAACACGACGGCTGCCAAGTTAAACGGAGCAAGGGCCACGCTATGGAAAAAATGGCGCGATGAAAGAATGTAATCGATTTACAGATGTGTGTTAAGTACTATTGCAGGAGGCAAGGCCGGGGTGCCAGCCAAAGTGCTGCGACGGGTGAAGCCAAGAAAACCTCACCGAGTGAAAAACACATCAGTCTGAGTGGAGAGCCCCCCGAGGAGTCAACAAATACAGCAATAAAGAACCGAGCACCTTCATCAAGCATCAGCGACACTGAGAGGAAAGGATGGTAGAGAAAGCTGTGACTGCAAGCTGTCACCACCAGAGAGCAGCAACGTGTGCAGCATGACAGCTAAAGAAAGTGCAGGCCATGAAAGAGAGATTTACAGGAGTAGAATGAATTTAATTTGCTGAGGTCACCAATTAAAAGGCACAATGTGCGACTTTTTCACAGTATGAATAATTGTTTATTCTTTTGTTGCAGTATAGTTCTCCTGAAACAAACTTCAAATCTAGCAAATCTACAAGGAAATAATTTTCCCAACTTCAGACCGTGGCCATGCCGCTAGCACTCATAAAATAATGACACATGCCTATTACTGCAGTTTTGCATGTTTTTTGCATACTCAGTAGGTAATGAATGATAAAGATGAACTGTAAGGCTGGAACTGGCAAATGTTTGGTATTTTCATTATTATTACCAAGATTAGAATTACATGAATGAACCATGAATGGACAGCTTTAGGCATAAACTCTGTGTGTGTTTGTGAGTGTGTACCTGCGAGAAACAGGGCGTTGGAGGGGCAGGAGAGTGAGCACACCTCCGCTCCTCCACTCTTGGTGCAGGTCAGCTGGGCTCGGGGCGCTGGCTTCCCATTGGGCAGACACTTCACCGCCTCTGAGGAATACACAGAGTCACATCACCATGACAACCACCTGGACACACACACACATACACACACCTGTGTTCAGGCCTGCTGTGAGGAATCCACCACACTACATGTAGAGAAACTAAAAAGCAGACACAAACTCAAATGCGTTTGTCCCCAAATCGGAAAAGCTGTCCCCAACTGATTGGTCTTTAGCCTGAAATGTCCAAAAAAGTCAAACACAAACACACAAACACAGAGTTGGCTGCTTACCGATGCAATCTTTCTTGTTCCAGTGGAGTTTCTGTCCAGGTGGACACACACACTCAAAGCTGCCCTGGGTGTTCACGCAGCCGTGCTCACAGCTCCCGTTGCTGATGCTGCATTCATCGATATCTGAGACACAGCCACAGAGAGTATTACATTCTACATTCTACTTCATACACAGTATGTATATGAACTTAATCAGACAATGAAAAACTAGAAAGACAGGAAGTACAAAAAAAATAAATACACCTCTCTGTTTTCAACCCAAACACTATAACCTTCAAGGGAGGATTAATTGCACGGATGTTGTATTAGACTGTGTTTGTTTTAGCTTGGCTTCCCTAGTAAACTGGCAGCTGAGTGTATATATGTCTTCATATAGATGCACGTTGCATGATCATGCTGACTGCACCGTTCAATCAGTGATGTCAGGCAGTCAAACAACAGGAAGTCAGAGTGTATGTGTTGACTGAGCTACAGGTGTTTGACAGCACACACACAAGCAAACCAACTAACGCACACTGGGAACATACACTTACAGACACTCACATGCACGCACAGACTCATAATGTATACACACAAAGATGCAGACACACATTATGCACACAAAAAAAAACAGGGTGGAATTCAGCAGCAGCCATCATACACTCAGTGACCCCTCTTCTTCACACTCTGACAAGCATTTGCCTTTCAAATGCATACACACAAACAAACACAGTTTTTCTACCAGTTTGCTGTTCATGCATTTTTCCCATGCTCTGGGCCGCAGACCCTCACCTCCACAGTGAGTGAGGCCGTACAGGATGTATCCCTTGTTGCACAAGCACTCGAAGCTGCCAGGGTAGTTGATGCAGGTGTGGTCGCAGGTTCTCTCAAAGGAGCACTCGTCAATGTCTGAGGGAGACCAAAGAGACACATGACTGGTGAGAAATGCTGTAAATGCTGCAACAGGAACGGTTGAAGTGGAGACACTAGTTACTGCAAGAGACACCATCATCAGTCACTTTGCAAAGAGCGGCTTCATTAGCTGTTTATAATTCATCTACTTATAGAGGTTTCTCATTCACAACAGTGTAGGGATGTCTTCTTGCAGCCAGCATGAAGTGGCCATTAAAAAAAGAATCATAGGAAAACTGATTTTTCACATAAATATCAATTTATCTATTATGATTACTGATCCTGAGAAAATTATTATAAATATCTTCTGTGACAAAAATAACTCTGTTGACTGATGACTTTAAATGTATAACAAAAAGCTTGTGTCACAGCCTGGGAACATGGAGTTTGTGGGAACAAAAAGTTTATATTGGTTGGACTGTGGGAAATGTAAGATCCAGCATTTTTGGAGGGTTACAAGAGATTAAAAGATGGGATGTCTCAGTGTCTTTTGCTACCATTCTTTATTTCCTGTCTCTTCTGAAAACACTAACAAAAACAACTAACATGATGCAGTTCCCTGGCTTCAGTGTTCAGTGATGGTGGCTGGTTAGTTACACTACACCAATACACACAGTCCAGTTTTCCATGCCATGAGCTTATTATTGTGCAACAATGTGAATATTCAAAATTATAGTCTAAAGAAAAGAGGTTTTGATAATTAAGTCTAGATTAAAACTGTGATAAGTTTTGATGCAGTTGAGGGTTGCTGCAGCAGTTTGGAAATTCTTGAGTATTTCAGCTTCACAAGTCAACACAGGTGTCACTGGATAATTAATGGCATCATGAACCGGTCTGGTCTTGGTTTAATCAGTCTGCTGAGAGCAGGGAGATTCTGTCCTGCTACTTCGATGAAAGCAAAGGTCAGTGGGATGAGCGGTTTACAAACATTGCAATCTGAATTTCTCATTTATGGACAAAGACAGACTGCTCACCGAGGACTGAGGAGGCCAACCTATTAATCACAGTGGACATTATAGTAAACAAATACACGAGTTCCACACTAAACAAGGACAAGAGCTCAATCTAATAAACCAATCCGGAAAAACTCCACTGCACTGAGATGGCTCACAGTCACTGTTACGTCATTGTCTGAGTGAGTATGAGTGTGCACGCCTGCCTGCACATGTGTTTATGTATGCTTGTCCAGCACCAAATATTATTAACCTATCAGGAATGGAAGCCAGCTTTTCAAGCTCACCTGGTTTATTTCAGGCTGTTCCGCGGGGCTTTACAGGGGCTAAAAATACGACATGTTATAATGGAGTTTGTCATGTGGAGGAAGTTGTTAAGGCCTGGATGTTGGCTCGGTAAATATTCCAGGCAACTGTCCATGCGAGGACTTAGGAATAGCTTGCCTGTTTCGAGCTAGCCCACAAGCAGAGTTTACATAAACCGAGCCGGGCACACAGGAGTTGTCTACAGCTGTTTAATGTAAAAGATAAAAAAAATAAATGTTGGTTTCTGGTTTGGCTGATGTGTTTTTCTGTGAGACACACCCTCAGTCATGATGAGGTGTTTCGACAGTGATTGCTGAAATTTATCTAACTGCTGACCACATTCACTCTATCTATCTGCCTTTCTAAACATTTAGAATAGAAGGAATAATTTGTGGGGATTGCTTATGCAACTATGGCAAATGATTAATCTTTCTGCTTTGGTTTCTTAGCCAGTTCTGGCAAATGCTCTCACACTGGCATGTAGTGTATCACCAGGAGCTATTTTCTCTGGAACAGCTGACAAACTAAACATTATATTTCATTTTAAGGTCACGTTGAAGCTGAACAGTCCAGATGTCAGTGGATGGGATAAAGCTGGCAGCTATTGGCTGGCATGGCACGGTGGCAAAGGTGTGTCAGAAATAGGCACTGACTCTGTGATGTGGCTGACAACACTCAACACCACATTATTAAAGGCTCCGAGCGCTCCAGTGATGATGCACAGTTTAATCCAGCACATACACACATACACACATACACACATACACACTGTCTGTGGTTTTGGGCCGGGGACAGAAGCACCTCAGGGTTTTGTTGTTAATAAAAATCATTTTGTGTTTGTCTGCTCTCCTGTCTTGCTTGTTACGACTTGTAAGCAAGAATCTGCCTTTGGTCATGCAAACATAGTCAGCGACACTGCTGCAACAAACTGCAGATTATATTCTCAGGGAAAGATGACTGTGCACGCTGTGACCTTTTCTCATTTATGCATTTCATCAATGTGTTTACGCACATTCAAATTCTCGCACCAGAACAGCTGGAGTTTAAAGAAACAGTCTCAAATTTGTGGAAATACACTTGTTTGCCATCTTTAACAGACTCAGATAAAATGATCATTACAATTTCTCTGTGAGTCCAGTTCATAAACTGGGACAACATGCAAGCACTGGACTTGATGAAAAATGTACAGTGTCTTAAGCCTAACATCCTGCATGACCTACAGTATCTGTAGACTGAACAAGAGATCAAAGTGATACTAATTTTTTTTTAGCCAGCCATGTATGGTGTCTTTTCAAGAGTATATGATTATAGTGTTCCTCAATGGCTGCTGACCAGCAGAGGGTAGACATGTGAGTCTAATTCAGCTTAAGTCAGCTTAAGGTTTAGTTAAAAAGAACCTTAACAAAACTTTAAAAGAAGTTGTAGAGTTTAAAATTAACAAAAAGTAGTCAACTTTTAATTTCGTTTCTTAATAGGCAATATCCCAGCATGCAAAATACACTATTTCAACACCGTCCTCCTGATCTCACCTCAATATAATGCATGTCAGTGGGTGTGAAAGTGCACAGAAGGTTTGCATTTCTCTGCTTCCAATAACTGTAACTCATTATTAGAGAAGCAGAAACTTTTAGTCTTTTGAGAAATTAAGCATTAAAAGATCAAACTGCAGCCCGGAAGCCTGGTAGCCATTACCACAATATTAGTCATTGCTAGATCCACTAGTGCAGGCCAACAGGTGGCAGCAAAAAAATAGGGCCAATTGCAACATGGTTGGTAGGCTAAACTGTAGGCTGTTGCCACTTCTTATATGCACTATTACATATTGCTGTACATAGCACAGAAGCAGCAGCTCTTTAACATTATGCAGAAATGTATATTATATTAATATTTTCTTATGTTTATGAAAAATGGGATTGAATGTACATCCAGCATTTATGTTGGATTTGAATTTTTTCATTTGAAAAAACCCAAAATTTTCTTAGGTTTGTTTTGTTTTTGAGAGGATCTTATACTGCTTGGAGAGAAAAAAGACAGAAGTAGCTAACCTGAGCGGTTGGTTGGAGTGTGTTTCATTGTGTCTGATTCAGTTGTTGGGTAAATGTATGTTTTCTATATTGGAGGCAAAGATTAGTGAACAAGAATAGAAGAAGCCCTCTGTGCATTTGGCTCCACACACCAGCAGCCACTCATGTCCATCATAAAACAATGACTGTCTTTGAGTTTTGTCAGGTAACACCAAACCTAAGTGTCCCTGGCTATATTTTGAGCTGACTGATGGGTGACACCCTGAGCCTGCTAACAGGACTGATGACACGGTAAGAATCTGCGTGATTGACAGCTGTCAGTCACTGACCTTGACATGTCCGTTCATCAGTGAGCAGTTTGTGGCCTTTCTGGCAGCTGCATTCAAAGGAGCCCACTGTGTTCCGGCAGAAGTGATCACAGCCTCCGTTGTTCTCCTGGCATTCGTCAATGTCTGGTTGGAAAAAAAAGTAAAGAATGAAAAAGAGGACAGCTATCAATCAGTAAAAGCACAGGTTTGTATCAAACCTCAACCCATGATTAGTATGTTCACTTGAGTCGTCAGGATGCTTCTCCAGGAATATCTCTGCGCATTTAGTACCTACTAATTGAACTTATGAGAGAGACAGATCCGTAGTGCAGATCAAAAAAGACAAAAACAACAGGACACAGAGGACATAAATCTAGAACATAACAGGAACACTGCACCAGTCTTTCATACCAGTGTAGGTACACACAAAGAGACAAAAACTCAAAAACTGAAAGGCATGGGAGGAAAATTCTTCTCTGGTTCAAGCTTCAAATCTATTCAAAGCCCTTGGTGAAAAGGTCTGCAGTGGGATCAGGTCTCAGATAGGTTGGATGAAGGGATTGTTTTCCTTATGCTCTTTATTAGTGCGCTTCAGCAGGCAAACAGAGTTGGCAGTGCTGAAAGTCTGTCGTCAAGTTTCTACCTTGTTTTAAATACCAGCGTGCTGGAGAGGGTGCTCGTCAGCCTGCCACACAAACACAAAGAAACACAGCACAGCAGCAACAGGTGAGCACAAAACGGTTCCTATACTCTTGGTGTCCTGAAACATGCAGACTTTTCTGACTCTATCTGACATGTTAACTTTCACTGTGATGTTATGCTTTCATTTCTTTCTGTCCTTTTGTCTTGATTTTTTGGAAAAAGGTGCAACATTTCATCTCGGTGTTTGTACTTGCAAAGGTACATTTAGTGTTATGCTTGTTTAACAGGGTACCTGCAAGTTGCGTGGATCAGTCTTGGAGGCTTAGCTCAGGGTTTGTTCACTGTCTCATCCCATGATATGCTAGTTACCTGGAACTAATGGAACCTAGCTGCCGGGAGAGTGAGAGGACAGACAGAGACTATCACCCTTTTCAAGGGTGGGTGATGGCCAATAAAAGGGGTGACTGACATGTCATCTGATCTTCCTCCATCTTTGCATGCAGAACTTCACTGGAAATGACAGATGTTCATTATTGATTGTTTTTAATGGCCATCTTCAAATTAAAGATGCCCTGGGGAAAATCAAACTGCTGTAAATGTGACAGGTTGAAGATAATGCACTTATTTTGTTAAAAAAGGAAAAGAGCTATATCAGTTCAAATGTATTACATGATTTAAAAACAGATCAAATGTATTACATGATTTAAAAACAGTTCAAATGTATTACATGATTTAAAAATGGTTAAAATATTTCAAGGGTGTTTATTTCATAATCTTTACTTTGTTGTTTTAAAAAATAGATTTATTTACACATATTGTATCTTATTTCACACAGATAACTTTTATATTGTGTTTAATTTTAGTGATATTTTAATGTGTATTGTGAAAGTTTCAAAAGAGTTTAAGCTACACGCAGTAATATGAAACAGGGTATGTTGTTCCTGATAAATACTGGGTACTTTTGGTTACTGAAATTGAGTTTTTGTGTTTTTTGAGTATTTGTATTTGTTAATTGTTATTTTGTGTTACTGAATAAATTAGTCTCAAGCTGTTGCTGAGGTAACATCACCATTACTTTTGTGATTATTCCTCCCCATTTTCAGGGGCGTAACATAAACAGCTTTGAATTTAGTTCTACTTTGGGAGCATAAACAGAAACTTGACATCTGTTTTTTTGTGGTTTCAGGAGCTTAAGGACAGAAGAAAAAAAAAGCAATATAAAGTTAAGGACAAAGGGAAAGAATGAGAAAACACTAATAGACACGTCCATCTTTCTTTTGTCCTTTGTAAACTAATTTGTAAAATTTGCAACAGCAAATGTGTTTTGAGGGAACCATGATGCCACTTTAGTTACTGAGTTATGAGGATATTTAATAAATATATCTGCTCACATGTGAACACTTTAGCAATTATGTTCCTGCAAAACATTTGAAAAAAAAAAAAGACTTTGTCATTGACTACAGTTTTGCGTCTTTGATTTTGACGATTATTAGAAGAGAAAGACCAGATGATCAGCTTTATGTCTCACTAAGGAAAAGATGGAAAGTAAAGAAAACTGAATGCAAGTCATTAAAATCACATCTTCTACATTTGGGCCTTGTAGTACAAACTCATTTCTTGATCCTGCCAAGAAAAGCGAGGCGATAACAGTCTTGTCTGTTGTTCTCCTTACAGTTTGATTTATACTGAATGTGCTGTAGTCATTACAGCATGTCTTGCATTTTAAATGTGCATGTGAGGTCAACTCTAAAACTGGCAGCAGTTTGGTCATAAGAATTTGATTTGAGAACATGTTTGCTGAAGCCGTGTAGAATAAAACCTGGATACCTGAGCTCTAGTCCAGGTGTGGTGGAGCAATCCAGAGGCACAGATTCTAAAATAATAATGAGGTGAATCCAATCGCCTCCGAGGCAGCATGTTCAGTGCCAACCACAAACCTGATCTGGTTTCTCATTCTGCCTACAGTGCCCTCATATGAACCCTGCACAGTCAGGCCTTTAGTTTTCTTAATAATCAGTGGCATTGACAGGCAAGTTCAGATCATCCATTTGCTGCTGTAAAAATGTTGTTTCTAGAGGTGGACAAGGGCAAGTAGGAGAGATCAGACTGGACTGACAGATTGAGAAGGTGGAGGAGGTGAGGGTGCTGGACAGAGGAGGAGGAGGAGCAGAGAGAGGGGACAATGGTCAGATTACACAGGCTAAGCCCTTTTTGATTGGTGCTCTAAGTGATGAAAACTGTGAGGGATTAACACCTTGAGCTGGGGAATAAGTCAAGACATAGAGAAATAGAGAGAGGGGAAGAGAAAAAAGAGGAAGGCAGAGGATGGAGGAGACGAGACGGAGAGGAAGAGGGAGGAAAAGGGGCAAGAGAAACAACACGAGAGGGAGAAAGCAGAGGATGAGAGAAGAGAGAACTTTTACATATTTCAATTTTTCATTTTATACACTTAAACACTTTGATTTACTGATGATGGCTTCTGCTTCTCCATCTTGGTTGTGCATCAATTGCTCACAAAATGGAAAATGTGTCCTGGCACCAAGGGCGTAACATTCGTTTGAACTGTGTGTGTGTGTGTGTTTCTTTTTGGGGGTGGTCTGGTCTGATAGATGCACTGCACATCATTTAAAATATGAAATATAAATTATGTATAATATTAAATAATATATAATATACATATGTAGTATAAGGAAGTCACACATTGTTAAAAGTTTAATTAAGCTCACTGTAAATGAATGTTGTTTTGTTTGTGTTCAAGCCCAGTGTTTAGTTTTACTATTTTGAGGAGTACATTATGATTATACCCTCTCACTGTAACTCAAACTTGCCTTTTTTACACCCATTTTTTCATCTCATTGTCTTAAATTTAATGGCTTTTATGGAACATAATTATTTTAACTTTCATATACCCATAAAAAACTTTCACATTTTAAGATGGAAATTTTATTGTAATTTCTTTTTTCTCCTCCTCAGCCTCTCCCTACAAACAAGTTAACCCAAAACAATCCACACTGTCTCTTTTCCTCACTTAAAACAACCAAACACACTTCCTGTAGTCATTTGCCAGGCGTTTTCCTTGTTTACTTCATCCAGTCTTTCTTTGTGAATGTGCTAACCTGTTCAAGCAACTTTGAAAACTCTACCAGTAACATTACCACTAGTCACAAACACACAAAATTCCCTGTGGTGTAAAAAACATTTTCCCTATAGTCCTTCATTATAAATGAGACATCTGTAAAACTGCTGAGACCTTAAACTTTAAATAAGGCCGATTATCACTTCTTGTATTATGAATTTTTAAACCTGTGTGCAGTTGGACACACAGCACAAACATGAAAACTAGAGACCTTTTTGCCTTATGTGCTTGGTGAATGATTTTCATTCATGTGACTGGGCACCATCTTGAGTCTTCCATCAAGTTCTTATAATATATCAGTAGGAGAAAGCTTGACAGGCCTGCTTCACCTTACCGGTATGTGCCAAGCTATAATTGGACAATCACTCTTTGGGAGAGGTTTAGAACCCAGGCTCCAATATTTTGATCTATGTTGCATGCGTACAGTAATTCTTCATCCAACATTCTGACATCAGCCTTACAGAAGCCAAAACTTCAAAAGCTCGGTTTGCTGTGTGATTTTGATGGATTTTGACGTTGTGATGATGTCACAGTAGAGCAGAGCACTTGTCAATGACATGACAAAATTTTCTCAAGCAAGTGCTTATGAAGTGCCGGGTGGTGGTAGGCCACAGTGACTGAAGTAAATTGTGGGCTGGCCTGCGAGGCTATACTGACAGTGCACATATTTAAACTATTAATATGTACAATAGTGCAGCTTGATCAGTTCAGACCCAGCTACTACCAGGGTCAAGAGGAGGTAGCGAGAGCACAGAGAGGTCCAGTCAATCCACACTCACACTCTCAAATGGCCCTTAGTGTAGCGTGATAGGAGCCCTTACAAAACAGCCAGTAACTCAGCCACTGTGTTTTTCCACCAGGGTGGACTCAGGCCTCGCTGGCCCGATCCTCGCTCTGTATCCTCAGGGAGCTTCTGCTGAATGAACTCTTCATCTAAATATGGAGCCGAGACAGGAATCCACAATGAGCTGGCCGTGCGCCGCAGTAAAAATGTAGTAAACTGCGTGTCCCGCTGTGCCCTGTCAGCAGCCTTGTAAAGGGATTGTCCCTCCATCTGGCTCGGCTGAAACGGATTTCCCCGTGACTAGCGGCAAGAGAATGAGGGTCTGGGGTTTTTTAAGGAGAGCAGGACAGGTAAGGGCATAACACTCGAGTGTCTAACATCCCAAAGCATGATGCCATACCAGGAGAGAAGCATTTCAATGGATTAGCTGCTTTCAGTTTCTCTCTGCTCTCCACTACCAGTCATTTATCCTCTCTCCTCCTCATCATTATTAATATTATTATTGCTGTTGTTTTTTTTTTTTTACATCTCTATGTGGATCTGTGGAACTTACATTGTGCTACTGCATGTTGTCTCCTGCAACTGGTCTCTTTCTCTTTCTCTCTCTCTCTCTCACTCAACCCAACCAGTCAAGACAGAGGGCCGCCCACCTCGAGCCTGGTTCTGTTCAATGTTAAAAGGAAGTTTTCCTCGCTGCTGTCACCAAGTGCTTGCTCATAATGTGAATTGTTGGGTGTCTGTAAATAATATTATGAAAAGTACAGTCTAGACGTGCTCTGTATGAAAAGTGCTCTGGCTCTGAATTCTGTTGTGATTTGGTGCTAAAATTTAATTGAAAATTGATTTACCTACCTCTTCTGAGTGCTCTTTGTCTTTCTTCCTGTCTTACTCTGTTATTTTTAATTTATTCTCAGTGTTCCTCCTCTCTGTATCCCTTCGATGCTCTATTGTCTCAAGTCTGACCTGCAGCGCCGGCTGCCTCAAAGGATTCAAATCAATCATGGCCACTTCCTTGTTCTTTTCTTTGACATGCTGACAGTAGCTCGTAGGGATGATCTCTATCTGTGAGACAGCAGGATGGATGGCTGCCTTTCTCCCTTCAGGTTACACATACTAGACACTTGCCAACCCTGAGATCAGAAAAATGAAAAGAGACTAGGGAATTTAAGTTGATCTTTTCCTGCTTTTGGTGATTTTTTTAAATTTTGAATGAATCAGTTCACAAAAATATGGCACAGAAACCACAAGAAGAAAAGCTTCAGCAGTGAGGAAATCTGGAGCTGGCAAGACATATATGTACACAAACTGAGAAACACACACACACACACACACAATTCCTCAACATCCCCCCTCTGCCCATGTCGTCTCCGCTCTAATGCCTATGTAAAAACAGTGGATACCACCCTGGGTCTAGCCAAAACAGACAGACACAGCTTCGTAATTATTCTGGCAGCCACAAACACTGGCAGAACCACTGCATCTACCCACACTTAATGGCCACTCTGGGGACGGCTGAGCCTTATAACGGGGTGTATAATTACCTTTAATGGAGCTTAAATAAGCTTTGAGCTTAAATAAACACATTAAGCTTCGGAACATCTTGAAATGATAAAGTTTGGAGAGAGGAGAGAGAGGACAGATAAAAGCAAGTCAGGAGTGTGGGCGATGGAAGAGTGGAGGGTGGCCTGACATGTCCTTCTGGTGTTTCACCTCGGCCTATTCACAACTGGTACAGTACTGCAGGTCATGTTCTTACCTAAAACATGAGTAAAGGAACCCTGTGATTTAACTCAAATTCGACCAATCACTTGGTGGCTGGTGTGGCATGGCCGAGGGCAGCCTTAGTGTTACACCCCCTGGTACTTCTTCTGATGACTGTATATTGTTGAGAAATATTCTTGCAAAATGGGGAAAGTGTAGCAGTAGGTAAGAAAATATCAGTGAAGACTAAGAGTTGAAAGAGTTAATTGGCTCTATGAGGCTGTAATGTTCTTTGTACAGAAAAACAAACTGTTAGACAAAAGGTGAGGTCCATAATTAGCTTTTGATCTTTAGTTGTGTGGTGAAGTAAATGTGATAATTAGCCAAAGGGTGGTGTCAGAATAAAGGTGTTGGGCAACCTATAACGTATCACGCTGTGAGCATTAAAGTGTTAGGACGTGTAGTGTTAGTTGAACTGTGTGAGGATGGTGTCAGTAGAGAGCTCACTATGTCCAGTCACAGATAGTCATAGTTAGTGTTGGACGAGCAAAAACGTGAAAAATGAGCAAGAGAGATGTATGAAATAAAGTCTTTACTTTTTCTGAATATTTAAATATGAACTGTTTGTAATGTGTTACTTGCTGTCATTTCTGTACAGTTTGAAAATCTTAGTTCTTGTGTAATGTTTGCCTATTAGCACTATGCAAAAAAACAAAAAAACAACTACATTTACATGGTACATTTATAGAGTTGATTAAGGAAAAGCCTTAGAGAAGCACCACAACACACAACATGTTCTACTTGACACAGCATTGCAGATGCAGCTGAGACTAATGAGAATGTCATACATTTTAAAGGTCAGACACCAAAATGTTAAACTAATTCTGATTATGACGGCGCAATAGACAGAGCATCACAATCAAAATCACAATTTTGTGCCAATCCATCTGACAGATGTTGAGCTTTCACTTGACTTGTTGGTGGTGCTAGATGAAAAGTCAGGGGATTTAATCTCTGCACATCATGAATATCTGAAATTAATTTCATGGGAATCCATCCAATAGTTGTTGATATATTTCAGTCTGGACCAAAGTGGTGGGTCAACCAACTTGACATTTATATAGAGCCAGCATGGCTGAAAATATAGGAGTGCCTTTGTCTGTATAAGGGTGTGAGCAGTGTTAGAACAAAATTATGAATAAAGACTGTGTTCACATGAATAGGCACCTTGATGTCATCATGCACAAACATCTGGAGTACCAGAGGCCATGTTGCTTGAGGCATTTGTTAATAAGGACACTCCTAATTAACTAATTAACGCTTCACACTGGACTGTAGACAGCACTGATATGCAAAAAAGATTGAATCACACTGAAAATTGAAAATAAGTAAAAAGCATGCACACAAATGTACAGATGTGCACACACACAAATACACACACACACACACACGACACAGACGGTGGTGATGTTATGTCTCTCACTCCAATGTTTCCTCCACAAACGCCCAACTCTTTCCATCTGTCTGCCCTTGTGAGAGACGAGTCATTTGTCACTTTCACTGCACAAGGCTTGCACATACTGCCGTGTGTTTCTGCCCACACACGCAAATACACAACAGACATCTCCTGGGATCCATCTCTGACATTTACTCGAGACGATCAATATCTCGCTCCGACCTTCAATCAATAGCTCCATCCTTTGCCAAGAGCTGTGTGTCTTTCTGAATATCACACAGCTCGACAAGACATTTCAGATCTCTTATTGACAGACTGGCTATCTGCTGCATACCTACATGTGATCACTGTGATCATGTCACGCTATCAAGAGAAGCAAAATGTTTGCACTGTAATCCCAGTCCAGTAATAAAATGCTGAAGTAATGGATTCAGTCTTGTCAGGACCACAGTTCTTCTGACAGTATTTAGAAAAGGAAGCAGTAGTAGAGTTATATTACTGACCATGAAAATCCCAGAGAAGAGGATCCTTACCGGCTGATGTGACAGTGAGTACTTGATTGGAAATTTCCAGTCTGCATTGGTTAAGAAAAAACATATTGTGGCACTTTGTAACACAATATTTCTGTAATTGAAATAATAGGCCCCCTATACAATTTTAATTGATTCTACTGGTTGATGAAAGGCAACCTGGAGGAAATTAATTTTTTCTTCCAGAGTAGATATTTTGGAAGTGAACTCGTCACATACACTGTGCTGACTTCGGAGGAGGCTGAGGGCCAAATGAGAAGGCTTGCTAACATCCACCTGGGCCAAAGGAAACAACTCCCTGCCTGCTCCTCTGTGAGCCTCAGGCTGTGTTTGAGGAGTCCAGTGTTTGGAATGAGAAACCCGACTCCAGGAGAGACCCCAATGGCGCTGTGGGGCTCAGCTGCCTGATAAAGACCCCCTGACTGACCTGATTGATCAGCACTGCAGCCGAAACTAACAGCCATCAATGGGGGTGGAGTGAATGTTACTCCTCACCTCTGACGCCAGCATCCAGAGGTCAAGCTCCAGGTCAGGCTGTTATGTAAGAAGCTCGTCGGTCTACCTCGCTCATAAGAGAAAGACCGAGATGGAAAATGCAGGCTGAAACAAACCGACCAAGAATAAAATTCTTGCGTTGTCGCTTCAACTGCATTTAGACTTGCTTGTAGGAATGTTCAGTTCATACCTCCTGGGTACGAGCTGCGCATAGTGGAGAGTTTTACCAAATATAGTTTTACCAAATATTTGCAGTAAAAAGCAATTAAATGGAATACATTTGCAGAAACTCGAACCTCTACAAATAATTACGTACGGAGTACAGGGGATCTAGTTTTCTTGGAGAGCATTGGTTTTCTTCGTAGGGTGTTGCCGGTGGAGAGGACGGACATCAGGCCGGGAGGTAGCGTGTATTTATTCAGGTATTAAACGACCCCAGCGCTCAATTCTGTTTAATAACAAACACTCCACGGGTGCATGTGGGCCAAGGGAAACTCAGTGATCCGGGCCTGGTTTGGCCGGACCTGGAACTGCCGGCCATGCTGCAGTCATGTAAGGTGATGGAGACCACATCATTATGACTGGATTAGTGCACCTGACGAGTGTGAACACTGAGGGGGCCGCTGTGGCTTCTTACTGAGGCAACAGGAACACCCACACTTGAGGAGAAATTGTACCAATACACATACACATTATCACACAAAAACTCTCATATCCACTACAGTAATGCAGTTTATAGACTATAATTCTTGCACCTTTACAGTTTTACAAGCACATCATTATCACATCACACATACAACTGATGGACAAAGCCATTTTCAGACATGACATGCAGAGCATTGCTGGCTTCATCTATCTATGAAAGCGATGGCTTTTACTTTAATGTTCCTCATGACTTCATAACAGCACATTTACAGGGCCAAAATGAGAGCCAATGTGCTCATTCTCAACGTCTCAACGTGTGCATAAAATAGCCTGAGTGGAAACATAAAAATTAGAAACAATATTGAATAATCTAAAAAAAGGTTTTAAGCTTGATTGAGGTGTAAAAGTTGGTGTATGGATAAAAGCAAGGTTTTACAAAATGCAGTGGAAACCGACATAGTGAATTCATCATGACGTATGTGAAACAGGAAACTGAAGTCACTGAAGCTTCCACGTAAGAAAGAAGAAAACGTCAGATCTGAGCGGAGCGATGAGGAGAATGCAACCTCAACCTCACATCAATACAGAAATGTCATATTTCCATCATGTTTATTATGTTGTTTTCCATCATTTGAGCTTTGACCTGAGCTTTTTGATGAAGCCATCTCATTGTGTCTTCTTCTTGCAATTGTTTAACTCTAGTGGATGGAAAAACAAATTAACTTGCATTTTCTTTTAGAGATTTTCTGAAAATTTGATTGTCTCTGTGCATGTGTTTATATGCACACATGGTTACGATCTTCCTTTGTTAGAAACTTATTAGTTAGTGAGTGGATGTGATCATGCCCTTCTCTTAGTGTGATCCGATTGCCTGTTTGTGTGTGTGTGCGTGTGTTCAGGTCTTTTCAGGTAGAGGAGGAATGCAGGCCAGTGGGGACGTGTCTCAGGTGCCAATATACACTGTGCACTGTACAGAACAGTACACCGACCACACGCTATCCACAGAGACAAACACACAACCACAAGCACATGGGAACAGACATATTCAACCTGCAATGGGCTTGTATGTGCACAAAATACAGACTTAAATGCAACCCAAATGTGTGTTAATTAACCCACAGCACCCTCACACACATACAGTAACTCATCCAACCTCCAATGTGCACCTTCTAATCAAACATCTGGAAACTGTTCAAAAAAAAAAAAAAAAAAACTTCTTCCCCTCTCTCCCTCAGCCTCTCTCTCTCTGTCTTCCCCTGTTGTCGGCACGAGAGCCCCACAATGAAACGCCTCCTCGTGTTGGCGTGTCTGTCATCGTGAGAGGCTGAATCGCCTCATCTGTCAGCGCAGATGAAAGGGCGTTTATCGGACTGGTGGGTTTTAAACATGCCCTACATAGTTTATATTGAAATGATTATGATAGACAGGCACGACAGGGCACATCCCCTTGGCTTTAAAGCAGGAAAGACGGAGACAGGGAGAGCCAGAGAGGTGGAGAGAAAACTGTCTGTCTCTATCAAGCAATTCAGTGGCACATTAGATGAGACCACCTCACAGCGTGGCACTTATCTTGCCGCTAACTACTATGTTCAGTAAACTGCTAAATGTCAGCAATTATACTCCAGTCTGTGCACTGCAATACACTGCTAACACAACTGTGATTACATGTGCCACCAAAGTCGACGCACCCCCACATATACACATACACACACACATTCGGGCTTCAGCAGGAGATATTGATTAGCAAAGTCTTGGACAGCTGCTGCAACCTGTGCGTGCTGTTGCTAAGGTTACAGGAAGGACTTGGAATTTACTGAATGCTGTTAACTCCCCATCAATAAAGAAAGGACTGATGCACAAACAGAGAGAAATGGCCTGCTAGAAAATGACAATTGCAAACCACGGTTGAGACATAAACATGGTGGAAGCTGATGAAAATAGTCATAAATAGTCACTATCAGGAACCAGAGCTGTAAACAGGGGCAGCACAGTGGTTCAGTGGATTCAACAGTCACCCTCTAACAAGATGGCTCTGATTTTGAATGCAAAGCATTTCTCCAGCTCCTCAGACATGTAGTTTAGGTGAAAGGGAAACTGCTCTAGATGTGAATGTGTTTACATCTATATTAGATAGGCAACCTGTCCAGGGTGTAACCTGCTTTTTGCCCACTGTATGTTGCAATACATGCCACCCAGAACAACAAAAGCAGTATGTATGATGGAGCATCTTGGTGGCTGAGGCGTTTAAGATACTGACCATGTTACTAAAACATCCCTTCTTGCAGGGAGCTTTGTGGCATTTCATCCCCCATCTCTCACTCTCATTTTCTGTCTGTTCTCTACTGAATGCTGTCTAATTAAAAAAAAGGAAATAAATGCATTGATGGAATAAACTGAATATGGAAGTCCATGTGAAACCTTAAAATTCAGCCCCTCCAGATCCTGGCTGCTCAGAAAATGTGGACTGTATTAAGATGTCAGTTCATCCAAAGTACAAGAAATAAATATTTTCTTTAGTCTCTAGATTTTGTCAATAAATACCGAACTGACATTATCGTTGTAATTTGTGCTTTAGTTTGTTGTACTCTCCATAATAGGCCAATATATCTACGGCCTTGATAAATAATCTTCTGCATCATGCCTGTATGGTTAATCTGGATACAACGGGATTGAATAAAATTATGCTTTTTAGGAAAGCTTCTAAGCCATTGTTTTACTGCTTAATTTTTATTGAACATGAGAATGTACAGATAAGTAGCCAACTAGTTTAAGATAAGATATTATAAGATAAGATATAAGATTTAATCGTCCCTCAGTGGGGAAATTCACTTTGTCCAGCAGCAAAGAGGTACAGAGAGGTACTAGTATTAACAAATTAACAAATGCACAAATGTACACAAGAAAATAATAAAATAACATGACACTGTGGGTTTAGGTTTTTCAGTTGCCACTGGTCCAGATATGGATGTTTGATTACTGGCTCATTCTAGCAATTAAAAAAAAGTTGGAGTCAATCAATTAACCCACACCGGTGGCCTTAAAGCCTCTCCTCAGAGATCTATGGGTGATGTCAAATGGCAGTCTATAAGCCCTCTGACTCTAGCTGAGTTACAAACAGCAGCAGTAATGTTGCAGGGTGTCTGACATCAAGCACAATGTGTGTGTATTGTATTGGGTAAATTTTGTGTGTGTGTTTTCCTGCTCTGTGCCCAGGTGATAGATACTGATCGATGTGCACTGCCTGCTCTGTGTCTCTCAGCTCCCCTCAGCACTGATCCCCGCTCGGGGATTTATGAAGCCCGGGGGCTGATCCACAGCCAAATTATGTGGGCGGGGCACAGCTGGACTGTACTCCTATCCATCTTCCCCACTCAACCCAGGCCTGAAAAAAATGGGGAAGCTTTTCATCTTTCCACCACTGTAAATGCTGGGTTCTGTCAGGACGACAAAACACCTGGGGAGACAGAGTGGAAGTGTTCGCACAAGCTGCTAGGCTTGAACTTGACATCAGATCAGCGGACGAGCTGTTCTCCCAGCAGGCAACTGCAGTGTTACATGCCTGTCAGCAGACGATGCTGCTGGAAGGGCTGCTAGAGCAACATGGTTGGTCTCGTCTTCATTTTCAGTACGTACTGTCCTCCCATGAAAAATGAGGAGTTGTTTCAGCGAGTGACCCAAAACAACATCTGCTTAAGTTCAACGAAAAAAAATTCTAGGAGTTGTTGTTATTATGACAGCAGCAAAGGAGGAGGTCAGGTGATGTTATAGAGCGACAAAATCCATGTAGAGAGGAGGTGGTTGGGGCAGACTACGAGTCATTTCCTGTTTCCAGCAGACAGTCAACATTGGTTAAATGTTTATGATTATAACCACGAGGGTGAAGGTCTCCTAACCCTTAAGTACTTATTCAAACCTAACCAAGTTGTTGTTGTGTACCAAAATCTTAACCACAGAGTTGTCACATCAAAAACTGATCACTATTTTTAATAGTAATTTGTACCAGTTCTGGAAGACACACACAAATGAATAGAAAACACTTCTATGTGTCCGTCTAAAGAGCAGTTACAAATGACACATTTTGTCATTTAGGACTTTCCAAAGTAAATGAAAAACTTTCATCTAACCCCACTGGACAAGATAAAAATTGCACTTGAGTTATGTTGTTTTCTGATGTACACACATAAAATATATCAATCTAATGCAGCCAGCCAGAGCCCGCTCACATGGTAATCATAGTAATTATGATGCATTCTTGTGCTTAGTGCTTAATTAGGAAATGACTGATTTTTCTAGATGAGTGCATTTGCTGGACGATTGCTGTATTTATTGCATCTGCAGCTGGATGGTGCTGTCTGTGTAAGTGTGTGTATGACATGGATGGGGGGGGAGAGAGAGAGAGAGAGAGAGAGAGAGAGAGAGAGAGAGAGTGGCCAGCGTGGGCCTCACTGTTCAAACATCTCAAAGTTTGCCGACGCGCCGTCTGCCTGCCAGGCCTGAGACAGCTCCGGCTCCAGGATTTCACACACCTACATGACACATTCTCAAACTGCCTGACACTCATTTCACAACCACACATACTGCGCAACAGACACACATACAGTATTATATGATTCAGGAGAGCATGCTCACATCACACGAGGCACCTAATGCAAAGAGTCATGTTGCTGTCACATGACCTGCACCCCATTGCTATGATGATTCTCTTATCTCCTCAACTGTCTGTCAAATACAAAGTTGTGCTCCATCTTTCCATCCATACTGAGAGGAACAGAGGTATCATCAACCACCACAAATGTACGTCTGGCAGAGGAATCTGGAGCTTCATTATCTTATTCTCACAGTAACTACAGACATCCAAGAAAAATGACTCAGACTGAATGCTACACTGGAGAACTTGTCGCACCAAGCAGTACACACCCATGTGTAATCATTATGTCAAAGTCAAATTAAATGCATTTTAACTTTTTACTTTTAGTTGGACGATAGGTTCACAAATTTCCAAATAAGAATTTCAAGTCTGTCTTAAAACAACAGTCAGGTGTCCAAATCAACTCTGACAAAGGTTTTGCATTGCTGCAATCATTCCTCCAGTTAACACTGACCATAAAGAGATTCCTTCCTTATGCACTTCTAATGAAAGTGATGGGGGACAAAATCCACAGTTGTCATTTTGTACAAAAATGTGGTCAAAAGTTTATCTAAAGCTAGTATGAGGTTTCAGCTTTTTTTGAGCTGTGGGCATCTCTCAATGTTTGTCAGTCTTTTTGTATAACATTGCCTCTTGGTGTTTCTTTGCTGAGCAACAGTGGAGGGAGAACAAAAAGCAAATATTGTAATGAAAACAGTACATTTTGAAGATACCAACTAGATTGGTATTTATTAAATTTATATTGCATGTTAGTTTGAATGTCTGCAGGAAGCAAGAGAGACAAGCGAGACAAGCAACACACACACACACACACACACACACACACACACACACACACACACAGAGAGAGAGAGAGAGAGAGAGAGAGAGAGAGAGAGAACAAGGTGATGGTTCTTTTAACTTCATTGCTGCAGAAGATGTGATGATGCCCCACTTATCCAGGAACGCAAAAAATGTGAGTTATAAATTCATGAGGTTATCTTAAAAGTCAGCTCTACTTATGAACAGAAAAGAGCAGAGGAGCAGAATCGCTCCTGGACCAGCACAGAGAAATGGCTTCTGGTGTGAACAGTCGGACTATGGTTCGCACAAGAATAGACCTCTCATGATGCTTCATGGTGCTTCATGGTGTGTCCTCTGCGTCATTCAGTGAGGCTGTTTGTTTAGAGGAAAGCAAAAACCCTTCAATAATATGTTTGGGATGTTTAGGCCCACGCTGTGGCAACCTTCTTCTCGGACCACCGTCATTGACGTCACCAGCAGGCTGTCAGAAGTAGGGAAATGCTCAGCGGCAAAATCAACAACAACAAGCGGCGGCAGTGACCATGACCGGAACTCTGTGCAGTTGGAAGTGAAGCGGATGGCGGGGTTGGGTTTGGCCCAGGATCATTCGGATACCAGTCATAGCAGGCTAGGGTGCATACACAGACTGCTCAGTGAACAGCAGCAGTGCACCACCGACCCTTACATCAGGCCTGCAGGCCTCAGACTTTCAGCTATTTACTGACCTTTGCAGGTTTTGCCGTCAGGCTGCAGGGTGAATCCCACGGGGCAGCTACAGCGCACCCCAGTGGCCGTGTCTTTACATGTCCTGTCGCAGCCGCCGTTGTTCACGGCGCAGGTCTCTGCAGATGGCGGGACAGAGATGGAAAAAGAGAAGGAGAATAAGGAGGTGTTGACATGTAAACCCTGCTTCTGAAAGAGCATGACAAAGAAACTAGAGACACTGAAGGTGATGTGGGTTGAGACAAAGCTTCATGCAGTAGAAGAATACACAATCAAACACCAGCACAGTAGGATATAATGTATTCTTGTGTTTTCTCATGTAGCTTTGTCAACACACAGATGAGGAAATTATATCACAACACCCCAGTTTTCATGAGTAGAGACATTTTTATACAGAGGTAAATACAGTGTTCATAGTCACAATCAGGATTTTTTTTTATCATTGACAGCATCATTACAACAAGAGAAAAACATGACACTGTGCTGATAAAGGAGGGGGAAGAACTCTTTGGCCGAAAAGGTTGGTCCTGTTTCCAAATGTGACAAGAAATCAGTTAACACAAATAAAAAAGGCAGGGTTAAGGTAAGTAGATAGAAAAATAAAGTTAGTGCAAGGTTGAGTGCTGTAAGTCTAGAACACACTCGGAAGAACCGGTGTGTATATTTAACTCCAGAAAAATGTTCTTGTACGTGGCGTAGATAAGGTTTGCTCGGACTTGTGAATATTGCCTGAGCTGATCCCAAAACAAACACGAGCTCATGGTAACTCTAGCTCACATGCCCAGCTGCTGTTGCTTTAGCAAATCTCAGCGCACACTTTCCCAATGGGCCTCGAGAAGTGCTGAGGAAGCTGAAATTTGACGTTGACTCATGTTTGTTGAAAAGGATTCAATAAAACTACACCTAATAAGGAAGTTTCACTTAGTGACTGCTCTACTTTGTCCCCCCCTCCCCACCCCCAAACCACATTGGTTAAATTTAAATGAATGTTAGTTCCTATAAAAGGTGATAAAAGTAATTCAGTTGGAATTCACTTGGACTTTTACTGGACAACAGCAACAATCAACAATTAAATCAGGGATGTTCCTCTCCTTTTTGGCAGCTTTTCCCATTTAATTAAAATGCCGGGAGATTCAAGAGAAGTGAAGAGGGAAGTGGAGAAAGCTCTTTCAGGCTGGCAAACACATCCACATCCAGAGGTCAAGGCATTAGCATAATAATGCCCTTTCAGAATGCAGAGTCACAAACACGTCTGAGCCAAGATGGCCAATGCTCTCTATCGCCAAACGGGAATATATTTGTAGATTTGTTTGTGTTTCTTCATGCAGCTCCAAACAGCATCAGTATCACGGCTTCTTCCCTTTATCTCTGTTTTCTGGCCACCATTTGTTCCTCGCCGTGTTAATCCCTCAAAGTTGATGTCTTCATCATTTGAAATCCTTTTCATGTCTGGTTCTCTCTCTGGAGAAGTTTTGAGGCCAGACAGCAGACTATTTAAAAAAAGAAAACAGCCAAGGAAGGAAGGCTGGAAGGAGAGACACTCCATAATCAAGGTAGACTATCTGCTGGATCCTATAGGTTAGGACAGCAGACCCCTGCCCCCCTAAGGTTAAGGTATAAGTGTCAGCCAAGTGTTTATAGTCAATAAGACTTTTTGTGCAAGCGTGAAGGTGTATGTGAGTAGACTTGATGCATGTGGAGGTGGTGTTTATGGATCAGAGTGATTTATACTGAGTACAGCGGGCCCTATCATTAGCTGAGGGTGAGCACAGTCCTCCTCAGAGCCCCTCTCTCTCCAGGCCACGCCCAGACCAGCCCCAGGGCCAGATTGAGCGCGGGAACACAGATGCACCGCTGGGCCTGATTGATGTGCTGGACAAGCCCCCTCTCCAAGCCTCTACACCCTCCACCTAACCTTGCATATTTCTGTCCTAGCCTGGTTTGCGTGTCTGTGTGTGGCGTGGCATATTTCTACATGTAACTTGAGGGGGCTTGAGGACTGAAATCACCAATGATGGATTCTGATCACATAGTTTTGTCTTGTTTGTTTGATGTTTAATCATTCTTTGGTGTTTTTCGCCAATTGATCAGATTAAAATTTCTATCAATGTCTTGACTTGACTTGCAAAAGTTGGTGTATGTTGTGCTGACACTGTTCACTAGCTGAAGGGAAAAATGAGAATGAGAGAATGTGAAAGAGCTGCTGATTATTTGGGAGTAACTGAAGCAGCTAAAAGTACTTACGTTTCATGGACTTTCAAAGCTTCCTTTTATTCAACATTTATTCAAACTTATATATTGGAATTTTGTTCTAGCAGGGCTTGAATCAAGTGCTGCAAAGATTAAAGGAATAGTTCAATTTTTTTCAAAATATACTTTTGTTCTTTCTTGATTGATTTGATTGATACCTTTTGAATCTGCATTGATTTGACTACCAACCTCATTGACACCAAGTCACTGTGCCCGGCCAAGAAATCCCCTGTAAAGCTACAACTTGTCATTTTTAAACTTTAGTTTTTGCATGGATTAAACAAAGAAGATATAGCACATTAATTAGAAGAGTGTAGAAGTGCTGATTACATTAATGTTGGGCAAGACCAGGCTAGCTGTTTCCTCCAGTTTCCAGTCTTTAAGGTAAGCTAAGCTAACTGCCACACCTGCATTGGTGCATATGCTTATTGAGACTGGGATGTCGACATGACTGTGAGTCAACTGCCATCAAAAAATGTTGTGTATGTATTGTAATACCAATTCTGAACTTCTTGACCTGACAAATATCCCATATTATAATAAAAGCTAATACTGATAATAAGGAAAATTAAACCAAAACTTAACATTTTTAAATAATAAAAACTAAACCAAAATGAGCAAATGCAACCAGGAAACTAACTGAAACTAAACTGAATTTGAAATGAAATAAAAATAAAAACTATTGAAAAATATCAGATCAGATTAACCTGAGCATCTTATATATGTATTATTTTTTATTCACACAGGTCATTATACAATGACCAGAATTTGTTAGTTCACTATTGGGAATATGATTTCTCATTTTGGAATGAGGTTCTTGAGGTGTAAGATTATTAAGTGCAGTTTATTAGGTATTAGAAGATAAGACCAGTCATTGGGTGTGAAATTAACATAAAAGGAGGAAGAGGGAATTAGCGAAAAATTTAAGATGAGGGGCAGGATGAAATCAGCTAAATACAACTCTCCTTCAACTTCATCTGCAGGGATTACAATATGTCAGCGAGGGGCAGAGGAATGAGAGGGAAGACAGTAAGTATACACACGTCCATCACACTCCTCGCATGGAAACGCTGACCGCTGCAAACTGCTCTTTCCGTGAGAGGAGGACACATGTTCTATTGATTAAAGCTGGAGAGCATGAGAGAGAAAAGCATGTGCACTGTGTGAACTAAAGATTTTTGCCAAGTAACAACAACTGCTGCACTGCTGTAGAAAGAAGAGAGGAGCGTGATCACCTATCAGCACTCAACCAGATCCCCTTTTGCCCCATGATGGGCACCTAAATCAGCTGGCAGTCAGCATAGCTCTGGCCTGTAATCACGCCATATGGATACACCTACTGTACACACACACATACACACAAGTACACCTCAGCTTAGGTCCATCTATCCTGATGTGATGGTTTATTTGGAATCCATGGCCACAGCCACTGTAGCACCACTGAGTCTCTCTTTTGACACTTTGCTCACATGTGTCCAGCAGCTGGCTCCTGATTTAGTTATTCCCCCAATATCAACATCATGAAATGTCAGAGAATTACTCTTCATCAAGTCACCCACGCTCCCTCCTCTACTTGTTCCTCTCTTTCCTTTTGGTCCAGCTCCCTCCCTTTCTCTAGCCTGTCCTCATCTC
This sequence comes from Holacanthus passer, assembly GCA_025331565.1. Classification (NCBI taxonomy): domain Eukaryota; kingdom Metazoa; phylum Chordata; class Actinopteri; family Pomacanthidae; genus Holacanthus; species Holacanthus passer. Next base: position 2,607,447 of record JAFREQ010000039.1, read on the forward strand.
GCCAGCACCTTTTCATTAGAGCCTCGGCTGCAGTTCAATTTGTCTTGATCAGTGCGTTGTCTGAACCGTGTGACGGAGGCAAGGGCAGAGACAGGAGAGCCGCATGTCAGAGGAAGCAGACAAACTGATAGCAGTGTCAAATCTAACATACTGATGCTGTTCAGGCTGTGCCAGTGCTGCACTGTACTCTCAGCAATCACGAGCATGTACACATGTTCGCTGATGCTTCTAAGCATGATGGAGGCAGACAGGGACGCAAAGATGAAATGTTTAATTAAAACACAGACACCACTGGTTGTTTCACCGTCAGGGTCAGGGTTAGGTTAATATCCAAATACGTTAGGGCATGAATTAGTCTTTATCCTTGTCCATGAAATCCAAATTCAACATGTTACGAGTTCAGATGAAAGCAGATGAAAAATGATTATTAAATGAAGTTGCACATACTTTTTTTAGTCTTTATTTTATGATAGTAAAGCATATTGTTTGGACTACATGGACTTTTATAGAGCACCTTTATCCAAGGTGCTTCACAAATTTGCCTCTTACTCACACAGTGATGGCAGCAAGCTACCATTCAAGCAATGTGGGGTTTAGTGTCTTGCCCAAGGACACTTTGGTGTGAGCTGGTGATCAGACCTGCTCTACCTGCTGAGCACAGCTGCCCATGGTGTGGAATGCAGCTCTTAAACTGCATATAAGTTCCACATTTAACACCAGTCCGACTTGCTGTATGTTTAAAGGTCAAGCAAAAGAGTTTTGGCTGACATGAATTCATTTTCATTTAACTGTATTCCATTGTTTCTCTCTGAGGTAAGATGAGGGAGATTTATTGGAAACCAGCTGGACACTACATTATTCAGAAACCTGGAGTCTTTCAAACCTCAGGCCGGTGTTAAGTCCGAAAAGTCTTACAATACTTTAAGAATACTTTGCATCACTAGCCAGAGGTGCTGCGGTGGCTGACCCTGGCTCATTGTGGAGGGGCTGATTTGAAAACCTTCATATAGAGATTTATAACTTTAATTCTTTTTTGGAGGTTTTGAAGTGTAAATGATGTACAATAGGACAGTGCTGGAACAGTACAGGTTACAAGTGGAACGCCATCAGGACAGGTGACATGCTGGTACAACAGGAGGTAAAGCAGGGTTTAGTCAGGGGAAATAAAATATCCAGTTATAAGGTAATTGAGGGAGGAGCAAGAAAAAGGGAAAAGAGGTAGAGGAGGGACGGGAAGTGCCCCTAAAACCAAACTCTCCACTCTTCCTCCAAACCACCCTGGCCAGAACCTGCTGAAATGAAACGTGTATGGTACGTGGTTTAATCATGATGATTGGCGGCATATCAGTTTGGAGTTCTGGTGTACCTCTGTCTCAGAAAATAAAAGAAAGGTGAAATTCAAAAAGAGTAGAGGACGAAAGTGGTGGTTCAGAAAAAGCAAAAACTTTTAAGGAAATACCCATTTGATTTTGGGTACATCTGATTGATTAGTTCATAGGAAAAACATCCAGTAATTTATTGAAAGATCAGAAGGTCTGAAAAGAAGAAGTGGCAGGGTGCAGTCTTACAGAAAACAAATCCTGGCCTACTAATAGTTTTTAAAGCGGAGGTCCAAAGACAAACTTAAAAACAGACTGGATCAGGTTAGTTCCGTAAATGTGGTCCAATGGTGTCCAGGGGCTCCTGAGTTTGTTTTACGCAGCCCCTAGAGACAAAAGCAATGCTATTTTCATCTTATGTTTCACCGACCGAAAGAACAGACACTGATACGATCTTGAAAGATGCATTTGATGATAAAATCTCATCAAATGGAGGCTATTGTGTGATTTGAGGTCTTCAACACGAAAAAGAGCAAACATCCGTTTGGTGACAGAGTTGTCCAGTCTGCTGACTTCAACCTTGATTGAACACAAAGTCTAAGTGATTCACTAAGTGCAAAGGACTGGGTTGTCTGAGACGGTATCACTTCATTTCCCTTTTGTGTCGCAGTTCTCTAATTGTGGGGGAGTTGGGTCTAAGACCTTCTCAGGCATGTTTTAACAAGGGTAATCTAAAATGAGGGGAATGGGACACAAAACATTTGGAGTAAGGTGTAACTGGGAAAGTAAATGTTAGTCATTGAGAAAACCTTAGAGCCATCCAGAAATTTGGTAGGTAGAGTTAGGGAGGAAGGGTTTAAAAGAAACAGCGACCTCTTACTCCATTTTCATCACGTTAAGACACTGTTGCAACAAAACTGTGACTGTGGGAGTAGACACAGTGGGCATCAAAGGTTTACAAAAAAACAAAATAAAGACAGAGAGAGGAGGACGAGGAGGAACGAAGAGGAGTGGAGTCGGGGAAACAAGCACAAGCGCCATGGCAACACATAGAAAGAGGAAGAAAAGAGTTACCCATAAGTAGCCGCCGTTTCACCCGCTTGTCCACATCAGCTACTGACGTGGCATTGAACTCAGAGCTCTCAATTGCAGCCTCATCTTTCTCTAAAACACAAGTGACAAGGGGACAAACAGTGAGCAGCAGGTTAATGAGAAGCCCAAATGACCAGACCTTCAGCCCCTCTTGGCGTTTGAGCAAAAAAAACCAAAGCCAAGAAGCAAGAAGCGATGAAGAAGCGCCAAAATCCCTGTTAGAGTGTTAATCCCCAAACAAATGATAAATCCCCCAGAGCAAACAAAAGAACAAAACAAAATGAAAATGATCAGTATCAGTGTGTAGCTTACAAAATGAAGCAGTAGGTAGGCAAGTAGGTAGGTAGGGAAGGGAAGGGGAGGAGGTTCAGGAATTACATATGAAAAAAGTTTTTGAAAAAAGATAGGTAGAGGTGTGGGGTTTTGGGGATGGAGTCGGGTTGGGGTGAACGTTAAGGGATTTTAATTCTGATGTTGACATTGCTGTAGTCACCGATGGAGTTTCTGTCTTCCATATCAAACAGCCACACTTTGTCGGCAATGATTCCCTTGCGTTAGGATGGAGGAGGACGACGAGAAAAGAGGGAGGGGAGGATATGTGTCCAACATTTCCAAGACAAGCTGCCTTAAATGTGGGCACAGAGACAGAAGCAAAGAAAAAAAGGGGTGATGTTGATGACAAGATAGAGGAGATAGGGTGGCACTGGGGAGGACGAGAGGTCAGACAGCAGAGGGAGGTGCTTGAAGAAGATGATCAAGAGGGAATGATGAACGGAGTAGGAAAAGGGAGCAAGAGAGATAGGGATGAAAGAACAGAATCAGTCCCATCATGGCCCACAATGGGAGAGGTATATGAGGGAAGGAGGGGTGCACACACTAAGAAATGTGATTTGAAGGGGGAGTGTAGGGAGGGCATGCAGAGGAATAAAAAAGCAGGAGGGGGTAGTCTGGGGGCAGCGCTGGTTGCCTGTTTGTCTATGGAACACATCACAACTGGCTTTAACAGTCAATGCTGGAAAAACCAACTTCCCAAAGCTGGGCAGCGGAGGTGGGGGGCTGAGGGGTGGAGGGGGAGGGAGGTGAGGGGGAGGAGAGGAAGGAAGGTGGCAGTGGTGATGGTTGTAGAAGGGGGTGTTAAGATGGCATGCATGTGGTGCGGCGTCGGGGATGCCGGGTTTGATGATGGGGCTGAGAGAGGGAGGCGGCCTTTCACTGGGCCTGAGTCATTATGGCCTGAATGAGCATCTCTCTGTGAATGGACGCCACTTTCTGCAACAGGACTGGGCTTTGATGTACACACACAGTCCTATGGGATGGTGGGGGGTGGAGGGTGGATATGGGGGTAATTAATGTCCCTTCCATTCCCTGGCCCACTACCGTTTTCTCTCAGGCGCTTGATGGACAAAGTGGAGGACTCTCTGAAGTCCACTCAGGGATGAATGGAGGCTTTCTGGTGCTCAGCTAACGGGTGAAATGTGGCTGTGTGAATGTGTGATTGTTGAATCGAATGCTTGTGTATACCAGTGTGCGTGCTTCGGAGTGTCTGCTTGCTTGAGTGTGTGAAAAAATCTGTCAGAGAGGGACATAAAATGTGTGTGAGGGGTGGATGTGTAAGACAGGTTGAGAAGGGGTGGGAAGAGGAGAGTCCCACTAGCTCCTAAAGAGTCTATGGGACTAAGCGGTGGTTGGAGGCCCACAGAGAGGGCAGTGTTTTAGAGAGCCAGACCTACGCAGGACGAGGAGGAGGGGGAAGAGTTAAACCACTCTACACTACTACAGCTAGGAGGGGAGAAGAATGGTAAAAACCAATGCATTGGAAGGAAACAGAAGGACCAGGGTCACTAAAAACAACAACAATAAAAACGTACTTCAGTTCAAACAGGGAAAATAAAATAAAGGAAAACAGAAAAAAAGGAAACCATACAAATGCAGTGCAGGCTCTCCCATGCAGCTGGACAAGAGGACAAACGGACAGAAAGATTAGTGAAAGAGGCAGACAAATGGACGGTGTGGCACATGTAAGTGGACACATGCAGTAGAAACAGCATGTTATTAGAGTGAGGAAAGGTGAGCGGAGCAAGTCCCTGCCTCTCTATGAAGGTGTATGGAGCAAGAAAGGGGGTGGATGGATGGGAATGTTGGCGGTTATTTGGCTTTTGACGAGTCTTTTTGTTTGGGGCTTGTGAGGAGGTGGAGGATGAGGTGATAGTGAGAAAGCTGGAGGAGGTTAGGTTTGCTTTCGTGGGAGATTTACCTAAGATAAGGCTGCAATTGAGATGTCTGTTTTTTAACCACAGAGTCTTACACGTGGCCCCCGAGGCCCCCACCCCGCCCACCCGGAGTCACTCTTTCCTCTTGTGCACCTTTAAATCCACCTGATTTGGTTCGACATGGATGCTCAGACAAGACAGGCAATCAGGTACTATCACCAGAAAGCAGGAGGAGGAGGAGGAGGAGGGAGGAGGAAGGAGGAGCAGAGGGGACAGCGCTACATATAGAGGGTAAAAGGGAAGGTGGGGGGGTTAAAGGCAGGCCCCTAGAGCAGTTGGGACACTCAGATAGAGAAGTCCTTTCTCTCATCAAAGTGTGAAGAGAGACCGAGAGGGAGACAGAGAGAGAGAAAAGACAAAAGACATTGGGAAAGGAGGGAGAAGAGGGTTCCCGCTTGTTCTCATTCTCCTTCCTCTTCGAATCCTTTGCTTGATGATGTGTTTCAATTCTTCAAAGCAGCTGGAAAGAAAACGGGGTTATTGGCAGTCAAAACCTGGTGCTGTCGAAAAGCAGCACTGCAATCTGCTCGAGTGGAGAAGGTGAGAGACAGTGAGAGAAAGAGAGAGGCAGAGAGAGAGAGAGAGAGAGAGAGAGAGAGAGAGAGAGAGAGAGAGAGAGAGGGAGAGAGAGATGTGTTTTCAGTGTTCAAACACAGCAGGAAGGACAGCACATCAAAATGACATCAGATAATTGTATGTCCGTGTGTGTGATCAACAGCATCAACATCGTTCTGAGATGTTCCTCAGTTTACAATCAGGAATGTGAAAACTCGATGTATTTGTGCAGGTGATTATAGTCTCACCAGTTTACATGGAAGCGTTGAATCACACTTACACTTTGTTTTCTTTGGTTTTAACCACATGGAAAAGATTTTTTTTATTTGGTTCTTTAAGGTTTACACTGCCCATTACAAATGAACCCAAACTTGTAAACAAAAAGTCACATGGATTCTGAAGCAGTTCATTAACTGGACAGAGATTTGGTGACTTGTCACCCTGCCAGGTCAGACATTCTGGCAGTCCAAACAAATTGTGATTCCAAACTCTGAACTATAGTGATTACTGCTCATGGATTTCTGCCTAGAATGAATCGCTATGAAAGCCTTTTCTGGTGTTTGTATCAATTCTGAATACTTGAAGAAACAGCCAAATGTGACACCAGTCCAGACTGTGGTTTGGTCTACGTTCATTTTGTCAAGCTAAACTTTCCAAATTTGAGGAACTGCTGAACCTCCATCTTATTATACCCATTAATCCTGGCTTTTGGGGAGGTTTTCTATAATTGAATTGTTTTTCACCTTAGCCCTGACAAACTACTCTTCTAGAAAGGGTGTTTTGGTGCCACTTGAATTCAAGGGTCTGTCAAAATAAACCAAAATGAAGAGCTGTTACCCAGGCCTACATATGTATGACTAAATATATGAATACATATGTTTTACAGGTTATCCTCAATCACTCACGTTAATACATTTGTTGTTATTAACAGAACTTTCTATTGCTATTACTTGAGCCAGTACATATTAGATGTACATTTTTGTGAATTTTTGCACAGTTTATTAATTCATATCTTCAGATAAATAATGCCAACACAAAGAAGAAACAAAGAACACAAACAACATGATGTCAAAGACACAATGGTTTAACAGTCAAAAATACATCTACATACCATAATCTAAAATCAGCATAAAAATGTAATAAATGAAAGCATTTCCATTGAGATTGTGCATGGCCTGACCACTTTGTTTATTTGCCTTACATAGGAACATTTGAGCAGCTAAGTAATCAAAGGCAAACTACTTTGAGTAATTTGACAAAAGTAATTTAAATAAATTGAGTGATTAGTTTGAACAAATTAAGAATTAATCGGTTTGAGGATACATGTGTGCACAATTTTTAAATACCTTGGACTACAAGCCCTTGAGGCAAATATACTCAAACTACAACCAGTGTGACTGGAACAATCTGCGGTAGACTGGCTACAGCAGCAAAGAAGTGGTGATGAAAATTGCTTTCAGGCTCTACAAACTATTTCTTACATTTATATGAGCAGGAAGGAGGTGAAAAAAACAGAGTTACGAAGAACTCCACTTACCTGGAACACCTTATCCATCCTCTACTGATTAGAAAAATAGCAAGATGAAAATGAATCTCCTCTATATGAAAGCCAGGATATGGAGGCATGCCTCTGTTGACAGTCGTATACAAAAGGCCTGTTTGGGCAGAGAGAGCTGCCTGCTGGTTGCTGGCTGGGCTCACTGAGTCAACTGAGTTTTGACATGATGAATGTGCTTTTCAGAGTAGGACGGTGTCAGTCATTCATTTTCCACCAGCCAAGTCAGTCATTTCTCTTATACTCAAAATATATTACTGCCCATTCCTTGGCCCTGACACCCCACTCTGATACTCCCTCCAAGGCTTAATATGGGCATTATCATAGTGTTTGAGTGTTTGATATGTAGATGCTTATGTGGCAGAGAAGAAGCATCATAGTTTTCAATTTATACCTAGTACATCCTGATTTACTGAATACCCTGCTACAGTTTGCTTCTACTGTATCTTCAACAATCCTCTGGAAAAAAAATAACGGTTGACTCTTTCTTAGCCATTGGATATTAAAAGGGATGCTCTTGTGACTCATTGCTTAAGAAAAACATAAGATTTGCATTTTTCAAAATTTTTAAGGCTGTCAAAAGTGACAAGTTTACTTTTTTGTTTCATTTGAAATCTGTAACTTTGCAACAATATCATGTGCCCACCAACCAGCATTCATGGGTCTTTCTGCCTTGTTTAAATCCAAGGTGAGACAGCTTTAGCAGCCTGTAAGTCCTGCTGATGCAGAATTTGTAAGCACTTTGGCTAAGATATGGGAAAAAAAGGATGAACCTCAAGGAGTAGAAAACAATTTAACTTGTTTCCAATTTTGAAATCCTTGATTCCCTGATGCCTGAATTAAACTTTGTTCTTGCAATAAAATGCTATTATTATTATTATTATTAATCATCCTTGTTTTTACTGACAGCATTTCTTAAAAGCAGCAGGGCTACAATGAAACACAAGTCTCATCTGTTTGTTCATTAACAGTGTGAAGTGATTGTATTCATAAATCAGGGTAAAGCTGGATATGGACATAATTCTGTGAAGTGCTGTTTCTGTCTGTGTGTTGGTGCGAGCAGCCCCCTGTCTCTTTTGTGTTCGGCAGTTTAAATAAGACAAGGCCGGGGGCAGGGGAGAGGAAATTTGGGGAGCTGGGAGATGATCTATCTGCCAACTCACCACCTCCAACCCCAACCCCCCACTTCCTAATTTTGTTACTTTTCTTCTTTTAAATCATCTGTGCTACACTGAAACTGTCCGGGGCCTTCTATCATACAACAGATGTTACAGTCAAACAGATGTGAGGGCTCCAGGGTATGTGCGTGTGCGCGAACCGGGAAGCCATCTTGGTTGCCACTCACCGATGCAGGTCTTGCTGTCTGAGTGCAGGGCGTACTTCTGGTGGCAGCCACACACCGGCCCTGTGTCTGTGTCATCACACGTGTGCTGGCAACCGCCGTTTCCATAGTTACACGTCACTGAAGACACACAACACACACACGCAAGTCTTACTCTTGGCTTGTATATTATGTGTAAAACAAGGCTTGTGGCATTTTAAATGTCCACTAATTTCTTATTTAGCTTCAAATAATATGAAACGCTCTAATGTGTAAGACAGGAGCCCCACAGGGATATTTATACTGTGCAGTAATAAAGAAGCAAAATGGATATATGGCCTAACTTGACAGATGGGAGTCAGTCATAACAGGATGAAGAAAGAGAAAGACAGGAAGAGAGAGGGGAAGACAGAGTGAGAGATGGAGAGTATGGGGGATGATAGAAAAAGAAACACAGAGATGAAGAGAGAAAAAAGGAAGTAAAAAAAATGAGGGAATATAGGGAAAGAAGGGGGATTAGGAAAAGAGAGAAAGAGGGGAGAATTATTTATTGATATAATTAGTTAGTTATATGTGTAAAAAAGAGGGAGAAGGAAACATAAGGGGAAAGAGAGGGTTAGAGGTTTGTCTGGAAATTTGTATAAAAAGCAAAAAATTCAAATTACATTCTATATAATTGGAAGGCTCTTTTATTTGTAATACTACTAGAAATGTGTATTTTCATCAATTAATTTACACTTTAAAAGAAATGACAATATATCAGAATGACAGAACAACAAATTCTGATCTTCCACTTAAACATTTAGATTTAGTTAGGTTTGGACACAATACCAACTTGATTAGGGTTAGAGAACAACCATGGCTTGGGTGATTAAGGTTACAGTAGTAGCCACAAACCTAGTCCTGCCGGAAAGCGAGACAATGACGGGGAGAGGGGAAGGAGGAAAATGTTTCTTTTTGTACATTCTTCCTTAAAAAGGAAAAAAAATGAGAAAGAATGTGAAAAACACAGGGATGAGAAAAGATATGAAAGTGGGAAAAAGAGAATATTCTCAGAAAATGCAAGAAAGCAAACATGAGAAAGAGCAGACTGTAACTATGAGATTTCACTGAACAGCCTTCCTCTGAGCTTTTTTGAGATCTCACGAACCTTAGCCCTTATCCACCACGGAAACCAGGTTTTAACTTTACTTCCTTGGCCCTTAAACAGCCAGCTAAGTAGTACTGTCTCACAGCCACAGATTCTTGAGATGGAGTTCGCCAAAATACACAGAACTGTTTTGTCAAGCACTAACAATGTGAGACGTTTGTGATGCATCCAACATTTTTACTTTTGCCTAATTTTCTTAATCTCCAGTGTTCTTGACATTTAACAGGGTTAACTCTTCGGGAGCTCTTCCTAATTTTGCAGTTCCATTAATCTGGACCATTTCTGGATGTTTTAGTGACTCTGAGTAGAAGGGAGGGTAGAAAAGAAATAAAAAGGAGAAAGGATGAGGCCAAGAGATAAGGATGTGGGAGACATTGGAAGAATGGAAGGCGTGTGTGTGTGACAAAAACTGTATCTCCCATTTTTCTCTCTCTTTTTTTTTGGGTCAGTGGGTGAGGTTCAGGTTTGGGTAAGGGTGAGGCAAGTAGTGGTTATGGTTAGTTTTGGGTAAGTCTCCAGTAAATGAATGTAAGTCTGCGCAATGTCCCCAAAAGTGAGCAAAGTGTGTGCGTGTGTGTTCGTGGGTGTGTGTGCGTCTCGAGCCGTTGCAGACATAACTACCATTTCTTTCATCACTCGTTTACTACCGTCCTGTGCCGCCATGCTCAACAGGCCGGCACAGCACTGGGTCTCTCACTGCTAATAAAATATTACCACAGTGGGGGACGCATTAGAGCCTTTCAGAGGCTTTCACAATCTTTACACTCTCACCGTCTGAGATGAGAACAAGATGTGTTGCCAAACAAAGTGTAACTAAAAGCTTATTTTTTTTCCCCCTCAAAAACAGCAGCCCTAAATTCCATGGCTGCAGGCGCTCGGTGTGAAGAGTGAGAAACAGGGATAGACATGAATTCTCTCTGCTGAATCCTTCAGCACCTTCAGCTTGGCCTGAAACACTTAACTGGCCCTAATATTTTACCACTGAAGGCCTACTGGAACTTGTCCATCATTGCTATTACAGATGTTTATTACAGGAACAGTTTAGATCCTTCATTGCACCAGTATGTAACCTCAATAAAATCAAGTCTATGAAACAAAGTGTTAATACCTCGCTGCCATGTGGATTGTAAAAGTGACAAGTCAATTAACTGAAGATTAACAGATGACGGAAAGCGTTATGCAAAAGTGCATTTGACTACATGTAGGATTTCAAGATCTCCTACGTCCGTGAGCTGCTCACTGAACAAATGTGAACAAATCTAAAATATAAATCAGAGACTTATGGTTGACCTAAATGGACACGCACTTCCTGGTGTGTGTATGTGTGTCAGTGTGGGCATGTGGGGTAGCACTGAGGTCAGGTGTGACACATACATGTGCAGTCTTTCTGGTTTTTGGCCAGCTCAAACCCAGGACGGCACTCGCACGACACCCCGCCTTTGCCTGGAGCCTCTCTGCAGATGTGGGCGCAGCCATGGTCCTTGTTCATGCAGTTCATCCCATCTGTGCAGGGGACAGAGGAACACAGAGACTGTAAGAACTTTTAAAACTGTGGAATGTTTGATTTGTACAGAAGAGAACTCAGCTGACAAGTTATCATCTCCACTGGCACATGTGAGTTATGTGTTCTTTCTAAAAGTAGAGGACCTGAAAACTTGGCTTAGTATTTCTTGACAGTGACTCACCAACTTGTTTTCCCAAGCCCATTTAGTAAGATCCTTTATACAATCATGTGAAGTGGTGAATCTCGTCCCACCCTTGCTTGTGAACGACTGAGTCTTTCCGGGATGAACCTTTCATACCCAATCATGATGCTATCACCTGTTACCAATGAACCTGTTTACCCGTGGAATGATCCAAACAGGTGTTTTTGGATCAGTCCACAACTTTCACAGTCTTTTGCTGCTCCTGTCCCAACTTGTGTGAGACATGTTGCTGCCATCAAGTTCAGAATAAGCAGATATTTACATCATACCATTTATCATTATCTATATGTGTCACTTCATGAACATCATGCCTTCTGAGGCCATATGAAACTGTCACCAGAATCTGCAGCTCCCCTCGGCTTCACAGAGCTTTACAGAGGGTTTCAGTGAACAACACAAATACAACAACAACAAAAACATATGCAGCTATAGCATCACATTCATTTATTTTTTGCCCTTCCTGCTTGGACTAAGTATGGGCCTTAAAGACAACCTTCATTTTTAACAACGCGAGCAGCATGGCTCCAGTGCTGGCAATATCACTCTGTTGGTCTGTCCACCACTTTGGCCAAGACTGAAATATGTTAGGATGAATTCATGAAGCTTTGCATATTCATGGTCCCCAGAGGATGAAGCCTACTGACTTTGGGGAGCCTGTGATTTTACCTCTATAGCCAAGGTCAAAACTCATTTTGATCTTTGACCTTGGCTATAGCGGTACTTATCAAGATTCATACTTATCAAGAAGTATCATCTGTCCCCAAGTCAGACCTCATGTTGCCACTGCACTTTTTTTTAAGCTGTGTCATTGCACACAGAGCAACTGAGGACAACAGTGGGACAGGTGTTAAACCTTACAAACAGTGTCTTTTCAAAATTACAAAACACACAGTGATGGAAAAGAGGAGGTTGATGGAAATGGAGGGCGGGGTGACTTGTTTCTGTTATCTGCTCCAACTCGCTCTGCTCCGGTGCTAAATGTTAGTGAAGTTGGCTGAACTAACTGACAGCAGCCGTGAGGAGGGATTTTATTTATAACTGAACTAGGACCAGGATTCACACTTTTATTTCTCTGGCTGTATGGAAATATGACATTTTCACACTATGATGATGAACAAAGGCATTCAAATCAAATACAGAAGTTGAGTGGAATCCCTGCTGTGTAAAATCCATAATTCAGTAAAGGATCATTTTTCTATGATGGTGTGGACTCCACTGCTGACAACTTTGACCTACTGCAGCATTCTAATAGCCATAATCACAGCAGAGAGCAACCTCATTAGACACTGAGGAGACTTGCAACCGAGGACCTGTGGTTTCTCTGGTGTCTGTGACAGAACGCATAATCCTCAGGAGGAGCTGAATGACCAAAGGTCATCAAACCACTGTTTGCCTTTCCTAATTGCTAAAAGCCAGTTTCACACTTTCTGAAATCCCACTTTCTCACACAGTAAAATCCAGACACATTTCCTCTTCTTCATCAGCACAAATTATCCCAGTGCCTTAAATTATGACTCTGCTCAGCCCATATTCTCAGCTGTCACTTCGCTCCGAGGCTTCTTCTTGTCAGCACTGACACAGCTGGTCATCCCTCCGCCTACTCGTCTTCTGATCCCTCCATCCCTTCATTCCTTCACCCGGGCCTTCTTGACGCGGTCTACTATCCTGGTGATTTACAGAGTACACTGTGGTAATAATATCTGAAATAGGCCAGTGTTTAAATCTTCATCAGCGGGGAGAGGAGCTGGGGGAGGAAGTGAGGAGGCGGAGGACCGAGGGCCAATGCTCTCCAGAGAGACGAGCAGGGAGGGAGAAGCCGGCCAAAGATATTACTGAGCTCTGGGAAGAAGTGGAAAAGTCAGTTCGGGAGTGCGGGGATGTCGTGGCTTGTCACAATCAGATCACTCACACAGGATGGTTTCTTTTACAAAGTTTATGTAATGTGTGTTTTCATAGCTAAACTTTATCACACTCCAAGCTGGTGAATGTTTTAGATGTGATGTTTCCAACCACAACAACATGAGCTCCCTTCAAAGGACACTCCTTTCATCATTTTGTTTCTCAAGTGCATCGTCAGCGTTTACCTGTGTGACAGGGGAGCCTTTCCCAATCACACAATTCCATTTGTCATTCTAATGGGCAGTTACAAATTGTTACAAAATACAAAAGTTGGAAGACTTCTTGATTTTTAATCCTAAAGGGGAATTTATGTTTTTGTGTATGTAAAGGGTTACAGTGTAGCTGTCTGCACATATATATGTACACCTATGTACGCACACATACATATGCACAGATAGTGCATAGCAGTCACGGCTATGCTGTAGTTGATATGCATCTCCTCAATTATGATGGGTCAGCCAGAGGTGTTTCCAGGGCTGGTGGAGATCGTTGGTATTGAGACAACATAAAGCATATTTAGGAAGGTTCAGTTTTCTTTCCAAACACCTTAACAGAAATTTAAAGACATCTTCACTGCAAACTTCTGTCTCCAGCATGGTAGCGGTCTGCTACTAAAACCTGTCCCATTGTTGCTCTATCATCATAGTCCATCACTATGTTTATTTTGATGCAGATTCAAATTCAAATACTGATCAAAATCTTCTAAATATTTTCTGTTATTAAAATAACAAATTTAGAGGACTGTGCAGCCTGGGCAGAGATATGTGCTCTGTGAATACTTTCTAGATATAGTTGCATTTGGTTTGGTTTCCAAGCAAATCCAAGCACCATGTGGAAGATTTAAGTTGTAGTGATTCATATTCAAGTTTTTAAAGCAGAAACAATATTACACAATGGATAAACTTAATTGTCACTAATTTGCATCTTTACACCTCAGGATTTGTGGGGTAGCACTCACCAAACTTCATCTAGATTTGGTTCAAAGACACACCCTTTCCCTGGTCCCAATGGTGAATAATGTTTCTTCATGGGGCCCAAGAGTGTTTCAAGTACCTCATTAGGGTGCCATTCCCCCTAGAGAGTCCCCTTCACAAACAAAAAGTCCTTTCTTAAACGCTGCCATTCTGGCTGTCCACTCCCAACAGGACCATTACATCAAAGTCCAAAATAAAAGGAGCCAGAGGAAATTGTGCATTTACATGATTAACAAAAGATCAAACTAAATCTGCCCCTCTGTTCAACATTATATAATTCAGACAATATATTTCAGTTAACATTAAATGCAGGCACAGACACTAATTCACAGCCAAATTTGGACCTTGTACAATCCACAATCGAAAAACCAGCAGCGCAATGAAACCGGGGGTAAAATAACTGTAAGCAGTTGCCAAAGCATGCACTGACCCTGTTTGAAAACTAAACTCATAAGAAAGCAGAGTATCTACAATCAATTTAAACCTGGGAGAAGTTAAATAAACTGAGGCCGAGGGATAAGGTGGACACAGGCCTGGGACTCAGCACAATCGAGCCTAAAACAACAAACAGAGCCACGGCTGCAAACTGTGGCCTCTCAACGTGTCTGATGTGACGAAGCCTGCAGCTCACTGAAAAGTTTACCTGTCAGACCTGAATAACCCACACAGGTCACTGGATACATATTCAGCCAGATTTGATGTTGAGTTCTGTTTAGCTCAACGTCAGCGCTGACCTGCTGATACAGTCAGAGACAGGCACAGACCACATAGACACAGCCATAATATAATATATAAGGTAATATAAATTAAGCAAATACAAAAGAGACACATTGTATAAAACAATCCGACAGGACAATTAATCATCATGCACAAAAGATTAGATTATATTAGATGGCAAAGTAAGTAGATTAGTTTAAGCTTTTTAAGAGACATAAAAAGGAAGCCATACGGCAGAAACACTACAAACATTTGACCATATGTGTTTCATTGATTTCAGATAGAAAACCACTTTTCATGTTCACAAAAACAAGTGACAGCAAGTCATACTGATATTGTGTGTGAAATTTTGTGATATGTTGTAGCAGCTAGTTGGATAGAGACGTTCCAAAAGGATTGAGTTCATTTACATGATTTCTCTATATGCCACAAAAAACTGTTTTGTCTCAACACTTCTGCCACATTAATGATGAAACATTGGATGTATATCGTGGCATGATGTTAAAAATGCTGATAAAATGTCTTTACAGTCAAGAGGTTTGCTTCCAAATGTAGTGCAAATTTTAACTGAATGTCAAGAAAATCTGCAAAAGAAAATGTGAATTGATTGACATTATGAGATTATTAGGGCTTGGTTTGTCCAGATAAACAGCTGGTGGAGCAAATTTTCAAGTCACATTCCCTTAAACCATTGCAGAAGAAGGTGCAACAGGATGGTGTCATTAAAACAGTGAAAAAAAATGTAGAAAACACGATGGAAATTTGGCATTTCCATTTGTTTCATCTATCTGTTTGATGAATGTTACAGTCTCCTCATCACTCCAAACACATCTGATGGTTCTGTCTCTTCTGTAGAAGCTTCAGTGGATGTTGCTTCACATGTTTTATGTACATCATCAATTATTTGCTAAGTCTGTTTCCACTGCATTTTGCCACATTCTGCTTTTAACAATGTAGCAACTTTTCCACCTCAGCTATTCAAGTTTTCTGCATTTCAGTTCAGGTTGTTTCTTATAACAGGTGGATGGAGACCCATCTTAGGTCAGTTTTGATGGCAATTGTCCAATTAGCAGTGAAAAGGTAGAGAGAAGGTTGACGTTTCTTCTTTCCAGCTCGGTGTGCAAGCTTTGTTTAGATTGGGGAGGTCAGCAGGTTTACAACTACTGAAGCTCCTCACTGGGAGCTACAGCAGGTCCAGATAAAACACAGAGACACGTCTTCATGACCCAGTAAGAGCCCCCAGGACACAGTCTCTCCTCTGTCTCTTTTATAATCCTCTGTCTGTCTTTCTCTTTCACTTCCCCTGCCTTTCTTTATCCACCTCGCCACACGTCTCTCTCTCACTCTCTCAGGAGCTCCGACTCCAGATGAGGTCCAAGCATATCACAGCCGTGTTATTACAACCTGAGTCTTGCAGCGTTACACCCCAAAGCCCCACAAGTCTGACTGGCAGGGTATAATGGGAGACGGAGGGGGAAAAAAGAGGAATGAAGTGAAAGACAGAGACGGACAGAGAGAGAGAGAAACTGAAGAAAGAGGAGAGGAATGTTCAAGGGAAAGGAAGATGGAGAGAGAGAGGGAGAGAGATGGATAATTTAGAGCCTCACAGTCTCTTTCCTCCCTTTTTCCTCTGAGGCTGATGAGGAATGAGGTGATGCTGAACGCCAGTCTCACAACCTGATCTCCTCACCAGGGAGGAAGAGAGATTTTGCAGTTCACAGTTTCACTCGAATGTGGAGAGAATATGATGTTAACTTTTGAAGATGTTGCAACATTCAAAATTTGACTAATTTGAAGCAACTATTCCTTATTAATAAAACACTATTTAAAAAATACAACACATTGTAATGTTGTCTTTATCTGCTGAAACGGTCTTAATTTAATGGGAGTCAGGGAGAAACAAGAGAGACCAAAATGACAACACAGACTAAAATCTCTGTGTCCAGTAATAAGAGCGCTTGTGGGTGCATATACATGTACATATGTTGGTACATGCACACGCATTCATGAGCATGTGCATGCCTCTCTGTGCCCACACATGTATGTATTACTGTGTGTGTTACCAGCTTCCTCTGAAAGAAAACCCTGCTGCCTAGAGTAGATGTTACATCACAAGTTTGGGATGTGCAGTGTTGTGTATAGTAAATACATGAATGTGTTGTAATTACTTTTCATTAACTTGTTCAGTGGAGAAATTAGTCTTAGTCTTTCGTTTCTCAGAGACTAACATGAAAATCGGATTCTACGTTCATCAGAATTTACATGGCAGCATGGGATAGCAATGTTTTTGTGAGTCTTAGTGTTTGTTTCCATTAACCTAGAAAACCTGGGTAAATAAACCCAACTAAAGCAATTTGGTCATTAGTTACAAAAAGCGAAAGTCTTAAATTTCAGAATTAAACAAATGATGAAGTGTGACAAAATATTCTTTACAAGCGTTGGAGTGAAAAGCTCACCAAACAGAAAAAAAAAAAAAACCCTCCTCAGCCATCTCTCCCGCCTCCCTCCACTTTTCCATCCATGCTCTTGTAAATGCTATTTTAATTGAAATCTGTCAGACGCTGGCTGTGTGTCTCTCTCACTGGTCCGCTCGAACCACAGTGCTATAGGTGCTAAGCCATGAATTTCAATGAGAGCTTTTCTTTGACTGGCTGCATTGAACTCCTTTAAATAAGGACTGTGCCTTTCTAATAACCCTCCCCAATCTCTTCTTCAAACACCAGAGGAAACCACACACACACACACACACACACACACACACAAATCCTTCTCCCTCATTCTTTTGCTTTCTCTTGCTGTATCTCACTCCAACTTCACACACAGCAGAGTACAAGGACTGTGGAATTTAAACATCAATATATGATAACAACTTTCATTTTGAGACATAATTACCATCTTATGTCTCTGTGTTGTATTCTACAGAGCGCTCCATCAGGTGAGCTTTGGAGGCAAACCTGTTGAATGAAAGCACGAAACAGGCAGCAGGCCCTGTTCTTCCACAGCAAACACAACTAAAGCTCGGTACTGAACGGTGAAACCTGGAACAGAAAAACCGTGTTTACCTTCTGCTCCAGTGGATCCGAAAAGAAAATGAACATGCCCGGAGCCATAACAGAAAGAGGGGACAAGTAGCAAAATCCCCTTTGTGACAGAGAGCAACAGGGTGTATGGGAAATGTGGTCTTAATTTAGAAAAACACTAACAAGCACTAGATGCTAACAAACTGTCCTGACAGCTCTCTCCTCTATTTACAGTACCTTGAAAGATCACAAGGCTTGGCCAGTTGAACTACCTGGAAGACCAGGGTGAAGGTTTTCCTGGTATTTTAAAGCTACCCTTCTCAGGCATCATTTACTTTTTTCAGGATTACAGGGATTTCTGGCCAGAGTTGTGATGATTAAACATAAAACCATTTTTTTCTGCTTTTGTTGTCTCATATTCTATATATTACTATACATTAGCCATGATTTCCCTTTATAGTACATTACATGTGAGGTGGAAAAAACATGCATGCCATACAGAATCATTTAATCCTCTGTTTTTCAGCACATCCTCTTAACGGTTTACAACCTGGTGGTTATGTGGAAGTCTCTGTGGAAGTGTCTGTCATCTTTATAGACCTAACCGCAAGTTATTATTGTATGCTTTGGCAGGGAAGGAATATCCAATAAGGAATTTTGGTGGCTTGAACAACCACAGCATTGTTCGCAGACATTGAGTTGCAATGTTAAGGCCAACTTCAACACTCAACCAATTTAATAGCAATCTACAATCAGTCCTCGGCTATGATTCAGGATTTAGGTGTGTCTGATGAAGCCACTTACTGAACTGTCTGCATAGATTACATTCACAGATTTTGCACTCTGCTTTGCTCACTTATTACACAACTAAGAGTATATAGTCTTACTAGCTGCTCTGTGATGGTGTTCTTAGGTATAACAGTGCTTTGAGATAAATGCTAATATCAGCATGCTAACATGCTCATAGTGACAATGCTAACAAGCTGATGCAGGTTTAATGTTTGGCATATTCACTTAGTTTAGCATGTCAGCATGTGTTGCTGAGAGGGCACTCAGTAGAGTGCAGATCCAAATCTGGACTGGAACAATTCCAAAATACCAGCCATGTTCACACATAGATCCATGCACAGCCTGAAGAGTTTATTAATGCTTCAGGTTTACTTTCTGAAGAGGTTCAGTGCAAAATTACAGTATGAATGGCTTAAATGTCAATCATCGAATGACATCGTATCATTCGTAAAATCGATCAAGAATAAGAATTGCATAATGCAAACAGTTTTGCTGCTCTTTTGTTGCTCGACACTATGAATTATAATAACTCCATATTTGCAATGCACAGACAAGACGGAACCGGTATAGTTTAGGGTCACGTGAACGCTGCCATCATGAAAGCGTGACACTGACATGTGACCACCACTTACGTTGTCCCTAGTGGACACATGATTGAAAACTGAAGCAGTTGTTGATCGCTTGTGGCTCCAACCAGCCAGTTAAGAGGAGTGAGGAGTCAGCAATCAATGGAGATAAACAGTAAACAGAACAGTCAATAAAAAATTATGAAACACGCAATCACAAGACATCCCAAATGTGCACAAGAAATATTCAGCTGATGGGTCGTCCAGGCTTACGTCTGGTGGAGATAATTTGTACTAAACACGAGTACATCTCAAGCTGATGGGCATATCAGTTGGTTTGGTTTATTTAGTCAAAAAGTGCTGTGACATTTTGACCTGATGGTGGTACAAGATAAAAGGTCAGGGGATCAAAGTTAATACATTACATTCTCTGGGGACCATGAAAGTGCGAATCAAATTTCATGGGGATGCATAGATATTTCTATAAAAAATAAAAATGCCAAATCACCAAATACATTAGGATACATCATCTGGGCACCATGTACGTATGTACCAAAAATTGTCAAGACATTGTCAGGGTGCTAGAGTAAAAGGTCAGGGCATCAGCAAAATCAGTATGATGCATCTTTTGGGGAGCATGAAAAGCTGGAGAAAATTTCATGGAAATCCACCCAAACATTGTAGGTGAAAAGTTGTTCATTTATAAGACTTGTCTTAACCATTCAAGGACAGACTATACTGATGACAGGTTTGGAGAAGGCATCATTTCAGTTTGAGTACATAGGATATTCCTTAGTATGACAATGTATAGTGGCACACAGGCACTAAAAACCAAAATTCCCACCATCCCACATTCCCGGTATTTCTTGGTATTCTACCGTAATGCTGAGTGATGATCACGTGATACACTAGTGGGTGTAACCAAGTCCAACCAATTAAGTTAATACACTATTCCACATTTTAATTATATTATAACTAATGTCCTGCCCCCACATCCTGTTTCAAAACTGCATTCATCACAAAAAGAAGCAATGAAAGCAAAAGATCTTTTCAGATTCAAGAGTCATTTAGTAAAAAGCACAGCACATGTAGCTGCTGGATGCAAACCTGAAAGACAAACAATACACAGAATGGACTCGGATGAATGATTACTTTCTTGCAGTGCCTGCTTGCAATGTCAGCACTACAAAATAACATTGACGAAAGACTAAAGGCAACCAAATGTTAACTGTGATGGATTGCCTATCTCAAGCAAGTTTCAAGTCCCAGGAAGTTGATTTTCAGTGTCCTGAAATGAACTCAATCCAAAGGCTCCCTGGAAGGTAGGAAATATGTCTAAGACTGCTGGTGCTCTTTGGAAAATAGTCAGCAGTCATGTAAAGTGTACTTAATTTGTATTTAATGAGCTACAACCTGCAACCCTCAGGTATGGTTCTTTATACACACATGCAGTGTGGGTACTTGTGTCCTTTGAGGAACAGTTATGGCGTCAAAGCAGCAGCGTTTACATGGAGGCCAGAGAGCAGGCGAACCAGAGTTCAGTGTGTTATGTTAACAGAGTCCAGCTGCTAACGTTAAAGAGAGGAAAAACTTTTGGGGAACTGTTTGATTCACACAGCCCTTGTTAACTGAAATAGTATGACTACAAAGCATGTGTGTGTGAGTGTGTGTGTCAGACCGGTTCCGGCTGAGGCAGATGTTAGTTTCCTGTAAAAGGCTGGGAAATGATGGGACAGGAGGACGTTTACTTTATGTGTATGTGTGTGTGTGTGTGTGTGTGTGTGTGTGTGTGTGTGTTATAATTCCACTGCCCATGTTTCCTGTGGTGTTTGCTACTGAGCAGCAGCTACACACCAGGTCAGCTCCACGCCCTCGTATTAAACATTTCCACTGACCAAAGACAAACTCAGGCCTAAAAATATAGTGGAGGCAGCGTCGGGTGGAAAAAAGAGCGGGGCTGAGAAAAAAAAAACACAGATTCTACCTTCCGCTCACAGGTAAATAACTCATATTTACCTCAAAGAGAGAGAGAAAGAGAGAGATTGCAAAGTTATTAGAGCTTGTTTTCAAAGTTAAACTCATACACTGGAATAATATTTAACAAAGTATTTATAAAATGATGGAAGGAAAGCGTCACTTTCAGCACCTCCACCGTGTTCTGATGACCCCGTGAGTATGTGTGTGTGTGATCAGTCTATAACGGACTTGTTTCAAGGAAAGTTCACGCCTCGGCCTCGGCCGTACAAAGGCAGGCAGCATGGAGGTAAACGCTTTCAGATCTACAACATTCAAGCAGAATCCAGACAGATGCTTGGCAGGGTTTAACACACTCACACACGACAACAACTCAAAACGTATAAGCAGCAGAATGTAAAGACCACAGTGATGCTACACTCACAGCATCCAAACACACACATAAACACGAGAATTTGGAGAAGAGAGGTTGGCAGTTAATACACAAACATGACAAACATTAAGTATAATATTAGCTCCATTCAGGGCAATAGCTCATTTACTGCATGTAAAGTCTGCATTATATTCCCATAAAAGTCATAGAGAAGATAAGCCTTATTGATCCCAAACTTTTGAACTTTATTGATTTAAGGAAATTGAACACTTTCCAATGTATTTTGAGTATACTCAGATTTGTGATGCTGAATTCACATGTTCAGTTAATCTATGTGTGTATTTAGCATTAGCCAACAAATGAAAAAGGAAATTTAGGAAATTGTATTACCTGAAGGTGTGTGTTTATTTTGACATTGTGTTTTTGGTACTGATGTTATTTGACCCTGATCCAGAGTTGACAACCATCTAACAGAGCAGTATATCTGTACATCATCTGCTCCATTCCCCTCAACTGGCATAATGATGGTGCCAGTGTTTCTAGATGAAGAAACAAGTGTGTCTACATCAAGGCTGCTAGTGCTAAACCAGGACTGGTCCAAAGGTGGGCATGAGCAAAATACATGTTAGTTAACTACAAGATCTAACATTTGTCTGCCAGCTAATACATGACTCAGATGTCAAACACATTTGGAATCCAAATTGTGCATATGATACACACAAGATTTATATTTCAGCATGTTTAAAATCACTTTTGCAAACTTCAGTGTGCGTAAACAAGTCATGTCATTGTTTCCGTCGTGCACCACAATTTATCATCTCTCTTATCAACAAAACTCCCACTCCCCAAACTCCCCTTCCTTTTGTTCGAGGAAAAGTAAAAAGCTTACGGTTTTTGTTTTAAATTTTATTGAATCTTGCCATATCTATTCAGCTGGATGTAAGGAAAGGTCACCTCACCACCGAAATTCTAACTACATGACTGAAACCTTTTACCATTCCTATGGAATAACAATACAGTAGACAACTAAATTAAAGCTGTTTTATGATGCTTCTTTTTCAGTAACTCAAACTCATAACTAATAACCCTAGTTGTCAGTCAAAAGTGTTACCTGTGGGGTCTTGTAATAAACTGAAATATATGATATAATAATACACATTAAAACAGAGTGTTTAGAGTATCTTAAATTAGAACCGGTGAGCATTTACAGTATCTGACAGACACGTAGAGCTCTAAGCATTTAGGTGTATGGCAGGTAAAATGTTTCTAGCTTTTGATGATGTTTGTAATTGATGACGATAACAGCCAGGTAGAAAGCGCTCCCTGTACTTAGAGTTCCCACGTGCCCCTGGGCTGTCATTTAAAAGCTCCCTGTACCTCCAATTTCCTGCTTTGGTTTGTTTAAAGTGAGAATTCCTCCTTCCCGAAGAGTACGTACATGTCGTGTGTGTGTGTGTTGTGTGCGTGTGTGTGTGAGTGCGGCAGCAGCCTCAGCCTCAGTCTGCTTCCTCTCCTCTCACAACTCCAAATAAACGCATGCACTGGCCCACTATGTTTGTCTCTCTGTGTTTATTTTTCTCTTTCTCTTTCTTTCCCCCAACATGCACAAATTCCCCATCCCCTTGCACCCACAATCCATTGCTCTTTTTGCCTTCCTCTCTCAACACATAGCACACTGTATTTACATCTGTGCGAACTATGCCATTATTTCAAGTAGTGCCAACACTTTTAGTGAAAGAGAGATAAAAAAAACCATGTAGATTAACCAAAACAATGAAAATAATTGTTATTTGCAGTCAAGTTTTCACATTATATTGAGCAGCACGGACAAGAGTAGCTACACTAGCCAAGTGTCTTGTAAGTGCTCTGCATGTTGGAGCACCGTGCATCAGCCTCCTGTTAATTGTAATCCCAACCATTATATATGGCCTTCCAAGAGCTGCCGACGGGCCATTTTCATGTCTGCCGACTCGGCCCATAAATCACACAGAGCCTCCGTTTCCCCACTGGGCTGAAAAGCCGCCTAATGATTTTTCAAACTGTCAGGAGGGCATCTAAAACATGGAGCTTCAAAATAAAAGAAAACTGACAGTCAGGGATGTTTTCTACAGCACAAGGATTCCTCCTCAATTGTTTTCTGAAAATGGTTTGCTTTTCTTGCCCACACTCCACCATTAAGAAAGTCATCATGTTCCACAGTTCACAGAGACTCCTGCGACTAAACATTCTCTTGGAGCGCCAGGCATGGCGTCCGCTTGAGATGGTGTTTAAAATTCCCAACTTGCTGCCAACTCCAACTTTGCCAGGAATTTTGGTGTTGAGCTCAAAGAAAAATTTACAAGCGTATTGTTTTCACTCTGTTTTGGCGGGAGCTACATTGTCCAAAAGGCACGATTAATAAATCAGACATAGAGACAGACCCGGTCAACTTGGAGGCATCAATTTGATATCTAATACTACTATGCAACTAATCAAGCTCTGCACTGCTGCTGCAAATCACACACAACTGTGAAACAGAGAACAACCTGGAGCCAGTGGAGCTTCAATAAATGAGACATTTACTGTTCTTATTAAATAACACCTACACTAAAATTATTGCAGTCACGAACTCAGCAAAATTTTTCATCCATTCTCAAAAGGCAGCAGGCAACCTAAGACTTTCGATGACAAGTCAGATCCTCCATTTTAGAGATCCCCAAATTTCTCCAAAAATGGAAATAAGTTTCTCCATTTTAAATGCATGTCATCATTGGGCCCGGGAGCCATACCTGACCTGTGTGCTCATAGCTCCCCCACATCATGACAGATCAGGAACATTTGCTCGGAGAGCTGTTTCCCAACTCGAGATTGGGAGCTCTCGGGCCAAAGTCTTGGTTCTTGCCTGGATGTGCATCAGACAGAGCTGTGAAGCACAACAGAGTGGAAACACACCATAATGGAACAAACAATTGTTGCTAGGCTTTATTATCCCCCAGGCGAGTGTCAGGGAGAAAGAAATGAGCCGCGAGCTGACACTTACCATATGCAAAGCAACAATCTAACACAAACTGTCTTTCCTTCTCACACACACACAGTTGTGTGTGTAATACTTTGTATCTATTGGAATTTAATTTGAGAAGTCGGTCGTAGCCCAGAACTCCCTACTGTTGCATTTATGGTGAATATGGCACGTCAAGGTGAGATCAACAGTGGACGAAGTGTCTATATTTCCTTATCATCAGAGACAAGCCAACTAAAAGCTCTGTCGTAGTTAGCTCTCCACAGGTTGTTGGAGATGATGAGGTCAACCTACAAACGGAAAAGATGACAACAATGTGGCTGCAGGTTTTACCTACTGTAGTAGACGTGCAATGTACATGGATGTGCACACACTGTACACACACATTTTGTTCTCTCATACACTCTCTCACATGCACGTCTGCCCTCTGTTAGCTGGTAAGCTATTTGCATGGGAGATGATAAATATACATATATATATAATATACATATAGTTTCCAGAGGATTTGTTACAGAAATCGGTGCTCTTCTTAGGTTTTGTGTGAAAATGTGATATTCAGTGAAATTAGATGATCTGAACAGTGGTGAGACAACTACTCAGATCCTTTACAAAAGTAAAACTATCAAAACTACACTGCAGTGTATTATGAAATACTAAATATTATTTCACAAAAAAGGTAAAAGAATTTCATTATTTAAATGAAACCATGTGACAACTTAAGAGGCGAAATATTTGTACGGTGGAACTGCTAACAACACATTTTTTTAACAATATGTTAAAGAGACAAGATGAAGACGGGAGAGAAGCAGGACACGGTGTGGGAAGATGGAAAAGAAAACGTGCAAGGAAATTCCTGTGGGATGCCAGGATGCTGCTGCTATTCCTGCACAGGAGAGTGAGAGGAGACAAGTGTCTGATTGAGGGTCTCTGGACTGCTGGAGGGTTGAGCAACAGGAATATACCACAAGCATCTTCACTGCTTGTTAGCGTGAACATCCCTCTGGCAGGAGCAGGAATTACACATGTTAACACAGTAACTGCTTTGATCTAGAAAATAGAAGAGACATGGACATGGAGGGCTGGTGGAACGATATGGAGGACACAGAAAGCTTAGCTAAGGATTGTAAAGAAATTTGATATTTAAATGGATTTGCATAAATACAGTTAATTAAAACTTATAGGCCTTTTTTCTCTTTACAACTTAAAGAAGGAGATTAATGCAATTTCAGTTACAGTTTGTTAAGAGTTCTTATATAGAGAGGTAGTAATTTGCGGTCATTTGGTGGTAAAACATTGCTAATCCACCATACCATAAAAACAACTCTCAACGGCTGTCACCTGAATTTGCTTCCCCCCTTGTGAGCTATCCCAAAACTTTCAGAAATAGTTTTGAAGGAAGAAGCAGAGAGAGAGGCAAAGGGAGATATATTCACATGCTGGTTTATGGGGTTTCCAGTGAGCAAACACACTTCTATTTCTGCATCTCTTTCACCTCTTTCTCTGAACGTCTCCACAGTGAATCCTCTAACATCCTGAGACTGGCTCCGAACACGCCTTCACACTGACCGCATGAACGCTGCAAGCGCTCGGGGTAAAGAGGGAGAGGATAAAGTAGAGGTCACCCCGCTGCCGCCTCTTCCTCTATTTGATCTCTCTCTCCTCCCCCTCAGTCCTCACCCCTCACCACATTCCTCCAGCGTCTCACTTTTGTGCCATTGCGAACATGACAGATGACTGTCCTCCAATTGGTCTTTGAACTTGACTGCCACACTGTCCCCATTCACAGTCGCATGCATGTGAATATTGTGCTTAGAGAATGTGCATATGAGGGTGGTGGGAAGGAGAAGGCAGACCCTCCTCACCTCGGGATCACTGCTCCCTCGTCGCCACTGATTGAGCCCATAAATTAAATGTGACAGGCCAAATGGGTCAGGGATGCCAGGGAGCGGGATCAAACAATTTTAAGAAATCCAAGCGGCATGAAATGGATGCCAAACATGCATATCACAAGTCACACATCACGTCCAGCATCTGTGACTGCCACTGTGGGTGTAGAGGACAACGGACCAAATGAATGATGTCAGCGCCCTCCTTGTGATCCAGAGGGTCTGTCACAAGGTCACATGGGAGATTTGACTTTGTTGCTTATTAAGAGGCACTGAGTCAACAGCAAATAGCAGGGATGTAAAGAAGGGGAGATTGTTTCTCAGTGAGACTGTTGAAGGTTCACATTGAAAAGAATCAAGCTTCATACAGCTTTACATACATGTATTTAACTGCCCTGCAAGTGAAAGTATTCCAACCATTTTACAGTCAATGGATGCTATCTTGCTCAAATTGAATGATATTTGTTTACTCATAGACTGAGGAAAGAACTTGAGGAAAGAAGTGGAGCCTCAGATGAAGCTGATTGGTCAGTAGACTGTCACAACCATGCTAGAAACTGTGTGAGGCTGTATATACAGACAGTGACGCTTTTGCTCATAACAACAATGCTAACATGCTGATGTTTAGCAGTAATGTTTAAACAGAAACTCCAGGCTATAGGCTGGTACCGTAAATGTAATCTCTCCCTTTACTACTTTTTTTGCTCAGATGCTCAGATGATATCAGAAACAATAGGCACTTCATTTTCACTGTACAGTTTTTACAATAAAACCAAAATGAACCTGAAAGACACCAGAAGTTATCTGGAATACAATAAAGAGCCTCTGCACCCCTTAAGGGTTCTAATAGGCATGGCTGGATTACTGAATGGGCCCACCAGGCACAGAGCCGGGGGCCCAAAGGGTCACAGAGGCCGCGGTCCAGAGCCTCTGTTTTAAGTAACAGAGCAAAAGAGATGCAAAACAACCTCAAAAGAGACACAAAACGACGACAGATGATGCAGCTTCTGAAAATGTTTTAGACTGAGTGTCTTGCTAATATGTAGTGGATGGGGGTTCCACATGTCTGTGCCCAGGGGCCCACTCAATCATAATATATCTATGCCTATAGGATCTTATTTACAGATATAACATGTCTAGTATAAAGTCAACGGTCAAATCTTTCAATACAGTAAGAACAAGAAGACGGCAGCTCTCCACCAGATGTGTCTGGCTGAAACAGAGGAAGGTGAAATATCTGAGGTACCCAATTGTGAGGTACCTACTGCAATGCCACCAGAACTACCAGATGCAAACAATGGAGTTTTGCAAACTTCTGAAAAAAGCTTTTATATAATATAGTCTCAGTTTTCTTTAAGATGCATAGAATAGTGTAATGATATGGAGCCAAGCATCCCTGAAATGCACCCGACCAAACTCTGGAGATAATAAACCTCTGCACAGGTGTGTCATTGACACATCCAGTCAAAGACGGTGGGACAAAAAAACTCTCATTTAATGTTGCACCAACTAGAGCAAAGCAGCACCCATCTGTCCATCTCTGTCCAATCACTTTGCATGAATTCACTCCACCTATGCTTGGTCACATTCTCAAGTCGTTCTAGTAAACTGATCCATTTACCCACAAACCCCAAAATTTTAGACAATGTAATCCCTGTGTTTTCTTAAATATTGAACGATGAGTATCAAGTAACTTTATATAACCCTGAAACAAGGCTCTAAATGTTCTCTTTGCTTCTCTCAAGTGAAGCATTTTCAGAAACATGAAGTACACAACACACACTCTCTGACAGTACTCCCTCCCTCTCTGTTCCAGTCTTACCATCAGAGCGGTGGATGCAGGTATGCTGGTTGTCACTGAGGAAGAAGCCCTCTCTGCACTCACACTCATAGCTCCCCATGGTGTTGACACACACTTGCTGGCATCCACCGTTGTTGTCCAGACACTCGTCCACATCTGTTAGGATGGAGAGAGAGAGAAAGAGAGAGAGAGAGAGATAAAGTCAGCCATGGCAGCACAGTGGAATAGCAGCTAATTACACTTCATAAACAAACATGTGTCAGCGAAGGTTTATGTGCTGGGAAATGTCTGATGAGAGGGATGACACCAAAGTTAGGAATGTGAGGGCCATACACACACACACACACGCACGCACGCACACACACACACGCACACAGCACACACACACGCACACAGACACACACATACACACACACACACACACACGCACGCACGCACGCACACAGACACACACATACGCACACACACGCACACACACACACACACACACACACACACACACACACACACACACACACACACACACACACACAGAGGGCAGACAGGGTGACCCAACAGGCGTCTTGTTCTGGCACCATAGGTGGCAGAATCAAACTCCTGGCACTGGGTGGTAACAGGGATCCGACAACGTGAGCATGGACAGCGTGTGTGACTGCGAGTGTGTTATGTGCACATACTGGTACACAAGCGTGTTTATAGGGCCCCACTGTGCCGCTGAAAGGCCAGTAAATTTCCAGTGGGGCAAACATGTAACACCCTCGACTGACTTTAACAGGGATCAAACAGGGCTGCCCGTGGGTCTGTGTGTGTGTGTGTGTGTGTGTGTGTGTGTGTGTGTGTGTACGTGTACACCCAGTGTCTGACCAGGATGACTTTGCATTGTGATTAGTCTGAGGTTCTGAGGTTGACCTAGCAGCCGGTGCAGACAGGTTACACAAACATAGACATATGTAGAGAAGAAAAGACAGACAGGAACAAGAGGTAAATCTGCAGTCAGACACTGGGAGACTATATCAAAGACATACTGTAGCCTAGGCTACCCACACTTATTATGAGCCTTAGCCTTCCTTTAAGTATTTGAAAATGATTTCCAGATTATTATATTATTAATTATTTTTGAAAGCTTTTTATTATGTTCTAGATATTTGATTATATTTACATTTCACTTTGTTAAATATGACTTGTAATTGTTGCTGTAACTGATTTTACCCACTTGTACTATCACATGGATATTTCCACTAAATACTTTATTCATTGGTTCAGGTTATGTGGTTTGTAACATAGCAACAGAGACAACATAGCTTAACCAGCTTTATGATACAGGTAATCCAGGAAGAAAAAGACAAAAAAAACGCACTTTATAAAGTATGTACAACTTTGTTTTTATCATGCTGGACATTTCCAATCTTGTTATACCTGAACCTATACATGCTTTTTTCTCATGATTACCATCAAGCCAGGATTTAAGCTATCTATGGCATTAAGAGACTGAAGTAAAGAGTTTTTAAAGCTGAGCTTGAAAAAGACTGGTTCATTCAACATGTCATCTGACCACATCTGAAGGATAATTTTTTTAGTCCTTTACCCATCACTACATATATCAAATACTCTGGTGACACTGCCATATTTTCACCACTCAGCGACAATGACTCTGTTCCAGCCTATCAATTTCTCACTTCACACTTCTATCCATAAATCATCCAAGGCAAAGACTCCATGTCATACTGGATCATACTGTAACACTGTCTGTTGCCCCTCACCTCCTGTTGTTAATTTACAAAAGCGTAATTCAACCCATCTTGTGGTGCTGCTTCCGCAGTGTCTTCACCACATTGAACATTTCCAACAAAGACAAACTTACTGGTATTAAACATGCTGCCTCCAAAAATATCTGCCTTCCAACACCAAATCTCCCAGACATGAACATCAGAGCCATCGCACATCTATCTCTCACAACAGCCAATGACACTGATCAACCCCGAAATCACACTTCACATTACTACTATCTGCTTTAAAATAGAGAAGATCTCACTACTAGCAGAGAACCTCAGTGGCAATGTCCTCCAGCATTAAGGCAGGAGTGAATGGAAGGTCCCACTTTCTGTCCCTTCATCCCTCCCTGGTTTGACAAAGGCCCCCAGGTTCTGTCGGGCTACACCCACAGAACTCCAACTCAAAAGCCACACCCTGCTTTCTGACTCACCAACCGACACCTCAGAACCATCTGAGATTTTACTGCACGGAGTAAAATGGGCTCAACAGTGTGAAAATGTCTTTTGCTCACAGTCCTGTTTCTCCTGTAAAGAATTCTTTAGAGTACCACCAAAGTGCAGAATTTTGAGCACAAAGTCATCATGATCCTTGGGTTACCTTCCACTATGTTTTGAGGGGTTGCTGCTACTGCTGCTGGTCAATGATTCACGCGAGCATACAACATACCGTGCCTCACAACCACAGACCTGATGTGTCACGTCCATAATATATCACGACATTATCACATTTCAAGGCAGACCTGGCATGACCAGACACAATTTGCATATGATGTGGCCAAATGTAATGTGATGTAGCATAATATGGGACGAGAGAACATCAGATAGAATTATAGTTCACCAAAATAAGAAAGTAACAAATAAAAAGATTTCATGTTGTTAGTATTTTAGAGACAGTGAGTTTTCAGGACAATCTAATGGTGAGGCTGTAAAGACTAACCACTGAAAACTAAACCACTAAGAGCCAGAAGCTGCAGGCCTCCTCACCACTAAATCCAGGATTACTGTGTTAACTGACATACATCTTCCTTTAACTACCTTCTGTGAGCACCCACTCTGTCTCTGTTTCAGTCTATATCTGTAGCTGTCCACGAAGCCTTTTATTTCACTAATCATCAATATGAGAGGCTCACTGATAACTCAGTTTTTATTAACTTGACTTCACTGTCAAGTAGATAAATTGCAATAGACTTTTACATTTTATTAGCACAAGGAACAGAAGGTTTGCATACAGGGTTATGGTTTCTGGGGACTACTGCTCCTGTCTCTCTAACTCCTGTTTTTGGTTTAAATTAAATTCTGTGCAAGGTTTTGAGTTACAATAAGTACTTTGATAAGCTAAGGGGGACATCGTGGACATTAACTGTCTGCAGGAATCAGGAAACAAACAGTGGTGTGCCGAGTGTAAGCCCACCGTTTTGTTAAGTCACCCATCCACCCTGGCCTCCTCCCTACCTGGACTTTATCGCCTGACTTCCTCCTTTGCTAATTACTACAGCCAGTAGAGGGCTCTGTCACTTGAACGTAAACAGATGATGTTTTGGGGCACTGAATGAAATGAATGATTCTCTCATTTTTTCTTGGGATGACAGTCTTTAGAAAAACAAATTATTGCAAGAGAAAAACCAATAAATGTTGATGATTTATGATTTATTACAATGTGAGAGTCAAGAAAAGTAGAACAAGAAAAGCAAAATGTTAATAGAAAAAGTTGCACGTGGGTCATACGCCTATATTTTTCTTTCATGCTCTACTGACAAGAACAAGTCAGATTTGTGTGACATGAGCAAAAAAAAAAAAAAATCACATACATTTGGTCCATTCTAAGCCACACAAATAAATCGTTCTCTGACGCTCTGTCCCTGTCTGTCGGCCCGGCTCCTCTCAGGTCCACCAGAGATACAGTGGGGTTTTCATTTGCAGCTTTACATACCTGGAAACTAATTTTTCTACTTTTAGAAGGTGGAGGTTGAGTCTTTAAGAGTCTTGTTAACAGTGTGTGGAGAGAGGGAATATTTTACTATCATGTTAACCCTGGTGGGAGGAAAGAGGAGGAGGGGGTAGGGGAGAAAAAAAGAGCAGTCTTTTGCTCTTAATCTACACCCAATGTACATGGGGCCTCTTCTTTCCTCTGCTCTGTCTTCTCCTAGTTGTCCTACCTGGCTTAAAGAGCCAATAATATCATCCACAGGACAGCAACCCACAAAATTACACTTATACTGTCAAGATATTCTCCTTGTTCTCTTCTTTTCACATCTACTTTCTCCATCTTCTTTTTGCTGTTCACTGAAGCGGCCCCTACATGGATTTAAGGAGAGAAGACATCAGCTCCTAGGGGACCTTAAAAAAAGCTCTGCCAGTTACAGAGTACTTGACTATGGAGGGAGGCCAAAAACCAGAGGAATCGAAAGAGGGTGTTGTGTTGTTGTGAACAGAAAAATGTCCATTTCAAAATGTAATTTCTTACATTATTACTTTGATGAAGTTATTTTACAATTTAACTCTCAGTGTAGAGCAATGCTTTAATGAATACATTACTTTTACATTAATTTCACCAAAATAATGGCAGACGTATGACTAGTGTTATGTTAGCTATGTATTATGTTGTATTATGGTTATATCTTGGGTTGAAATAATAATGCTATTACTACTACAGCCTTGGTATAACCTGGTCTCTATAGCAATGTTAAGGGGCCAAATAAATGCATTTATCTATATTTTGCAACCTAGGCAGAGCAGAGTTTACTGGTCCCTGGGCCACACACACACACACATACACACACACACACACAGAGTGAGAGAGAGAGAGCAAGAGAGCGAGTGAGTGAAGAGAGAGAGAGAGAGAGAGAGAGAGAGAGTGCTGAAAGCTGGAGCTCTAATGACGACCGAACATTTTCCATCAGGTTGTGCTGGACTGAGTAGTTTGTTAAGCTTGCTATTTATTAGGTTCCAAAATTCAAAAGAGGCTTTTTGTTAATGTTTTCTTCTCTACGGTGAAATTATTAAAGGGGTTGTGGAAACCCCACTGAGAGCTGCAGTTAAAAAGGTACATAAACATATTGTTAAAAATATTCCTGTATAACTACACTGTAATCCAGTGTAATTTACGGTCATGCCCCACCTTACTAGTCTATGTCAATGATTGTAACCTTACCAAAACCTGGACGTTACCAAATATTGGACACAATTTCTGACTTTGCTGATATATTTGCGTTCAAATACTGGTAACTGCAGAACTTCCCACAAATCCAATGACCTATCATCTCTGCTGCAGGGCCATCATTCTCACTGAGAGTGCAATCAAACTTAATGCTGGCTTCCTTCTGTTCTAGACCTATACAACCGCAAACCTCCAGTTCATATGTAAGTATACTGGTGTATTAGTGCTGCAGAAGTCCTTATGTCCTCGCTCAGGGCTTTGTTTTCCTTTCACTTCCTAACACTGTTTCAGGCAAATCTCATAGTTTAGCGGATGTTATTAATATGCCTGATGCATTTAATTTTCAGGCTGGAGCAGGAGAGAGAGAGACAGAGAGAGAGAGCAATAAAGAAGAAAAGCAGTCATCTCTCAGTCTAATTGATCTCTGCCAACATTTCTGCACAAGCACAGGCCACAGGGTCATTTTGCAAGTTTCAGCCGGAGCCCCTCTATTTTGTTGATTGTGCTTGTGTAAACTTGTGCAAACTTTTGTTTAGACACAACGAGGATGTGCTTGACACAGGGAGGGGGGGTATGACAAGGAGCAAGGGAAGACAGAGGGAGGGAGGTGAAGAAAAGAAGGGAAGGAAAGAAATGGGGCTGAAGGATGAGGGTGGGGTCTTGAAGGGTAAACAAAAAACAAATGCTGCATATGCATTTTGAATTTTTGAATTCAACCTTGCTCTAACACAGGTGATTGTTATCTTAAACAGAGCAGAGAGAACATATTTGCATGAACCTTTTAGAAAGTCTGATCCAGAAGTAGAACCTTCAAAAACATTTTCAGTGTGCATATAGGTACCTGACTATTTAAAAAGTTTTCTTTAAGTTGTCTCACTGAGACTGTTGAAGCCTCCTTTTGGCTTCAGCTGACCTTTACAGCTCTTTTTAAGGGGAAGGGGGACCGTGGATTTTGTCCCACATCTCTTACAATAGAATCACATTAGGAAGGCATGACAGTTGGTACGGACAGGTAGAACAATAACAGCAACCACAAACTCTGTAATCAGTGTACTTCAGCTTATCCTTTAATGTTGCTGTACAAGTCTTTTTATTTGTTTGTTTTTCACACATTTCAGGTACAGTCATTAAGAATATGTCCATCTCCTGATTCCAGTAATGGAGCACCGAAGAGATTAAATTTGTGATGAAATCTGACATATAATGATGTGGCTTATCTACATATTTTTGTGGCGGCACGCACACTTGATTCAGTTTTAAAAATAAGATACTTGATTTAAACATACTGCCATTGTGTCTCTGTTTTTCTTTGTAATTAAGCATTTTGTAATGGGACCACATTATTGGTCCCTTACTCTCAAATAAATCAAGTGGCTTTCATGAATGTGGACATTAATGTGCACCCCCTCTGTCTCGTCTCCCACCTCCTGTCTGTTACATGTCGGACCTTTGTGTGACATGCTGCGGTCGCTCACTCCCCACTGTGCAGACACCTCTCAGATCTCGCTGTGGAATGAAAAGGATGCGTTGGAAGAAAAATAAACTCACGCGAGCACACCAGACCTTCACAGAGGGCATTGAGCGAACGACACATTGAGCCCAGCTGTGTCCACGCCAAACCCAAATAAATAAAGTCAAAATCAAAAGGAAGAAAGGAACTGAACAGGACCGCTCTTTAATCAGACTACAATTAGGCAATCTTAAATCAATTAGTGCCCTAACTTGTTGACACAGTGCATCTGGGAGATGGAGTGACTTCCAGCATGCTCACGCAAACTGATTTCTTTTTTTTTTTTTCAACACTCTGCAATTTTCCCAACTGTAGTTTGCTTTCCAAGGCTCATTCAGAACACCACAAGGTTCTGAGGTTTCTGAATATCATGCTTTGGGTCTATTAAAAGCCACACACTCTTTATTGTTTTTCACAGGCATGCCAAGAGCGTGTGAGAAAATAGGAAATAAATTGAGTGTGAACTTTGATGGAGAAACAAACAAGTTGGACAAAAATGTTTTCAAATGGAGCTGTTGCACTTTGATGGTGACTCCGCAGTTTACTCCAAGGACATTTAAGAGCATCAGTCTGAAGCGTTGCACCAAAGCTCTGGACAGAGCTTCAGTGTTTACTATCTGCTAGTCTGACTCACAGGAAGTAGACTAGGTAAGCTACCATTGGAAAACCTTTTCAGTCAGCATTCTCCTCCCCTTCCACTATCTGCATGTTATTGTTTTTAGAGTCCCTGTCACTACCTGAAACAACACCCACAACCTCAGATCAATTTTGGATTGTGCAATAATGCAGGCATACCTGGTTCTTTTGCAGGGATTCGGCCATTTTAATGCCACAGCTCACCTCACCACGGGCAAGTGTTTCACCAAATCACTATTTTGCAAGGGCACCGTTGCCTCATCCTGGGCTTCGTCCAAGACAATTTTGATTGCTTAAAAAAAATCCAAACAAACCAGGGATTTTTTCCCTATACCAAAATGATAATGGGTTCAGCCAGACTTTTCTTCAGCGCTGGCACAGGACCAAAACGAAATTTTGTGGCTATGCAAGACTAAGTATCTGCAGCCTCTGCAGGGCCCTTTCTGCAATAAATGTGTTCTGATGACAGGGGCTTGTCATTATATTCCCAACTATGATTAATGAGTCAGAAAGCAGAAGGGTTACAGTTAGCAGGTCCTACATTTCTAGCAGTTGTGGAAGACATGTGACTTTAATTTACAGCATCTTTGAACTCATCGCAGCTGATTCAAGCCACAGTTCTGACGGAGGACAGCTCATCACACAAGAGCCGAGACACTTTCTTTTGCTGGATGTACACAGACTGCCAGAATTAATTGTGTGTATGCATGTTTAAATGGGATGAGAGAGGGAGTGTGAGTGTGATCATGCAGCGCAGAGTGTGCTCTCATTCATACGGTAAATCTCCTGCTGAATGAGACACTTGTGAGTGAGACATTATAACAAACACTAAGGTCCTTGTTGACGGGCAGCGTGAAGACGAAGTTTGGAGCTGGGCTTAAACTGCGGTTTGACAATAGGCCGACATGTCAGTATCTCAAAGTTCTGTTTATATGGTTACCATGCATCACAGAGCACTATTTACCTCTACAGTTAGTGATGACAGTAAACATAATGCATCAGAGAGGCTGGTGACGATATGGCATCCATGACTCAATACACAGGAACGCATTACCCAATCTGCAGGGTCGCATATCTTCTCAAAGTGGGCTAAATACAGACTGATCTAACGTAACATGCATCAGACCTAGAATACAGTCTAATCTCCTGGACAGTGCCTTTCTGTGCCAGTAATATCATTATTATTATACATTTCCAAAAACAGACATATTGCATCGGAGTAGGTCACATAATACAGGTTCCTATTAAAACTATGAGTCATCTCAATACCTTTGCTTACAAACAGGCTGGTTTCGTCTGTTTTTGAAATATCGACTGTCTGCTGCACTTTTTCCTTCATTCAACACACATTAAACTAGACCATGCAGGCACTAAAGCTTTCGCTCTGTATAAAACCAAATAAGCAAGCAGGAAATGAGCAAAATAAATATAATGAAAAATAATACAATTAATTTCCACATTATAAAATCAATTGATATTCTTATGGTCAGGGATATAACAAGTATCTAAAACTCAGTATGATCAGTGATGTAATCTTATCTTTACATATTGCAAAAGACGTGTGACATATTTTTAACAGAGGTGCGAATATAACAAGAGGAAATACCTAAACACTTAAACATCTTGCAAATGAAGGATCTCTGTTCCTCAGTTTATGACATAACTTCCTAATTTATTTCAAACAAATCTTGATCAGAACAACGCACTATTTAACACACACAGATATATATGTATATATATACATAAATACAATATATCTGTACTGCTCTAAAAGAACAGCTCAGGCGTTTTCAGTTTGGCTCACAATGTCATTGCATCTTGCATCACTTTTGGGGGTGCTGGCAAGGTCAAGCAAACCAGCCATGTCTTAAGTGTCTGTGTGACAGATTTAGGAGAAAGCTTTCAGACACAGCCCAGACCCATCCCTCTGTCCAAATTGAGATCAAACTTCCTAAAACTACCCATCAAATTTTCTCCTCTGTGGCCTGGATGCTGCCTGGTACAGGGATATTCTTGCATCATTCATTATCAAAATGAAAATTATTTCAATGACTATGGTTTTTATACGTAGCTTCAGTAAGTCTCCAGTTGCTGGCAGTACCATGAATCATTATTGGCATAGTGTAAACTGGTGACACATAGTGGCAATACTGGTAAAATCTGGTGCTGAAGCCTGAAAAGGTGGGGCAGAAATATGGCAGAAACTTCCTATCATAAGTCTTTAGTTAAGCTAGGAAAAGTCTAAGATAACATTTCTTTTCCCAACTTGGTATTACAGAAGCAAATCACAACTAACTTTAGGAATCCCATCTTATCTTATCTCAGTTTAGGAAAACCTAAATATTAAATCCAACATCGCTTATCCACTTTAATGTCTGTTTCCTAGCAACCAATGGTACTTTTCTCATCTTGCTGAGCAAAACAACTTTGTAATCATTGCTTTTTCTCATTGGAAAATACTGAAATATCCAAAAACAAAAACAACTTAACATCAAGACAGATGAGTTGGTAACATCTGTAGAGAAATCTAAATATGTTCTTTTTGGGAGATTTACAATAGCGCTAACGCGGTAGATAATTCTTAAGCTGGTTAGTTAACACTATGTGGTGGAAAAGGAGGTTATTTAAGAGTTTGGAAAATTAGGATGCGTGTGTGATACACTTTTCCTCTCTTAAGTTAGGATAGGAACATTGACTTAGGATCTGATCATCTGTAATGGCTTTTTTCCTAAATCAGGTCCTAACACTAATTACAATGGTTACTAAACAGTTAACATCAGCAAGTTAAGAAGTTTCTGTAATACGACCTCAGATGTTTAAGTATCAGCATGATGATGCAGGTTATTAAGTTATTCACATTATTTACAGGTGTATCTTATCTTATCTTCACAAATTACCAGATTTTTACTTTGCTGGTCTGGGAGCTGATTTATTTCAACTTTTCATCCAATTATGTAACAGATAACATATTGGCTATTTTCATAATAAAATGATTTTGAAGGTTCAGCTTGTTGCACAATAATAAACCCATGTCATGTAAAACTGGACTGTGTCTCCAACTGCATCTTCCCTGTGACTGTTTTGGAAAAAGAAATATTGTATTTACACATATTTTGGAGGGCAACCAGATAACTTCTGTTATGATATAGTGTTTTATGTATATATAGACATGATAAAACAAATACTGTCACATTCTGACCAGACACCATGACCAGCTGACCCCAGAGCTGTGCAGGAGAACTGATCTAATTTGTACTGTTACGTAAATAACAGTAGATGTTTGTCAGACTGCTGGAGAAGAAAGTCTGCCATTTTCTTCCAGCTCCGTCAATTCTTCACGCTCTATGTACAATCATAAAACTGCCCAGATATTTGCTAAAATGATCACAAGTAGCATGTCATGTCAGATGTCAATTTACATAAAGCAACACATTCCCCCTTCTGCTGCAGACAGGAAGTTAAAAGACAAAATACTGTAGTTAGAGAACTTCCTTGTTGTTGCAACACATGAAGTCAATACCAGGTCTTCTTTGGCTGACCTGGCCAAGTGGAGGCCAAAGAGTTGCATCAGCAATGAACAATAAATTAATAATTTACCAATGATGGGGCAAAAAAATGTTAAGATTATCCTCAGGGCAGTGACATTTGGTTATTGAAGTCAACATGGTTAATCTCCTTGGGAGCATGATTGTGCTCAGTACATGTCCATGGTAATCCATCCATTGAATTTGGATAATACTGGAGGAAATGGCACTATCAGGTAAATCAGGTCAAAATTAAAAAAGGTCAGAATGTCACTCAATAATTATATGATGATAATTTAACTTGGATCATGAATGTCCAGAGCAAGAAACTGTCAACAACCAGACAACCACATGCTAAGATCTCATTAAATACATTAATAGTTATGTCTACATATTATTTGCATAAACACACTGACTTGCCAGTCTGTATCTCTGCTCTGACCTGATGATGGTTGAAAATCTGTCAATTAGGAAAAAAGGTGATGGGAAAGAAGAAGAACGGAAAGCACACCAGACAGCTATTAAAGGAATTAGATGAAAGTTCAAACAAGTCAGACAGGTAGCATATAACAGATCAGAGAAAGAAAAAACAAGTGAAAGGCAGAAAAAAGAGAAGAGAAAATAAAATCATCATCAACATCATCACCACTGAGAGGAGGCAACAGGAGAGAAGGAAAGGGGAGGGGGAGAGAGGAGAGGAGAGGAAGTGAATGAAAGAAAAAAAGAATAGAAGGAAGGAAATAAAAAAAATTGAAGCTGGTAACGAGAATGAAAGAAAGGCAGGATGAAAGGAAAGAATGAAGGGAGATAAGGAGGTAAAGAGGGTAGAAGGGAAGAAAGTAAGAAAAAGGGAGGCAGGAAGAAAAATAAAGAGAAAACAAACTGTTGAAACGAGACGAAAGTGATGAAGATAGAAAATATAGAAGAGGGGGGAAGAATACAAGAAAGAAAGGAGGAATGGAAAAGAGAAGCAATGGAAGAAAGAAAACAATGAGTGCATAAAAGG
This sequence comes from Holacanthus passer, assembly GCA_025331565.1. NCBI lineage: Eukaryota > Metazoa > Chordata > Actinopteri > Pomacanthidae > Holacanthus > Holacanthus passer. Next base: position 2,647,017 of record JAFREQ010000039.1, read on the forward strand.
GTGAAACAAGGAAAAAGAAAAGATAAGAGACAGAAAGAATGAAGCAGTAATTAACACTAAGGAGAAAGGAAATAAAGAACAGCAAGAGGGAATGAGAATGAGGAACACCAAAAGAGAATAGGAAAGAACAAAGAGTAAAATAAAGACAAAAAAGAAAAGAGAAAATTAATAAAGGTATAAAGAGTCTGGCTTTGATTGTGATCACACAGATCTTGCATCTGATTTCACGCTTTACTGCCTTGTTTGAACTCAGTAACCCGCTTTTAATTAGCAGCAGTTCATTAAGGCAGCATCCAGTCAACATCCAATAAAGCACGTCTCCGGGTTGAAGTTGGGCGTGGGCCGGCTTCCTCTCGCCGCGCCATAAAAAGCAGGTGATGACAGTTCTCACATGACTCAGTTGGTATCGTTTGAATTAGCGGCACAAACACATGTGGTGAAGTCCCGCTCACCTCGCGCCCTTTGCTTCAGTTTACCACAACACAGAAAAAGGCACAGCAGTTTAACCAGTCAGCTAACGGCTGTAGACAGTCAGGGCCCATTTACAGACCAGCCAGCACGAAATAAACAGCACAAAACACTGTCAGACACAATTATAGTGACACCTTCACTCCAACCCAAAGCTCCAACATGGAAGATATTTTTTCATCTGTCTCACAACCACAGTTTCAGCTTTATAGTTGTTGCCATCAAGTCTACAGCTCATCTGGGAATGTCTTCAGCTGCACTTCCTTTAATGACCACTAGATGCTGGCTTAACAAAATAAACTCCAACCTTGACAGAAAGTGAACAGGAAAACCCATAACTTCTCTCTAGAAACTAATAACTTCCGCCATCACTTACACTGGAAGCATGTTCGGATGATAGTATGAACAGAAGTAATCATTACAACAAGCAAGAACTCTTTCAATGCACATATGGCCATGTGAGTATTGTTTAAATGTTGTTTAATGTCGTTTATTGCTTAATAAAGCAGATGTGAATCTATCCTTTAAACAGTACGTGGCAGGTCTTTTTAATTTTGATTGACAGGCATGACATGCTTCGTCATCCAGCTGACATGTGCTTCTACAACCTCAGCTTCAGCTTCAAGGTTCCTTTTAAAAGATTTTCGAAGCAGATGATGCAGAATTAATCATGATTATAAGATTTTGTCGAATATGAAAAGAAATGAAAGTTTGCCGAGTTATCATTGCATACATTTGCTGTATTGTATTTTCATCCATATTCGACATAATTGCATTACGGTTGTTCATCATTGACATATTTGCCAGGAAAAAGTGGCATTGCTGAGCTACTCCCTTGTTTAACTTTCATGACAAACTCAATATATTGTATTTACAATAGCTTTCACTCATTCATTTTACTTTCAATAAAATATCTCAGTTAGGTGAAGACTTGTGATTACTGGCATTGTAAAGCTGTTTCTATCAGTGACTCTCATGTCTGTATTCTAAAAATTAAGCAGTGGGGAAAATGCTATGGCCTGGAGGATCTTCCAGTCTGTCAGTCAGTAGAAAGCCTTGACATGAAATAAAACTGTTACCTTCTCAGTGACTGATATCTCTTTTATGACTAAAAGCTAATAATAAAAATTTAGTAGTTGTCTAATATTGGCAGTGGGTAATAAAATTGGTAATATTGGTGACTGGTAATGAAACTATGGTGCAAAAAATAATGTTTTCATAAATTTTGTGACGAATGACAGTTTAACTTTGGTAAAATATAACTTTATCAGTGTGGCCAAACTTTACTCATTCAACAGAAACCACAAAGGCCAGTTGGAACCTCAGCATGGGCATTGGTTTTTAATAGTGTTTTCGTTTAACATCTTTGTCCATTTTTATGCATGGAGGAAAATTTGAATTCTTATGGCGAGGAGTCTTTAACTCTGCTTTATATCAGCTGTCTGACAGTCATCCCTGTGAGGTGAGTCCACAACTCAGCAGCTACTCTGCACTGCTGGCTGCTGCTATTAGCACTCAATCTCTCACTCAATCTCTCCAAAGGCTCAAGGAATGAGCTACAACACTTACAAATGCCAAAACATAACCCACCAAAGACACATGAGCTTCCAAAATCACGTTTTTTATGTTTCTGATTTTATTTAGCTCTCGTCAGTCAGCAGCAGACTGACAGGATGAAATGTGTCTGAGCACATCCGTGCAGAACTACGTGTTGCTCAGGGCAGAAAAAACATTAGTCTGGCTGACACTAAGTCAATAACACAGCACTGGGGCTAAATGGGCTGGATCTGTCAGTAATAAAGCACAGCCAGATATCTGTTGGAGAACTCTTCAACCCCGACCGCCCTCCCAACAGTACAGAGAAACAAGCACAAAACAGCACAAATCATGGAAACCCTCCAAACGATGACAGAGGGACTCTCCAGAGAAAGGCAAGCTGAGCCATACGGGCTTATGAGATACAGGGACACACACACACACACACACACACACATACACACACACACACACACACACACACACACACACACACACACACAGAAACACACACAGAAACACACACAGAAACACACACAGAAACATCCAAGCACCCTTAAGCATACTCTCTTAAGCACAGATAGACAGACAGTATCTATTCACAATTATGTACTGCACCAGATGGATGCATAGACACGCACACTCACCTATACACACCAAATATAGATTGACATGTAGACACACAGCTGAAACAACAGCCATTCAAAGAAAGACTTCCCACAGTCCTTAAAATCCTCTCTTAAAAAGTAATTTTTTTAAAGCAAATGGAAGTGCTTGATTTTTTTTTAATACAGCACACAAGTGTATCATTATGTCTCTTCGTACTTCAGTCCCACTGAGCGTCAACATATCCAGACAAGTCCCATGATGCCACATGAAGGCAGATATAAAATGAAAGATTTTATCGTTTGTTCAAATCAAGTGTAAACAACAAAATGGGGTCTAACAGAAATACATACAACTGAGAAATGAATTGTATAAAGACTGTTCTTACCCAGACAGTTGTGTCCATCATGGGCCAGCATGAATCCATCGTAGCAGGTGCACCTGTAGTTGCCAGGTATGTTGATGCATTCATGGACACAGCCCCCATTGTAGTCGTTCTCACACTCGTCCATGTCTGAAAGAGGAAGACGGTTGTGTCAGTGAATATGGAACAATTTTTTTTAATTGTTTCAGTGGTTTGGGTTCTCATCCTCTTTTAAAGTTATGCTGATGTTGTCTGTACACAGTCAGAGTAGTTAACAGAGGTCTGTTTTCCTCTTCTGAAGTGATTTGCTGGTATTCATTCCTGAGCACTTCTTGTTCTTCCAGAATGAGATCATCCATCACTGCAAACATAACACTGCAATTGGTTGTGTTGCATAATTTTGATTTCACTTTATTATAACAATATTCTCATGAATGTAAATTTCCTCACTGCAGGAAGAAAAAAGGTATATCTTATCTTAAAAATTTGTCTTGACTCCAATGATATACACTGTTTCACGTAAATAAAAACACAAAATTTAGCCAAAAAACAACAAAGAAAAATAATACTACAATGAATATTACATCAGACATTACAAATAAATAACTCCCTTTAAAATTCACTACTTAGACAATGCAGGAACAGTGAGGTCTACTTAGAACCCAACATTACGCAGTCCTTCCTGTCAATCACTAGACTAGATTTTTTCATTTTTATTGCATCTTTGGTGGAGCTGTAAAGTGTAAAGTTTTTGCAGTGACGCCAAATGTATGTTAAAAAACAATATCTTAGAAAACTGCAATTAAACACTGTTGATACAGTTTTAAACAGGAAGTGTCTGATTTCACTAATAAATTTAGGGAGGGGGATTGTTTCATTCATGCAGGTTACTGCATCTAAACAGAAAATAACAATGATGATGATGATGATGATGTCCTCTTTGATTATCCTTACCCCCAGTAGCATTACAGCGCAGTAGTGGGGGACACCCAGGAAGGTGTAATGAGGGGTACTTGGGTGGGTGAGGAAGGACAGGAGAGTGTCAGTCAGTGTTTATTCATCTGGGGACGCACCCTCGTCCCCATCAACCCCCATCTCCATGCTGAGCCAGCGGAGGCTTTTACAGGAGCCACTCACAAGTGGTTGCCATGCGCAGCCACTTAAACAAACAGTCCTCCCCCTCCGTGGGAATAGCAGGAGATCCGCCAGGCAGTGAGGAAGACCCCAGCCCACATCCTCCTCCTCCTCCTCCTCCTCCTCTTCCTCCTCCCTCTGCACTGAGGATAACACAGTGCAGGTATGGACTATTTCGTTCTCTCTGTCTCTTCCTCGTGCCAAATAGGATGTCAGTTTGATGAATACAAAGTCACTTGTGACATTTCATTCTACAGTCTGTGCACCTGGTTCAACTTCCCATCTTTCACTCTCTTCCTGTCTCCCAAACTCTGCCTCCTCCCATTTCATTTTACACCATGGCTGCTGTCTGTCTGGCACGGTATATACTGTATATTATGTAATCCAATGGTAAATCACAAACTATGACCTCAAAAACAAAATCTAGTTCTATTATAATGATCATTTTAGCATTTACGCACCTCTCAGTGTGGAACAGCCTGTGGAACAGCTTGTTGCCATCATAAGACATTAAAACTGTCCAGTGAAATTGAGTATATCTTATGTGGCAATTTCAGGCGTTTGGTGAATTTACTACATTGAATTGTAAGGTAATAATTAAAAAGCTAATTTACAAAAACTTGTCTGACACCTGAAGTTGAGCAATGAACCCTAACTTAAATGGTCACTTCACTCAAAGTAATCTCAGACTGTTTGGCAGAGTAGAAAAGCTGCAAAAGAGGTACTGATGTGAAAAGACCAAAAAGATTCTGTAGCCAGCCATGCTAATGACTGTGTGAAGCTGTACTAGCTGAACTAAATGGTACCATCATTGTCCTAACATGCTCACAATGATAATAACCAAAGTCAGTGGGATTCATTCTCTGGAGAGCGTAAATGTCAGAACCCAATTTCATCCAATCCAATTCAGTAGCTGTTTCAATCTGGATCAAAGCGGTGAACCAACCAACAGACAAAGAGACCAACTAACAGACAGTTGTTTACTAAACCAAAAACAACCCTGTGGTTGCAAAAAGGAAAATAATAATGCCACTCAAAATAAAACCTATTTATCCATATATTAACTACATGTAAAGTTAAACTGTTCACACTGAATTTTAATACCAAATGTATCTGTATAATAGATTCAACTGCATGATTGAAGTTTTAATGGTTATTTTTAGGCAAAAGAAAAAAGTCAACACTGAAATTAAGCTGAAGACAGGATGCGTTTACTTTTTAAACATTTATATTTATGTGTTTCAGTGGCGAAAAAAACCCACATGCAGGACACTGGATTCTACCTTCCTTCAACTTCTGTAGCACTTCTTGGAAAAAACATGACCAATAAACATACTCCAGGCAGCAATTACGGTTTCTCCTAAATGGAATTGGCAAAACAAATTAGTACAATATAGACATAATGTCTAGGAGGCATGGTTGGTGTGACAGTGTGTGGCACTTAGACACTGGTGTGACAGAAGCAAATCCCATAAATGAAACTTTCAACTCAACAGATCAGCAACGGATGACTGTATATTTTTTCCAACACTAATATCAACCTGACATATGAGACTCTGTTTGTTTGGATCGCAGGCTTTCTCAGGAAGTGGTGGAAAACTGTCAGCGACTCAAGTTGCCAGGTTTGATCGATGGGCGGAGGCCGACGGCTCCAAGCAGGAGAGGCTGGCACACAGCAGCGAAAGGGCAACACGCACACACAAACACACAGACGTGCCTCTCAGCTTCCACATCCTGCATGTGGACATAACCCAGACCTGGACACCAAGCATATACAAACACTCTAGAAGCACAAATGTACAGCACGCACAGGCACCAACACCAGAACTCATGCAAATGTAATCACACACGCAGAAAACAACACACATGTGAATACCACAAGCACAAACATGAGCATCTATGAACGAATACACTCACAAAATGCAAACGTACAAACAAAAAAAACCCAACATACATTCAATCAAATACACTTGTTTACCAAGCTATTCGCAGAGACCTTCTATCCACAAAAGGCCTCCATTCAGCTGATTAACATTCTGATTTTGGCTCAAGCACGATTGCTTTGAAGAGTCCAAAAGCAGGCGGGCATAAACATGAAAAGATCCTCATCTGAGGGGTTTCACTTGGTTAGAAACCATCATGACAAAAGCCAAATCAATGCCACATTCTGCGCCATGAAACACCACAGACATGTTTACCGGAAGCCAATTACGCAGGCCAACACACATCAGTGCATTTTAATTCTGTTTGTTTGATCTCTGACAACGGAACCCTCTCTCTGAAAGGACCGCTCCAGCATGATTGGGCTTTAAAGGAATATTCACATCCACACATAGTGTACTTATAAATGTTAGATGAGAACATTAATAACAACTCTTTGTTGTGAATACATAAATATGAAACAGTGACCGGAAATTCCTTCAAATGGTTCACAAACTAACCTGCAGACAGCTGTAATTGCATGTGTGTAAGAACAGCCAGAATTAATCTTAAAGGACCAAAAAAGAAAAATCAATCATGGTGGATTAAAGCGCATGAGCGCTGTGTATACAAACTCCTCACAGCCATCACTGGCTCATCCTAAAAGGCATTTGCAACCAATTAGGGTGAGCTAGAGTGGGCGACTGTTTGGGGAAAGGTTGTTTGGACACTTTGCTGTGCTGCCAGCTCAGATGGCGTGGTTCAGCACGACGCAGTACTTCCTATGTGCTCTGCTTTTCATCTGTCAGAGATGAATAGAGAAGGTAAAGACTAGAACTGCAAGTGCATGAAAGGGGAAGAGAGCCTGAAGGTGAATGAAAAGCAGCAGGTGATTAATTGGTGCCTGAATCGCTTCAAGCAGGCAGACGGACACTACATTCACAGTAAGTTGCCGGAATTTGAAAGCATGTCTTCTCTCTGTTTTGGCCTTACTTTCAAACTAAGCTAGTGTTTCTTTGGAAAACCAGAGCATTTAAATATCAATCTCCAGAGTGGACAAAAATAACTTTAATGAAACATGTTTGCTGATGAGACTAGGAGGAATTGGACTTCCTGAACAAATCTGAAAACATCAGGGTGGGTGACAGTCATTTGGACATGTAAGATTTAGGTTCATCTGCTTTGATGTGGACATTGTCTGGGACAGAGCGGAGCTGAAGGCTGGGGAGAGTCACACCTGTCCTGGGATCTTTGGACTCAATCATATGAAAGTGCTTTAATATGATGTGTGATCTTTCTCTCTGAATTTGGGGGATTTGTGACAGACTTGTAAAAAACAGTTATCAAAATCAGAGCAGCAGAGGCAGAGAGATCCTGGTTCTTAGCCCCTCGCATGAGTCAAGCTCTAAAAATACTGCATCCTACATTTCCCATAATGCAACCAGGTAGAAGGGAGTGCCCCTTTAAGGGACAAATCCATACCTGAACAGTAGTGAGTACATCTAACAAGCAGTAACTGAAAATAGCAACTGAAAATTAAAGGCAAATGTTGCCAAAAATGCACAACTAAAGCTAAATGCATATGGATTTTTGGCTGTATAGCACCTGATGCTTCAAATAGTGTTATAACACAATACAGATTACTAATCGCTATTTTCATTGGGCTATAACACTTTTTCTTGCAATCGTGACCAACAGACTTCCACTTACTTTTCAGAGACAGACTCGCTCTGCTGACAAACTTGAAGCAGCTGTCACCTCTAAGTCTTTGCGCTCCATTATTTGGTGTTTGAGTGTACAGCGTTACACATATATTGTCTTTATGGGGTATGTTCACAACAAATGAGTTCATATGACGTGTTGTCTGACCACATCTTAAAGCAAAAGTGTTTACAGTTATGCCAAATAGCTGCAATGAAAGATGGGGTGAGAAGTCTACTATAAAGAAGGGAGAGATGTGATGATTGCTCAAACGGTGCACAATTTCCGACAATCCCTTCCCTTAAAGACCCCTGATTCTGATTAGTCTGAGGCTTACTATTAGCCCAACAACCACGAATAATCAAGTCAATCAATGGGTGCAAAACAGAAGAGTAAAATCCATACGTGAAGCACAAGTATCTTATTTAAATGCAATTCAACCAATTCAATTGAAGGATTCAAAGGTTTCCGCTTGCCATGTGAAAATAAAGAAGGCTGATTGGACGATGGTGTCTGCTGAGGAGATGGAAAGAAGGAGAAAGAGAGTCTGAAGTGTGTGTAGGTGCATGTGTGACAGAGAGATTAGATGGAGGTGGGAGAGGTCGGTGGAGGGAGGAGGAAGGTGCCTCGTCGGGTCTACTCGGCCCCAAACGGTGCCACTTCCTGCCCCTGAGCTGTTGTTGACATCTGACAGCTGTGCCCCGACAGCTTTGGACTGGCTGCTGCTTCCGCTCACATGCGCACGTTTTCTAATTGCCAGGGAAATGTTTATGCTCCACATCTCATCAAGTGAATTAGGCGCCCTCACCGATGTACCCGTGCCCCCTGACTGGACAGACCTACTGAAGGGCAGAGGGAGCAATGGAGACAGAGAGAGGAGAAGGAGGTGATGCTGCTTTCATTTCACGCAGAGTGTCTGCAGGTTTCTGTGAGCTAAATTTAATACTTTAAATACCATATGGAACATTATTTTCACAACAAAAAATGGATGGGAATGAGCAGGCAAGGAAACTACACCTTCAACTACACCCAAAATCTGGAAGATTACACATTTACATTTACTGATTTATGGGAAGAAAATATTATTCAGGCCAAACTTACTACACAAGGCACTTGTTTTTTTAAGTCTCCGCAGCTATTATGTGTTCACCCACACATTTTTCCTGCATACTTTAAAATGACACCAGATTAGTTTCCAGTAAATGGTGTTAAACTTTTGCACTTTGATGGGGGAAGCATACAACAGAGCAGTGGGGTTAGGAAGGGGGAGACAGGACAATGAGCAAGCATACGCTATTTGTAATTAGTGCCATAAAACACGCTAAATCACTTTATAGCTTCACTAAATTATATTTTCATATTTACACTAAATCATATGGCTACATGTAATGTAACAGGGGTCACTCACAGTCACAGACCCACACTGAAATATCATCCAGCTCTGCAGCTTTACAGAGTCTTTGTTTGCTCATAGTTTTGGTTGTACAGCATATTTACTGTATGGTTCAGTCTCACTATTCCTATCAACCCTGATTCCAGGCAGCTGTTTTCAGCAAAGAGGGATTTTCAGACCAGGTTTATGCTTGTCATGGAACCTACTTTCCCCATTCCCAATATGTGATTTCCTTGAGTCAATGTTGGTATGTATGCTGAGAGGAAGGTGTGCATTCCTCTCAGTCATTTATAAGAGTTCATGTTTATGAGTGATCTTGTGATGTTTGAGAAATGGTGGTTTACATGTGTTTCTGCTCTCACTGGTTTTCTGTAGGGGGACTTCAATTCTCTGACCTGCCTGACCCTTATAAAAAGAAGGAGTGTACCTCCCTTTTAAAATGTCTTTCTGAGGAATTTAACCTGCTGTGATGTTAGTCAGTTCCAAAGACAGGTTATAAAAGGTTTTGTAAGACAGTGACCTTGTTTGTCTGTTTGTCACTCTCCAGAAGGCTGTACTACAAAACAAGTTGCCAGGTTTTCTTTGTGCTACCTGGCTTGACTAAACCTAAAACCCCCAGAGATAATCACAACAGTGGTGATCGACTTTCTTTGTTAACCCAGGTCTTTTTCATCAGGCTCTGTGTGTAACCCCATAAAAGGAGGTGTGTGGCACATCATTTGACTTTTCTTCCACACAAAATGGCTCAATTGCATGCCACCTACTTCATTCAAGAGGAACAGGTTGTTATAATGGGCAGTTATGAAGAATAGAAAAAATGATAATGGCAAAAAGCAATTCTATTACTGCAAATAAGGCAAGAGAAGAATGTCAGCAGAAAATTGCTTATTGTGGAAATTCCTATAATAGTCTTCTTCAGTAGCTACACCATATTTAAACATCATACTCGAGGTCTGACACTGTCTTATAATGAAGTAGAAATAACTTCAATTCAAAGTGAAATGAATTTTATTGGTATCTGTAATAAATACCAATAGACTAATCCATTATTCTAATCAGTGTTCTACTAGCTGCAATACCAGGAGAGTAAAACAGATTTGGAAGTAAATCAGGATCAAGCATGAAAACATAAACCAAAGTGGTATGCTGCAGTTGCTGTGTCTTTATCATTCTTAGGATATGGATGATATGCTGTGTGAAAATTAGGGTTAATATTATCTGAAGCAAACAGGAAAAATTCTTTTCCGCATCATCAACTGAAGGTAGGTTCCCGCAGCAAAAAAATAATAATAATGCAATTGCACATAGTTTGCGCTGTAATTGCACAACTTTGTTCAGTGACATTGCACTGCATCCTTCACACCCACATTACCAACCATACTCAAGTATTACAACAATAGCTACCCAGCACCAAATTACACATAATAGCAACTAGCTAATGAAGAAAATGGAACATTTTGCACTTAAGAAACCATAAATTTTTCCTCGGGAGTTGGCAGAGGCCAAAGGAGAGTGAAAAGGACAGTGAATACTGTACGTAGGCTGGTTTCATGGCTAAAAACACGGCACCGAGTAGCTAACATTGCTTCATTATCTGCTGAAATAGGCAACTGTTTGCTAACTGTTAGTCATAAAAACTTTAGAAGCTGAGAAAAATATGTCAGGTCTGTGTCTGTCAGCTTGTTCTGGGTACCTACTGACCACAAGTTGCCAAAATGAAAATATTTCTTCCTTTTCCGTTCCTTTTGCATTTTGTGAAGCAAATACATCAGCTCCAAAGACAATGTTGAGGTTGTTGGGCCAGACAGCAAATGGCATAAAAAAAATTAGCAACTATTGCAAATAGCAAAGTTAGCAACTAGCTAATGAATGCTGTTAAATTGGTAGAGAACAAACCAGACCAAAAAGGAGGGTAAATATTTGACTTACATTCAATGTTCTTTTTCCAGGTATTGTGTATGCTAGCTGTTTGTCACAGCTATCTGGGGAAATTAATGGAGTGGAGCCCTCAATAATATTAGCTGCACCTTTGTTTTTCCTGCCATATCAAGATGTATGCTATGCAAAAGGCCTATACATGTAGGTGTTTAGCTGTGTGTCTCTGACCTTAGTTTGAGGTTCTATAGTCCCCATGCTGCCCAAAAAACAGGACTGAATTTCCAGATAGTTAAGCATGTTTTAGTGGACAACATGGCAAACAAGCTCAAATAAAGAAACCGTGCACTACCAGCTTGTAAAGCGATAGAAAGACAAAGTTAGCACATAGCAAGCTAACATAAAGTAAGATATTTTTCAAAGGAAATGGTGGAAACAATAACAATAAGGAGAGTGAATATTAGACTTACATTCATCAGGTGTCCAGAACATAGACTGTATAAAACATGGACGTAGCCTCCGTGACGTCACCCGTAGATTTCTGAAGAGTAATTTTTTAACTAATCGTAGCGTGCCGCCATCTTGGCAGTGGTGACGTCACCTAACTCCGGTTAATCCAAATATGGACAAAGAGGTAGCGCGAGGGTGGAGCTGAATGAAGCCTGTTTAATGAAAAATGCTCACCCGGCTAGCCGGCTAACCCGGTGGTACCGGCCGGCTTCGGCACCGGTTACGGTACTTTAATAAGCCTGTGTAATTTTATATGCCAATATTTCAACCTCCAGCTGATCACAGTCAGTCAGTTTCTGGAGTATAATAAACTTAAAATTTCTGTTTCAGCAATAATATAAATATAAATAATAACGTTTAAGTTAGCGAACCGTCAAATTTTATGTTACTGTCTAGCTTCAATAACCAACTCCAGCTTAACCAATTTACACACCATTCAGTTTAAGATTACATAATGTTAGTTAACAGGGAGGGTCTTTATTTTCCAACCTCATACAGACGCCTTTTATTCTAAACTATTAACACCATAAACACTTGTTATTACCTTATGACTTCGGTGCAGCAGGTTTAATAACTGAGGCTACCTGACGCTCCCGTTAGCATCGTTAGCTTTGACCAACCTCCACCGACTCCCCTCGGAGAAACTCGTCAACACGGCAGCACAGTCAAACTCCAGCCAACAAGCAGCTCCACAAACACCAGAACAAACTCACCGAGAAAACAGCGCAGACGTCCCGGACAGAGACACCACACAGCCGGCGGTAGCTAGCTGGAGCCCGATGCTAATTCATTAACTGGCTACTTACTAGTAAACGAAAAAACAGGAGCGGCGACTTTTGGACAGTCTGTTAGTACAATTAACCGTCCAGCAAGCCGTGTAATTTATCCAGTATTTACATGAAAAAATATCCGAAAGGCAAAAACACCACAAACACAGGCGAGGTTCAGTGACTGAATGAGCTCCGTGTTTGGAGCCAACAGCCAGCAGGCAGCTGTCAATCAAAGTGACGTCATTCTTCATTTTGCACAATTTCAGATTTTGAATGAGTGTGTTATAAAAAAAAAATATCCCCGTACAGTTGTCATGAAGTAGAAAATCAGATAAAGAAACGAGAGCCATTTTTGTACCGGGCTGTAAGCATGTTTTCTTCGGCCTTAAAGTCGAACATTTTAACATGGGGGTCAAATGTACATGACTCCCTTTTGGAGCCTGTCCCTAGTGTTCATTCAAGGAACTGCAGCTTTTTGCACAAAATCCAGAAGCACAAATCCAAATAAATGTTCAGCCTGTAAAGTTACCATGTTGTAAAACAATTACTCAAATCTAACAGCTACAAGATTCTGAAATCCACAATGCTACCTGCCCACCACCAACAACAGAAAGGTAAAGTTTGTGACTAACTAGTGAAAAAAGAGAAACATCCTGCAAGCTGATGATAATTCTCAGGAAATGTTTGACAAAGCACAAATATCTTAGGATGTCTTCAGGTAACAACATGGCAAACAAGTTCTAATTAACCCACTGTGCGCTACCTTCCAGCACCAAATAGTAAAAAGATGTTGTTCCATGTCTGCTGGTTCATTTTTTAGCTACTAAAACAGAACAATACCAAAAAACAAACTAACAAACAAATCAAAGGTGACGCTACAGCCCGGCAAGCATGTAGTAAAGCATGAGTTCCTAAACATCTGCATCAGGACTAGTCACCATTTTATATGACATTAACACATATTAGTAAAAAAGCAGAGAACAGAGGTTTCAAATTTGTGTCTGAATGTAGATTAAAGGAGTTTTAACAGACTTCAGCAGCCATTTCTACTCAATTGTGTCCCAAAATAAGAAACATATATGCCTATTCATGAGGTTGAATCAAAATATTTTTTGATGGACTTTTTCTTTCAGTTTTGAATCACTCACATATGGAGTGAGACAGAGTGTGTATACGAGTGTGTGGTATGATATTAAGTCACAGTCTTTATGCAGGTCTCTGTCTGCATATCCAACACACACTTAAACCTCAGGTCTGTGGACTGAAAGCTAAAATCAGCACCAAACTGCAGGGAATTTCTCCTCCCCCCTTTTGAGCTTTTCCTAAGTGACATTTCCAGCCCGCGGCAGCAGACATCATCCGTCAAAGGATCGACAAGGAACCGGCTCGGAGATGCCGGCATGAGGTCACTGTGCCTATATATAAAGTCTGAGCCTCGATGAATCTGACCTGCTCCACTGAGTCTGAGCGTGGAAGAAGCAGACAGAGAGACAGGAGAGGGAGGGAGGTGCATCTGTGTTGGGTTTGTGTGTGTGTGAACTGAGTGTGTGTGTGTGTGTGTGTGTGTCTGTAGCTAGCCAGTGAGGAGAGTGGCTGGCTGATGACGGAGGTGCAGACACCAGGCAGACAATGGCCTAGTAATTGTCTGCCACTTCTCTCTCTCACCCTCCCACCTGTGCCATCCCCATCACCATCTATTTTTCCCAAGAGATGCCCTCCCCGTCGCTCTGTCTCTGTAAAGCAGGTCAGGTGTTCGTCACCAGCACAGAGAAAAGGAAAAACTGCAAGGAGAATTCAGTCGTCAGCTTCATAATATGTTGATAATGAATAAATACAGATGACAATTGTAAGAGCTATAAGAGCAATGGTGCGGTTTGCAATCTGGCATTCTAAAGTGTATTCTAAGTGCATATTTGAAATAGAGTACTGCAAATTTACATCTGGCCAGTTCTAAATACCAGCCTACATGTTGCATGGTCAAAACAATTGATCACTGCATTGCCACATTGATACGCCATCTGACACTGCAACGGCTGATCGATGAAAGCTCACATTCCAGACAGAATTCTGGCATCTAATAAGCCATCTATGTCATGAATGTATTTAGTCTAACTGGCAAACTGTTTCTGTATGAATGCCTGCCAAGTCTATCTTTACTTGAAGTTTCCTCTTTAAACTTAACATGCCTGTTCTTGTGTGGAGCATCTGTGTTAAGATGTGTTCAGACCATAGGCTGTACAAATATGAACCCTAAATATCCTAAATATGGGTGCTGCCATCTTGAGCTGGTGGCGTCATTTGGAGCCAGAGTCTGCACAGTAGTGATCGGGGTGTGATCGTTATCAAAGTCTTGCCGAACTCAATCGCAAGTACATAGGAGCTGTCAATCATGATGTCATACCCCCATTTTCTACGATTCAAATAACTAATTAAAACCAAACTTATCAGAGAAATGAACACATGAACATACATAAGCTTGGATAAGGACTACATAAAATAACAGAGACCATTTTGAGGAAAAATTTATTTGAACTTGTACTTCCTTATTTGACCTGTCTCCCTCATCTCTGTACATTTATGAATCGGATTCAGATATGAGGGAATTTTTAGCTCAAGTTGAAACATATTCAACTTGTGCAGATGCTTCTTCACAGCAGTTTGCTCCATACTGGACAAAATCATGTCACACAGTTGACATCCTGTACAGTTTCCACTGTACAATGTAGTTGTGAATCTGTATGTGACATTGCATGTCTATGTTTAGCTTGTTATTCATATCAATACAAAAAGCACAGCAAATAAACAAACTGGCCGATGAAAGACAAACTACACAGCCAGCCACCCTGTGTATTATAACAGTATTACAGTATTCAAAGTGACATTCTCCTCTACTCTGCCTCATACTTGATTAGTTGATTTAGTACAGAGATAAAATCCTGGACATCTGAGGCACAAATGCACACACAAATGTGTTGGTGAATGGAGATGGCTTTTGTGTTAAAGCATAATGAGAGGGAGGAGATGAGGCTCCTATTCAGAGCAATTGATGAAAACCAATCAATTAGCCTGTGAGTGACAAATGCTGAGTAAACACAAGGGTGTTTTTGCAGGCTTCTGACAGCTCTGTGGCAACCAGACAGATCAGGATCACTATTCCCTGTCAAAAATGTCAAAAACAAGCCATGACGAAGTAAAGAAACTAAGAAGTGAAACTGCATTTTGGTTTGACATTTATGTGATTTAAAGACTTGGCATGTCCGATTGTTGATGAAGATGAATTTTTGCAGTGGGAATGTCATCACTGATTTCCAAAAGCTCATGTAGTATTTCTCCTCTGAACTCCGAAAACACAGCAGAGTTGCTTTGATTCACAGCTTGGAAAACAAGTGCACAATACTCTATCAACAGTTTTGCTAGATATCTCTATAAACAAGGAGATAACTCTGGCACAAAAACACACACACACACACACAGAAGCACATGTTCAGTAAAGTAGGCTTGACTGATGCACAGCTCCTCCCACATACTCTTCATTTGACAGCAGGGATAAAAGTTCACATTTTTCCATAACGAGCCGGCAGTATCAGCTTGTGGAAAAGTCTACACAGAGGGCAGCGTTCATAAACGCCAGATCGGATTTCATTGGTGTGCGCTGTTCAGAGGAGCACATTCACTTGAGAAATGACTCCTATGAGGACACAGTCCTGATGGGAGCACACACAAGCTCGGAGATAAAAAGGAAGGCACCCATGGTCTGGGTGAAACTCGCCGTGGCTGGGATGTGATCCTGCTGAGTCCCACTGGACTACCGGACAGCCGGCAGAACAATGCAGCCTGCGAGCTGCTAATTTGTAGTGGCGAAGTGTAGCAGAGGCTGAGAGCACAGGTCGTCTCCCTTGGTCACCAGGGCTCGAATCCCAGCCGTTACAAAAGCACAAGAGTGAGCCAGAGTTTTCTCAATGTGGAGCCACACAGGCCACATGCCTCTGGAACCTCTAAACTGCACGTTAACAATGTCATCATCGATACAATTCATTTTCTTTTTGCTCTCTGGAGACAAAACTAAGTAAAAAAGTCATGTCTGTGTGTCTTATACTGATTCCCAATATAGCAAGTCACAAGATTGGATCGGTATTGACCACATAGACCCTTTCGATCTTTTCAAAAGTACATCGTGTTTTTATCCTGAGCCAGCACATTCACTGTATTTATTGTTTTCTATGTGAAAAGAATCAATTTACATTGTTGCTTTCTTTGGCAGCTTCTTCGGTTCTCAGCTCTCAGTCGAAACAAACTACAAACATAAATCTGCATTACTCACTCTGAACTAAAGGATTTTCCTAGGAAATATCTGCAAGAACAGAGAGTGAAAGAGTGTTTTAATTAGGAAATGTCAAAGTTTTCAAGAAGTGGACATAAGGTCATTCTCTAATGTGTCCCAATCAAGTGTTTTAGCCCCTGATCCTCATCCAAGTCTTCTAACATTGGGTGTTTGCCAATGCAGATGGATACAGCTGCACAGTCAGCCCAAAGCAGGCTTGCATTAAGGTCTTATAGAGACAGACATTTGACCAAAAAAAAGCAGTTTCCTCATTCAGTTTAATGAGACCACATTAAAGATGCAGTGGGAGTCGAAATGCATTACTGCCAGGCAAATAAGTCTAAACTGGATCAACCTTTGCCGATGCAACATCCTATACACACACACTGTGTTGGTCAGTGAGACAGAATGCAAAATGAGTGATGCCACGAAAACCCTGCGCACCAGCATAGCCCCCTGCATTTTTTTTTTAACTCAGTACCTTTTATTTGAACGCCCACTAAGAAAAAAGGTTGCTGCGGAATCATTACACTGAGAATACATTGAAAACAGTCTGCATCGCATACTTATCTCAGTAGTTCACATAAAGTTTGTAACCAACAGCAACACTTTAGAAAAGAAATATGACTCTAAATATCTTGCCTTTCCAGTGCCTTCTTGACTCACTTTAGATGATTATCAATAACTGAAAGTGTTTGTTGCCAGCTATCTGTGGTTCAGATACGTGCAATTGCAGTTCAGCAAAGGTTACAGAATGAAATGGGCCCCATTTTATGGATGCCACAACTGCAGACTGAAGTGAACAGAGGGCTGAGAACAGAAGACTATATGATGGACTGACATATGTTAAGCTCTGAAACTTTCTATGAAATTGAAATGTGTTAACTGGCCTTGATCTTAATGTTGTGGGCCAATCTGGAGCATCCATAATTATCGGTGACAGGAGCAAAACAGACCACACCATAGTGGGCGTGGTGATCCTGATGTGGGTGTGCCTCCGGATGTCATAGGGACTGACAGTCCCTATGACATTATACTGATATAACTCACTACTGAGAAGATGCCCAAAGGGGATATTTGCTGTCCATGCTTTAGGAATGGAAATACATCCATACAGTACATACACATTGAAGTGCAACCCCAACATACAGCTTAAATCTTTTGTATGCAGACTGAGTTAAAATTGATTAAATAAACCATTTAAGAAACAAAATATTAATTTCATGGGGTAAGTGGGAAAAACTGCACAGTTCATTATTTTTAATTAGCTCCACATTTCCAGGTTTGTTACTGTTGACTTTGCACATACTGCCGCTGGTCTTTCTGCCAGCGCACAGTGCCAAACCATATAGACAGGCCTAGATGTTAGAATTTTCTACCCAAGAATATGGAGTATGAAGAGTGCATCTGGAGGTCTGTGAATAAAATCAGATGCTCTGGACAGAAGAGTCTGATAAGATGACAAATGAGAGAAACAGTGTGGACAGATCATACATTTCTGAGCCAGTGCACTCATGAGGATTGTGGAGTAAAACGTCAATGACAAACCCTCAATTTTATCCAGTTTTTTGTAATCCACAGGATGTTTTACTACACTGCTGAGTGAGTCTGCGCTGATATGGAATGATGCTGATAATAAAGAAGCAGAGAAGACCTTGGGGATGGAGAGAGCGAGCACAGGCGCACTGCTGCTTCCAGGTGCTTCCAGGAATAGCAGAGCCGCTAATGGCGCTGGCTGGCAAAGCAGCCCATAATGCCTGTTGATGGAAAACACAGCTAACCAATTAAAGGGCGCATATCTAATCACCGGGGTCAGAGGTCAACTCCCATCCACGATCTGTCTTCATTTGATGTCCCTGTCATTAGCTTTGGCCTCGTCACTGGGGGGAGTTTGAGAGATCTCAGAGGACAGTCAGGAGGCAAAGAGAGAGAGACACACACACACACACACACACAGACACCCACTCACACATAAATGCACACAGAAGCATTCAAACGCTGCATGTAGGACGGTGATGTAATAAAATGCAGTTGACATTCAAGCTCCATTGACACAGAGGATATTTCAGGATGCCTCTGTCAGACCGTGTGGGCGTAATAAATCAAATACTATACGGCAGACAGAAAAGAGAACAGAGGTGCATAATTAAGCACATTTAAAGGGTCAGCCCAACCAAAAACAAGATCAACACGAGAAGTTATTTCATCATGACATCACGTCTGGGCTCGCCTCTGTTCCACCACTTTCTGTAACTCAGCACAATCTCTCATTCAGCGTGTCTTTCAAAAAATGAAGCGTGTTCCTGCAGTTAAGACAAATCAGCATCCACTACAGCAGTTCCTATGACAAGCTGAAACCTTTAAGTTAAACAACGGTTATTTGTTTGCATGCAAAGTAGCTTCCACTGAGCTCCTATGATAATTTACCAGCATGGGTAACACAGTAAACAGTCTGAAAACGTGTACACTGTTAAGTCCGCTTTGCCCTGCTCTTATTACAGACAATAACAGCAAACCCACAGCGGTCTGTGGGCTTATGGGAAATGGCAGTCATTAAAGGTGGCGGTTTTGAATGGGTCTTTCTTACTCCTGGAACAGAACCCAGAGATTTTGGTTTCAACTCAGAATGCAGAGATAATTGTCTGGTTTAGAGGCCTGAATTTTAATAAAGTGAATTAATTTTTTTTTCTCTTATCCGATTGGAATTCAAACCCATACCACTGGTAGCATGTATATCACAACACAGCCCTATCTTATTTTGTGTGTGTGAGTATGGGCACATACAGCTGAGCAAACAGGGCAAGTGTCAGTTAGTCCTGGATTAAAGGAAAAACTCAGCCAAAACAGAAAGAACAAAGTTTGAGAGCAGAAAGCTAATTCTACATTCACAATAAGGGTGAATGTAGAAAACTGTGCACTCACAGTTAACACACACAGCTGGGACAGAACAAGTTGAGCCAATCTAAATGCATTCTGGGAAATGGAGGAAATAACTGCCTAATTACAAACCGTCATTGAAACAAATACTCCAAAACATGGATGATGGATTCCTTAAGGGTGGTTGGAAAATTTTTGAACTGGGACACCTTGGCGAACTCCATCCACTGATGAAAACCATTTGATGCGGAAAAAAAGTTCCGGAACAACCACTAAATGGACCCTGAGGTGAGAATGTTTTGGTAACTCCAAAACTGCATATAATGGAAAGGATGTGGGGAAATTAAGTTTATATTTTTGCTTACAAGCATAACTCCAGTTTCACAGAAGTTGGTTTAGATCATCTGGTGAAGATGTTGCCTCGTTTACAACCTGTCTGATCGTCTGAGTTCCCAGAGCTCTATAATTAATTTGGTACAGTCTTATCATAGCTGATAGGAATGATGGCTAAAGTTACAAATATAAGACCAACGTTATAGTAAACTGGAATTTGTCTTGTTATGAACAGTGGAGTGAACAGTAGACAGGAAAAGATTAGAGGATCACACTGTGTGTGTGTGTGTGTGTGTGTGGGTGTGTGTGTGTGTGTGTGTGTGTAAATACATGTGTAAGTGGATTCAGCATATCAGAGGGGGGGGGGCAGCATATCTGTGCAGTCGGCGGAGCTCCAGCTGTGGTGTGCTTTGAGGCAGAAGTGAGTGGAGGTGTGAATGCACAGCCAGGTGCTGCCCTCATCTCACCCTAACACCCTCGCTCAGCCCACTTCCTCCCCATTAATTAGAACCTGTGGGGGTGAAGGGGGAGGGTGATGGTGGAGGTGGCGGGGGTAATGGAAGGTGTGTGTATGTGGGGGTTGTGAAACAGGGGCCATATTCACAGAAACTTCCTAACTTGCAGATCTTAACTGTTTAGTAACCATGATAATTAGTGTTAGGACCTGATTTAGGAAAACATCATTACAGATGAACAGTTCCTAAGTCAATGTTCCTATAATAACTTCCAAAACTCTTAGATAAACTCTTCTAACTTCAGCATAACTGTTAAGCTTTCCTAACTGCAATTATTCCTCCAGGTAGTGTTATCTAACCTGTTTAATCCCTCCACTGTTCTTTATTGTTTCACACAACCAACAAAATGTCAACAGGCAGAACTTATTCACTGAGAGGTTTATGGCAGATCCACAAGACAAGAGAGCTGCCTGCTTCCTATCACCTGTCAGTGTACTTACTTTCTTTTTGACAGCATCGACTCTCTGTTGGATGCTGGAGTTCCTGTTATGGTGGAGCCTGTGTCTGCTATCTTAACCCCCCCCCCCAAAAAAGAATATCTTTTCTTTTCTCTACAGATGTTACCAACACCTCTCAACTCATCTGTCTTGGAGTTAGTTGCCCGTTGTTGTTATTCCTTTAATTTTTTTGTATGTTTCACTGTACATTTCAGAAAAGAAAAAAGAGAAAAATCAATGGTTACAAAGTTCTTTAGCTCAGTGAGATGAGAAAAGTAGCGTTGGTTGCTAGGAAACAAACATAAAAGTTGATAAGTGGTGTTGGATTGAGTATTGAGTATTTCCTAACTTGAGATAAAATAGGATGAAGCAAAATGAGACTGGATTCCTAAAGTTAGTTAGGATTTACTTCTGCGATACCAAATCGGAAAAATCGAATTTTAGACACTTCCTATTCCTTCCTTAAGACTTATGCTAGGAAGTTTCTCTAGCTGTGTGAAGCATGGAAAGAAGAGCTTGAAGAAGAGAGAGAAGTTTAAATCCTGCCTTACATTCAAACCTCTCCACACCTGGTCAATCGGTGCACAACATGAGCATGATTATCAGATTGTCTATTTTGGTGGGTTTGGAATGCAGAATCCACCACCAGAAAGGCAGTTTCAGACACTGTTAGATAATCCTGACTTCAATCTAGCAGCAAAAAGCAAACTTGTCATGTAGATTGGCCCTGAATGTGTGTTCACTTGTACCTGGATCAGCCAAGATCCATTTTAGGTACTAAGTGTTAATTAGGTAGCGACAGGAAGTGAGTGAGGAAGTATGATGAAGTCGAAAGGCCACTCACCCTCGCACTGCTTGCCATCTCCCTTGTAGCCCGGCTTGCAGATGCAGTTGTAGGACTTGGGCGTGTTCTGGCAGAGGGCGTCGATGTGGCAGTCGTCCGAACCCTCTGAGCACTCGTCTGCATCTGCACAAACATCAAAAATCAATACCCAATTAGACCTGAGTCCCAGAGGATTCAACAAGCCCTGATGTTGGGTATGACTATGGATGCACCGTTCTCACATGCCGGATCAGTTTCAGCCAATAAAGAACTTGCCACTAAATTATTAGTACCTCATGTGTACATAAAAGTGAATACAGTAAGCTCTGTGCAGTGAGGCATCCATCTTCAGAAATTTGGAAAAGAAGGCACTGGTATTAGATTGGCACTTAACAGCACGTAGTTGAGGTATCAGACTTGGTGAAAGGAGAAATAAAGTTGGATTGCTGCATCCCGATGGTCCATAGTGCGCTTTTAAAATCACAGTTTATATGTTGTTTAATTGATGTCACATCACAGGAATTGAATGTATAGCAGTTAAAATCACAGAACACCGGGTGCCAACCAAAGAGTACTTTAAGACAACAGGTCTGCACTCTCTATTTACTACTTTTTACTACTATGTTTTAGACCCACATTAGGATGAAATGATGGCTGTTTAATCTTCTGCGACATACAAAGTGACACTAATTAAGGCGTGAGGCATGAGTCTACATGAGTGGTTCCTACCCTAGAGGTATGGCCCGCCCAAGTGGTTGCTAGATATATCTGACAGGTCGCAAGAAGATTACTAGGATAAAAAAACAGAAAGCCACATTTATCCAACACAAAATTAAAAGGTTATGTATATATATCAAACATTCCTGTAATCTTTGCTTTTCCCCTTGGGAATTATGGGATAGTTTGATCTCTACAGACATTTCCATTTTTCAAATAAAACAGGGAAAAACATTCTTGACCTGGTCATAACCCACCGACATATGTAACCAGTGCCGGTGGATCACAGTAGACGCTGCATTGTTTGCTTGTCATCAGGAGTACAATCATGAAAATTGGTTCATATTATCTTGAGAAAATTACCCTGATGATGTCATCAAGATCATTTCATCTTGGGCTTGTAAGGTACAAATTTGAAAAGAAAGCCTGTGTTGTGTGGTCTCAAAAGATGTGGGCAGCTAAGGCTGGGTTATGTGTAAAACTAGTTACAATGTGCCACTCAACTATGTCTGAGGGCAAAAGTGTTGGCAATGCTCAGAAACTGGGTGAAAAGCCTTCTCTTAATACACACAAGTACTATGTTGAAGTGTACTGAATCCTGGCAGGGGGGTCTAATGAAAGCCACTATTGCGTTGCACTGTGGAAAAGTTATTATCCAGCTTTTTGGAACTTAACCATTGTGTAAGTTGACTTATCCATCACAGTCCCCCAACTTTAAGGGAGCGTGCCCCTTCACAAGCCAAAGAGGTTGGGAATCTCTAACCTAAACATATTTTTCCACCTGCACTTTTAAAGTAATGCAAACTCATTCGGCTTTAACATGTCTGATTTTGCATTTTTTTCAAAATCAATCAAATCCCAGGACATCCTTCTCAAATGTGCCACATAAATTATAAACCATTTTGGTGTGACAGTAAGAGAGAGCTCTAAAGTCAAGGTGCAGCCCCAGAGAACACAGAGAGAACAGAGGGTTTAATGGCTCCCAAATTGATCAGGTTATTGACAGAGGAGCCAGTCACATCTGGGCCCGAATCCCAGGGTGGAGGGCCAACTCATTACACACACAGACAGAGGGAGGGGGAGACCCAGAGACAGACACAGAGATGTTTTGGTTTTTCTTGTCATATCTATCGCTCAGCAGTCCTCATCACCGCAGAGCTCCCCTGCTTGTCCTCTGCTTCCACTGGAGTATAAATAGCCTGCATTGAAGCTGGCCAAGCTGCTTCAGCCCCTGCTCTCTGTCTGGCCCCCCGCCTGTCTCAGTTGTATTAAGACAATAAATAAACGATAAAATGGATTTTACAATAAATATTGTTTTCTCTTATAAAGTTTTATTAGAGCCAAAGTGAAGAGAGAGTGTGAGAGCAAAAGCAGCAAAAAGTTCAAGCCTGATCCTCTTCTGTTCAGCCTCTCTGCTCCTCCTGCAGTGTCCTGTATAAACCTGAGAGCTCCTGGTTTGGACAAAGCCCTGCCGGCTCACTGTCTCAATATTGACTCCTCACCCATTCACAGTGGTGGGAGGCTGAACAATGTGCTGCTGCCCAGTCGATAGTGGGCCCCTGCTGCCTGCCTGCCTCCCTGCCTGCTCCTCCTGGGACCGGGACCTCCTGCCACCTCCACCCCCTCTCAACCCACATTTACATACACACAGCCTCCACCTCACTCCTCCTCCTCCTCCTCCTCCTCCACCTCCGGACAGGCCACCAAAGCCGGAGACAAGGTGCTCTCTAGCAGCTCCAAAACCAGCTTCAGTAAATCATTTGCACCATTTCCAGAGTGGGGTGAAATATTTAAACAGGCAGCTCCCTCACTCCAAATCAAAGCAAATGAGCGCTTAACCCAGAGATCAAGCTGTGGTTTCCCACTGAAATTGACCTTTGCGCGCAGAAAACACAAGTTCCACTGAAGTCTGGTTAACCAGCTGCAGATCAGTGTGTGCATCGCCAGAAAAAAAAACTGTGATGCAGAACTGAGCTTCTACCAAGACTTTGACATTTAATACATCAAGCATGATTTACCAAAATCAAAAAATGATTCATTAAAAGACTAACAGAAAATAGGGCAAAAAAAATGTGAGTTTCACTGCCTTTAAGTGTATTTTTGCATATGAGGATGTTGTTCTAATATCACACTGGACAAAAATGCCACAAAGTATATTATAATCTAATTAGAGGAACTTGTGATCTAAATGTCAAGTTTTTAGCAGCTTACTTTACATCTTTTTTTTAAAATCTCCAATGATGTTGTTAGAATATTCCTTTTTCACTCCATCATTCTCCCTCAAGCCGGTGAGACTGAAGCCAGCCAAAAGTGCCTTTCCTGGCTGACCATGAAGCAGAGACAGAGGAGAGAGAGGGCAGCTCTTACCTGCGGCTCCGACAGTCCCCATCACCCTGCAGCTGTTTATGAGGAGGAGAAACAAACAAACGTCCCGGGAAAAACAAGCGCTCCCCATGCTGACAGACGGTGTGAGGGCTCAGCGGGGCCGTGCTGCAGGTCTGGACCGTGTGTGTGTGTATGTGTGCGTATGTGTGTGTCTCTCCGGTAGGAGAGGAGGAGGACCGCTTTTGGTTGGGAGAGAGTGAGAGAGAGAGAGAGAGAGAGAGAGATAGCTCAGGAGAGAGCGGAGGCAATCTGAGCCCTCTGATTGGCTTGTTTGTGCCGGTAGAGGGGAGAGAGAGAGAGAGAGAGAGAGAGAGAGAAAGAGAGAGTGTGTGTGCGTGTGTGTTTGATAGAGATGGAGGTACTCAGTGTTCCCCAAACCTAAAAAAATAAAAAAAAAAAAAAAAAGATAAATAAGTGTTCCCATATTTCATATATTTCCCTTTTTAGCCTTGTTTAAATACTTTTTATACTTCTCTTGTTTACGTTGCTTATTTACTATTTATCTACTCTATCCTCTTTGCTGCTCTATTTCTTATCTAATCTTAATAAATGAATTCAGAAAAATAAAAACTATCATTTCATTATTAGAAACCTCTAATGAGATTTAGCTGAACTCTGGATTTTTCCAAAGATAAAAGTGTCACCAGATTGTTTAAGGTGTAAGAAAGAAAATGAACTTAATCTTTTTTCTTACTTTCCCCTAACTTTTGCTATTTTTCTTGTTAAATATTCCTACTCCACATTTCACCTCTTCAGGTGTCTTGGAATTCTTAAACTATCTGAGAAAGAAAAACTAGGAGTAGTTTAACATGAATAAACTAGTGTCCATAACCTGTCTGTGATGTGGGGTCACAAGATTCATTTTAAAGTGTCGCAAGCCAAAGTAGTTGGGAATCACATTTCGAGTCTTGTTTAATTAGATTATTCTGTCAAGGTCCTCATACATACTCATACTCATAGCATGGCTGTTTAAACATATAAGATTAAAAATAAATCTAAACCCCATTGTTGGCCTAATTGTGTCCCATTAAGGACACCTAAAGGTCCAGAGACCACGGTTTGGGAACCACTTAGGCATTTCTGTATAAGAGCAATTTAGGAAGCACATGCTCAGGCAATATCAAGGAGTCTATGGAGGCTTAAGTAGAGTCATTTATTCTTCTTCAATACTATTGAGGCAATTTTCTGAATGATGGACAAAAGTTTAAGGACTGTGAAATACTGACACCTAGTGGATTGAGATCAAATGTCAAGAATGGTTTAATAACGGGGCAACTGTCTTAGAGCTTTAGACCTTCAGGGGCTCCTACAGCTACAGGTTGTTGGTGTAGCAATTCATTTGTGGTATTTTGATTTTTGGACAATTGTTTGATAAAATACACCACTTAAACACTATAAAAACAGAATGGTAAACTTGTCTCATCTTGTAGTTATTAAAATGTGGCTATTTTTAATGAATGTATTATCAACATGATTGTGCTTATATTGTGCTCAGTATTTTTCCCCTTTTTATTTGCAACAATTTAATATATTTTCTAAAAGAAAATGAGAACCAAGACAATAGAACAAGTGGGGTATACATTCTTTGGCCTACTGTCTTTCTGTTCATATAGTCCTCAAATTCCTCCAGATCCAGATATGAGAGCATCTTCATTATTTGAAGGTGGCTAGCTTTTCCCATTTCTGCCCCTTTATTTCAAAGAAAAATAACAGTTTTTCTATCAGATATAATGTATATGCCTTACAACATCAAACCCTTGTTTAAGCACTGTGCACAATCTTAAATAATAAAATTAATGAACGATCACATATTAACTGGCAGGCCTCAGGCAGGTCAGTAGTCCTGCATAGGAGGACTGGTTGATTCATGGGGCTTGTTTGGATAAATGTGCGTGAGGCCATAAGTCACTAGCAGGTTTATCCATCCTGTGTCAAAGGTCATGACCATTCATTCATTTCAAAGATAAAAAAAAAAAAAAAAAACAGTCAGAACAGTCATAATAAATATACTGATTTAGATTGCTTGAAGTCTCTCTAAACGAGCCAACAGTAAAATAACAACAATATTTCTTGTTGCCCACCTGAGCCCGACCATGGAGCTCTGGAAAGCCTATGACGATATCAGGTTACAACTGTATTAATGACATTTCAATATGTTTCAGAGGCTACAGCTATCAAGCACACAGAGAGACAGTGCTGAAGCTGGCTGGGAAACCTCAGTCCAAACTGAGGTGCAATTTGTGTGTTTTGTCCAGATGATGCAGTTTCTGTTCAGTTCAGTAAAACTGTGAACGCACACTCGGTGAAAAGAAGGCAAACACCGCCATCTACTGGAGAAGATCATTCATCGTGACTTTGGGACCGCCCCGCCCACTTCAACGCATCCTCATTTCTATCCAATCACAAAGAGAAGGCAACGTGATGGCTTTAAGACCAAGACGAGAATTGACATTATCATTTTAGTTAGTAGCTATTCTTTCTGCTTTCTGTCACTTATTTGCTTCATTGAAACCTTTAACACATTACCCGCATTGTATTATTTTTTTTTTTACAATTTCTGCAGCACGCCAGGTGTGAGCTCATATGTCCACCTATACATTTTGTGACATCGTTTCTGGTGTGTATTGCTTAAATTGTAAGATAAAATAAATAATACAATTTTCCCGATTTCCAGCTAAAAGTTACTGAACACGTGATAGAGACCGTTTCCTACCTACCAGCTTTTACGTTGAAAACATAAAAATGTATCGTGGTTTATAACAATGGGGGGACAATGAAAGACCTTAGTTGAAGGTGACGTATATTACGAGGAGTACGTGAACGCAGCACAAGACCTCAGCAACTGTCATGGCGTCTCCCTTGAAGGGGTATTGGTGCTGGAGAAAGTAGCCGCTATCATTTGTCTGTTTTCTCCTGCATACAGAGCAGCTAACCCCGGCTGAAGAGGCTTTGAGGAGCGGATAGTTATCATGGGGACTGTCCATGCTAAGGTAAACTCAGTTTCTTCCTGACAAGCTGGTGTGTCTGTGTATTTTTGCCCATGACCTCCCTGTGCAGTCAGAGCTGAAGCCTGCAGACTGAGCAGCGCTGGTACATCATGTAACATTACACACAACCGGAGAAAGACGGATAGGAAAGAAAACTGACGCCTGAAACTGGAGTGTTTCTGGTGAATTGTGGGTGGTGAGACCATGTAACTTTGCCTTCAGCTAATTTTAATGCCCCCAATGCTGCCAATATAGGCTGGGCGGCATTTTTAAATGGAGATGTCATCATGACAAAATAGCTCGTTATAGTTACTGTGGGGATATTTTAGTTGACCTTTTGTAGTTTTAGACTAAGAACATGACAAGATTATTATTATTATTGTTATTATTATTATTAATGTCCAAAGCAACGTTTTCAGTTCACAAAATGATTTATTTATCATTTACTCGTCTGTTATATTCTGTGCTGAGATGTTTAACTCTTTCACTACATTACAATAACCAAAAATCCCAGACGAAATATAGTCTCCTATCTCAATTTAAATATTCCTATTCATTTTATACAAACCCATTGTACTGTCATAATGAGCAAGTCAGCCCTCACCATGTGCAGTGACTTTCACTGGCTGTAGGACATCAGACACTCCTCCCACAGAGCCCCACCCATTGCCTTTACTGCTCCTTCTCTTCCTTGACAGCACTTTAAAGGTGTCATACATGCTTTTTTGTTATGTCGTGTTGATGTTATTTTCTACCCTTACCTCGCTTTATAATCTAATTCAAAACGAAATGAAATGAACTGAGAGGTTGACTCAACTTCTCTGTGGACACACTCATTAGAATTTATTACAGGGCTGTTGTGTTTCTTTGCATGAGTTCACATAGCTGGTGTCATGTAAAAGCATTGTCCTTATCAATGATGCAGAGTCTGGATCCTCTCCCGATGCATGGCCGAGACTTGGGAGTCAACCCTGATGACTTGGTGGAGACTCCAGAAATGGAGCAGGAGGCCAAGCAGGAGATCCTGGAAAACAAAGATGTGAGTAGAAATAGTACTTGTATCATGGTAGCTCTTGTAAAATATAAAAATATTAGGATTTTTATATATACAGTGATTGTAGTAGTTATAACAGTGACAGTAATTGATGGGGGTTACACAACAGGTTACATTCACTGTTTTTTGGGGGAGCCTAAAGGCTACTTTTTTACAGGTTACTCATTTCACAAATTTAAATTGAGGTATGATTTGCTTTGGTGGAAATATTTCTCCATGTATCTCTTGCAGCCAGACACCACATTTACTTGCAGTGGTATCTGCATGGAAATTGCATTTATCCTTCATCCTTCTTAAACTGTTCATTTCACATATAGAATTTGCTGTAGCAGTCTTTGTGTTTCTCCCGGATATATTCAGTTTCAGTTCTGCAGGAATCTGTACTCATTATGCAGAAGAGCTGAAGAACAATATTAATACACCTTGATACAATCTTGTGATGTAGCAAAGTATATAGTCACTATAGCCACTTCTTTTTGCTAAAAAAGAGAGCAAAATTATAATTCTTCTAAACTATTTTGGAGAAAGATGCCATCCACAGTACCATTTTAATATATACTAAATGCACAGGCATTATAGCTTAAATACATATAATATACTTAAAAGCATAGCATGTGCAAAACAGTGCATTTTTACTTGCTATCACAATGTGATGGTGATGTGGGAGTAATCCAAGTAAAATATCTTTGATTACAGGTGGTTGTTCAACATGTCAACATCCAGGGTCTTGGAAGAACAAAAGAGGATCTGCTTGGCTATGAGATTTCTGATGTTTTCCATGCCAAAAACCTCATTGACGTATGTATTGCTGACTGTACTGCACATTTGAGGCATGACAGCACTCTGAATTGATCAGCTGCAGGTTCTGAAAGGTTTTGAAAGTTGATGTTGATGAAGAGTCCAGTTGATGAGTGCAGAGCTCTGTTTTGGTTCCAGGTGATGAAAAAAGCTCACATTGCCAGGCAGAGGCTGCTCCGCCTGGGAATCTTCAAAGAAGTGGAGGTTCTTATCGATACGTCTGAAGGTAACTCATTCAGACCTAAAAATAGAGCCACAACATAATTGAATCACTTTCTATTCCCCCAAACCAAAATGTTAAAGAAAGAACATTTTCCAAAATCCAATAAAATGAATTTTAAGTAGAAGTAGTGAGACGTTTAATTTCACCTAGTCACTGCCCACAAACATGATTTATATTTTTGTTATGCTTTTGGGAAATGTCTTGCCTTGTGAATTTCCCCACTGTGGGATGAATAAAGGTATATCTTATCTTGAATTGTGACTGCATGGTGTTTTCCTGTGCATTATTGCTGTGTGCTTAGCTGACGTGATTATGCAGAAACAAATCTTCACGCTGATTGGTTCTCCCTTCTCAGGTACAGATGCTTTGCCCAACGGTCTGGATGTAACTTTTGAGGTGACAGAGATAAAGAGGCTGACTGGAAGCTACAACACCATGGTCGGCAACAATGAAGGAAGCATGGTGAGAGAGACACTTGCATATCATTCATGTCAGTCACATGTAACTCTGTATTAATGGCTTGCGGTGGGGCTGGAGTGCATAGGATGATGAATCTTTTTCCTGAGGTTTCTCAAGCAATAAGAAAATCCTAACTAGTAACCATATTGATCACACACAAACTAGACACATACTTTGGTTTCTGGGATATTCATTATGCCCTGAGTCGAATCGTGCAGCACAGCAGTCTCCTTGAACTATAGCAAAAATACAGATACTTTACATTTTTTCATCAGTTTGAAAGTAGCCATTGTTTAAATCAAAGAGACTGACAATAGTGGACAGGTGTGAGTCCTGATAGAAGAAATGGACACGGCAGAGGAAATACCACGGCTTTCTATGGCTGTCTTAACCTTTATCCTACCTTTCCTTTGTCATGGCACCTTGGTGGGCTGAAAAAGAACTTGATGAAAAGCTGCCTCCATGTGAATCACATCTTTCTCACATAATTATGTGAAATGTTGAAAAAATCTATTTCATATAATTAGGGGTGACCATATTTAATCAGCTTGTCAGTTATGTTTAGGTGTCAGGACCAAATCTCAATACATTGGATTAGAGCTGAAACTATAAATCGAGTAGACAGAAAATTAATCAACAACAATTTTGGTAATTCTTCTGAATAGGGGAAGTTGTGATGAGGATTTTTTTGGTGTTTCGATTAACTTTTAGTTTATGTTTGATGTTAGAAGAGAATTGACACAACACAAAGTGCAGCCATTACTAATAACTGCATTCCATTTATATTTGGCTGTTTTATGGAACTGGTTACTGGGAGTGGAGCCCTCACTAATATGTTATTAGGTGCACCTGTGCTTTCCCTGCTATGATCATTCACATGGCTAAATGATCTCAGAACTAGTTGGTTTATCAGCTAAGAGTTTGTCCTGTCTTCCAGGTACTGGGTCTGAAGTTGCCCAACATGTTGGGCCGAGCTGAGAAACTCACCTTCCAGTTCTCCTATGGAACCAAGGAGACATCATATGGCCTGTCCTTCTTCAAGCCCCAGCCCGGACACTTCGAACGCAAGTATGTCAGTGACATCCTAAGATCCCAAGACCAGCTGCTGCCATCCAGTCTTTCTTAAGCATTTGCACAGTAGGGGTGTGCTATATCATATCATTCACAATAATACCGGTTTAATTTTTAAAATTATTCAAGAAAGCGCATCCTGACAACATAAAGTGAGTGAAGACTGCTGACTCTCATATCTTACCAGTGTTAGCTTGAGTGCACCACCAAAGCAGAGTTTTCTTGAGTTCTGCTTTTTCAGACCTGATGTCCTCTGTTTCAGCCTCACCCTCAACATGTACAAAGTCACCGGCCAGTTCCCATGGAGCTCCTTAAAAGAGACTGACAGAGGCATGTCTGCAGAAGTCAATGTAAGAGGCTATGTGTGTGTGTGAGTGAGTGAGAGAGTTATTTTAACTAGATACAGAGTGAGCAATCGTGAACTAGAGACCAGAGATACACTTCCACCATATGTGTGTGTAAAAATCTCTAAAGCTGTTCGAGATCAATGTAAGAAAATCTGTGTAATGCATGAAATCTAATATATGGAGGTTCTTGACCTCACTGTTTATGTACAATCACATGGGATATAATCTTATATAATATTTAATATAATAATATAATATATAATATTTGCTTGCTTTTGCTTTGGAAGTGGTTGGTGGGTTTACTCTTGAACTGAAGTTCTCCATCTTATGCTCCTGCAGTTTCCTCTCGGGATGACCAACCACACGTTGAAGTGGGAGGGTGTATGGCGGGAGCTGGGCTGCCTGGCACGCAGTGCTTCCTTCGCCGTGCGCGAGGAGAGTGGACACTCATTGAAATCTGCCCTCTCGGTACATCCCAGAGCCTTTTTCTACCTCCTAGTACACCCAACATTTCTGATTGTTTTGTTTTTTTGCTTTTATTATATGTTATTTAGTCTCTTTGAACGCATGCTTTCAATGTATATAATTTTTAGGAAAGGTTTGTGAGGGTTATTAAACCGTTTTGTCCAATGCACCAGTTCAATAGAACTCATGTTTTGTTTGATTGCAGCACACTGTGTCAATCGATTCAAGGAATTCTGCCATTTTCCCCAGCAGAGGTGCCTTACTGCGGATCAACCAGGTAAGTGTGCACGTGTGTCCATATAAATGCCTCACTTAACGAATCAGCGATATTTTCATATATGCATCATATACATCTCCCCAAGTCCACATGAAGCACCACACCCAGATCCACAAACACTAGAACATACACACCAACAACACTGCACAGTGCATCAGGAATTTTCACAGATGCCCTACATTCCCCTATTAAGAGCCATAACTCACCAAAAACCTGTCTTTCATGATGTTTAAAAGTAGGTGTGTTTCTGCTTCTGACCAGAAATGTGGGCTTTTCTTTTGTGTATGCATCTCTACCCCACTTTTGCAAACAGTTGGCTAGTTGGTTTGTTTGAAATGCATAGCTGATTGTAAATACGTATACATGTCTAAAGAATGCTCCTCAAACCTGAATAATATCAGCTTATCCCACATGTCTTAATCAGAGAATGGTACATTCAGACAGAAAACAAACAGAATATGCTGTTTACATGATCTGTATCAAAGTCGGAATATTGTCATATTCGGAATAATAGTGGAAAATTGATGTGAATCCAAATGTCTGATTGATGTAATATCTTACATCTTACATTCTTCCAAGCTCACTGTTGATGTTTTGAAACTCAACACAGCTTTGAAACCTCAATGACGGCAATAGCAAAAGTAATAATAAAATGAGATGTTGTAATTTTGTGTTGTTTCTCTACCAACAGAGACATTTTATCCATCAGTCTCTCCAGACAACTACCTGTATTCCTCCTGTTTTGTCCAGTTTCACAGAGATGTTATTGAGGTGTGTATTTTCCCTGCAGGAACTGGCTGGTTACACAGGAGGAGACGCCAGCTTTTTGAAAGAGGATTTTGAGCTGCAGTTCAACAGACGGCTCTTCTGGGACTCCGTAAGATAGAAGTCATTCCAAATTTGTTTCTAATAGATTTTGGGTTGTTGATTTGGTGTATTGTTTGTTCTTAGAGAACACATAAACAGGCCCTGTGGACATTTATTGCAATGCTTCAAGCCTCCTTTCAAACTTTGCTATCAAAAACAAGTGATTGTAGAATTATCTGTATTTGTAGTGGTGTTGCATTAAAGAGCCACCAGTGGGCAATAAAGCAGCACCAAAGTAGTTAAAAAGAAACAGCTTCATTTACTTTTTTGCCCTTGTCTGTTTCACTGAGTACTCTTTCTGCAAGGTTTTGTCTGTGTGTGTGTGTGTGTGTAAAGGGAACATTTTGTGTCCTCTCAGGTCCTGTCTGCCTCTCTGTGGGGTGGGATGCTTTATCCCTTGGGAGGACAGCCATCCTGCATTGCTGACAGGTACATCAGATTAATCCAAGAGCTCAACATCACTCCCTTAATGTATCACTTAACATATCACTCCCTCTTTGAATAAAGTTCAGTTGTTTTTATCAAGGGATTTCTCTCAAAATGCTAAACATCCATCAAAGTATGTTTTTTTTGTGTTTGTTGTTTAAGTGTTATTTTTGCTTTTGTGCTATTAATAAGTGGATGATTTAATGATGGTTATGCATTTTGTCCAGGTTCTACCTTGGAGGTCCCACCAGTGTGCGAGGGTTTGGGATGTACAGCATCGGACCACAGAGTGAAGGTATGGACTTGAATATGAAAAAGTTTCTTTCTAGCTTTCTTATTTAATTTAGTATGTTAATGGAGTTAAAATAGTAAGGATTGTGAGCAATGATCTGCTGTTCCTTAAATTAAGACTTTCACTGTCTATGTGAGGCCAGTTAAAGGAAACAATCGTGCTTATAAATGTGGACATCCTGGTTGCATAGCAGTTAAGACACCATATTAACACAGTGTCCATGTCCACAGAAACCATTGTTGCATGTCATGCTGTTTGCTGTCTGTATCCACACTGTCACTATCTAATAAAACAAAATGCAAATCCTAATCTTAGATAAAAGTACATGAATGAACAGACTGTATCAAACATACAGATAAGTGAGTATAATAAAAGCCACTACACAGAGGGATTTTTATTACATAGAACAGGTGTGCATGTGTCCCATTAAGTCATTCAGCTGATCTTCCTTTAATTCTCTGTGTGTTCCAGGTGACTATCTGGGTGGAGAGGCCTACTGGGCAGGTGGTGTGCACCTCTACACTCCTCTGCCCTTCAGACCAGGCAAGGGCGGCTTCGGAGACCTGTTTAGAACACACTTCTTCCTCAACGCGGGCAACCTCTGCAACCTCAACTATGGTGGGTGGACTGAAGATTTTGACTGATAGTGACGCCACAAAATTTCAGAATTTCTTGGGAAAGTCATTATATATATTACAATAAAATATATACAAAATATAATTAGAAAGTCTCAGCAAGGAGTCTGTATCAGGAAAGCTTTCAGCATTTCAGTGTCTGAGGTTGCTTGTGACATGGTGAGTGTTATGTGTGCAGGTGATGGTCCCCAGGCGCACCTTCAGAAGCTAGCTGAGTGTATTCGCTGGTCGTACGGAGCAGGCATCGTGCTGCGGCTCGGGAACATCGCCCGACTGGAGCTCAACTACTGTGTGCCCATGGGAGTTCAGAGTGGAGACAGGTAGACTACTATGCACTTACACTCACCAACGTTTTTTTTTTTGTTACTGACTTCCACAAAAAGACGAGGACATGTTAGATGAAACAGATGGGGTTGGACCAGTTTTCACTCATTTTGTCATCATCCTGTACATCCAAATGAGAAATGAGCATGTGTTAAACTGGTCTGACAATAACTGAACAGAAAAAACAAGACTAATAATTCAATGCTTCTCTTTAAAAGCCAGTGCCATTAGGTGCTTTGCATCTAAAATACGTCTTTGCTGCCGTAAACAGTAAGGTTAATTTGAAGATGAAAAAAATCTGGTGGTCTGGAGTTAGGAAGAAGTCAGCTGACCAGACCTCTGTAGACCGCTCCTGATTTCTGCTTAAGGCTCATAAGATAAGATAAACCTAAGATAAGATAAACCTTTATTCGTCCCACAGTGGGGAAATTTGCAATGGCTTGATTGTGGCGAAATTAGCTACTACAAGCATAACACACTTCAATCTTTGACCAAACAGTTGGTGATCAAGTGCATCGTGTGTAATGTAGGCACCAGGTTTTAACAAGGAAGAAGAATGCATGGAATGAAAAAGACTGTTCTGGTTCTGCTGTATCAATCTGTCCCTGAGTCTTTTAGTGTTATAGGAGAATAATGCTAAATCAGTCAATACTTTCAAAACTTTTAATACTTAATTTAAACCTCTGATTGCTATATATAGCCCTGTGTAATACACTGCTCAAAAAAATAAAGGGAACGCTTAAATAACACAATGTAACTCCAAGTCAATCACACTTCTGTGAAATCAACCTGTCCAGTTAGGAAGCAACACTGATTGGGAATCAATTTCACCTGCTGTTGTGCAAATGGAACAGACAACAGGTGGAAATGAGAGGCAATTAGCAAAACAACCCCTATAAAGGAGAGGTTCTGCAGGTGGTGACCACAGACCATTTCTCTGTTCTCATCCTTTCTGGCAGATTTTTTTGGTCACTTTTGCAATTTGTCAGTGCTCTCATCCCTAGTGGTAGCATGAGGCGGTGTCTACAACCTACAGAAGTTGCTCAGGTAGTGCAAGCTCATCAAGGATAGCACATCAATGTGAGCTGTGGCAAGAAGCTTTGCTGTGTCTGTCAGCACAGAGTCCAGAGCATGGAGGAGATATCAGGAGACAGGCCAGTACACCAAGAGACGTGGAGGGGACCATAGGAGGGCAACAACCCAGCAGCAGGACCGCTACTTGCTCCTTTGTGCAAGGAGGAACAGGAGGAGCACTGCCAGAGCCCTGCAAAATGACCTCCAGCAGGCCACTAATGTGCATGTTTCTACTCAAACTGTCAGAAACAGACTCCATGAGGGTGGTATGAGGGCCCGACATCCACAAGTGGGGCCTGTGCTTACAGCCTAACACCGTGCCAAGAATGGCAGATTCGCCATTGGCACCCTGTGCTCTTCATGGATGAGAGCAGGTTCACACTGAGCATATGTGACAGACGTGACAGAGTCTGGAGACGCCATGGAGAACGTTCTGCTGCCTGCAACATCCTCCAGCATGACCAGTTTAGTGGTGGGTCAGTAATGGTGTGGGGAGGCATTTCTTTGGAGGGCCTCCATGTGCTAGCCAGAGGTACCCTGACTGCCTTAGGTACTGGGATGAGATCCTCAGACTCATTGTGAGACCATATGCTGGTGCAGTGTGCCCTGGGTTCCTTCTGATGCATGGCAATGCTAGGCCTCATGTGGCTGGAGTGTGTCAGCAGTTCCTGCATGATGAAGGCATTGATGCTATGGACTGGCCTGCCCGTTCCCCAGACCTGAATCCAATCGAGCACATCTGGGACATCATGTCTCTTTCCATCCACCAACGCCACGTTGCACCACAGACTGTCCAGGAGTTGACTGATGCTTTAATCCAGGTCTGGGAGGAGATCCCTCAGGAGAACATCCGCCGCCTCATCAGGAGCATGGCCAGGTGTTGTAGGGAGGTCATACAGGCACGTGGAGGCCACATACACTACTGAGCCTCATTTTGACTTGTCTTGAGGAATTTCCACTGAAGTTGGATCAGCCTGTGATGTGATTTTTCACTTATATTTTGAGTATGATTCCAAATCCAGACCTCTGTGGGATAATAATTTTGATGTTATTTTGTTCTCAATGCCTTCCACTATGTAATGAATAAAGATTTTCAACTGGAATATTTCATTCATTGAGATCTAGGATGTGTTATTTGAGCAGTGTATAAGGAATTGTCTGACAGTAGTTCCTAACTTCTTTCTCCTCTCTTCTCATAGGATATGTGACGGTGTCCAGTTTGGAGCAGGAATCCGCTTCCTGTAACATCATCACTCCACTGCCCTAAGTGCTCCAGCAGAGGCTAGGATGTGAAAAGAAGGAACGTCTTGGTGTTTGTCAACTGTTGATGTGGAGTGTGTAACACTAGCATGGGTCATATGTCCTGGGGAAACGTGCCTGAGCCCCCAAACCCTCCTTTGATGTGCACCGGTTAAGGCTTTTGAACAACAAAGTGCCAGTGCTGGGCCAAACAGCTAGTGAAACTTTTTACAGCACAAACTGAGCAGGCTTTCACTGATTTGAGAGACGAAGGTAACCAGATATAAGATTTCTTTAGTAGCAACCACAAGACATGACGCCAGCTATGGCAAAAATACAATCAATGATGATGGTGAATCTGAAATTCCAACAACATATCAGTGTTTATTCTCTTCTAGAAGACTTTTGAATTATAGTATTGCTTTTAATTTGAGCGACTGTTCCTCTTGCCTTGGTTTGAATTCTCCAGCACTGGCACCTTGTCTGTGGAAAAGTTAGCTACTAGTGATTTCACCGACTGTGTTTCCTGTGGTGACACAAAGTAACTTATTTTCCAGAATATTGTTCCCTGTTTGCCTTCTAGGACTGCTTCTTATCCAGGAGCATGACTTGTTAATAATTTTGTTTCAGAGTTAACTGTACACCACGCACTCTTCTGACCTGATGAGTTTTCATCGAGTTGTACTGTGTGATTGATTGTGATGGCAGCCAGGGAATGAACCAAGAGAAATCAGCTCTTTTTAATCGGGGGGTGTTCAAAGGGAATCGGCCCTCATGCCAAAGCACTTAAAGCAAACATTGATGTGAAGAATGGCGGGTAGATCTCTTGGACCAGCAGCCAAGGTGGGAAGTGCTCTTACCGTTAGTCCTCTTTTTGATGTTGTTGAAGCTATTCACAAATAAATCACAATAAATCACAGCTGCTCCCCTGGTTTCTCTTTGCATCCTTTGTGGTCTCTCATTCAATATTCAATGATCAAATGGGAAAAATGTAGGTGCAGGTATCGATTCTGGATATTGTGCACTGTGATGATGCGTTCGTATGATATTTGTTAGTGTGTAATGTTTCTCGCCTTTAAAGTGAGGTATTGTGCAATAAGGCTGTCTTTTTTTTAGGGCTAATCTTGATGAAGTGTATAACATTTTGAACCACAACCCTTGCTTCTGTGGAAAAGTTCAGAACTTTCATTTGTAGCAGCCAGTGATATCAGCAAAGCAGTGTTGCAACAGGAGCATTATAATTTGATTTATGAATAGTTTTATTACATTATGTAATAAAGGGGTGCCCAGTGAGTGGAATAAATGTAACAGTACTAGCCAGGACGTTATCGGGTCTGACCTGGGTGAGAGGGGGCAGTAAAGCTGAGTGCACTGTCCTTTCCAGATGACATGAATAAGTGTGTGTGTCACTGCCCTGCCCCCCTGCAGGCTGTGAGCTGACTGTATGAAACTTTGCTCCTCAGGAACCTGTGCAGGGCAGTTGAGTGTGGATGGTACCAGATGTGTGTTTGATCAGAGCCTGTTCTGTGTGGGAATGTGGGCAGATGTACAGCAGGTGAATGCTGCAAAGAGCTGGATCTATGCTAGTATAGTGAAACTGGGATAAAATTACTTAGAAGTTTATCTTTAAACTGAAAAAAGTTCTGAACACTGTGTACCTTTTTAAAGACTAATGAACCTTAGGTCTTTAGAATTGGTTAACCATTAATATTGTTTATTAATCTCAATGGAATATTTATGGGGGCACTGAGAAAGCAAAGCAAGTTGAGTTACTTGAATGAGCCTCTGATGAGTAGAAGTCCATCTGAGTGTCATATGAATGCATACTTCAATGGAAAAGACAATACAACTCAAGGAAATCTGACCTTTTGTACAAAGGGGTTAAGTTAGTCAAAGCCATAAATTGGCTTAATCTTAAATTGAAACCATTAGTTGATTCAGACAGTTCACAGACAATTAATTGGCAACTATTTAGATACACTGATACATATTTTGAACTTATCATGGTTCCAGTCCAACATATGTGAAGACTTTCTGCTTTTCCTTTTAATTATTCTAATAATCTAAATATATTTGAATAATTTTGAGGTTTGGACTATTGATTGAACAAAACAGGCATTGTTAAAGTGTCACTTTGGGCTCCAGGTAATCAAAACAACATTTCTCACTATTTTCAGAATTTTCACAAACTAAACAATCAATGAATGGAGAAAAAATCAGCATATTAATCCAAAATGAAAATCTGTCTTATAGAAAACAGTTGAAATGAGCTCCACCTCAACCAACTACAACAGTAAAATCCTGTCTGTACATTAATGCATGAGTAATAATAATCAAATAATATATAATAGTATAACAGTCATAGGGCGCATGTTTCTGTTATTGAATACCTTAAGTACATTTTCCTGATTACACTTACATGCTTTTACTTTAATAATATTTTAATTACAGGATGTTTACCTGTAATAGAGCATTTTTACAATGTGGTATTAGTATTTAAGTACTTAAATAAAGGCTCTGAATCCTTCCTCCACCGCTGCTCATGCTGGGCTACTTTGTTTAGCAAACATTGGATCGTATGTTGCATAGTCAGATTTATGGTAAATAAAGATGACTTTGCTTTACAAGTTTATCTTTTCCCCCCCAAAATGGTTGCAGAAATGGCCTGTACATTGCTGTAACTAATTTCAGCATGATATCTGAGTCAAGTCAACCTTTAGTCCTTAACGTTACAAAATGCGGGTTGGTACCGTGCCAGCCTACTAACAACTACTTTGTGGTTAAACTTTGTGCATTGTATGACTCATGGTTTATACCCACATGGCCTTTGGTTTCTGGCATGGGCCATCAAACATCTACAGGAAGGTTACAGGCTAATTTAGCATCATGTATTAGACCACAGTGTGAGAACAGCACAGCACAAAAAATATGCACTATAATATACACTCACCGGCCACTTTATTAGGTACGCCTGTTCAGCTGCTTGTAAACGCAAATATCTAATCAGCCAATCACATGGCAGTGACTCAGTGCTTTTAGGCATGTAGACATGGCTAAAATGACCTGCTGAAGTTGAAGCCGAGCATCAGAATGTGGAAGGTGATTTAAGTGACTTTGAGCGTGGCATGGTCGCTGATGCCAGACAGGCTGGTCTGAGTGTTTCAGAAACTGCTGATCTACTGGGAGTTTCATGCACAAGCATCTCTTGGGTTTACAGAGAATGGTCCGAAAAAGAGAAAATATGAGTGGCAGTTCTCTGGGTTTAAATGCCTTATTGATGCCAGAGGTCAGAGGAGAATGGCCAGACAGATAGAAAGCCAACAGTAGCTCAAATAACCACTCGTTACAACCAAGGCATGCAGAAGATCATCTCTGAACACACAACATGTGGAACCTTGAAGCAGATGGGCTCCAGCAGCAGAAGGCCACACCGGGTGCCACTCCTGTCAGCTAAGAACAGGACACTGAGGCTACAATTCACACAGGCTCACCACAATTGGACAATAGAAGATTGGGAAAATGTTGCCTGGTCTGATGAGTCTCGATTTCTGCTGCAACATTCAGATGGTAGGGTCAGAATTTGACATAAACAACATGAAAGCATGGATCCATTCAGCCTTGTATCAGTGGTTCAGGCTGCTAGTGGTGGTGTAATGGTGTGGGGGATATTTTACTTAGTAACAACTGAGCATCGTTTAAACACCACAGCTATACCTGAGTATTGCTGCTGACCATGTCCATCACTTTTAGTGGCCGGTGAGTGTAGATGTTAATTTGTGTTTGTTTAGAATAAAAACAATGCAGACATCAAATGGTATACATGACTGTAATACATAATAATCACGAGCGCTACTCATATTAGGCTTATAGCTAATTTTTTTTTATCATGTTTGCAACTTTGTTTAGCTACCGTTAGCAAACAATGGCTAGTGGCTACCACCTGGGTTTAGCTATAAAAATTATGATTAGCTTTATTATATGTAAAAAAAATATGTTTCAGTTTAGAACAAAAACAATAGTTATCCAATGGTATACGTCACCAAAATGCAAAATGTCCAAAATCACAAGTTCTACTCATATTAGACTTATAGTTATTTATTAGCATGTTAGCAACTGTGTTTAGCTTCCGTTAGTAAACAATGGCGAGTGGCTACCACCTGGGTACTAGCTATAAACATTATTAGCTTTATTGCATCTAAAAGTGGCCTTGCTTAAGTAGCTGTTCTAAATTATATATGAATGACCTTTTTTTTTTAAGATAAATATCTTTTTTTTCAATGCTTGATGCTAATTGTTACATACAAGTTGGCAATGCTATTAATTTCTCGCCACAGCGAGAATCGCATTTCAGGAATTCCCACGCGGGATGCGCGCTCGAGGAAGTAGTACGCACCTCGTGAGCGCGTACGCACGGCGTCGCGCAGTACGTCATCAGCGCTGCTGTCGGGGTATAAGCAAGCTGTGTGGAGCCCGGACCGCGGCCACTCCTCTACTCACTGACACACACGCAGAGGCAGGTGTGTGTGGCCAGCAGGGCTCATACCTCAGCAGCGGCTCGGACCAAATCCTGCAGCGTTTGGATTTATTCTTACTTCATTTTTTATAAACACAAAAAAGCGTCATCATGTTGTGGACGGCGAATCGAGTCTTAAGGAAATTCTCCACCTCGTCCGTGAGTAACGTTGTTCTGCTGCGCCAGAATGAACAGAGCCTTTGTTACTAATGTTGCATTGATAGAAAAAAAACATGCTAATAAATAAATGCATTCAGGTCGTGTTGACCTGAGGAGGACTGAGGCAGATCTGATTGCGGATCAGAGAGTCGGGGCTTCATAAGTCACTGTGTATTTTCAGCAGACGATGGTGTGTCAGTGCCAGTTTGCCACGTTACTGTCTCCCCCCTCTCTCTCACACCAAAGTGGCCTTTACTGTACAAGATGTGGAGGAGTTGCATCAGCCTGTGAGGTCCACACTGTAGACCGACAGCGGCTTAGCTCCGACCCTGCAGGATCAGCCCAGAGCACAGGCTGTATATGGACAGGCTGCTCGTCCATTCATCTCTATGGGGGCTGTTTTGCAACCAAACGGAGTGCATGCTCTTTCCCCAGTGTACGAACTGCCTAACGGTGTGTACGGAATGAATGGCTTTGAATGCATCGTTGCAGAATGCAATGTCACAGCCTGAGACGGTGCCCCACGCACTTGACAGGACCATTAATCCGAGCATGGGAAACCTGAAACCTCCCTCCTGCACACATGTGCTGCTGCAGGCGGAAGAGTCTCACTCTGTGCATGAGGGGGCTCTCTGTCAGCAGAATAGGCTTTCTCAGAACTGGCTAGTAGATTTAATAACAGTTGGGCCAGGGGCTGACTTAGTGATTGGGGGCCCTGGGAAAGGCACAAGGGGCCCACTGAATCCCAGACTAGCTCGTTTCAGTTCATGCTCTTTAGACACTCATACATTTCCATACATCTATAAAGAACTGAAATTAAATTAAAAACACTATAAAAAGTATCACTTAATGCTAAAACAACTCAGTCAATTAATCAATTGGTTGATATGAGAAAGATTACTTACAAACCCTTTTGATGATTGATTAGTGAGGTTTGGCTGCTTTTCTCGCTGTTATTCTTTGTAAATTCCATTAATAAATTAACAACTTTGGGTTACAGACTGTTGGTCAGATAAAGAGCTATATAGGTATGTTTCAGATAGGGATTTATTCTCTGCATTTAGTCCATTAGGAGCAGTGGGCAG
Organism: Holacanthus passer; assembly: GCA_025331565.1. NCBI lineage: Eukaryota > Metazoa > Chordata > Actinopteri > Pomacanthidae > Holacanthus > Holacanthus passer. The sequence continues at coordinate 2,689,997 of JAFREQ010000039.1, forward strand.
CCTCTGTGCAGTGCCTGGGGACCAGCTGCAGTTCTAAGCCAATGTCTTAGTCAAGGACACTGACAGGAGAATTAACCTGATGTACAGTACAGACTTTTGAGAAGAGGAAAACAAGACATCTGACATTTGTGATTTTTTTGTAGACCAAACGATCAATCCATGAATGAAAAACATTACTTAATCAATAATAATGATTGTAGCCACAGTGTCATTTAACATTTGAATATTTGCATTTTCAATACTGGCAGTTTTTGCAGCCAGTGGTGATAGAGTTTACAGCAACTTAAGCAGGTGTTGGTTCTTTTGATCAAAAGTTATCTGTTGATGAATTACTGGAGGTTTGACATGTGAAAGGAGTTTTCTTTCAAGTCTGAGAAAATAACCCTGATGTCTGAACCCTGTCATCAGGGTTATCTCTGCTTGGGCTTAGAGACAACAAATGTTTAACAGAAAAGTTTGAATCACAAACTGCAGGTAGGGAGATGTTACCAAGTTCCTGTCCACTGTTGTAGTGCAATACAACTTGTTTGGAGTGGCCCTTTAAGAGTTGTGTTTTGTGGGCCCCTCTGGCTCCTGGTGCTCAAGGCAGTCTCCAGCCGTTGCCTGCAGCGTTGGGCATACCATTATCAGTTACATAACATCTATAGAAATAACATGAGGTCAGGAGAGAGTGCTGAAAAATCCTCTCTACTGAACAAAAGCTATGTATATATATGGAAATGTTTATGAATATCAAATCACTGTAAGTTTGAATGAGACGTGATGCAGATCAGTAAAGCTGAAACTAATGTGTTTGTGTTTGCTCTCGTTACAGCATTATTACCAGAATAAGCTTAAATTAGCTATCATTGGCCAGAGCCTGTTCGGCCAGGAGGTGTACAGCAACCTAAGGAAGCAGGGTCACAAGGTGGTGGGTGTGTTCACAGTCCCTGACAAGGATGGCAAGGCCGACCCCCTGGGTGAGTTCATCCCCTTTTCTCTTCAGTCTTTCTGGTTTGTGCACATTACTGTATTATATACATATATACAAATATACTGCAATTTCCTGCTCCTTTGTTGAGCTAGTGTTGCTAGAGTTACTATATGGATTCAAATTATCCATTGTCAGTTGATTTGATCTCTTGAGTGTTTATTTCTTTAGTTCTTTTGGTGCCATTTAAGCACGGAAATACAATCCTCCGTCTTTCTGTGGTTAACTGTGGTACAAACTCTGGTACTTTCTGGTGAATTTGAAAACACAATCCAAACCAGCTACAGGAAACAACATAAAAATACCAGGTTTTATGAGGAAGTAAATGTTGGCATCAGCCAAAGTTTCTCATGATTGGAAAACAGAGCAGGAGAAACTCCTAAATTAACTCTACAGGATGAGAAATTGTCAAGCGTATGTCCAATGGAGTAGCTACTTGTAGGTAGTGATGGCGGGTAACGCATTAGTTTATAATGAGTTAAACCCACAGCTCTCTAAAAAGGAAATGTGTCTAACATAACACATAACACTGACATATTTTTACCTATGTGTTGGCAAATGTGGCCACCTGATTAATGTAAGTCCAACATTCACTCTCCTTTTATCTCTGTTCACCAGCTATATTTTCTCTGTCCGCTGTTGCAGGTAGCGTACAGTAGGTTTATCATAGTTTTTTTTTTTGCTTAAAAGTGAGAGTGAACTAAACAGTTGGATTAGAAGGCTGTAAAATCAATGAGCTCAAAGATGCTAATATATTTAATACGGTCGACGATCATTTTCTGTACACACTTGTTACATAAGACTCCTTTCATATTACATAATTACAAAATTATTAAAATATTTGTGTCACTTCAACAAAAATGTAGAAAATCCTGTTCATGTTTCTCCAAGTGTTCAAAAAGGTTAAATTTAGATGTGACGGCCTCTGATGGTCCTCTGTCCTGGGTCTTCTCTGGGTCAACAGAGGCCTGTGCTGTGGCTGAGGTAGATGCACGCTACAGTGTTCCTGGACAAAGACAGGCCTTTACCCTGCGTTAGCTGCGGGATAGTGGCTCCATTGTCTGTGTGGGGAGAGGCCCTGTGTGGCTGGGAGATGCAGCTCTGAGGTGAAAAGTCTTCGGTGTGATGCAATCTTTCCAGGAAGCATTTACACCATCAGCTTTCTCTTGACCTCTGCCTGGCCTTCTCCTTTCCTCTGAGTGTTTGCAGCCAATATTCAACTCTTTCTTCTAATTCAAGTCATAAACATGTTTCTGCTGGCCCTGAGCTTGAGTTTTGATTTTTTTTTTTTTGCGTAACTGTCTATTGATAGCATCTATTGCTGCAATTAAAAAGGACTGAAATGAGATCAGAATAAAACCAATGTTGATAAGATATTAATAAAGTTCCTTTGGGGACAATATGCAATTAGAAAAGACAATAAATTGCAGTAAATCATGAAAGCTATAAATGCCTCACTGCAATTCTGAGCATATTGTGAAGTTATAAGTTCAAACATATTATATTGTATTGTGATAATATCAAGTCAGGCTTTTATCTCTCTCTCAAATGGACACATGGACACTTGACATTACACCCATTACACCCCATGCTGTGACCCTAACCTCATTTATCAGATGGACTGTAGGTAGGCCTATGTCTGCTTGTTCTACCTTATCTGTGGGTGTGAGAGCTGGTTGGGACACTGTTGGTTTCCTGTGACCTCAGTGCGTATAGCAGGCCAGCAAGACTGTAGGACTGAACTGGAGAAACGTCACTGCCCCAGGTTTATTACAGCTTGTTTCAACTGTCTGTGGGCAGGGACAGCAGGTAGAACAGGTTCTGGCTGGAGTTAAATCTCATCTATCTGACGTTAATATGGTAGAGAATGCCACACATGACTCTAAATTGCCCTTCACAAAGAACAAAAGACAGAGAAGATGCATGGATGAGTATCGTGGAAGTGGATTCCCATGTTTGTTGTTGCACATTTGAACAATTACAGTATATAAAGATGATGAATTATGATGGTTTCAAGCAAGCACGTTTCACGTCTCTGCAAGGAACTGAAGCAGAGCCAGACCACTAAATCGTTTGGGCTGATTGCCATCGCCCTGCAGCAGACTTCATTTCTGCTTTCTGGACTGTATAAATAAACTCTCCTCTTCTTTTTCAGCGGTGGCTGCGGAAAAGGACGGGACGCCAGTGTTCAAGTTCCCACGGTGGCGGGTCAAGGGGAAGCCCATCCCGGAGGTTGTTGATGCCTACAAGGCAGTGAACGCCGATCTCAATGTCATGCCCTTCTGCTCCCAGTTCATCCCCATGAACATCATCGATCACCCCAAGCACGGCTCTATCATCTACCACCCCTCCATCCTGCCGCTGCACAGAGGAGCCTCGGCCATCAACTGGTGAGGAAGAGTCATCACACTCTTTTTAAATCTAAAATTGAAGATAGGTTAGGGAGAAGCCAGTGTGATGTGTTCTTGATGAAATGTCTTTGATGCCACAGTAATCTCAGAGTGGCTCTTCTGGCGTCATACATTGGGCGGAGTAGGAAGCAAAAGTGAAATTCTCTTGACATTGCGAAACACACCCTTCTAGCTGAAAGATGAGTAGCTCATGAATAAAATAAATGTTGAGCAACACACATGCCACATACTCACAGGTGCTGGACAGAAACAAACAAACACAATACATTGAATCAGAATCTGCAAAATGCAAGCAACTACCAAGTTGTATTATTAGCATTAAGCTGCACACCCTTAAATTCACTTTTTACATGGACTATATGACCTCAAGTATCCAAAAATCTAAACACTAGCACAACAGGATGTGGTAGTTGAAACATTGTCTATTGTGTATCTTATGGAGAAATATGCAGCGTGCAAATAGTTTCACTCTTGTCCAACCATAAAGTCAAATGTGTTGAAGCAGAGTGAGGTGATGTGAATAATGATGCACATCTTCAGACCGTCTGGTTTGGAAGACATTCATAGTGTTGCACTCGTTTGTAGCCACAAAAAGTGCCACAAATGAAAAGAGAGCAAGAGAGAGCAGTTTAAATCCTGCTTGCTTTCTCACCTCTGCACACCTGGCCAATGACGGCGTGAAGTGGGTGAGGGTGGGTGTGAAGGTGGGATCAGAAAGTTGCGGGAAAGGTGTTGGGGAAGGGGTTTCTGGAGCTATTTGAACACTAACAGACACTGCTGATGGAGTATCTCAGCACCTCGCAACCCCTCAGATTATAATGCAGATTATAAAGCTTTGTGATAAAAAAGCAGTACTCCACACAAGTAAACTGAGCTTAATGTGTAAAATCGGTGGAATCCCATCCAGGTTTGATAGGACTTATGCTGACGGGTAACAAAGGGGTTAACATCCTCACTCAGGTTAAGCAATATCACTGATGTAACTTTGCTTTTTGCTCACTGCCCACATGGATACACAGTAGTAAAAAAACAGTGACGTTCCCATCCCAGGTCCTCCCACAGAACCAAACTATTTTCCTCACAGTGATGACAGATAACATGCGACACTCACACTAGCTCAGGATTGTCTGTTTGTTTTGTCTGTAAGTAAATGAGAAAGGCAACGGGCACTTGGGTGTGAACAGATGGTGGCCGTTAACCAAAAGAAACTACATTAACTGACAGCTGCAGAGGACAGCCTGCCGTCGACCTGTATGAGGGACTTACAACTGTAGCGCTCAACCAGGGAAATGTGCCACAGTCTTTGTTAGTTTAATTGCATCAGTAATCACAGCTCAGTAACAGAATAATACTCCTTTCTCTGAATCTTTATGTAGTTTGTATACGAATGTATTACACACAATGTATTGTTTGTGTATTTGTCATATATGAACATAAAGCAGCTGCCATTTGTCACATAGACACTGCTGGGATCTTTGAACATGGAAGACAAGTAACCATCCCAAAATATAGTGTTACTCTGTACTAGCACGTACAGCGTAACAATCAAGCATCAAGCAAACTTTATTTGTCTAACACATTTCATATAGATTAGTGCAGGTTGACATGGTTAGTGCAGTTCCACAATGGGACATAGATACACACTAAAAGTAAAACATATCACAATATGTTTAAAATGTGAATAAAATGATAAAAGTGAAATAAAATAAACAGTAGCCATGAAACATTCCAGACTAAAAATGTGCATTTTAAGTCTAAGTTTAGAGAATATATAAAAAGTGAGACCATCTTTTGAAAGAAGAAATAACATATTTTTTCTCATACAAATGAAAAGTTCGATTGATACGCAATAAAACATATCTTTGATCAGTTCAGTACACTTTTTGTTGACTGACTTGGTCTGGTATGACTTTATTTCATCAACATTATCCAGTAACCCTTACTTGTGGCTCCAGTGCAAACTGTTATATAAAAACAAAAAAAGTTATACAAGCCAGCTTCCTCACTAAAGGAGTTTGTCCTGTACTTCAGAACCAACGAAAGGGCTAAAAGTATATAGTTCACAGGCCCTGAGACCTCTCTGTTTTCCAGGTCAGAGTAGAGTCAGAAGTGCTGTTATCTATGTGACAGTGGGTTTAAACCAGCTCTGTTTGACCCCATCCTCCCAGCAAGCTGGTTCTCTTATCTGTCCCACTTGTTAGTCTGTCTGTTCTCCACCCTAACTACCTCTCTATCCCTGTTATCGCTGTGTGTAAATGAATGGCTTCCGTTTGTTTTCAACTGGAAAAACACATTTTCTTCCAAGACAGTGACTTTTAGATTTGAACTCCTGTTACTTTTCTAAATGCCACCATTCATACCCCATTTACTCTAAATCTGACTGTTTGATAATGGTGACATTACTACCAGCTGCTAAAAAAAGAAATTTAAAGTCAGAAGGGACAGCTTTGGTAAATATACTGATTTTTTTCTTTCCAAGAGTGAGATAAAGAGATCAATAACTCTCTCGCGTCTGTCCTGTATGAATGAAGCTAGAGCCAGGAAGCGTTTGGCTTACACAGACTACGGGCAAGCTCAGCTCTGTCCAAAGTTCGAAAATGTCCTGAACAGCAGCCAAGAAATAGTTACTGCGCATAACTTTCTGTAAAACCACCAATTTTGTCTTAGAACTAATATTAGTAGTACTAGTAATTCAAATTCAAAATGTCTCTTTAGTCTTGAGTTCAAAATCTCCAGTTTAAAATAGTCACAATTGCATTTTGACAACTGTTTTTCATTTTAGTTGGAGTTCGAGAAGAGATGTTGAACTTGAGTTTAAAATGAATATAGTTTTGTGGGCCGGGAGCCTATCCCATCATGCATCGTGTCAAAGACAAGATACAAGCTGGACTGGTCACTTGTCTGTCACTCTGCTGTCTCCTTTTGGAGACTTTGTAAAACTTAATGCAAAGGTAACTTGAGTCTTACTAATCATAATATAATCACAGCAGAGAAATCCCAATGTCATTCTTAATCTAGTTAAATGAATATATTCTAAAATTGTTTGGCATTAGCCTTAATAAAATAAGTGTATGAATATATTCAGTTGCCAAATGAGAAGTGATGGTAGACAGCTTGTTGGTTTCACAGTCTTATCAACAGTCTCATTGCCTCAGTCTCATAAACTCCAGGTGCAATCACCTTTTATCTTCTCATTATCTGAGTCTGCTCCATTTGCTCAGCTTTATGGTCTACTTTATATCCTCTACCAGCTCTAAAAATACAGATCTTATGGCACCATTCCAAGTGGTTTTTTTTTTTCGTTCTATGTGTGTCTCCAGGACCCTGATCCACGGTGATAAGAAAGCTGGCTTCACAGTGTTCTGGGCTGATGATGGACTGGACACCGGACCAATCCTGCTGCAGAGGGAGTGTGCTGTCGAGCCAAACGACACCGTGGACACACTCTACAACCGCTTCCTCTTCCCAGAGGGCATCAAGGCTATGGTAACTACCTGGATTTTCATATTTTTGGATGAACTACTCCTTTCGATCACATAGAGAGTGTTATCAGGATCATATTATCACCATGCTTTTGCATAGAACCTTGTCCACACTGAGCAATCCATCAAGTAGTCAAGACCAGTCACACATATCACAAAACACATATCTTCATTCTCTTTCCCATAATGTCCACTTCCCACTCAGCCTTTTCTATCTTTTGAGATTGCCAACAACATATGAAGATAAACTTCACAGACACACACCCTAGGCTGAGGTGTCACACTCATACTGTTTCCTGGCGCAGGTGGAGTCGGTGCAGCTCATCGCTGATGGAAAGGCCCCACGGGTTCCCCAGAAAGAGGAAGGAGCGAGCTATGAAGGCATTCAGAAGAAATCCAATGCCAAGGTCAGAGTTCACACTCCAGACAGCAGCCCAAAGTCAGATAGTGTATCATATGACATGAATATGCTGGGCTTGTGAAACTTACTCATTTAGACTTGATGACCAAATAGGCAAAGAGGGAAACTGCCCCAGGGCTCCAGACCTGCAGTGACCCTAAAGGCCCTAAGCAGTCTGTATAGCATTTATTTTGTGCTAATTTGACTGCCTGCAATTTTGTTTTGTAATATGCGTAATCCAAACTAAAACAGAAGGGCCTTAAGGTGAGTCATGTCTTATAGAGAGGCTCTTTGTGAAAATTACATTTTACAGTAATAGTAGGTAGGTATTTCAATATTATCAGTATTAAGTCCACTTGCACAATAAGAGTAGCTTAACATTAAAATCCACTTTTATGAAGTTATTTCTACAGAAACTTTATTGTACTATAAATTGATCCTGGTCTCAGTGTTCATTGCAACAGTATAACAGTTCTTTACCTTAATTCAGAGAAAATCCAGTTATGGTGCAATCGAGACTGGGAGACTTAATTCCCTGGAACTGCTTTAAATGTTGGCTGGAAAAGATGTTTCACAATGTGTGAGTGAAATATAAGGATGGGTTCCACAAAAGCTGGTTCCATTTTGGATCCGGTTTCTGGTTGGCAAAATACCCAGATTAAGTTCAGATGCTAACAAATCTTTTGTCAGACCTTTTTTTTATCCCTGCTAATTCATTTTTATTAGCAAAAATGCTGGAGAACATAGAGATACCAGCTTCTCATCCTGAGCCAACTGTTGATGGTCAAAAGGACAGACATGACAGGTGACAGATTATATCAGTTGTAATTAATTAATTAATTATGAATAAGAGTTTGTCTGTAACTTTCCTTCTGTGAACTCTGGATGACCATCAGATGTGTTATGTGGCCATTTACGTGCATGAAAAGCATCTGTTGAAGACAGTCGTGGTGAAAGATAAGACGGACACTGTAGCAATGATCTGCCTGAGCTGTGAGGCAGGGGTGGGAGGGGTTGTGTGTATGGGTCTGAATGCATTTTTTGAATTTGTGAAGGGTATGTTCAAGCTAAAATGGGACGTTAAGAACAGTAGTATTCCAGTCCCCAGCATTTGGATGAAGTGCTTCCCACAGAAAAAGTGTCATTCCTAAATTTGAATATCTACTTGAGCAGGTGTTGTGTGTGGTGACCAGAGTTACTCTAAACACTAGACGTTTAAAATCGTCACATCAGACACTGATATGGATCTTTATTTATATCGCTCCGACATCATGGTGCTGAAACCCAAGATGCCTTATTACTGTTAACTTAACATTCTGTTCAGGGCTAAATAAGATTGAGCGGCTACCTGGTGTTTATCTTACAAGGGGAAAGACAGAGGTGGGGCAGCACAGCTGCTTTCTGATTTGTCATTTGGAGCCATGTATCTGGCAGTGTGTCTAAATGTGCTATTCTTAGTGCAGAGGGTTAGTTTCCAGCATGGCTTTCACACGTGTCGCTCAGCTAGTGGCAACCAGCTGTTGGACTTCCTTCTCATTCTCAGAAATGTACATGACCTGTTGAGAAAATGAACCTGTGCCGTCAGCATGTTGACTCCTGTGTCTCTTTGCCCTGCAGCTCAACTTGGCCCAGCCAGCTGTGGCCATCCACAACTGGATCCGTGGCCATGACAAAGTCCCTGGTGCCTGGACTGTCATTGATGGCCAGGTGTGTTTCCTGGAATACACAGGAAGATACACACACTAGTTGTCTATTGTAAAGTCAGACTGATATTTTTGGTATGAACTACTGTAAATATTCAGTAACTTAAACATAGCTCCTGGAAGAGTCTTGAAATGTGGGCTTTCAAATATTGCAGTTTCAAAGTGTGGTAATATTTTAAAAGGCATTTAGACATATTCTGTTTTTATACTTTAAGATGTATCTTCTTATCTTATCTTTTTCAGTCTGTGACCCTGTATGGCTCGTCCATGTTGGGTGGGTCGGTACCAGCCGGTCAGCCCCTGGAGATAGAGGGGGCGTCCCAGCCTGGCCTGGTCACCAAGAACGGGCTTGTCCTGTATGGAACTGATGGGAAACCTGTGAGTGTGTCTGTAGTTTGTTAAATTACAAAACAAATATTCAGAGCAAACAAAAGTAGAGCTGGATAAGTGGTAATGCTCATGCCTACAGTAGGCTTTATGGCTGCTGGCTTCATTCAAACGCAGCATGTATTGGCCTGTCTCTGCTGGCCTTGTTCCTGTACTTTATCCACTCTGTGTTTGGTCCACAGCTGCTGGTGAAGAACCTGCAGTTTGAAGATGGAAAGATGATCCCTGCTTCCAAATACTTCTCCTCTGGGGAAAGCTCCAGTGTGGAGTTGACTGATGATGAGAAGAAGATGGCAGGGGAGATCAGGGCAAGTAAACTGTCTCTGGCCTTCAGCATACTATAAATGTGTCGCATTCCCCTATAGTAGTAATAAGCCAGTGTTGAGTACTAATTGTGAATGCTTTTTTTTAATCACAGAACATCTGGAAGGGCATCCTCAGCAACGTCGCAGCCATTGAGGACACCACAGACTTCTTCAAGTCTGGAGCTGCTTCCATGGATGTGGTCAGGTGAGGGAGGAGGCCAGTGCAGGGATTAGTCAGAAATAATTTACCAGAAAGAGCAAAAGTTTGTTAAAGCCAAAGTTTCTGAAATCTCAAATTTCAGGCCTTAAATCTCAAGAACATTCTATTTATAAACAGTGTAACCATCTACGATCTTTATATTTTCACACAGAAAAACAGATGGTCATTTCTCCAGTTTGGAAGGATGTAAGGTTTTTAAATGAAAATATTGCATCCAAGTGTGAGACCTAGTTTTCACAGTTTTACCAGTGTGCCAGTGACAACCACACATTAATCACTGGTGCTGTAAGGCCGATGAGCTGACAGCACACAACCAAATCATTCAAATAACAAAAAACAATTCATGGGAATAAGGAATTATATAAAACACTTGCAACCCTGTAGAAACTACTACGTAGGCGCTTTAATTTGAAAAATAAACCAGAAGAAGAAACCACTACCAGGTAAGCACTAATGCTGTTTCTGTGTCCAGGCTGGTGGAGGAGGTGAAGCAGAAGTGTGCGGGCGTCCAGCTGCAGACCGAGGACGTGTACATGGCTACCACCTTCCAGGACTTCATCCAGATGTTCGTTCGTAAGCTGAGAGGAGAGGACCAGGAGGAGGAACTGGTCATCGACTATGTGAGTCTCCAACTTAGTCTTACACTTTGCTAATTTTTCTGTAAAGTGAGCGACAGTTAGTGGACTGAAATCCTTTCATTTAACTTCCAAATCAGATTGTCTCTAATTTTTTTTAATCTTTCATCACACATTATATTTTAAGTTATGTACAACGGTAGGTGTTTGTGGTTGATTTGTGATTGTTGTACCCAGGCAACCAAAGAAGTGAACAACATGACAGTGAAAATGCCATACCAGTGTTTTATTGACGGCAAGTTTGAGGATGCTGAAAATGGGAAGACCTACGACACCATCAACCCTACTGATGGATCAGTGAGTCACACGAACATGCTGACATATGGATCAACACACGCACACACAGAAGGTTCTGTTTGATGGGTCAGTTGGTGCACTTGTATGAATAACTGGACTGTGTGTGATCATTGCGTCCTTCACCAGGTGATTTGTAAAGTGTCCTATGCCTCAGTGGGGGATGTGGACCGGGCGGTGGCAGCTGCCAAAGAAGCTTACGATAATGGACCCTGGGGCAGGATGAACCCTAGAGACAGAGGAAGTCTGCTTTACAAGTCAGTAGCTCCACCAAGAGGACTGCAGTGGGATTACATGATTACGTGATCAGATAAAAACACAAAACTAGAAACACATTTGTAACAGTCACACTGAGCTGATAGCAGACACAGACTCTTAACAACAACCCACATTAGCTTTCCTGCTAAGGTCTCTTTGTTACCCTGAACATGAACATGAACACACATGTCCTAAATCTTAGCTTGCAACACCCTCACACTCTGTCCCCTCTGACGTCCTCCCTGAAGGCTTGCAGACCTGATGGAGGAACACCAGGAGGAGCTGGCCACCATCGAGTCCATTGACTCAGGAGCTGTGTACACGCTGGCCCTCAAGACTCACGTAGGCATGTCCATCCAGACCTTCCGCTACTTTGCTGGCTGGTGTGACAAGATCCAGGTAGGTTCAAATTCATGCACGCAAGCTGCAGTTTTATAAACATTTAACAGTGATTATGACACCCCAGGCACATGCGGTTGTTTGTTACAGGGCAAGACGATCCCCATCAACCAAGCCCGGCCCAATCGCAATCTGACCTTCACTAAGAAAGAACCTCTGGGGTAAAAGTTCTGGATTTACTAAATGCTTCCTATATATGAATAGTCATTGAACTATAATCAGCTGTGTGGTCCTATCAACTGATGCTTGTCTATATGCACATTTTTTTTATGGTTTTCTTGTCCAATAATGTTTACCCATTTGTACTGTGTATTTTCTGTGACAGTGTGTGTGCCATAGTCATTCCGTGGAACTACCCTCTGATGATGCTGGCGTGGAAGAGTGCTGCCTGCCTTGCAGCTGGAAACACACTTGTTCTTAAACCTGCACAGGTGAGTACACCATACACATAATTTAACTTTGAATTAAGACACTCACACAAAGTGCTAGAATAATGAACTGTTATTATAATAATGATGACAAAGGTAATGCAGTAACTGCAAACTAAGCCACAGGAGTGTATTTCAAGACCTTTTGTCACCACTGGTGCAACAGTTTTTTGTGCCACTGCTGCTCAAGTGTCACATGCAACTTACCCCCAAATTTTGTGTATTATATCATCCTTTCCATCCAGTTGAAAGAACCAAGTGTCAGAGTAGTTCATGTTTCATGCATTATTTTGCAATATTTACAGGTCACTCCATTGACGGCACTGAAATTTGCTGAGCTATCAGTCAAAGCTGGCATTCCTAAAGGAGTTGTAAACATTTTGCCAGGCTCAGGTAATAAGAGGATCCACATGGTTGGCAATTTTATACTTTTTCTACCACTCAATTCACTTTGGAAGCTTCTTCACTGATCCATAATCCCATTCCTAATCCCTTTCTCTCCTGCAGGTGGCATGGTGGGACAGCGTTTGTCCGACCACCCAGACATTCGGAAGCTGGGTTTCACTGGCTCCACACCAATCGGCAAACAGATCATGAAGAGGTATGACATGACAAACTCATTGCTCATTGGTTGACCTAACTGTCAGGTGAAAATTCACGCCCTTTTCCCCCCTGTGATTTCCTGTTGCAGCTGTGCCGTCAGTAACCTGAAGAAGGTTTCTCTGGAGCTGGGAGGGAAGTCACCTCTCATCATCTTCAGTGACTGTGACATGGACAAGGCTGTTCGCATGGTGAGGGAACAAGACAGCAGGAGAGGGATGTTATTCTTGTCTTTGGGTGGGAGCTTACTTGAGGGTTATCAGGCTGCTTTTACACTATGTTAGTGCTGAAGCAGTTACTCAAAGAGTACAGGTTTTTAAATGACAGAAAGCTCACCCCCCATAACGTGTTACTTGTTTAGTTTAATTACACTGCTTTAAAATGCAAGATGACCTGAAAAACACTTCATTCAGTCTCGAAGCACAGTGAATGTCTCATAGCCTCCTTGTAACTCAATTCCTGGTCGCTCAGATTGATAATTAATCTGAGCAGCTATGGTTATTAAACATTGCTGATGTTTAGAGGGGCATATGGTGAATAGGTCAACATTTGATTCTAATGATTAGAAGTTGTAAATGTTGAAAATCCTGTCCATTAATAAACACTGAAAATGATCCTTATATCTGCTTACATCTACGTTACTGACTGTTTTAAATTATTTATTAAATGTATATATTCTGCTTTATAAATGCTAAATAGTGGGACTTAAAGTGTTAATATCCAAATCTATCATTACATTTGCAGTTTGTTTTCAAAGTCTTTGCTCTTATTTCCATATCTGTGTTTGTATCTCTGCTGCTTGACAGGGCATGAGCTCTGTGTATTTCAACAAAGGTGAGAACTGCATTGCCGCCGGACGGCTGTTTGTGGAGGAGTCCATTCATGATGAGTTCATCAGCCGAGTGGTGAGTGAGTCAAAACACTGACATTGCCCTCCTCTAGAATAACATTCTGCATATTGTACATTAAAAAGGTGCTTCTGTACAGCTGGGGGACTCATGAGAGACAGATAAAAAAAAAACAATTGTCAAAATTGGATCAGAAGAATGTTTGTACCTAGTATGGGTTGTGGTGGAAATTTCAGAATCCTTGCACTTCATTTTGCTGTTTCACATCTCAGAGCTTTTGCATGGTTTGTGTATTTCAGTTTGGCTCAAACTTTGTCAATCCCATAATGCAATTATATAATAGTGACACTCTGAGCAGAAAAAAAAAAAAAAAAGCAAGATTAAGTATGAAAAATCCTGCTTCTATTTCACCATCCTTTACCTCTAAGGTGGAAGAGATCAAGAAGATGAAGATTGGAGACCCACTGGATCGCTCCACAGACCATGGCCCACAGAACCACAAAGCCCACCTGGACAAGTTGCTGGAGTACTGTGAAGTCGGAGTGAAGGAGGGAGCCACGCTGGTGTATGGAGGCAAACAGGTCGACAGGCCAGGTATAGCATGGGACACATTTTCAATCCAGATCAGATTTACACACAGAATACAGAGGCAGTGATGAAGATTGAGAGTTCACAGAAGTGAAAAGCAACTATATCACAAATGTAGTGTCAGACTGCCTATTTCCTCTAATAAAAACCAGTAGTCAAATAGAATTGCTTAAATCCATTGCTTAGATTATTTATTAATTTTTTATTATATTACAAATTAAAAAATATAATCATGCTATTTTCAAATCTTGTTGTTTTGGATTACTCACCTTAAGTGTTACTGTCAGATTTCATTGTGCTTGTGTCTCAGCCAAACTGTATTTTGTAGTAACATACTGGCACCACAATTTACAATAGCTACATTTCAAGTGCCATATAGGAACCTTGTAAATCAATGAGTTTCTACAACACATTGCTGCAGATGTTTCACAAATGGTTTCTGTCCACTGAAAAACTAGAGGGCTTTTAATTTGAAACAAATACAGGAAGTGTTGAGTTTATATTATTAGCATAATGCAGTAACTTGGTACTAAATTGGTAACTAAATTGGTAACAGAGGGAATTAGAAATAAAGGCCTGCCTCTAATACAAGCCTGCTTCAAATAAACTCCTGTTACCTTCTGCTGTTGAGGTAAATAAAGGCCCCGGTCACTACTTGAGGAAAAATGGTAGATTTTTTTGTGTACAATGGATTTCAGAACTACAACTCACTTTTCTCCTGGAGAGGATGTGTTTTTCAGATGTGAAAGTACGTCAAACAAATCTTCCACTCCCCTCAAATGACAAAGGGTATCTTTATGAAGGATAGGTTGGGAAGTAATTTGACTTCGGGGAGATGTTGAGGAGGAGCTTTGCAAAGTGCTAAAACATTACACTGCTCAGCCTCAAAAAAGGAAGTTAGCTGTTGTTGGTCTTGTTTCTAGTCTTTTCTGTAGCTGAAGCTTTAGCATCATTCTTAGCATAATAATCCATATGGCGATTTTCCTTCAGGTTTTTTCATGGAGCCCACTGTGTTCACTGATGTGGAGGACCACATGTTCATCGCCAAAGAGGAGTCCTTCGGTCCCGTCATGGTGGTGTCCAAATTCAAAGATGGGTAAGTCATCAGAAAAGAACCATGCTGGTGTTGTCTGTTGTGTGATTTGAGTTGTAACCGGTATCCTGTGTCCTCTTGCTCCAAACTCCAGCGATGTGGAAGGCGTGCTGCAGAGAGCCAACGACACAGAGTACGGCCTGGCCTCAGGTGTGTTCACCCGCGACATCAACAAGGCCATGTACGTGAGCGAGCGGCTGGAGGCTGGAACCGTATTTGTCAACACCTACAATAAGACCGACGTGGCTTCACCTTTTGGAGGTTTCAAGCAGTCCGGCTTTGGCAAAGACCTTGGTGAGTAGAGACGTGGAATTGACGTGAAGGACGTGATATGGATTGTTTAAGCATTTTCATTTTTCCTACTTTCATTGAGCATTTGTACACTCATTGATGTTTTGATTTGAGATAAAGTGGAGCATGCTGTTTCCACACATTAAGTGCTTTATGTCTGAGAAAATAAGTCTGATGATGTCAGCGCACAATTGTTATTTCGTTACGAATCAGAGCAAAGGGCTAACATGTTGCTTGATTACAAAAAAAATCTAAAATATGGTTTCTCCACCTTTTCAGGGCCACGGTTTTGTATTTAGCTCCAGAGCTTTTCATGGCCTGAGCAAGTACAAAGCTGCCTGCTTATGAATTTGAGGAATTTTAGCTCCATGGTGATACGCAGATAGAAACAATGATTTGATGAGGTTGTTTTAATCAACACTTAGGAGTACTAAGGTGGAGACTACAGTCCTAATCTAGATTTGAGCAGTACATTTGTTAGCGTTTTGGTTTAAACTTCATCAAGGAGAGGAATGGGTTTAATCACAGCTCACATCAGTGTTTCCCAAGGTCATAACCTGTGATAAACGGTCACACACTGACATTTTCACAAGAGGTCACATTTTTTGACTGACACTGTTTTGTTCTTGGTCTCGTCCACAGGAGAAGATGCTCTCATGGAATACCTCAAGACCAAAGCCGTGACTGTGGAGTACTGAGGCACAGGCTCTCCTAGCGAACTCTGACCCACCCTGAATAGGAAGGGACTAGTGTGTCTGCTTCTGTCAGACATGCATACAGCTTCATTCAGCATTATTTCTGGACAGTGTGTGTGTGTGTGTGTGTGTGGCTGCGTGAGTGTGTGTGTACTGCATGAATGAGAGGAGAGCTTTGTTGTTGTTCGTCTCAGTGCGGACAACGTGCCTGTCTTTTCTTGACTTTCTGCGTGAAAATCGACATCGTGGACAAGGGACACCTGTGGTTTATACTCGTCTGTATAGCTACATGTAAAACCCTGGATTGGACTCCTAATGGGAGCTGAGCTGGGTCTGTATTTCGAAGGTTCCAGTTCCATAAAAGTGTGTTTTATGTTAAAACACACTCACCATTTTCAACCTGAAACCTGTTTTCCCATCATTATCAATGTCAGTCAATTCTGTTCAAAATTTAAAAATCATCTTAAGTCATGCCTTTCTTATTCACTTGTAATGCTGCCTTCACAATGCATTTAATACCTCTTTGTTTACTCTTTGGCATCTTCTGGGCTGTTGTGTACCATACTAGACAAGCTTCTGAGTTCATTTAAAGAGTAGCTTCAGCAACAGGCTGGAAAGCAGTGTGTCACTGCCCGCTCTGGGCAAGTTTCAAGTCTGTATCACAATCACATTCTGGGTGAGCTCAGAAGTGTGCGCCTGCTCCTGTAACCACACCCTTCAGTAATTTCACAGTGTACTGACTCACCCTGGAGTACACTTCTCCATCAGTGCAGCAAGGTGAGAATTTAAACAACTGGAGGTCAGCAATAACAGAATCTTCAGGGCATGTTACTCTCAGATATTATTTTGTTAGATGACTATTTCCAAGCATGAACTTTCACACTCACATAACAAACTGGTAGCAGGAGAGAAGGGATTGTTGATGTTCTTATTCATTGATAAAAGTTTTCATTGAAGTTTTTGGCACGCAGCTGTGACATCCAATATTTGAGAGCTGCCTTATAGCAACACACAGCATCACTTCACGAGGATGGTTAGTTGTGAAAAGAATAACATCAGTTTCGTTGTTTGTCACGTTAAAATGGTTGTTTGACAACCAGTTCAAAAATGTCAGGGCATCATTCAATGCAAAATTTGACTTTTTTTGTAAATATTTTTTAACAAAAGAGGGAAAAAAGGACTATTTGATATATTTTTGTCAGAGGAACAATTTATGTTATAACACTATATTATATTCAGTAAAGACACACCAGCTCGATGTTTTTATGCATCACTAATGTGAAGAAGTTGTGAAATGAGTTTTCTCTCCGTCTGTCTGGGCTAAGAAGCAGGTGGTTTTTTTCTCACCCTGTGAAAAAGGTGAGAGCTGTCCCATCAATACACAGTACATCTTCAGCCAGTAATGTCATACGTTGGTAAATAAACTTTGATTTGAACTTTTGATGATATGAACTGATGATTTTACTCAGAAAATATGCTGACATTCCAGAAATGGTACTATTATGAAGTATTCCTCTTATATTTAACTCCATGAAGCCTTGTTTACAGTGCGTTCCTATTATCCCTGTTATTTGAAAGAAGAAGAACGTGTTATTCTCCTTTTGAAGAAAGAGTCGTACATCAAAGGGTTGGTCCATCCAAAATTACAAGACCAAGACTTCCTGGTTTACCTCTATTGGTGCCTAACCATGAAGCTAGTTTGGGCTTTATTTGTTCAATTATTTTTGAGCTTTAAAAATTTTTTTTTTATTATTTCTCTCTTTTGTCAATTTTTTGGAGTTAAATATTATAATATCCTGAATATTTCAGGATTCATATAAAGGCCAACATAAAGTTTTAAAAATGTCTCCTTGTAGTTTTATGGGCTACTTAAATCAATACTTAAAGTAAAGTTAGTCATAATTTTCAGTGAAACATCTGGACTGGTGTTAACACATGAATTTTGAAATGCTTCTGTTACCTGTGAAGGTGAGGAACTTAACCTCACTTTTGTCCCCTGGCTACAGCAGTTGATGAAACACAAACGTGTATATTTTATCACTCAATTGCATTTTCCAAATAGAATGCCAGCTGGAAATGATCAACTTATCAAAAACAACTGATAAGGCTGCTGAGATTAGATTTGTAGCCAAGATTTAACAGCTTGTGTTTTGTTTAGTGGCTGGTGTTGGTTTTGCCATGTTTTCTGCAAGTTGATGAGCTGTCAGTCAAGTGCCTCCGTGGTCAGTGAGCTGCAATGTGTTCACACGAAAACACGAGAAGCAGAATGTGTCACAGTCTATTCTGATGCGTGTGGATCTGTGGCCGCCTACACAGCTGGAGATCCTGGGCCCTTGAACACTGTTTCATCAGTGTCATACTTCATGATATATTTCACAGGTCTGCAAATTCTGTTTTATTATTGATTTCATTCATTTGTTTTTTATAATAAATATATAGATATTAAGAAGTAAAGGTTGAAATAATGTCACACAGTCATACATAGTTTAAGCGTTGCATTTCTAAATGTTATATTGCTATTCCTGTATGAAATGAAAAAAGGTTACATTGTTTATCTGCCTGCTTCAAATATAGGCCTGTTACCATCCGCAGTTGAGGTAAATAAAGGCCATTTAAGGAAATTCACTTTCCATGTATACATGTGATGGGCTGAAAGGGAAGGAGATATTGGCTACACAGAAATTCCTTTCAAAAAAGTTTTGTCAATGAATTACATAATTTAAACTTTAGGCAACAACAACACGACGTGGACAGCAGGAGGTAGATATCTCATTGAATAAAATTATGCTGCATTCACATGCTCCTTGGATGGTCCCATTTGTTATTCCCACAGTGAATAGCCCTATTCAACTACTGTTCTAATCCATATTATGGCAAGAAGAGAAACAACTGTCCATTATTACTTTATGACATGAAGGTTGGTCAATCTGTAAAATTTCAAGAACTTTAAATGTACCATCAAATGCTATGATGAAACTGGCTCTCATGAGGACTGCCCCAGGAAAGGAAGACCGAGAGTTACCTTTGCTGCATAGTTCATTAGAGTTACCAGCCTCAGAAACAGCAAATTAACAACACCTCAGATTAGACTCCACATAAATGCTTCACAGAGTTCAAGTAACTGTTCAGAGGAGACTGTTCAGAGGAGACTGTGTGAATCAGGTCTTCATTGTCAAATTGCCAGAAAGAAGCCACTACTGAGGAAGGCCAATGAGAGGAAGAGAATTGCCTGAGCCATTAAGCACAAGGAATGGACATTAGACCAGTAGAAATCTGTACTTTGGTCTGATGAGTCCAAATTTGAGATCTTTGGTTCCACTCGCCATGTCTTTGTGACATGCAGACAAGGTCAACGGATGGTTTCTACATGTGCGGTTCCCACCATGAAGCATGGAGGAGGCGGTGTGATGCTGTGGGGGGGCTTTGCTGGTGACACTGTTGGTGATTTATTCAAAATTCAAGGCACACATAACCAGGATGGCTACCACAGCATTCTGCTGATTTCTGCTTAGTAGGACCATCATTTGTTTTCCAACAGGATAATGACCACAAACACACCTCTGGGCTATGTAAGAGCTATTTGACCAAGAAGGAGAGTGATGGAGTGCTGTGTCAGATGATCTGGCCTCTGCAATCACTCAACCTAAAACCCAACTGACATCGTTTGGGATGAGTTGGACCACAAAGTGAAGGACAAGCAGCAAACAAGTGCTCAGCACCTCTGGGAACTCCTTGACGACTGTGAAACCATTCCAATGTGACGACCTCATGAGGCTGATTGATTCTGGCTTGTATGGCACTTCTTTGTTTACTACATAATTCTATATGTGTTCCTTCATAGTTTTGACGTCTTCAATATTCATCTACAATGTAGAAAATAATAAAGAAAACCCACTGACTGGTACTGTACAGCAGCTAAAAGCCACTGCTGTAACTGCTGTGTTCTTGTATCTATTTAATTCAACATGCAGAACAAATATAAGTCACAAGCTATCTTCTGACCGCAACCAAAGCCTGTTGACATTTGCAGACCATGGTTAGCTTCAAAAACACTCATTATATAGGCTTCCTATGCCCACAAGGACTGTCATAAAGACTGACTAGTTGTTTGTTTGGTTTGCCTGGCCTGGCTCTCCCTCCCGTCCTTCAACTCCTGCTCACTTCCCCCAGGCCATGTACTGTCCTCACAGCATTTTATGTTGCAGTTTGACTTGAGTTTTATGTTATGCTTACTGTGTTTTTTGTAGGTTAGCCTGTTGAACTTGGTGTTGTGGCTTGCTACTGTACTTCTACAGGCTGGTGGACTAATGTTGTAAAATTAAGGGAGTCAAGAGAAACTTAATGTTTAAGTTTCAACCGAAGCCACCTAAATAACGAGAGTAGAACGTCCCTTAATTCCAAACTACAAAGTGCAGCTTATTCAGTTATCTGGAAAATGGCTTTTCAGTTGAAATCTGAACATAAAGGGGCACGAAAAGAACCAAATGATATAGTTTGTGTTTCATACAGATATGTTATGATTTCAGATGAAATGCCATCAGCTATTACTATGATTATTACAATATAATTTTCATTAAAAAAAAAAATTACAACTCCTATGTGACAAAATGGTGCAAAAGTCAGCTCATTTAAAAGAACCAATCCAAATGTATTTTGTATTTTATGTATGTATTTGTTTGTTTTATGTATATGTATTTATATGTATTTTGTACTATGCGTACAGGACATAACTTCAACTAAAACTTTGACTAATCAGACCAACTGAACCAGAGAACCTGGTAAGTCATTATGGCAATTTGAAGGAATTAAAAGAATTATCAGCTAGCTAACATGTTAGACAGAATTAATACATGTGGATGTAGCAGTGTATGTGCACAGAGGCTTTATTTTCATTTGTATATATGTATATATATATATATATAAAAAATCACACTTCTTTTCAGGTGTCTCATCGTCCGCTAGTTAATCACAACTGAGCCTCATGAAAGCACAAATAGTTTGTACCCTAAATTGATGTAAAAATGTGCGCAAGCTCATGAAAACCAAAAAACAAGGTGATCCACAGTGCTGCACCTAAACACATCATGTGCAATGAGAGGTCACACAGCCAGCTGATTGCCAGACTGAATCAGGTCATCACAGTATCTGCTCCAAAGGCACTTTTGCAACTTTGCCCTTTTAAATGTACAAAATATTTATGGTTGTTCCCATAGGGAGGAGGAAGATCTGCATCTCTGTACACAGGAGTTTTCTGGTCACCATCTCTGTGTTTGTGAAGTAGATTAAGATCCCTTCACATCTAATGCAGAGGTTTTGTCATTGGTCAGTTTATCCCACATCACCTCAGAGGGCTTAGAAAGTCAATACGCAGCCAGAAGTCTGTGCGGCCAACATTTCTACTTTTCCTGTTGATCGATAACCTGGATGTTGGCTTTACTCTTCTTGCCTTTGTCTCCAGGTAATTTGAGGTTCTGCTCTGTGATATTACTGTCCTCATCAGAGTCTGATTCCTCCTCAGTGTCATCAGTCTCCTCTTCATTTTCGGAGTCGCTGTCTGACCCGCTGAGTTCCACCAGCGCTACATCCTGAGGACAAGAGGAAGAAATCACATGACTCAATCAAATCATACAACAAATAATGTTAAAACAACTACAATGTACAATGTAACACTCACCATCTCTATCACCTTCTGTGCCTCCTCCACGTTCTCTATGTCAAAGCACCCAGCGGGAGCTTCCTCCATCTGCTGCTTCAGCTTCTCGTTGGCCTTGGCCATCTGAGGCAAGAAGCTCTGCAGCCGCTCCAACACTGACGGACAACAAAACAACACACACACCATCACACCTGTGGCTCAAATTCAATTTCTTACTTTTACTGCTAATAAATCATGCAAAAACAAGACCTAAATAGTGACTAATAGCAAGACAGCATGCAATAAAGTGATGTTAGGTCTCACCGCTGCTTCTCGGGACTCTCTCTGTCTGCAGGGAGCTGCCAGCCTTTGGCTTGAGGAGAAACTTCTCACTGAGACCTAGCAGCACAACAAACAAACTCACAATGAGTTACAATTGTAATTGATTCTCTGTTGTGAAAAGATCAAGATACAAAATGTGATACAAAGTGTTAAGGAAAGCGATATGGACTCACGATAAAGTGACATTCCCCAACATTTAAGAGTCACTGAATGGTCCTTATTATCAGTTTTCCAATCAAGTAGCAGTTTTTCACAGCTATGTATGCTAATAAAAAGTGATTTAGAAATGCCAGGCATACTATATGAAAGAGTTTTCCTTTAGATGTAAAGTAACGTGAACTCTGCAGCTGTATTATCTACAATATCCAATTAGAACTGGTTGCTAATTCAATATTAATTGAATTTCAGCTGAATGATATTTTATGTTTTGATCATGGTATTCGAAACACTCTGTAATCCAAGTTTTTGTTTGACATATTAATAATTCTGTCTCAGGTAATACATAACAGTGGAACACATTTCTTTGCTTGGAACATCAATTCAATTATTTTAGGTGTGATTTTGCAAACATTTGTCACGGTAATATCCGAAAATATCCTTCGTAATACCTTGATGATTTCACCCATATTATCCACATTTTGCAAGCCATAACAATGTCTGAAATGCTACTGTAGAAAACTGTGCTTATTTCTAATAATAATTAGTGATTGTTCAATTTTCCTTGAACAATAGTTATTATAAATTCAGATATTATTTCAGAAAATATTTAAGTTGTCAAAAACATTTTTAGAAAGGGCAAACAAATATTCAAATTACAAAACTTTCCCTGAAGATATTGTGAGAGAAAACTATGTGCTAATGTAGCAACATAGAGAACTCGCATTAATATTATTATGAAGATAGACACATGATAGTTCATTGTCATAACAGTTTTCAGTGAATTACTTAAATAACTTAGATGAGCTCTAGTTAGCTAACTTTTCACGTATCGTGGCTAAACACGGGCTTTTAACGTTCTTATTCTCAGCATTTTCTTCCAACACTTTATTTGCTAATAAAATAATTCAAACCTCCTCCGTTGCCACATGACAGCAAAGCCTGTGAACTCGTTTTCTTGATGTTTAATTCCATTTTACACGCGACACGAGAATGTTTTCACCGACATGCGTGTTACAAATCAGACCAATATCCGGATGGAAGGTAAGCAAATAAATACTTCAACTATGATTTACATAGCGCCCTCTACTGCTTGGGAAGACCTCACGAAATTAAACAGTGATGATGTGTACAAAAAATACATCTACCGGACATAATATTATATATAAAATTATACAACAAAATCGCTTAACCCGACCACACTTATAAATAAACGTAATGATCTGATGAGCTTTATGAAAAAGAAATTAGACAACTACTAAAGCGTCAACGTGTGCTCTGCGACTGCGCACTACAATCAAAATATCTGTGTGGCACTTTTCGGTCAAGAACGCCCGCAGTGTAGCAAGAGATCTCACTCTGGTTTGCTTTTATTACGGCAAAACCCGCCAGACGCAGTTGATACAATTACACAATACAGTTCAATGAGAATGTTGTACATCATGAATTCATGTGGTTGTTTGTTTTAAGTCGAGAACTAATTTAATTTAGTTACAGTATAATGTTTACACCATCATCCGTGCTATGTATATTCTATAAGAAAACACAACAGTAACTATAGTGAATAAAGTCAGGCATGGTTGAAGAAAAACAAAAATCCATGAATTTGTGGCACGTGCTGTGCATTTTGTTTCTTTTCACTACGTTACATTCAAATAAATTTACGTCCTTCTTGTGATCAAGGCAACCCGTATTTGAAACGTCCGGATTACGCACACTATTTTTTTAAACCGCGTAGTTCATCATTCCATTATAGACGAGCTTTGGTGGCACTTTATGCTCTGACGCGGCTCTGTGGTTGGATGACTGTCAAGGAAGAAGAAGACTCGCATCTCATCTGCTGGATAAAATGTCTCCGTAGCAGAAAGGTAACTTGTGTAAAAGAAACAAAATACGGTGACGACTAGAATAAGTAGTTTGTGCTTTTTTTCTATGTACTAGCTAGCACTGGCACTGTACTCTCCCGCATAAGAAAGTAGGGAGCCGTGCTTCCTACTGTTTTGTTTTCCACACAGCTAGCTAACATCGCTCAGTGTTAGCTAATAAACAAATACCCACAACCAGAAAAATGTGTTTAGTAAGGTTAGCAGTAAACATTAGCTTGTGTCGCATGAAGGCGTTAAACGAAATCGCTGCTATAAAATAGAAATTCTGTGAACTAAGATAATATGAAAGGCCTGAGGAATGATGAAGTGCAGATGTAAAGGTGGTGAAACTAACCTTATAATCCTCTCGCCTCTCTGTCAACTACATAACATAAAGACTCCTGTCCCTCCACTTAAAATTTGTGTATGTGCTGATCATGTAGCATTAACTTTCCTGCTCAGCTTTTCACTTTAACATCAATTAACTAAACTAATATTAGACTGTCCACCTTCACAACATCCAGAGAAATGTCCGACAGCACTGCCAGATGTTGGCATCTGTGTTGTGTGCTTATGGGCTGAGGGTACCAACAAATTGTTTAGCACTGAGTTGTAATCATGAGCAAGACTTTCCCAGTGACAGGAGACCAAATGTCAATGACAATTTCTTCAAGATTCAAAAAGCCTCTAGCTACTGTAATGATGTGGGCACGTTTGATTCAAACTCCTGTCACTCATGTTGATGTAAAGTTGCATGGATTACCTCAGAGCCGGACTGTAATTAATTAGAACAGTTGCTGTTTTAGCCTTTTGGGCATATATGCCTTCATTAGATAGTCAAATTCAGAGAAATGACAGGAAAGGAGGATAGAGAGAGGGGATGGCAATAGGTTTAAAGGTATGAACCAGGGATGTTGCCCTTCCAGGGACAGCATCTTAAATCCCTAGTCCATCAAGATACCCCAAAAATGTTATTATCAATGTTAGGAACAGTGGCCAAAGCTACAAAAATATGACTCCTGAAAGTACAGGTTACCACAAGTGACTCCAAAAAGACATGGACGGTTTTAAATGTGTTTGTGTTCTTGTAAACAAACAAAGTAAACCGACTGTTTACAGTTCCTTCTTTCTTACTGAAAGACATTGTCCGTATCCTTGAGGTCTAACCATCATACTGACTACATTTCCTTCCTCATAAAACATTTGAAAATATGAATTATAATATTTTGCAACAAAACAGGGATCCACAGCACTGCAAGTGGTCAAAAGCTCCACTGCGTACCTTTAACTTCAAATCAGCTTACTAGCCTTTGCAGCCAGTTGCTTCATATTTAGTGCCTTCTCTGTTTTCTGATTAAGGTGGTTAAGCTCCTCTCACTCAGCTCAAGACTCAGCTGTTCCATTTCACTCTAATATCAGCTTGAATATTGCTTCAGGCTGTGCACTCTTGTTCTCCCAGCTGTTCTCTCCTCTGTTGTCTTTCCTTGTGTATTTTCCTCAGGCTGATGAGATCGTGTATCCCATTTCTAACATGGATGGTGCACCTGAGCCAGTGTAAACCAGTTTTCCTGTGTATCATTTTTACACCACTCTTAGACTGGATGACAGGAGATGGGACACTGCAGCCATAGACCACATCATGAGTATCCAGAGTCTGGGAGGAGCTATAGGGGAGTCCCTGGGCTCTAGCCTCACGGTGCGTATGAGTGGAGCAGGTGGCGGGTGGAGTTCTCTCTCCCTGAAGCCTATTAGCTCTGGGCGGATTGCCTCTCTGTTCCACACCATGGTTCCCACTGGTTATACCAAACTACAGGAGGAGCGGCTAGCCATGGTGGACCTTGGAGCTAAACCAGAGGCGAGCTCGCTCCAGAATGGCTACAGACAAGAGACATCACACATAGAAGGCCGACGGCTCCTGGACCGGGCCTCTCGGTCCTCTTTGACTTTATCTGACTGTGGAGATGGAGGCTACTCCGAAACAGAGCCCATGCTAGCTGAGAGGAGGCTCTCCGGTGAGGAGGCAGATGCAGAGGAGGAAGAGGATGAGGAGGAAGGGCTGGGATCTGATGTGCAGAATATGCCCAAGGAGTCGCCGCTGGCCATGGCGCTGCAGATCTTGGTGCCTTTCCTGCTAGCTGGATTTGGAACTGTATCAGCTGGAATGGTGCTAGATATTGTGCAGGTAAGCTGAGCTACAATACAACTATTATTCAAACAAGAACCAGCATAGCTCAGAGCTCAAGACAGGGTGGCATTAAAGGCAAAGTTCATTTCATTAGATTTGGGTCTTTTTTTCATATTTAGGGCGATTGTTTCTATCAGTCATGATAACATTGTTCTTAAAAAGCACCATCAGTCCCAACAGTCAGACAGGTTGTAAACAAGCCAACAGTTTATTCAGATTATCTAAACCACTTTATTTAGAGGTGAAAACTGCAAGTGAGTGCACTTGCTGTAATAGTGCTTCATCTTTCAGGAAAATTGTGTGCTACGTTAATTACAGTAGCTTAAAGTTGAAGCAGGAAGACTGTCTATGAATTGGAAAGTTTTACTGTACTGTTTTCTCTTCCAAATAAGTTTGACTAACCTCCTGTCTGACTTCTTTTTAGTGCGATTGCAACTCTTGGTGAGGTCTTGGCAATTTAAGATGCCCTGTGAAATTTTCTTGTTAACAAACAAAACACTGTGTTAAAACACATTGTGTGAATACTCTAACAAACCTGTGGAATATATTTCATTCCTCTTAAAACATCACACGGATAAAAAAAAAAAATCTTACATTTTTTTACATCCACGTTAACAAGCCAGCAGCATCTAGCCAGCATATCTTGGTGCATTACTACCACTTCGAGATCAGTGGAATAATTTTAAACCATTAGTTAGACAGCGTATCGTGTCTCCCACTCTGCTCCATACTGCTTCAGGAGCTCAAAAAACTCCACAGGGTAACTTGATAGATACAGTGTTATTTGATTTTATTCTTATTTTTAGGTGTATTTTTTGGCATTTATGCATTTGTTAGATAGTCAAATGCAGAGAAATGACAGGAAAGGTGGAGAGAGAGAGGGAATGGCAACAGGTTTGAAGGTATGAACCAGGGATGTTGCTGTTACAGGGACAGCATCCTTTCTTACTGTATGCCTGAGGTCTAACCATAATGCTGACGACAATTCCTTCCTCATAAAACATTTGAAAATATAAATTATAATACCTGAAATCAAAACGGGGATCCATAACACTGCTAGTAGTCAAAAGCTCCACTGGGTACCGTTAACTTCAAATCAGCTTCCTAGCATTTGCTCAAGAAAAAGCTAGTAAAAGAAACTCTAAATACTCTAACTCATTTTCAGCTTTCAGTAGCTAATTTCACTTCACCAATGTTTCATGTTTTAGAAGCATTTAGATTTAGGAAAATTGGAATTTTCTTCTCCTGTTAGCTGACAAGGTGGTAACGAACAGCATGATGTTCACAACATCTCTTTAGAAAATATTACAGTTTTAAACACTTGACACCTTAACTAAAAAGAATGATAAACCAGTCTGTCTGATGCTGTTTGATTTAGTCTGCTGGTTCACATTTGAATTTGAATGTCAAATGAGGCTGAGTGAAAGTGGAGTAATTAGAAAGTCAGATCAGTTAAAATAATTTTCACTGCATTACTTCCTTGTGTCATCCACAGCACTGGGAGGCATTTCAGTACATTACCGAGATCTTCATCCTTGTTCCTGCTCTGCTCGGCCTCAAGGGAAACCTGGAGATGACTCTGGCCTCGAGACTATCTACAGCGGTGAGACACACACACACAGACTCTCTCTGGACTCAGTCAGAGTTTCATACTGCCATACTCCATACTCCTCCACAGTCATACGACCAAGTATTTAGCTTAACTAAGTTGGTATAGATTTAGCTTTTGTCACTACAATTTTTAGGCAGTAAATGTGTAAAAGAAATGAATGAATGAATGAATGCATATATTATGACTTAGCATAAAGTCAACTTGCATGACTGAAAAACTGACATCTCAAATATTTCCATAGTGTACTTTTTTGCTGGCTCCAGCTGATTTGAAAGAGCTACACAGACGACAATTCCTGAGGAGCAGTCGTCCTTTTTCCTTCCTGTGGATGACATGTTGAATTTTCTGATACAGCTTGTTCTTGTTGTAATTAGATGGCTGGAGTCCAGTGTCATGCTGCAGTGGCTCGACTACTGTTTGCCTGATTTTTTTACGCTAGTTGACAGAAAGCTACTTAGTTTTTTATTTTGTTCCATCATTAGAAAGTTGGCTTGAAAAGTTTGCACTCAGCCTCATGACTTGTTCTTTTAGCTGCTGTGGATGGCACACCAGATGTCATTATGTGGGTGTGTTTGTTTGTCTGGAGTTACATCATTTTCGTGGTGGTGTCTCATCCTCACAGGCTAAGCCTCTTTCTGTGTATTGTTGTTATTGGTCATCTCTGTGACATACTGTACAGCGGTTCCAGTCTGTAATTACAGCTCGAATGTCTTCCACTTTATCAGGTGAAATGGAGAAGAAAACTGAAAAGGCTTATAGCAATGCAGCTATCTCTGCCTTCACTGTCCCCTTCTGAGTTCAAGTTATAATTACTTTGGAAAGTTTCTAGTAAGAATTATTTTGGAGCGTCTTGAATGGATTTTGGTGTAAGAGCCTTGTGGATTAAGAATTAGTCGAGGAATTTGCTGATGTAGCAGAGTGGGGGGGATTTCCTGTAGAGGGAGGTGAGATGGGCTACTGCAACCAGGACGACTGAACAGTCAGATGGCAAATATATTGCTCCACTTTGGCTTCTCAGAGCAAAAGATGTAAAAGGAAAGAGCAGTGAGGAGGAACAGGTTTGCCTATTAGTGAACCACAAGTGCACACATTTGCAGCCCATGATATCCCATAAAACTGTGCCTACTCTGCACAGACTTGTGTAATGACAATCCTGTACATTAGTGCATGAAGCGCTTATTCAAAAGAACTTGTCAAAGATTCCTCAGTGGACGTCTCTCTGTTTGTTTAGTTAACAGTCAAACTCTGCAATGGAAAAGAAGCCGAATAAGTGACAGAGCAGAATTGTCTCTTTGTTTGGTTTTTGGGTCTTCCAGTTGCCCCCCGGCTCCCCACATACAGGCTCCACATTCACAGCGCTGTGTCAACACGGACAGCAGAACTCAGTGTGAGCTGATACTTCTCAGTGGTGTCCCAAAAAACTATTTGTCTTTGTGTTACTGTTGTTCTCTTCAGGCTCAGCTGTGAAACAGTTGATTCACAGTGTGTGGAGTTATGTATTACTGAAACGTGGCAGAACTTTTCCAACTTATCACAATTATTACAGTTATTAAACTAGTGAAAATATTGTTACATGCATTACACATAGCATTTATAGGATATTAATTGAAGTTTGGATTTAACTGTTGGTATGGGCGTTCAGCTGTGTGACTGGGAAAAGACTGTGTGACTGTCTTTGTAACTACAGATGTAGAAAGGATAAAACCTGTCACTCAAAAGGACATTTAGTATGTGTGCATATTTAAAACCATGGTTCACTTCCAGCTCAATGCAATTATGTTATAAAGCTGCAAAACAGAGCTGAAATGATTAGTTGATTAAAGAGGCAGAATTTTAGAATTTTAGATTCCATAAGGCTGGGGACTTATAAGACAGATTTTAAAAGAAAAGATTGTTTAAAATTTAAACAGTAGAGTTGGTGACACTTCGATCCTCTAGTATGGGATTACTGATTACTGACACTGATTTTACATGTCAAAATCACTTTGACTGTGTTTATATGATATCATTTATGTATAAATTCCAATAGTTTAACTGCCCATCCTGTGAAATCACAGCATTGTCTCTGCTTGAGCTTGGAGAAAAATTACCAGGTAGAAGGAAGGAAAAATGTTTTTAAGGTGCATTATGGGAGGTGTAGGCTCCAGGGTCTGTTTGATGATCACCACTCTTTTTAATCTGTCTTGTACAACTCCTCCAAATTTATGTAAGCGCAGCCCTAAATAGATGGAGTACCCCTTGACATTCATGATTTTGTCCACTTAGTTTTGGTCCTCTAAAACTATGCTGTCTGGCATAGTTGTCAGTACTTATGGAAAACTCTTTTTCTTTGTTCTGTCTACCACTCAATAAAGGTGAATGTGGGCAAGATGGATTCTCCCATAGAGAAGTGGAACCTAATCATAGGCAACCTGGCACTGAAGCAGGTAATCACACACACAACTGTCTACTTACACATACAACCCAAATTCTCTTTTCATTTAACACCAATCAGTGTTGCAAAGAATGCTGGAATCCACAGGGGTTCATATTTTTATGAGCTTCTACACAAATGTGTATGTTTTTTGTTTCTCTCAAGCCTGGAATGCATTTCTTAGAGGCAACTTTATGCATGTTGTACTTTATGTATTACAATAATCAAATTATCAGATTTAATTGCTGTTAATATAGGCATAAAACCTCACCTATATATCATATTTCTATAACTCTATGGGTGTTATATGGTATTTTATGTTATGGTATATTCTTAATACACATTACCACTACCAATGGTGGTATTTGGTTGGACCCAGGTGGGGGTGTACTCAGACTGCTGTATTGATCTCTGTCTGTGTAGCAAGAATGAGCACAGGCTGTGCTAATTATCTACCCACATACTGATAAACACACCATAACACATGCAACGTCATATGGTTTTGAGGAGCTTTTTGTCCACTGTTACACAGTAATGTCGGAAGTGTAATGGAATGGAAAAATTTACCTGGACATTGTGTTACAGTGTTGCACAATCACATTTATATGGAGTATTACCTACCTAAGTAACCCTTTTTCTAATCCTGTAAGCACTGTTTGCCTGTTGTCACACACATAGTTTTCTATAATTAAAAAAGAGCACAATAGTAAATCCCCTGCTTCTCTCCTCCAGGTTCAGGCTACTGTGGTGGGTTTCCTGGCTGCTGTAGCAGCTGTGGTTCTTGGTTGGATCCCAGAAGGGAAGTTCCAGATGAGCCACGCTGTGCTGCTGTGCTCCAGCAGTGTGGCCACAGCCTTCATAGCCTCCCTGCTGCAGGGTAAACACGCACACACACACACTGACAGCTCAGTACCACAGTTTAAAATAAACTGTTAGTAAGGTTCCTGTGGAGAAGCTTCTGTCCCCTTCACAAACAGTCTTTGTAACTGATCTAACATGCATTTAGATAACAGAAAATATTTTAGGATGACAAAAACACTTAATTCTTGTTGACAGATATTTTGTATCATAATGTGTGTAATGTGATGACCATGCTCCTTAGTAGTATATAAATAGTGCTCCACCCTACTTGTGTTTGTTCAGGTATCATCATGGTGGGTGTAATTGTGGGTTCGAAGAAGACGGGCATCAACCCAGACAACGTAGCCACACCCATTGCCGCCAGTTTTGGTGACCTCATAACCTTGGCGATCCTAGCCTGGATAAGCCAGGGCCTCTACAAGTGCCTGGGTAGGTGAACAGCTGCTATGTTTGGTAGATTGCTACAGTCATAAGCATGTCATTCAGACTACATTCTAATTTTACACAGAATATACTGTTCAATATTCAACCCCAATTCCAAAAGTTGGGATGCTCTATACAATGTAAATCAAAACGGATTGCAATGATTTACAAATCCGTTGTCACCTATATTCAAGTGAATGCTGTACAAAGATGAGATATTTAATTATCAAACTGATAATTTATTGTTATTTGTAAATATACACTGTAACATTTTCCAAATGGTTGGGACAGGAGCATGTTAACCTCTGTGTTATGTCGCCTTTTCTTATGAAAACATTCAGTAAATGTTTGGGAACTGAGGAAGTTTTGAAAGTGAAATTCTTTCCCATTCTTGCTTTATATACAATTTTGTTTTCACAAGAGTCCAGGGTCTCCATTGCTGTATTTTTGCACTTCATAGTGTGCCACACATTTTCAATGGGAGAATGTGGCTTGGCATAGTCTTGCTGGAATAAACAGGGATGTTTCTAAAAAAGACATCGTCTGAATGGCAGCATATGTTACTCCAAAATCTGTATGTACCTTTCAGCATTAATGGTGCTTTCACAGATATGTAGGTTTCCCATGCCACGGGCAATGACACACAGACATACCACACCATCACAAATGCTGACTTTTGAACTTTGCGCTGACAACCGTTGGTCACATAAACTCATGTTAACAGTGGAATTTATGTAGGTGCTATTGTGTATATCCTTGCTATTGTGTGTTTGCAGTAAATGTGGCTTAGGGTACTTTCACACCCAACATTCCCATTCAGGTAAAAAGGAACACTGCATGTTTGTGTGAAAGCTGTCAATTGAACTGGTGCAGACCATACAATTATATTGAGACCACTCGAAAAGGTCGGCTGAAGGCTAAGGCCTCATTCAAGGCCTTCTCAGTGGTGGTAATGAAGGAGGGGCAGGCGCCATGTGTGTGTGTGCAGATATTCCCTGATACATTAGAAACTGACAATGAGTTCCAAAAGTGTTGTCATCCTGTAATTTAGCAGTTTCCGGATAAGTGAAATAAGTGAAATGTTGCAATCACACAGTGACTATCCCCACTGCTGTCAGTCATTGAATTTGATTTCCCCCAGGTGGGTTAGGGTTAGTTGATGATGCGGGTTGACAGTCACCAAAACTGTCCTGTCAATGATTTACTCATCAGGCCATATGACTTAATACTTACAGCTTTTGTCAGTTTGTAGAGAGTCAGTGTGAGCACAAACCAGAGCAGAACTACAAGGCAGCAGTGTGACAGTGACCTGTGAAGTGTAACATGACTGACTAGTCAAATTTCAATTTTATATACATTGTTCGTCACATTGATGTGACGTTGATGCTGAAAGGATATACCATTTTGTTCTAGTTTCCATAATAACTAGAACAAAATGTTAATGTGGTTCCTCTTCTGTCAGTTAGGAATAGTGGTGAACCTCAAATCTTTCCTCCTGTGGTGCTTTGTTGTGAGACACTTCCCTCAGTCAGCCAGTAGAGGTCCCTCCTGCCTCACTCTGTAGCAGCGCTGCTCTTCGGGTGCAGAACAGACCGTCTCTTTTCCTCTCATCACGCATTCCTCATGTTTAATTCATATCATACCCAGACCTGTGTTGCACCACCTTGTATTACTTAACACAGCGTACAGTGGAAGCTGTTTCCTCTTGGAAAGCGTCTCATCCTAACTAACCCTGTCATGTCTAATTGTATGACATAGATGTTCACCACTATGAAAGGAACAATTTAGCGCTGTGAGCTAAATGTATTAAACACACATCAGATTTCATATTTCCATGGCAGGCCAGTACAGTGAGACTGTCTGGCTGTGTCACTCCCTGGACAGTGGCTCTGTTGTTCTTGAGCTCAGCCACGCCGACTCTTTCCTGCTAAATTGGAACTAATGGTCAGTTAACTCTCAACTAAACAGAATTTAAATAACATGATTATCTACACAGATAAGAAAGTAATGCATGTAATTCTTCTAATTTTGAGGCAAACCAGAGAAGAGATGAGACGCCGTCAAGACGTTGTAGCTGCAGGAGCCCAGTCGAGTCCAGTCAGGTTTATATATAAAGTGCTACAAAGAAACAGAATTGTTGCAGAGAGCTTTAGTGAGAGGGCTTACCAATAGGTAATAGTAGAGATAATGAGAGAGTGAGATGGAGCACAAACACCAAGAAATGTGGCTAGAGCTTGTGAGCATGCATAGTATATGTGTTGATGTGGCAACACTGGGCCATTTCAGGACAGTCCACAAGAGAATTGAATCCATAATGTAGGCACGTGGGAAGAAATGGCAGGTATTGAGTTACATTAATAATATTAATAATACGTTGTGTCTAGACTCAAATACTGAGACACTGGCTGCATTTACACCTGCTGAAAGGCAGTCATATATAAGTCACATACCACACAATTATGAAAAATTGCCTGCAATAAAAAAGAGAGGACGCTGTCGACTAAATTTTAGTATTTTTTATTTACCGCATCATTATATTAAGCCACTGACAGAAGGCTGTGCCTGAAAGACGTGCTGGAAAGCATGTCTGGATTTAAGTATGTGTGCTAGTATATTTCATATAACATAATATATTTTATAGTAAGTGATTTTCAACAACAACAAAAAAAACACAAAGCAGCAAAGTTGGAGTGGTTTGTGCACTGAAAATTTTCAAGAAAGTTTTCTTTGAACGATAATCTCAGTGTTCCTCAGGAGAAACGTGGGACTCTCCTTGCCTCTCTGTTTGTATAATTTGTTTTAGAGAAGTCATGTTTTTTTATCAGCTTGACATGGTGGATGGCTTTAAGTGCTACAGTACCCATGAGCCTCACCCACCATTGCTGTGGAGAAAAAGGCAGCCAGAGGCACAAATCACAGCTGTAGCAAATCCAAAAAGCTTTGTCATTGTTGCCGAATTACTTCAAAACTGACCCAGAATCTGAAATTGAACTCATTTACACTGCTGTTTTATTTGGTTTCTACAAAGTGTATTCTTTAGCATCTGCTTGCCATTAGTGGCACACACAAGAGTTTTAAAGCTGTATTAATATAACTTGCTTTGGGGTTTTTTTTTGGCCACTCGGAGGCAGTAGAACAAGCTGTAAACCTAAGGCTGACATATCACTTTATATAATTGATATGGACAACAATTGCAACATTAGCAAACAATTGACTCCAAGCAAGTTCAGTATTCAAGTCAAGTCAATTTTATTTGTCTATCCTGATATCACAAATCCCAGATTTTCCTCAAAAGGCTTTACAATCTGTACAGCATACAACAACCTCTGTCCTTAGACCCTCACTCTCTCATCTTCCCTCTCCTATATAGTATGTTTTGGTCTCCAAAGGTAATATGCACTGTGTTTATTGGTGAGTTTTCATTGAACACAGCCGCCTGCTGTGACTAGAAATGAGGTTGATGAGAGCACCCAGGGTGAACCAAGACAGTAAATTTGTGGGCCATAAAAAAAAAAATAGCTGAATGATACAAAAAACCACACAGAGCTGAGGGCTACAGCAGAGTCTTGTCATAATTTTCTGTTGTTCCGTCAGTATTAGTGACCCCTTTCACATTACCTGTTATAAAAAAAATATTTGCACAGCCTTAAGTTAGTGATTGAATTTTTGTAATTGATCTTTACTGTATGTCTCTGTTGACACAGGTTTAAGCCTTTGACTTTTTATCAAAGAACTGGATATTTTCGAACTTAGTTGCTCATCTTTTGTACCGATGATTCAACTAGTAGGGTTTTATGCCCTTCAACGTGCTCCAGACTCAGTCATCTATCATTGTCTATTTAGAAAAATGAATAGGACTTCCAGAAACCTGGAGGCCTGAAATAAGTCCACTGTGTGAAATAGATTATACATACAAGCGATACTTGTTAGGACTGCATCCCAGAAGAATGTAAATTGGATTTCCTGTCTCTACCTGAAGTAACTTCGTCAACAAATCAAAGTTAGAATATCCCTGACAGGTTCTTAGTTTGTGTAATCAGGCTTCGCATAAATAGCTAACCCCAATTGAACAGGATTCCTTGGCCGAGAATCTTACTCCTCTCACTTTTTACATTTTTATATCTGAGAACTGATGCCATTTCTTTTCCTTGCATGAAAGCATCTTGTCATTTCTCAGCTGAAGTAGATGCAGTAGTTGGCAGCCGCAGCGTTCTTTTTCCTGGCAGAGCGTTTTAGCAAAATGTATTCCACCAGAGATGGACAGGAATATCAATTGTTTGTTCATTGGTCTATTCACGGCAACGGGGATACTCGATGGCTGGGTGTCAGAGGTTCATGTAAACAGTTTAACCTGTAGAAGACCTTAATTAGAGCACGCCTGATAGCCAGCTCACTCTGTGCATGTTAACTCAGTGTCACATTCCCTGTCAACGTCTGCAACTTGGGTAGGGAGCTGGGCTCATGTGGGACAAGGCTCCCCTCTCAAATGTGTGCCTCAGTACATCTGCCACAGCCTTATATTTTCAGACTGCAGGTCTACTGGAGCCCATTATACCCTGAACTGAACAGTGGGCCCTTTCTGTTATCCAGCTAAGAGACTGTGGAGATAATAAATCTGGGAGTTTGCTAATGACAGTTATTTAGTGCTTGGAACAGAATCCTGCTGGAAACATCTGGTGGTGGCTCTACGCAGGTGCTTTACCATAATTACTCTTTCAAAATAGTTGTGTTGAGCTATATTGTAGTTAGAACAAAGAGGTATAGTTGTAGGGAGAAAGTGAGCCTTCCCTGTGTTGCTGTTTTTCCTGTTGGTGCTCCACTTTCCTCTCACATTTAAAATCTATGCAGGTCATGTAGATTGGAGACTGAAGCTAGGAGGCTAAATTTGCTTTTTGTTGAGATTAAAGAAAATTGAATTTGCATCATCTACTGTAAATGTTAATGGACCAAATGTTTCTAAGAGTGGAAATCTTGTTTTGTTCATTTGATTTACCTCAGGTTGTAGTGCAGGTCAGTTGGTCCACCACTTTGGTCCAGATTAAAGTATATCTTGATGGATTACCGTGGAATTTTGTACAGACACTGATGATCCCCAGAGGAAGAAGCCTAATGCCTTTGGTGATCTTCTGACTTCTTAATACTAGCGTAAATATCGAGGGTGCAACCTTCAGGTCGGGCAAGGATTTTTTTTTTGTTTTTTGCTCTGCAATTGTCTGGAGTGGATGTATGTGTCCATGTGTGTTGTGCATTGTGTTTGGGGTGAAGGATGGTGAACATGTTTTTCACTGAAGTCAATCTCAAATATTTCATGCTTCAGCTTTATTATTCTGAGATGGTGAACATGCAAACATTATACCTGCTAAATCTCAGCATGTTAATATTTTCACTGTGAGCTTGTGAGCATGCTGACTGTAGACTCTTAGTGCTGTTTAAAAATCAATCATTTAAACAGTCATGACAGTTGACTGACAGTTCTAGGCCTTAACTGGAAATAAATTTAAAGATACAAGTAAAAGTCTACA
This sequence comes from Holacanthus passer, assembly GCA_025331565.1. NCBI lineage: Eukaryota > Metazoa > Chordata > Actinopteri > Pomacanthidae > Holacanthus > Holacanthus passer. The sequence continues at coordinate 2,727,015 of JAFREQ010000039.1, forward strand.
CAGAGAAGGGTGTTATAGGTCACTGAAATCTCAACAAGGTGTTGTGCAGACCTTTGCATCATGAAAGTTAATTGGTTTATTCATCTCCTGTCAACAGACCCCACTGCATATTCGCTTACATGTGGCCTGGAGAAGCTTAGTACAGTCAGGAGATATGAAGCCATATTCATAAAGTAATTTAGTTCACCCCTAGGAATGGTGCTGAAAGTTCCCAGTTAATAATATTCCTCTTTTAAATTTATTTACATAGCTGCAGAGAGCAGCTTTTACTGAGGAATGGAGAGAACTGCTCAGCTAAGAGAAGGGTGAGGTTAATCCCTTTGCTATTGATGATATCATGTTTCATGAATGAATGTTCTCACTATGTCTAAGAAAAGTCATATTTCACTCAGTGGGTACTGACAAAATATGTGTGCAGTGGCTTCCGGGCCTTATAAAGCCACAGAACCACACAGAACCACATTGTGATTGTTGAAATTAGACTAGTTTCAGTTTGGGGCTGAACATTCAGCACAAAAGCTCCATATCGTGTGAAATGGCTTATTGCAGGTCTTGCTTTATCTGGTGTCCTTTCTTGTTGAGGGGCTAAAATATAATTATATGAAAGATGAAGATTATGCAAAAGTCTAGTTTTAAGTCCTTTTATTATTTAATTTAAAAAAATGTTTCAAAGACACACATTCCCTAGTAAGTGAATTTAATCAAAGTAGCATGTGCACTGCACTTGAGGGGGTGCACAAATTCACAGAGTGACAAGATAGGAGGTCCATAGGAGCACTCAACTCATGTTTAGCACATTAATTCATTGTCATCAACATCAAACATCGATGCATTGAACAAAATGGAGAAAAAAGGTTTTGAAGAAATCATGTTTGAATCCCTAAAAGTGAGTTCACGAAAAAAATAATTTTGGTGTTGTTACCGATAGTCAGGAAGTGGCACTGGTAGCGAAAAAATACAAAAATTCCTTGCCACCCAAAGAGGAAAAATAAATGCCTCTCTTCTTTTTCCCCCAGATTCCTACCCATATGTGTCATCACTGGTTTGTGCTTTCTTCATGTGTCTGACTCCTCTGTGGATCGTCATCTCCTCCAAGCACCCAGCCAGCCGCACCCTGCTCTACTCCGGATGGGAGCCAGTCATCACTGCCATGGTCATCAGCAGGTGTGTGTGTGTTTGTGTATGCAACTGTGTGTGTGTGTGTGTTTAGTCTTCAAAGGGGAAAGAACAGCTATTCTGCGTCTGCAACTCCCAGTGTCTGGTTTGCTTGATGACTCATCCCCTAAACAAATTGCAGCACCCGAGCACATACACCCTCGGGTCTCCTTGAGCGTGGCAGCCTTACTAATACAGCCAGTAGGAAGGGATTGATTGTCTCGCTTGCTCTCACTCACTCTTTCCTATGCTGGCCTCTCAACACTTAGTGCAGGTCATCCCACGTATCTCAGGTTTTTATTGAGGAGTAAGAAAATACAAATATTGGCTCTGGATGCCATCAGCTTAAAACTACTAAAGAAATCTTTCATTCTTTTTTTTGTGCTGTCTTCCACTCTCTCTTAATCTTCACCATTCAGTGCAGCTGATGAAGCATTTTTAGTGGTATTTATAGAGCAGTACACAATTTCACTGTGGGCATCATTTAGATAAAGACAATGCTCCATCTCTCTTCCCATGACCCTTTTTGTCTTTCTCGCTCCATCTTTCACACATGCAGTATCACCAGTTAATGATCTTATTATGTTCTGTTCTGCAGCATTGGAGGGCTCATCCTGGACAAAACCGTGTCTGACCCAAATCTGGCTGGCATCGTAGTGTACACCCCGGTTATCAATGGTAAGTCACAACATTGGCACCGCTTCTTCTTTCTCTCAGGATGGCTTTGAGGTGTTGCTGTTTGATTTGCCATTGCTTGCCCCCAAAGCATGAACAGACAAGGAGAGTCAGGTCAAAGACTACACCGAAGGTTTTAATGTAATAGCTTCCTAAGTCCTGGGGGATTTCGAAAAGACATATACACATGTAAAGAAAAATTAAAGCTTGTGCAGTTAGATTACTCTAATCTCACATCCTGTATTTCTCCTTTGTGAAGGTGCAGGACACAGCTCACTAGGGCTGGGTTCCAAACTTTGATACTTTTATGGCCCAGGCCAAACAAGTATGGAAAAATGCCTTGTCATTCGGTACCAAATTTTGATACCTAAGCAGTAAATCTCATCAGCATCAGTGAGCCAATAAGCATGTTGCATGCTTGTACCAAGATTTAATAATGCTGGTGATTGGTTGTTTAATGTTACATGTCATAGAGATATTCATGGAAAACAGTACACAGAGACAGGGCTCAGTGTTTTGTTTTTTTTAAAAGTCAGCTGCCTATCTGCACAGATAACTAAGTGAACTTTGTGCTGCTTGTTAGCTGGCAAGTGCAGCTGACCTGTATCTGCTCAGTGGTTATTGCGTTAACCACGTCATCCATCAGTCTGGAACCTCCGGCGCATCCTCTCCTCCCCACAGCGGGGATGGATAACCTGGAGAGTGTGTCTGACAGCAAACATGGTCTTGCTTACAGACAAGTAAAAGTTGTGAGAAGCTGAAGTTTCTCCAGCTGCTGCTAGGTCTTTGAACAGCTTCCTCCTTTGAAGAGAGTAAGTGTCCCTTAAAGTTTATTCAATTTTCATTTTGTGAAAATGGATTGTATAAAAATGGCATCGAAAAAGGATTGTTCAGAAAGCAATATCTAAGTAAGGTACTGGGACCAGTATGGAGAATTTTTGAATGATACCCAGCCCAGCAGCTCACCAAAGTCAGTGTTAAGAAGTTCAGTGATCAACATACATGACCCACCAGCTACACCACAAGACTCTGAGTCGAACATGTGTGTAACTCAGGTGAAGATGGTTAGAGATGCTTGTCCACCACTTTGGTCCAGTCTGAAATATTACAACCATTGGATAGACTGTCATGTAGTAATGGTCTCCAGACAATGAATCCTAATGACTTTTGTGATCCCCTGACTTTTCCTCTAGCACCAACATGAGTTGACTTTTTATGATTTTATGTAAAATTTTTATGGGTTTTTATTGTAGTATAATTGCAGTTTTTAGATGAATTGCAGATGGATTTCAGCTTGATCATCATTTAACCAAATACCTGGTAAACATCAGCAGGTTGGCTGTGTCATTATGAGCATGTGAGCCTGATCATCATGAATGATGTGTTAGGAAACATGGTTCTCAACTCTAAAAGGCGTACCAGTCTAAGATCAGTTTAGCTAATCTACCTCCAATTCTGGCTCCCAACAGATCTCTAGACCAGCTGTTAAAAGTGTGGAGAAGGAAAATCAACAGCACTGAAATAGTAGCACTCTTCCTTCCCTCAGCTACCCTGTATAAGACAAAATGCATTTTTAGATACTGTGACACCGTTTTATCACGTTACATAGTCTGTGATGTTTATTGCCACTTTTCCTCAACCTACTGACTCTTGTCAACATCTACTTCAGTTGGTGTCATCATGCATTGTCCTGACTGACTTTTGCCACTTACTCAAACAACACGATGTATTATGGCTACGTTGCAGTGTTCTAATGATTCGTGTTGTCGATGAAGAAATTGTTGTCTTATGATGGATTTTGAATTCTGGTTAGTTTTATGATCAGATCTGCAAATATGGTGAGTTGTTCCTGCTTGTAAGTGTTCTGAATACACTGGTTTCTTCTCATTCTGTTTCTTCTGTAATTAAGACATGATTTCCCAGAAGGTGAAATAAATATTTACTCTAACCAGTGCCCAACATAATTGTGCAGTTAAAAAGAGATTATTCATTTCTCTGGGAACATTGGGTTCAGTAAAAGGAAACATTCAAATGCACTTGAAGATGGGTCAGAAATTTTGTACGTGTATTTTACTTAAATCTGTCTCTGGAACTATTTGGAGTGCGGAGTAAAACTTTTATGCAGTGATTAGTTGAAAGGTTTCTTAATGAGATTCTGTCTTAATAGGCGGCATCGAGTTTAATTTTACACAGCTGATGGCAACAAGCTGTTTGGAACTTGGAAATTTGAGTACAAAGAAACTCTGTTGTTGTTTGTCTCATTTATCCCTCTCAGCAATTAATGCAGTCTTTGACCCTTAAAGCTGAGATAAAGACCAAAGTTTATAGACAAGATGGATGGCACACCAGAGAGTGTATTTGTCTTGTGCTGTGCAGCTCCCAGTTGTGAATGTATGTGAATGTGAAAACATAAGAAGCAAGTGCGCTCAGTCAACAGTCCCTGGATAAATGAAGGTTACTTAATAAAGCATAAATAACTCACCTAATGAGGCTGGTTTTCAGCAGTCGGCTGCTGTCCGTCTGTCTCCACTTCACAAAACTGGTCCTCTTCCATTTCCACTGGCTTCTGTCTCCCACTGCTAACTGTCTCGGCCACGGCTGCCAGGGGCCTGGCACCTCCACAACAAGAGATAAGCTTTTAATTTAAATGGCATTAATGAGAGACATTTAACAAGATGGAGTACAATCCTGACTCTAATTGGTTTTCCGTTGAGATGTATCCCGGGTACAAACAGCAACGAAATCAAGCGCGTGTCTGTTTGTGAGGGCAAGGACGTTTTATTTTGTGAGCGCTGGAAAAATCCAGGTCTCAGCAAACTTTTTAACTGTCTGATTTACACCATGGGTGAGGAAACAGCAAGACCGTCTTTCTTGTGCCTTTCAGCTGATTAGAATGCAGCAGAGTTCCCGTTCTAATAATAAAAAAAAATACAATTCAACAAAGGGCAGACAGAAGAGAAACTGTGAAAGGATGGTGTGTGGATGTTTGATTAGAAAGGAGTGGGGAAGGAGATGTGTAAAATGTGATAAGAAAAGACACACTGACCTCCATTATTTTATTTGAATACATTAGAGCTGTTTTATGCCGTTTCCCCTGCAATAGAAAGTATCTTTGGCTGCTTAAATATATTCATATTTAAATTACTTAAAAGCTTCTCAGGTAAGGTTAATCCAGGTTTTGAGGAAGCGTCTGCCAGTGAATTTCCTGATGTACCAGTTCTTGTTATACCCATTTCATTGGCTACAGTTTATAGCACATCACAAATTGGCTCTGTGTTCTTGCCTTCATTTTGATTTTAAGTTCAGTTTCAGGTCATTGTAAAGGTCTAAAAAGGCTTTGATCTGGTTTTCTGAACCTGCAGATATCATATTTATGTTGTGCATCTTGTTCTGCAGTTTTCACCAGACGAGTCTTTAATCTTAGCTTGTCATCTTAGCATATTTGCCTTTTTTCTTTCCTTCTGTTATTTGTTTTAAGATAAGATGTCTGCCCGCTTTACATCTCACTTCCACCAGTAAGTCACCCCCCCTCTTCTTTCCATGTTTTTCTTTCATTATATTTGATCTGTGTTTGTGTTTTCACGTCCCATCCTGGTATTAAAGCCATTCAAATAAACAAAATGAAATTAAACCTGGAGGAGAGGAGCAGAGATGAGATGAGCAGGCAGACATTTCCTGTGTCTCCCCCCTCCGGGCAGAGCGTTCCCAGCTGAGTGGTGCACAGACCCCCTACAGCTCCCCACACAGCCATGCTGCAGCCCGGACCTCCTCATTCGCCTCATCCCCATTCCTCCTGTCAGACCCAGTGACCTGAATAAGCCAGATCGCCACCAAACCTGCTTCCCTCTGTCTCTGCCCCCTGCTGAGGTGTTCAGAAGTCCCTCCACCCTCTTACCCCCCCCATCCCAAATGCCAGACAGAAAGCCAGAAAGTCAAAATCAGTGCACAATCCATAGATTATATGTGACATGCCAAATTGCAGACTAAAATTGCTCAGTTCTTTAGCATATTATTAATGTATGTTGTTGTCCTTCAACTGTAATGCACAGTATCAACAGGAGTTAGTCACAGCTAGAAAAACAGCTCAGGAAAAAAAAAAAAAAATATGAGTGACAAAATGGAAAAAAAGTTGTAGAAGCAGATCTTTGGAAAAACATTTCTCTGGTCTTTCAAATGTAAAATACTGATTAACATTTCATGCACTAAACAGTAAATTACATTGTGTATAGTGGTGCTGTTGAACTCTTACACTTACACTGACAGGTATTTCTATTATTTTGTCTGCCCATTTTATATCAACAAGGGTAGGTAAAATAACAGAAACACCTCTCTGAATAATGTAATACAGTTCAACAGCATCGCAAACTACATCCTCCAAAATGAAAATGAGTAATATAAAATGAGGGTAAATGGCATTCTTAGCACAGAGTAGCACAAATTTAGGAAAGTGATACTGTCCAAGCCATCTAAGAAAAAGCTTCCAATGATGTACAATATAAACATTTGAACACTAGTACATACAGGAGTGAGGATGGGGAAGCAACCTTTATTTTGTGTCACTGCACAAGCAAAGAAAATAATACACCATTTCTTAAACCTGAATTACCAGCTCAGCTGTAAGTGTATAGAATATGTTTCACTGAAGGTGTGTTGTTGATTTTTACTTTTATAAGAAGATTGAAATCAACCTCATGCCTGTCTTCCTTGGACAGAGCCAGGCTAGCGTTCCAGCTCGCCTTCAGTCTTTAACACACACACACACGTGTGATTGATGGCCATCTTCTCATCTCACTCTGGGAAGAAAGCAAACAAGTGGCACATTGAGATTGTGAGGGCCGGAGTGTGAAGTGAAGTGCAGAGCGAGAGTGAATGCTCATTGTGAGGTTATGTCTGTTTACAGGCCCAGTGGGAGTGCTGGTAATGCTCCAATAAAATGTCAGAGAGCCACGATAGATTGAATTAAGTGGACATCACCCTGAGGTGGTGGCAGTGTCTAATTTAATATACTCACCACAATAACAGGCCTGGTTGGGGGGGGGTTCTTTTGTGTATGATTTGCAGTACATGACCACTTCAGTGACTCAATGCCAAATACATATAGAAGATGTGTTTACCCGCAGCACTGCAAGCACTTGAATAATACATTTTTTATGAATATGAATAAAGAAACGGTATTTTCTTTCTCAGTTTTTTTTCACAGCCATAATGGCACACTTAGCAAAGCCTTTTTCTTCTCTTCCCGAGCTGCTCTGTGCCCAGCTGTCAGCTATTTCGTTGTTGATATCTGTATGTATGAGAGCTCTCCTACAGGGCTTAGTCACCAGACTGTGGCCACAAGGATGAAAGACGCAGGAAGTTAGCCCGTGTGTTACTTGCTTCTGGGAAGGTGTGATAGCTGCAGCATGTGAATGTAAAGTGGTGGCGTATTTTGTCAGTACAGATGGCGCCCCACATTCTCATGACTGTTCATCTGCTTGATGGTAATTAAAATCTTACATGGAAAAAATAGAACTGCATGCAAAGATTAGAGGAAAGTTTATCGAAAAACATCATTTGTTATAGCAAATTTTCTACCGTGGTAATTGTATTGCAAATCTTTAAGGTAGATTCATGGTTGTTTGTTGAGGTAAATGACTTGTGCCTCCTCAAAAATGTATGGACTATAGTGACTACAGAGACAACACATGGAGACAAAAACTGGGATTGGTCACCATTTTCTCCTACATGTTTTAACAGTGGTGGAGATTGTTGGTAGTAAAGACAACGATAATCAAGTTTCCCTCCTAGTGTAGCTCAAATTTTAAGTGAATTTCCAGAAAATCTGTAAGGATATGGAAATAAATGGACGTTTCCATCCACCACTGTTTTGTGAATATAAGGACTTGGTTCATTGAGAGAAACACTTGCTTCCACTAAATTCTCCATTCAGGTGCTATTGCAAAACTATTATAGAGGAAAAAGGTGCGACAAGATGATGTAATTGAAAGAGCACCAGTCAAACCTGTGAAGTGTAAAACATGATGCAAACGTGACATTTCTATTTGTTTTATGTATTAATGTGTGGAAGATTACAGTCTTCTCATCGCTCCACACTGATCTGATTTTTTTTTTTTGTGTGTGTGTGTCGTCAGTGGAAGCTGTAGTGGACATTTGAGTCACATGCTTCATGTATGTCATCAATTATCTGCTAAGTTGGTTCCATTGCATTTTGTAGCATTTTTGCTTTTATCAATACACCAACTTTTCTGCTTCTGCCAAGTGTAAAAACTCTTTTGCAATATTTTGAGTTTATTTAAATTCAGCATTTCTACTCAGGTTTTAAAAATGGCAACAGCACTGATTGACTTGTGCTGGTTGTAAAAGCACAGGTGTAACAAATAGCATTAATGAGCACTCTTCTCCTGCCATTCAAAGGTATAAAAGCAGATATGCCTACACATACATTTACCTCTGACATTATGTATTTGGAATTAAGACCATGACCATTACAACAGCATGACTGATAATTTTCTTATCACAGATATGCTGCAGTACAGAAATGCCAAAGATATGCTAATAAAGATATGCTATAAACAGTGTCACCATTACATAGTTCGTCCATCATAGACAAGTTTATTTTTCAATGATTAAGTGTCCTACTCAGTCCCAGTGTTTTAATAACCAAATTTTCTCACATCCTTTGTTTACACTAGTTCTGTTTTTATGTTACAAAAAGAGTTTTGGTGGATATAACTGAAAAACTGAAAAAGTCATCATAAATAGCAATATTAAGCTGCCCTTTTCTCTTAATTGACTTCATCTAACACTTAATGCTTTGCTCCAATCATGAACCAAAAACTCTTCTGTCTTGTCCAGGAATTGGGGGCAACCTGGTGGCTATTCAGTCCAGCAGGATCTCCACTCACCTGCATTTCCACTGTGCTCCTGGGGAGGTTCCTGATGAGGCCAAGGGCTGCTATTACCCCTGCCGCACATTCTGTGGTACAGGTCAGTACTGTGCCAGCAAAGCGTTATGACAATTAAATAAAATCACACTTTGGCTAGTTGTTACTGTCCAACTCCAATATGATATGTGAAGCACCTTTACAATTTTTTATCCTATTATTAATGCCTTGCTGAATGCTGATGAGAAGCCCTCCACCTGACAGATTTTAACTGGCACCACATAAATACAAATATTTAAAATAGATTTGGATACGATGGTTAATGGAAACGCTGTCAGGATTATAATCATGCTTTAAATTGTCTCGTAAGATCACAGTTTGAAGCTCTGTTTCTGGTGAGCTGCAGTATTTCTGCTTCTCTGCCCTAGCAGGCAGTTAATTGCCATCCCCTGCTGTCCCAGGTGTAAATTAATTCCTTGTTAGAAGTCTAGAATGAAAACCAGCAGGACTCTGAATCCTGGAGACAGTAGGTGGGCTGATTCAAACAGCACAATTTGTCTCCAAGCTATTAAGCCACGTATTTTATAAAGAGTACATGCACATTGCAAAGAAATCATTCCTCCCCATTCCATTCAGCTTTAACCTTCCTTCACTCCATCCTTTTTATATTTTCTCAGGAGCCAATCATCGCTCTGCTCAGGTGCTCCTCCTTTTGGTGATCCCCGGTCACCTGATCTTCTTGTACACCATCCACCTAATGAAGAGCGGACACACCACCCTGACACCCATCTTTATGTCTGTCTACCTGGCTGCTGCTATGCTGCAGGTGAGTGATGATTTTAATGCCTGTGTCCTTTAATATGTAAGAAGCTTCAGAATTCTAAAATAGTCTTTTACCTTCATTGCTCATCATTCCACATAAATGTATTCAACCTCTAGGGCCCTTTTCACAATCCAATCTTAATATAACAGACATTAATGCTGCTTTAAGTTGAGTTTCATTCCAAGATGATTTTAGCCCCAATATAAAATACAGTAGAAAAAAAGTAGACCCCTGCACTTTAAATTGTTTAAAGCTGCACTAATCCATACTTTTATCTTAACTATGCATCAAATGAGTGCGTATAATATGAAGAAGGTCACTCACAGTGATGAACCAGCAGACATTTGTCATCCGACTCTGCACGTCCCCTCTGCTCTACAGATCATCTTTTAGCTCATTGTTCTGGTTTTCTGATCTGAACCTGATTGCTCTTGTTGCTTTTGTCCAGCAACATTACTACATTATTATCGGTGAGAATTAGGAATAAGTTTCCTTGATAGTTGACTCTGTGGAAGTGTGTTTTCTTCTGAACACTTGCAGTAAAGGAGGTGAAGCAGGTGTGCCTGTGTCTCGTGAATTCCTAGAGCGCTGCGGTTTCAGGCAAGGCCTGAAGGAATCAGACTTCTGTACATTTTTTGTTTGGGCAGCAGTCGGGATAATTATGAAGGGACGATTTATGAATGACTGCTTTAACTTTTTCAGGTGAACCACGATCTGTCTTAACCTGTGGAATTTCAAGAATTTAGTCGGTTTGTTTTTGTGTATGCATCGGACACTTGTTTTGCTCAAAGGCTATTTAAGGCTCCCTTAAATCTTTAATGCAGACATAGAACATTAGGATGTAATCCTGGCCACTGAGGAGTTGGAGACTTTCCAAATCAATTAAGTCCGTAGCCAGTAGAGCTGCTTTAAGGGTGCTTCAGTTCCAGATAGAATATCAAATGACAGAGACAGGCCCATGGGGTTACAAGGGTAAAAAGAGTTCGGATCCATCCTCTTTCGTATATTTACAGCCATTAAAGAGAGAATACAGATCAATTCATTCATTTGATTCAAGTGCCTTAAAAACCACTTCTTTTTTTATTTATAAATGTTCGAGGGTTTACAAGCTGGGTCAGAGCAAGGGAGTCTAAAAGAGCGACAAGACACAGCATCTCAGAATAATTCATGAACTTTTTTTGTTGTCTGTGTTTATCTGTCTCTGGAATATCTTGGGGAAATTGCCTGAATTCTGTTTTGAATGATGGTTTCTGCATGCTGTCATAGCTGCAAGGTTATTATGGAAAGATCGGTTATTAAAGTGTGCTGCAGAAATTACTCATAAAATTTCATCTACTTTGTCATCATTCTGCCCAACACAGGCAGAATAGCAGACACTAATTATTAGCCTGAATGCTTCTATCTGTCTATTTATCTATAAAATCTATCGTGACATTCACACTCCAGACATGTATATACAGAAATCAGCTGATGGCAGAGTAGAGAGTATAAGATGAGATATTCCTTTATTCATCCCACAGTGGGGAAATTTATGATGGTATTGTAATTATGTGGAGAGCCATTGCCGCTGCTTTTAATGTTGGCCAGTAAAAATATATGCTTTGTTTGCTGGTGTAGACATTGAAACATGACTTGGTATGTAACTACAGTTCTATAAATAATAACCACCTGACGTAATAGGAACATTAGGTAGGCTATAACACTACCTCAGCACCAAACAGCAGACAGAGTTAGACTAGTTGGTGAACATAGTGGAGCATTTAGCAGCTAAACAGCCAGATATTTCCATCAGGAGTTGATGGAGACCCGAAACTAAAACAGAGTAAATATTGGGCTTACATTCATCAGGCTGTTAGAAACAGCACTCCAAATGAATGATAATGCTGTTCTGTAACTGCTGGATGTGTAAGATTCAAACCACTCCTGCACCTCATATCCCTTTCTTCACTGTCCTCTGTTCCCTACCATTCCCTCTATATGCCCAATGTGTTCCAATTAATCATATTTTTCTAAAACAATGCTATAATCTTCCAGTTGCTGTGGAGTTCACAAGCACTTATCTGCATTGGCCTATGCAGATCTACATTTCAGCACTGAACATTACTCTTTTGTCTGTGCATCAGTTTTAGCATGTGGTGTGGCGAGGCAAAGAGCTGCGGGCACGTACTGCTGTCTGGACAAATCTTAAACATCTGAAATACATCAAGGTAAAAGGGATGAATAGGATTCAAAGGTGTCCGAGATAATCACCAGGAAGGGCAATGTAGAAAACTGCACAGCTCCAGTATTGCACTCAGTAGTTTAGGATTGGGCCTGAGTGCAAGGCTCTTACAGATGTCTTTATCTCTCCGAAAACAAACATGGGAGTTTGAGGATTATGAGCAGAGGTATACTTGCGCAGTGGCTTGACCGCCAGTGAGCCACTCCACCTATACTTCAACGTAGGCGCTAATGATGGTAATAAAAATTCTGCCACTCTCATCATCTTGCCTAACAGTACACTCAAATGCACACATAAGCTTGACATTTTCAGCGTGTAAAATGAGGGTATGGGATGGTCTGCCTCTACAGTAATTTATAATCCCTGATCTCATGAGGAACCTTTATTTAAATGTTTTCTGTATCCATGTTTGGAACACATTGTTTGGACTATGGGTTAGAGAGAAATCAAAGGGGCTCAGTTTGGGCGTCTGAATGAGGTCGACAGCAGCGTTAGTTATGGATATCAATAGCCTGAGGCCTTGCCCTCAAAAGACCCTGGTGGAGTGTATCACTGCATATCTGAAAACTGAAATCACTTTATCCGTGCCGATATCCATCCAGTATTTCATTTAATGTAACCCTAAGTAAAGAAATGAATGTTTAATACTTGCATGACCTACATTTAAGAAACTCTTAACATGGGCTCATATCCATTTGAGATTCAGTATATACAGACCTTACAATGTAGTTTTATCATTTCTCCCTGTGCCTTACACAGGACTGGACACAATTTGGCAAAGATGTCAGTAACACGGTTACATGTCATTCAGTTAAAGTAAAAAGTACTGTACCAGTCTGTTTCTTTAATAGCAGCGATAAGCAGAAATTGCACATGCTGCGGTTTGATAATGTTCTATTTAAAGTGAAAGCCATAGAAAATTGAGAGAAATTGAAACACTTCTGGAGAATGGCTCGGCTCATTGTGCTATCTCTGCGAGCCTCATGGTAGTTACTGAGTGGAAAAAAGAAAAGAAAAATGTAGTTAAATTGACCAGAATTCTGCATATTTTGGCATACAGCGGTGGATGGTTTTACACAAATCCATAGCAAACACAAAAACAAGGACATGCCAAACAGGAGTAGAAACATGAAAACATAGCTTAAGCAAAACACAAGACAACATGATTTAACAGTGCTGTGTGAGCCCGCCATATATTCAGACAAAGAATGAGGCAATGCAAAACAAACTAAGGCAACATAGTGCAATAAGCCACAGAGGCGTCAAAGAAAACTCGTGACTACTAGAGAGAGAATAGTAGTTGACAGTTTGGGAGTCAAGAAACTCTAACTCTGAAAAGGTTATACAAAGTTCACCAATGGTACTGTGTTTTCATGGTCACTGGCAATGTAACATTCATGGGAATCATGAAACAGACATTTAATGACAATAAGGCCAACAGTCATGGGGTCAGTACATGGTCTCACACATGCCAATGATAGTTGTATTAAAGGCTCTTTATCAGAGGGAGAACATCTCTTGCTCTGTGGCCGAAACCTCATTATTTCAGTCAAGGCTGGGTATCAGATGTCAACAGTATTAGATCAGGGTTAGATCAGGATTCCTGAGCAGTGAGAAAGTTGCTTGATCCCTTATCTGTCAGGTGAGCTGTTGGTCCTCTAACCACTCAGTTATGCTCCAGAGTAAAGCACACAAAGACACAATATAACAAATATCTTATCTTATATTTTTGAGGTCAGACACTGATATTCTCTATTTTAAAGATCTGAACTTGACAGAACCCTCTTTTTCCGTGCAGTGGATTTCCAATTTTGTAGCATCTCTGCTTCCACTGAAGGGTCAAGTGCACACATATTGCAATATGAACATTAAATGAGTTCACTGATTCAGGATACAGGAATGTTTTGCTAGAGCTAAAAGAATGATAGCAGTGAGTGGGTGGATTAGATTTCAGCAAACCATCTCTCTTTTTAAGCCACTTATGAAGACTCAGCAAACGTCATCCACTGAAGACCAAAAGATCTGACTGAAAGCCCCACAAAAAGCTAGTGAGTGACCTTGACTTGAGATGATCTTGTCAAACTTTTGGTACAACTTTGAAAGGAAAAATTTCACAAGCTGAGTCATTCTAAAGATGCTTTCAGGCAGCGAACATGTTTTTAACGTAAACACAATGAAGTAGCTACTGGAAGATGTACAGACTGTGGCCATGAAGGGATGCACGTGGTCAGAAACATTACTCAGATAGCCTGTGGCATTCCAACCATGGCATTCCCCCCACCATTACACCACCACCACCTCCACCAGCCGGAATCATTGACACAAGACAGGATGGATCCATGGGCCACATTCTGACCATAACATTACATGTCACAGCAGAAAACAAGATTATTAGTTATTTGAGCTACTGTTAGCTTCCTGCAATGTGGAACCAGTCCAGATATTCTCCCCTGACCTGAGTGTTTTTGCCTGCTCACTGGACGTGCCATCAACAATCATTCCAAAGTCACAGTCCCTTAGATCACATTTCTTCCCCATTCTGATGTTGGACCTGAACAACAACTGAACCTCTTGACCATGTTTGCATGCTTTTATGCTTTGACTTGCTGCCACATGACTGACTGATTAGATATTTGCATTAACAAGCAGGTGTACTTAATATAGTTGCCACTTTTTGTAGGTGGATATAAGCGGTCTGTGGTGTACAGGCTGGTAGGATCGGAGGTAGTTGTGGTGGTGGCATTGCATCCTGACTCGCATTTTTCTTATGAAGACTTGAGGCTCCAAAAGACTGCTGTTCAGGTCGCCACATCGTCACGCTGTTTGCGTTGAAACCATCCAGGTAAAGATCTTTCTGAAATCAGTTTCCACTGCATAATGAGGAATTACATAGAAGACCCTGTGTCAGCGCAAGATGAGATGAATAATAGCCAGTCTCTTATGAAGCTTGGAAGAAGCCCTTTGGCATCATCAGTGAATTGAAGCTCAGGGCCCTGAGTGCATAAAGGATCCTGCTTTTGGACAGTTACTGGCCTGAAAAGACATTCAGTGGGTTGTGTTACTTTGTTTGTAACCTTGTAGCCAAGACACACATGTAGCAGAATAGACCACTTAAGTGTAAGCTTGATCAGACATGTTTTTTTTCCTACACTGAGACGTAACGAACTTCTATTCTTTCCCCTGTAAAGAAAATGTGAAGAGAGAAAAATCAAGCTTGCCAGGACGCATGTTTATATTTAGGTGATCCAGGAGTGACAACAGATGGCACATCTCAACAAGACATAGATTGAGAGTTTGAAGGTTGCTTGAGAAGAAGCCAATAGCAGAAGAGAGCTGGTGATATGTAAAGGGCCAGAGCAAGAATCCAGAGTTTCAAAATGCGATATCTCTGTCCATTTGCCTACCTCAAACTGCTCTCTGTGCGAGCTGGAGAGGGTGTATACAGCCGTATGAAGATGTTGACCTGAACAGGATGTGGCAGTGTGATGTTGAAGTAATTGTGGAGCTTAATGCATCTCAAACTCATTTTGTCAGGCAATTACACGCCAATGAAACATGCAGGGCCCAGGAACAAGCACTCAAATGTCTGAGAGCGGGCCTAGAAATGTCCCAATGTCTCGGGACAGCACAACTTACTGTATCATTTCAGACGGCTGTAATTTGAGACAGACCTGACTGGAGAGACTCGAGGGGATTTACTAACAGCCTGGTTTGTTAACCAGGACAGAGGACTCTGAATCCTAAGTATGAGATATTGCCTTCTTTTTCTTAACCCTGACCTTAGGGTTAATTCATTCACAAAGTTTTACCTACCTAAGTTTCGATCACAAAAATGTCACCCAAGTGTAAAAAGCTTATTACTTATTTGAAATGATTGATTGATGCCTGATGAAGGTCATTGTATTTTCCTATGTGCCTGTCTACCAGGTGTGCCTAAGGGTAAATTTATATGTGAGGAAACCAACTTCTCTTAAATCACTCTTACGTGACTTCTTCTCCTCTTTCATCTCTAAGTGAAACTTTTAACTGACAGAACACAAAGAAAAAAAGCCACAATAACATACCTGAGTCTGTGTGTACTGTCCTGGAGCAAATTTTAATTCAAGTCATGCCCTGGAATAAGTTTTTATACAATATCGGATCAACGATGTGAAACAGCTTGTAATGGTCTGCAAATCAAGCATTTTACTGAGCAGTTTTGGGGTTTTTTTTTCTTTTTTGAAGAGTGCAGCAAAATCCAATTATGTTTGCCCAGATGATAAATACCTGCAGTGTTCAAGTGTAGCTGAGAGTGACATGAAGTGATACAGTGCGCGTTCTTTCAGTCAGGATTTACAGGTTTCTTTGAGCACAGGATTGAGGGCTGTGTATACTCGCATACTTAAGTAATGCACAGAGGCAGAGGGGGCTCAGAAGTAAATCTGAACAAACAGAAGAGGAATCTTTCTGCCAGAGAGAGCACCTTAAAACGGGGATTGTGTTTGAGTGGATGCATGAATATTCCACACTAGTTGCAAGTCTTTTCAAGCACCCAAAGAAACACCTTCACTATACCTTTTTTTGTGTGTGTGTGTGCGTGTGTGTGTGTTCTTCAGCAGTTTTTTTTTTGCCATTTGCCAAATGTTTACATCTATCCATCTGGTCTGAACTCCCATTAACATAGACCATAGCAGTGTCCAAACTTAATTCAAACTTCCCCCTTCATTCTGACGGTGCCAGCTTCCAAATGTCTCAAAAATGTTGTAGACTCTTTTGCATAATATTTTTATCTATGAAGCTTGTCCCCAAATTGAATGAAAGAAGTAGTCTTACCAATTTGAGAGTGTGTGACTGAATCTGACTTGAAACACTAGAACTAACGTGTTCTGCCTGTTGTCCAACTAACTAACTATCTTTTTGAAGTTGCTTTGTGAAATGTCCAAAACATCACGTGATTGCACTTGTTTTGAGCATGAAACTGAGTTTGTACTAATTTTGCTTAGGCGTCCGTCCAACACCGTTTGCTGGAGAGCCAGAGAAATTGACGTTACCTATTCCTCTACCATCACCCACAACAAATTGAAGGACATTCAGACACTCGTTTTCAGCTGTATATTTCTTATTATTATATTTTTCTGCCACCTGTGTAAGAGGTTTGTAATTGGAGAAATTGACACAAAGGCAGACGCAGGCGAACGTGGCCATCTCAGGAGATCTAACAGTTTTATCTCACTTCCTCTCTCTCGCCACTCAGACATGATTAAAGAAGCAAATACAGACACGGAGAGAGAGACTACATGACGGATCGGTACCCTGTTTACTTGTGTCTTTCATTTTTCATTTGTCGTGCCAAAATGTGGAAATTGGAATGTGGAAATCTTAATCCTTGAAAAACTGACAGCCTGAAACTTTGCACACAAGTCTCTCTGTCTCTTCCTCCTTTTCTTTGTTCGTCTGGGGAAAAAGACAAACTAATATCCTTGATGGCAAGCTGGGTACTGCAGATGATGGATTGTAGTTGACAGTTTTGAGGCAGGTGATGGTACAAAAGCAACAATTGCTACAACTGAGAGGATGTCCAAGTGTGCCACCCTGTCATCTTGAATAAAAGCCATGACACCCTCGCTCGTGGATGGTCGGGTTTGAAACCTTGCTGTTCTCCTGTGAGACGCTTTCATCGTGTCATAGCTGGACATTATTGGATAGGAAAGCAGGACCATGCTGTTTAATAGAGTTACACATTCTATCACAAATCTCCCCCACATTCAAAGACAAGTGCAGCTGTCAGTAGGTTATCAGAACTGATACATTAGTGCGTTTTTCTGTACAGAAAATGATATATTATCATAATCAGTTCTCCCTGCCACCTCTCGATACCATCATGGCTGCTTTTATTCTTAGCATGTCAATGTCTTTCAATGACTGCAATTCTTTTTGTTTTTATAATGTTTGCAGTGCCAACACTGGACAGCTCATTTCCCCTTAAATTATGGACTTGTCCTTATCTTTTAATAGACTTCTCTTTTTCTCTCTGCACTCTTCCCTCCATGCGTGGAAACTTGAATTATGAATAACGTTCTTATAACTCTCGGTCTGTTGCTCTGTCCATTACTCCTTCTCCTCTCTGTTCCCACTACAGTTGAAGTGTTTATGGCATTCTGCACCGTACTGTAGCATTCTGATGGGAACATCATTGGTTTTGCAGGTTTTGGTCATAAATCAAAATATAGGACAAATTAAACACATTGACCTAATGAGGGCACTAGATGAAGAGTTGTGTGATCAATATTATTCCGGTTCATCCTGTGGGAGAAATGATTGTTGAACCAAATTTCATGAAAATAAATAACTTAATAAATAGGTAGGTATCACCAGTCATTATTTTGCGAACAGAAAATGATTGTATGTATCAGACTATCAAAACATTGGAAACAAATTTTGAAGTGAGGTGAAGTTGAACTAATTAGTCAAATCAAAAAGGGGGGTTAATTTCTTGTAGCATGTCAAATATTCTTTGTGCAAGACATGCTTGGATTTTAAAGGAGTAGTTCAGCATTTTCAGAAATTTGCAAATATGCATATTTGATTTCTTGCCAAGACTCCCTACAGTAAACATATGGCTCTGTCCACAGGTTACGTGCACCTAATTAAATAACTAAATATTTGTTGTGTGTCCTTTTGTTCATCCAAAACCAAGGTGTAAAAATGACAGTTTTCCACGTGGGGGCTTAGCCCTTTTTCTTGGCCATGCCAGACAACCAGTGGAAACAGGTTACTGTTCCTGTTCCTGCTAAAAACTGTCATTCAGTTTCTGCTCTGTGTTGACCCAGGTTGTTGACCATTCTTTCTCAGACAAGTAAGCCAATCTGGGTAAGCATGCAGGCTTCCTGCAGTGTCCTCGTATTATGAAGCGGCATGTGTAATGCTCTTTCTCTTCCAGGTGTTGCTGTTACTGTGTATAGCAGACTGGATGGTGCACTCCATGTGGCGGAGCGGCAAAGACCCGGACAGTTTTTCCATCCCTTACCTGACAGCTCTGGGTGACCTCTTGGGCACCGCCCTGTTGGCGCTCAGCTTCCACTTCCTGTGGGTCATAGGAGACCAGGACAGCGACGTGGGCGACTGAGACAGCCTTTGACAATAAGGCGTCGGCAGTGACGGGAACCCTGCTGTTTGCCATCTGACTTCTCACGCCCTTAAGCCTTGTGGGAATGTGGGTGCTTTTTGTCGCTGGCCAGCACATTCCTCTGCGCCACTTCAGTTAAACCACATTATGGTTTGAAAACTATTTTCTGCTCCTGGCTTTTTTTCTATACACAAAAGACATTATATTCCATAAATTTAGACTGTTCTCAGTACAGATTTTGATCTGCATAGTTTGCACCAAAGCACTTGCATATCGTATTGCTGGTCTTGTTAAGAGGAGCAGGATCACACCAGCCACAACCCACAACACTGAGGAAACCTTGCTGCTGTTGGCAAGGTGGTCTACTCTGCAGCCAAGCGTCAGTCAGAGGACTTCCTCTTACAAAAAAAAGTCTCTTTGGTAGGTAGATATTTTGGGGATTTCCCACCTACCATGTCACAAAATTTGTTACCTGCCTTGTGTATTAGTGCTTTGCTTCATCGAGTCAGTGGAGGGACACAGATGTTTGGGCTGAAGGCAAGAAATTTTTTGGATAATTTGTGAACACACTCTACCATGTTAGCAGGTGTACCAACACCAGACCACCAGTTAAAAGGGGTAACATGAATTTGTATCGATGGTACGAGAGGTTACGACATGTCTTCCAGTGTCTTTTTTTGTTTGTTTTTGTTTTTCTGTTTTTGGTGTTTTCCCAGTGTCCAAATTCAGTATATGCTCTATACGTACAGTACAGTTGTAATTTTTCTATTTTAGTGTTTTGAGTTATTCTCCCACAATGTTCTCAGCAAGGATAAGAGTGGAACAGTCGTTGTTGTTTCTTGCACATAAGCGAACATGTGTGGGTGCCATTCTGCATATGTTTTTGCATTTCCATTTTCTGACCTGCCTCCTGACAGGACGTTGGCTCAGGCATCCTCAGCCTTTTTGGCTTTGGAGACCCATAAGTAAATCAAGTCCAGAGTCTCGTGGACCAATAGTGTAACTATCTTTACTATCTTTAGTCTGGATTGAGACATCAAGTAAATTCACGCAAGATTCAGTTGAATGAATGATTCTCACAAAGGAACATGGACGAAATAAAAAACAGTGCCAAAATAGGATGAATTAAAAAATAAATAAAAAAGTAAATATAGTTCAAGTTTATTCAGTTCATGGCTTCATGGTACTGGGTTGTGGCCCGAACTGACCCTTCGCGATGCCCCTCCCCTGAAGAGCGACTGTCCACTGTAACGAGGTACAGTAGGTCTACAGCAAGCATTAGTTTCCTCCATATGTTGAAGCAGTGTGCATGGGACTGTAGCTTGATATTTAAAACATTTGGATGAGGATGCTTTTCTTCTTTTACCACTCCAAAACCAAAACCACAAGAGCAAATGTGTGTTCACTTTCATTTGTGTTTTAACGTAAGCTGCAGTTGTGAGCATGTCCGGCTATTTAGCTTCACACCTGAGGTAATAACAAAGTATTACTTCCAGTGATGCAGCCAACATTTTTTGACTTTGTACATTGTACTTTGTGGGATTACAGGTAACATTAAAAAAAAGCTGCGTTCACAACTAGCACATCCACTGTGTAGCATTTCCTCACAGCTGTTCCCAGATGCTGTCAAACTGCTCTGAATTGGATTTGGTGAAGATTACAGTCCAGAAATCCTGTCAACCTTACCCAAGGTGCCATTAATTTAGCCAAATATATTGGTTAGTCCCATCCAAAAGCCTTTTTTCATGTGATGTTAAAAGTGACAACACACTGTTTGAAAGTGCGATCAAGTATATAAGCTCCAGGATTACGTTGGAATAACATAACTGATCGTGCATTTTTCTTTATCATACGATTGACACTAGGACTAACTAGCTCATTCACTGCAATACAAGAACAATTTTATTAATGTTACATCTCTTATCATTGATCATTGACCAGTAAGGTTTGATGACTTGTTGACGGGGACTGGCACCTTTGGCCTCAGTCTTTTGAGAATCCATCCATTTTTAAAATGAGTGGAAAAGCAGAAATTGCCACTGTCTGAAATCAAGGACCCATTGTTTAAAAAAAAAACCAAACAAACATTAATTTCCTCAGTAAATCTGCCAGCATTATGACTGTGTGAGAGCCTTTGACAGGCCTTGCGACGGGAACAAACGGTAGCAGGGCTTCAGTGAATGATCATTCAGCTTTTCAGCCTTAGCCTCCTGTTACATTCTGTAAACATTATCAACACTTGTCTGACACTCGTGTAAAACTAACCACGAAAGCCTTTTGTGTATCATGTCACCCTGCATTCCCTCTTGTTCGCTTCTTCTGATGTCGT
Source organism: Holacanthus passer (assembly GCA_025331565.1). NCBI lineage: Eukaryota > Metazoa > Chordata > Actinopteri > Pomacanthidae > Holacanthus > Holacanthus passer. The sequence goes on from JAFREQ010000039.1 coordinate 2,748,207, forward strand.
TGGTGGGGGTCCGGTTGTGGAGGCACTGTGGTGGATGTTTGCACGCTAATCACATTCTGTTTACGGTGTGCATAGTTCCAACATGCACGCACACAATCAGCAGGTTTTCATTTCAGCATAGTCTGATTTTCTACTTAGACTAATATCATAATCTGTGTAAACAGAACCTGATTAAGTACCAGATTTCTGCTCAACCTCATTCATGTTTTCAGAATATGTCTCCAAAAGGTCAGAGAACATTGATCCGGATGAAGCACCCTGAATATTAAATGCATCCCTCTAACTCAAAGAGAAATAACATTGGGAAAAATGATCTTACTTAAAAATCAACTCCTAATCCAAACCACCTGCTTAATTTGATCATTCAACAGCATGTTGTGTGCATGTGATCGTAGCCAGTGGCTCTCTTCAACTCCAATATGTGCCTCTTGAGATTCACTGGTGAACAAGGTATTTCTCTCTGTCATGCCATGAACGCAATTTTCTTTCTGCAGCATTTTAATACTGTGCAATGACTTTTTGTACTCGCTTTCAGTTGTACGACACTGACAATTGTATTTTTGACGAGTTTTATTCCAAAATGAGATTTGCCGTTTTCATAAACGGGCATGGAACAACTTACAGATATCAAAGTTGACACAATCTAGAGGGTGGCATAGATTTGGTTCAGAGTGGATATATTTTCTTTTGGTATGAAACCCTGTATTTGCTTTTGTGGCTCACATGGGCCGAAAATGTCTAAATAAATGTCTTTCAATCGAAAATCATCTCATTTCTGGTTATTTTTGTTGAAGGGTTTAGCTGACAAGTAGATGTCCTCTTATCCACATGGGTATACAGCAGTAGTCATTACTGCACTGAAAGGGAAAGACAGCTGTCACATGAGCTCTGAATGCAGCAGATGAAAGCTTAGATATTGAGCCAGGGAGGAAGAGCAGGAGTTATGTTTGTTAGGAGTTATGATTGAATTCCCCTCTCTTCGCCTGATAGAAGCCCAAGATATTATCTGCATTCTCCGGTGGTCTCCATGACAGCGTGGCAAGGCAATGCTCATCCTCTTCTCTTGACCTCTATGTCTGGGAAAACATGCATTTCTGCACAGATGTCACACATACACGCCCACCTCCAACACATAACAGGAGCTCATGCCTCCCTGTAAAGGCTGCTTTTGAGTTTCAGTCTTGTTGAAATGGAGCCATCGTAATTCAGGTTCTGAGATGAGATCTCAACTGCAAGCCCAATTTCGAAAAAGGGCACTGTGTAAAAAAATAAACACAGAATGCAATGAATTGCAAATCCTTTTTGGCCTGCACTATATTCAATTGATACAACACAGTGCAAAGACAAGATTTTTAATGTTCAAACTGATAAATTTTTTTTTCTAAAAATACACTCTGAATTTGATGCTTGCCCTAAAAAAAGTTGGAACCAGGGAAAGTTTACCACTGTGTTACATCATCTTTTCTTTTAAAGAACTCCTCTGATGAAAATGAAGTTTTTAACCTTAACATATCCATATGGTGTTTTTTCTATGCTTAAAGACACTATGAGTGAAATAAGCAGTCAACACCATGGCTGAGCTGAGCCTTCATGTATTATAAAAGGATGTGAACATCTGTGAGTCAAACTTTCATAGAAAACACTGGAAGCTGCAGAAACAGGCAGTTTTGCCACAAAAGTCGGATCGAAGCCTGGCGCTGTTCCATCCATGTATCCTGAGGACACGGCGAGTACAAGACAACATGTTGGTCAACCGGTAAGTTGCATTTGGCTCGTATTTTATCCATTGACCCCGTGCAAACAAATCTGCAGTGTGCCAGATAATGTTAGACAATGTTAGTCTGCCAAGTTACATGATGATTCATGTCAAATATTATTATCCGATAGCTGAGCTGCTGAATGAAAGGCATGTTTGTTTGATGAGCAGAGTCGTAGCTGCTTAGAGGTGGAGAGGTGGGTGGAAATAGAGGAGAGGATTATTTGCATATTCATAGATCCATGCATACTACATGAAGGCAAAGGCGGGGAGTTACATCTAAGCCAATGAAAGGCATGATTCTTTTTAGGGGTTTAATCAGGATAGGAAATGAAAACACTCAGTTTAGGCAAGTAAAGGTTTGGGAACTGAGCACACTAATTGTTGGAGTTTAAAGTTATAAAAGTGACATTCTTTATTATTCTTGCTCAACAGTTCAGGCTCTCTGTTGTCGTATATTTACCTTCATAATGTGACACACATTTTCAATGGGAGACAGAACTGGACTTACATAATAATCTACCAGGAATGTGCACTTTTATGCCTAGCAACCACTTCCAAAACACCTGGTCCCATTCAAATGAATGAGGGGGTGGCATTTTTTTATTCGGTCACGTGTCTAAAACAATGTGACCAAGCATTCAATATCAGTGCTCTTCACTTCAAAACATGATGCAACAAACACATTTTGATCAGTGCTTGGAATCTCTTGAGGTTCTATGGAGCATCCAAAGTTGTGCAAAAGATATTAAATGAATCTTGTGATGAAAAACATCATCGTTCATGAATATTAGAATGAGACACACATAACACACACCTTTTGTAAGCAGGTGAGCTGGGCTCAGTGTGCTGTGAATGGGAGAGGCTTCTTCCACCGTGTTGCCAGCAGTGTCAGTTTGGAGTCTTTCAGATGTGTGGGCACAAAATTGACCACCCACTCAAGGGTTCATAAGATTTGATTTCCAGGACTTTAAAGAAGTCAGTATTTCTCCACCAGAATTGTATTCCAGGCGGTGTGATGATGGCTTTGAAATAGATGTCTGAACCTTTTTAAAAGAGACTTTCATGATAGGATAGAGACTATTTACAAGAAAATAGAACTGAAGTGATGACTGAATAAATCAAATATGAAGAATAAAAACATGGACATGGGGCATGCATCAGAGAGAACAAGACTCGTGACCTCATGAGCATTCCTGAAATCCTCTCTACGGGCCACTGTGTCTCCATCAGTTCTTCTCTCTTGACAGATTATTAGCATGACAGCTGCCATTTTAGATGAGGACTGATCGGTTTGCTAATTTGGAGTGCAGCGTCTCTCCGTAGCTGTAACGCCACGAACATCAAAGCTTCCTCAGAAGTAGCCTCAGAATCGATTCTGTGCGGCTGATAAGGACACAAGCATGAACTGATAAAAAAGCACAGACGTCCCCGCAACTGTGTGGCTTCTAATGAAAACAGCCAAGCTGACATGTCAGCATGGAAATAAGATTCAGCTTCAAAGATGGATGTCACTAGGTGTGTCTTCCTTGGAAACAGGAAGAGGCGGTTAATGGATCAAAAGAAAAGGAGGTACTTACAGACCTTGTGCGTGGCCTGAATTCAAAGTCCTGACTTGTATAACCAATGGATTTTCCCATATCTCTTTCAACATGGTGAGAAACATTCCAGCGCTCCTCACAACTTTTCAACATCGTCAAATGGATTTTCTTACCTCTCATATGATCAAAGCCAGAGGCAGTAGATATAGATTATTCATGCTTATGGATTGTCTTACTGGCTGCGAGAACCAGTCGTGTTCTTCAGCTGAAGGACTTTTTATGGCTCGGCAGGTTTGTATTGAATAACAGCAGGACCTCTAAAAATACCTTATTATTAGATCAGTGAACAACACATGCCAGGACCTCAAAGGCTGTACTGTTATATTATTAAAGGGAGAAGCAATGATTAATATATTTCAGTTGGTGTGTGAGCACGTGCTGTGTTTAACAACGCACCTCTGTTAGAGTCTAGACAGGTCATTTTAAACAAAGTCGATAGGATGCAGTGCAAGATTGATAAATCCAGCTGTGAAGTTTTGGGGTTACATACGAGCTCAACAGCAGTGACCCAGACAGGACCGGAGGGCCTGTGAAACCTAACCGCCCCCCCTCCGTCACTCATCCAGCCACCCTCAGGGCTATTAGCGCCACGTTGATGTGGAGCCTCCGAAGAGAAGGGGGGTTCTGAGAGGTCTGGCGGTAGCTCGTGAATCCCCCAGCAGCTCCCTGGGTGCTCAGGAAAACAATAGATGTTTCATACACAACATAATTGGAAACAGATTTCTCCAGAGGCCTGTGGGTCTCGTCTGTCAAGCCACGGTGCTCAGACATGTTCGAACAGTGTCTCGCATTGAAACCAGGGACCTTAAATTGCACCATAAAGTAACAAAGCAAAAGGTTTATGAGGTGACACCGAGAACGATCAAATCATTACAATGTCTTATGTGGTCTTATGGGGTATTGCACGTGATATAATCACAGCTGTGTGCTGGTCTAAGCGCTCAGATCCTAAAGCCTCTGAATGATTCAAATGAAGCACTTATCGAATCCCCTGACAGTATCTGAAACGTCCTTTTCCGACAGCAATCGACTATTTTGTATCGCTCAAAACAGACAGGTGGAGGTGGAGATGGAGGTGTGAAAATAAGGCAGAGTTTGAACTCCTCTCTAAACATCCATCATTCTAGTATACAACAAAGTGCAACATCGTCAATGCATCCGAGGACAGACTGACCAAAGGTGTGCTATCCCCATTTGTACCATTCACAGCATAGAGACTACAAAGACACTCAAAAGACTGACAGAGTTCTTGGAGACAGATCGGACAGGCAGTGTGATGTAGTCTGGAGGGGGCGATGACGTCAGGCTTTTCATACTGTCTTCCAGCGTTGCCGTTCGGAACAGGTAAAAACACTTCAGATGCCCAGTATCTGCAGTATCCTGTAGAGTTCTTTTTTTTACAACTGGTGGCGCTATAGAGTAATGCTTTCATGAGTGGATCCCTACCAGCACATAGGGGCAACGTGATACACATTTCACAATGCACCAACAAAAGCAGTGAAGAAGAGGACTGCTAGTAAACACAGATGTGATATAAATTAGGGTATAAATTATTTCAAAAATCAGCTTTGCAAATCTTGAATAAGGAATAAAATGCACCCAACACATTTGTTAAAATCCACACAGTGCATTTTGGTAAGATATGCTGAATATAAATATCACGTTTGTTTCCACAGGGCACCTTTAACCTAACCACACAAAAAATATAATGCTTTAACTTTATGCAGCGGTTGCCTAGCTTAATGGGAAGAGTATGCCAGCAGCATTGCTAGTGTTTGGAGTTTGACTTTCCCTGCGGCCAAACATGCTACAAAGCCCAATGTGCATCCTGTCGTGGAACTTAATGGAGTATGACATGTAAATCAGATTAGCTGACTTTTCTACTTGACTGAGTTGAGGTTGTCGCTGCAGAAGCAGAACTGACCAGAGCATCTAAGTGCTCTTATTGGGTAAACAGTGAAATTCTCGACACCTCAGAGTGACATTCCTCTGGAGTCAGACTCTGAATGTTTCCCTGTTGAGTTTAGCGATCCTCTTCAAAGGGTTGTTACTCACAAAGGTAACATCCCACTGTCTTAAATGTTGAGTCATTTCTCAGAAAAACCCAGAGACAGCTGGTAGCCGACCTGGATGTGACACTGTGACCTCTGCACCCCCGCCGCAGTGTCCTCCATCTTTTACACTGACAGTAACTGTACTTTCGACAGGGGAAGATCGATGGCGCTGTTACAGAGGACGGATGACTCAGCCTGTAGTGGGTGCTCAGTGCTCTTGGAGTGAAACGCCAGCCGATCCGTCTTTATTTAAGCGGTTATCAATCTCATTTGGCACCCAACCCAAACCCGGACAGCAGGAGGAGGCTGACAGCCTTTATTCTATGGGCAGATTCACAACGATATGTGTGCCACCCCGTGAGAGCCAGAGACACGCTAATCGACCAGAGGGACACAGTGAGCACAAATTTCAGCCGGGGCGACAGAGTTTCCTCTGATCCTTACGTCATCACTTGTCTCCAGATGTAGCACCAACTAACTGTCTTTCACCTCCCACCCAGGCACGACTGGGTTAAAGCAAAACACGTCAACACTGATGGATTATCACATATGCAAGCTGTCACAGCTCTTCCACGTCAACTAACTTTTCGTGACACACTGCAGACACCTGCACCTAAAAATGCAAAATTTTAAGATGCACTGTATAAAGTTTTATGTGAAGGCAGCACATATAGTATAGTGGTGTGTATTTTTTGATTTGATGCTACCATCAGAGTAAAAAGTACAAGTAAGAAGAGTAAGAGACTTTTAAATCCTACACATAGTGGCTTTAACGTTGCACTAATCAATATTTCACATCAATAACTAACTAACACTCAGAGAAACATCACCTGAGTGCAAATCTACATCTTTGCTGGGTTTGTAAATAGACAACTGTTTGTGTTTACAGCCTTTTTGCTATTATGATAATAATAATAATAATAATAATAATAATAACAGCTGTGGGTGTTGAGCAGAAACGTGGGTGGCTTGCAATCAAAGATCCAGACTCCACAGCTCAGAGACAGATGTACCTGCAGAAAGTGACGAGACGCTACGAGAGAGAGATGCCGGGTTAGTAACATGCATTGATGGGATGAGAATGCATACAGATGGAGAGGGAGAGGAGCAGAGAGAGGAGCTTAGTGCATCATGGGAAATCCCCCAGCTGTCTAGGCCTATAGCAACACAACTAAGGCATGGTTCAATCACCTGAGGCAGCCTTAACTGTAAGCTTTGTCAAAGAGGAAGGTTTTAAGCCTACTCTTTATTGTGGAGAGGACGTCTGTCTCCCGAACCCAAACTGGGATCTGGTTCCACATGAGAGGAGCTTAATGATGGTGAAAGTTAATGAAGTATTTCCTAATCATATTGCCTAAACAACATATAATATAGGCACCAGGTTTGACAAGGAAGAAGAATGGATGAAATGGCCAGAAGGTTGCCTCTCAGTGATGTTGCAACCACAGACTTCAGACAGCAACAGAAGGAAGTCCTCATAAAAGAGTCAAATTTCGATCTGACATGTCTCCATCCACACATCAGCTGAAGTGACGACTGGCTTTTCTCTCTCCATCTGTTTGTCCGGTGCCTGTGCTGTCTCGAGCTCAGCCTCGCTCTGGAAGCTGCCTCCGTGCAGACAGCTCATAAGGATGAGTGGCATATACAGCGCAGCCTGAAGGTGAAATGTTGCATATTATAGTTTATAGAGTAATTATACATGCTGGATATGTAGCTGCCCACCCTCATATCCAGCCTGGCAAACAGCATGTAATTGCAGATCTGCTGCTGGGGGATTCTGCCAGAGGTTTAATTCATGGGCAGCAAAGAGGCATAAATGCAGGTCTAGCCTCAACAAAACCACTGTATAACAATCAGAAACCATGTTGTTTCAATGTGGGTTGTCCTGACTGGAAGGTAAATGTAATTTGCTAAACCCTGTGGATGAACTGTTTTATTATATCACTCCTTTATACAGGTCAGAGGTCACATTCAGAACAGTGGGTAGGGCTGTAAAGGAAGGAAAAATTTTAAAGCCTAATGTGGTTTACACCCACTGTCGTCTTTGCCAGATATCAAAGCCTGAAATTTCTCTTTTTGTGCCGAGTGGAGCTATTGCTTCAGACACCTGTCAATCAAGTTGAAACAAACTTGCTTTAAAAACACTCTTTGTCAGCCAACTGGTTTGATACAGACTCCCATGACATATTGTACATTCACGGTCCCCACAGGATGAATCCTATTGACTCTGGTGACCCCCTCACTTTTCCTCTTGCATCACCATGTCATTGATATCAGATTGATTGTCATGAAATTCTACAGATGTCCATAGTGGCCAGGGGATGAATCCTGATGACTTTGGGGATACTCTGACTTATCCAGGGAACTATATCAATATCTACTGGACAGATTGACACAAAATTTGCTTAAGACTTTTATTGTTTGTAGAGATTGAATCCAAAGTGTTTCTCTCTCATCATTGCTATGCAGATGACAATTATATCTGCCAATTAAGCCAGATGAAACCAACCAATTAGCTAAACTTCAGGCATGCCTCAACGAAATAAAAACCTGGATGACCTGCAATTTCCTACTGTTAAACTCAGACTGTCACAGTTCAGCCAGCCAGGCCTCTGTTCTGTCATTGTTTACCTGTCATAGTTTACCTGTTATAGTGTACCTGTCATAGTTTATCTGTCATAGTTTACCTGTCATAGTGTACCTGTCATAGTGTACCTGTCATAGTTTACCTGTCATAGTTTACCTGTTATAGTTTACCTGTCATAGTTTTCACTGTTTGCCTGCCATAGTTCTACACAGTCCTCTGCCTCACCTCACCTGCTGACACTCCCACCTGATCCACTCACCTGTTGTTCATCAGCAATCAGGAGTCTATATAGGCCACCCCAGTACATTCACCCACTGCCAGACTTCTCATCTTTGAGGTCCAACTCTCGAGCTATCCCTTTAGAACATTTCACTGTTGCCAACCTTGCTTGTGTCTTGATTAACCTGCCTTGAGGAACTCTGTTTTGGCCTAACCTGCCGTATCCGTTCTGTCTCTGCGGTTTCATTTCTGTTTGCCTGTCTCTGTGTGTAGTGTGTAGCATTTGAGTCCTACACCAACACTACCAACACACACTACATGTATTTGGATATAGTGTGGCAAGCAATATACAGGCAATCAGAAAAGAGTTTGAAGCTGCTACATGTGCAATGTCATCAATGCCATGAAGAGACCCGCATGCTTGCTGTGAATTCTCTGAACAATGGCCTGCTCTATTCACTCACAGACTCAATGGGATATTACATGAACTTTAAACTAGGGAGCTGATTCATTTGTGTTTACACACACATGCACCCATACAGCCCGGTTGATTGGAGGAAGTGTAATTATTCCATCCACTCCTGCACCATCCATTGCTTTTTGGTGGAAGTTTCTCCAGCAGAGACTAATATTGTACTTGATGGCACTAGCCAGCTAATAGAATAGCCTCTTCATTTTTTGGGCTCTCCTAAAGGCTCTCTCTATTTCCTCAAAGGTCAGCATTATATGCAATTTGCGCATCATAGCTCACTTGTGTTGAACTCTACACAAAGCCCTTTGAGTGTGAATGGCTCCGCTGTTTCCTACAGTCCCTCTGACCACCGGGCCACCTCATACAATAAATTCTTCCGCCTGATGATGGATGACATTTTTACAGCAACGTTAAACCTCATGTCACAAAATGCTTGAGTCGCGAGTGGAGCGGTCCGCCTCTTTTCTGTTCATTTAGCCCTAAATTCTAAATGTCATCATTTGCATAAATCAGCGGGTGATTTATCATCACATCAGGTAATCCATTCAGTTTGGATATCCTGCCAACACTTCATCTTTAAACATGCATAATGCTTTATAGCAAAACCCTCCCTAACATTTGGGCATTGACAGGTCTTTAATGGTGCCAGTGTGCAGCAGCTGAGGAGAAAGTACCTCGCTCAAGAGGAGCGAAATCGTTTGTTACTTGCTTTACAGCAGTTACCTGGAGGTTAGAGAAGCAGGGTTGAGAACCAAAAGTTGCTGGTGTGAACCTGAACCTGTAACATTGTGGTGACAAGCCTGCTTGTGCCAGTAACAGGAAAATTGAATCACAAACCTCAGTAAATCTGATGCTATCTGCGATAACGAGGCATGAAAACCATCTTATCACATTTATTTACCGTGGTGTGTCAGTTCACATTTCACACTTGTGCTCAAATTCCTCTGCACAGTCCGGATGAATTATTCTCATCCCTGTACAGTTTTATGGTAGACTGTAGACTCTCTTTATTGGCTTTTTCAACCATATACAGCTAGTACACAGTGAAAAAAATGTTGTTCCAGGAGCACGGTACTTCACAGGATAACACAACAGTCTATATAACAAGACACAACATAAATCTGTACAAGACTACATAAAGCACACGTGAGCAACCATGCACAGCTCAAGACTGCAGAATTACTAAGACAGTGCAAAAAAAACCTTACTCAGACAGTGCAAGGTTGCAAATTTAAGAGTATTTGAGAACTCTTAATAATTAAAATAATAATTAAAAGCTGCTGTAAATGCAACCATGAGCTGCTGTAGGTGTAAACAACTGCTGTGCAAAATTGCAAAAGATAGCGCAGTGTAATAGTTAAAAACCGCTGTAAGAATAAACACAAGCTGCTGTGAATAGAAATATAACTGTAAGATGTAGACATAACTGTGAGTGAAAACATAACTGCTGTAAGAATGCAGGTGGTCCTTACAGTACTTTCAAGAGGAGCAGAGTGCTGTTCAAGTGATGATGATTGGGTGTGTGCACATGCGTCTAAGTATGTGTGTGTTGGTGTGTCCAGTCACTGGGTATTGAGCAGTCTGACGGCTTTGGGGAGAAACTGTTTGTTTGTAAGGGCCTGAATGCTTTGGTACTGTACCTTTAGCCAGGCGGCAGGAGGGTGAAGTTTGTGTGAGGGGTGTGTAGCACCATCCACAATGCTGGTGGCTGTGCGGATGCAGCGTGTGATGTAAATGTCTGTGATAGAGGGCAAAGAGACTCCGATGGTCTTCCCAGCTGTCCTCAATAGCCGCTGCAGTGTCCTGATATTGGAGAAAGTGCAATTTCCAAACCAGGCGTTCATGCAGCTGCTCAGGATGCTCTCGACAGTCCCTCTGAATATAGTGAGGATGGGAAATGGGAGATGGGCTTTTCTCAGCGTAACAAAGGAATTTGGTGCTCTTGACTATTTCCACTGATGAGCCATCAATGTTCAGCAGAGAGTGGTTGCTCTCTGCTCTCCTGGAATCAACAACAGAGCAATCAGAGACAGGTTGTTGGCTCTGCACCAGTCCTCTAGTCGCTGTGCCTCCTCGCTGTATGCTGGCTCGTTGTCCTTGCTGATGAGATCCATCCACGTCTTCAGCAACCTTGATGATGTGATTCGAGCTATGCATTGTTGCACAGCCGTGACTCAGCAGAGTGAACAGAAGTGGACCGAACACACAGCCCTGGGGTCCCCAGTGCTCAGTATGATGGTGTTGGAGATACTGTGCCTGGTCTGGACTGACTGAGGTGTTCTAGTCAGGAAGTCCAGGGTCCAACTGCAGAAGAAAGCATTCACACCCAGAAACACACAACTCCACATGAATGCTAACATGAATGCTATTGTTGTTCTGTGTCTGTCTTTGCAATATCAGTTTTGTAATGTGATATAATGCTGTTTAAAGCTTATTTCCCCAACCTAAAAAATGTATTCATACATGTTTAAAGAACATTGACAGTTACTCCAAATACTAAACCAGGGCTTATATTAATGAATATTTAAATTTGCCAAGTTCTTGTCTGGCTGGTGGGGCTCATTTTCATTAAAGTAGACCAAGAAATCTATGTGAATCCACAGAGAGCATCAACCCAAAGTGATCTAAATCTAAGACTTCTGTCAGTCCTCTGTTTTTTTAATAGGAAACCACAGGCTGTATTTTGAATTGTCCTAGTTTAAAAGGTCTTGTCTAAGGATAGGTTCACATTTTATCAGTTCTTAAAACAATACTCCCAGTTTCATATGAACTTTGGAACAGTTGCTGTAATCAGTCCTCCTGTTCATACCGAGCGTTAAGAGATTCCTTCCTAATGTGCTTTCAGCGTAAGTGGGGGACAAAATCCACAGGTCGCCTTTGTGCATAAATGTCAAGTTAATTTGAGGCTTTGGCAGTCTTAGCAACCCAAATCGAGCAGATATCTTTCAAAGTTACCGTCTCTGTAGTTCAAAATTCTCTTTTTGCTGCTGTCCCTTCACCGCAGCAACATTCAATCTGGGGAAATGCAGAGAGGGAATTTTATAATTCTAAAATGTCTGTTTCTTTGGAAGATACTCATTTGATTTGCCTAACTCAGACAGCTGACGCCTCCTATTGACTTCAGATAAACTTTGAGATACATTTATACACAGATCAAAGACTTTGGTTTTTGTCCCCCATCACTTAGGTTAAAAGAGCATTAGGGATCCTCTCATAAAGGCCTGTATGAACAGGATGAGCGATTACAGCAAGGAAAACCTGCTTCAAAGCTCATGTGAGCACCTGATAATTGTTTCCAGACAGACTTCAAAAATTGTGAACCTATCCTTTAATCCTTGTTCTCGAACGTTTAAAAGTGTTTCCTCCAAACTTCCTGATAGCATGAGATTGAACTACAGCAATGATGCACCCACATTCAATGAACGAACAAACAAAAAATATAAAGTGTGAATAGCATGTCAAACTTTACACTGTATAAATATTAGCTATGGTGTTTTTGTAAGAGCCTGTAATTATAAAACGTGACAGAAGCAGGTTGAGTGGGCAGTTTACCACTGCATCTTTCTTGCCTGGGCCAATCTCTGTTTTGTTCTCAGAATATCTCCCTCTTTTTCACTTTTGCCTTGGTTGGAATATGAAGCTGCTTTTCTGTTTTTCAACCTCTGATGAAACACACTCACTCATACACACACACACACACACACCGCTGTGCTCTCCCTCTGATGACAGGGTGTGCCGTTCGAGAGGGTAGGAAGGGCAATATGTGTTTCAGAGATGGGACCACAAGGTCAGGAGGAGAAACGCCGCCGATTGCGTTGCAGGCATAACAATGCGTTCTGTCAAAGAATCTGTCTCTTGTTATTTGCTATTTATTTTCAATTTATTTCAATTTGTTAAGGAAAACATACACATACGACCACACCCCAACTGTACACTTGGTTACGCCCATACATGAGAGGCACATGTCACTGGGAAAAAAATTCACTTTCTTTGATGGCCTTGTGTCATCATGCCTCCCACTTTATACGAAGCCAGAGCCAGATCACACTTTGCTCAGCTTAGCATACAGACTGAGAGCACCTGGAAAAAGTTAGGGCCATGTTATAATAGATAATAATTAGTTTGGAAGGTGAAAGTGTTTATAGCCGTTTCAACAGCCAGAATCGAACATGTCGAGACAAGCCAAGACAAACTAATTTGTTCACATAAAATATGACAGAAGTAGCTTGAAAAGGTATCTGCCTCCTTTGTTCCGATTTTCATTTCTGGAGAGTCACAGATGTTGTCAGACATAGAAAGGTGTGGTTGGGGGGGAGAGGTTTTCTGAAGCTATTCAACCATCTGACAAGCACTTCTGATGAAGCATCCTGCTTTTTGCCTGGAAATCAGCTGAACAGCCCCTCTAAATTTTACAAATGAACGTGTCTGCGAGGTGTTAATGAGGACAGTCTTTTTATTTTTTTTATTTTACGATTTAAAACCAGGTGTTAATTTGGAAATCAGTGCCTGCAGGCAAGAAATAGCACGTCCTTGTAAAAGCACAATTTTCCTGAAATGAACTATCCTTTTAAAATCAAGGATGGATTTCTAAAGATGACATTTGCTATCTCAAATATGTGAGTCACATCGCTACTTCAAAATTCAAAAATGGAAGTGTTAATAGTTTATTTTCATCAATTAACAAAATTCAGTGAATGAACAGAAGAGAAATCTAAATCAAATCAATATTTGGTTTTTGAAGGAACCCAGCTGGTAGGTTGTTCCAAACATCTTGGAGAACTAACCACAGATCTTCTGTGGATTTAAGCTTCCTCAAATCCTTCTGTCTCTTCATGTAATCACAGGCAGACTCAATCATGTTGAGATCAGGGCTCTGTGGGGCCATACCATCACTTCCAGGACTTCTTGTTCTTCTTTACACTGAAGATGGTTCTTAATGACATTGGCTGTATGTTTGGGGTGGTTGTCCTGCTGCAGAATAAATTTGGGGCCAATCATACACCTCCCTGATGGTATTGCATGATGGATAAGTATCTGCCTGTATTTCTCAGCATTGAGGACACCATTAATCCTGACCAAATCTCCAGCTCCATTTGCAGAAATGCAGCCCCAAACGTGCAAGGAACCTCCATCATGCTTCACCATTGCCTGCAGACATTCATTATTGTACTGCTCTCCAGCCCTTCGGTGAACAAACTGCCCTCTTGACTCATCAGTCCAGAGCACCTGCTGCACCCCAGTTCCTATGTTTTCGTGCATAGTTGAGTTGCTTGGCCTTGTTTCCATGTCGGAGGTTTGGCTTTTTGGCTGCAACTCTTCCATGAAGACCACTTCTGGCCAGACTTCTCCAGACAGTAGATGGGTGTACCTGGGTCCCACTGGTTTCTGCCAGTTCTGAGCTGATGGCACTGCTGGACATCTCCTGATTTCGAAGGGAAATAAGTTTGATGGGTTTTTCATCTGCTGCACTAAGTTTCCTTGGCCAATCACTGCGTCTATGATCCTCAACGTTGCCTGTTTCTTTGTGCTTCTTCAAAAGAGTTTGAACGGCACATCTTGAAACCCCAGTCTGCTTTGAAATCTTTGCCTGGGAGAGACCTTGCTGATGCAGTATAACTACCTTGTGTCTTGTTGCTGTCTTCCACAGCCTCACCTTGGTAGCAGAGTTTGGCTGTTCCTCACCCAGCTTTAAGCCTCGTACACAGCTGTTTCTGTTTTAGTTAATGACTGTGTTTCAACCTACATGTGAAATTGATGATCATTAGCACCTGTTTGGTGTAATTGGTTGATCATACACCTGACTATAATCCTACAAAATCCTTGACTTTGTGCAAGTGCACCTATAAGAGGGTAGTAACAACAAATATTGATTTTAGATTTTTCTTTTGTTCGCTCACTTATCATTTTGTAAATTAATAAAAATAAACAATTATTATTTATATTTTTGAAAGCATTCTTAGTTTACAGCATTTTTTCACACCTGCCTAAAACTTTTGCACAGTACTGTATACTCAAACTAATTAATTCATTTAAGGTATTGGCTTCTACAGTCATATGTGATTATTTTGAGAGTCTTCCATTATTTTAGCTCTTTTCACTAAAATCAATCCTAGGGTTGCATCCAGTTTGGCTCAGAGACATACATAAAGCTACCACAGCATTCAGATTGGCCAGCTGGCCGAGGGGCTTGGACACGTTTCATCGTTTCGTCTCCCATGCCTCTTGTCTCTCTGCACTGTAAACTGTCCAGTACATCTGAAATCCCATGAGAAAGTCCATGAAATATGCAACAGTTATGTGGAACTCATTGTAAACCAGGAAAGACTTGTTGAAGGGTTACATTTGGCCTGCAGTACGTCCACACACAAACTCCATGTGTGGAGGTCAGGCAAGGTCAGTCAGTGGGATGTATATTTTACCAACAACGCTCCAATCTGTGGTGCTCACGGATGAGAGCAATTTTGCTCTCCCCTTTCTCTTATTCCTTTTTTTTTTTGCATTTTTCATGTGGTTGTTTTTGGACCCGGAGCCTTTTCTTTCAAGCGGGCCACTTTAAAGGGACCACTGAATGCAGCAGGGCACAGCGCTGGCGTAATAAGAGAGATGGTGGTCCTTGCAGCGAGGCCGTGCGGGCTGAGAGACGGACACATGTACACTGAGGTACAAACACAGCTGCTGCAGCTTTAATGAGCCAGGGCTTACAAGTAGCAGGTGCATGGGAGGCAGGAACATGATGGCCAACTGGAGGCTACAAATCATGCTAAAACCCACCTAATAGTGGCCCAGCGGACACATACTGTATGAATGATAGAAGAGTTTATTATGTGTCATATTAT
Organism: Holacanthus passer; assembly: GCA_025331565.1. NCBI lineage: Eukaryota > Metazoa > Chordata > Actinopteri > Pomacanthidae > Holacanthus > Holacanthus passer. The sequence continues at coordinate 2,763,732 of JAFREQ010000039.1, forward strand.
GTGTTATGTGTCGGCCAAGATCTCTGACTCATCAAAAGCGTTCTGGGGCAATGGCATGATGTGCATTAAGTCCAAAATACACAAGTACATTACAGTGTTCATGTCAAGCCAGTACACTTGGGAACTACTGAATTATAAAAGTCTAGTCTGGAAGTGTCATGTGCAATCATTTAAAAGTAAGGGTTTTTAAATTCACCTGAATCAAAACATATTCGTTAACTTATGGCTAGGGGAATCTAGCCATGCTTACAATTACAATTTCATTTAGCAGACGCTTTTATCCAAAGTGATGTATATTCACATGCCGATGGAACAGCCATCGGGAGCAATTTTGGAGGTTCAGTATCTTGCCCAAGGACACTTTGATACTTAGACTGCAGGGGTCAGAGATCAAACCACCAACCTTCCAATTGGTGGACAACCACTCTCCCTCCTGAGCTACTGCCGCCTGCTTATATAATCATCATCATTACCACAAAACAGCGTGTCTCAAAAACGGATATTTTAAGTGAGAAAATTATTTTTGCATTCTGGGTGAATTGATTATTTAAAAGCTGCATTGAATATTTTTATGTTAACAATGGATCAAATGTTTGTGAATATTGTGAAAGGTGTCGCTCGTAGTGATGAAACAGAATAATCACCTGAGTCTGCAGCTCTGTAGCCTCTTGTAGCTCATTATTTTGTTTTTCTACCAGTTTCATAAAATATATGTCATTGTTGTGTTTTGATGTGGCAACACAGCTTTAAAATAATAGTTGCATAATGATGCATTTTGGACACTGCAAATACCTGTATGCTGTATCCTGTTAAAGCACTATGTTTATCCTATACTATATACTTTACAAAGAGTGTAAAATGTATGCACTTTACAGTGACCTCAAAAATTAACACAATTAAATGTGAAAACCTGGGTCCCTGGCATGCACACTGCTTTCTGCTAACAATCCCTCAATGCAATTTGTTGCATTTTACAGATGCAAAAATTACGAGTAAACACAAAATGGTGATGATTCATTCACCAAATTCTCACTTTACTGCTAATTACAGAGTGAACTGCTGAATATCTGTTATTTCAGGAGAAGTGAATGAGTGAGTCAAGGAGTGATTTTGGACATAGCCTGTTTGCGCACAACATATTCCCAGCTTAATTCAATTATTTAAAAAAAAACACCACAAGTATGCAGATGCTTCAGTTTAATAGATTTTGTCAATTGGATCAATTTAAAGGGGTAAAACTCTATAAACAGGAGCCACGCAGAGATCCCCTGTAGGGAGTCACAGACAGGGCACTGAGTGGTAATGATGGGGTGTAGTGATGATAGGAGAGAGACATATCCTTCAGCCAGGATGATCACTGGCTGACAGGAAAGCCTGTAAACAAATCCCAGCGAAATCACTGGATTATAACTAAGAGGTGGAACTTTAAATGATAATTGTAGCTCTGCTTCGACTTGCACTAAAAGTTAAAAAAAGTCCTGCAGAAGTAAAGAAGCACTCATGGAAAGCCAGATAAACTCATGGCTTTATTCATATATGGCGTGTGGACTTTTCTGTTTCAGAGTTCATGTGCAGCTGATACGCTCGGTTACATATTTGACATCCACGCGTGAAATAAGCAGCAGGACGCACTGGGAGTTTCAGTGTTATTTTATTGTGAAAACATCAGACAGATGAACTGCAGGTCGTGCTGCTTTAGGATCGACATCACTCTCCCACGCTCAGTGTACAGTACACAGTCAATTATTCATGATTTTCAGCGAGTGCGCCTGAAAACGAATGGAGTAAAACAGAACAGCGAGAGGCCGTCCCGGGAGGAAATGAGATACAGAGAGTTTAGGTGTGTTGCCATGGTGATAGCGAAGAAGAAGTATGGGTAAGTTGTCTGAGAATAAATAAATAAATAAGTGGCGCCTGTTTGAATGAGAGTCTCACCTTCCTCGGAGACACTCCCTCTAAGGCAGAGTGAGTGTTCACACACACACACACACACACACACTCACACACACACACACACACACACACACAAAGACCACCTTCCCACACTCACGCCATTCTCCAGCCACTCCACTTGGAGTTACGGCACATGAGGCACTCTGATACACACAATGGTGAAAAATGCTGATGACATGGTATAAATTCAGCAACAGACACGACTGATTCGAGACTCATTCCTCACAAGGTCACACATACATTACTGTACAGGTTACAGCACAACGTCCACACCATCTGGCGGGACAGGAAGCTGCTGGAAACACTCAGGAGATCAGAGGGCGAGCGACCTCTGATTACCGAAGGAGGATGAGCAAGATGTCGGGGCAACACAGAGACACATGAAACCTGGCAGGCCCGCTGAGGCCACAGCCACATTAATGTGGACAAATTCGACTAATGCTGTTAAAACGTGTTAAGCCTTCCGCCCACATTAATTTATCAAAGACAATTACTTAAATGTGTTCCCCTGGGCATGTTCTCCACACTCGCTCTGTAAATGACAAAGAACTTCTCAAAAACAGCAAAGAGGATCCTTTCGCTTCATTAAAACTTGGATCATATTTTTGTCCATTTTTATTGGTCATGATAACATTGTAGTCATCAAACTAATTGCCGAGATCTGGGAACACAACAACACAGCTAAAACAAAATCTGATGGGGCACAAACAGGAGCGGTCAGATGTTTAGACAGCCTATAAACTAGCCAGCGCGTTATCTAAACCATTTTATTCTCAGGTAAACCAGAAAGTGAGCACACCCAAAACAAACCAACAGTTTAGTCTGATTATCTTAACCCTCAATTCAACCTGAGCATCACTGTTATACATGCTTGTCACCATTTTTTTTTTCTGTCATTATTCTCCAGAAATGTAACCGCACCATTACAGACCAACTTTGTGGTTCAGTGAGTTTGCCATAGTTGTGCACACACACACACACAGCTTTTCTCTACAATAAGAGATAATTAGTGACACTGCAGTGATGTTGCCATGTTCAGGTCTCAGCAGTTGCCTTAGTGGCTACAAATGTACAAATGCTGGTCAAATTTAGGAAATATGTCCCAAGTTGTAATAAATGAAATATTTTAAATAGATTTCTTTCCATGATTTCTACCAAAAACATTCTTTGTTGTTACAGAGCAAGTGCAAAGAAAGGAAGTTAATATTCTCAAAAATGGATCACATGATAATTACACCGACTTTCTAACTTACTAACTTACTTTTTAGCCATGTATGAGAACCTTTCCTAGAACAAAAATAATCTAAATGTATCCACATCGGTGTGAACGTGAACCGGGGGCCTCAGGAGCTTTCCTCTGCTCTCTGTGTGTCTTGGTGCAGTCACATGGGCCTCTGCAGGTGATTCGCTGTGTGATATCATAGTGTATGTAACAGTGTGTGTGTGTGTGTGTGTACTGTAGCGAGGGGGAGTGTGAATGGAGTTCTCTTCAAGTAAAAAAATACATCCTTACTGTGTGCGGTGCATTTTGTTCCTCAAAGTAAAACTGAATTGTGTGTTTCTGTTGCAAAGTGTGTGTTGATGCTTGTCTTGTGTCTCTGTTGTTGAATGGTTGTTGGAGGAAGGTTAATAGCCAAGAAATAGTCACAGTGTGTGTGTGTGTGTGTGTGTGTGTGTGTGTGTGTGTGTGTGTGTGTGTATGAGTCAGTATGGAGGAAGGCCCAAGTGACCACAGAGAGAAGGCACTCTGAATCTTTTCAGTGGCTCTGTGTTGCTGTGAATGAAAGGCACAGAAAAACAAGAGTGCCCCAAAAACTTGTGTGTGTGCGTGTGTGTGTGCTTGTCTGTGTGAGGCAACCGGAGTAATTAATCGATCCAACACCCAAACATGACAGCTCAAAAACAACAGCAGTGTGAATGACATCATGTCTACATTGTACAAAAACCTCCTTCACTGAGACTGTAGATATGTGAGAAATGAAACAGGCAGAGAATGAGAGAGGTTGATAAAACGTCCCCGGCTTTGTCCCTCTGTGCTGATGATATGAGATATTACAATGGTTTTAGCGAAATAGATTTTCCAATATTGTGTTTTTGGTGCCAAGAAGGAACCAAAATTAAATCCTCCAAAACTATATTTTCATTTATACTTCAAGACATCGTCTGCTCTATAAAGGAGCAGTTTGACACAAACTTTGTCAGGTAGCAAATACTTCCCAAACTGTCAAACTATTCATTTCATTTGTAATGATATTTACCTGCTATGACACTATGCTTTACTACATATATAAACATGTTAATCTGTGCATAAATAACAAAATACAGATATAAGCACAAATCACATCATTCGCTCCTCCTTAAGGGAAAAACCTCAGCAAAACAGCAAATCTGTAATTCAGTCTAACAATAGACATCGTTCAGAAACAACATAAATATACCTGTTGGCTTGACTTGAACATAAACACTCCTACAGTGGGAGCAGTGAACGCTGGGCAGCGAGGAGGCCTGCGTTCATGCACACGGACGAGTTAAGAATAGGGACGAATGCGCTCAAAAATGTGGTTGTTTGTTTTTGTCTGAGACAGAAAATCGGCCGGGGCCTCTGAGTGCTCACTTGGGTCCCTGTGGGGATTTTTTTTTTTTTTTTTTTTACCAGCTCTGTTTGCTTAAGCAGGCTGGCCTTGTCCTGCAGGGACGGTAGGGATCATCAACACTGACTTGCTTCTGTTTTTTTTGTTTTATATATATAGAGGAGGCCAGTTTTGGAATGAGGTGGGAGAAGGGAAAAATAGAGTGAGGCCTCTGTTATGTCTTGTTTGCAGGCTAACAGGTCCTTTGTGTATCGTTCCTCTTCCATTTTGGGGGGTTAAATGAGCAGCTTAAGCTGAGGTTCCGTCAGCGTGTTAAAGTGCAGAGGTGCTGCCCGCCCGTGCCTCTGCTAACAACTGCTGAGTAAGATGCTGCGTGGCATCGACATCAGCAGGAGTGCTAATGTGCAAGCTGAATGTGTGTGTATTTCTGTGTGCCTGTCCCAGGAGGAGGCGGTGCTGAGAATACAGCCATTGTTTCTGCAGGAGGACGACGGCCGGGGCTGCAGGCCAGGCCAGTAGCTTTTCTCCTTTATTAGAGCCAGATGTCTGTGTGGGGGTAAAAAAGTAAAAAAAGAAAAAGAAGGCTGTTCTCTCATTATAACCCACACACAGACATGTGCACACACATGTACAGTAATAATACTTCAAAAGCTGCAAGAAGAGCTTTGCAGTGAAAATATCCAGCAGAAGGTCCTGAAGGCAATATCTATTTCTAATCTAAGATTTTGTCATTACAGCTAGGCTGACATTTCACCAGCTTAATTTCAATGTCATGGCGTCACCACTACACACACCTTTATCATGAAGCGGAGCAGGAATTGCTGTTTGAGTAAAGTGGAGCTTACCCGACTATCAATTTTAATGTAAAAAATGAAGGTACGTGTTCCATTAAAAACATTTCCTGCTTTGCAAAGCTGTATGTTTGCAAAATTACAGTTACAGTTGCAGTTTAAAGTTGGTACACCAGTTATTCATCACTGCACTTCCAAAAGGTCGGGGGACTCATGAGAGACAGATTTAAAAATGAATAGTTAAAATCAAAGAAGCACAAATGCAAGAGAAAAACATTATTCCGGTTCAGTTAAGTGCAACAAAGAGATTCAGCTTTTCCAAAAAAAATGTCTCTTTCTCTTTGAAGCCAGACTGGGTTAGATTGTGGTTTATATAGAGGTGTAAAAAACAAAATGATTCTCCCTCTCTTCCTCTCTCCCTCCTGTAAAATGCTTACACAACAGCCTGTAATCCAATTCACAGCGTGATGGATAGCGCAGTTATTAACCTTGACATTGCTTAACATCGCTAACATTAATCACATTACAGAATGAGATACAGTCTCTGGTTCTGTGATGCGGGCAGTAGATTGTTGATATGTACACTGAGAGTTCTCATGTTCTGGTCGGGAAAGGAACCTCAGAGAGCATCAGAGGCTCTCACAGCCATTTTGGCACCAAATGTTTGACAACAGGAAATGATAAATAATCCATAAATCTCTGATGATCTCAGGCGCAGAAGGACAAAGCCATGGACTCAAAATGTACCGTACACCCTTTAGAAATGAAAATGTCGTGATACACTAATAACGTATAGGAGGCAAGTTGTGAAGAAGAAATTAACACGACAAAACAAAACTCTTAACAACAGTTCAACCTTAAAAATTTCCTATAATGTTCATCAGCCCAGAAAAAAATTAAATCTTTCTCTCTTTAATCAACAAAGCAAATTAAATAATCTTTTGTTATTGCTGCTCGCAGCAATGCTTCATAAGACAATAAAACTAAAATAGGCAAGAAGACAAAGGATAATTTTAATTTACTGAAACACGTTTGGTCGTCAGAGCAGGGGTCTCGTGGGTGTGGCCCTGTGTGTGTCCACTGGGCCCCTGGGTGGGGCGTTGTGGGCCACAGCAGGGCGAGGTTATGAGATCCAGTGCCTTTAACCCTTTCACAACCACACAGGCTGTCTCTTTTCTTTCAGCTCAGACTTTCTGTGTCACTCACAGCTGGTCCGCCCACTCACATGAGAGCATCCTGTGCCTTTCTAACCATGTCCTGTAGCTCAAAGTGTTAAGGATGCTTGGTGTTACAGGCAATGATTTATTAAGCACGTCCACACTTTACTGCCGCAACAGGAGTTTTCACAGGGTCCTCAGGTTGTAATGCGTGAGGTCCCTCCTGCCAACATCATAATGACAGAGACCAATGACAACTTGTTTCATTACAACTGTTGGCTGAAGGCCATGTTGCCACAGTGACAGTCGTGGATGTCTTTAGAGTGAAGTCGGTAGCCGTCTGTTACAGGGCGTCCTTGAGGTGGTGATGAGCCAGATCCCCTCTGAAATGTATAAATCTAATGAGGGCAAAGGTGATGGGTGCTAACACACCACGCTGAGAGCACAGCAAAGGACATGAATTGTGTTTTACAATTTGACGGAGTTTCTCTATTGATCAGGGGGAGGGGGAGATAAGCTTAGCTCCCACAATGCATTGGGGTCAGGGCGCGTGCGAGGCCGCTGTTTGCTTTGTAGAATCTGAAGCAGCCTAATTTGTTAGCAGTTTGTTTAAACATGTAGGGAACATCATCAGGAGAATCCTTCTTCAAGTCCGTCCCCTTTTAAAACACCTTGAAGACCTGCTTCACCCACACATTTTAGTCTATGCATGCGTTTGGTTCATTTAGCCAACACTCTCATCCAATCAGCGCTCTCTGTATCACCCAGAGTTGATTGGACATCCTCCCCCTCATGCCCAGACAAGCACACATTACCTTTCTTTCAGCACCTGTTTATATGTCTAATTGCAACCCCACGCCTGCATACAACAACAGTTTTATAAATCAAGTTTGCTTCCAAAAAATTCCACCCTTCACTCATTTTGTTGCCTCTCCCTAAACAAGGCAGCCATTCTCAGAGTCCCAGCTCTGTCCTCCATTAGTCCAGCCGGAGGTAGCTTGGTGTGGAGTAGTTAAACATGAGGAAGTCCAACTTGTAAAGCTGGTAGAGTTGGATCTGCTGCTGAGTGCTGATATTGCTGAAGAACTGGGCTGTCATGGCATCTGTGGTACGAGTGGACTTGGCATAGCTTGGGAAACGCAAGGTGTCTCCAACGCCCACCAGCCGCAACACGTAGTTTGCGTCGTCCTCCAGCGTCTCATACTTGCCCACCAGGTCATAGTGGATGTGACATGGGTGGCAAAGCTGGTAGACGGTCTGCCAGTGCTCGTTGAGTGGGCCATCACGTTGGGTGGCTGGGTCCACCAGATACTCAGCAAACTCTTTGAATTTGACATCGGCCCCGTTGAGCAGGGCGTCCTGTGTGGCGTTCTTGCGGTAGCGCCGGATGATGCGGGTGCCGAAGCGCTTGTGGAAGGATGAGTTGTACTTGAGGGTGAACTTGTTGCGGTATGCGGAGACCAGCCTCTCAAAAGGCTCACGAACGAAGAGGAACTTGAGGTAGTTCTTGAGGCGGTGGTTGATCTCAGCAATACTGTACTGGTTCAGCGTCTTCAGGTTGGAGGGAATGTGGGCTTCATTGGAGGGGATTTCCATTGGATCACTGTAGAAGACATAAGAACAGTGAGGAACAACGGCAACAAGCATTCATGCAAGCATGCAGGGATAATGTACTACATCATACAAGACATGTCCTGTCTAGTTTTCTTTCTATTGTGTCACAGATCAATACATTTAACATGGGAATGAAGGGCACTGAACAGGCACATGACTCACCTGTACTTGCCCCGGCCTGTGAGCACCATCATGACGCGTTTCCAGTTGGTACAGGCCACCTTGGGGACGTAGCAGTAGATGAGCTCATGGTCCTCGTCCACCACAAGGTGTTTGAGGTCTCCGGGTGTCAGGACTCTGCGCTTACGGCTGGATGCACTGTAGACTCGACAGGCATCCACTACCTGATCCCTCCTGGCCTGGTGGAGGATGGCTGCTCCGGACAACTCCGGCTGGTCGGGGATAAGAGGGATTGGGAGAGAGAAAGAGACATTGCTGTGAAATTTAAACAAAGGGGTTTCACGGGGGAAACGATCTGGATATGAATATCTGGAGACTATCAACAGTGATTCTTAACATTTGACTTTCTAATCATTCAGTTCAAGGTGCAGAATGAAATAAACATCTGTCAGTGTGTGTCTGTTAGTCTACTTCAATATGTCTGATTTACACACTAACTAATGAAACCAGCAGAAGCTCATCGATGCAGTGTGGCATCAAAGTAGCAAGCAAATAAATCTGTGTGTCATTGTAATCCAAGTTTGGGCAAGAAATATGAGGAAACTCAACTCATTCACTTCAATGAATCAGAATGAATATGCAGAGTGTTGAATGAAATATGTTTCAATTTCACAATACATCCAAAAAAATATTTAAAAAAATCACAATTTTTCTTGCTTCTATTTACATACATACTGTATTCAGAATGAATATAGATATGTGTAAATACCTTTTACAATACATGAACAGTAGAAATAATTGCCATTGTATGATACAATATATTATTCGATTTCACAGTACACAGTACAAATGTATTGAAAAACACCTTAGGTCTCCATATATGGAAAATATACTTCTTTACAGTTCCACTCTTTCAGGTATATCTTTTTCTTTTTCTACACAGTATTTTTACAGCTTAGAGATTTGCGACAAAATTAATTAGACTTTTGTTGTCTTTTTCCATATGTGTTGTTGCCAATGAAGCACTCTAAAATGAAAGAAATTGAACCCAAGTAGAAAGAGGGAGATAGAGATGACGACAGATAAATGGGAAGACAGCAGATAGCGAGAAAGAGTTATTAATCTCAGCCTTCATTATCATACTCATCTCTTTATTGACTCTATCTTTTTCCCCTATCTGAATCACTCCACAGACCGTGATAGAGATTAGTTCATGGGTATGGAGGAAAATAATGATATTGGAGGATATTACACATATTGAGTGTTCAATATGCGCAGATCCAGTCAGCAATCGTTCATCTGAGGCATATTTCATATTCACCATGACACTTGTGATAAAGTGGACCATGGCGGGAGGAAAAGGAGGAGGCTGGGGAGGAATTAAAAGAGTCTGAGGCGGAGAGAAGCCTGAGGGTTTTGCGTCTGAAGGGCAGGAATGTTTTCTTGTGCCTTTTGAATCTTTTCCCTCTGGGTCTGAATTCCCCTCCAGGGCAGTGCCCCGGTTTCCTTGTGGAATCTAAATTGATTGTACTGTGGCCTGCATCTTTACCGCGCCACCCCACTCACAACAAGTGTGGCCTTTCGGCGCTCCACCGGCCAGGGTTGACAGGGAGGGAGAGCTGCTGACATGGAAGTGCAAACCAAACACTGTAAAAGAGGCTTGTGGGTATTTGTTTTTGAAGTCGCTCTTCATGTGTCCGAGTGGGCAATTCATCATGCACGCAGCTGCAGGAACCTGGGAGGTAACCAACACCTTTTTATCTGATCACCACATACAAAAGCAGCCATGGAGAAGTCACAAAGGAAACAGTCAAACACCGTAAAATCCGACATATTTCTGAACGATGTCAATAAAATTCATGTTTCATAGTGTTACTTTCTCAATAAGCTCCACTGGAGGTGGGAATACAAGTCACGGGTCGATGCTCTCTGTCTTTATTTCCTGGAAAAATCAATAGAGGTGGTGGGAAGAGTTTCTCCCACTGTGAATTCACATTATAACAATATTCATTCTCTCATTGATATTTTAAAGACAGTGATGCTATGTTAGAATCAATCTCAATTTTTTAACAAGACATGTTTTGACCTGGATTTATAGTGAGACTGGGAGGATCCCAGCCATAGCCGTGACTGAGTTTAGAGAATATTCAAAGCACTTTCTTGATGAACTGTTTCGAAATGGATCCAAAATAGAAAAATGAGATGATTCATATTGCTAAACGTATCTAACAGGCTGGATTAGTTTTACTCCACAATTCTGGAGACGGTTATATACAGTCTTGAAATTGGTGCACACCTTCTTCCCAGTAATAACTATTGTGCATGATACATGAATCATGAACTTTATCCGTCTATTTACTTCTTGGAAGGAATCTTTGCACACACTGACTTCCCCTTTCCATGTTGTTACCTCTGCTTTAACCTTTTACACTCCTTCTGTATTGCTTTTTTCAAACCCTGTTCACCTTTCCCCGTCATATCAAACGATCCTTTAAAGCATTTCGAGGGAAGTGCAAATTGACTCGTCATGATGGATTTTGAACGTCTCTGCTCGAGAAGAAGGCCTCATTTTGAATCCTTCCCACTTCTTCCTTCTTTGTGTGCTCTTCACTCCTCCCTATTCATCATCAAAGCCCACTAAGGCGTAACAGCGCATAGCAAATAGCAGCTCTTTGTTGATGAAAATCTTTCCTTTTTATATCCTCTCAGAGACATCAAGCTATGATTCACACAAATGTTTCAGCGAGCGTGCAGCCTCCCTCCCAGAGGAGGACAAACGCTGTAATTAACATGGGAAAAAGAGACAAGGGAAGGAATCTTGTCATCTCCTGCTCTGCCTCAGTGTTCCTCTTCTTATCTCTCTTCTTTCCACGGGATTACTATCTGTCATTTTATCTCTTCTTCAAGCAACTCAGTCAAGTCTCTTGTGCAATTTTGATGAAGGGGTGAGGATGAGAGGCGACATGTCGATACAGTGGGAGAGGAAGCCCTGATGGAGATCACTGACCTCTGGCCGTGTCAAGCTATTCCCAGGGGAGAGCAGATACCATTATTTGCAATTTGCTTGCACATTACCCCTTTAATCCCCTGTGGACATGAACTAGTGGGTCAGCATCAGATAAGAGCTGGCAAAAGTCATAAAACCACAGCTATAAAAGTCGTTAGCAGCTTCACATGATATGGTCAATTGAATTTGATCTCTTCCGATTGGTCAATGTCCCAGAAGGGCCTCAAAGAATCAGCTCAGCAGTTTCCCAGCCGCACTACATGATGAATTACTTAGCTTTATACCATATAGTAATATAGATACTATATATTATTTAAATGAGAGGGTGTGTTCATGAGGTTTTGCACTCTGTTTGTACCTGCATCCATTCGCTCTGGCAAACTGGTCCATCAAAATGGGGAGAAAATGCAAAATCCTTACACTTACTTTTAAACCTAATCTCACTATAAAATATCATTTCCAGCTCTGTGTAGGCAAATAGAGAAATCTCTATTTCCCGGTCTTCAGACGCAGGGAATAGTTTTAAGACAACCCCATTGTACATTCACAGCGAGGCTCTTTTCTTGTCCCGCCACATTTGTTGTTAAAATGTGTGAGAAACTGATGACAGGGGAACGCCAAGATTGCGTTTCCACATTTCGAGTTTTCATTTCCTCGCCACGGCCGTATTATTCTCACTGAAAGCTGTTTTGATCTGAGAATCAGCATGGAGTCTTGTAGACGCAGTAATGAATATCTTCCTCCTGATCCTGCTGAGGGTTGCAAAGGAAGAAAGATAGAGGAAGGAAGCTAACAGGAGATTACAGAAGGAAGAATGGAAGGAAGTGAGTTAGTAACTGGACAAAAGTACTACTGGCACCCTGCACCCTCAAGGGCCTCAAAACCTGTTCAAAAAGTTTAAAACAGCTTTTACTCTTTTTTTTCTTTACAAATTTGTCAGGGAATATGCACAATCCTCCAGCCAGTTTAATCTGGACATGGAGAAATCACAGTATACAATCTGTTGAAATTATTCATAGGGCTCCAGGATGGTGACTAAAAATCATACATCTTCAGAATGTTGCATTCGCACTTTGAGTTACCATACATACGGAAAGAACTTTCTGTTAATTATTTATTCCTCAGCACTTGAGAAATACGTTTTTAAATACTGTCGGGTGGAAAATGAGATGCTAATGCGTTGTGATTTGTAGCCCAGGGATTCTGCAGAGCATCAGAGCACTTTGTTTGGAGAAGATGCCTGAAATGTCTTTTCCTCTAAGAATACGGCTATTTAGATATTTCCTCCATTAATTGTGCAGCCCTGTTTATTTTCTAGTGCTGCTTCTCGGGTATTTACACTCCTCTGTTCCTGGAAGATTTGACCATGTCTGGAAACAGGCCACATAGAAGAAAAAAGTTACTGTCTAGGAGAATTGGTGAATTCATGGCCCTGCCGCCCAAAGTGAATGAGTTGAAAGCAAAGTGCTGCAGGAGAAATTCTCCTCACTTTAGTCTGGTGTTGGTAATGTTGGAGGCCTGCTTTTCTCTGCTAAACGACTCCTCCATTTTGTCCCCTAAACCTGATCCATCTGTACGCCTCTTCTTCTGTTCGTGCATCAGCTTCTCTCTCTTCTTTCTAGCTGTGAAGTCATCTAAACAAAGATCAATAGCATTCATCAAAGCGCCTCTCTCTCTCTCTCTCTCTCTCTCTCTCTCACACACACACACACACACACACACACACACACTGAACACTAAAGGCAGTCTGTCTCTCTGACCCTCTCTGCTTACAGACTGGCATTCATAGAGTAGGAATAAAGCTGCCAGTGTACCACAACTGTACCAAACACACACACACACACACACACACACACACACACCTGATTTTTAAGTGGGTACCGCTTCACCTGAGTCTTTGTAAAAGGCAACAAGGCACGGCCTTTCTATAAAACTTCAACAATGCTGACAGTTTATGAGGCAGATTCACCCTTTCCACTGAGGCCAGCCTCACATTAACTCTCCATAACATCATTTACGAGAAGTCGGACCGGCAGAGGGGGACCGGGCCCTTGTGACACACCAGTCTCTAACCACCTGCACCCGCTGCAACATGGAAAAGACCTGAGGAAATATTTCTTTACCTTTATTTATCTGGGGAAATGACTGAGAACACACGGCCTTTTTCTGGAATGCCCTGCTTCATATTCATGCAGCTACACACATTCATACCTGGAAAAAGCTGAGTACAACCACAGACATCTACTGAGCAGCTCCAAAGGAGGGGTCAAGTGGTAAATACATCCTGCTTGTTTTTAACTGTGCATTGTAATATGTCCTTGAGTGCTTTAAAAGGCGAATGCAAATAAAATACTTTAATATTCCTCTCATTATTATTTTGCAAAGGCATATCTTATTTAATTATTAAATGTATTCATCAAAGGCAAGTAAATGGCAAATAAAGGAAAGTGTAGGAAATAATGGCGTAAGCAATGAATGTCTAGATAAAAAGTGTTATTCTAATACATATCAGAGTATGGCTCTACATCAGCTCTCCATACGGTAAGAAAAAGCTATTTTATGACCCGCCAACAGTAAACAGAAGTATCTGGTTATACATTTTCCCTTCACCCGCTATGATTACAACGTTCACATTAGCTGAGAGAAGAATCTCCCCAGATGTAGGTCCCTATGTAGTTTGCTAAAATTACAGGCGTCTACTGTCTGTGTTTACTGTCAATCAGACTCGAAACGTTTCATTTAAAAATATTTATTTGGACAGCTGTAAGGAGGCTCACAGAGCTTTCTCCAATATTTGGTGTTTTGTCCTCGTCCTCGTTTGCAAAGTTGGCCCTCAGAGTAAGAGGTAGACATTTTTGTTCAAGGCAATCAAGTTCAGTTCCTGTGCTGGTTCCTCAAGGTAAACGCATCAAAAAAATCAACATTGTGCCCTTTTATATTTCAAACAACAGCTGCTGCAATGGACAACACTTTTAATGTCGAGTTTTCTTTGGTTTGGTTCTTTGATTTTCTTTCTATGGTAAGTAGTCTACTGCTTAACAAAAAATGCAGACATTAAAAATGTATGGTGTGTGTGACTGACAACAAAAGGCGACAAAGGTTAACTTTGATTAATATCATTTCAATTCAAATTATTTGTCATATCCTTCTTTAGTATCTATTTCAATGTTACAGCATAAGTCTCACACTACATTCAAACTAATTTACGTTTGAATTTACACATAGCTGGTGCAACAGGGGATTGAAACCTGCAAGCCAGCTTCCCTGACCTCTAGGCATCCCCAAACCCTTTAAAAAAAAACCAAACCCTTTAAAGCAGTGAATCTACTGATTCATGATTTTGTGCTGATTTTAGTGTCTCTTATGTAAGAGCACTGAAGGGAGGCAGTGAATGGACACAGTGTGTGTGCCAGGGACTAGAAGCACTGGGTTTCCCTGCCGGGGCCAACGGGGCCAAACAAACACACACAGACATATACAAAATACAAGGTACAGGGTTCATTTACTTATCATTCTGCAACACAGGGTTGTACAACGAAATGCAAGTTGTAGTCCATTAATGCTACTCACAAAACAAAAAAAACCTCACAGTGCTATGTGGGCACCTCATCAATATCACTGATGCTCTGTAGATACCAATTAACTTGTACCTGCAGGGTTTCTGTTCAATTCTTAAGTGATACTCATCAACAATTAATGTTCATAATAACAACATAATCACCAATGCTTCCCTTTCAGATATAAGTGAGTCAGTGTTACCAACGAAACACAAGATGGGAGTGTGGACATTATTGTATTCTAAGCACCTCAGGGTGGTTGTCTGTACAAGTGAAACCCTGAGGCCTCACCTCGCCTAAAGGAATTGTTAACAGGCCAACATATGAATTTCATTAGCAGAGGTTTTAATGGAGTATTTTTAGTTTCCCACGTTGGTCTTTTCCACCCTGATGTAAGGGACATAACTCTGGGAGGAAACACTGAATATTGGGACCTTTTTCTGCAAGGAAAATGTAAAAAGTAACAGACTACTTATTAGAGTTAAATATTGGTTATTAGCTGCTTCAGTCTTGCTTTTAAAGAACTATAGTGGCAGAGTCAATCTAAGTTGTGAAATCAGATTAAAAGGGCACTACAGTGATTTAGTATTGCACTTCCAGAAAATTGGAGGACTCACAGAAGAGGGATTAAAAAAAGAATGCTCAAATGGAAGCTAAGGCCCAGATATTCTCACTGCTAGTACCACTTTTATGTATTGCTGCAATGAAAACTACTATAATCTTGGTCCTTGATGCCACATGCACATACACACCAAGAACACAACATAGACGTTCACACAAAGATACCACACAGCTGGGTATTTGCTGGAGGACTAAGCCAAGGTTAATTTATTATTTGCATGAAAAATTCTCCAACATCACAAACATGGCTGAGAAATCAAGCTCAGTGACTTGAATTAGCTGAGATGATGCCTAGCAGACAGCCAGCTGTCACTAAAAGTGGCCACACCTGTAATTATGCATATGTTTAAACCATAATAAAATTTGATATGAATGAGTTATATAAAAATTCACCCTCTGTGCAGTTGTTATGAAGGACATAATAAGCTATAGAGGTCAAAACAGTTTGTTGTACCAGACTGCAAACATGTTTCTTTCTGCTGTAAAGTTGGGCATTTTAACATGGGGGTCTATGGGGATTAGCTCACTTTTGGAGCCAACCTCAAGTGGACATTCGAGGAACTGTATTTTTTTTGCACTTCCATGCTTGCGTCATTTTTCAGCCCTGAAGGTTGCTGCTTGGTTTGCTTTCAGTGTTACATTGTGCAAGTATACAGCTGTGAGCAGGGACTCCTCTTTCAAGGATCCTGTCAATGACATTGAGTGTTTTTGATTCTGTTTTTTTTTTACCACCTGGATCTGATTTTCCGACAAAGCAGCCTCTGAATGGATTTCTTTTTGACAGCCAGATACCACCTCTCTGACTCTGGTGTGTCGGCTGATTGCTGATGCCGAACTATGAACACGTGAACACGCACACGGCATAAACATGTAAACACGGAATAAACTCAAGGTCAATGAACTCTGCTGTGGTCACATTAGGATAAACCTGCAGGATATGTGACACCTGGGTAAGCCTGACTCTCCCTGTCCCACGGTAACATCAAACCTGTAACCTGAGCTCACATGGCTGCTTCCCAGGGGAAAGTGTGCCCGCCTGTGACTGCGCCACAAAACCTGCGATGAACATTTGCGCTGTTTTCTTTCATTCTGACCCATTACGCTCGAGCGTCACGATAGCTGCAGCTGCACATTGTACAGCAAGCAATGATGCGTCTTCGCTATTTGTATATGTGCGACCTGTGTGTACTTGTGCTGCTGTACGTCTGAAGGTCACACAATGTGTGTGTGTAGTACTACTTGTGTAGAGAGCAGTGTGTTTCTGAGCGTGTCAGAATATCTCAAAGAGAAAAGTGGGGGGGAGTGATTATAGCACCACAGACAAGATAATGACAAACTGCTGTGACTTTCCCTCAGAACCATCAAAGTTTTCTCTCTTTTCACGAGCATGTTACCCTTTTTCTCTCGGCACGCTGTGTTTTGCCCCTCCAGGGAGCAAAAATCAGAAGGGAGAAAGAAGCAAAAGGAGGTGAAGGGGGAAAAACAGTAAAATGCAGTATCTCACAAGTCACCACATGGCAACTGTACTATGTTTTTCAACTTGAATTGGGAAAGTTCAGGGTTCAGTTCAAGGTTGGCATATTGTTTTAAATGGGGTGGGTGAAATATAGAAATAATATTATATATAGAGAGCAGTGATCATACTGAGCAGAGGGTTTGTCACAGTTCTTGTGGTGCTCATGTGCTATCTCAAGTTGTGGTGTTTTATTTGGTGTTTTTTTTAGAGCAATAAACCAAAGCTTCATTTACATTTATGAACCAATGCATGGGAAGCACAGCCGTTTCTGTGTCCTGCAGCATAGGGAATGGTGAATCCTGTCACAACCAAATGTTGTCACCCATTTGAAACGATGGATGTATTAATTAAGTATTAGCTCACTGTGTGTGCATGCTCAAATCTGGCTGAGTGTAACTGTGTGTGTAAAGCATTTGCATACAACAAAACTTGCTTTCTTAATATTTTATATGTTATAAAATGGAGCAGAAGTGAGGATTTGCCTCTGCTAGGTTTAGTTCTGACTTACATATTTAATATATCCTTGTGCAACTCAATTATGTGTGTGGCTGTATGGCTTAACAAACAAAAAAGGTGCTACCTGAAGAAACTAAAACTTCATCATAAAGAAAAATCAGTGGATAAAGATGTTATTGAGTTTAATTATTTGATTGAAATGTGTTATTTTGGAACTCAAAAAGTGAAAAGCACTCAAATCAAAAGAGATCAAAAAATAAAGAATAAAGCAAAATAACACAAGATTAAAATGTCAGAAGAGGAAGTTCTGTACACAGGTATAATTTCTTTGCATGTCTTATTAACAGAGTAATGGCTAGAGTCTAACTCCAAACCACAAATGTCTAAAAATGGACATTTTGATCCCACACTGGGATGTGTGCAGGCGTTGCTCTTCTCATTGATGCACAGTCTTTGAATTTGATATGCTCCTTTTATTATTTTGTCCTGAACCACAGATCAGAAAAAGAATCATGCTGTTACAAAAATGTAAAAAAAAAAAAAAAAAAAGAAAAAGAAAGTATTTCAAGATGAAATAGACAGGAAATAACTCCCAAACAATGTGGGTGGCACAGTGGTGTTGTGGTTATAGCGCTGTCGTCACGGCCAGAAGGTTTTGAATTTGAACCAACTGGTCGCCTGTGGAGTTTCTGTGTGGAGTTTGCATGTTCTCCCTGTGTCTGCGTGGCTTTCCCCCGGTGCTCCTGCTTCCTCCCACAGTCCAAAGACATGCCAGCTAGGTTAATCTGTGAATCTAAATTCCCTGTAGGCATGAATATGAGCATGAATGCTTGTTTGTGACCTGTCCATCGTGGACCCCACCTCTCAGCCGATGTCAGCTTGGACTGGCTCCAGCTGCTGCCATCCTCCAAAGCAGTGGTTCCCAAACTGGGGGGAACTGTGTGGAGTTATATCGGGGGGTTGCCAGGTCTGCGTGTATGTGTACACATGTGCTATTTAGGTCAATTATGGATGTGTATTTATAGATATCAATAATGTAATTTGCATGCAAAATAGGTTTAACCAACCAGTCGACAAAAAAAAAAAATCATCCCGCAGCAACATTTAAAAAATATGGATGAGGATGAGCACTTATAGATTACGGATGGATGGATGGATTCTTTGCCTTGATTCTTTGCCTCAATTATGGCTCTCCTTTTTCAGTTATATTTTCCTTTTATTTTCAATACATTTTGTAATTACTTTGACGGATGCTGGGGCTTAGTCATTTTATTCATTTTCTCTTCACTTTCCTATGCCAGAGGCATTTTCTGAGCTGTCAATGTCACAAGTGAGCCATGTCTGCGGTGAATTGCAGTTCTTCTTGCAGGAGGAAAAAAAAAATGGTGACAGTGTGGACATGAAATCCAGTGGAAAAAACAATTTAAACCAAATTGGGACCTTATGTACAAATTGTAGTATTTTTCAGTGCGAACCGGTGCTGAAGACAGTGAGACTGATGCCTTCTTGAGAGACAGGGATGACATGCAACAAGGGCTGGGTTTGAACCGTGTGTACTGTGTCGTGTCCCATAATGTAATAATTTTATGATTTCAAGGAAACAAGCATGTAATGTCAAGATCATGATCAGTTTCCCTTTGATCATGAAGAAACAAAAAACCCATGTTCTCTGTGTCCTTATGTACAATGCTGTCTCGTGTCCACACAGTTTATCGTCTCAGAGAGCAGAGAGCGCTCATCTCCTCTAAATCCCTTTGTCTGTCTCCTTTCTCCTCCTTTCTTCAGCGCGGTTCATATGCAGCCTCCAGAGATGGACAGACACAAAAAGAGTAAAGCCTCCTCCTCTAAATCCCTTTGTCTTTAAAACCCAGAATGACTTATCCAGCTCCCCACACACACACACACACACACACACACACATACACACACACACACACATACACACACACACATACAGGCACATCTTAAACCCGTACCCTCGGCGTATAGCTGTGCTCTGGTCTGATGGTTTTACAGCAGAGCAACACTCAGACAGCTGCTTTCACTTCTTTGCTGTGGGTGAAAGGTGCGATGTTTCTTTCAAGTCCGTGCCAGTCTCTGCCGCTCTGTTCCTGCATAATCTCGCTCAGGGTGCCAATTCCAAGGAGGGCGAGGGAGGAAGCGTGAGAAAACACACACACACAACTAAAATGAAGGGATTGTGGGGTTAGCAGGGTATTTGCAGATGGTGAAACAATCCAGACAGGTATTTTCTAGTGGCACAGACGCATGCAGACACTTTTCTCTCTTCACTGAATGCATTCATTTTGAAACACTAAAATTACCTCTCTCCACGACATGATGGCTATTCAGAGCACCTTTATTTCAAACCAACAACAACTGTAGGTTGTCCAACCACTACAGACAACTACTTCATCTCTCTCAATTTTCTCTACAATTTTCAATTTCAATCAAGTCGCATTTTTTTTTTTTTGGATGAACAGAGTCTTCACTGACAAAAGTCTGGGTCTCTCCATTTAATAATCAATCTACCCTTCCATCCTCATGATCCTGAGCTGTGGCCAATGACTGAAAGCATGAAACCATAGCAGTGGCCAAAATGTGTTTTTTTCCGAGTTACAACTTCCAGGGAGTCCTGGATGCCTCCCTGGGCATGTCCGCCTGGGAGGAGACCCCAAGATCGAACCAGAACACGTTGGAGGGATTCCATCTGCCTTGGCAATGTTTTGGAATCCCTTAGGAAGAGCTGGAGGAGGTGGCTGGGAAAAGGGATGCGTGGGCCGCTTTGCTTAGCCTGTGGATGACAGTCCAACTGAGGACCTTTCTCGCTCAAGTCCTCAAACATAAATGACAAAACAGGCAATTTGCCATCGCCAATTTTTCAGACTTTTCTGACCTGGAGTCCCTTTCAGCAGGACAACTTTGCTTGTCAGTGCTTTCAAAAACCTTTAATACAATCATCCTCAGCAGATGAAAATGCCATTGACCTCCCCCGGGCCCTTAGGAGGAAGCTGGCTGCATCAACAATCCATCACATATCCTGACCAGCCCAAAGACCAGTGGGAGAGTGCCTGTTTATATAAAATATGAATAATTAATAAAAAGAAAAATAAAACATTAATAAATGATGAAGTAATAACAGGTGTTGCTGGTGTGCTGTATTTTACTGTGATTTGTTTGTGTATATTTTACAGGGTGGGTACAGTAATAATGATAGTAATAATGGGGGAGGGTTGTAATGTAAAGTTATGCCTTTTTTGAACTGAACACAAATGTGAACATCCTTTTCTCCAGCTCAGCTCTGATCTCAATCAGCATTTAACTGTGCGCCAGGCTGTGGCTTGGTAAGAATGGTGTCTACATGCCTCTCTGAGCAAGCCTGTGATTACTGGTAGGAAGAAATAAAGTCTTTCCATCAGGAGGAAAGATTATTACTGTGTAAGGAAACTAGTTTCCTTCCCTCTATTGAGATGATATCTGTCCACGTGTGTGGCCACATCAAATCACTCCCCTTGGCGCTTTATTGCATTTGGCAAAATCAACTCATTCTGATTTTAATGCTGATTAATGAAACCAGTGTAAGCCCCAAGGGCGCTGAGTTCAGAAAAACTGTAGTGCAAACAAATCATGGGCAAAACAGCACAGAGGAGGATCTCTGTGAGCATTTGGAAGGCTCAAAGACACCTTGTTGCTCCCTGCCTACTGTACCTTAAGGTCTTGGCAAGTGGGAAGTTAAGCCTTGAATTTAAGACTCGCCTCCAAAATGTGTTTCCTCCAGATTTATTCAGTGTGAGGTTTGTATTTGTAAGAAAACCACAAAACATGTATTCACTGTAAAACATTCTGAACAGGGAAAATCTGCCCATCCATTAACACAGGCTCTTAAATCAAGAAATCAAAATCAATCTAAATATATTCTTTATAAACATTATTGATGAGGTATGAGGCAACTGATCTAGGAACAGGGGAAGGCCACAAGTCAAAGGAAAGCACTGGACCTAGATGGAAATCTAACTCCCATATAGATACATGGGAACATTCCAAGATGGCGCCGCAGATGGCTGCCTCGGTACTGTTTTGTTTTCTCCTGCCCCTCTCTTAAACATAGGACATTCAGTTGGTCAAACTTTTTCCCAGGTTTTCATTGAACTGGAGATGTTTTCTGAACTCCCAGGGGTGTGTGCTCTCACCACTGCTCTTCTCAGCAGGCCCAGCAGAGGATGTACTTCCTGTGCCAGCTTAGGAAGGTCAACCAGCCTAAGGAGCTGCTGATGTAATTTTACACTGCCGCTATTCAGTCTGTTCTCTGCACATCTATCATGGTGTGGTCGGGATCAGCCACCAAACAGGACAGAGCCAGACTACAACAGACAGTCGAGACTGCAGAAAGAATCATCGGTGCAGAGCTACCCTCCATTCAGGACTTATAAAGGTCCAGAGTCAGGAATCGGGCAGGAAACATCGCTGGACAAAACACACCCTGGACATAACATATTCCAACTTGCACTACTGTCTCAGGTTTTAGGAAAAAATGCCTATGTTCTCCTAGTCTTGTTAGTCTACTATATGTTGTTAGTCTACTTATATGTAAGTACAGAGAGCAAAGAGAAACCGGAGTCAAATTCCTTGTATATGTACACATGCCTGACCAATAAAACTGATTCTGATTCTGATAAGCTGAGGTTTTCAACAACCACTTTATTGACTCTGTTGCTGTGCGAGCACAGAACTTCCCAAACGGCCACCTCAGTCAGTGAGAAGATTTTTGATGTCAAGGAAATTTCAGAAATCAAAGTGATTCAGATCATCGACTCACTTTAGATGACTCTAACGAAGAACGTATATGTTATGGACACTTCAATGCTTAAAGCTGTCACGAGCACCTCCTATCTACCGGGTAATCTATTTATCCATTTCCCAGGGGCTATTTCCAACTGTGCGGAAAGCAGCTACAGTGTCACCCATCTTCAAAGCTGGTGATCATAAAGCTGTTTGTAATTATAGACCCATCAGGATATTGCCTCTCTTGTCATCTGTAAGATTGCTGAGAAATGGGTATCAGAACAGCTCATCTTCCATCCTAACAACAGCCCCTCCTCCCTGCGCTGTATGCAAGTTTGGCATAAGAGCAAAACACTCCACAGAGACAGCCAACTGTTACTTTGTAGAAAACATTAAATCAATGATAGACAAGGGCGGTGTTGTTAGAGCTGTTTTTCTGCATCTACGGAAAACCTTTGAGACCATTAGCCATAACCTCCTTTAGTTATAATGTCCTTGAAGCTCTCCTGATTTAACTTCTCCCCTAATGCACTTAACTTTATAAAATCACACCTGGCAGATGCCACCAACGCTCAGCTTTTATCAAGTCTACGGGTGTCCCTGCAAGAGGCTACGCTTGTCTCACCTGTTCATAGATGATATACCATCAGTATGTGCTGACGTTGATGTCCACATGTACACTGATGATACAGTTGTCTATATACATGGCAAAAACAAATATGAAGCTGCATCAGCAGTGTTCACTGTAACGGTACATGTTACCACGTAGCTTATAATCCTGCCACTCACTGTTAACGCAAATCTGTCTGTCAAACACAAAAGGTTGCATGGAATAGATTCAATTTGACCAAGTTCAAATCACAAGGAACTGCATGTTCACCAATGGAGCCAAAATGTTAATGTATACAATGATCCTCTTACACATCATGTAATGTCAGACAAGCTGGGGACCCGTCAATAAACCTATGCTAAAGCCAGTAGAATACCTGCACAAGCAAACAATAAAAACCTTAGACAAGAAGCTACAAGGATATAATCATTGCAATATTTTGCAAACGCACAACCTACTAAGCTGGGAAAACACAGCTAAATGCAGCAAAATGTGTCTTGTTTTGTGTGTCAACAAAAATCAACTACGAGAGCAACAACTGGAGGAGACCATCTTACTCCTAGTAGACAAAGTAGTTTTGGCCAAACTGGTTTTTCAGTTTTCTCAGGACAACTTACCACAACTTGTAAGTAAGTGTGCCAACAGAACAAACATTACATTACTCCACAACATTAAGAGCCTGGTTCATTAGAAATCAAACTTGTGAACACTAGAACAGTTTTCATGTGGGTTGCTGTCTTATGTCTTATTATGCTTAGTGTAAGAGCTGCTCCTGCTGATCATAGGCTCTGTAAGTAGTACCCACACTTCACCAGGTCTAACCCTGAGCTGTCCTGCTATTTCCTGAATGGTTGATTGCTGTCATGCTATTGTTGATTCTGCATGCCATAAGAGTTGTCTTTCCTGTCTCTATGCAGTGCAGGCTCTGTACAGTATCTATCATCGATTGTATTTTCAAGGCCTTTATTCTTAACGTTCGTGCTACAGTATTGGGACTACACATGAAAATTAGGCTTTCTGGCTAACTCTGGCATATTTTCAGAAATGTTATTAATATGCACTATCCCTATCAAATAAAGTAATAAACTAAACTAAAAGGGGTGGGGTGCACAGCACAGGAGCTTAACAGGAGCTGTATTTGGGTATTTGTGAGACACGTCTGCAAAAGACTGAATATCAGCAGATTCTTATTCTGACATTTTAAAAACAAAGCTCTAAAAACATGGTTTGACTTCCGATAAGAAAATCTCCATATGCAAATTAGGTGGGTGGAGCTGGAGGACTGAGCTGAAAGGGGTTGCAGAATTGGATGACCTTTTACTTTGAAGGTAGATTGTTTTTTCCCCCACAAACATGGCCGAACTGTATAAATTAGATTTACACCTGGCTGAGATTCAATGACAATGACTACCTCCAGTTTGATGACATTCTGATCGTACTGCATTGTGCTTTCATTTGCACTTTGCATTAACTTTTCTTTATCCACATAAGTTATCCAAATACAGGTTGTGTGATCAGAGTTGTAAATGAAGTTCATTTTTTTTGTTGGTTGTGCAGATTCAGCATACATTATATTTATGTCTTAATAAACACTCACATTTTCTGGAAAAAGCTGACCTTTAAGTCAAGTTGCTGAATTACCTTTCTTAGCCAAAATCAGTTTTTCTATATGGTCTTCCATTAAGGCGCAGGTTGCCAGGTACAGGATGAGAGCGCAGGTTTTAGTTTTCATCTCTGTATGGACACGATGGTACCAGAAATGGCAACTTTGCTGTGATGTCAAGATGTTGGGAAGGGGCACACAGTCACTGCACCTGGCACATGTTTGACAAAAAAATAGTCCTCCTCCTAAAAACACACACTGTTGTCTATCATTTTGGGTATCTACTTTATGTTTTCATCATCAGAAACGTAAAGTCAACTGGTGAAGAAGTGAAAATGTCCTTGCCAAGATATGGCAAAAATGTTCTCATTCTGAAGGTCTACAATTCAAAACACACACACACACACACACACACACACACACACACACACACACACACAGCAACAGCTCTGTCTTGACCACTGACCCCAAGCACCCTGCTAAAGTTTGCTCTAGCTGCAGTAACACCCCCCGTGCACACACAGATATATCAATGGGACTTCACATGAGCGAGAGGGTTTGGAAAAATCCGCCACGGAAAATGAACCTAAGGTAGGTCCATATGCAACTAGTCTATTCTTAGCTGTCCAGAAAACCACTTAAAGCCCCCCGTATACATTTAAGAGGTGCATGGTGATTGATGGCCAGTAAAGAAATAGAGTTGAATAGAGAGAATGTGAGAAAGGAGGAAAGTGACCTCGAGACAGCAAAGGACATACGGGACAGAGAGGAGGGAATGAAGGACGGTTGAAGGTGTGAGGAGGCAGACCGGCTGAAGAAAGAGACAGGCAGACAGTGTGATAGATAGCGAGGAGGACAGTGATGGGAGAACAGAAGAGGAAACTATCCAATCTGTCACTGTGATAGCATCACCTCCAGCAGTGTCCTCCTGTCTCGCTCTTCCCTTCAGCTACTGCAGCACACTACTGATAGACTGTCCTCAAACACAACGCACATCCCTGATGAAGCTATTGTTTTGCAGCTTATGCAAAGTACATATACAGGCCTGCTCCCACAATGATCAAAAAAGTCCACTTAGGGAAAACACGGTTTTGCATGATTCAGCCCATAAACTACACATTGTGTGTAATTTTCATCCCTGCCAACCCTTTTTAGTTGTAGAATTGATTTCCTTCCTTCAAGGCATCCATTGGTTTCACTCCTCTTGCCTGAGAATCGTAATCCATCACAGCGAACATTAAGTCGTCTTGCTTTTTGTCGGAATTACATTATCATTGCAAGCAGGAACTGTTCGGAAAACTCTCTACATTGTTGTGTTCAAGGACACTTGGAGGTGTCTGCTGAAGAGCATCATTTTTTTACACTTCATTACAAGTTTGGTTTTATTTCCTTAGCTTGAAAGTTTGAACTTTTCGTAGCTCTTTTGGTAAGTGCCGAGATGTGGCAACATCACTAAAGATAGGTCCAACAGGTCAACAATTACAAGTGGATGGATGTGGGAAAACATAACCCCAGGTAGTCATATTCATTTGGAAGGGGGACTGAAGGTGGATGATATCATTACAACCCAAACTGTCTATTGTGAAGAGCTTACAATCTGACTTCCTGGTTAAATGGCTAACACAGTCATACACACAGTTTTCCCATTAAGTGGGTGATTATTACAGACATTATGGCTGTGCTTACTGTTGGTTTTTGACTGTTTTTGTTTCATGTTTCCACAGCTATAAGCATGGCTGATAGCAATGCATGTCAATACTGTATCTTCACCTCCTTGCACAGAGAACCAATACGCTAAAAACCAAACTGTCACTAAGATTGCCTCATTTTTCTAGAAAACAAAATTGAGTTTGAGAGAAAAACTTGAAAGTAAGCTGTACTGACAAATAAATTCTATACATAGGCACTTTGAGGTTAGCAATGACTCCGTAAGCATTATCCTTTTTACAACATTTGCTCCCCGTCTTCCAGATTTGATTTCCTTACAATACAGCTTGTGAGTGCAATACTTTTTGGCAGCCACAAACTGATTTGGCTGCCAAAAAACACTTTTTTCCCCATAAAACTAATAACGGCCTGCAAGTAAGGAAATCATCCTAAAACATATCATATGCTTTGGAAAGTGGTCAGCAGCAATGAACATAAAACACACAAGTTCGTAGTTAATGGGCTTAATAGGTTGAAACCACCAATCAGGTCTTAAAGATAACTTTTTGGTCAAATATGATTAATGAATAGTGTTCCTCCACATTCTGATATGTAAAGTTGCAAATAAAGGTGTCTTTTTACTATAAAATCTTCCCTGGTGCAGCTTTAATGATAACCATTAACACTGAGTGTCCTGCCAGCTCAGCAGGCTAAGACCTTTGTCACCATCTCCTTCCCGTTCTGCCATCCTCCCTCTGCCTCTCCTCACTGTAAACTGCCCAATAAAGCAGAAAAGCCATTAAAACTGCAACCCATAATACGCTTTAATTTCATGCTGGCAATCATGTCGTTATAGCAGGTGCCATGTTCTCAGATGGCTGCCATCTCGTGAAGCTCTTTATATCGAAACTGTGAAATACTAAATGAAGTGCGGCTTCACTGGCTGGAACAGACAGTGACAGAGCCATAACAGTCCTGCTATTCATGGAGACAAGTGAGGAATACTACCTGCTGATGCTAAACACTTTGTCTTCAAACTTTTTGCCCCTTGTTGTCTGTTCTCATTCCTGAGCTGACTGAAGATGGGTTTGTCGCCTCAGGGCTGTAAAGTTCCACTGCTACCGGACTGAAGATGGACGGCCATTATGTTAATGCTGGTCCCTGGCGTTTTCACGGGGCAGTCAATGTGGAAGATTGCTGTCACTACCAGGTTGACATTCAGGCGTCGACACACACGTCAGGGTCAGCGGAGACTGAGCAATGATGCTAAATCAACTCAGCCCGCACACAGACAGCCATACAACTAAAGTCAGATAGGGTCAGCGCCTTAGAGAGCCGTGTTGGGTCGGACCTCTGACAGCTGGGTGAGGAGGAGAGCACAAGCAGGAACAGATGAGGGTCAAAAGAGACAGAGAGAGAGATACATCAGGAGGGAGCCTCCTACCTGTGTGGGGTTGTAGAGCTCCTGCAGGGCGTTGCGGGACCCTTTCCGACAGCAGCCGTCCACCACGAAGGGATTCCTCCGCATGACTGAAAAACACAGAGGAGACACCACTAAGAACTGAGGATCTTTCAAACCAATCGAAAACGGAGTAACAAGGAACACAAACTAGTCCAGGGATCAGGGATCAGCTGAGGCCTTTCTCGTTCAGGAACACTGACTGTCATGCCCCGGAATGCTGACCCCTTGGTGTTTGCACAGACTGGACTTTCATTGTGAACAGGGTGCCACCTTGGAGTTTGGGATCCATTTCTTCCAATGCAACATGTCTCAAGGTGAAGCCAGTGTGTTTGATTCTCATGTCACCTTTGCAGTAAAACCATTAAAGTGTAAATCTGTGACATACTGCAAAGTATACATTAACAGAGGTAGAAAAATGATAGTTGGAAGGCAATATTTTTCTAACCACCAACCATGAGCTATTGCCCATACCACACCCGGTAAGGCTGTAACAGAAAAACTACTACGTGTCCTGAATTGCATTTTATTTCTCATTAATTCAACTTTTAATCTGTAAAAGAAAGATTGTGTTATTTCTTCTTTACACAGTTACACAAACTCCCTTCAAAAGAACAAAACTTAAGGAGTTGAGATTTTTTGCAAATGCGTAGGACAAAGTTACCAAAGGTGTCCCACCATAAAGGGCACTGGTTTTCATTTGGTTTTTGTTTCCAATGTCCTTTTCCTCTTAGTCAATTTCATTATCTTTAAGCTGAGAACCATTATACAGCTGCACTGTGCACCTGCCAACTCTGATAAGAGTATTGGCACTAAAGATTGACATTTTTGTCGTCTTTCACTTATGGTGGACAGAGACGGCTGATGATCAGAAAGGCTGTAGTCCTGTGATTGACGCAAGAGTGAAATCTAACTAGTTTTTTTGTTTTGCCGTGGTCCCACCTCTTCTCAAGGACGCCACTTTTGGAGCCATCGCTTTAAACGACTAACTGCTGCGAGAAGGAGGCAGAAAGCTACAGGGATAAATAATGAGAGCAGTGACTATATGCCAAGGGCGAAGCCACAGTTCAGCGTTTGTTTGGCTGGATCTCAGCTCTTTACACAACTCGATACAGAGCGGTAGCTGCTGGCAGCGACTCAGTGGGAGCAGCCAGTGCAACACTCCGCCCCCGCCAACACACTCTCTCCAATTACCCTGCGTGGAAAAGTGCTGAAGGACGGCAGAGAAAAGAAAATGAAGCGCTAACGAGAAAGCCGAGTATTTAATGGCACTTTATTCCACACGTCATCTGCCTCATGTTCATGGATGAACGTGTGTTACTGCCATCAGGGGATCTGATGATGAGAATAACAAATGGTCCACATTCACACTGGATATATTTCCACACCGTACATCTCCATCACCAAACCTTAGCAGCAATACATGTTTGCCATTGACATTACAATGAAGATTACACAACAATGTGAACAACAACGGTTCAAAACCAATACCTCAATAACTTGATTAGCAGCTGGGCAGAAAATAATTATTTGACAGTTTTGATAATTTTCAAATGAAAATGTTCTGATGGTTCCAGCTTCTCAAATGTGAGGATTCGCTACTTTTTTCTGTTTTTTAGAATTGCATAATGTATCTTTAGTTCTAGTTCTAAATTTTGATGGATATTTTTCAATATGCAGTTTTCACTTTTTTTCACCATTTGGAATTCTGATGTCATGTGGTCAGTATTTTCTCTGTGAATTGGGGTTTTATTTATGGGAAGATACATTATTATCTTTTTAAAGCCTAATTTCAGCTTAGTCATTTTTTCCCACCAGGATCCAGTATTTCACCCACAGAAATGTATTTCTGGCAGTATGGAGAGGGCTTTGAACCAACATTTAAACTTTCATGATCGGTAATAAAACAGTAACGCTCCAGTTTATGGACTCTTAATTTTGTGATAATTTGCCAGGACTATATAATTCTACAAATTATAAAGTCCTGACGTCATCTATTAGCCTCTGTAATTGAATGCAATCTATTAGATTATTGAGCATTTATTTCATCAACATTTCTGAAAATAACAAAATGTGTTTCTACGGTTTATTATCTTTGGATCCATGAGCATCTTATTATCAGAAGTCGAAGCCTTTGAGATTTAACAATTGAGCTAAATAATGCTTAATTTGTTAGGATGCAAACCCCCTCCCCCCCCAAAAAAAACGACTGCTCCCATGATAATTTAACTTATTGGTCATATGTAGAAGGTGTGGGGGGCCTTTTACTCTGTCTGTGCCTAGGGGCCCATTGTCTCATAATCAGTTAATTATACACATTTACACAAGTGGACACTGGTGTGTGTATATGTTTGCCTCTGTGTACAGTGTGGAGTGGGAGGAGTACAAGATGCAAGTTTGCACATCTGCTGTGCAACACTTCTAATGTCAGAATCCACATTTGCTCATCTACACACCTGCTTGTGCGCTGAAGTGTCAATTTGCAAATCTGTTGACGACAAACATAATAAATCTGTCTCTGCTCTCTAGCCAGGATACACTCAGCATCAGCGTAATGAGGATGTTCTCTGTGACTGTGGGTATTTTCATCTTTTATAGCCTATCTTCTTTGCTGCCGCCGTGGCCAAACATCCCTTCAAACATCAATAAGGGGTCGTCTGCTCTTACTCTCTTCTCACATATCGGAGGAACATCAAAGCAAAGGAGAGGATTCACATTTCTCAGCAGGCTGTTGATTTTTAAAATCCAGGTTAAAAAATTGAAGAATGGAGTGTGCTGAGGTTGGCGCTGACCACAGATACACCCAGTATCCCTCTATGTGAGCCGTAATCCCTCTATTGCCCCAAACCAGATCCATTGACGGTACCCTGGGGAGGGAGCTGAGTGCTTGTTAGTGTAACGAGTCTCAACAGACAGGCATGACCTTCAAACACAGAGGGGAGGAAACAGAGAGGAGATGGAAGCCTGTACACCCTCAACACACACACACACACACACACACACTCCTGTACATGCATGATTAGGCATGCACACACACATACAGCGTGATTGATAACCTTGTTGCTAAAACCAGACTTTAATAATGCAGTTCAGCTTTCTGTCCTATTGTGGACAATGTAAACAGGCAATTAGCGCTTTCTCAGAGGACAAGAGCTTTCGGTGCAATAATGCAATCATGGGGTATTTGCTTTTTAGGCTCGCTCACACAGACGACGCCTGCGCACACACTTCCACTGCCAGCAGGCTGAATCAGCAGAGCAGCGGTGATTACTGATTGCTGTGGACACAGGCTGGAGGTGGAGCTCAAGGTAATGAAGATTCAGTCCTGGTGTGAGTGAGTGTGTGATTGTGCCACGCGGCACTGATGGGTCACAGAGCTGTGGTGATATTTATGTGCTAGCACCAGTGAGCCTGCTGCTAATGACGATGGATGCCACAATAAATCAGGCTGAGAGCTCGTCTGTGCCGAATGCGAACACCAACAGATTCAATACTTTCAGTCATCTGTTCTTTCCTTGAGGTATGGCCAAGTTGGGTTCAGTGCACTGAAAAAGGTTGAACCAGGTCGTTTCTGTGATGCTGCTTAATTGCAAAATTGTTGCAAAAGTAATGTAATGCATGTAAATGATTTCACTTTTAACCACTTTGAAAAAGCTTTTGCCACAAAATATGCCTAGGAGAGGAGATCTTGTGGAACCAATTACATGCTGAAAAATAGGGTCATCGGAATAACCTTGAACTAACGATTACAATTACAAATCAGTTTTAATAGAGCACTTTTACAGTTTGATGTGTTTCAGTTGTATTATTTCATCTGATTACAATGCAAAGAGTAGTGGATTACAGGTTTGTTGATAGCACAAGTTTGCAAGTTATGCTGGGGTTTCATTACTCCACAGCACTTTGTGATCACTTTTGTGAGTCAAATCAAATATTAATATATCTAGTTAAAGAAATAATTGAGCAATTTTCAATACGGCATCCAAGGGTTTATAAGTGGTTACTAATTACTATGAGTGATTTTGACAGTAGAGAGAGAGAGAGAGAGAGACAGAGAGAGAGAGAGAGAGAGAGAGATCAGCGTCCTTAACCCCTTAAGCAACTCTATGACTTTATTAATGGTTCATTTTCTTTATTTCACTGCCCTTTTACGCAAGTTAAACTATCAAAAGGTCCAATGAAAAGCTCTCACTAATGAACTGAAGTGCTAAAAAGACAAGCAAGTGTCACACTGGAGGATAATGAACACCATAACTTGTTCTGATTTATGGCTTGTAACTGATCTACAAAGTATTAATAAATGATTAGTTAACTATCAATAAAGCCATTAGTTAAATCCCTGTATGAAAGTGGAACAGAAATCATGTGTTTTCCAACTCTGGCTGTGCTGCAACATACTGGAAACCATGCTTTTTTCATTTCACACTGCTACACCAATGACACACAGGTGATATACTATGCTATACTACTATACTGTACTACACTGTACTTCTTCATCTTCAGCATCAGCCCGAGCTGCATGACATGGAGAATATGTAGAACTGTTATCTATATTGTGAGTGCTCCAACAGCAGTATGAGATACATTTAAACAGAGATTTAGTACAAATTAACTGTCTCATGCATGTACTGAAAATGAAGTTACTGAAGAGTATTGTATTTGATATGTAATGAAATCATGTAGTATACCCACTCATTTTCAGCTTTAAAACCAGATAACAGTAATATCAATTTATGAACATGACTCAAAAAGTGCTGGAAAGACAAATTTACATTTGTTTATTGAAGCTATGAAAGATTTCTGAGCTAACGTCACATAGCTGCAGGTGCTTCACAGTAAATGCCCTTTAGCTACGCCGCCTTGCTTCATGCTTTGCAAATTTCAAGTGACTGAAAAGCTTTTATTGTGAAGGGTTGCTGGAAGCAAACAATTTAGCCTGAAATTGCAATTTACTGTTCAACAAATTTGACCATTTCAATTTGAAGTGGATATTTTCTTCAACCTTCTGGCTGTGAAACCAATTTCTGTGTAGGTTTATTCTGATAAGGAGAGAGAAAAGCTCATCTTTTGAAATCCCTTTGTCCTCAAATGATGCATAACCGCTCTCCACACACACAAACACACAAACACACAAACACACACACAAACAGACAAACACATTATTTAAATACGTCATTTAAATCAGCCCACATAGGCATTATCACTGTGCTCTGGACTGCCATGATGCCTCCAGGTATGTACACACACACACACACACACACATCATGCACTCAGACAGAAAGCAGACACGGGCTGAACTGTTTAATTTGTCAGTAATCCAGTCTCTGGTCTGTCTGACTGACTGGCAAAAGGAACCTGTACGATGGAGCTGAAAGCCAGCTTACAGAGCTCAGTGTACGCCCACCCTGTCAATGGGAACACAAGGTCACCCATAGTACCCCGCCAACACCTGGCTCACTGGTTGGTGGGAACTGAGCCGTAACCATGGAAACCACTACCCTTCACCATCCTCTCACCTGCACCGGCTGGCTGGATTCCTCAGGTCTGGAATCAGGTAAGGTCATGGGAAAGCAGAACCTTTTCATTTCCTCAGCGCTGACAGATATTGACTGTGTGCTACTGCAGCACACAAACACACTCGTGATGATGTGCTAATAGGCTCAAGTATTACAATAATTAATGTGGACTGTCAACTTTGAAAGTTATCCCTACGCTCATTCCTGTGAAAATGTACATTTTTGATGCTACAGCCAGCAAAATGTATTCAATACTGTAAGACTGGCCTTTACTTCCAGAGAAAGTTACTGGAGCCACAGAAGCCCATATTTGGGCCAAGGGATGATGCCAAGGTAAGGTTAAGGTTCAACAAACAGCCAGCAACAACCACAGCTGACGATTCAGCAAACATGTGCCCAAATATACACCAAACATACCACTACATTTCAGGTCTTAAAACTACTGAGCCTGTGACATTTTGTCGAAATATTCACAGTCTTTTAAAAAAAATTTCAATCTTTTCCCACTGACAGTCAATTAACACACAAGATGAGTATACACACACTACAGTTTTCAATCAGTTTGCTGGAAGTGGTAGAAAATGTACAGTTAAGGTACATTTCTGGAGCCAACATCTAGTGGTCAGCAGAGGAACTGCAACAAATTTATATTCATTCCGCCAACTGATTTTGACAAATATATACTATATATAACTTTCTGACATATTGTAGTTATTTGATTATTTTCAGTAGCCTAATCTTGTTGCTGTATTGGATAATACACAGTAACATCCTGTATGGTCAAACTGTTTGAGGACAAATTAAAAGAGCAGAACACCTGAAACACATTCTGAAGCCAGGTAATGTTTGTCGACTCTGCTGCTGTGTGGCACCTACAGCGAATTCACATCTTTGAATGCAGACAATGGTTGCAATAAAAAGGCAGTTTCATTGACACCTTACACTTGAATTCAGCCTTTCTAAAAGGACTAAATGTGCTAGAAGCTCTTGATTGCCGTCTGAGTTATTGAGACATAAGTTTAAAGAACGGTGTTTACCACTCGCTCCTCTCCTCCTCCTCCTCCTCCTCCTCCTCATCACCCCTCCCTCCTCCCCTGGCTGTAATGCTGTGAGTGGTTGTCCTGCCAGCCTAAACACCAGCAGCCCAGTCAGTATGTACTCTGAAGGTAAGAGGCGCTGTGTGTGCTCTGCAAACATCCACACACACATTCACACCACTGAAACACAGCAGACACATTATTCAGCTTTCATACTCAACTCGACTGTCCTTGTCACCATCACCTGCCACTGAAAACGCTTAGATTTCAACTTTATTAGCACTTTTAAAAGCAGGTGAGGAGAAGCTGGGAAGCTTCCAGCTCAGTACAACAAGCAGACCTCTCTGTCATCCACCAAGAACCAGAGGGAACACTTAGTGCTTCCCAGTAAAACTGAACGCACCCACGCTGCTTCCCCAAGCACGGCTCCTCTAAATTACACCGCATTGTGCCTGAGAAGGTCACAAACGGACAGGTTTTAGAATCCGCTTTGTAAGGACCAAGGACAAAACAGTGACATCACAATGAGCACACCACCCAAAAGTGCCTCTGCCAAGCAACAAGACTGGAAAGTGACGATCAAGAGCGGTGAAAAACATCAGCACAAAGCATGTCTGACACCGCACATCGCCCATCTCGCCTTTCCATTAGCTTCTGTTTCTGCGTCCTTTGCTGTCTATGAGAAGGTTGTAACCATCCTGTATGTTTACTATTCATCATAATTTATCACTTGCATTTATTAAATTCTGAAGATTACGCTTGAGAATCCTCTTAAGAACCAACATTAGGAGTGGAAAAAGTTTTCATAAAAGTGAAGAAGTAACCTTAAAAGGACGATTCTGATTTATTTCAACGTGGGTCTTATTTTTGGAAGAGGGAGAGGTGAGTGAATATTAGATTTACATTCATCATGTGGACACAAACACAACTACTGCAGAATACTAATGTTGCTCTGTGCCAGCTGGACGTGCAAATGTTGTCTAATGCATTAGCCATATCAACTTTGTAAGGTGATAATATGTCAGTGCTGGGTTTGCAGCCTGCTCTGCTGCCCCCTAGTGGCCAAAAAATGAATTCATGCAAATTTAAGTTCGTGAGCAGAAATGAAGAAGTTTTGTTTTTATCTTTCACTTTCACAAGTGTCACTTTTAGACGGACTCTGACCTAATTTGACACATATCATAAGAGGTTAGACAAACAGGGGTTGGTCGGAGTAAATAAAACACCACACAGAGCAGTAAATACCAATCTGCTAAACCTCATAATGTCTGTTTTTTGTTACGGCCGTCTGTCGTTGATTCAACGCCTTAATGTCACCTAATGTAACACTAACGCTACAGTCAGTAAATATTACACTGCACTGTATTTTCCCACTGTTTGATTACACACAAGGCGCCTCATAAACAGCAGGCCCGCTCCTGCACATGCTCAATGCAGGCCCGCAATCACGCACAACATCTGCCGCCATCTCTCAGCAAAGGATTATGGGCCGCTGGAGGAGGATTAATTTGTCGCTAATCTTACCTTCACAGTGGGAGAGAGTGGAGATCCACTTCACAGTGGGCCGCCTGCACACCAGCCAACACACACACACAGGGTTGATTGGGTTTAAACATTGATATACAGTACACCAATTCTTTATGGCTGTGTGTGTGTGTAAGTGTGTGTTTAGGGTCGTTATCATCCTACACAAAACTTAAGTGCTGCAGGCTAATTGGGATTTAAATGAACAATGCAAGCTGAGCGGAGAAGTGGAGATACAGGTGATTAGCAATGTTGGCACAATTCATTAAACAAAGCTCAAGAAGAACTTGCAAAAGTGATTTTGCATGTGAGTGTGTGTGTGTGTGTATACAACCAATCAAGTGTCCAGTGATGATTGGTTGCGTGTGTCTCTTCCTGGTTAGAGTGCTCAGTCTAATCCTCTTAATGATGATTACTAACCTGACGATAATACACAAGCAATTACAGCTCCGACAGTCTTCACCTCAGGCTCGGACACAGAGTCAGGAGGAGAGAGGAGATCAGATATTACTCTTAACTGCATTTCTACTCTACTCAGCTTTATCATCAGTCTGTATCATTATAAATCCCACAAGCTTTGACTGACAGCTCCTGTGCAGCAGGAGGAAAAAGTGCCAAACAATAAACCACAGTTTGACGATATGATAAACTTCACATTGAGAGTGCTTTGGAAACTGTTTCACCGATACGAAAAGGATGCTTCTGTTGCAACACTATTTTGAAAAAGAAAAAACTATATAACATCTCATGGGAAAAACAAAACTGAATGAATAATAATCAGATTGCTACAAAACAACATCTGACCATAAAACCATCAAACCATATTTAAGCAATCAAATCAGGATAAATGTTTTTAAAGCTGGATTATTATTATCATTATATTTGGTTTGGTGCTAATTGAATGTTTTTGCATATGATCGTATCAGAGAAAATGTAAACGTACAACATGACAATATAAATGAAATCCTTGTGTGTGATGTTTGAGGCTATTCCTCTTTGCACAGTCATGTGACCACTTGAATGCTGGTTCTAATTCCTACTGCTACACATAATGTAAGTAGGAGTGAGTTACTTGATAAATGTGTCTTATTCTTCACTTTCAGCCTATAATTTTTTTTTACTTCTAAATTGGCTCTTTAGAAGATTCTAAAATGTAATTCTTCCAAATTTGATGAATGAAAACATGTCTTTGCATTGGTAGTTGTCTTGCCCCTTTGTCTCAAATGTGCATGTGCAAATGTGTAATTTCCTGGCATGAAGGGTAGTGTTGTGCCTTCCCTTAAATCCCACTAGAGCTGAAATCTAAATTTGGGATTATTCCGCTTTCTTACATATATTGTTTTTGCAGAAAAGACTGAAGACTGCTTTTAAACAATGCAACAGAACACAAAGTCAGTTCTCTTTTAACAGATGATATCAGTGATATATCAGTGTGACATATGTCAGTGTGATATCTATGATATCAGTGTGAAAACTATGTAGTCCATCCACTTTTCAGGCTTGTTCAGCT
This sequence comes from Holacanthus passer, assembly GCA_025331565.1. NCBI lineage: Eukaryota > Metazoa > Chordata > Actinopteri > Pomacanthidae > Holacanthus > Holacanthus passer. The sequence goes on from JAFREQ010000039.1 coordinate 2,800,803, forward strand.
GAAAAATAAATCTTACTCAGAAAAATCAGGACCAGCAACCGTGAAACACGTTTAATTACCTAAAGGAAATGGTGCTTCAAGATTATTCATCTCGAGCGATTCATCTCAAGAAAAATAAAATGGGACTTTCTTGAATTGCCACTGCCTCCTTGCACTGAATGTGAGCTCCTGTATTCCTGTGCACCAGAGTGCTTTTTTCACATTTCACCATGTTAGCTGTCAATATGTTCCTGCACCGCCGCCGCCAAAACAAATTCCAGCATATTCACTGCAGCAGGCAAATGAAGTGATTTTATAACTCCGGGAGAGTGTGTGGCGATAGAGGAGGAGAGAGGGAAGAATGCAAAAAGCAGCTGAGACAAAGATAGCACCTGACAGCTACTGAAACGTCTTCATCATAACACAGGAACGGTGAACCAGGCTTTTCAGGCCTCTTTTAACACATCAGAGCCGTCACCGAGCACAATGGAGCATGAAGGCACAGCGGCAGACGCAGCAGGTCAGGAGGAGAAAGGGTCAGGGGAGGAGACTCACATTCATTGAGCAGGCGGTGGAAGTTTCACTCAGACAGCCTCTGCACCGCCCTGCCATGGGCTTTCATTCATTTAACATGAGGGGTCCCATTACTGATTCATTATTCCTGTGCAGACGCACTGCGGTAACATGTGCTGGATGTATACTACAGTATGTATACGTGGATAAAGCACATAAACCCTGAGCCCAGCTTGTGTTTCATCATACAGTCTATTTTTTTGAATTCATAAGATCAGGATAATTGCCTCCACTTGCTCAAGGCTCAATAGACCAGAATGCATTGCAGCCACTAGGGTAATGTGTGGGATGATTTTACACGGGTGATGAGATAATTCATGGATCCTGAAAAAACATGTTTAATGAATACAGTCATTATTACATTAGAATCTTTGGGATAAATGTTGTCTCTAAGAAATAAATAATACATTTGCAGCTTCAAGGCTTCTTCCATTAATTAGCTCAATAATTAATGCCTGACGAGGAGAAATACAGTAATCACGGATGCAATAGTGGAGCCCAAACAAGCCCGGCTTCAGTTCTGGGGTATCAAAGGACCGGTTGAGAAAGTGGAGGACAAGAAACTCTCTCTTTCTCGCTGTCTCTGTTTTCTTTCTTGCCCTGTTCATCCCTTTTCATTCATGTTGAGTCATTAAAGGCAACAATTAGCAACAACATTAAGAAGAATTTCATCAACTTCCAGATTTTTGAATCTGGATTTGGCATCAACAGAGGACACTGTTTCGAAAGATTTTAGCAAGTGAATTCAAATTGAACAAAGTGGGGACAAACATTCAACAGCAGGGTTTGATGAATGTAAGGTGCACACAGGTAAAGTTGGTCAAAATAGTGTGCGTTATTAATGGGTCAGCAAACTTTTCTATCTTTCACTTAGTGGTATCTATTTTGTGTGGATATTTGTTTCCAGGTTTGAGATCCCCGTCTCCGATATTTTCCCTATCATTTTTCAATTCAGCATTTTACATTTGTACACTCTTGATAATCCACAATCTGGCATCAGTTTTCATAAGGACTATTTGTCTGATAGAAAGCAGCGATGAAAACTTTTCACAGTGGAGTAGAAAGATGATGTTTTATTGTTGCATTTTTCCATTCCAATCCTCCTTCACTATAAGGCAGTGACATATATCTCAGAGACTGATATCTCAAAACCTGGACAAATAAAACCAAAACTATGCGCATGGCTAGATACCACTGGAGGTAAATGAGAAAACATCTTTTTGTTATTTGGGTGATCTGACCCTTTAAATCTCTGCGAGCTCCTTGTCCTTGACGTCACCTCCCCGCTTCCACATCTGCTTGTTCCCGATGTCCCAGGACCCCTGAGTCATAGCTGCCCTCTCACTGCCTGACTCAACGTTCCCTCCACTAAAAAGGAAAGGAATTCATAGCCGGTAACCTTAAGATGGGAACCAAGGCCACAGATGCTCACTTTAACTCTTTGCGGCTCCCCAACATCACACATGTGGTTGGTTGCCAGGCAGCAGGCACGTCTGCCCAGAAGCTGTTAGAAAGCATGAGTCAGACAGATAGTGGAAACACGTACAAACTATAGGTCAACTGACAGCTTTAACTTTGAAGATTTTCATTCCAGACATATAGAGGTAGTCTTCAGACTTTTGATTATTGACAAGAGAAACCAGAATTTAGACCATCATATGATACTAGACGTTTCCCTTTAATCCTAAAAATTTCAATCAAACATTTTTGAGTTCTGGTCGTTAAGCTTAAATAAGGAGTACTTTCCCAAACTTTTTTGAATAAGTAAGTAAGAAAATAAAACATGCAAACGACAAAAGTTTTCATAAGGACTTCCATCATATCAGAAGTTTTCAATGCAAAGATAACTTCAGTTGGACCGAGGAAAACAGAGGCAACGTGGACTTAATGGAGCTCAAGGCTTTGATGGATGGCAGGAAGTCAACAAGTGATGACTGTTTATAGTCCGCCCCTCCCCTGGGACACACTCACACACATATACAATCTGACTGTGGAAGTGGACCAGCGGTGAAATGCGGTCAACCGTGGGCCGATTCAGTCAGAAGGTGGCCAAGCGTGGAGAGACTGAGTCACATGAGAAGGGCCGACCGGGGCATCGGAGCAGACGCCACAAAAAAACCACGAGACCACGGGACACGGACGCTGCAGGGGGAGTCATGAGGATGGAGAGAGGGGAGACTTCTGCCTGGATACATGGGCAGACCGGAGAGATCAGAGCGAACTCACTGAACCTCCTCTCACACGCCCTGTGGGAGTCTCAAACACTCCACCCTGCAATAAAGAGTGTGAATGGAAGCAAACATGAACTAAGTGAAGAAGAAAAACGTGCTGGGATCAGACGGAGATATCTGATCCCCGGGGCTTGACGGCAAGCTGACAAGTCGAGCTGTCATCCCCGAAACATCACAGGCCAGTAGGCAAGGCGGGCAGGCAGGCAGCCAGGCGGACACAGAAGGCACGCTGCTGGGAGAAGAATCAGATGATGCAGGCAGCAACAAAGCCACTTAATTCCCCCCAAAAACTAGAGAGTAAAATTATCTTTGTCTTCCCTGGTCCTCTCTGTCTGCACTCCAGGGTCTTATGCATAAAACATCTAAAGTTGGAGAAACGCTCCGAGTTGACAGGAGATGGTGAGTAATTCATGAGGGTTTTTAGCCGTGAGATTCCTTCAAGGAAGGGGAGCTATTGAGCAGTAATGATGACGACATGTGGGCGCCGGCTGCGGGAGCAAGATTTAAAATCACAGTTAACACATTAAATCGAGTCAAGAATATATATACTGCATGCTGTATATCAGAAATTGGTGCTGCTTAAAAAATTCTCCAAAATCTTAAGATGAAGAAAAGTCTTAAAACCAAAAAAATCTCACGGTGGCTCTACAGGAAAGTCGTGGGATCACCAAAGTTAGTATGATTCATCCTCTTGGGACCATGAATGTCTGTACAAAGGTGCATGCTAATCAATCCCATACATAGAAGCAGGGCTAAACACGGCATTAAGTGAAAAGTAAGGGACTCACCAAAGTCAAGCGACATCAACATCCATACAGCTACACTGCTAACTGAGGAGGTTCATTAATGCCAAAACATGTCAGGTCAGGTCAGGAGTATTCAAATCCACAGCCAGAGACCAAGGCCCGTTTACTGCCGCCTGCCACCTAAGTATGGATAGGTGTTTTCTGATTCATAATATGAACAGAATAAGGGTTGAATCATTGCATTTAAGGGTTAATCATACAGTTATCATCTTTATAATCCCTTTTACCCTTGGGCCTGCAATCATTTCATTAAAGCAGAGGTCACTTTGTTCAAATAGTAGATATTTAATTGTGCAATGAGACTCTACAGATATTCTAATTCTTATATATATTCAACAGAAGGTCACCTTCAGTCAGCTGAGAAAGCTGTTCCTCACACGGAGAAGATTAATGAATAAATTCAGCACTAAAACTCCAGGGTGTAATTTTTTTCCCACCAGCGGTTAGAAAAACTCTTTTTCCTGAAGTTTGCTGTGAAGCTGAAGGCATAAAGCCTGAGGGGATCTTAGACATACAGCTGCTAATGCATTTACATTACATTCCAGCTTCTCGTCTATACCGTGTCTGGAGAGTTTAACAGTAACTGCAATCTCAGAAACGCCTTCCATTTAGAAAATCACCAACCCACAGCAAAGAGGCTAAGGATCAAAACCACATGGGTCTGATAATAGACTTAAGAAATAGAACTGAATATTACAGCGTCCTCGCTTTATTTAGTGAGGCAGAGAAGTGTCGTGAAGAAAGATGAGTCAGGCGCAGGAGCTCCGTCAGACACAAGAAGGGCGACGGAGGAAGAGTGGACATGAAGCGACTGTTAAAAAGATGAGCTATCAATTCAAGCTGAACATAAGAAGTGACTGCAGCTGTGCCTGTGGCAATAAGTTAGAATAGGAAGGCCCAGGTGGAGCGAGGGCCCAGGTGCTGCGGGCGAGGGGAGGGCCGCGCTCGCGCTAAAAGCCAGCCTCGGGGAAGTTTCCAGGCCGAAGAACGCCCGGGAGTGTGAGGTTGCACATTCTGCAGAGGCCTGACAAACTGGAGAGCCCTCCTAATCTCCGACGCTGATAGTGATAGATAATCAATGCGTGCTGGTCACTACACTGCAGGAGGTCTTCTAGGATACTGTGATCTACTTCTGAGTGAACCCACTTTGCCTCAACCTGCCTTGTACTTCTACTTCAGTTAGTGATGTCCTACAGTCGACCAGCAGCACCTATTAATGAACAGGTTATAGTGTTTTTTGTTTAATCAATACACAGACAGAAATACATTTAAAAAAATTGTTGCACAAGCTGTTTCCAGTCGTTGCCCTAAGCTACTCACCCCCTGGCTCTAGCTCCATACTTAAAAGTATAGACATGAGAATGTATGAGAGTGTATTTCCAAAAATGTATTCCTTCAAGAGTGGAGCACATAACTACTGTGCCTTGTACATTGGGACTGACCTGACCAGGCTGACAAATTGAGTCTACTAATGTAATATATTGGCTGACTCCTTCATCTAAAATGATTTACTTTTTTGGCCATCAAGCTACATAAAATAACCCATAATGATAAACAGATTAAAATGAAACACACGAGTATTGAGAGCCTTTAATATGAGCCCTCTGAGTTGAACTTGTTTGCTTACGTGATCCTTGAGATAGAACTTGAATTGAGTATCGCCGTGGCAAATGTAATTGATTAGACATGATTTGGAAAGGCATACATCTGTTTATACAGCCCCAAACTTCACCATGAACCAAACTTTGCACACCCATGTTAATTGATTTTATGGGTTGTGTGTAGACTGAAGAAAAAGTAACTTTAATCAAGTTAAATAAAGTTAAATGAAGTGTGCAGAGTAACATGGCATTGTGTCTCCCCTTTTTCAGTACAAGCTACATGCAGACACATTATATGAAAAAATGATGTTGTACATGCTTTTATTGGCAATTCAATTCACACTTGAGCTGTGTGGAAGTCATTACTTGGTCCTAAAGCAAACCCATTTTCCTTTTCAAACACGATGTCAACATCTGAAATTGACCGTTTGCAGACTACAGTGCATGTTTGAAAGGGGTTCACATCTTCACATCTGCGATTTAACCTCGACTCTGCATCTTTCATTTTGCGTCTCCGTCTTTCATGTGTGATTTAAAGTGAACATTATGTGCGGCGTTGCGAAAATATTTTGCCATAGAAGTTTGGTGGAGATTGCCCATAACTTTAATTGTCCGCCTCACATCTAAGTGAAGTGAATGTTTTATACGTGTGGTTTCCTGTTGTTTTTGAGTGTGTGTGACTGATGCGTTCAGGTCGAACCCATTCGGGCTGCATTGCATTTTGGCCCATTTCCTTCACTCTAGACAGGCAGACACTAGACAGACTGTTGTCCTAACTGTCATTGCTGTTAATGGTTTATTCTGCTGAAGCATTTTCTGTCATTTAACATCTCACCATGACATCTGTTTACATTAAGCCAGTTGCCAAACATAATGGGCACAAAATAGCTTTTTTTTTTTAACAGCATTGGAGAGTTCAAGGGTGGATTTTCCCAGCAGCCACAAGGTGACAGAGAGAGAGAGAGAGAGAGAGAGAGAGAGAGAGAGAGAGAGAGAGAAAATGACTAACCACAGCAAACACTGCAGCTAATATAAATCACAACAATTAGTCGTGATGATTTAAGGAGCATATTTTTAACTGCGCTATTTGTAATTTATATTAACAACCTGACTAGGTGCATTTAAATCAAAAGGCTGCTGGAGCTGGAGGAATGGTGCATCAGGACACAAACACAGCCAGGGTCGGCGAGAGGCTTGTTTCCCTCCGGGTTGACCGAAAGCATGTAGCGTATGTTGATGTAACTGATGTAAACCAGGTGCAGGGCAGAAAAAAAACCTTGACAGGATGAGAAAGAGATTAAATAGGCTGAAAGCTGCTCCCAAGACATTTGAATATATTAGCATGAAATCATGAATAAAAGCACTAAGCAGTGCGTCTGTAGTGATTTATAATCAGGCCCCTGTTCTTCACACATGGATGAGTTAACATGGCTTCATGTGGCTTTAAAGCTGCTCTTATCAATATTTTTATATTAACAGTGAATTAATAAACATGTGCTTGCAAACCCACACAAAGTTAGACCCCAGCTCTGCTCTATGGCTACGAGCTTTGTTGTCAGCGAGAAAATTCTCAGAAACCCATTGTATACGACTGGAGGCCGACCCACCCAGCACCAGACGGACAAACAGACAGACAACACAAGCAACCAGCTGGTGAGCATGGTGGAGCATTGAGCTGCTAAAGCATCTCCTCAGGAGATGCTGGAGACATTATTGGGGCTTTAAAGAAGAGCGAATATTGGACTTGCAAAGATGAACAAATCAATGGTCTTAATGCATTCGAGGAACCTGTTGGCTAAATAAGAGTTAATGGGATCAATTTAGCTGGACATCATCGTGTTGGCGTGGTTTATTTAAACCAGGTCTGGAAAACAGGTCCCTGGCGGTTGAGGCTTTAAATAAATCTTCTAACAGGGTCTGACGTTAAGGTTCCTCCTCAGCTTTGCAATGTCAGACTTGGGGCACACCTATATTGTGCGGCAATTGGCAAAGTGTGTGGAACTTTGTACAAGTTTGTTTGAAGCACCTTCACTTTGTGCGTTTTGGCTCAAAGGCACAATTCAAAAACATAATCAATAGGAGTTAAAATGAGCCTGGACACTAACCAGTTTAGGTATTAAGCTTTAAAAAAATGACATTTATAGTGGAAAGAATTTAAGCCTGTTTCACAGCCTGATGGGCTTAAACTGTGTCTTGAAATGTTTTTGGACCACTGTCAAATCAATCTAAGCTTCTTTTTAGACTCTCAGCTTCTCAAAATGCCATTTATAAGAATTGATGTCCTCACCAGCTGCTGTACAGAGGCCTTTTTCACTACGGATGGATGACAAATTTATGACCATCAATACCTGTGTGATATTTCAAACGCACTTTTCTTCATCTGTTTGAAGCTCCTCAGCATTGCTTTTGTTATTTCCACTGGGGCCCCCATGCTAAAAATATACACCTTTCTGACTACTAAGACACTTTGGATGAAAGCGTCTGACTAGCACAGCACAGGACATGTTTCCAGTACACCATCACTATTTATTGATGATATTTCAACTGTTGCAAAATGATACATGGCTGCCCGTGCATCCCCTGACCACAACCCACCAGGGAGCCTTGTCATTACTCAGTGTGGCTGTGGTAACAACACAGCAGGGAGGGATGGCCTTCGGGCAGTCGGACACTGTTGCTAAACGCTCCACGCCATGTTGCTGCTGAATTAGTGCACTGGGTCAGATTAAAAAATGGGATGAGAGAGGTCACTGCTGCTGGAATACACACACACACACACACACACACACAGATAACACATCTGGGATAAGAAAGACAAAATGGAGGGAGACAGATAAGCAGCCTGAGTAATGTAGATCCGTCATAAAGAAAGACGCCCACAGGCTGAAAGAGACTGCACGCAACAGAGAATCATCTTAAAGTGACTAAAATCACACACACATATGCACACGCACACACACACACACACACACTGAGCGAACCGCTTTCATCAAAGTTCTAGATCAGATAGCAGCCGTCTCATCAGCGCAAAGACGACAACACTTTGCTGGTTAAAATCCTTTAAAATCTTACACAGTGCACTGATCTGAAAACGGCTTAACACCACACACACGCACCTTCCTTTACCCAGTAAGAGCATAACTAACCTCTCTCTGGAACACATCACCCTTCAATAACTCCTAAATCAGCACACAGTCAATTTTGCACGTTACATTATCTCAGTATTCTAGCAGGGGTATGTGTGTGTGTGTGATATCAACAGTTAGGTCTTGACTGTTTTGGTCTACAGTATGTCTCTATTTATTTCTATGATAAGTGATGAGGAGTGTGGGTGGATCTTGCTGTGCAAACTAGCTCCATGCTGTGTGAAGGCAACAATGGCAACTCTTGCTGGTTATTGTTTCATGTAGAAAAAAGAGTGGGTGGCACACATACACACGCACAAACACTCTCAGTAACATCACCTTTGGTTGTTAGTAGTTTATCTCAGTCTCAGTTCAGAAAGATGCTAAAAGTAGTAAGCACAAGCCTGATTCCAAAAAAGCTGGGGCACTGTGGAATACGAACTGTTTACTGACAAGGGTTTTACAAAGTCTTCCTGAGTCCATGTATATAATCTCCTTTATCCAATCACGTGTTTGACAAAGTGTTGAACCTCTCTCCATCCTCGCTTGTGAACGACGAGTCTTTCCAGGATGAACCTTTCATACCCAGTCATGATACTATCACCTGTTACCAATGAACCTGTTTACCTGTGGACTGATCCAAACAGGTGTTTTTGGATCAGTCCACAACTTTCACAGTCTTTTGTTGCTCCTGTCCCGACTTGTGTGAGACATGTTGCTGCCATCTAATTCGGAATAAGCAGATATTTACAAGAATCAATGAAGCTGATGAGGTCAGACATTAAATATATTGTCTTTGTGCTGCTGTCAATTGAATATATTTCAAAAATAATCAGCAGTTTCAGCATATCAGCATTTTCTGTTTTATTTATGTTTTACATTGTCCCAACTTTTTGTGGAATCAGGGTTGTAAAATCTAATGTGAGAATCACTAATCAGGTAGCACAGGCAAACTATTTTTATATGGATGGCCAGGCCGAGAACAGTGGCACTATTTCAGGTCACTCACTCTTTGCGTGGCAAGCTTACAGATATAACTTAAAGAACCATACAGTACAGAATTCTTTTTTAAAAATAAACCTGAACCACCCTCAGGACAAGCATTTTCAATGGAATGAAAATTGTAGCTTCAATGGGCCACTAGTGGAGCTTTACACTTTTATTCATGCTTTTTTTCTCTATCCAGTTCTTTAACTGCCTGCATGCAATATTTAATAGTGCTAGATTGTAACTGTCTGTCCAGATGTGAAAATGCTTAGCCCACAGCAATATGCACCTCACTGTGACACACACACGCACATATGCACAGCTCCTGATGTCGTTTCAGTTTTTCCTGCTGTGTATTACAGTCGAGTTCAGCTGCATTCAGTGTGGTTTGGTCTCTGTGTGTGTTTTGATGTAAGATGCCGCTGGATGTCCAAGAGAGATTACTTCAAATCTGTAGAGCTGTAACACATCCAAGGCAAAGCTGGGGCTTTCAAAAGCAAGCGCACACGAACACACAGGAACACACGTGCCTCTGCACGGACAGCACGCAGACACGGCCTGGTTCCAGCAATTTGGCTTTTTGAATCATATTTTGTGCCAATGTTCAATATCTTTAATTTGGCCCATTTTCTTGGCATAACATGAATCAAAACCCGACTCAGAGAACACAAGTTTCCTCTTGTGGAAGAGCTTCTGAAAAAGCATTTAAACAATTTTGGGATGCTAAAACCCTCCATTACAGCTGAAATCTGTAACTTTCCCAGCATTGCCATCCTCTCCAGTGGAGAGAGGTAATTGATGTGAAGCTGGGACCGAAGCAAAGATGTTGGATTCGTTGTGTGGGAGCCTGCTGTTTGAGTCGGCAACTGCAACACTTGCAAAATTGCATCAAGCAAGTGAAGTGTGATACTGCTGGGGCTTATGCTGCTGATTTAAATGCGTGAAAACACGAACGTGGAATGGAGCACCTCTCTGTGCTGGCTGTGTCCCGAGCATGAATTTATGGGCACCGGCAGCCAGAACAGGTGTGACCTGAAGAGCTATGACAGTCTAATCAACATTTCTCTACAGCAGAGCAGGCAGAGGCTCTGTTTATAGCAAATGTGCTGGTTTGTGAGGTTTACGATATTCCAGATAAGATAAACCTTTATTCGTCCCACAGTGGGGATACATGAAAGGTTTATTGAAATGATGGATACAAGTGTTGGTGTTAGCTACTCTTGAAGATAGCAAGGTCCACTAATTCTATTCATTAATATGGGAAAGAAGTCTGTGTATCAGAACTTTTTCACTAAAAACACTGAAGACTGAGACCGAACCCTGAACTGAACTGAGCAAAGCTGTCAGAAAACCAAAACAATGGCCTGAAAGGTGCTAAAATTCTTCGTATGATTGAGGGGAACTGAGCTGTCTTGGGTTCATCATTCGAGCAAGCCCTTCCACATAGCACATAGTCATTTGATCCATCCACAAAAATCTATTTGTGCATATAAAAATACTGATTATTGTAGCTTTAGTGCTATTCATTGCTGTGTTAGACACTGATGAGGTTGTTTTACCAAAAAACTGCTTTGTGTACTGACTGTTAATCTGTGACTGTTAAATGATAAATTTTACAAAGAATACACACATAGCCATAACATGCACACACACACACACACACACACACACACACACACACACAAGCATTAGGGTACCTGAGGATGGATGACTAAAGGTCTCTCTGGGCTGAACGGGGCCTGTTGGAGATACAGATTTATAACAGGCAGCTGAGAGATTGAAGTGTAGGTGTAACAGATCTTGAAGCGTATGACTTTCCACTATTGGCTCAGTTAATTGGCTTTCTCTGTTCTTGTGGCAAACAATGGGCAACTTGATTGCGGAGCCCGTCCCTGCTGTGCCCGAGGGTCCTGCTGCAAAACCAGCTGCACTCCACTTTCTTTATTGTTCAACTACAGCAGGTTTTTTTTTTTAAAAATTGCTCTGAGATTGCAATACTTTTTTCAGCCTTCAAGATTTGTTTTATTTGAAGAAACACTATATCTGGATCCCCACCAGCATTTAATCAATTGTTCCTTGGCCAAGAGCCTAACTGCTCCCCAGTAATCCATTCATCAGTTTAGCAAACATCCCGCTGACAGACACACTAATAAAAACAAACGTGCGTGGATTAAGTAATGAAACATTAATGTGATTCATTCAACACAAGTGAAAGAAGAATCCGATGCTGATATTAGAGCCCACAACATCTACATTCATGAATGTGGTGTGAAAAATGCATAGTATAACAAAGGCATTCAAAAGCCAATACAACTGTCAAAGGCACTCAGAGGGCACAAGGCAACAAAACTAGCCCGTCTGAAAAACAAGAGTGATTCTATTTTATCACATTCACCCTGCTCTCCACAGTGTGCGCTTGAGTGTAGCTGAGCTGCAACCTCTGACCTTCCATTCTGACTTAATGTGGCTCATTAGACACACTGATTACAGGATAATTAAGAACCATGCTGGTTAATACCCAGACGGAGTTCCACTCCTACCCAACAGCTTCACCAGGACACTGATAATCAGAGATAAGCACTTTGTACCACAAAGGGGTTACAAAACACACACACACACACACACACACACACACACACACAGAGAAAGCTCTGCATAGCCAAAATGATTCTTAATAGCTTAATAGTTTAGGAGCATGATCCCAACCCTGCAGTTAGGAATTCAAGTCCCACTGGGGAAACCTTTGAGCAAAATATATAGATTTACTGAGAGCTGTTTTGCATTAAAGTGTAAACCACATGACAACAGAAACAGACCAATCAATCCCCTGGAACAAAGATTACACACTGTGGACGCTTATTATGGATTACAGTATATCCTCTCAAAATGGAAATCATAGGTGACAACAGTTCAAATTGATTTATTTAACAGTTAAACAGTTAACAGTTAAGGCAGCAATGATTTATCTTTTTTGGCCACGTAGGGGCTGAGCAGGTAGGTGGAACATGGAACTGAGGGGAACTGCATGGTTGGGCGATGCATGTGTAGGTTTGTAACTACACATTATCATTTGATCCATTTTTAATATAAAATATTCATTAATAGAGCTTTAATTAAAGGAAGGTAAAATGTGGTTGCTTCAGGTTAGGTTGAAAATTCATTTCATTTACTGTTTGTGCACTCAGAAGCTCATTTGCATTTTGTGAGATCATGCTTACTTCCCCACATTTCATCTGTCCTGTGCTGAACAAACACACTCACACTGGGGCAGACGCTGGGGCAGAAGGATGGTGTGATTGGGAACTTGCCTGGGTTCTAATCCCAAACATCTGCCTCGTTGGAGAATCCTTGAGCACAACAACAAATCCCTGATTTCTGAGGATGGAGCAACTTTTGTAAAAGCTCCTCCTCTAGGAACTGTATGAAATCATAATGTGTTTGCACCATCCATCAACCTGCACCATCCATCAAACGCCTGATATGATGATAGCCTGTAAAATGCTCAGCAGGGACCATCTAATATACCATCATATTCTGAGTAATGGCTTTAAGAAGCCAATTAATTCAGTCATATTTAATGGTGAGTCTTATATTTGTGCCAGCCGTCATATTTCAAGAGGTGAATTGCTCATTGTGTCCCACATGGTGAGATCAGTTCAGGATCAGAGTCAGTCTGTCCTTCAAGCATCACGTTAAAATGTGGAGGTATGACTGATCTTTAAAAAAACGACACTGACTCGACTGGTGAGGGGATAAAAACAAAGGTCACACTTTCAAACTTTGAAAGGTCATACGAAGACCACTGGTCTAATCTTTGACAAATTTAGAATGATGGGCGTTAATGTCATCTGTGTGTTACATAATATATCAATGCTGTACAGAATTCAGCTGTGTGCAAAGTAGGAAAAAAACATTTAAATATATTAAGTACTAGAGCATGGTTTTGTAAATAGTCAGCAGTAATGTTTGTAATAAAAGGATAAAATGTGCAGAAATGACTCTTTTATTTCAATCTCTTTTAATCTCTTTCACAACACAGGCTCTGTGGTTTCAGTGCTCCTTGCTCACCAAGTGTTCTTAGGGCCCTGTCTGGCTGACGTCACCTCGGCGTTAGCGTGCTGTTGACACAACGCCTTGATCTACGTCACCAAGTCTGAGTCTTTCAACAGAAGAGAAAGAAAGAGAGAGAGAGAGAGAGAGAGAGAGAGAGAGAGAGAGAGAGAGAGAGTGGAAAGCCAGAGTCAGCAGAAAAAGCTGGGTGCAAAATAACTGATGACGTTCTGACAAAGCACAAGTCTGTGTGTATGTGTGTGCGTGTGTTTGTGTGTGTGCGCACGTTTGAATCTGTCTTTGTGAGAACCAATTTGAGTTTCAGACCTTGGGAGTAAGGACATTTTTGGAAAGTGAGGACATTTGGCTGGTCCTCATTTTCGGGCAAACCTTCAAAAGGTTATCTGAAGGTTCAAACTTGAAGGAGCATTATAATTAGGTTTAGGTTCCAGTTAGGGCAAAGGCAATGTTAGGCATTTAGTTGTGATGGTTCCAGTTAGGGTAAGGGTCTGGGGAATGCATTACATCAGTGAAGGTCCTCACAAGTATAGAACTACAAATGCGTGTGTGTGTGTGTGTCTGACAGTATTTCTCTCTGTCAGAAGCCAATGGCGCTCCAATGTCAGCCATTCAGGTGAAGGGATGACATGCACTGACATATTGTTATTCTCTCATGCTGCAGCGCTCCTTTCTCCATACGTCACCTGAAGTCCTCTTTAAAGAGTCCATCACTGTCACACTTCCTCTATTTATGTTTTATTTATATCTCATTTCTGTGTTTGTGCAGAAGTACGTGCTTCATCTGTCTAATGAAGGTCAACATACTCAGTGTGTGTGTGTGTGTGCTGCTGTGTGTTCTCATTTTGTTCTTTCATCCTTGTATAAAGCAGTTTAGGCTTTAGACTTTAAGAGACAGTGTGCGTGACTGACGTCATGTTTGGTGATCTTCACTTCAAGCAGCAAGATTAAAGTTTGTACTTGGCTTTAGATTAGAATTGGAATATGTTAGCATTAGAGAAATTGACCCATAGTTGACATTTTTCATTAGAAATGTCAATTTAGTTTGTTTAATGATTTGCATGTTCCTCAAACCAAGAGGTGCACTGCAAACACATCATCCAAAGAACAGTAGTAGAATGAGACTAAAAGTCAAAAGTCCTCCTAGGAGTTGGACATAGGCTGCACTGTTCACATTATAAAAGTGTTGGATGTGATGAAAAAAAGAACATAGTAGCAATTTTGCTATTTGTAGAGCCTCACCATTGTCTGGTGGGGCTAAAAATGTAAAGAGGGTGGCACTTGAGGGAAAGGCACAAGGTTATTAAAATCAAAATAGGTTTTATCCATTTTTTTTTTAACTTTTTGAGCATGAACTTGCTCAGCAAAATTTCATTTATGATACTTCTTATGTACGACTAGCAAATGGATCCAGACAGAAGTCAGACAGAAGACATACACTTCTATTCTAATTAATACAACTGCTAAACAGGCTGCGTGTGTGTGCTTCATTTGCACTTTACACATGTAACCGTGTCTTTCTAGGTTTCCAATGTATTTTCTGCATGTAACTACAGTGATTGTGTATTGACCCCTGAGTGCAGCCAAGGTTTCAGAGTGTCTTACACAGCACTACTGTGGCTGAACACATCCTTTGTAGACACTAACAGCGTCCTGAAGCTGCTCCTGCTGACGTGCTGATTGCACTGCACCGCCTCTGTAGACAAGAGGTCCCGTGCACGTGATCAGAGGCATGAGCTGAGACGCAGAGGCCACTGAAAGGTCGAGACACAAAGCAGGTTCAATTTGAAGACAGCAAGGCATAACATCTGTGGGCAGCCCGAGGAGGTGCTGTTACAAGGTTTGATGTCTTCACTCTCTCTTTTGGGAATCAATGGGCCATGCTGGCACAAAGTGATTCTGCGGCTGATCATGTGTAGAAGGTCTTTTGATTGACTTGTGGAAAAAAGTACCATTTTTTGCCTGATTGCTACACTTGGCAAAAGGACAAGAGGTAAGAAAAATATTTGGGATCATCCTCGGCTGTGGATAATTCCATGGCAATCTGGCCAGCGAGGAGTTATCTAGCTGCAGATATTGGTCCAAAGTGTTGTTACACAGCCTGTGTAGACAGCTGGATTGATTAAACGGAGGCATACCTGTTCTGTCAGACGTGCATGAGATGGATAACTGAAAAACTGAGTAGACACACTTTTTCACTTATTTCGGACTGATCTGAAATTTGGCATTTACAGCAGAAGAAAGGCCTGTTATGAACAGGATTTGAGTACTGTCATGCTTTGGATGATGTAAATAAACCTGAACCATTTTTTTCACACAATATTATTTACATTTGCACCATTAGAGTCATGCTACTGTGCTAGTGGTTCCAGTTTGCACTGTGTCATCAATGTATCACTCAATATAGGCTTTTTACCAAATAACGCATGAGCTGGCTGTGACACAGTGATAAGATTTCAATGACATCTCAATTTAGATTCTGGCCCTCAACAGAGTTTTATTTAACAACATTTATAGATGACACATAGGACAGAACAAATACAGTTAATGTGCAAACAAACAAGGTCAAATGTGGGTAAGTCAGCATGTGTTTATGGACGGTGTTGGGAGTCAGCGGGCCTGTGCATGTGCACATTACTCATAAAAAGATTTCTAGTTCATATTGACACACATTTATGCAGAAATCTGATCTGTTCAGGGAAAGACATACAGGAGTGTAGGAGTGTAATGATGACCACTGTGGCTGTAGAAAAGGGTCTCTGCTTCCTCTCTGATGGATTTCCAGCTCTATCATTATTGACTGTCGGTGCAAAATTGTGGCTCTAGATAGAAGCCATTATTCTGTGATCTCAGGAACTGACACCAAACCCTACATCACTGAAAGGATTTCTGCTTTCAAACTCCATTGTACAGTTTGTGTCACATTGTTTGCAGTTGGCCAGTTTGTGACCTTGGAATCATAATCTGACATCTGAGTGATTATCAGATATTTAGTTTAGAAGTTGATCCTTGATAGCAAGGATATGCAGTAAAATTCTCTTTTTTTGCCAAAAGTAATAGGCCCCCCAAAAGGTACTGTAAATATATATTACCTAAATCCTATCACATTTATAAATGGGGGTTTCCGGACCAAGTGAATTGTGATAGAACCATCTTATCCTGAGAACTAATTTTCCAAAACATCATATGGCTCTATCCAGCCATCATCAGGTCAACATTTCAGTGTGTCTAACACTTTGTGACCAAATACCCACCAAATTACAAAGGAAGAAGGCTTGCTGGGAAATGCTAATTTGTCAGTGACCTTGCTCCCTGTCATCTGTGATAATTTTCCCAACCTTTTACCAAGAAGCAAGTGTTCTTCTGCAAGTGGACGATAAGTTAGGAGCATAATGTGAAGAGCTTTATAATATCAGCTGCTTCATGTTATCCTACCGGATTGAGACAATAAGCAAGGAAGCAGGTGTTTCTCTGACACTTATTACACCACCACTATCAAAGCAGGTATCAGACTTCGGTCTGCAGTCAGCAAGGCTGTGCACCTTTATACGATGATGCATGGGTCAAAGGAGTTCGAGACTCACAACATTTTTTTGGATTGACTCACATGCACAATCTCAGGTTCATGTTGGTGTGTGTGTCATATATGATCAGTGGAAGTGAAACAGGAGAATTGATGATGGAAAGGGAGGCTGGATTGCTCCCAGGTAAGGGGGACAGGTACTTGAGCATATGGAAAACAGTACAATCCCTCTGGCCACTTGCAGCTTGGTATTTAGAGGACATAGGGAGATCCTTAAACAGCCCAACAGAGGGAAATGTCCATACATATGATATTATAAAAGCCTAAGCTTGTTATGATCTGGTTCTGAGAGAACATGAGCAGACACAAGGTTCTGTCACACACTTGAGTTCTGCCGTTCAAAATCAGATCATTTATATAATCACAAAGTGGGTGTAGTGCAACATCCAAGGAGAAATAAACAATGCTCTGTTTTCTTCTGTTATATGGATACCACCCAAGATATTTCTAAAAGAGCTGAGCCAAGTGTATAGATATGTGACGGGATGAAAAGGGATGAAATGAAATGAATCGCCAAAGATATCAAAGGAAATAGCAGACACATCGGCTCATGAGCTGCAAAACAAAAACCTGGACAGCGTAAAGAGAAAGGATTTGACCTGAGCAAGTGTTGAGGGCCGGATACATCAGAGTGGGGTCTATTCAGGTGTGCAGGCCAGAATCATGGAGATGGAACCGCTTAAAAATATATACACTCCGCTGCACACAACCTAAATCCGACACTGATTGACTATAGCAGAGATGTGCCAATTTCATTATGCTGTTTAGGTTCTGACTACATAAGTAATCCAACTGTCAGTAACTCGTCAAAAAGTGTGACTGATGTCGATTGCCGCCATGTTAGTAGCTCATTCTTTGAGAAAAAGTCAGATGGTCATGAGGTATTTACAGCAAAAAAGCTGAGATATATATGATTTTTTGTGTTTTTCTCATGGTGAAAATTGTGTACCAAGTTTCTTTCTTTTCTCTCCTCTTTTTGTTCCATTCAGAGGCTGAAAATGAGATTTCTGCTCAAAGCTAATGAGCTGCCTTTATGGGCTCATTTTCTGCTTTTTTCTCCCACTCTTTATTTTCCTCCTTCACACTCTTGCTCTTCTGAGTCTGCTTTTCAGCTTGTCTACCCCTTTTAGCCAACATAAAGTCTTTTTCTCTCTCTCTCCCCTCGCCAGCATTTCATTCATCCAGGTCCTCTCTGGGGTGCGGCCCATAAGATTAAGGGTTTTGTGGGAGAGCTGAGTCCCAGCGAGGGCTGCTCCAAGCCAGATCAGCCCCCTCTGGAGCCACAGCTGGCCTCAGGGACTAAATATAGAGAGAGAGTTTAGGCCTTGGTAATCCACAGAGAAAAACGAGGGTGAAACAGATACTGAGACACAAGGAAGGAAGATCGATTTAGATAAAAACCCCAAAGGCTTGTTGCACAGCGAGGGAGAAGAAACAAATTTAATAAAGACAGCGAGAAAAAGCAGAGCATGAGAGCATAAAAGAGCTTGTACAATCGAAACCTCCGTAGTGGATTGAGGTGATTTAAGACACACCGCCCTGGCCTAAAGCTGAAAACACCGAGTAGATCACATCAGCAGCAACACTGAGGTCAGTCCCTCTGCACACACACATTATAACCTCATCATGAAGCTACAGCACCAGAGCCTCTGTGGCACCAGGAGCACATTTAATGACATTCTATTTACATTGCAGGTGATGATTTTCTAAAGCATACTGGTTGTTTGACTTGATAAATGCATTCTTTCTATCATCTGGTTAGCCATTAGTTGCAGATAATGTCAATAAATTATAAAAATTAACTTGCACATAATTGAAATTTGGTTGAGAAATGTCATCCATTTAGTTCCCTTTAACATTATCATTGTCGTAATGTGTATCATTGTGTTCAAATGTTGGTGGTAAGCCCAGACATCCAGGATTCTTCATTCAGCTCCCAAACAACAACTGGGTTGTAAGGTCCACTCACTATCTTCTTCCATCACTTTCAACTGCTTCTCGCAGTCATCCCTCCATTACAACTGAGCACGCTCTCTCTGATGATCGATGCCGAGTTCACACCGCGGGACCGTAGTCCTGATTTTCCACTCGCCAACAGTTGTTCAAGATCGCTGCCAGATCAGAGGCAAATCAGCGTTCGCTCGGCGCTCACTCCTGTGAGTGATGATCGCAATGTGAACTGCTCAATGACGCAATCTGAGAGCTTGCTAATGCCTCGCCGACACCCTAAGGTTATCAAGCAGGCTGAATATCTGGTCATGTTGGGGAACCATTCAACGAGCTACAGCCAATGACATTGGCCGAGTGGAGGAAGGAGAGACGGAGGAGCACTGGAGCAGCAGCCTGAAACCACATGCAACACGACAACAACAACGTTTCTTGCTGCAAATCAGGGAGCAAACAAACTGGACCACTCGTTTCTTGCAGACATCCTTTTTGGAAGAAAAAACGTGGGGCATCGCTACTCGTATATGTTTTCATGACAAAAAGTAGTTTGGAGACCAGACAGACTCATGGGTGATTGCTCCTGGTGAAAAATCTTGTAACGTGTGACCCCTCATGTAGTGTGAAAACCACGACAACCTTGACTTAAGGCTGCTCAAACATTTTTGTTGCAGGAGATGACCAAACATCATTATCCTTTTAATGAAGTCCACATCTTCCTACTGTTTGTCTTCTGGACTTGAGTCTTGACAACATAGCTTGTGAATGCAATGCTGCTCTGACTGCTCATGTCTGGGATGTTGGACCTCGTCATTACCACACACCTGAGCTACAATTAAGCAGCAGTGAGGTAGTCAAAGATTTGGAGGAGGATGTGTCGGGGTAGGCACACGACCACCTGAGAGGGAGGAGCTGGACCAGAGGTCTTCACTGATCACCTTGGTTCATAGTATCTAAGATCCAAGAAGAGCTGGTTTGGGCCGAGTCTCAGGTCTGTATAGCCTATACGCAGTGAATGTGGGCAGACTGGGCATCAGTTCTGATCACTTGGTGCATCATAATCAGATATTATTCAGAACAGGTCTGACTGTCATTCAGATCTCTTACAATCAGAACTGTTAGGATGTTGGTATTGGTTTTCAATCACAACATTGAAGTGAAGAAAGCTAAGAGATAGATATGTCACATTTACACTTAAGATCATTGAGTCACAGTGTAAATATCCTGCAGTGTCAAAGAAAACAGCGACAAGTGTTGAGCTGGTGCTTGACGAACAAAGACAAAGGAGGGACTGATATCTACAATGTTTAGAGGTTTGACAAACGAAGTCCACTACTCATGCTGAAGTATGATAAATCAATCTATTAATTTCAGTCCTTCAGCCAGGAAAAAACAAAGTGAAACCGGCCTTCAGTCTGGATTACATTACAGCCTCAGCAGGAGGAATGAGACCTAACTTCCTGTGTCAGCTCCATTTGTGCTTTGTCGCAAGTGCCACTGATACTGCTGAAGCATAAAATGGAGAAGGAAGAAGCCAGTTTCAGCCCGGTTCCACCAATCGAACATATGCAGAAAAAAAAAGTCCATGTGGTGACGGTGTTGACAGGAAGATAAATGGGATTGATTTTACACTAACAGTGGCTCATCCAGCCAGGCTCATTTTAAAGGAGGAGCAACTTAACAATTGGCTACTAACTATCTACACAAACCATCAATGGTGACAGCCGGCCATGCTGTTGGTGGACCAGAAGATAATTTGGTATAATCTGCACACAAACACACGCAACATTTCCCACAGAAGTCAGTCCCACATTAGTTATGCCACACTGAAAGACGAAAGATGTGTGTGTGTGTGTGTATGTGTGTGTGTGTATGGGTTCACTTATGTCCAAATTGGGGATGTACACTAGACTCAAGACCAGTTGATCCGGGACAGCAGTGCAATTGGGGACAAAAAGTGGTGTCCTCAATTTGGAAAACTGTGATTTTTAGGTCAACAGTTAAGGTTATTGCTAGGTTCAGGTTAGGGTTAGGTTAAGGTTAGGGTTAGGTTAAGGTTAGGGTTAGGTTAAGGTCAGGTAGTCCTTCAGGTTAGTCTCCAGGAAAAGAAATGTAAGTCTATGTAAATTCCCCAAAAGTGACATAAGTAAAGACTGTGTGTGTGTGTGTGTTCAGTGGGCTATATATATGTAGAAATACAGTGGAGGGTAAAACCACCTAAACTCAGTTCAACTATCTTTAAAGGGTCAGTTCCCCCAAATTGCAAAAATTCTCGCTCCCCTGTTCTAAAGATTTATGAACTGACCCTTTACCAAACACAAAACAAGTTTGGAGTTAAACCAACTTTACAGACAGACATAGTGAGTTATAAAATAACAGGACGTCAAATATAGAAAAGAAAATCATTGCATGTCTGATACTACTACACATTTTTGAGTTGATTTAGCCTAGGATTCTTTCCATGTGTGGATATGTCAGCAAGCAATTTATGTAAAGTGCTTTTAACACACAAGACTGCCACAATGTGCTCTACAGAGTGAAACAGGATTTGTAAACCCATGAGAGCAAAAACTTACAGAAAGCCTTTACATTCTTAAGGCTTAATTTACTGCAGCCATCCATCCTGCACACGGAGTTCTGCAGCCTTCCATCTCGAAAGCTTGTGCCTTGATTATGTCCTGACACTTCCCCTTAAATGGCTTTAAAAGGCTGATTTGTATTTTTTTACTCCTCTACTTTTCTAGCGTAACGTCATGGTAAGACATGTAGGACAAAACTCCCCAGTCTTCAAAGTACATACGAAGCTTCTGCATGTCTGAGTTCGACAAATCAGATGGATATCTTTCAATGTTATGATGTTTTAGAGCAAAATTCCTCCTGCGCTGCGGTGGAGGCATACTACTGTCACATGCAGGCTTGTTGCTGATATACTGGTGCAGAGCAGAGTTACTGAGTTTGTGTTAACCACCAGAAATATGCACTTGCACGCGTTTCATTTGACATCACCGTGTGTTGCCATATGTTGCACTGTACTGAGAAAAAAGGTTGACTACAAGGACAAAGATCACCTCTTGATTTCTCTTACTCAGACTGCTGAAGTCTCAAATTAGCTTCAGCTGAACTTCAGAATGTCCCCCATCATTTACATGGCAGTCACACTACAAAGGTATCGATAATTACAGCAGCCAGCAACTCTTTAAACATGCATACTGTTTGGATAATGTATGAGTGTTATATCCAAATCAAACGATCAAACTTCTTACTTAAAAACACATTTGGATAAACATTTTTCCACACTTTACGACAGTGTCCCAGGTATAATTTCTACCAGTGTGTTCAAATACCTCAATAAAGCTGCTGTGCTGTGTTCTCATCGCTGCATCATTACATGAAAATGAAACCGATCTAGACCTGGACGTCTCAAAATATATTTTTACACATTTCTCTGACTTCATATTGACATATTTGGCATCTAGAATTTTGACTGGGGGTGAAGCTTGGTAGCATGCAATCGTCACTGGTTCAGTTCCAGATCTTTGTTACACATCATACACCTCTCTCTCCTGTTTCCTGTCTGTCACATTGCTACAAAAATAATTTTTAAAAAATCCAAATTTTGACTGGCGTATTAGGCCATTGTTGGCAATTTTGCAAATCCATGACAGTATTGGATTTTATATGATGTTTTGCATCAATGCATCAAAGTATCTTGATCTTCATTTCCTGGAGAAACAAAAACAAGCACAGATTTAAGGTTGTTTGTACTGTATGTTAAACTGGTCTATGTTGTTTGTTTGTTTTTTTTACTTTTGCAAGTATAAATGTAAAAAAATATAAATTTGAGCACCTGTTGCTGATTAGAGAGTAAGAAAAACATCTAAAGACAAAAAATCGAGGAAAAAGTTGCAATTAGTGCTGAAAAAATAAAACAGAATTTATGCATGAGAGATTAACAAGCTCTTAATTTAGCAAATTTTTTCACTTCTTTGCATCATGAAGAGACGACTACTTTTCTGCTCTGAAAGAGACGTGTGGTGTGAAAAAGGAGCGGTGACACTGACAGAGAAACTAGCTATTTTATGACATAAATTCCAAACTGTTGAGTTTGAGATTGAAGTGTGCATTTGTTCAATTCCTTCATCACTCCATATATTGTATATATGGGTTTCTATCAGAGAGGACTGGGCCATAAATACACACAAGAAGAAAACAAGGAAAGAGACAATGACAGATTGATTGGATAGAAATGATAGGACGGCTCTGGTGTAATGCTGCGGCTCGTCTCGTCCTCCAATCATGTTTGGGCAGCTTTGAAGTGTGAACAAGTTGGGCACTTGGAGGGTTCTAATTATAAAAGCCTTAATCAGCAGGGAGCAGAGGGGAAGTGTGTGTGTGTGTGTTCATACACTTTAACTGAGATACTGCTGAGGCCTAAGCACACTTACAGAAGTGAATGTGCGTACGTGGGATGGAGTGTGTGTGGTGGAAAATGGATACAAAATGAGTGTATATGCCTATGGATACTGTGTCTGCGTGAGTGTGTATGTGCACCTAAATGACTTTGCACCGCTGAAATGAGTATATGGATGAGGATGATGTGTATGTATGTGTATAGGCTGCTGTGTGAATGTGGTTGAAAATAGCCCTAAAGTGAGTGTGTATGTCCTCAATTTGTGTGTGTTCCAGGGTGTGCACAACCAACAGTGGGTATAAAATACTGATGATACTGTACGAGAAGGAATGCATGAGTGTGTGTTTGTGCTGGTGTGTGTCCATGCATTTAAATGTGTGTGTATAGCAACAAGCATACTGCATTACAAAGATAACAAGATGAGTCACTTTATTTCCAGTCTTCCTCATTACCTTTAAATTGTCTTCCCGACAGGTGAAGAAAAGCTTGCTGATACACTCAACAGTGCGTGTGCCTGTGTGTGTGTGTGTGTGTGTGTGTGTCCACAATACGGACACATCAGGAGCGTAATTCTTCTAATAGGTTGTTTATCACGCCGCATTCCCCCTCGCATGCAGGAGTGCATGTTGTCATTTTCTTCTTCATTAGTTTCTTTCGAGGCCAGCGCTTCCTCAGCAGCGTGCCGCCACTTTGCTTTCATCTCCGCTTACATTGAGGGAAATCAATTCCTGATTACGCCTCCAAATGAAATGAACCTATTACCTTTTTGGCTTTCTTCTCCATTCCTCCTTCATTATACTAGGAATTCCTCTCCGCTCCGGTGTTGCCCTTATTAAGTGATCTGCAGTCTGTTTGTGAGAGTGCAGAAGTTGGAGAGTTCCTTGGGTTCAGTTAGGATGTGTAAACAGGATTAGATGAAGAGGTCGCGACACCTTGTGACAAAGTTGTAGCCTGGTTCCAGACCTCTGAATCGCCGCCCGTCTCTGATTTGTTCAGTGATTCATAGGGCTGGCATTATGCAGTAACTGCTGTTTCAACCAGTTGGTCAAACAGCAGTTGGACAGCAGGAGAGATTAAAAATAGTGATGCCACCTTCCTGTAGCTATCTAGCTACACATATGATAAACAGAAAAATGGCCAAAAAAACTCATCTATAAGTCAACGCAAAGAAATAACAACTCCCAAACTTAACTGCTTTAACTGCTGCTACCACAGCTTGTGTCAGCTGAAAGTGACGTTGGTAGGTCAGATACTTCACTCACTTTGTTAGGCCAAAACTGGCCTTGTAGATGACAATAAGATTGGCGACATCATCTTCATGTAACTGCTGAGCTGCATGCATGAAAAAAAGCCCCAAATATACAGCAAGTGTGAATAAGAAAGGTGCTGCAGCAAATCTTGATTTACAAATAACAACTCTAAAATGTCGTAGATTGATGTGAGAAACATTAGTTGGATGTAGTGACCGCTACAGTAGCTTCTGTGTCAGGTGAAAATGATGTCAGTGGGATGGATACATCACACGTGCATAAACAAAATCTGTGCTATTTTCAGACTGAACGCTGGCCTGCAAGAGCAGCACAACTTGGTCTGCACTGATACTCACAACTTATGGTACTACATTTATTGACAAAACAGTTTTGCTGCAGCAGTTTTTTTTTTACAATCAATTAATCTCACAATACGTTTTTGATTAAGTCTTTAGTGCATAAAATGTATAAAAAATTGGGAAAACCCTAAGAAGACTCAAGATTTTGTACTTAATCTTACCAGGAGCCAAAGGACCATATTTGTAAAACTACTATTTCATGTGATAACTGACCCAAGACACCTATTTGAATCTAGTATTCACCAAAAGACTGGTCGATATCATTTTGGAAATTCCATCTCCATAATCTTTTCCACATTGCACTTTAAATTAATTTTGAAATGTGCCTGTCATTAGTCATTAGTGAATGCTAATGAATGAGATCATCAAATTAAAAAATGTCTGATTCTATATCTGATCCAGGATGCACAGGAACTGATGCATGTTGGACAAAAGGTTTGTATTTAGCAATTACAAGCAAAGGTATAGCCTGATGTTTATTGCTTAAGGGAACGGTTTTTCATTTTGAGAAATGAGGTTATTGGCTTTCTTGTCTAGAGTTTGATGAGAAAATCAATAGGACTGTCCACCCCCTGGATTAGCCATCGTAGCTAACTTCATAGGGATCTGCAGCTGGTGCAACTTGGCAGCTAACAGAACTGAATGAATAAAAACACTATATAATTGAAATCAGTATCTAGGTTATTCTTTTTCTCTTCAGTTGTTAGTTGAGATGGATTGTTACTACTCTCATGTCTGTAGACTAAATACTAAGCTAGAGTCAACAGGCTGTTAGCTTAGCTTATCATAAAGAAATGGAAGCAGGGAGAAACAGCTAGCCTGTCCATTAAACCACAAACTTGTGTGCGGAGTAAACAAATAAGATGTGTTAAAGGTTTAAAGGTAAGATTTAGTGGCATCTAGCTTTCAGGGTGCAGAATGCAGCCAAGAGTAGGAGAGCCTACGGTGGCCGCGAAAAATGGAAAAGGCCCCGGTTTGTCTGTTCTGGACTACTGTAGAAACATGGCGGTGCAACATGGCAGAGACTCCTTGGAAGAGAACGTGCTCCCTCTGTAGATGTAAAGAGGTTATTCGAAGGTAATGAACTATTCTTATTTTCAGGTAATTTATGCACTAATGAAAACATAATTATGAATATAATATTCCATTTCCGCCAGTAGATGCCCCTTAACTAGTAAAGGTCAGAGGTATGGGTGGGTGGATGATTATACCTCTGGACAAAGCAAGGCTAGCTTCTCCCCCTGCTTCCTGTCTTTATGTTAAACTAAGCTAACTGGCTACTGGCTCCAGCTTCACGTTTAGCATACTGACATGAAATTGGTATCAATTTTTTAATCTCTTGGCAAAAAAGAGAATGACTGTATTTCCCAAAAACTATTAAAAAATAACTCACAAATCAAACAACGGCTTCCACATTACACTCTGAAGGCTGTGTGCACCCCGATTCATCAGCACCCAGCCAAAAGACACAGTCTCACAACTTTACTGCGGTGGGTGCTATTCTCACTGAGCTTTCTGTGGAAAATGTAGAGACGAACACACAGAGACAAACACGAGGGGCCTTGTTTCTGTCTTTTTGTTTAATCTTTTGTTTCCCGTTGAGGCCCACACAGAAACAGGAAGCGAGATTACCGGACACGCCAGTCTTCATTTGTTTATTGCAGCTCAGCAGCTGAGACCTGCGACAAATGAGTCCGTCTCCACGTGAGCACCGAGAACATTAAAGCTATTTTAGTGGCTTGCGGGAAATGCAAAGAGCTAATTTGACATAGACTGAGTGAAAGATAAAGAAAAATGTGTTGTGTGTAGGCTATGTCTGTCTGTCTGTCTGTCTGTCTGGCCTTCTCTCACTGCACTCAGATACCTTTAATGCTGCCTACTCCTGCAACTCTGCACTTATGCGCCGCTAAATTATAGTGTGTGTGTTTTTTCGAGGACTGCACGTTCTCTTAAAATAGACAGAAGGGGAAATTATGGCCCTTCGTGCCCATGTGTTTGTGTGTGTGTGTGTGAACAACCGACGCATGATTCAATGAGCTGCCGGACCCTGAGAGACACAAAGCAGGGATACGTAGAGGAATCTTAGGTTTCTCTGTTGTCTGTCAGTCAGATCTACAGCTCACCACAACTTGGCAGGAGGATGTGTGGGAAATCGATTGACGATGGCACAGGGACAGAAAACATGTGTCCAAGTCATCACAATTCAGAATTGGAGAGAAAAGATATAGAGGTGGACAGGGAGCGATACAGACAGCATGCATGCCTTACATTCTCAAATAAAAACTGGTATTTAAATGATGAAGCATGTCAAATAAAATCTTGGGATGTGTCCTGCAAACACGCAAATAAAGGCTGGTCCCTAATAAAGGCATGGTACAGGTGAAAAAAAGTTTTCACTAGGGTACAGAACTGCATTTCCAGTGCACAAAAAATACAAATACATTTATCATGGGGAGTACTACCACATGCATGAAAAAATTTGTATTCTGTAGTTCCAGAGTCAGCTGTGTGAGGTCTGATGTCCTCGAGTGATGTCACTTGAGTCGGCATTGGTTGGGGACGAAGAGTTTGAATATGAAAAAAAAATTGGGGGTGTGGAGTTAGAAAGAAATTATGTTACCAGACCTCTGTAGTCCTCTCCTAATCTCTGCTTGAGGCTAGACGCTCCATGTTACATTAACACACTAGCATTGTGGGTAATACAGGCACTGGGTTTTGAGAAGGTAGAGGAAAAAGCCAATACCATGTGGAAACCTTATGACTCCAAATTTGTTCATTTTTATATTTAAAACCCCAATTAAAGGATACACACGGTTCGTATGGTTCTATGGGTTGAGAAAATTATACACACTTGTGCTAATGAGACACTTTCAAACTCCATTGGATGAACTCAAAAAAGCATTGTGGTTATGCAGTAAACAAGGGTGTCGCAGCGGCTTAAAAAAATATAGACATAATGAGGGTTTTCACCTGACAGTGATGGTAAATACAGACACTTCTTTTACTTTAGCCACAATTTATTCATCATCTTCATCTCCTCACATTTTATATGTGTTTAAATCCACACCCCACAATTATGAGGTGAAAAAAAGACAACAAAGCTCTTCCAGACACACTCACTGTCAGAAGTCACACTTGTGCTACACTACAGTGTTGGGCATATCCCAGCCAACCGGGACGTCTCTCTGCTCCCATTGCAGTCCTCCATCCCCATCACCATGGCAACCTCATCCCGCCTGCAAAGCAAGCTGGAAGTAGGAGGAAAGTGTAAAAGCTTTGTGCATTTGTTTTCCCCCTCCTCTGCCATCTCTCTCTATCATTCTTTGTTCCTTTTTCTACCTGATGCCCCGTTCATCCTTTCTCAGCTTCTATCAGCAGGTAACAGATGCCCAGCCAGCCCTCATAAATATCTTCTAATCACCATCACTGGTGATTCATGAAGCACACAGACAGATAACCTTCGGGTACATATACAATTCTCCCACATACATACACCCAAGCAGAGGACAGATGGGCCTTCTCAGGCGGAGTGTGACAGATTACTTTGAGGTTCTCCTGGGCTGTCTGGTGAAAGCACCTGGGCTACAAAATGAGGGACCACAGGAGATGTGAGGGTGAGAAAAAAAGGCAGGAAAACGGATCGGGATCAAAGTGGAGAAGAGAAGAAAGGAGGCGAGCACAGAGAAAGTAATATCACATTTGCACAAAAACCCTGAGTACCGAACACACATTCATGCCAGTGTTTGACCATTCATACCAGACAACAGTGTTAGACTATCTCTCCATTCACTCAGACCTTGGCCTGCACCTGTTCTTCTAAAACACGTCCCTGTTAAGTGGATATTCCAGTGAAAATCTGTTTTTTGTACCAAATCCCTGTGGGCTCAGTACAGGTGGCAGCTCTAAAAAGATTGTTCTCACATTATCTTTAATGGAGATTGGCAACTGCAGTCAGCTGAGGGTCACAGTTTCAACAGCAGAGTTTTGGCAAAAAATACCATCAAAACACCTTAGTGTGTTAAACTAATTATTTAAATAGTTATTGTCTTATTTATATTGGTTTGCATTATTTTCATTACTGATGACAGTCCAAAACCAAACAATATCCAGTTTAGTAACATGAAAAAACAACAAGAAAAGCAGCACACATTCACATCTGGGAAGCTGAAACATGTATATTTTTGCTGCCAAATATACTATTTCTGATTCATTTTCTTGATTTGATTAATTGACTAATCAAATAATCGATTGATCGTTTCAACT
Source organism: Holacanthus passer (assembly GCA_025331565.1). Classification (NCBI taxonomy): domain Eukaryota; kingdom Metazoa; phylum Chordata; class Actinopteri; family Pomacanthidae; genus Holacanthus; species Holacanthus passer. Next base: position 2,829,983 of record JAFREQ010000039.1, read on the forward strand.
CTAAAATGTCCATTGTGGATATGTGGATAAGGCTGATACTATATAACTGCAATGTTGCTGATTCTATTCTGGCTGAGAACCACTCTAGCATGTCCTCCCTCTCCCAAAAAGATAATAGTCCATTATAAACATCTCCAATCACTCCCACATGACTAATAGGCTTCTCCACCATTGATCTATTTGTTCAGGATGTTTTGAACGATCATGAAATCTCAGTCCTTTTTCCCTCCCTTCAACCACGCTCTCACTTTCCCATTCCCTTGTATTGCCATCCTCCGTCCATCCACCAGACGCCCTGAGACTTTTCCACCTGCCTGGTCCCCTGTCGTTTCACATCCAGCCTCCGGCTCTGCAGTAGCCCCTTTCCTGTCTTTTCCACCACCTGACCTACCCCACCCACCTGCTGACCCGTTTCGTCTTTCCCTCATCGGCCCTGCAGTACATATACCAGCCTTTTCCCCAGTCATTTGCCAGATTGTCAGTGTTGCTTCATGCCTTGCTTTTCAGCCGCCTGAACCTGCAACTTGAATCCTTAACCATGAAATGTGGAGCATGCACCTGTCTGTAAGCTTACGAACCTTGAATTCTTCCTGTCTGCCTGCCTTTGGTTCCTTCCCCGGCTGCCTCACCTCCATGACAGCTTCAACAGTACATCACTAAAATGTTACTTCCAGCTGAGCTTCCTCCAGGTTGTTTGGGGACGTTCTATGGACATTTTATCGCCTTTTTGCCATAATTCTGCAGTGATTCATCTGAGTTCACTCTGAGTCACTTTTAGAATCCAATGTAACTGCTGGGGCTGAATATTTAATATTCAAAGCATAGATTTTAGATGGAGTATTCCTGTAATGCAGAGACAGTTCTCTCTCAACATCAGTAAAAATGGTTGCTGCAGTGTTGGTTTTATAGAGTGCCAACATGCTGAACTGGATGAATGCTTATTCAGTCACTATTTGAAGAGTTAATGCAGCAACTAACGCTCTATAATCATGCAGCAATCTCTGGTTCAGAGGGATAGTATTTGCTGCAAGTACAGAAGGGTTATAGAAGCTACACATCTGCAGTAAAGCTATGGTAAACTGTGTTTACCCTTTCATAAACTGTGCTAAGTAAAGCCCTCGACCAGGTCAAATAACCTATGTTGATCCATTCGTATCAATGACAAACAGGTGGAAAAGGAAAGGATTTCTAAATGTTACAGACACTGACGAGAGAAAAGACAAGAAAAAAAAGAAGAGAAGAGCAGTGAAGCAAACTACAGTAGAGATCAGAGGAGCAGACAGCTGTCATTAACCCTCTGGTATTATGACGTTCTGCTCTGCTTGTCTGGATGTGGTTTGGCTGGAGCCCGGCTCTGACTCGCCGGTACAGTAAGCAGACTCGCAAACAACTTGTCTTTTAAAGGCGCTACGTGTACTGTGGCGTTTTCATGTCAACAAGACATAAGTACATTCATTTAGAGACACTGGCATAATTACTGTAAAGAGAGGTTATCACAGAGAACACTGACGGCCTCTAGCAGCCTCTGTAAAATGCAGTATCAATATGCAATGAGATCTACCACTTTATTTAGGGAAATCTACTTTACAGCAGAAAGACTGATTATTTCACAGCGCAGAGCAGGAGGGGAGAGCTGTTCTCGCAAAACAATTAGAGCTAAGGGTTGACATTAAGTTATACTTTATTGTCAATGCACACAAGGCAATTTAAATGTAACTGTGTTTTTGCATATCCCACATACGCATACAGTTTCCCACACTTGTGCATTTAATCAGAGAGGTCAGAGCACAGGGTTGCCTGCCGTGCAGCACCCCAGGAGCAGTTTTGGGTTTCAGCACCTCGCTCACAGAGCGTAGGATCAAAACTGTGACCTTTTGGTTACGGGACGGCCTCTCCACCTCTAGGTCATCCTGCCTCCCGTATCTGGGAAATATGCATCTGCATGCTAAATATGAAGCCACACGCCAGGAGGCTAAGAGCTTAGTGCAGGAAACAGGCAGAAATAGACAGCCTTGCCGCTCCACCTACCAGCCCCTCTAAAATGCTTATTAACACGTTATATCTCATTTTCTTAATATGTGCAAAAACGTCATGTTTACATATTACACATTTGTAAGTATAACAAAATATCACATGTCAATCAGTGATGATCGATCTGTTGGTAGACAGATCTCTGGGCAAGGAAGTGAAGAAGTGTGTTTTTCAAAATGTCAAACTAATCCTTTAAGCTGTCAAGCAGAAAAAGGAGCAGAGAAAGAAGAAAGTTTGCTCCAGCTAATCAACAAAAAGGCACTAAAAAGCTGGAGAGAGCAGGAGAGATGGAAAAGCAGCATCTCTGTACATTTCAGTAACTGGTTCATTTTTATACATTTTACACCTTTGTGAATCTTTGATTTGTTCTGGCCATTTCTTCACAAAGGAGATGGCTGGTTTGGAGTGAAAACCAGCATGAAATCACTTCCACCATGTTTATTTGCCCCCAGAAAAGACAAAGAGAAAACAGATTGATCAAAGCAGGAGAGGACAGATGGACGTCAACATCCTTTTCATGACAGGATGCAGCGGGGTTTAGGGAAAATGTGGTCCTGATTTTGAGAAACTCCAGCACCATCAATATTAAGGGAACGAGACAGAAGCTCCAATCATCTCCACCAAGCACTAGGAAGAGCTTGAATCTGTAGATTTGTTCATTTATTCAGGCTTTACTACAGTCAGTGCTAACAAAGGAAATGGTATTTCTGCTATGAGTTAATACATTAGTTCCTGGATCTATTTTTTCTGCCCATCTGCTCATTGCGTGTTCTGGACTCTGCATCCTCAGCGCCCTTGCATGATCTCCTTCTCTCCACTGCTGTCATAACTTCCTGTTCCTTTCCTCCGCTTCCTGTTTCTTTTTGTCCTGTTTCTTTCCCTCTTATCCCCCTTTTCCTGCTCTCTTTCCCCACCATGTTCAGACGTGGTGTGTCCTGGCGTGACCCGGCCAGACAGCGCACCACAGACGCTACGTTTGCAGTGGTTTGGAGGGGAGGTGGGATTGTGAGTGTGTGGACAGAGAGAGAGAGAGAGAGAGAGAGAGAGAGAGAGAGAGAGAGAGAGAGAGAGAGGCATTGTTGATTGGTCCAAAATTGTCCAAGAAAGCAAAAAAACCAACCCAGACACCTTTAACATCTTTAACAATGCAGGAGGGTATACTCCTTAAACTCAAAGGTCTCATTTTCAATCTCACAGGCATTTTATTAACTTTAAGGATCTTTCTTATTACAGTATAGGGCAAGGTTGCTGATACAAAATCTGCTTTGCTTTGCTTCTACCAAACTTTTACCCTGGCCTTGAAAGTTGGTAGTGATATTGGACAGAATTGGAGATGGGCATACTGAGTGGTGCAAGAGCCAGTTCCTTCTGATTCTGACCAGATAGCTCAAATACTACTGACTGATTTCCATGAAATGCGTTGTGGATATTAACCACCTAAGGATGAATATTACTGCTTTTCTCCAGCCCAAATTTCCACTTGTATATACAAAATATCAAAATCTAATGAGAATAATGCACATTAATGATGCTCAGAGTATGAATTCTTTCCATTTTGGACACTGTGAGTTTATTTCTAGTGCCGCTTTCAGGCCAAAGTCAACAATCGCAAACCCTAACAGGCAGATTGCCACGAGCACAATTATGCTCTCGAGGGGATAAGCTAACTTTCTGAGAGAATAGGTTCATTTGTGCAGCGAGATTGCCTTGTCAGACCAATCCACAGCTCCATCTTCAAGGTTTGTTGAGGCTAATGTGTGTGTGTGTGTGTGTGTGTGTGTGTGTGTGTGTGTGTGCGCGTGTATGCCGACTTCTTGCTGAGTCAGTGATGAGGAAAGTTTTGTTTGCTCGCCTCTGCCAACATGTCCGCCCTGACCCCTTTGGAGGGACATGAGAGGAGCCTTTGAGTCTCCGTCGGAGCGGCCAGCTGAGCAGGGTCTGAGCTGCCATGCCGCACCGCATCATGAAGTCTGCAGCAAGGCCGGTGGCAGTATCCACCAGCTCCCCCGGCCAAACCAGCCACGCTGGCAGGCTAACCCTGGCTGGAAAAATTCCCCAGACACAGAGCCCAGATGGATGGATAATGTGAAAGAGAGATGCATGAAGGGAGGAAGAAAGAAGAAGTCATGTGGGAAAACGCAGAGGAGTTGCGAATGATAGGCGTGTTTAGCTGCATGATTAATCAGGTACAAGTGCACATAATGGTTTATTTTCCACAGATTTCAACCAACATGTCAGCAATTTTGCAGAAAAGTAATGTCATTCTCCACAACAAAAACTCTGGTGGAAACTAAAACTGTTAAGACACTGATATGGCAGTGATGGAGCACCAAAACAAACAATCATACAGGGAGAAATCAATGTAGAAAGAGACATGGAGGCTAGTTTTCTACACCAGCAGTAGCAGAAAGTAGACCAGAATGCAAGCAGGGACAAGACGTCTTGTTTTTAAAAGATAAAAAAGAATGCTTAAAATTGATGCAATTCTCAGACATCGACATCATCTGATTTCATAAGTAATATTCCTCAAGACTTGTAAAATAACCTTTTATGTGCAAAATTGATCTCTTTAAGGGAATGCTAGGGCTCAAGTTTGATAAATCTCATATGTAATTGATTGATCAATGTAGGAAATCTCTAACTGATGTAGAGCGAGATGTGGCTCATTGAAAGAAAGTAAGGACACTGAAAAAGTTAATTGCAGCACTTCATCACAAAATGCCTCCTGGAATGACCAGAACACCAAGGGCCAATGACATTCAGCTGTGTTTAAAGAGTATCCGAGGGTGGATTACTCTTTGGTGAAAAGAAAGAGTCAAAATCCAGAGGGAGACTGGAGGAGGAAGAGGAGGAGGTGGTGGAGGAGGAGTGGAAAATCCCTTCCAGTTGTTCAGTAAAGTGTCCCAGTAGCTGGTGTAGAGCAGGCAAGTTTAAATGTTCCAGCACCAGCCATTAAATGAGACACAGCTCAGCCCTCCTCCACTTAATTAAAGCCATGATTCACTTCTCTTACGCCACACAGACTACAGTACATCTGGCAGCTGAGGACACCAACACACACTGTCACCCTTTTTCTTTTAGCACACACACTATACACCGTTTTGGTTTGACTTTCAGGGAGCTGACCGCCTCACCGTGCCCGCTTACTTTCCTTAATTCCTGAATCAATGCGTTGGCACTCACGAATATAAGGATTCCAGTCACACATACACTTGTTGCCTTTTCCTCTGGAAGCAAATCTGTCACATTTTGGGCATACTGCATGCCCACTCAAACATTCTGAACTTACACAAACACACACACTCCTCTGGCTCCTTGCACTCCAGAGGTAAACACAGACTGTAAGATCTTGTCTGGAAGCTGTTCTGTCACCGCCTAAAAATGCCCACTGCTCCCTCCTGCTCTGTCGTTATTAATGCCCAAATGTGGCTAAGGTGCGACGCTTGTACTCTCGGCTTACTGCTCGGGGCTAAAACCTAACAACCAAATCAATATTTATCGGCAGTGGCGGTGTGATTACATTCCTATCTCTGCCTGCTGCTGCTGCTCTGGGCCTGTAGACGAGCACGGGCAGCCATGCATAATGACCACGGGGAACCATTCCACTCCCACTATACACTTATCAACGTGCCAGTACTCAGTGCACACACCACCAGGAGCACAGCTAGGACCACCAAGATCCTCAGACAAGATATAAGCACTGAGCCCTCCAGCCCACCCCAACCAGATGCACGTCATTTAAAGATGTGCTCAGATTTTTCTGATATTACACAATGATCTTATCAAGCTAGATTAAAAAAATGGGTCCGTAACAAAGATCTCATTCTACATTAGTGAAATCTTACACTTCACCCCATTTGGAATTATGATTATGTGGCTCTAGAGATGAAAAGTAATTTTCTTTATTTCATACAGCAGCTGTGGTCTGCTGCTTCGAACAGTTTTGGTCCCTTTTAGGGATTTTATTCAAGTAATTTGTAATACATCTGTTTTTCATCTTGTAAAATGAATCATTTCTGTTGCAAAGTTTGTTGTTTTAGTTTTAAATGTTGAGGTTTAGCAACTCATTTATCTTACTAAAATTGAGGACATAAAGGATGATAAATAGTCTAGTCTTTTTTCTTACGGTCATCAAATCCCATTAAAAGACCAAAACTAACAATGTGTCCATGCCTCAGTACTTTCTGCCTTTCCTACCCGATATCAAGTACTATTATAATTGCTAAAAATTCATGGGTCATGAATACAGATTTTCATTCTTTAAAAAGGCAAAATTATTTCCTAAAATAGCTGGTCACTGTTTTTTTTTTAACAAACATTACTCTAAAGGGAGCAAATAGCACCTTAGTTGGGGACTATTTTCTGCTGTGGATTATTACACATTTGGTGCATAATGCATTAGCTGACATCTTCGGAAATAATCTATATAGCAAAGATTGCTTTATTTTAAATGCTGAAGTGCCATTACATAAATGAAAACCATTTAACAAATACTGTTTCTCATATATGATTCTTGTAAAGCATTTATTCCAGTGATGCTAGTGACACAGATTCCACTTGTAAATTCTAGTGAACACCAATGGAGCATTCAACATTTTTTTTAATGCACAAAATCCAGCTTTTGTATTAAACTGAGTTCTTCAATTCATAAAGTAGCACAGTGATTAGTTACATGTCTTCACACGCAACTTGTGGGTTGTGTGGCCGAACTAACGTGGGCGCTTCTTCTATTTTGGACTCATTTCTCATTATCATTGTTGGTTTGCAAATGGTCAGTCGCACCTATGCGAAACTGTTCGCACTGTTCATACTGATTCCATTGAAAAGGACTGATTTTCGACTGGAAATGTGCTGTTATCAGTGCTGGCATGAAGAGGCCTTGGCTTGTTTTGGAAAATACAGTACCATTCAAAAGAACTACCTACAAAGTGAAAATGACATTTTGCCATCCATTTCTAACCTAAAATGGCACAGAGAATGAGTACGTCAATGAACTTGGTCACATGTCGTCCTCTTTCTCACTATTTCTCCTGCTTTTCAGTTCAAATAAAAAGAAAAATAATCATTTAGCCTCAGTTATTTTGTACTATCAATTACACTCACGTCAACTTTTAAGGACATTTCTGACCTGAGTACAGACTACACTGGCAGGAAATCTGCTCTGCTCACAGGACACGTCAAATCAATAGCAATCAGTGGAATGTTAGATGGTTTCCTCAACAGCAGCTAGTGAGCATAAAAAAGCCTCAACAAGAACTCACACCCACACTGATGCTGTCCATTAGAAAGAACAACATACAGCATGTCTCAGATGTGTGCACTTTACCTACTCTCATTACATGACTTCTGGTTACGGAAATCCTTAAAATTCACATTTGTGTCACTGCCTTTGAAGCTACTGGCTTTAAATAAATTCCTTCATCCACTTTTGTTTGGAGAGTCCATTAAGTACTGGCCCTTTTCCTTCCAGCAGCAGACACCCTTTCCCCTTCCACACACACACACACACACACACAAAGACAACCACAGACAGACCAGATGTCAGTGTGGAACATGGAAGTCTGACAGATGGTAGCCATGTTTCAGTTTACTGCTGTACAAGGTTTAAACCCGCCTGCACACACTCACTCACACAGCTTTAAAACCAGCTCAATCACAGTAAAAAATATACCGTAAATATGTGATGTATATGAGCCAGATATGGATTTTTTGACAGTAGCCACTCTTTGGCTGACAAAACGTGCATGAAACAACCCGATCAACCTGAGACACATTTTATGATGTGTGGCAGGCAGATGTTTAGGCGCAGACAACACTGCTGACGCTGACATTTCCTATCATTAACGTCCCTGCCTCTGATTCATGGCAAGACGAAGTAATGATTCTCAGGGATCGAGAGAAACCCCTGAAACATCTGGGAGGCTGTCATCTTTTAAATACAGACGTCTGAGCCGGAACAGGCCGCACACCTTTCACCCATTTGTGTCTCAACACCAGGACACACACTTCATGCGTGCAGTTTTATGACACAGTTGATAGTTTGGTTGCAATCGCAGACTCATAGAGCTTGGGCTGGGATCAGGAGGATCACAGACACAGCAGACTGCTGTTTTCCAGACATTGGTTTTTCAGGGGGAAAAGAAGGTGGGGTGATGACGGTCTTCCCATGTGCAATTCTATCGGTATGTGACTGCTGCTGAGGGATTGGGTTAGTGTGTGTGTATTTCATGTTTGTTAATCCCTTCAGGCAGGGAAGCCTCTCTGATGACACACGGATTAAGCTATAAGGGATGCAAAGCTGGAGGCAGATAGGTCTACAGGAGCCTCACACACACACACACACACACACACACAGTTGTTCACTGTGAAGGGCAGACAGTGTCTGTCTATTGTCTCCTCTTAAAATAAGCCTGTTTGTTGTTCTGAGCGAAGGATGGTAATGTCTCACTTTTTCGGTAAATGACTTAATGGTCGTAAAAGCTGTGTGTGTTAGTGTGACTTTGCGTTCTATTTATATACTTACAAGGACAAAAGCGTCTTCAGAAGGCTAGAAAAATATGGAAATTGTGTGTATGTGTTTTTGTTTTCATTCCCCCGGTGGGGACTTTAACCTGACTGCACACCAACTCATGAGGACTTCCTGTGACCGTGGGGACAAAATTGAGGTCCCCACGTGCCCAGACTGCTTTTTGAGGGTTAAGATTTGGTTTAAGGGTTAGAGTTAGAATTAAGTTAAGGTTGTGTGTGTGCGTTTGTTCATGTGTCTTTCTCTGTGGCAGCCCTTTCATCGCCTCTTTAATGAAGTCCAGACGCTCATGCAGATGGTCATCAACTCGGTGTAGTAAATGAGGAGTCCTCAGTGTCGGCCTCCGGCTGCTGCCTGACCCAAAGTCCAGACGGTGGAGCGGCACAGTCGGCCTGCTCTGAATTACTCAGAGAGAGACTCAGGAAGGCACTTAAAGAGGGGAATGATGTAAAGCTGCCCTGCTTGGCTCTTTTTTGAGATTTTAGAGAGACTGTAGCAGTCTGTGCAAAAGAGTTCAGGTCACAAAGAGCAGTGGGAACGTTATGGTGTAGTAAAAAAGGGTTTACTGTGTAAACAGTGTACATGTTAACTATAAGATGAGCCAAGACACAAACCTTTCATTGTATGGAAATACACTGGTGGCATCTTAATGCATATGATAATAAATTCCTTGAATCCTTTACAACTCAGATCTCTCATCTAATAATTGAGCATCGTACCAGTTGAAGCTGATCATCATATCAAACATGTTTGATTTGTAGAAGTGGAAGCTGGACAAATCAGACTCTGGCAGAAATTTAAATTTAGAAATTCAGAGATGAATGTAAATTCCAAAAGTCAGGTGTTACAGTAGCAGTTCGACATTTTGGGAAATAATTCACTTTTTCGCTTAGAGTTATATAAGAAGTTCAGGTTGTGGGGTGTCATGAGGAGCACAGAAGTGCTGGTTGGATGGACAAACACTTTTTTGTCAACATGCAAACTAGGTGGGCTCTGGAAGTGTAGTGAGTGTATTTTTAAACCAGTTTTATGCTAAGCCAAAACTGTCTCCTCCGGGCTCTAGCTTCTGTACTTCATGCACACATGAGACTTGTATTGATCTTCTCATCTCACTCTTGGAAAGAAAGCAAATAAGTGTGTTCAAACTGCCCAATTTGACAGTTTCCAGTTGGGATGCTATGGTGGGACACAGCGGGGGCTCGACCTCCCCCTCCTGCTGTATGTATTGTATATACTTTTTTTTTTCTTTTTTAACTTTTATTTCTTATTTCTTATCAAAAGACAAATAGTCAGTCCAAAACGGTCCAAAAAGTGTGCAATATATATAGACATTTCAAGCACTGGTAGGACACATTACTGTAAGACATGTAGCACACGATCCAGGATTCAGCCACAGAGCTGGGCAGGAAAACAGCAGTAGCACTCCCATCACACAAACAGGACGTCCGGGATACACTCTCACAATACACACACGCACGGGGCAGAAGTGTATTGGGGCAGAGGACAATGACTGGGGCTGGGAGATGGGGGAAGCACAAACACACCCATGGGCATAAATTGATCACACACACAAATACAGGGCGCCGCTATCTTACTTCATCTCTTCAGGTCATCTCCTCTCTCTTATCATCGTGTGATAAGATCACCACACAAACAAAACTAATTGTGAGCTGAGGTCGTCTGTTCTTACTCTAATATTGAGACTCTTAGGGTTCAATCACACTAGCAGTCATAACAGCAGCATTGGTGGATTTGCTGACAGAGATGAAGTAACCATGGGTTGTAACAGTGGGAGTTCAACATTTAGTAGTTCGCATTTGACCAACTACAAACTCTCTTGACAGCTGACCTTTGAAGTGCATTTGAACTTCAATAATGAACTGCAAATGAAACAATTCAAACCAGACAAGTGATCGCTAATATCCGCCTCTTATCTCTGAGCCTCCCGAAGTGATCAAACTGTGCCATTTTCGCCTTGTTCCTCTAAAGATCCACATGTTATTATAAGCGTACAACATAACTGATAAATGTTGTATTTTGTTGGAATGAAAATCTCCAAAGCAATATTGGAGACTCAAGAAGGTTCAAGCATAGGAGCCCATTTCTCCAATTACGGGGTCCCATGTTTGAGGTCAGCGACCCCAGCGACTCAGCAGTCTCTCTCTCTGCACTACAGTATCACTTACAGCTGACACTACGGCCACAGAGCAATGAAGGTGAGGAATTTTGAGTTTCCTGTAGAAATTCCAGGCAGGAATATTTCATTCTTTCCCGAGACTTTCCCATTCCTTGCTTCAAACCAGCGGAGCTCTGTTCCTTGTCCATCATTTTTGGACATATCTCCCTCGCACACACAGCCACACATAAAGTATATAAAAGAAATCATGTGTTCAAATGAGGTCACTCAGGTCCGTCTCCGAGTGCAGCTGACCATTCCAGAGGCACAAGCGCTTTGTGGGAGATATGAAATATGAGTGTGTGACTTTGAGGCCTGGGTGCACAAGCAGGTTACACACTCACAGGCTGAAAACGCACAGTGGGTGAACAGAGCTGCCATCTCAGCACACACACACACACACACACAGACTCAAAATATCCCAGAGGCACTTCACAAAGAAACCAAACAAGCAGCCCACAGAGCAAACAGCCTTATTAGCCACGCTGATCTCTGCAGTCACAATGCCTTTAACGGAGCGGCGGAGACTCAGCCTGATGAGCCAGAGGAGATCTGTCACAGGCACAAAGTAATCTTAGTCTTAAAGTGAATTCAGAGAGACAGGATGGAGGTGGAAGGGCACAGGTCCTTGCTCACGGCTGTCAGTAAACAGAGGCTAAACTAAAGGAGTCGGCCCTTTTGGCTGAAATATAACAACAGGCGTGACAACCACCATTTGGCTCCAATGACCTGTGTTTCACTGGCGGGCTGTTTGTGTTTTGTGTCTGTGTGTGTCTGCAGCGATGTGTGGTGCACTCAGAGTCTATTGTACGGTGGGAATTGGTTTAAAAAAAAACCCCTACATGTTCATTTTGGAAAAAGCTTTTGCTGCCGGAAATTCATGACTCAATATTTCACGCGAGGAGACAGGACTGCTGTCAGTAAGCATCTTAAATAACTTGAGTGATACTCTGAGGCGAGCTTTCCTATGACGCCAGCGCTCATTTTGTTGGATTAGTTTCCCTTTTTTCCAAACACTGGATATTTCATTTCAATTTAGAACTACACTCATAAAGGACTCCACCACTGAATTAGGATTTTGGCCAATTAGTAAGCAACAGTGTAAGAGGTTTGGCCTGAAATCACCAGTCTCTGGTGGATAACTCTATGCTGATGCTGTATTATTCAGCATATTAAAGTATCAGCTCACTGAAATCACTTACCTCTAGTAATATCAATCCATGCAGATAGCTTTGGTTTTATTTGTCCAGGTTTTCAAAATATCTGACTTTGAGATTTCTACCACCAACAGACTGTATAAAACATGGACTTGATGTCACCCGTAGGTCTTTGAAAAGCCATTGCGAAGCTCAATGTGGGTGGCTTCAGTTGTCGCTATCTTGGCTGTGCCTGACTCCATCTACACCCTTAATTATGCACAACTTTGAGACTTAATATAAGTTAAATGTGTGAGTGATATAAAAATTCACCCCTTGTACAGTTGAACAGGGGAAATTAGCTCTAGAGGCCAAAATGGTTGGGAAATTTAGTATGCGGGTATAAGGGGATTGACTAGCTTTTGGACCCAGTCTCAAGTGGCCATTAAAGGAACTGCAGTTTTGGCACTTAAACTATGAGCTTGACTATGTTTTGGGGGCTCTTCTGGCCATTGACAATTAGCTTAACATTAGAAGTTAATGATGACGGATGGACTGGTTCACAGCCCCCCAACTGAATAAAATCCAAGCAATGCCCGAATGTAGGCTTTGGCTTTTTAATTAAATGATTATACTTCACACTAATTGTTTGTGAATAAAGTAATAATAATACTGTAACATGTTACTGAGTAAAGCATTACTGGCCAAAATTGAATATAAAAGAGGTGAGTTCAGTTTAGTTTATGGTGCTCACAGCACAGAAAATGACATTTTCTGGTACTATTCCGAACGGTTTCTTCAGGAGAAACTTGTCCTGTGGATTATTTAGTGTTACAAGGACATTGTTTCTGTAACAAGCTGATGCTGAGTTTGTAATTTTTCAGTAGTTTAAGCAGCATAAAAGAAATTCCACTGACTTGTTTTATATCTGGGTGGCAGCAAAAATCTCATAGACAGATATCTCAAACGTCAGCACAGAGAATGAAAAATATCTTCTGGGTTAGATATGACCAGGAGTAAGTGGATAGACAGCACTATTTAACAAAAAGGCTGTCATATTCCTTTAACACACAGGCACAGAGAGCGTAACTGGACACTGACCCTGAGAATTGGCATGAATAATGTTGTCACTGGTAGCATGCTTTCTGTCTGCTCTGACTGAGACTGGCAGTCCACTCCAAACTAAATCTAATTTGGCATGCTCTCAAACTGCTGTTGAATACAGCTCTGCAGGCTACTGCCATGGTACTCCAGGACTGTTCGTTCTCCAGTGTCCATGCCAGATGGAGGAGCAGAGGGAGCAGAGAAGATGAGAAGTAAAAATTAAGTCACTGTAGAGTTATTAAAAGGGTATTTTCACACTCAGTCAAGCCAAACGTGGCGTTTCTTTCTGGTCATAAAGCAGACTTTTTGCGGCCTTTAAGCCTTGTCAGTGTTTGTGGTAGTTAAGGCCACAGAGCAATACCTCTGTGCCCCCCCCCATCTTTTTTACAAGAGGTCACGACCCCACCGCTCCTGTAAGAGAGGTGAGAGTTTACACTGGGAGGCCACATGGGATTCCCAGGCCTGCTAAACATGCCTGAAGCAGGGAAACGCTTGCCTGGAACATTATCTGATGGACAACAATGGTGCCGTCCTGTGTGTGTGTGTGTGTGTGTGTGTGTGTGTGTGTGTGTGTGTGTGTGTGAGGAAAAGAAGGAGGGAAGAATAGGGAGAGAGAAATCAAGACATGGGATTACCAAAGCTTGATGAAGTCACTTCAGAAAGAAGGTAAACAGTGAGACAGAGATAAGAAGATGGGTTGTAAAGGAAGTCAACAACACAAACACACACACTCACTAGTATTTGTCTCACCTGTGTAATCAGGCATAAACACACACTGCAGCATTAAAACTTATATTCCCACTCCCGCACAAACACCCTGCTTTACACATCTCCTCTTCAATCAGAGCATCCTGAATGCAGCACCCTGTCATCACCACAACAAAACAGAACATCCACTTTGTGACCTGTGTGTGTGTGTGTGTGTCAGGCAGAAGCTTCAGTAATGCCTGTGGAGATTGGCACCGCTGTGAGAGCAGGATCCAGGGGTCCTTGACAGAGGTTTAATGGAGTCTTGGTTCAATTTTTACAATCAATTCCCCGCCTGGAAGCTCATTTAATGATGTACTGTTGAGAGGTCTCACTCTGTTCAATGTTCCTGATATAGGATACCATTATGTCATCCTTAACTAAATTATATCCCACTATAGGCCCCTCTCAAGTGAGGGTTTCTGAGGACAGGGTCTTATTAAATGCTGAAAGGGCCACTTCACCCAAATTGTTAAAGAAAAGAATCTCGCTTACATCTTGGGGTATCTAACCATGTAGTGAGGCTTCTGCATCCATCTCAATGCAGCAGAGGTCAGTTTGAGCTACTTGCACTGAAAGTTCAAGCGTTACTCTCTATGCCATATAGAACATGAATTCAACAGCCGTCATGGGGCCTTTTCCTTTGCTGCATGGGAGTTTCAAAGGAAAACTGGGAGAGTTTAAATGTAATTTTTGAATGATGTGAGCACCACAAATGAAATGCAATTCACCTCAATTTTACTGGGTTGCAATCAGAAATTTCAGAAGCAAAACTAATCCACAGTAAATTTGTAATTTGGGTGAACTGATCCTTTAACCCAAATGTTCTATTTCGGGTCCTGATTTATTGGCCCCAAACATCAGTAATGTCTCTGAAGGAAAATGTACATTATATTTTTTTTCGTCTGTGAATGACTTTTTGGCAAACATACCCCCTATAACATAGAAATATTTCCTCATTTAGTGTAATAACAAGGCTTTATGCTCATTTATGGATTTGCCACCTTCATTAAATGTGCAAGCCCAGTTTGTGGCAAAGGGAAAAGTAGCCACTTCAGTGTTTTTCTACATAGCCTATTGGCTTTTATGAGGTCAGAAGAAAAAATTTTACACATATATATATACATACACACTTAAAGAAGGGTGATTTATCATCTTTACGAACAGAGCAGTGGGGTGTGGATTTAAAGCCAATGTCAACAATACAGACAAGGTTAATGTGATCCAATTATTGATCTGTTCAGAGGTGCTGACATGCAAAGGGTCTGATCAAATCCTCATCGATCCAGTAGTTAAATTATATTCTTACAAGGATAATATTGCAGTACTGTCATATTGAACTCGCTATAGGTTTCCTGAAGCGGTGGTGTATCATTTTCTTTGTGGGGATTAGAAATATCAGTTGTCCACCGCTGCCAGCAGCAACACCGGTGACTCACACAGAGCTGCTGGATGTACAGAAAAATGCCTCCTGATCAGAGATGTGACAGTCTGTCTGCTCTGGTTTCACACCGGTGTGGCTGATGCCCCTGCTCTCTGGTGTATCTCCTGTTTCATCTCTCTTTCACCCCAGCAGCATCCATCACCCATACATACAGTAGAAATTCCTCTGGTGTCACATCATCACCTATAGACTGATACACAGTCCTGCATGTTCTCTGTCCTGCATTGATCCTACAGAAGCTTCTCATTTAAAATGCAGCAACCTGAAGTATGATAGAAGATGTATAAATACCATAAAGCATGACTTAAACCAGCCTCAGAGCCTTGCAGACACACCGTCTCCCACAGCAGCATTATGGGATTATCATTTCTGCAGGGAATGATTCAGTTTCAGTTAATGGAAAGGAAACAGCCTGATTTTTTTTTTTTTCTTCTTGTGCACCACACAGTAAACCTGTTGTGCAGCAGGTCATCAACACAGAGTGGACACAAGAGAAGCTGCTGTTCCATCCAGGGGCGTTGATAATGTAACAATGATATGCAATCATGTAACTTAATCTGATGCTTCTAATTAGGATGCGATTTCTTTATTGTGTGATGAATTATTGAGGGGTCTCCAGACACAGATCAGAGAGGACATCCTAAATGCTCCCTGAGGAGGCTTTATTTTTAGATGTGGGCTCCAAAATTGGTTTCCCCACTCCGGCTCGATCCTCGCTCCGTGCGTGGATCATCGTTCGCAGCCCGCATGTGCCCACTTTGTCAAAACCTCAGAGACAAAAAAGCCTCCCCCCTGGTCGATCACACCCAAACCACACTCCCACCAAGACAGGATCGCTCAACAAAAGCCGGACAAAAGCGCAACAAGAGCGCGGATCCGGAGTCACTCTGGTTTCAGACAGCGCGCTCCTGCTGAGTAATTTACGGCTCAGGATTAAATCTGACTGAATGGATCCATGAGTCAAGAAGCCACACATCAATGTAACACACATGTCCGAGAGAGAGGAGGAGAGAGGTCCTACCTGGCTGGAACATACTTTGGAAATAAAAGATGACGAGAATAAAGGATCCCAAACAGGTGGCAAATACCATCCGGCATATCCTGCTCATCCTCATCAGCTCGCTCAGAGTCTGTTTCATGTCGGGACGGAGAGGCTGGAGGAGGCGGCTGCTCTCTGTGTGAGTGCGGGTGGGATGGTGCTGAAGCTCCGGACTGATGAGGACTGCGCGCCGGTCAATGAGCTGAGAGCATCCAGCACGGAGCGTACCACTGCAGGGTTGCCAGAGGGGGGGCGTGGCCGGGGCGGCGTGATGTGACAGCGCACTGCCCCCCCGCCCCCCCTCTGCTCGGAGGGAGTGAGCGCGTCCAGATGTGAGCAGAGCATCACAGTGAAACCTGCTGTTTTATTACGAGAAAACTACAGGGACACAACAATGTTTCTAAATGACACACACTCATTACTTATTACACACACAGTATTACTATCATATTCTTAAAATAGCTGCTGGAAACATGAGGTGAACTGTTGTATTGTTCAAGAGTTTCAAAATAAGATAATTCTTTATTGATCCCCCATAGGGGAAATAACATGTAAGGTGTTTCTTTTTTATGTCCACCCTCATATTTGTCATTTGCCATTATCAAGATTCAAGATTTCCTTTATTTGCTCTAAATAAAAATGAAATAGTGTTTCAATAAATATGCCTCAGCGCAATATACAAATATAAATAAAAGCAAATAATACATAAGCTAAAACTGAGTTAAGCTAAAAGAGAATTAATGTGAATAGATAAAATCCAAATAAAGACAGTTCCACGTTCATTCTGATTTAACAGTCTAATTGCTGTGGGGGCAAATTGTTTAACAGCTGGGTAGTCCTTAGTATCACTAATGATAGATAATGATAATAATATTATAGAACTTGTTGGATTAGTTGTAATAGCTGTAAAAGTCAATGGTAGTTTTAGCAGTTGTACTTTTACTCAAGCACAGTACTTCAGTGCAGTTTTGATGCATCTTCCTTGTGTTATTCACATCCTTTAGCAATCCAGCAATGTAAAGTACCCCATTACAAATCTGCATTCAAAATTCAAAAGTTATCAGCAAAAGAAAGTTTTCATTGTTGTTGGATCATTATTTCATATCATATCATGTCATATTTTACTGTTGTGGTTGGTTAAGGTTTAGGTAAGAGCCAGTTTTAACTATCTTATATAGTTGCCTAGTTTAATCAGTAACAGTTTATAATAATAACATGTTTATAAGATGGTCATAGATTTTTTTGTTAAGTTATAGCTGTTTGATAGATTTAGTGCAGTAAAAGTGCAATTTCAGCCTCTGACATGTAGCTGAGTTGACGTATAAAGTGGCATAAAGTACATTTACTCAAATGCTGTACTTAAATATAGTTTGGGTGTACTTGTACTTTACTTGGGTATTTCCATTTATTGCAATTCAAAGGCAAATATTGTACTCCAACAATTAATCTCCTACTACTAGTACTACTCTACTCTAATATTCTACTCCATTATATTTATCTGTTATATAACCTTAGTGAATTTGCAGATTCAGATTAATACAACAAAATATAATCAACAAATAAACTACGATGTACTGTCATAAATTTAGATAAGATAAAACAAGACCTAATTTTGGGGAAATGCACAAGCTTTTCAGCAGTACATAAAGTAATTAAAATGAGCTCCACCATTACCAGCTGCAACATTAAAATGATTCATCCATTAATGCATCAATAATTATAGAATACTATATTATATACGTAGTTTGGAAATTGACTTGCATAATGAATACTTTCACTGTTGGTACTTGAATTTTGATGCTAATACTTTTACTTAAATAATACTTTGAATGGATGAATTCTACTTATACAGAGTATTTCTACACTGTAGTATTGCTACTTTTACTTATGTAAAAGTAGCAGGGTACTTCTTACACAACTGAGTACAATTACCTCAAAATTATAGTTGAGTTTTAGTTCTGTTAGTAGTAGTAACACAAGGAATAGTTGGAGTAATACTGATTGTGATAACAGTAATAGTAGAAGTACTACTACTTTTAATAACAATACTAGTGGTGGTAGTAGTGAAGATAGCACAAGTAGTTATAGTAATATTAGTATCTCTATCCATCTATTGTGTTAGTACACTTACAGTAATTGAAGTAATACTAATGGTTGCAGTAGATGTTTTATTGGTATTGCTCACAGTACAAGTAATAGTAAAAGCAGTAGTACTTAAAGTAGCAGTAGTATCAGTAATTGTAGTTGCTGATATTATGGTCGTAGAATCAGTATTACAGTATTACTGCAATAAGTTTTTTCAACCACACATTTTTATATCAGTTGAATTTTTCTTTCTCTCCAGTTGTGACAAAATGAAGTATTGCTTCGTTGATCCTATTCCACATACAGCTACAGTGCCATCTAGTGGTTCAACAGCACACAATGCACAGGGGTCAGCTGAAATCCCTGAACACTGTCCAAGACAAGCAGGCAGTGATAGATAGACCTCTATGCAGCATCTTAACCTTGCTGTGGGACCTGCACAAAGTCATAGAAGCTGCTTTGCTTTCATCAAATTATGCTCTAATGGCATTCTCAGGCACACGCCAAAAGAGGCACTCCTATGCACTTTTTCTAATTAGGATATCTGTCTTACTTACACAAGCAGGTCTGTCAGGGAGAGAATCCAAAGGTGGTCTGGAGGATAACCTCAGAAGATATGCATCTAATTGCTGCAATGTTCAGCAAGCAACAGCACAATGCACAGCAGTACAGGCATTAACATGGAATGGATGGGAAGCCCTGTTCTAGTGACAAGCTGCGTGACACCAAAAGAATTAAAATGATGCCCTTGCACGGGGCACATTCATGTTGTACATTCACAGATGGACATTTTCTGATTTAAATGCAGAGTGTACAGTTGAGTTGGTGGGGAAAACTTAGAGGGTCAGCGGCATGCTTTTAAGAAATATCTGCACTCCGGTCGCTGCATTCATTTGTATGAGACACTTCACTTAATGATCTGCATGAATATTCAACAGTTGTTTTAAGACACTCGCTATGCTTGGCGGCGCTGAATCAGAGAGAGAATATAAAAGAGGAAAAGCAAACAAGGGAGAGCATCAGGAACTCTGGCCTAATGTCTCAATAAAGACACCATATGCATCAATTAAAGCGAGACCATTTGCCGATAAACACAATTAATTTGGGTAATTCCATAATCCCCGTCTAGTTCATTACATGAAATTAAGGCTGTAAAGCCCCTGAGGCTTGTGCCATAGCAATAAAAGCACAGTGTATAAGCCTGAGCTTTCATTCCATGTAAATGCATCAAATCCCAGAGTCTTATCACTCTCCTGCAGCCTTTAAAAACTCAGCTATATTAAAGCTTACAGGGGCTTTCAGAGGCAGAACCTCAGGGAGCATCTTATCTTCCTTAAAGTTGAGAGCCATAAAAACGCATCAATGGTACTGTATATTTCAAAGTTATGCTTGAAGCAAACAGTTCATAAAAAATGCAAACCCAAAAAGCAGTACAGACACAAACAAGCACAAAACAAGAATTGTGTCAGCAGCAGAGCATCAGTCTTCGCCCGCCTGTCTGTCAGGCTTCAGGTGAAGATGTCATTGGATGGTCAGCCGGCCATCCTGCCACTGTCACTCTTCAGGGCGATTGCAAGCCCCTCCCTGCTGTCTTATACTGTTGCCGTAGGCAACTGTGATTGACAGCAGGTGGTTAACTTCAGCCTTTTCCTCTCATCGTCAAGGCCTCAGATATACGCTGGGTTTGGGTCAATGAGGTGAGCACCTAGGCAGCAGAGAGAGAGAGAAATACCACATCAGTGTATGTACTGCCCTGCAAACGTTGACAATGTGAGAAAACTTTTTACTTTGTCTTCTGCTACATTTAACGTATCAACAGATTCTATTGTTTAGTAAGATTCAGTAGTTCAAAGTTCAAGCCCAAGTGAAGACTTTTGACCTGTAAAAATAAAGTTCTGTAGTTGTCAGATGGTGACTGCAGTGCTTTTATTTACTCAGTGCAGTTAATCTATTTATAGTGAGGGGGGGAGTAATGTAAACTCTTACATCTGATGACCTAAAGCTCCACAGCATTATTAAATACGTTTGTATGGCTCCTGTGCTACATTACATATACAGTTGCTTAATATCACAGTCAGCAAACACAGAGCAATGTTATCTACATTATCATTCATTTGGAGTCATATGTTATGTCATATCTGACTCTTCTAATGCTCTAATTCTCTGCTAATGCTCTGTAGTATTTAAGTAGTTGACAACTCTGTCTGCTGTCTGTCTCATAGTGGCTTTAAAATCTGAAATTGTTTACTGACAACGGTTTTACAAAGTGTTCCTGAGTCCATGTATATAATCTCCTTTATACAACCATGTGTTCACAAAGTGTTGAACCTCTCTCCATCCTAGCTTGTGAACGACTGAGTCTTTCCAGGATGAACCTTTCATACCCAATCATGATACTATCACCTGTTACCAATGAACCTGTTTATCTGTGGACTGATCCAAACAGGTGTTTTTGGATCAGTCCACAACTTTCACAGTCTTTTGTTGCTCCTGTCCCGACTTGTTTGAAACATGTTGCTGCCATCAAGTTCAGAATAGTTATAAAAATCAGTGAAGCTGTTGAAGTAAGGCATTAAATATATTGCCTTTATACTGTTTTCAATTGACTATATGTCAAAAATAATTCACAAATCATCACATTTAGTTTTATTTATGTTTCAAACAGCATCCTGGGTTGTACTGTCGTGATTGCTAACCGGCAGCCATAAAAGGGGCCAATACTTTAAATAGGAACTTTTCAAAGTAACAAAGGGCAAACTGACAAGCCAAATGATCTGTGCCCAAACTGCATCAGTCAAAAAAATCTGCAATATGATTCAATGTAGTAAAGATAAAAGGACAACATATGCTGAACATAGACAGGTTCAGAATTACTAACAAGTCTGAAATCTAATCTCTGAGCTCTAACATGTCAATAAAAGGTTCATAATTATAGGATCCTCCTTCCCTCAGAGCAATCATTTTACCTAATCAATCAGTCCAGGGGGGATCTATGGTTAGCCATTACTCAATATCTCCAAACCCCTTCTTAGCTGACACTGCCAGCACCAGTGACCTCTAATTAACACTCCACTGAATGCCTTATTAATTAAGTACGAAAATGTCAAGTATTAACCCGTTCATGTTTTGTGGGGTCAGTCTCCACAGAGATGGACTGTGATCGACAAGGTTTATTAAATATTGTCCATGAATAATTCAGACAGGCAGCGTTTAGAGCAGGAATCTCATTTGAATCTGCTGGTCTGGCACTGACCCCAGACAGCGGAGCTTTTTCAAGGACTGGACATGGTAATATCTCAAAACGGACCTCTCAGCACAGTGCCTCAAAGCAGTGTGCGACAGCATATCAATGAGGTGACAGTGAATTATTATTATTGCTGGGGGGGGGGAATCAATAGGTGTCAAAAGCAGCAGGTAGTCATTTTGTGCCTTAATATCCATCAAGGCCTTATTTTTATGAAATAGTATAGAAAAAGACATGCTGACCTGGGCTGACCCGGGTTGGATGCCCACTGTCGCGTCCAGCTGCTGTTTAGTCAAACCACATTTCATCGCTGCGACGAAGCCTTGGAGGATATCTCCAGCGTTGGGGCCCATGACATGGAGACCAACCACACGCTCCTGTTGAGACAAAGCAGTGTTGTGGTAGGTTCACCAAAGGTCAAGGCTCTGTCTCTCATTAACCTGAAGTCTGAATCAGAATTGCCAAGATCGCATTTGAACTCCCACTTCCATCAAGTGTGGGTCATTAAGGTCATATTTAAACTCAGTCACAAATCACAAATGCGCAAGTGCGAGTCCAAGTCCAAGTGGAGTCAAACTCTCTT
Source organism: Holacanthus passer (assembly GCA_025331565.1). NCBI lineage: Eukaryota > Metazoa > Chordata > Actinopteri > Pomacanthidae > Holacanthus > Holacanthus passer. The sequence goes on from JAFREQ010000039.1 coordinate 2,852,098, forward strand.
GATTTGTTTTCTACAGTTGTAAAGTTCACGTCCAAGTTGAGTCCCACTTCCTCTGTTCTCAGGTCCTGTCTGAGTCCACGTTCCTCAGTATGCATTCAAGTCAACACTGTCCGTCCAAGTCACATCTAGTCTAGTCTTCCATGAGTGAGTAATAGCATGTCTAACAAGTCTTCAAGCCTGAATATGAATTTGAGTCATCTGTGTAATGTCCAAGCAAAGTTCCAGCTCCTTGATATGTTGGACAGAGTTGAGTCTGAATACAGTCCAAAGGCCTGAGTTCTAAAAGTTTAACCTGGTTCCAAGTCCAAAATAATATCCTGTACAAGTCTAGTTGCCATGTCACAGTCGCTCTAATGGTGTTTGAATCAAGTTCAAATTGCTCAGTGTGTAACTTCAGTCATGTCCAAGACTGAATTTCTCAATGCGTGAGTCAGAGTTACTGCCATCTTGTTGGAGCAGTTTCCCAAGTCATTTTAAAGTCTGAGGCCGGTTCCAAGTCTGAAAATCTTGCCTGAGTCTAACTCCCATGTAACAGTCAGAGTCACTCTCACGATGTCTAAATTGAGTCCAGTAACTGCAATTTTGTCTGGTCTTTTCATACTTGTTCTTCAATGTGTAAGCCTGAGTCACCATGTCTTAATCGAGCACCAGTCCACCATGTGTGAGTCCAAGTCACCTGGTGATCCTGTCCTGGACGAATAAAGGTTTATCTTATCTTATCTATCATGTCAGAGGTAAATCCTAAGTCTGACTCTGAATCTTAGTCTCCAGACTGACTGTCCACACTAAAATAAATCGTAAAACTATAGACAAATTTATATTAAAAGTTAAATCAGTGGTAATGACGACTGCAGTGTAATTCAATCATGACCACTATCTGCAGACGGAGAAGAAAGTGCAATTAAAACGTCTGAGGGAAGATAATCAGCATAAATGAGCAGAGAACATTGTTATTAACACAGTTATCACCAGCTTGGCAGAGATGAGTTCTGAAATGCAGTTATCTCAAGTGGTGCAAAGTCAATTGTGGAAAGAGCTAAAAATATAACAAGGGGTAGGTGGATTAATGAGGTGTGAACTGTTGCACAACTTGTGGCATTATGACTAAATATCCTGAGGGGAAAAGAAAAAAACAACAACCTTGTTTTATAGCTGAAGTGTTCAGGTGCAAATCATAGTTATAAAGACGTGTGGGGGGCTTAGTTTTGTATATATTTAGATAGTGATACCTAATCATACTCAATGCTGTACTGAGCAATATTATATTATGATATACAGCAGGGGCTTAAAAGTCTGAGTCCACATTGAACATCTCTAATATAATAATGCAGTTTGAGGATTGCAGTTTGATGAAGGTATGGCACGTAAAATGAAGAGGAAATATTTAAGATTCTGCACTATTTCTACTGACCACCTTAACTCCTTTGTACAAAAAGGTCATATTTCCTGGAGTTGTATCCCTTTCACTGAAGTATGCATTCAGATATCACTTAGGTGGATTTACTCTGGAGAATGGAGTGGTAGTTCTTCTTAGTCAGGTTGTAGTCAGTTTGGTGCAAGTGTCCAACTCCAGAGAAGGCAAAACACTTGCCTTGAATATTCCCACCACAATGTTTCACTGACAGTTTGATCCACTGAGGTATCATTCTGTCTCCTGTTTGTCTCCTTACATACACCCTTCTATTATAAATATCAAACTGTCACTGTCACTGATGAATGTGGCTTTAAAAGAAAATCATACATGGTCGGGGATGTGGCAGATGACTTTAACATAGCAGGAGCTTTCATTCCTGGCAGGAAGCTTCCACTCCAGGGGCCAGTAGCAGCTGTGATACACCTGCAAAAGGACAGACATTTTGATTTTAGATCATTCTACAAGATGAGAACTCTTGTTCGCTTGTTGAGTATGCATGCTCGTGTGTTCAAGTGTACCTCCACACTGGCTTCTCCAAATGTCTGATTGGCTTTCTCCTCAGACAGACCACAGGCAGCATATTCCAGTGGAGTGAGCACAACAGTGGGCACATTGGTGTAATCACACTGCAAATGCAAAATGATATTAGCTCAAATTACTTCTAACTTTATTATCAAAAGCAAAAATTTGGCTCATGCACCAGCTTCAAAACAGACACAGAAAAAGACTAAAAAAAACTCCTGCCCTAAAAAATACAGTGAAAATATAACAGATGTAATATTAATTTGTCTGACTTCTAAAGGGCCCATGGACATCAAGATTCATACATCAATTTCTATGTAAAAATGATACATGATGGTACAATGAGTGTAACTATTTCCAAACTGTGTACCAAGATGCTGTCTTCTCTGTAGAGTCGACGGGCCAGCAGTGTCCCAGCATGCACTGAGAGGCCTGTCGTGGATGGGCGTCCATGCTGCACCGATCCAATGGCGTAAACATGATCTACACTGGTCTTATCACACTTATCCACCAGGATCCCGCCGGTGCTGCACACACATAAAAACATACAGTACTGTTTAACAAGTCCTGCCACGCACAAACTGAAGCCAAAATGAATGTGAACAGATTAAACGCACTCCTGGCTGCACTGGACCCCAACACACTCCAGGCCAATGTCGCTGGTGAGGGCTTTCTTTCCAACAGCGATCAGCACCTGCACACACAAAGAAATGTAAAAACACAGTTCACCGGGATGTTTCAACATCCACAGGATAATCTCAGAAGTGCATGGTCATAAATTTAAAAACAAGGCTGCTTTCTACTGTTCTTTTAAAGATTGACAGAGAACTACTGGAGAGAACGATCAGAGGAACAGAAAATATTAATTGGACTACATACTGTGTCAAAGTCTTCCTGTTTAGTTTGGCCATCCTCGGAGGTGATGGTCACTCGAAGTCTTCCCTGCTGTGATGTTGTTGCAGAACCACCTAATTAAAACAACAATAAAAAAATAAAATATATGATGCAAAATTTAGCTTCTAATTCAACATGAATTACCTCATGGTAATGAAGAAACAGTGTAAAAGTGTGGCTCACTGATGTGTTTTTAATAGTGTTTGGACAACAATGGAGTGACATAGCACAGATAAAGCTAAATCCTATAAGCTAGTAGAGTGTAATATCTATATTATGCCATATTCAATGGCTAAACCATTGAATTGAATAAGTATATCTGGTGTAGTCTGCATCTCTGATAGACATTTCCCAATGTTATTCAGTCTGATATATGTGAGCAGTGGTGTAAGAAGTATTGAGATCATTTATTTTGCTAAAAGTACCAATTCCTTAATTTACAAATATTCCAGTGCATTCTTGCGAAGTTAAACTGGTATATTACATTACTAGATGCTAAAACTGATGCATTTTTTTACTAGTACATCAGGAAGTTTAGTCCAGTGTTTTCTGACTTGTTGTGCCCCCTCCAGTGCGTCACACGACAAGTCTGAGGGGGCGTGAGACGAATGATGTGGGTAGGAAAGAAGGAAGAGCAACACAAAGTTCTTGGACTCTAATTTGCAATATTTCAGATACTGAGGATATTACCTCTTTCGGCCTTAAGCAGTAATCTAAATAAAGCTTTCTTAGAAGCTTAGAGGGAAAATGTAATGCTAACAACTAAATGCTGCTTTTTTTTGTCAGGGCTTATGCTTTTTTGTGTATGATCTTAATCTGAAAAGTAACGAGTATGTACATTTGTCAAATAAATGTAGTGGAGTAAAAAGTATACTTCCCCCTGAATTGTATGTAAAATGCAAATTCTCCAGTAAAGTATCTCAACATTGTAGTGAAATACAGTATTTGAGTAAATGTATTAAATTACTTTCCATCACTTTACTTTCTGGGCAGAATTCAATTTAGTTTTGTTGGATAGTTTAGTATGAAAAATGCAAGTGCACTAAATTCAGCTGAACTCTTTTTTGAAATGGAATGAAATCAGTTGAAGTGAAAAAGCATTGTGTTGAAATTAGAATGTATATCCTTCACATCACCATGTTTAGCCTCTTAATGGGTTAGCCTCATAATCCTGATACACTAGCTTCAAACAGTTGCTATACCTGAAACGACATCCTTACTGCAGGCTTCAATCTGCTCCACCTGACAAAGACACCAGCAAGACAGCATTAAAAAAAAACGACATTTTCAGGTTTCTAATGTGACACAATCCTTGTCTTTACCTTACTCAGTACCTTGGTTAGTGAAGAGTGATAAAGGAACTCCACTCCACTAACGGCCATGAATATCCCTATCTTCTTTGCCATTTTCTGATCAAGCCCCGGGAGCAGGTCAGGTTGCAGCATGACGGTGACCGGCAGTCCGAGGCCAAACAGGAAGCCAGCGCACTCCATTCCTGCTGCAGACCCACCCACCACCAGGGTCCGACCTGGAGGGTGAGGCAGGGAGAGGAGGTCCTCACTGGGAGGTGAGAGAAGGAGGGGACTTCAGAGTGATCTAATCTATATATTTTTAGGCAGATCTTTTATTTGAGACGTCTGAGTGCTGGCAGACCTGGTTAGGCAGTACTCTCTCTCTCCAGGTATGCCCAGATACTGAGGTCTGTCTCCTGTAGCGATGACCAGGGTCTCTGCTGTCAGACGCCTCTTCTTCCCGTCAATGTCTGTCGTCTGATTGAACAAAAACAAGGACAGACTTGGCTTACACTGCTGCTGAAATTGTCCCAGATAGTAAGGACCAAGCATGTGATATTAGGAGAGAGATGGTTCCCACTGTTTGTATTTCTATTAACATTTTGATCATTGAAGTTTAACTCTTCGCACAATATTGCCTGGAGCTTTATAAAGCTGTAATTATTTTCCCCTTTAACTGTATTCACATTCCTTCATTTACCTTGTCATTAAAGAACAACTGAGTCTTTCCAGGATGAACCTTTCATACCCAATCATGATACTATCACCTGTTACCAATGAACCTGTTTACCTGTGGAATGATCCAAACAGGTGTTTTCGGATCAGTCCACAACTTTCACAGTCTTTTGTTGCTCCTGACCCAACTTGTTTGAAACGTGTTGCTGTCATCAAATTCAGAATAAGCAGATATTTACAAAAATCTATGAAGTTGATGAGGTCAAACATTAAATATATCGTCTTTGTACTGTTAATACAGCATATGTCAAAAAGGATTAAAAAAAAATTTTAAACTTTTTTTATTTATGTTTTTCCCAGCATCCCAGCTTTTTGGAATTGGGGTCGTATCTGCTAAATGAAATGTTGTAGAATTGCAGAATCTCACAATGGCTTAAATTTTTGAAATCATACTGGAAAACAATAATAATGGTAAGTTTTTGTTAATGCTGTACGTCCCCCTGTAACCACTGATGATTTCCTGCAATACTTCCACAATCTTGTAAACTTAAGTGTTTACCTCCACTGTGTGGGGCGCTACAATCTTTCCATGAGCATTGAGGTAAAAGGCTCCATGGCGCTTCAGATCCCTCCTCAACTCCAAACTGCGAGTCTTCACCTGCTCCTGCACAGCCTCCACCAGCTCACTCCAGCCATGAGACACTGGCAGAAATCATACATTGTGTTCTTGTTACACACGATTCATATAATATATATAACACCTTAATGAGATTTGATATTGTCACATTTGTTATTCTTATATTAATAAAATGTTACAAGTTTTCACTTCTAATTTGATTTAAAAATCTTGATTTCCTTCACAATTAACAATTAATAATCTTTTTCTTAATTACCATTGTCTTTAATCCTCCAGCCATATTTCTGAGAGTCTTGCACAGCTTCTCCCAGTAGAGATGCCTGCTGTAGAAATTTCCTGATGCTGTCTGTGTTGAGACTGGAACCTCCCAGTTCTGGATGAAAGTAAAGAAAAAGAGAGCATAAGAAAGAGAAGGAGAGGAAAAGAAAAGAAGAGAACTGAAAGGAAAGGAAATAAAACAGAGAGAAAGAGGAGAACAGAGAAAAATGAAAGAAAAGAAGACAAAAAGAAGGACATGGAATGACAGCAAAGACAAAATGAGCAGTGAGGAGATCATTTCTAATAAATCACATTTCAAAGAGAAACACAGCTCAGTAGGAACACAGTGTATGATACCTACCATATCTACAAAAAGAGAAACGATTCATAATCACAACGACTCTTCAGTCTTGGAGAATTAAGCACTCACCCCTCTTAATGCCTCTTGGAGATGGAGCCACAAGGTCAAGGATCAGTACCTTTTTCCTCAACCCTGCAGCTTCCTAAAGGAGCGCGAGAAGAGAAAAAAAACTGAATAATTGAGAGCAACAGAGTCAGACAGCAAAGGAGAGGGAGAGAAATTAAATATTGAAACGGGTTAAGTATTTGTCCTTCTCGACAATCCCAGCTCCTGCCTCTTCATCTCATTTCCACTTTCCTCTAGAGCTGATCATAGATCATCCCATTACCATAAAGTCCATTAATATGATAATTATCTGAGCTGTGTGTGTGTGTGTGTTCTTTGACCAGATTAGCAGTAATTATGAACCTGAATGTCCTCTAACCTCTGGGAGTGAAGCAGGGGTTACAGTTGCATGCATGCAGAAGAGCTTAAAACTACAGAGAGTACAAATGCAAATAAATGCAGTTTTGCAAAGCATTAGCAGAACAAAGAAGCATTGTCGCTAATAATACCTTCACCCTACAATAACTAATTTTGGCCACTTGGGGGCAGCAGAAGGAAGCTATGAACACAACATTGGCATATTACTGCAATTTAAGTTGAAATGGGAAAAATTTGCTAATTTATACATGAAAGTTAAAAACAGTAAAGTTGTAGCCAAACAGCTAAACAATGAGCTAAAACTCACGATGAAGCTGTGGATTTAGCTGATGATTCTCTGTAGGTTCATCACTATGAGTGGCGTTTGTCACAATGTCATTTCATAGACTTCTAGAATAAAAACATCCCTATCTATAAGATCTCAAGCTAAAATTTTACTCAAGTAATTATTTTCTGTTTACCTTTTTTTTACTTTTTAATTTATTTTTTATTTTGGGTTAATATGCCAATTACCTTTGATTAATCAATTCATTGCTTTGTCTATAAAATGTCAGACAATAAAAAAAAAAACCTGCCAAACTCAGTTTTCTAAAACGATGACAGAGATGATATCTTCAAATGTCTTGTTTAAGATAATAAACTACAAATCAAACCAAAGCAGCACCTTAAAATTGAAAAGCTGGAATATGTACAAATTATATGTATTTTATACTGATCAACAAATCAGTTAATTGACTAATGATTTCAGCTTTACTCAATATGCATACAGGTTTGGCTCAGGGCTGTAGCCTTTGACTTTTATGTTTGTTCACATTTGTACCTCTGCTGTTGTTTCGAGACATGTACAGTATAATCAAAATGTTGTGCAGCAAAAGAAAAAAAGGAATGGTGGAAGCAAAAAAATGAATTTGTACTTATGCCCAGATTAAATGTCATTACAACTGAACAAAAAATAACTTGAATAGTAGGAAACAAATCCATGTAGTGTAAATACAGAGCTGAGTAAGGACAGAGAGGCTTACCTTTGCCACAGCCAGGCCTCCTGACCCCCCTCCAATAACCAGCAGGTCGTAATCATAAGCCCTCAGTGATGGCCCGGTCGGCGGGTCCATGTCTCACTGCTTCAAGTCCAGACACTGAACCTTCTTCTGCTGTTAGTCCTAGAAGCACAGACACACAAACACCCTCAGTGAGGAGGGACTTTGACTCCTGAGCTCTTCCTGCCTGCAGGCAAGATGTGAGTTGCACTGGATAATATCAGCTTTTTTAATGTCAATACCTATGTTTCTGGATGACAGCTGTATAGAAAAGGTAAGCAATGTAATATGCAAAAATCTGCACCAGCGAATTGCAAAGAAGTTTGTTTTGGCGTTTCCTGGCAAGATGGAAAAGATTTTATTAACAGCATTTAGACTTTGAGCCACAGATTGTAAAAAAATAAAACTGTTATGGTGTGGTACCCAATCAAATAACTGAAAGAAATCACTTCATGTTGAACATAGCACAACTTGTGACTGATAAAAACAATTGTAGTATCAACTAATTATAAAATATATAAATAACCACGCTGATTGAAAAATGAAAAAACTACATTATATCCACCGTGCTGATGTAGAAACGATCCTATTTTGCATGTTGGCTGGAGTCTGATAGAAATGGGGGAAATTCTAAATATCATAAATGAGCAAGTCAAAAAAAAATATTTTTTTTTATATGTGTATGTATGAGACAAATTCCAATCAACCATGTCGATATGACAATAAAGTATTGAACCTTGAATCTAGTAACTGTCATTAAAAAGCATTCTTACTTAGAAAATTCTACTTTTAATATTTTCACAGTAACATTGTGACATCTTGTGGAGAAACCTTGAATGTCAAGTGCTTTTAGTAGTTACCACTTACCTTTGGAGAGTCTTGGTAGACAGCTCTCAGAAACACTCCCACTACACTACCACTTAAACACGAACACAAACATAAGCTAAAACCCACAGATGCAATACAACTACCAGTGAACTGTGACTTTTGTTGACAGGAATAACACAGCCTGTCAGGCTTGATGAAATGTCAGTGCTTCTCTGAACAGTTGTTATTAAATTTAAGAAGGTTTAAGAGCAGGCTTAAAACTTTCCTCTTTGATTAGACTTATAGTTAGGGCTGGCTCAGGTGAGCCAACCCTTAGTTATGCTGCCAAGGGCTTATCATGAGCTCTCTGCCCCTCTCCATCTGTATGCATCCCATCAGTGCTAACAGCCCTTTCCTGTGCTCTTGTGCTGTCTTGTCTCTCTCCTCCTATTGCTTTCTGCAGGCACTTCTGCATCCAGAGCCGTAGAGTCTGGATCTCTGATTGGAGGCCCCTACTGCTTTATTTATGATAATAATACTAATACTACTAATAATAATACCTGTGTATAGGGATATGTGGAACTTGCATTGTGCTACTGTCCGATCAAGGCAGAGGGAGGATTCTACCTGATAAGGGAGGTTTTTCCTCACTGTAAAGAATATTATAACGTCTGTTGTGATTTAGTAGGACTAAACAGGCTTTCTGCCCGTATTTGATCCCTCGCTGCAGCACTTCAGGGGCCTGAAGCCTCTCTGTCCCCACACAAACATCTGAGCAGGTTTTGGCTCAAACATGCAGGAAAGTTGTAGGCTGGTGGAGATGCGTTCCGGTACTGCCATAAAAATTGGAATTATAACCATACACAGCGATCACGGCTGAACGAAGTTACTCTGGTGTGTATTTTCTCGTCTTTCAGACTGCAGTGACTCTATGCTTAGCCTGGATTATTGAAGTAAGGCAGCTAAAGTGCACATTTGAGCCACATTCAACTGACCACACAAGTCATGTTCACAAAATCACTTACTTCCACAGTACGTTTGCAAAGCTGAAACTGTAAAGTAGGAGCTTGCGAGGAGTCCCTGAATGCATCACGGCCCTCTGCCGGCCGGAGGCGGTAGTGCAGCCGCGGCTCCGCGCTGGGACTGGTCCTTTCGCAGCCATTTTCTGTCCAACCAAACAGCCGTCTCAGGAAGGTAACCAACCAGGGCTTCATTGCAGGTTTGTGCCTGGCTCCGGCCAATGATTGCTAACCGATTTCTCGTTAGCTCGAATGGAAATGTCCGTCTCTGTCTGATTTTTTATTTGTTGTCTGAGTGAATGAGGGCTGCTCATCAGGAAGTATCCAGCGGGCCAAACTTTAAAAATGACTATTTAACATTTGGGCCCAGGCCACGTCTCGCTCTGCTCTGCACCACAAAGACCAGGCCGGCGCAGTGTCAGCAGCTGCAGCGGATTCACAATGAAAATATATTCAGGGGACACTATGTGCCTGCGTAGGTTAACAGCAGAAGGTAACCGCCTGCTGGCCAGCATCTCTTTATTATGCTGAACTCATTAAGGTTCGTTTTATTAAGACCAGCGAACTGGCTAGCTAGCGCCATTCGTGGGTTAACATTAGCTAACGTTAGCTAAATATCTCACACACCCGCAGCTTATCACTTAGTTAGCATATGATGGCTAATCATAGATTTAGCGTGTGGCTAACGTAAACAGACTTCACCGCGGGTTTTCAGCTCTCCTAACTAGCAATGCTAACCTATCGCAAATAACGTTAGCTCGCAATCCCGGTGTCGTGCCAAATGTCTCGTCACAATGGACCTCACGATCCCGCAAACACTCTTCATCCAAAAACTGCGTGGAGTATAAAGGAAGGGGGGGTAGCCTGCGTTGTCCATCTCTGAAATATGCCCGTCCTCTAACAGAGGCTACACAGCTAGTTAGCATCTTTAAAATGGAAACATGTAACAACAGCAGCAGCAGCAAGATTTGGCACAAAACCAGACCCGCTTTTTTCACAAGTCAATGAGCTCATGATTAGGGAGGTCAGCAGTGGGAGCTAACTTAGTTTACGTCAACACAGAGACAAAGCAAAATACACGTTTCATTTTTTTTTTTTAAATCTAGCTGAATTTAAAATGGACGGTTTCAGAATGGATAGCTGCAGCTGTTTAGTGAACGTGTACATTGACATGTTAGTTTGTTTAAATTCTCAGTCCAGGTAATGACACGGAAATAGTCATCAAAAGACCCAGAAGTGTTTCCGGTATTCCGTTATGGCCATCATGATCACAACTGATATGGTAATGGGACTGAGTCATGTTGAGATCTACTTAAAATAATTGTGCAAAGACAAATTAAGTGGTTGTAGTAACTGAGGAACCTCATTAACCAATGCTGTATGAAAGGCCAACGTGTGCTTGCAGAGTTGGATATCAGCCCCAGCTGTTCCAAAATCAGTGTGTTTGGGGTTGTATGCATCATAAAATGTCATGAATTGGTGAAAAGAACCCATTGTCTTTTCTCATCCGAGAGGGACATGTTCAAATTGCTTTGTTTAGATGCTCAGTTTACTATTATATATGACAAAGAAAAGCAACCAATCCCCACATTTTCTTCTGATTGGAACTTCTTTCTGATTTTGTCCAGGAGATTTCCCAGCTGGCAATATGGAAATACATCTCCAAGAGCAAAGATTTGGGTCCCTTCTAATTTTCAAGCTATAGTGTCACACTGATTACATAATTTCCTTTAGTAAAACAGTGAAATTCTTTTCTTGTGTTTACCAATAACTCAGCAGCTTGCATCAGATTGTTGCTCAAAGCAGAGAACATTGTTTTGCTACGTGATCTCAAACCATGAGAGCAATTGAACAGGAGTGCCAAAGCTTCTCTTAAATATTTATCGTATTCACTGGATCCCCTCACTGTACGCATCAAGTATTCAGGACTGTACGCCACACATGCACTTGCAGACTCAAGAATATGGTGAAGGATTACTCATCTGACCATATCACTATTTTTCAACATCTTTCTAGAACAGTGTCTATGGTTATCTGTCTTTGTAATGAGAGTTTTATGCACTGCAACCATACTATAATACCCCTCTCTGTGTAATTATTGACAGACTGTTTTTGCTGACAGTCTGATCACGTCCTGCATTGACATTCTCAGTCACCTGTGGAGGAGTTGCTCTTGTGTTTTTCCTTACATGTTGCAATAATGCATGAGCATCACAGTCATTGACTATATGCTGTCAACCACAATTGTGGTAAACCCTGTTTACTGATGTCTTTCCCAAAAAAATCACTGTTTTTATTGAAACACTAGCTAGTTCAGCAGTCTTTCCATGGAGTGAATTTGAGATGCTTGGTACCTTCAGACTCAACAGCTATATTTTTGTACCCATAGATGTTTAAATGAGACGTGTTTGTGTTGCAGATGGACGGAGACAGCTCAACCACCGACGCCTCCCAGCTGGGCATCACTGGAGAGTACATGGCATCCGGTCACTATGTTCTCCAATCTCAAGATGGTGAGGAGCAGCAAAAATGCAGATTGTCAGATAACAACCACCAGTGCTGAGTGTTAGCTCTGGTCACAAAGAGTTAATTGTATGCGTGTTTGGATTTGGCAGATGATGCAGAGGAGAGTCTGAACGACCATGATGATGGCGGTATTAAAGAGAACTTCAGGGAGCAGGACATCTATCTTCCTATTGCCAACGTGGCCCGCATCATGAAGAATGCTGTTCCTCAGACTGGAAAGGTTAGTGAGAAAGAGATGGAAAGGAGCAGTAATTTCATTATGAATAATTTATATTGACTTTTTTGCATGAACAGGGGCAATTAATGCATCACAGCAAAACACAACAATGTCTCTCAAAATAGATTTTTTAAATTCACACCCCTAAGGTAAGCGTGTCTGCATTTTAAGATAAGAATGATAAAACCACATCTACTTCTTCTCCCTCATTGAACAAATCCAGAATATATGAATATGCAAATATTGTCATTTCACAAACTCGGCTGCTAGACACAAGATGCTACTGAATGTATGTGCCCTGGAGGCTTTAGGTTTCCACATCAAACTTGTCTGAGTTGCACACTGGACCATGATTGACTTCCAAACTAGTTGTGATGTCACAAAATCCTGCTCGTATGTACTTGTCTTTCACTCACATTTAAAGGTTTCTTGTTGAGTTTTTGACCTCTTGTAGTACTGTAAAACAGGTGTTCTATGAGTGGGTCCCCATCTTGTTTACTGAGGGTACACACACACACAGTCCTGCCAATGGTTTCACACTATTCCACTGATTGGCAGGAGGTAGTAACGTGCCAAGATACGCAGCAATACACCAACATGGGCAGGGAAGAAGACTGCTTGCAAATAAAATTGGCTGGATTTAAAATGCCTAAATAATCAGCTTTGCAAATGTTTAATGAGGAAAGAAATGCATTCAACATGTTTGTTCAAGCCCAAGTGCACACACAATGTGGATTTTTTTTTGTTACCAGGCTAATCCAAGCAATTTTAATTGATTGTCACTGAACTGGCCGATGGGAACCTTTTCTGTGCTTCTCTCTATGAACTTTTGTTTGGGCCACGTGGTGCACATTAGGTGATGATCACGTCAGTGATGAATTCAAGAAGCGCTCTCTGTTTGCTGGCAATCCTGCAGATTTTAATACTCATTTTTTTCTCTTCTCCACAGATTGCAAAAGACGCCAAGGAGTGTGTGCAGGAGTGTGTGAGCGAGTTCATCAGCTTCATCACGTCAGAGGCCAGCGAGCGCTGCCACCAGGAGAAGAGGAAGACCATCAACGGGGAGGACATCCTGTTTGCCATGTCCACGCTGGGCTTCGACATGTACGTGGAGCCACTGAAGCTTTATTTGCAGAAGTTCCGAGAGGTGAGACACAAACTAGGGTTCAAGTGACCACATATACACTGACTGCAATAATATAACATCCCTTTTATGTTACACATGTGGCTGCAAAGGCCAGTAAATGCAATGAGTTAATTTCAAGTTTACTCAAATGTTGCTGTGCTCAAATGTGTGATGTTCTATGTTTCTGCGGTGTGTTTCCAGGCCATGAAGGGGGAGAAGGGAATCCCAGGGGTGGCGGTGGGAGAAAGCCTAGGAGAAGATCTCACAGATGAAAGTTTCAGTAAGTAGAAATGTTTCAAAATCTATGGTGAATATTCTAGAATGTGTCCTCATGTTTGATTTTATTCCTCTTCTTTTAGTATGCATTTCTTAAAGTTTCTATGAGTGTGTTCTCAATCTGCTCTTTACGTTTGAAGTTCAGTCTCATTGCTCTTTTTTCTCCTTTAATCAGCAAATCCACTGCCAGCTGGGATTATCACAGCAGATGGTCAGCAGCAGAACGTCATGGTGTACACCACCTCATATCAACAGGTAAGTACACACTGAGGCAGCAAAAGTGTACTGGTTGATAATAGTGATCCAAGCAATAAATCCAAGTTAAAGTTCCTGCACTAATCTCAATGGTATGATAAATAAGTCAGACAATAATACACACCATCTACAAGTAAACTCTGTGGCTGTGTTGCAGATTCCCACTGTACAACAGATCCAATTTTCATGACGAGGCCTTACCCCGAGCCTGAACACAGCGGCTCCTTACTAGGCCCACGCTCGCTGGATGACCTCTGACCCCGCCACAGGGTAAAGGTTGTCAGATGGACAGGGAGGAGGGGGAGAGGCGTCTGCAGAAACCCTCATGTACAGAGAAATCACTATCTGTTCAGTAGAAAGTGTAGTTTCTAGTTGTGAGGTACCAAATGTTTTGGAGTGCATCCAAACCAGCTGGGAAATTGAGGCTTTATTTTAAAGGCTAGTCTTCTTACATTATTTAGTGGTTGAATTATTTTGTGTGTATTAATGTGTTTGCTTTTATGCATTTTCTTCTTTTGGGGTGTGGGAATAGGGGGAATGTTGTATTGGATGCTAATTTTTTGAACGACTTCTCTGTTTGAACTGAGAAGCCACGTTGATACTGTCACATGAAATCTTGCAGCTCTTTTGTAAGTTCACACAATTTACCATGTGCTTAAATGTTATGTAAATCCTTTGAATAAAAATTCAAAAAAAATGCCATGTTTGAAATTTCACCTTTTTTATTTATTACATGAAACAATCCCAGCTTGCATAAATTCATATACGGTAAAGCTTAAGCTGTAGCTTTGCTCTCTGGTGTCTGTAGTAGGGGTCAAATGATTGTTTGAAAGGTAAGGCAGCAGATATTGCCATAGTTGCAGTAAACCTCATAGTCCTGTAATCCTTGTGAAGTTGCAGAAACACCACAATCTTATGATCTGTTTCTATGGTAACAGACTTGCCCAGTTTCCCGGTTACACCACTGAAAATGCCTGATGTCACAGCCTGCATGGTTTCACTCAATGGAGGTGAAAGTGATGCCTTTTAAATCAGTCACATCTGCCAGGGTCCCTGAAAAATGTAATTTGTTGTATTGACATAACTATAATGACCTCACCACCCTTGTCCATTTAGCAGTGTTGCCAACTAATTTTCGGGGGAATTGGCTACAGGCAGGTTTATTTGTTACTTAAAGTTGATAATGATGTAATGTCATTGTGTGATGATGTCATTACACAATGTAACCAAACAGCTGTACTCTTAAATTATTTGGCCCAAAAATTAAGCGTCTCATTGAACACATACTACTACCACTGCCTTGCTATTGAGCTGAGCTGTTACTGCTGCTGCAGCCATGCCGACAGACTCATTGAACAGCCACTGTTCAAAAGTAACTACTACCACTGTCTTGCTAGTTGAAAGCTGCAGAGCTGCTTCTACATTCTCAAAGTGTTACTTGCACTGTTTTGTTAGATAAAAATACTGTAAGCTTAAAGGCATTTAAAGGAAGTTTTGTGTTGGAGTTTGTGTTATTCCAAAGCATTCTACATTCTCAAAGCATTGTAAAAATACACATTGAAAAACTTAAAGTACTAAAAGTAAAAGTGCAAAATTATCTATTTTAGAAAAATATATTCCTGGATATTTATTGCTGCATTAATGTGTTTACTACTTTAATGTTGCTGCTAGTAAAGGTGGGGCTGATTCTAATGACTTAATATACTGCAAGGGAGCCAAATCTATATTATACATCACAATTTATGAGTTGATTTATATTTTATATTAATAATCTGAATCTGCAAAATAAGTAAATGCAAATGTTGCAAATTTCCCCACTGAGGGACGAATAAAGGTTTATCTTAGGTTTATCTTATTTTAAGTAAAGACTGCAATATGTGCCTCCATAATGTAGTGGAGTATAAAGTAGCAGAAAAATCAAGTGAAGTACAAGTACCTCGATTTACCTAGTCACATTCCACTGCTCTAAATTATGACATTATGATTTTCATTTTCAATACAAATGTATATCGCTTCCAAATATCGGTTAGCAATCTTCTTGATTACTAATATCAGCATTGGCTTCACACATTCGTGTCTGCAAGCTTCTTCCTGTATTTGTCCATGTATGGCTGGACTGACCTCCAGACCTGAAAGCACACGAGTCATCATGATATGACATTATCACACGGATCCAGTAAAATGTGAGCTGGGTTTATTTGGGGCAGACTTGCCTTTTGCTGTCTGACGAGTGTGTGAGCAGCTTCTATGTCAGGACTCATGATGCGGTCTCTGTCCCAAGGCCTGCAGAGACAAAGATTTGTAAGGACATCCTCATAGTACTCTGGACATACAAAACTATTATCACACTATGAGTGGGCTGTGAAGTTTCCTATTTCTAGGAAGGAAAACATTGTCTTAAACCGATGCACAACACACTGTGTTGGCTAATCAAATAGAACACATTCCTGGTAGAACACTTGTACTGTGTAGCATTATGCCAATTCTGACATTGACGTTACAATTGTTTAGACAAAAGACAAAATTATTTCTGCACGGTAACGTTCAAGCGTATAAAATCCTGTCTCATAAAGATATAAACCCCTGTGCAGTGTGCTGATAAGCCTTCAAACTCATGATGGTGTTACCCAAACTGAACTTTGCGGTTCCTTTCCTATCTGAGCACGTCCACACCAACAAAGCGCCTCCCCTCAAATTTGACAGTGTTAGGCTGTTCAATTTGTTATTCTGTCCATATACAGTATTCAGTATAAAGGAGAACAGAACTGTTCTCCTTTGTTTCTTCAAGTACCTCAGTGAACACAATAGAAACAGCTACAAACAACAGGAAGACTGTAAAATGAAATAAATATAACAAATAGAAGACACTGATGGCACAAATTCTAGATGCACTTATTTGATAAAGTGAAGTGAACAAATATGAAATTGACAAAATATAGAAATGCAAATTGTGTATAGAAATAAAAACTGTAATATTGGATTATTTTGAAATTCCTTTGACACAATGAATTTTTAACATGTTGAGAATGCAACAACATGGCAGTAAAAAAGACTTAGTCATTGCTTTGATGCTGGATTTTAAATGGACGATGGACAACAACAACTTAAACATACTTGTTCAAAAGATTTCTTGCAACTTTCTGTAACTGACTAAAAAATGAAACAATCCACAACAGCACCTGTGGTCAATCCTAATTAACTGTTGATGTTGAAGTAATTTCCTTCATGTTAAATTCTGAGGTGTGTCTGACCTGACCACAGAGCGCAGCAGCTCATAGACCTTCTCCAGAGGAGCGGTGGTCTTCAGAGGGCGCAGGAACTCCAGAGCCTGGCAGGCAGCCAGCAGCTCTATGGCCAGCACTGCGTGACAGAGACACGGGCTAGTTCGCTAGCAGGGCAACAAACTTTTTTATCTGTCAGTATTAGTAATGTGCTACCTTGCTCCACATGCTCCAGGACTCTCAGGGCTTTGCGAGCAGCCCAGCCACCCATAGACACATGGTCCTCTGTTGCTGCACTGGTGGACAGGGAGTCAACGGAGGACGGGTGGCACAGAGCCTTACTCTCCGACACTGTAGACATAGGTAGTTGAGACACTTAGGTTAGGCTTCAGAGCTTATCCATTACAGTAAACACTTATCATATTCAGTTTCCAAAAGGTTTAAATGGAATTCCCTGATATATTCATGGTCCCCAGAGGATGAATCCCACTGACTTTAGTGGATTGATTACCATGAAATTTGGTTCAGTCGTTCATGTCCCCCACAGGAATAACTTTTGTCCTCATTCAGCTTTCCTCTACTTCCAGCATACAGTCAAAATCACAGTCCCATCAGCCTCAACTGTAGTTTGAATTTAGTGCTAAATAGCAAATGTTATCATACTTTGTTTCCTCTTTTTTGGTGGTGTTATATACATTTTATATTATGAAATGCATAAAATTAAAAAAGATAAAATACTGTGTAACGTAAAATATTCTGTATAGATTTTCAAAGCATTAAAATCGCTTGCATGATAATAGAAACATCTCAGATACACATAGACGCACCTAAGGCAGCAGCAGTGCAGTGTGCAATCATGAAGCCAGAGTTCAACCCTCCATCCTGGACGAGGAAGGCAGGCAGTTCACTGAGGGCCGGGTTCACCAGCCTCTCAATCCTCCTCTCGCTGATGCTAGCCAGCTCATGCACACCTATGGCCAAGTAGTCCAGGACCTGAAACAGCAAAGTCATACCCAGTGTTCAATGAAAAACATTTACTGAAGACAAGACAAGCCAAACTGGAAAGGGTTGCTAGTCATCTTATCGTCAGAGCCAAGATTTTGAACTTTTTAAATGACCGGCATTTTTCACTGTGTCGTTTATGGAGATTTATATGTGGAGTCCGTGCCCATAGATTCTATAAAACATGGATGTAGGCTCTGTGACGTCGCCCGCAATGTTTGACTCTAAGTCCAAGCTTATCCAAAAAATGGGCAAAGAGTTGGGAAGGGGTGGAGTTGAGATGGTGCTGAATAAAGCCTGGTTGCTGAAACGCTCCCACCTAGCTTAGCCAAGCTAACAAAGGCCAACAAGCTGGGCTAAGAAGCTAGGCTATAGGCTACTCTGCGTTGCTAGCTGACTAACTCGTGACTAACTCTTGTGGCCAGCCTCACTGACCAACGTTAGCTCAACCAATAACATGTTGCAACATCTAGGTTAACTTTATTTCTGCAACCATGCTGAAATTATGCATTAATATTTTGAAGTTACACACACCCTTATTGTATTTGCACACAGTTCACCACTTTTTAACACACCTAGCCAAGTCCAGCATTAATATTATGTTACTTGCCCGTATGGCAAGTTTAATGTTAAAGCTGTGTAACGTTAGCTAAGTAACGTGGTGGACCTTTATTTACCAACCTCCCACAGATGACTTTTGTTCAAAAGTATTATCACCATAAATTATAATACTTCCTTATTATCTTTTGACTTCACTGCATGCTGGCTTAGTTGCTGTGATTAGCATCTGCTCCGTTAGCATTTTACTGCAGCTAAGCATCTTGCTTGATGAATAACCCAAGGCTAATTTACTAGCTTCTTAAAGAGTTAAGGTAACAATGGGTATGGTGACCACAAAGAGACTAAAACTATTTTTGTCCCAGGCTGTAAACATGTTTATTTCTGCTGTAAAGTTGAGCATTTAACATGGGGGTCTATGGAGAGAGATTCGCTTCTGGTGCCAGCCTCAAATGGCCATTCAAGGAATTGCAGTTTTTGGCTTCATGCAGCAGCTGCAGAGGTTGCAGCTTGTGTCTGCCAAAGCTGCCAGCAGGATATGAAACATCGCCAGACAAAATCACAATTTACGAGCATTTAGCTGCTGTCTCTTGTGCGTGTCCTGTCCACTCCACACACTGTCTGCCAACCCAAACACCATTACCCACACAGACTGGGAGGAGACGCAGAGATACCAGAGGATAAAGGAGAATAAATCAAACAGAGGTCTCATTAGTTAGTTCACTGTGATTTTACCTTGGCTGGATACTCTCCATGGAAATTCCCACCCGAAATCGTCTCCCCGGTTTCTGCAAATACCAGCTGGAGATAAGTTAAGGATTCATGAAGCACCAGTCAGTTCTTTGTAGTTTGTGAAACACTGTCACCTTGTGGTAAAACATTTATATTGCATGATCTAGGGGGAAAATGTCCCAAATTCCATTCCTTAAATACATTAAAATGAAAGTAGGAAGGAAGTGAACAAGTACATTTTATCCTTCATGAAATGCAAGAAACGTAAACCCTCTATGTGTGGAATTTTCATGTGATCAAAGACACCCTTCATATTACTGTGATGACTGAGCATTTGTTAGTGGATAAATGGGACAATCCTGGTTTAAATCCTGCAGTCTATGTGAGAAATGGTACAACTGTAACAATGCTTATTTTTTGGCTATGGAAATAGAAATGCAACACATGCAACTAATTATACTTTTAATCACATTCAAATGTGAAATTCTAATAGTTTTCCTTGCATGTGAAAACCTATTTGCCCAATAAAACTGATGATGGTTCTGTTCTGATGAAGGTCTGTGCTCTCAGAGTGCCCTTCTTCTTCTCACTGTCTCCAAGCCTAATTTTTATAGGAGGTTTATCTAATTTTAAACATTAACTAATTAAAACATATGTAATCATATAATTTCTGTAGAGGCGACAGCTCTTATAGAAACAATGTGGGGTAATATAAGGAGCTGTAGGATACTGGGTTGTCTGTGGCGCTGTTCAGCTCAGTGGAAATCACATTCTGGACAAATGTGATTGTGTCATTCACCACTCCATGAACCTGCAACAAGCCAAATAAAAGTTATCTGCGTGATTCATTTTGTTATTATGTGTGGAAACACTGAATTATTTTAGAACAATGATTTGATTTCACCTTGACAGCAGCACATGTTTCAGTCAAAGGCTCAACACTTCACTTAATAATACACTTCTAGGTGTATTATTACCATACCCAGACAAACACTATACCTGTGGGATACAGCGCAGGGTGTAGGCATCCTGAACCCGGTTGCATGATCTATGGCTCTCTAGGAATCAGAGAGAGCCAAACAACATGATTACATAAGTCATTGAACTACAAATCATGTAGAATAAGACATGCAGTAAGTGCATTTACCTGAGATCTGAGAAGGGAAGATATCAGAGTCTAAGACAGAGCGAAGCCTCTGAGCCACCTCCATCTGCCCGGGGTGACGTCTCACTGCATGGATGGCTACAACACAGCAGGTCTGTTCATTACTACAGTTGTATGGTCTACAGTGTGGTCATGTGATCAAGTAGTAAATTCTGCAACACACAGTCTAATACAAAACAGTAACTTACACTACAATATCTGTAACAAAGACAAAAACAGAGGAAGTTGCAAGACCATAGTTATGGGTTTAGAAGGTTTCGATCATTGTTCTGCAGAATCCCCCTAAAGTTTCAGAATATTTTCATACTTTATGCTACTTTATAGAGTTTTCATTTGTTTTTTGCTTCCTTGTACACAGAGTAATGGTGGTGAGCTCAAGAAAGTCGACTGGCAAACAGCTGATAACTTAGGTTATCATTAAGTAAACCAGCAGTTGCAGAAGTGATCAAGGGGGCGATCCCTGCACTTATGGAGGATGTGGTGGCTCAGCTGACAAGCAAGACGTAGGCTCAACTGACAAGCAAGGCTCTGCTGGATGCTCAAGTTGCTGTATTTCATGGTAAGATGGTTGCCATACAATAAGATTTCGCCATACAATATATGTGGAGAAAAGCGAGAATAGATACCACTGTGGAAGGCCTTTGTGGTGCCTTTCAGGGCTTCCAAAGTCAAGGCTGCAATGATGTCAGCTTGTCTGGCCACGGCCAGGGCTCTCTCCACAGCCTCCGCGCCCAGAGACGATATCAGCTGAGTCCCATTGATCAGCGCGATTCCCTGTTCAACAACCACGATCATCAAAATAATCCATACTGATCAACTGAAATTTAAATATACATGCATGTGTAAAGCTGCATTAGAGGAAAACTACTGTTTATTAGAACTGCACCTCCTTTGGTTTCAGCACAAGAGGAGTGAGCCCATGGCCCTCCAACACCTGGAGAAATAACAGCAAACATGGACATTATCATTTACTTATAAAAAAAACTTAAAATAGCTGCACAGTATCCAGACCAAAATTGGTTTATTAGTAACATATATAATTCCTAACCATCAGTTATTTATTGTCATTTGTAACACCTGGTCTTGTGGCTTTATGAATGACGTACTTTCTAAAAACCCTTCAGTGAGTTAAGCTAGGTTTGTGCTCAATGCCCTGTCACCAGTGCGAGGGTGCACGCACCGAAAGTGCTTTCATTATGTCTTGCATCGAGCATGAAGGCTGTGCAAGTCATCATGGGACTTTTTGTCACCAGGTACACTTTCCTTTTAAGACAGAAGCATTCCGAAGACTGGCTGAACTGTCATGGCCTGGCTCATATGCCATGACAAAAAAAAACAGGAGATATATAGTTTTAAACTGAAAGATGTACAAGTTTATAACTTAGCATACAATAACCCAAAAACATACTGAACTTATAAAAGATGTAAATAGGGCGCAGTAGATCTAATATGGCTGCATTGCTAGCCTCGCTTTTGTCTTTTCAATAGCCATAAACATATCTTACAACAAAGTGGTGCAAAAAATAACTTCAAAGTGTGGAACTGTAAGGAAACTCACAGCCTTGGCATCAGCCCAGCCACTGTGTGGTGACCACATCCTGCCCTCCCCCATCAGGCCCAGGGTGAGGTGAGCCAGGGGGGCCAGGTCTCCACTCGCACCCACAGTGCCCTTTTCTGGTACCCAGGACAAACAGGATGCTGAAGCACGCACACAAACACACATTATTTAGTGTTAGGTGGTATGTGAAGAATTAATAAAACTCACTCACTCAGTAAAACCCAGCATGACACAATATTAATAAGACATTTTTATCAATTATATGCATTCTATTTGTTCAATATAGTCACTAATGAAACACTTACTATAAATAAAGTATTTATTCATTCATAAATACTTCTTCTCCACTCTCATTACAACTGAACATACTATCTGCTGATGAAGGCCATGAAATGCAGCTGAAAGCCAGAAGAAATCTAGTAAGTTGTCCTGAAGTTAAAAAAAAAAAAAAATTGTGGTCAAAATGAACCTTGAGGCTAAGTATGTTTTATGAGGTTTGAACTCAGCTGTGTTTAGCAGCGTATAGACAGTTAATAAATGTCTTATAACACACTGGAAGGATTTGTTCATGTGTATAATCATACATCATTAAATGTGATTACAGCTATGTTATACTGTGTTATCAATCATTTATTATTTATTAACCAGTTAACATACTGTATGTGTATATATATAAGTGACAATAACACTGCTTATTGTAGCTACACACATGACACCCAGGTTTACTTAGCTCTCTCGCTGAGTGAATAAGGTTCCTTAAACTCACTGTGCCATTGCTTAGAGCAAGCAAAAACCTGGAGGCAATAAATTAGTTTCAGCTGAATGGAAAATGGTAATGGTTTCCTGTCTGATCTTCCCAAAGAGATCAAACAACGTCATCATATTCAGATTGCTGCTTCAATGGATTCTAGGACTAACTAGGACCAGAAGAACTAAGCGCATTCCTCCTGTTCTTAAATCTTGACACTGGCTTCCAGTTAGTTATGAAATACCTTGTAAAGTGCTGTTGCTGGTTTATGAATCACTTGGCCAAATAACATTTCTAATCTCCTTAAAGAACCCTCTGTAGGTCTGTTATATCTTTAGAAAGCAGTCAACTGGTAGTACCTCGAGTCAACACTAAACATAGCGAAGCTGCTTTCCTGATGAGCTTAAATGCACCCGAGAGGATAGAATAGAATGAAAGAGAATAACGGTGTACCATTGAAGGTCTCGATCATAGCATCAAGGGTTTCCTTTGAGACGCCGCTGTGGCCTTTTGCCAGGACATTGATTCTCAGAACCAGCAGCATGCGTGTCCTCTCTACAGTCAAAGGGGCACCAACTCACACACACACACACACACACACACACACACAAAGGTTGTTGACTGTCTGGTGATAGTACAATCACTGCTCATCACATTTGCATGTATTTGTACACAGTTGTGAGTCATTTTTTGAAAGTCGTGCATAGTGAAATGTTTGCCCTTAAGGGTATAATAAGAAGGGGTTGTGTGAACGTACCAGCACAATGAGAGCGAACCACATTTTCCTGCAGCTGCCTATGGGTGGAGAAAAGTGTGTGCTCACTGTTACACATGCATCAGATAATTACATCAGAATACAAAAACACCTCAGGGAGAAACTGTGTGTCGAATCAGCTGGTATTTGGATATTGTTTTCTCCCAGGCCTGTTTTATTTTGAAATACTCATCCCTCCTCTTGTTTCAGATACATCGCTTCCTGCCCCTCTGTGATGGCCAGAGGTAGTTCTCCAAGTGATATTGGATATTTGCTTAGTTTTTGTAGACCCTGCCTGTTTTTTGCCTGCTCCCAGTTGGATTTGTTTGCCTGCTTTGAATGCTTTCCCTGGTTTTGACCTTGGTCAGCCTCACTGTAAGCCGTCTGTTCATTGACTTCTGTGTTAAAAGTGTGACAGTTGATACCTGTAGTTAATTTACAACCTACTTACGTCAGTTTTTCTTTTGGTATGAGTGTGCGTGCAAACTTTCCAAAACCAGTGTTGACTCCATACACAACTGCAATGAAAAACAAAACACACCGTTGAAGTATCTATGAAGTATCAATACAATGAGCCCCGTATGAATCAATTGTGGGATTAAAGACAATGAGGAAAACACCATACCTCTGTCTTCTCTAATAATAGTATCAATAACTTCTCTGCCCTTTATGACTTTCTCCTCTGCCTCAGGGGTTAACTGGAAGGAAACCAACCAACAAACATCAGCATGTTCATCTCCAGTTTGTCTCTAACTATCTTAAAAAATATGGGTGACTTTTCTCACCTTTATTTTGAACAGGCCTTCACCCAACTTGACCAGATCAGCTGTAGTCAGACTGTTGCCATCCAGGGAAATGTACTGGTAGCAAAAAAAAAAAAAGAGGATACAGTTAGCTGAAGAGACTAACTGCTTTCTGATTTTAAAGCATACGTAACAGCCAACCCACCTCTTTGGGCTCTTGATAAGAGCTTTGCCTGTTTGCATCAGATTAAGGATAAACCAGTTCAATTAAAAGACAAGGTGAATATGTGTCAGTTAATCATAAAATAATTACAAAGGAGAAAATAAAGATTATTCACATTCATACATTTTGTGCAGTGTTGCCAGATTAGGTTTTCCAACTGGGCAACTGGCAATGCTGGTAGGTTGGTTGGGTATTTCAACTATTGGATGGACTGCCATGAAATTTTCAATCACCACTCATGGAGGAATCCTAGTTATTTTGGTGAACCCCTATTTTTCCTCTAGCGCCCCCAGCAGGTTGAAGTTTTCACTTATCCAGTGGAACATTTTGACATCGACTAGATGGATTGGCAATTAATTTAGCATAACATTCATGGTTCACAGAGGATGAATCCTAATGACTTGACCTAACACAGGGCTGGGAATGTGCAGGTTGTGAGACAGTTTGATAACGGCCCACAATGTAATTTATGAAAAACAAATAAAGTAACTCCCTCCAAAATAAAAGCAAGTTTTTCTATTTAAAAGAAAATAACAAAAAATTATACTAACACATTCATCCAGTTGGTCCCTTCTGTTTGTGAAAGAGCTAAGTACCTCTACCTCTAAGCTGAACGCCAATCTCCAAGGTCTGAACCAGCTTTTCAGCTTTCAGTTGAAATGTAAAATCATTTAAAGCAAAATTAAAGGTGTGGCAGATGAGTGTTCAGAACTCCTTCAGGCATTTGGGAAGAGGTTTCAGGACATACCGTATAAGTAAACAAAAGGAACTGCACATATTTTATGTGGAACCAGCTGATGTGCCTGACGACTTACAACATGAATTCATTGAGCTGCAAACTACTGATGAACTCACCGCTAGGTACAAGAACCTCCCTCTGCTTGAGTTCTATAAACTGTATGTATGTCCTCAGGATTTTCCATTCTGAGACATGCACTGAAGTTTGCATCTCTGTTTGGGACAACTTAAAACTGTTCTTTCCTGCAAAGACTCAGTTCTGCTCAAGACTGACTGACATAAACCTGGAACAAACAGTTCCAGCCATCACATTAGATGTTAGTGTAATGTGTTCAATAACTTAGTATGACCCTAAAAGGTTTAATAAATGTTGAAATTGCCCTCGATAAGAAAAACATTCCCCACCCCTGCCCTAACAGTTCATCTCAGGCCACCATGGGATTGACATTTCTTGTTTTGAGTGAAATGGCTCCACAACTTCTGAACAGATTTCCATGAAATTTGGTACACACATTCCCCCTTTAAGATTGCATAGTAATAACTCTGTTAACTTTTCATCCAGCACCACCAACAGGTCAAATTTTAATGCCTGATCACAAAACTGATCACATTGCCATCAGCCTCAGCTGTACAAACACCATTTTAACAAGTACAGTCTTGCAGCATGGGTGTGGACTCTATGCCATTTGGGTGGCTTCCCAAAGGAAAATGAACCAAAACCAAATGTCTTTATAACAAGGCTGAAACTGTTTATCCTATTAAAATTAGATTTGGTTCCAAAGTCATAGCTCTGTGAGAAATTCCTTGCTATATGATTGAAGACTTTTTCTGATAAATGTGACACATGTATTCCCCTACAGAGCAGAGGGGAGGGACCAAATTCATTCTGAGCACCATAGGGTAAACCCAATAATAGCACATTGGTGATAAATATGCTAATATATCACTAATGTAAGTGCTGCATGCATGGTTACTTGGAACCAGTGTATGAGAAGTGTATAAGAATTATTTTATATATAATAATAAAAACATGTTTTTAGAATACTGTACAATGAAAGACTTTCCTACCACAAAAATGCCACACAAAAATGCCCATAGATGGAATCCACAGGACAGTATCTCATTAAATTTGTCCTTTTAAATAACTGTAAAAGTCAGTGGAAGGATACGCTGCCATTGGAGAAGAGCCACACATGTTGTTTTCTCCTGGAAAGACTCCAAAAACAAATACAAATCTTATTATTCTCAGAGAATTTGCTCATAGTGATCCGCACATGCAGATACATCAGTTGAAAACCCTTACCCAGCTGCACAAAGTCGTTATCCTCCAGAACGTCCTCTGCCCTGTCCTCGGGGTGGAGGACTTCTCCACACCCACACCTCTGCATGCTGAACTCATTGTCCCTATCTCCGCTCTCCAGCTTCTTGGCCTGATAGTAGCGCCGCAGGGCCTCGGACCCCAGTGAGCAGATGGAGGCTGAGGGGCCGCCGCAGGGCACCCTGAACCATTCGCCCCGAACACACACAGACACACAGCGCATCTTACAGAGAGATGTGGCAGGCTTGACTGAGATTGCAAAACTGATATCTAGGGTGACAAGAGGTAAGTCCTCCCACAAAAACTGGTTGAACTTATTCTGTCTGCTTAGGTGCAAATATTCACTCAGTCTCAGACTCATTAACATCTTCAAGTTTTATCTGTGCTCAAACATGTTGTCAATTTTTAATTTGTGATCAAGTTTCAGACATGACTTTGTCCTCACATGTCCCTGTCAAACCACCAACAATAACAATTCCTTTTATTAAATTACAGATAAACACACATTAACTATTCAAAAATCTGATGATGCATGTGCCTTATCTTGTCAAATAGGCTGATATGAATTGATTTTCCAAGAGGTTATATGAGGCAGATAGGGACTGGGGCTATGCCAAAGAAAGCACTTGCTTGAAGCAGCTCATTTACCAGGTAAGTCATTACATGGTACAGCATGTCTAATGTGAGTTTGGAGATTGTCAACAAATTTCATAAGAATACAAAAACCTACCATGATGATTACGATGAATCTCTCCCAGTAACTAGCATTCATTTTTCTATGTCGTCACAGCCTGATATCTCCTTAATGTCATAAAGAATGGTTGTCTTTATTACAATAACGAATAAATTCAACAAGAATCTACAACTGCTGCTCGTGGTTCAATGAGGCTGCACTTGAGTAACTCTGAGATAATACGAAAGCATCTGAACATGCTCACAATGATAACGTAAAGCAGGTATTATATGTTCACTGTCTTAGTTTCTCAGGTCACCATGTTAACTTTTGCTAATAGAAAACTAAAGTGAAACCAAAACGGCAGTAGTTTTTTTTTATTGTTTTGTTTTCTAACAAATGAATTGTTGTTTAACTGATGAAGGTATTATCATAAATCAAAGTGTTCACGATTCATTCATTGGGACCATAAATGTCTGAAGAAAATTTCATAGCAATTCATAGTAGGGGCGCCTCAGTCAAGTTTTTCATGCCTATGATTTCAATTTGAGTCCATATTGAAGATGTCACGTAACATTCTGAAACTGATGTGATGCAGTCAGCAAGAGAGAAAACGCATCTCTTGGTTTGATACAAAAATACCCACTATTGTACGATGGTGTTACTGAATGACATCTCTTTTTGTTTTATAACCAATATCTGCCTGAGGTTACAGACACTGGCTGCAGACAGCACACGCTGTATATCCAACAACAGCCAAATCTGACTTTGGCCTTTCATCAAATTACTCAGGGATGCATTTGATTTTCATCAGCTTTGTTTTACCCGATACAGATCCATTAAAATATGACATGATCAGCACCGATACCAATTCTTGGGTTTGGCTAGGGACATCCCTAATGCATAGTTGGATATACTGTATAGAGATATTTCACTCTGAACCAAATTTCCTGTTATTATAAAATATAGAAGTACATCAATTTCTTATGTAGTAATTGTAGCAACAGTATACTATAACAAGTACATACAGCTTAACTGTATACAAAACATATTGAGTATGAAAGTCAGGACACTTGCATTATTTTGGTAGAATAGCTTTGTACAGCTTTGAATCGGCCTGAAAGTTTCCCTCTCTAACTCCTGCCTCCTGACCCTCACCTTGCAGGTCGTAGCACAAGTGCTGAAACACTACACATTTCCTGATTTCTCCTCTTTGACAGACTCTAACGTACTCTGTGTAAAGTGTAACTCATGTCCATTCTTGACCACTTTTTCTAATCTTGTTTAAATATAATTTTGCGGTCACAGGAAGTGTTTCGGCTGTGAACCATTCACAACTTGCCATTGTTTGCTTGTAATCTCTGACAATCTCCTGTTTACCAGTCAGCCCTCCAGTAAACAGAAAAAAGCTCAGACACAATGGGTTCGGCTCAATGCAATGAATACCCAAACCAAAGCTGACTCATTGTACTTTTTAACATCAGACAATCAAACCCAGTTAAAGAACAAGGCTGGCTAGAAGGTCCCTCATTCAGACGAAACTATAAACTCCATTAGCCTCAAGAGAGGCCACAGATTTTTTTTTCAAGTTCACAACAGAACGAACCTCAAACAAAAAATTGATGTTTTTGTGAAGTGGGACATTCAGCGGGGACCGCTACACCCTACAAGACAGGGGCTACGTGACAGAAGGGAGTGGCCGAGCTAGTTCTACCATTAGCAAGATAATATATCAGCAATAGAAAGTGAGTTCTATTGCTCTTCAATTGGGGTCTTCTTCGGGTACATCTGATTAACTAGAAGTGATCTCGGCCTAAATATGCACAGAGGGTGTATCGCCTTGCAGATGATAGCAGTCCCTCAAAAGTCACTTGAAACATTTGAAACAAAACTTTCCAGATTTCCCCTCTTTGACAGGCTCTAATATACTTTGTGTAAAATGTAACTCGTGTCCATTCTTGACTGCTTTTTCTAATCTAGTTTAAATACCTCTTTGGGGTCACAGGAAGTGTTTCGACTGTGACCCGTTCACTCGTTGCCTTTCGTTGCTTGTAATCTTGGTCAATCTCTGACATTTGGCTTTACTGTACTCGGTCATTCTTGATAAGCTAAATACCTTCATGTGCATGGAATGTAAATGTAAAATGTCATATTTCCTGTGGGTGGCCCCACCTCAGGGCCCCTGGGCTGGAAGTGGTCTCCGTCAGGCCCACGCCCACATGGCTCATTTCCTCCTATAGAACATCGGGGATCGCCCCTCGCCTTTTTTTCCCGGGAAGCTCCTGTTGGCAGTTTCCTGAGCCGCCTCCAACTCTGTGAATAAACAGCACACTCCGGTGTCCGCCTGTGGGCTTGTACATCCCTTGACGGACAGAGAAATAGACACACACTCTCACAATAAACTGGCTGCACATCAATCTTCTGTCTGAGGAGCTGCTCCCAACAAAGACACGACCCAGCCTCCACCCTTTCCTTTTCCTCCTTTTCTGCATTTTTACCTATTTGTCTGTTCTTCCTCCTCATCCACCAATCCCTTAGTTACATTTAAGACCCTCTTTAAATAACAGCAAACAATCTTGTAAGGCTCAAAGTTTTACTATTACTTGTAAATTTCCCCACTGTGGGACGAATAAAGGTATATCTTATCTTATTCCTAAATGCTACACATTTTAGGGAGATAAACGTTTAAAGTCTCAGGACAAGATACAGATGTATTTGCTGTTCTTACCGTTTGTGGGGCTCGACGTTTGTCCTGAGGGTGGCAGGTCTGTGACAGGACCTGTGTCTCCTGCATTAAAGTCAGATTGTCTATACTTCCATCCACCACCAGGGATGGAGGGACTGCCCAAATGGCAGACTAAGGAACTCTGAAATCTGAGGTGAAAGATCTTACAGTCACCAGTCTTTTACTTGAAGGGAGGAAATTTGAGAATATACCAATTAGAATATATCACTTTATCTCTCGCTCTGGAGAGTATATCACGTGGTCTTCATCAGCAGACAAAGTTTGCTGAGGTGTTGTGCAATTGTAGATATTCAAGTGTGACATTGTTGTCAGCGCCTTTAGGACTTCTCATTAATGCTTGCTAGTGTAGCTCAAAGCTTCAAGACCATGTGATACGGTTAAAAGCTCAGGGACAAGCAACTAAGTGGAAATTATTTGGTCACACTCACTCAAGCTCAACTGTCAAGCGCAAAGTGCAAAGCATAAAGGAGCATTTGAACATCAATGATTAACAACTGAGCAAATCTTATCTGCTAATGAAGACGTGATGTGTGATTTAGTCGAACTTTTCAGAACAATTGAGGAAGAGGAGCTTGAGTGTAGATTGTTTTGACTAATCAGGAATCATTTCTTGTGCCTTTTGTCTGCAGAGAAAGTAAGTGCTTCCATATTTATTTAAGCTCTCCTACAGCCGATTGAAATTTGTGCACTGATGGTGGCAAAATGTTCTTTTCGCAAAACTATGGAAAGCACAAAAACTCAATGCACTTGTTGCTGAGAGATGAGATGAGCTGGACACACACACAAAAACAAAGCCTTATTCATCAGAGAACATTGCAGTGGACAGTGGAATCTGCTGTGGATCTGGACGACAGCTTGTTGTGTCAGTCAGATATGTAGACACATAGTAGCACTGCCAGCTAAATCCGTGCTCAGTGTGTCCTATCACAGGCAGATAGAGGTATCTGTCTGTCAGCCCGACCCCTGCTGTCACTGATTCCTCTGAGGCTCCTCAGCCCGATAGCTTCCTCTCAGGCATAGCATCTGGAGAATGTTCCTCCAGGACACACACACACACACACCATCCCTCCACTCCTTTCTTAGCTTATCCTACGTCACCTCCTTCCTCCCTTTAACCTTTGACCCCACGTCCTCCCCATCCATTCTGATAGGGGAAGATGGTTGCACGACTGTGTGAACTGAAGGAAGGAGGGTTAAAAACAAAGCTTCTCACAGTCAAAGCAGAGGAAAGAGGCATTTGCTCGGAGCAGAGCCTCCTGACACCGAACCAAATCCTCTTCTCTTTTAAAAACACACACATACTGTACTTCAGGCTCCAGATGCAGCTCCACTTGGTACCAGGCTTCTGATAACAAGGTGCGAGTGTTCTGTGTCTTATCATCACTCTAACGTCAGACCTCCTCCCACACTAGGCATGCTGAGCAGAACAGAGTGGCAAACATGGAAGACCTGATGAAAGATTTGAAATTCTCACTTTAGCCATTATCGCTCGTCCCTGCAGCTAAACATGATGCAAATATGCAAATGCTCCCCAGAGTCAGGAGCTGCAGGGAAAAGAACATTAGCATAGGACAGGGTGTGTGTTCACACAACAAGTTAGAGAAATGCTGTTTATATATTTTCTCGACAGATTCGTAGATCTTTGATTGCGATAGAGCGGACCACAGCTTGAGATCAGGCCTGGTTTGCCTTTATCTGTCCAGAGCAAAGGTCATGAATTCAGTTTATATAAGTAGCTGCCTGAAAGTATCCAAAAAGTACTTCTGGGGGATCAGTCAGTGCAAGTTCACGCTGTGCAGCCAAACTCTGCTGAACTTTATTTACAATAGAGAAGATTCCAAAGTTGTAAGATTTTTATAAAAGTTTTGAATTCACCAATTCCACCAAGCAGACTGATTTGTCTCGTTTGAAAAAGCAGTCAATCCAATCAGCTAATGCTGTTGTCAAGCTGTGCACCCGAACCAAGGAGAAGTAAAAATAGCAATGGCACAGTTAGACGAGACAAACACTACAATCAAGATTGTTCTTCACCCAATATCATATCTTGTTTATGCCTTGCACCACTCCACTCTTAAAACCCAGACAAAAGGAGTGTGTTGGCGTGGCTAAGCATCAGTGTCAGGTGCTGGTGTTCTCTTCAACACCACTAACAAAAAACAGTCTGCCCATGACACTGTAGACTGTGTGTTCCCTGAGATCTAACATTGGCACACTGCTGTCAATCAAACCAGAAACAAGACCTTTTTTTCTTCCTTTTAACGATGAAAACCTACCGACTTTTGAATACAAAAAGGAACGACTAAATGTGATTGCAGTTTGATTTTAAGAAGCAATTTGTATCAAAAATTGCAGCCCTGGTTCTCAGTGTGAATTATTCTTTCTGTTGATAGCAGTTTCTATCTGACTGCAGTCAGGAATCCAGTTGAGTAAACAAGAAAACAATATTTGGTTAAAAAAAAAAACAGGCTCAGGTGTAGATCACAGCTAACTGACACCATGGCAACATCACGTCCTGTTTGTATCACCCAAAAGCATGATGGGAACACTCATGGGAACATCGCAACATATACAGAATTAGGATTAGTTATGTATAATAAAGTAATAATATAACGCAAGCCTAATGTATGTAGTGCCTATGCCACATGTCTGTATTTAAAGAGAGTGAAAACCAAACAAGGTTTCAATGGGGAAAGACACAAAGTCTGAGGACCAGTGGAAAGAGCAGATAGAAATATGTTTTGAAGTAATTTAATGAAGGCTGCTGTGATCAATTTCTATATTAACAATGACTGTGTGACTGTGTAAAAGAAGTTGTCACAGTTCAGCCAGCCAGGCCTCTGTTCAGCCTTTAGTTTTTGTTCAGCCTTTAGTTTTTGCCATATCACTTTCTTACCTGCCACAGTTCTGTCCTGTGTTCAGTCCGTCTCTGTCCAGTGTTTCAGTCTCTCTTCCTTAGTTTTAGTCTCTGTTTTTAATTCTGTCAGTCTTGTCATAGTTCTGTCAGTTACGGTCCTGTTCATGTCATAGTTCTTTCAGTTAGTTTCTTAGTTCTGTGTTGTAGTTTTCTGTCTGTGTTCTATGTCATAGTTCTGTCAGTTATAGTCCTGTCATGTCTTAGTTCAGTCTGCCTTAGTTTACCTGTCATAGTTGTCACTCCTCACCTGCCATACTCACTGTGCCTCACCTCACCTTCCAGCCACTCCCATCTCATCTTGTCACCTGTGTTCCCAGCTGCAGCTAAT
This sequence comes from Holacanthus passer, assembly GCA_025331565.1. NCBI lineage: Eukaryota > Metazoa > Chordata > Actinopteri > Pomacanthidae > Holacanthus > Holacanthus passer. The sequence continues at coordinate 2,885,258 of JAFREQ010000039.1, forward strand.
CACCATCAGGACTCTATATAAGCCACTCCATTTCTTTCAGCCCTTGTTCCTCTTTTTGTTGTTCCTTCATGAATGTCAGTTCTCTTTTTTTTTTATTTTGCCTTTGTTAAAGAACCTATCAACCACCAATTCCTGTGTATTGCGTTTGAGTCCATCCCCACTCATCACAGGAGTAGTTGAAATAACAATCATCCTCCAACACAGCACTTTAGCACCTTTAGCCTGCGACTTTACTGTTTGATAAAATCTCACCCTTCTTCACCAACTTCTTTGTCAGATGTACACCACCTGCTCAGCATGCAGACGGAGTTAGTGACTAGCTGGTGAACGTAGTGGAGCGTTTAGCTTGGTGGAGACCAAAGCAGAACTAAAAGGCGGGTCAATACTGGACTTAATAGCCAGTTGGTCGGAAACATGTTTGGTGTCTGCTTGGTTTGTAACTGGGCATATATGACTTTAAAGGCTTGTTCACTGCCTCTAAGTAGTCAAAAGTAAAAAAACCAATACTTCTGTAACAAATATAAAAATGTATAATAAAAAAAAGCCTTATGGCATAAGTATAGCGGGAATCTATTTTTGTTTATTGTGACTTTTGATGCCGAATAGACTTGACATGAGCTTCACCTTTTCAGTCTTCTTTTGTATTGTTTTCTACTGCCATTCGATTGGTCCTTAATTATTTATAGACTGCAACTTCTGATGCTAGATTATAGTTTCCTCACCCTGTTCATCTGGACTGAAGGGAAAGGAATGCGTGACATGTCTATGTGACTGTTACTCAGAGAACATTATTACATCCTGAATGACGAACTGAGAAATCGACTCAAATCGACACCACAAGAAGAGAAAACTTTCACCCTTTCTGATGTTGCCACAATAAATTTGCTCAGAGCTGATACAAAAAAAAAACACACTAAATAATGGGGAGGATTAGAGCGATTGGTACCACGTCTCAAGAGAATTTCAGAAAGCTCTGATGGTTTGGGAAAGAAGCAGCGAGGGGCACTGAGGTGGGAGGCTTCAGCCTGGTGAGGAGGGGAACCACAGGGGGAAGAGGAGATCTGTAAGGGGGATGCTACGTGAGATGTGGAGGAGTGTGTGTGAGGAGAGAGGATGGCGGTGAGGGGGGCAGCGAGTGTTTAAAGGAGACCCAGAAGGTGCTGAAGAGGTTACTGGTGGGGAGTTGGGGGGTACGAAGAAGAATGCACTCTCAAATTCCTAGCATGCCCGCGTCATTGTAGCAGACTAATGAGGCGAGGGAGGGAGCGAGCGCTGCCCCGGGCCCAGAGAGAAGACAAAACCACCGGAGTGCCGGCCCGGCACAGAGCGGCTGAGCTCACGGCTGAGGAATTTCAAACGCCGGACATGAGAGGGCAGGGCTCGGTGCCAGCAGTTTTTTTAGTACGCACACTACACGTAAGCACACATATCTATATCAGGGTGACCAATGCGTGAGAGGTCAGACATCAGCCAGTTCTGACGTCCACCACTGACAGGCTGGAGAATCCTACCCCAAAAATTTAAAACTGAGAATGTATTTTATTTTCATGTCTTCAATATGACTAGACTGGCTAGAATTTCATTGGTTTGGGTGTCAATGGAAAAAGCTAGTCTCCTGAGGATTCGTTTCTTCAACCTGAAAGAAAGAAAACTGAAGATTTGGGTGTGTTCACACAAGGTATTTTCGATTTGTGTATAATAAATCTGAGTGGAAACGCCAGGACTTTGACCAAGCTAAAATATTACCAAAACAAAGATAAAAGAAAAAAAATGATGCATGGCTGAGTTAGAAGTTGACTTATCAAAAAGGACATGATGCGATTACAGGCCAATGTCCTCACCAGATTCCAAACGCAAATACCACACCTGAACTCTAGACCTCTTATCAGCTCCTTGTAAATGAAGTAATGAGGGAATAACACACACCTGGCCATGGAACAGCTGAGCAGCCAATTGTCCAACCTTTTACCTTTGGTACCTTTGGTCAGTGTCTTGCTGGGGCAGCAGAAACAAGCTGTGAACACAACATTGATAAAATTTCATGATTTGGGAAATCAGAAACGTCAGTCAACCTTTTGCAACCAATGAGTGGCTGGACTTCATTTTTTCTTATGACAATAAATATGAAGGAAGTGCAGTTGGAGAAATTGACTGGTGTGAAATAATCCAGTATCCAAACTTGCTGTTGTTGTTTCCATGCAGGAAAAAAGCAACAGCATTTTGTTTTTGGGATAAAAGCGTTCAAATACTAATCATTCGTAGTAAAAGTCAATGAGAAGTCTTGGACACAAAGTAGTTGTCATCAGCAGTCTATTAGTGGCAAAAGCTGACATCAAAGTAAATGAAGAACATCCTTCCTACTTGTGAGTCACAGCTGACAGCAGACCAATGACAAGAGACACTAACTCAGCCACATTCAGGAAGCTCTGTGACACATCCTTTTCCGCTCTCCCTCCCTCTGTCTGTCATTTTTGTCAGTGATCTCAGTTCACTGAACCACTGATGCACCCTGTCTGTCCTGGATCCAGCTGGCCTGATGAGGTGCATCATGCAGGCCACATGGAGGTAATGGAGGGTGAAATCCACGCCGAGCTCTGGGATCAAAACACTCTTTAAGCACTAAAGCTAACATGACATTCCTCTGACCAGCTGCAGGAATTAGGATGGCTGCTGGCAGTCATGCATGCAGGCACAATCAGACATTTGTCAGTGCTAATCTGACTCAAACATATTCTGATGTGTGTACCATAAAGAGAAGCCACGAGGTGTGGGATGAGTGGTTGACAGGGCACCTAGACATCAAACTCCAGTTAGGTTTTATCCACTCCTCTGCTTTTTGTTGGCCAAATCAGGCTTAAAATGTGAGCTAAACATCAACCACAGCAAACCAAGTCATTTTATCATAGTGTAACCCAAGTTTTAGCTGTGTCCAATTCTTAAGGCACAGCCAGCTGGAGAGGGTGTCTGATATGGCCTCAGGATTCCAACTCTTGCTTTTTGCAGATGATGTGGCTCTGCGGTCTTCATCGTCATCAGGTTGTGACCTCCAGTGCACACTGGGGCAGTTTGTAGCTGTGAAGCGTGAAGGATCAGGGATGCGAGTGTGCACCACCAAGCCCGAAGCCATGATACTGAAAATGGATTTCTTTCTTTGGAGCAAGAATAAGTCACTGGTCCAAGTGGAAAGACTCAGTTGTTTACAAATGATCCAAAGGTTTTAGAACATTTCTCAACACACAGTTGCAAGTAATTTAGTTCACCACCTACAATCCAAATCATCATCAAAAGATTCAGAGAATCTGCAGAAATCTCTACATCTTAGGGGCGAGGTCGAAGTGTCCATGACCTTTGATCCCTTAGATGGCACTGCAATGATAAAGGATTGGCATTGTGTGGCTTCAATGTAAAAGCATGCAGGTACTGGACTGGTCTGCCTGCAGTCCAGACCTGTGACCCACTGAAAATGTATGGTCATTATGAAGCGCAAATTATGAAAAATGGAGAACGTACACACTCCACATCACTAGCATGAATAATCCAAATGCACATGTACTGTAGACACACAGTTACACAGCAGTCCTGAGATCACTTAGTGTAAGTTTTGCAGATCTGCAGTCAAAGCGTGACTCCTGATGTTGTGGTCACGTCTTTGAAGCTCAGTCTCTAAAGCTTTTTATTAATGACTCCTAACTGTTCCAGTGGAAGGAAACACCCAGGAAAACCTCCACACCCCTGATGTTATCTCTCCTATTTTTTCCCCAGACTTCCCATCAACAGCCAGTGAAGCTTGCATCACATCCCCAAAAGCATAATAGCAGTCAGATGATTACAAAGTCTTTTTGAAAAGTAGACGTGCTTGTTGTTGTTGCATTTCACATTCAGAGTAGGATCGAGTCGTGACCCGTCAGTCGAGGCAGATTTGGAGCCAAGTGAATGGAGGCATAGTAAAAGTGCCCTGAAAGCAATTCCTGGGATGTTTGTGAATATCCGTCGCCATGGTTACAACACTGAGTCAACTCGGTGGTTCCTGCAGGGCAAAAATCTAGCCAAAGTGCCTGACTTTAATCCAAAAGTCAAACACAACACCATCTGGAACAATGTGACCATTTGAGTAAATTAAACTGTCATTGCAGACTAATGGAAAAGGAACAAATAATTATTCAAGACACAACTGGGATTGGTTAATTAAAGCTTTTGTTGCATATGCATCAATATTGCTTTTAAAATAAAGGATTTTAAATCATTTGACTTTTGTGCTTTCTTGTGACTGATCTTTATCATATTGAAAATGCAGAGAAAAACTGTAACAGGCATTTTTGTTTGTGCTGAATGTTCAAGCACAAATTAACAATTTAAAACTTTTTTTGTGCTGACATGATTCTCTTTTTTTAACAGTTAAGCAGCCCAGGTGACTGTCTACTGATACTAAATGTGATGCCACCGCCCTCAAGTCTCAAGTCTACATCCTTACATATGAAAGCACTATGCATTCACACAGGTGTTTCAGGTTGTCCAACCACACTAAAACACCTGAACATCAAGCAGCCTGATTGGTTGAACCTATTTCGATCTGGAAAGAGAGGTGAAACAGAAAGCTCCCTTTTCTTCATGCACACTAAAAGACAGTTCTGGCATTTAAGAGTTACACACCATTGAGCCTCAGAGGGGTCCCAGTGGGACTCAGTATAACTTTTCCATTCATCTTGATCCACAGGAACAGTGAGTGTGGGTTGGTCCAGTCCA